>JAKOOJ010000031.1:5525066-6787130 GCA_022577455.1 Arizona elegans | reverse complement strand
CACTAAGTTTCTCCACGTTGCACGAAACCGTCACCTCCTCTTCCTCGTACCAATTCTTCAAGAGGCAGCCTTGTATATCCACGTTTTTAAGGGCTGCTCGGCGTTTGGGTAGCCCAAAGCCCCCAAAAGGTGGGTGCCTCCGGGGAGCCTTCTCTCCTTTCCCACTGCCCATGAGAAGATGCTGCCTGGGTGTGAACCTGGGTGCCCCAGCAGCAGCCAAAAGTCCTCCGTCCCTGAATTGCTGAAGTCAACCTGGCCGAATCTGGACCTGCTCTTCCTCGCACGTGAGACAAGAGGTTTATTGGGCAGCTCCAGGACTCTTTAGCCTCTGAAGCTACTGAATTATGAATCCCTCTTTTCTGGTCCTTTTGGCCACTGCTCTATTTCCATACTTGCTTTTCTCTAGAAATCAGAAATTTAAGTGGTTGCATTTTCCCCTCCTCTCTTGCCTTTAACGTTTAGCCTCTCTTCAGCTCTTTTAATTTTACTAGCACATGCACGTTTTCATCCTCAGGTAATTTTCTATACTTGGGTTTTTTGTTCATTTGTTTCATCTTCAGCGATGTCACAAATTTCAGTCCAAAATTCTTTGGCCATCCTATTTATCAATTCTAATCCCTCAATTCCGTTCTTTACCGTCACCATATAATCCTGTGGCATTTCCTGAGGTTGGACCCCCAATTTTTCTTTGGCTTACAAGGCTAAGATTGCGTGGCGATTGTGACCTGTGCCCGATTCAGGTCTCCTTCCACCCCACCCCCCTGCCAAACCCAACCTTCACGGCAGGGACCGGTTTGGAATAGCAGGTCAGGCTGAAGTCCGTGGCTGCTTTGTGCTCTGAACAAGTGCTAGTTGGTTGTGCAAACCCAGCCCACAACCTCATTTGCCATCCATTCATGTCCATCATCAGGCAATTTTATCCCGTGCAGAAAATTTTGAAAAAAGAGCTACCCACAAAAACTTAAAGGGCCCAGGAAAAAAGAAAGCAAATCAAATGTCAGTTTCACCCCACTGTTTTTCTGAACCCCTGCATATTCCGCAGCCTGTCCTTCTCCAGCGTGGCCATGCATTATTTCATACATTGCCTTTCATTCCTTAAACCAAGGGTTTCCAATCTTGGCAACTTTAAGCCTGGAGGACTTCAACTCCCAGAATTCCCCAGCTGGCTGAGCAGTTGAAGTCCGCCAGGCTTAAAGTTGCCAAGGTTGGAGACCCCTGCCTTAAACTAAGGGAGAAACTGAGAAGGGTCAATTCATGTGATCAAAGAGCCCGAGAGCAAACAAGTCCATCATAACAATAAGGCCCAGATGTCAAGTAGTAGAAACATCTGGCTCTCAAATATTATCATTAGGTTTGCACAGGAGCAAAAAAGGGCATAAAATATAAACCTTGAAACTGTTATTCAAAGGTCTGCTTTAAGCTTATTGGTGCTGGTTTTCTGCTTAATTAAGGGGGGAGCTGACTGACCAAGAAGCCCCCCCACCCCAATCTCTGCCTCTTTGCCTTCACATGCCAGTCTTGGGGAAGGCTGAGAGTTGGCAGGGCTCTGAGCAAAAGCAGCAGCAATTTTAAGACTCCAGATGGCAAACGATAAAAGATATTTATTCGGGGATGCTTAAGAGATTAGGATTAATTAAGAATGCGAAATGAGAGAATCAAGAGAACCTTCAGTTCCAAAGGAGCCATGGGCAAGTCCCAGAGCCAAGGGGGGAAGGGCATCAAAGTCTCAGGTGTGGCAATGCTGTTGGCCAACCCTGCTTTCCTGTTCCCACACCTTGGCTTTCCCTTCCCCTCAAAGTGGACACGGGAGGAAGGTTCCACTCAGGGATGAGCTGGACCAAGTCATGGGGGAGTTGTGGTGCAGAAGCATTACTTTGAAGTGGACCTTGATGCCCTGGACATCCAGAACAATTCTGCTAGAAGAGTTCTTACTTCAGGAGGCCCAGATCTAACACTAATCTGGAGGGGGGAAGGGATCTTGAGGGAATGAACTAGTTTCCATGGCACTCTGCTTCAAACACAGTTTCTGCTGTTACATCCAGGGAAACTGGGCTCCCCACTGCCAAACAAGCAGAACCTTGGAGAACTTCCAGGGTTGGAGCCCTGGCTCTGCTCCTGAAGGACGATCCAGCCCCTCGGGGCCCTTCTGCCCAATCTGACCCCAACCGTCAGAACCTGCAGAGACTAGAACCAGCTTGGCAGATGAACATCATACTGAGTGACCTATCTCACCAGTTTTCAGGGCTGCTCCTCAGGAGTAAGGGCATCATCCTTCACCGTGGACAATAAGACGTTGTGATGACCCAGGGCACGGCACAGAGATAACACAAACAGCTGGCAGTTCAAACCACCCCTTTATTGCTCCAAAGCTCCCCAAATGCTCCCACGTTTCTGTCAAGTCCCAGAGCAGAGTGAAAATAAACCCCCACACAAACCTCAAGCAGCCTCTGGCTGCAATCAGTCCAGCCCAGCGCTGTCTGCACCAAGGCTGCACGGCAATAAATCCCAAATGTCTTTGGCAAAACAAGAGTCAAGCAAGGAGTTCAGGGAGCAAAAGATCCAGGTAATTAGTCCAGAACACCAAGAAGGAATGCAAGGACTCCTGGCAAGTTCAAACATCGGCACACAACACTTCAGGAACTCAGCGTTTGTTCCCGACAAATGCCCCTCCCCATGGCATCTCCTTAAGTCTCAGTCCCCAGATGTGCCTGGTGAAACTGAGCAGGGCACTCTCCTTGTAAGTGGCCTGCTCCGTCTGCACTGATCCCACCTTCTCTGCACTCTCCTAGCCCTTGCATCAGGAGAGGGTGGTTCTTGCTCCTCGCCTGAGCTCTGTCTCTCCTTCCTGTCTGCAGCATTACTAATTCCAAACAGCCTTGCTTGGACTGACTCTGCCTTTCTCCAGTTTCCTCCAAGGCCAACGGAGCTGCCCTCTCACTCGCTGTCAGTTCTTGTTCCAGCTCATCTTCCACTGCAGATTCAGACTCCGATGGGGGCATGACAGAAGTGGACTCAGATCTCAGGAGTGTAAAACTACCTGGCAAGTTGCCCCCTTGCAAGACCCTGTGCTGCGTCCACAATTTTCAAGAGCAGAAATGTGCCCAATGCAAACTAAACTGGGACAGAATTAGGAGTGGGGGGGGAGAGAACAGACTTTACATTAGATTTCTCCCACCCACCCCCCATCCCTCCAGTCCTGCTCTGGGACGATGAGTCTAGTCTGTCCCCTTAAGCCTAATACTGCATTTGCTTTCTTAAATCTTCATTTATGTTTCAGTAAAATGTTTCAGTCAATAAACTTTCCATTTTATTGAAAATGACCCTGAAATCACACAAGACGTTCCACATTCATTTTTGCTCTATTCCACTATTTCAGTGCTTTTGGCTATCAGGAAACATTTTCCGTATTAAAAATGCCTGTAGAATCACCATTGTACCTTTTTTAGTATTCTGGTTTTGGTTTGTTTCCTAAATGTGACATCAATAAGGCTACCAAATAAGTACATCAATCTGGAGGAGGAAGGGGAGGAAGAGGAGGAGACAGTTCCAGATTTTAGACAAAGCCACTTCTAAGCCTGGCGGAAGAGCGGGCACTGTGCCTGGCAGGCAGAGGAGAAAGGGGCTGGGCGAGGGGGGCTAGGGAACGTCTCCCCTCAGGAACTGACCAACCAATTTAAATTCTTCCCAAGGATCCTTTTTGCCCCTTTCAACATTCAGAGCATTCCGCCAAGTTGCTTTCGATTTGCTAAAGTCACCAACTCAAAGAGCAATTATACTTCCTTCCCCTTGGAATCAAACCAGACACTGGGGCCCAGCGCAAACTTCTGAATGAGAAAGTACCTAATTTTGCATTTTTGGAACAATAAACAGATGAAGGCCATATGCAGAAGAAATGCCACTGTTCAAAATTCTCAGTGGTCCACATTTGCCAGTGTGTGAGTAGCTGAGAAAAGACTGATGACAAAGAAATACATTAATGAAAATGGTAAGCATTATATTTAAAACATTGTTTGCAAAATTATGTACATAAAGCAAGATTGTCAACGAAAATGTATCTTCAGAGAAATGTGCCTAAAAATTCAAAGATTAGCGAAAACTTTAAAAATATTTCAAATTCAGCCCTCTAAATCGGCCAGATTCACAAATGTGTGAATCTGAGAGGCACTTGGTCTGAAAGATATACAGACTACTTTGGTCTGGTGTTTAAGGTCCCAGGCTGGAAACCAGGAGACCAGGAGTTCTAGTCCCACCTGAATAAGCACGAAAGGTGGCTGGAATTTTGGGTCTGCATTTTGTCTCCGCCCAGTCCACCTCACAGGGTTGTTGCTTTGGGGAAACCAAGAGGAACGTTAGGCATGTTAGCTGCTTTGAATTATTTATGAAAATAATCATGGCTGGATTAAAAAAAATCTATTAAAACATCACAACTCATCCCATCAACGGGCAAAGCACATGCTTGAAGGCGAGCAGGATCAACAAGGGATGACCCCGGGATCCCCAAACTAGAAGCGGCATCCTTTGAAGGCGGCTGAGCCCAAGAAGAGAGGCTGAGGTGATTGCCCTCTTCAAACACAACTCAAAAACTCTCCTCTCTCTTCTAGAATTCTGGATTTACCTGACCCGAGGGCAGATGCTGATGGGGTTTAGGAAAACTGGAGACAGCGGGATAGAGGAGTCAATGACCCACCCAGAGAATGCCCGATTTGTGGAAAGGGAGGCTAGGCTGCTCTTTCATAGAGAGGCACTACTTTGGCTCCACTTCTCTCTCTTGCTCTCTGCAGACACACAGCCATATCAAGGCGAGACCCCTTTCCACCGAGAGAGGGAGAATGATATTTCTGGATTCCAAAGGGATACATCATCTCCCTCCCCCTCCCTCCTTTTTAAAGGTTTTGCTCCAAGAACACAACCTTGTGTGACCTCCAGAGACAGGCCTCCACCTAGCCCCTCCCTCGTGCTTGATCCCCCTTTCCTCCCCTCCAAGAGAAGCTCAGCCATGTCTGAAGCCCTGCCAGGAAGTCAGGTCCTCTCCCTCCCTCTGAGTCTGCTGTGGAGGGGGCGGGGGTGGGGGCTGTGGCCAGAAAGTTATTGAATGCAAAAACCAGGAAGGCAGAAAGTACAAGAATTCAGCAATCATGGCCAAGCTACAATCAACCACCTTGTCCTGCCCTTGAAAACAATCAGATAAGCCAAGAACATTGTTGAGATTTGGTCAATTGCACAGTAAGCTTTGAGATTTCTCTCATTCTTTGGCATAGCTTTGAGGTTTTGCGTAATTATAAAACTCTAGACTTGGCTGCAATCTTTTTAGTACAGCTCCCAAACTATGCAGTTTGGGAGACAACCCCCCACCCACCCAGTGGTTCTCCACCTTTGCCTAACCCCCCGCCCTGGCCCCAGTCTAGAAGATGTGCCATCTTCTGGGGCAGCTCCTTTCTCAGGGCATTTTCCCTTACAACAGACCCTCCAGGCTGGATCCTTGGGGTGACAGCATGACTGGCTCAGGAAAGAAGCATCTTCTGGCCGATTTAACCTCCGCTGTGAGGTGAGGAAATCCCAGGTATGCTTCAGCTGCCAAAAAAGCCAATGCAATCCTGGGCTGCATTTGCAGAGGGATAACGTCAAGATCACATGAAGTGATAGTACCATTTTATATTGCACTGGTGAGGCCACATTTAGAATATTGCATCCAATTCTGATCACCACAACACAAAAAAAAATATGTTGAAACCCTAGAAAGAGTGCAGACAAGAGCAACAAAGGCGATAAGGGGTCTGCAGTCTAAACCATATGATGAATGATGGAGGGAACTAGGTATGTCTAGTCTAATGAAGAGAAGGACTAGGCCTGGCATGATAGCAGACTTCCAATATCTAATGGGCTGTCACAGAGAAGAGAGTCTCAACCTCTTCTCCAAAGCACCTGAGGGCAGGACAAAAAGTAACTGGTGAAAGCATTATCAGAGAGAGATCCAATGTAGAACTAAGAAGAAATTTCCTGACTGTGAGAACAATTAACCAGTAAATGGTTTCCCTCCAGAAGCTGTGGGTGCTCCATCACTGGAGGTTTGTAAGAAGAGACTGGAAGCCATCTGTCCAGAATGGTCTAGGTAGGGTCTCCTGCCTGAGCAGGGGGTTGGACTAGAAGACCTCCAAGGTCCTTTCCAACACTGTTATTCTGAGACCAAAGTAGGGTGGATCTTGGTCAGGTATCTGAAAATGTTAACCAGGATTCTTAAAAGAGGCCCATCTCGACAGGAAAGAGAATAAATGAATTAAAAATCACTATTTGTAAAGCTGTATAACATCATAAATATTTAATGTGTTAATTTTATTTAACCCTTTTTATTTTGCCAAATTGAGCTGGGTCAAGTATGAAGCAATTTATGTATTTACTTCTGTAACCGAACAAGCAAGAAAACAACCTCAAGGAGACACGGAGATCAGATTGACTTAATGCACCATAAATAGAAGCCAAGGAGAGTAATTTTTAAACAGTGAAAACCCCCAGCCCTGCGTTCAATCCACCCAGTTCTGTCTGCTGGCATCACCAACCTATGATTGAAGGCGGCAGACCCAGCCTGCCTCCTTCGTCTCTCTGGGCTAAGCCTCTCCAACTTATTCAAAATGACACAGCCCATTTCCTCATCCATTTATTTATCCACATGTTTACACTGCTGCATTCCCAAGCAACTTCCTGCCATTTGTGACAATTTAAAAAAACCCTCACAGATTCTGCGATTCCATTCAAAAGCAGAAAAAAAAAAGTGCGCTTCTGGTCCAACCAAGGTAAAATGGCTTGAAGGCACCACAGAAAAACCGCAACCTCCATCCTGAAGCTTCTCCCTGCCAGAGGAGTGAATGGGCAGGTCACTTCTGGAAGGAAACTGCAGTGGGGCTCCATGAAGACAAGCCACCAGGCCCAGCACTCAGACCTCAACCCCAAAACTTGGTGCAAGCCAGGAACTGCCTGCAGAACCAGAACCTGCTAACCGCATCAAGGCAGCTTCTGAGTTGGCTTCAAAGGTAGCTCCATGTAAAACCCATTGTAGCAGTCCAGCTTCAAGGAAAGCACCCAACTGGTGCACCAGCTGAAGCTGGACAAAGGATGCTGTAGCTACAATCTCCACCTGCAGATCCAGCAGTAGCCACAAGTCCAGAAGGACCTCCAAGCCATTCCTACTCGACCCCCCTAAAGGCCTGAACGAAGCCCCCGGGCACCCCTGATTGGTGCTCCTCCCACGACCACAAGCACAGGTCCTGGGTACGGACCCTCAGGCAGCACGACTCCCATGAAGAGTGGACGATACGAGGCCAATGTGCTGCAAAATAGCCCAGGTATTCCCAGCCAGTTTCAGAGACCAACAGCATCTTTTCCCAATGTTTTGAAATGCCCAACAAGCATTTAGTATAACTCCTAAACTAGGCACAATATGGTTTTAAAAACGCAACTGCCTCTCCAAAAGGGGTAAATGAAAGAAGACTGCTGCCCTTGGCAATGACAGCCCCATCCACCCGCATTGGCACCCTTTGACCTCCCCTCCTGTTCTTGCAAAGACTGCCCAGCTGACCAGAGAGCCCGATTCTGCTCACCCTTAAGATGCAGTTTCCCCCTTAATCCATCGGCACCAACGGCCAATACCATAAAGAAGGGAACTCTGTTGGGACCCATTCCCACCGAGCCAAGCCAAGTAGCCAAGTCGGAGGGACTGGAAGAGGGCCATTTCAGGCGGGTGCCGGCATGGCCTTCCCCACCTCCTTGGCTGCCATTGTCCTGCGCCTCGTGCCAGGAGTCTGGCTGCACAACGCTGCTCCTTGGCCGTAGCTCTGTGGCCCTTCCTGTTTGGCACAAGGCCGAAACAGCAACAGCCTGAATGGTGAAATGGCGTGGGAGGCTGAAGCAGCCCAACAGGGAATGTTGGGGTCCCACCCCTGGCCCCTGCCTCCCAGCAAAGCACGGGGGAGCTTGCATGCCTGCATAGCGACAGAGGAACACGAGAGGATCCAAATGCATGTGGGTCAGGTCGGGGGTGGGGGCAGAAGAGCAGCAAAGGAGGGAGCAGGTCCTGCTCAGTCTGCCATCGCCTGCCATGGGCGGGCATTTCCCCTGCAGGAGGAGGAGGGTGGCAGGCAGATTCCACTTGTCTTGTGCTGTAGCCCCCTTCAGCTGAATAAGGGGGAGGCAGGAGGAGCTTCCTTCCTCCTGTCCATTCAAGGGGTGGGGGAATGTGTCACTTCTACTGTGGTGAAAGGCCCAAGCTCTCCCCCCCACAGGTCAGAGGAGGGGCTTCTGCTGAGGCCGCTTCCTCTGGAACCCCTGGCGTGTGGCATAGTTGCCTGACCATCCTCTTTGCCAGCGCAGGGACTGGCCAGATTGCCTCTGGGGGCCCCAGGAAGGGAGCCTCCCCTGGAGCAGGTCTGTTTTTCCAAAACAGGGGATGCTTGATAGGGGATTTAAGAAGGCAATGAAAACCTGACCCTAGTGAAGATAGGACTGGAGTTATGGGGCATTGCCTCCTCCCATCTGGCCACAAGCCATTCCAGGGATTGGTTATCAAGATTGGCTAAAACAGCCCAATTTCACAGACGTTTGCAGGCCTGGCTGCTCCGCCAACAACCCCCCCTCCCCACACTAAGCATCCCACGTGTTGAAAAGAGCAGCCCAGCAGATGACCTCATTTCCTGCCCATCAGACTTGAGGCTTTCAGGGCCTGCAAAGAGAAGAAGGGGACGCGCCCAGCAGGCCTTCCCCAGCCTCCCATGGATTTGTGCACCTCACCTGGGACTCTCACACTAGGGTGGGGGTGGGGGAAGGAGTCTTTCACGGAGGCTTATTTCGGCTTGCCTTCCACTTCTGGTCTTGCAGAAGATCAGCAGATATTTCATTGGACTCAGACAAGGAAAGCCCAACTGAATTGAACCAGCACTGTCACTTTATGGGGAAACAGGAAAAGGACAAGAATCTGCCTAGGAAGTGGACAAGCAGAACTGCAGGGCAACTCCTGCCACATCAGACAGTCCACGCTTGCTTCCAATGGCTTCTGAAGATGCCCTCAAGGGAAGCGATGCCCAAGTCTCCGGCAATCGCTGGTCCAAGCAGGGCCGGCCTCTCTGAAGACTTCCCGTGCCTTGAAAGTCTTCTCTGTTATTGCCAGGCCCTAAGTGATGGCACAGGGGACTTTTCTCGGTGATGCCAGGTGCTGGGCTTGCATACGTAGCCCCTCCCTCAGGAGAAAAGCACCCTGACTTCCCTCCTCATTCGCCAGGAGCAAAAGAGACGGGGCCCTCGGGGCGAAGACACTACCCAAGAAGAGACCGGCAGGCATTTTGTCTGTGGGGTTTTTTTTCGGGGAGATCTGGAACCTACAAGCCACACGCTGGTGAGATCCTGTTAACCAGCAGGCCTTGGCATCCCTTCAGGATTCAGTCACAAGTAAGGAATGGCAACCCGGGCATAGGGAGGGTGGCCACCAACATTTGAAGAGCCTGGTGGCGCAGCAGACTAAAGCACTGCTAAGTAACACCAGCTGCCTGCAATTACTGCAAGTTCAAATCTCACCAGGCTCAAGGTTGACTCAGCCTTCCATCCTTTCGAGGTAGGTAAAATGAGGACCCGGATTGTGGGGGCAATAAACTGACTTTGTATAAAAAAGAACACCGCTTGGGGGGGCCCAAAAAGCCCTACTAAGCAGGTATATACAAAAGTATGAAGGCTATTGGTTAATGCATTGTAAGCCTCCCTGAGAAGGGCGGCATATAAATTGAACCAATAAATAAATCAATAAATCAAAAAAACAATCAATCAATCAATCAATAAATAAATATGTCCCTTTTAAGGGCAAAGAATTAGGGTTTTGCTGAGCTCCAGTGCAAGCATTGTAAGTGTCCCCGTCCCTTTCCCTGCCCACTGCAGAATGCTAGACACGTCAGTTCCGTCACAACTGGGGTTTCATGAACCATTGTTAACAGGTCCAAACCCACGTGCAAATTGTGCACTAATTAACCATGTAAAAAGTTAGGGGTTTGTCCCAAATTTTAGGCTCTAAACTGATAGAAATATAAAGGAAAGGAAAAGGCAGTATTTTAATTTTAGGAGGCTGCAGACTAAGAAGCTGTCACTGATCCTTCCAAGGCGCCATTTTGCAGCTACTCCAGATCACACAAACACACACACACACACACACACACACACACACACACACGATCATTTCCAGCCAAGGGCAGACTCCCTCCCCACGGCTGCCCCCTCTCACCTCACAGCTGGGCTAGCACCCTTCAAAAAGAAGAAATAGCCCACCCGGGTCCCCCACAGCAGGGACTCGCTCAGCCTGGCCCCCCAAGTGATCAGGAGGAAGACTGGTGGCTGCCTCTCCTGATGGCAAGCCATGGTTGGGGGCAGGACCAAGCCACTGAATCTCCCAGCCACTTTCCTAAACTGGTCCCGCATTAGCCTGGAAGGAAAGCAGCAGCTCCTGCCTGCCCACTGAGCCATGGGGGCCACGCAGTCCCTACCGACTCCCAGATCAGAAGGGCACGCTCACGTGCGCCCACCTGGCTCTTTCCCAGCGCCAAAGGATGAGTCCGAGCAGCTGAGAGGATGAATTAGGCGAATGTGACAGGGGCCAAGTTGCTGTGTAAGCACAACAGGCAGAGCCCGTCACAAACACAACCTCCTCTGCCTGCAGCAGTTGTGCAACAGCTAAAGGAAAGAAAGGAAACCATCTGATGCCCACGAAAAGGAATGGCCCTCCATGCCCGTCTGCCTGGGAGCCCTGACCAGGAAGACCACTTGAGAGTTAGTCTCTTACACCCCCCACCGCCTCCCCAATAAAACGTACCCCAAAACTCTGGCAACCCTTTTACACTTTCAACATGTGCGCCTTTCCCCTCGCCTTGATTGCCGCCAAAGTCCCCCTCCTTGGGCCCAGGCCTTTTCTGCACAAGACACAGATGCGTTTGGACAGGCGGGCAGGTGGGCGAGGGGCAGGGAAGCTATCCAAGAGGGACGTGCATCGCTTCCCACCAACTGCTCCCTGGTATATTACGGCTGATCTTTATGACAACCTTGTCGTGTTTTCACAAGTCATGTTTGCAAGAGAATCCAACTACCCCAACATCTGCTGCATGGCCCACCGACTCCTCCCCTCTCTTGCTGACAACGTTATTTGTTGGAAGGTGGGAGGAAGAGGAGGAGGAGGAAGGAGGGGGCCTACTTCCCTGGACACAATCCCACCGGAAGCGAAGTGCTGTCAAGGGAAGGAGGGGCAGGGAAGAGAATCTGGGGGAACAGAAGAGCATATTTCAATCATCACAAGGGGAAGGTGGGCCAGATCCTCCACTGGCATCAAACCCCGAAAGAGAAGACGGAGCAGGAAGGATGAGAAATCCTGTGAAATAAGGTGCAACCACAAACAATACCAAGTAGGAGAAGAAAAGACATCTAAAGAGACACAGAGATTTCTAAAATGCTCCAGGGGAGGGGGGGGGGCGCATATCAAGAAGGAGCAGCATCCAACCAAAGAATGAAACAAAACCAGCTGCCATAAACCCCAAGGACTGGATCAGAAAGGCTGTAGGCCAAACCAGCTGGGACCTGTGGCAAAAAAGGGGCAGAAGCAGAGCAAAGAGGCTGCAGCTCCCTTTTAAGGGAATTGGGGGGGGGCACTAATGGGGACTGCCGTTTTCCCAAGCTTTATTAGCTATCTTCCCGCTATTGGGAGGAACCTTTCTTTGAAAGCGATGTCTAAAAATACAAAGCAGAAAACAAGAACAAAAATCTATTGAGGTCGATGGACCAGAGTCTAGAGGGGCTGTGACGGGAACCCAGTTGGCACTTCTGAGCTGCACTTCCTACCCAGGTGGCTCTCCCTACAAGCCCAGCCTTCAGGGCAAACTGGGGACAGTGGGTCCCCACAACCTCCTTCTGAACCCTCCAGGGTTTCTGATTCTGGAACCAAGAGATTGCTACAAAGTTGGTGGGTAGAGCTCCCCTCTGGGCCTCGCCCCCCGCCCAAGGAACCTCCAGGCGCCTTGCCCGCCATTCCCTTTCAGAGCGGGCTGGGGAGCCATCCTTCAAAAGGGGTGCCCCACCCAAGCGTCAGGGCTTTCCAAGGCAGCCTGCCCCCAGTCAGTCAGTCCCCTGTGCCCACCAGGGAGCTCCTACCCAGCAAGAACCAGCTCTGCAGGGGAGCCCACTTTCTCCACCAGGATTGGACATTCGAGTGAGGCACATGTCCTTCCAGTTGGTGGGCCACCCCCCCCTACCCCCGCTTTGCTCTGCAATTCCAGGCCACTCATAGAGTCTGACTTCCCTGGGCCCCCAACAGTTTAAATTTCGGGCAGGTCTCTTTTGCCTCGTTTTATTTAAAACACCAGCATGCAAGTTCGTTTGGAATCACAACAAGTTAATAGGCTCTGGGAGAGAAAACGGAGGCTTTTTAGAGACTCAGGCCCCCCTCCTGCTCCCTAAAGATCAATTTTCATTTATCCACAGTCAGCTCCAGCTGCTTTCAGCCTTCGTAAATAAATGCCAAAGCATAATGAGTTTTGAACCAACTCTCCTGGAAGTCACAAAAATGACAACAGCAGAAAAATCAAGAGCGCTTGGAGGCAAATCTGAACGGCAGAAGTTTTAAGGTGGCTCTGGAGCAGAGAGGGCTGTGGGCATGGAGAACTCGCCTCTCCCCACCCCACTTTCTCCCTCCTCCAACAGAAGAAGCAACATGGCCCCTTCCTCACTAGGATGCCAACAGCTGGCAGGAAGAGGCCATGTCCCGCCAGAGTACCAGGTCTGGTTCCTGGAACTGGCCGAGTCCCAGATGTGGGGCTGGAGTCCTTAAACAAAGAGGGTGACGGCTGAGTCAGCCCAGCTTCCTCTCTTTTTTCCTGGCTTTCAGTAAACCCTTCACAAGAAGAATGTCTACCAGCCAGCCACCACAGACAGCAGCCTTGTCTGAAGGTGGAGCCGGTTGGGGGAGAGACATCTCCTCCTCCTCCTCCTCTTCTTGGAAAGGACTTTCCAGAGTAAGAGTCATGATGGATCTGGAGAGCATTTCAATGGTTCCCAAAAGATCAGGAATGCTGCCAGCCATTGATCCTTCTCTATGAGGTCATCCCCACCCCTCTGGGCTCCCATTTCACTTTGGGCGACAGCTGGGATGGCCTAAGTTCCAAACAATGGTTTGGGTGTCAGTCTAGACCACACCTCAATTCCTTGCAAAACATCTGACTGTGAGGAGAGGGGGAGGAGAAGGGGGGCAGGAGGAGATGATAGAAGGTCTCAGGGAGAGCCAGCTTGGTGTGATGGTGAAAAAATCAGGAGACAGTGAGTTCTAGTCCTGCCTTATGCATGAAAGCCAGCTGGGTGACTTTGAACTGGTCATCTCTTTCAGCCCAACCCATCTCACCGGACTGTTGTTGTGTGGAAAATAAGAGAGGAAGGAGTATTAGGTAGGTTTCCTTGATAAGGAAACCTACCTAATACTGCTCTTGATAAGAGTTATTTATCAAGTAATAAAGGTGGGATAAAAATCTAACAATAGATAAAATCAACTTCATAAAAGAATGAGATTGCTTAAGATTAAGTGGAATAGGCAGATGGGTTGTATGAATTTACAGATGAACATTCAAGGAATGGTGAGCTGTTCTTCATCATGGCCTCCATGATGCATAGAGTAAACTTCTTTATAGCAAGGAGGGTCGACCTCTTATAAACTGACCGAATGCCAAATGTGGCATGCAGGTGGCTGTTCAGAGTGCTGGGCTAGAGAAAGGGGCAGAGCTGAGCCCGTCTGGCCACCTGGCACAGTTACAGAAGGGGAAGACATCAGAGGGAGGCTGCCAAGGGCACCCCAGAGATTCACACTGGAAAGCCTGAGAATTATCTCCAGGACCTTCGGTGAGCAAGGACGTTCTTCATCCCAGGCCTCCTAAAAGGATTGCAATAAGTAGTCAACTGTTCTTCAGCCCTTTTTTAAACTCTTGCATTTGATGGGTGTTGGGTGTGCTTTGACTTCCAACACTGTGACTTCTTCTGCCGAGATCTTTGGAACAGGGCACATTGTGCTGTGTAGGAGGAAGACCAGGCACATCAGCACCATGTTCTGGGATACGTTAATGGTAGATGATGAGTGATGCTCAAATCCATTTACCAGGCATCACCTGAGCAAGCAATGTGGGAGGCAGGTCAGCTCTCTGTTTAAAGCAATGTGCAAGCTTCCAGTCACATACACAAACATAAATAAATACATAGCTCACGGCCTTGATGTTACCTGTGGATTATCAGAATTGGAGGGCTTCTCCAAAAAAGCCAACACAATCCTAAATTGCATTAACAGAGGGATACAATCAAGATCAAGGGAGGTGCTAATACCACTCTATAAAGCCTTGGGAAGACTACTGCAGAATCCTGCATCCAGTTTTGGTCACCACACTATAAAAAAGTTGTTGAGACTCTAGAAAGAGTGCAGAGAAGAGCAACCAAGAGGATTTGGGGACTGGAGGCTAAAACATATGATGAACAGTTGCAGGAACGGGACATGGCTAGTCTAGTGGAGACATTTCTGTCAGAAATGATGTAGGGTCTCCTGCTTGGACTAGATGACCTACAAGGTCCCTTCCAACTCTGTTAATCTGTTAAAGATCAGAAGCTCTCGAGGACTTTCAGGAGCCAGAGCAGGAGGGCTTACAGTTACCATCTCAGGGCTCCAAGGCCCATCCTGAGGGCTCCTTAACATCTCGGTGCTCGTTTTAACCAAGGAGCCAAATTATCCCTGAGATGGCACTGGTGGCAAACTAGAATTATGGGCTTTCCCAGCTCACCTGTATAGCTCAGGAGAGCCTCTGCCTGCTCAGCCACCTACACCTTTCCTGGGTTACCAAGGAACTGCGGGCAACACAGGATCTTAGCAGATCTCTGGAGTGACAGAAACTAAGCAAACATGACCGAGCACAGCTTCAAGTTTATTGGAAATCTTTTGTTACGACAGTGAAAGAAAAAAAAAGGAGGGGAGGGTCCCTGCCTCCCTTGAACTTGCTGGAACTTGCTTCAGGGAGATGTTTTGGCTGATGTGAAAGCTGCTTCAGACCAGCAGGGCTGCAGGAGGTTTCCTTGACTCATTTGTGGTGAATTGCAAAGACTTTGGTTTTTTCAGATACATTCCTCAAATCCATTTCCAGACTAATGACTCTTTCAGCACGCCAGGCAAGAAGAGGCCAGCAGGGCAGCTTATTATGCCTTTGCTTGATCAGTTTCAACGTGTATCCCTGGGGCTGCAAACAGGGTGCCAGTATAAGATGGGGCTCTCCCAGTAATGTAGGACCAGCCCCCTTTGGGCTAACACTGGCCAGGAGGGAATCAATTAAGAGAGATGCTGATTACAATAATTAGTGCTCTTATTTCCACTTATAGGCATTCTATTGTTCATTTCCAGAAAATACGATAACAGAAAAATCAAGCATTCCTGGATGAAACTGATTTTTTAGATGTCTGTAGAGATTCTCAGTCATCCAGGTCAGGGTTGTCCCAAAGGTGCTTTTCAGGAGGCAACTGGACTTCCTTTTTTCTTTTCTTTTGAAGACGTTTTGCTTCTAATCCAAGAAGCTTCCTTAGCTCTGACTGGATGGTGGGGAATGGGAGGATTTATTTTCCTTGCAGACAGCTGGTCATGTGCGTCCTTTTAGAGGGTCCTTGAAGCACCTGGAGGTTTATCTGTGTCCTCAGGGTCACCTGAGTGGAGCTCCTGGCTCCTGTAGTCTGCATTTTTTTTCCTCTGGAAACCCATTCCTTTTTTCTAGATCTTATTCTTACAGAATACAGAATAGGAAGGGAACTTGGAGGCCTTTTGTCCAACCTGCTGCTCAAACCAAGACACCCTATACCACTCTGGACAAATGGCTGTCCAATCTCTTCTTAAATACCTCCACTGTTGGAGCAACCACAACCTCCAAAAGCAAACTTCATTCTCACTGATTGATCGTTCTCACTGTCAGAAAGTTCTAGGTTGGATCTCTCCTTAATGATCTTCCATCTGTTACTTCTTGTCCTGCCCTCAGGTGCTTTGGAAAACAGGTTGACACCCCCCCCCCCCACTTCTCCATGAGTGCCCCTCAAATATTGGAAGACTGCTATCCTGTCATCCTTGGTCCCTTTCTTGGTTAGCCTAGCCATACCCAGTTCCTGCAACCGTTCTTCATATGTTTTAGCCTCCAGCCCCCTAATCATCTTTGTTACTCTTCTCTGTATTCTCAGCACGTTTTTGTATCATAGTCAACAAAACTGGGCACAGCATTCCACGTGTGGTCTTACCAAAGCAGTATAAAAAGTGTTACTAATGTTTCACGTGACCTTGATGCCATCCTTCTGTTGATGCAGGGCAGTATTGGTTTTTTTGGCAGCTGCAGGAGAAGGAGATCAAACAAAGGGGACGGAGGAGACGGAAATATTGTACAGTAGAGACATCAACATGGAAGATGTCTTAGAAGATGTTCCCTACTTTTGAGAACCTCCGGTGCTGGAAGTTAAATCAGCACTCTGGACACTGCTAAATTAAAAGGCTGCAGGGACTCATGGAATATAGCAAGTAACAGAAGAAGAAAGAATTTGAAGGATTTAACCAAGCTATGCCAAGCAATTCACAGGATTGGAAAGGTCCATCACCATTCCAATTCCAAAAAGACAGAGAGAGAAACTTAAAATGAGCCTGGATAGCTCAGCAGACTAATACATTGTAATTTAACTCCAGCTGTCTGCAATTAGTAAGTTCAAATCTTGCCAGGCTCAAGGTTGACTCAGCCTTCCATCCTTTCTAAGGTAGGTAAATTGAGGACCCAGTTTATGGGGGCAATAAGCTGACTTTGTATAAAATATACAAAAGTATGAAGGCTATTGCTTAACACATTGTAAGCTGCCCTGAGTCTCCGGAGAAGGGTGGCATATAAATCAAATTTTTTTTAAAAAAAACCCAAAAAACCATGCAAACTATGGTTCAATACCCTTTATTTAGCATGTTAGCAAAATAATGATTAAGATCATCCACCTCAGAGTCCTACATGGAAAAAAAGATGCCAAATGTTCAAGCTGGTTTTAGAAAAGGACAAGTAATACAATATTTGTTGTGATAGAGAAAGTCATTTAATTTTTTTAATTTCATTTTGTATTTATTTGTACCCCACCATTACTATCTTTACAAATAACTCAAGATGGCACATGCCTCCTATTTTCTACACAACAACCCTGTGAGGTGGGCCAGGCTGAGAGAGCGCGCAACTGGCTCAACGTCCCCAGACATCCTTCACGGTTGGCAGGACTTGAACTCACGCTCTCTGCTTTCTAGCCCACTGCTTTAACCACTAGACTAAGTTGGCTCTAATACATTTATATATCTCTTTCAATTTACTATTTTTTTTCCTTTTCTATTTTTTCCTTTTTAAGATTTATAGTAGTATTTATATTTTAACTGCAACATTTAATGAAATTACTGCTAACAAAAGAGTGGACAGTGCAGATATCAAAGGGGTGGATAGCCGCTCACCAGCTACCCTGCAGACCAGCCCTTGGCAGAACAGCCACGAAGGTCTTGGGAAAAGCTGCTCAAATCCCGTGATGTCTCCGTATTTACAAAGATGACAATCACGCGAGAGGGCTCCTCACTCGAGAGAGTTGAGGAGTCGCACACTCCCCAGTTGCACAAGAACAACTGGGCAGCGTGCAACCCGTGTGCATCAGAGAGCGAGAGGAGGCCTCCAGGGCGAGACCCTGCCCAGCAGGCCATTCCCAAGGGGCTCATCAGGATGGGGGATGGGGGGCGGGAGGAAGGCTGTAAGATACTCAGCTTCTCTTAGCAGCGGGGTGGGGGTGGGGGGGAGGACTCACTTCCCAGAGGGGCGCCAAGTGCCCTGCATTCATGCCAACAGCTGCCACTCGCCCCCCATGGAGAAACAGAAAAGGAGGCCTGCTTGAGGAATCAGAGGGTGGGTGAAGCCAGAAGCACATGGAGGGTGTGTTGCACAGCAGCCTCTCCCTCTCTTTTGCAGACCCTTCATCGATTCTCTCTCTCGGTCATGGATATTTTGTTGGCATCTCTTCTTCCTCAGGCACCAATATTGTTTTTATAGAGTGCCCAGAGAGCTCCAACCTCCCTCTCAAAGATCGAGCTGGAAAATGCAGGGGAAGCTGCATTGGGAAGCTGAAGTGGGGGGCGGGGAGCCCGTCCTTTGGAGCTCCACAGAGAGCCTGGTGGAGAACCTGGCCAGCTGGCTGCTCTCAAATTTGATGGACACAAGCTCTGCCTGCCACCAATGTGACCCTCCTGTTGTATAAACAGAGGGGCTGCTCAGAGAGAACAATGGCATGGCTGCCTCTGTAGGGAAGGGGGCAGGCATCGTCTGTATTTTGGCAACAACCCTCTCCAGGAGACTCTGGCAGACACCTCCCCAACTGGGCAGGGTGGGGCTTTCACACAGGAAGTGCCAAAGTAGGGTGGCTTTGGTCCTCTACTCCACCCCCCCGTCCATGGCACCGGGCCGTGGCACGCCAGAAACTGGGCCATGCAAACAAGCGAAGCCCCATCTGTGGGATGCAGGCAGCATGAAAACCAGCCCCTCTGGTCCGTGGGAAAACCTCTCTGCACGGACCCTGGTGTCCAAAGGTTTGGGCGCCGGTGTTCTACCCACTTCTCTAGGGTTAGCAGAAACGGACACACATCCTGGAAGAGGCTCCCCATATGGTTGGAGTCCCTGAGGAGAGACCCCCTTTCTCTCTCCTGAATGGATGAAGAATTGTGAAGAAATGAAGTCACTCGAGGCTGGGCTTCCTCCTGGCCAGGGTCATTAGGCCTCCCTGCTTCTTCTCCGTCCAACCATGTCGGCCTGGCTCAGCTCCCAGAGATGCTCCCAAGCCAAGAAAAATCAAGATGGGCATTTTTGGCTGGAGAGAAAGGCCTTTTCTGTTTAATGCAAGGGAACAACCTCACAGTCATTTGTGCAGCCACAACTTCCTTTTTCAATGAAGGGTTTGGAGATGGGCAGGAGGGCTTTGGCTACCCAGGGTCCCAGATGTTACAGGGCTTGCCAGGAATGATCTCACCTGGAAGCAGCAATGCTTGGACAAAGGATGTTGGTGGTTCCTAGAGGAAGGGCTTTTTGGGGGGGCAAGGTGTTCCGTGCCATCAGGCAGGTATCCTGGACAATCTGTGAAGTTGGCAGGCACAATTTCAAGTAGTTCAGCTGCTCCCGGAGTGGGTGTGCCTCTTGCTGTGTCAGGGAAGAGAACCTTCACACCCACACAATGCAGCTGTACAGGGCTCACCTCTGCCCTCCATTCTGCTGGATGCCTCCCCAAAGTCCAGAGGAATGACCCATCAGTGGGGGACCAGGAACCGCCCACGTGCCGGAGACACTGCACAGGTGAAGGCCTGGCTCAATCAGACAAGCCTGAGGAAGCCTCTGCTAGGCATCTTTGCCAATGCCCAATCCAGCTGCAGTCCAGCATCTGTGCAGCATCCCCAGCATGTGGCCACATCTCCAGCATCTCATCCCCCCACCGGTGGGTCATCTCTCTGAGCTGTGGGGAGGCATTCAGCAGAATGGAGAGCAGAGCTGAGCCCTGTGCAGTTGCACAGCATGGGGGTGTGAAGGTCTTGAGTTCAGGAGAAGCCCACTAGTGAGAGAGTGACCAGGACGAATGACCCTTGGCTCACAGGGTGATTTAGACAGCCGAGAGCCTTTGGCTGGGGAAGGAAAGAATTCAGAGGCACAGGAAATGCCCCCCTCCCACTTGCAGCCCCCCCTCCTCAAGTCCCCCAAGATCACTCAGGGCCCTTGCAAGGGAAATGCCCTCCGTCCCTTCAAGCCCATCCTTTCCTTCTCTGGAGCCATCCTGGGGGCACCTTCTTGATCAGAGCAGTGGGATTGGGTGGGTGAATGGGTGGGGGCAGGGAGGATCAAACACAGATGGCAAAAGAGCTATACTCGATCTACTTCTGACAGTCCATGGCCAAGAAGCACAGACTAGGGTGGTCCCTGAAGGAGCTCAGAGAAGCCCCAGAGTCTTTCTTGGTGGTCCCTCTGGAGCTTTTCCTATCCAGAGAGGAACCCAGGATTCCCATCCCCACCAGTGACCAGCCCCCTCCAAGCTCACTCCCACCTTCCCAGCAGCTTCAAGCTTGTCAGGCTGAACAATGCAGGGTACCCCCTCTCCCCATTCTCAGCGAATGAGAAGGCGACTCTTTGACCAGAGAGATTTTAAAGACTCCAGGAGACACGAGAAACACACCTAATGCTACCCCCCCCCCATCAAGATTCCTCAAGAAGAAATTAAATGGATCACCAACTTCCTTCTTTAACTCACAGCTGGACCTAGGCTTTTTTTTTTTGGGGGGGGGGGGGGGAGCTGAGAACTGCTCCGGTCAAGTTCTGCCGAGAGCTGCAGAGCCCTCCAGAGCAGGGTTCTCCCCCTTCCCCATTTGTCCTCCTGAGGAGGATCTGCTTTGAAGTCAACGCTGGGCTTCTGGGATCTACTGCGGACCCTCCAGAACCAGCCCAAATAGCAAAGGAGTGAAAGGGGAAGGCCTCTCATCAGCCACGGGAGGCAAAATGTTGCAAAATGGAGATGGGGACTGGAATCTAAAAATCAGTTTGCAAAAATCCCATTTTTTAAAATGAGGACCATGTTTAAAAAAAAACAGGACATATGAAAGATGGAAGCTGGCTTGCCATGGTTTCACTTTACATGTATCTCTGCCCCTCCCCCCCCCCCCCCCCCCCAATCCCTGCCCTGGTGGCTTCCTGAATCCCACAACAACCACAGATTGCATCAGCCAGAGCAAGCTCGTTCCGGAGTTTCTCTGCTGAAAAATGGCCCAGAGAAAGGCAGGCTGCACCTGCCCCAGTCCTGCCCTGGCACGCTCCAGGCACCAGGCTCTGTTGCTGCCTGGGGCTCAGCATGCCATTGGCAGCATGCCATCCCCTCCACTACCACCCTGGAGCCCCCCCTCCACCTGGAAACATGGCTTCCAGCCACTGGATGCCAACTGCCCCCCTCCCCCGACCAGGAGCCTCCAAGCCTCCATTGTTTCATCTGTGACTCCTGAAATTTTCCTGCACCCTCCTCTTCGGTGTGGCATCGGGTCATAGAAAGAAGCTGCTGCTAGACTCTCGTGGTCTTAATTCTCCCAGAAACCCTCCTGCAGAAAAAGATTATACGCAAAGCCATAAAATTAATCGAGGCCTCAGTGCTGGAGTGGAGCTGCATTTAAAAGGGTGCAGAGAGAGAGAGAGAAGAAAGAAAAGAATAAAAGTACCCAAGGGAAACCACACATTCGGTCTTCAAATATTCCCTTTCAGGGCAATGAAATAGCAATTTAACTTCGGGAGTCTCCATGACCGAAAGGCTGCCCGACCATGCCAGTCGCTGCTGGGCCAGCTGCACTGAGGGATTCCAGGACCACTCAGGGAAAGGATCATCCAGACAATCATCCACAGCCAGTCCGTCTCTCTCTCTCTTCCCGACTGTCAGAGTGAATGCCTGGATGAAGGTGGGCCACAAACTGCTGGCTGCCCTGGCTCAGAGATTCACTCAGCTGGAAACTGACCTACCATGGCCCTCCCACCACCTGGCCTACCTCTCAAGGATGTTGTGAGAACCCAGCTGCAATTAAAGAATGCCACAGTCTCTGGCCAGCTGCCTTCCTCCCCTGAAAGCCCCACTGAGAGAAGCAGACCTTCAACTGCTCAGAGGGCTCAAGGCACCAGGCGGCTCTTCCACAGACTGGGGGGTGGGGAGGGCAGGGAGGCATTCTGGAACAGTTGCCCCCAGCTCACCACAGCAGCTGTGCTGAGAGAAGTCAGAGCCCCCTCCAATTTTCTACCTCTGCTTTGAGCGACCTCTCTGGAAGGACCAGCCTTCCTCCAAGGCATCCAACCTGAACCCCCACACCCCCCAAGATACCTCGCCTCTTCACAGGCCCCCCTGGCCCTGAGCCTAGCTGAGCCTTTGCCAAGGGGCAAAATCAAGGCTGTGCGGATAAATACAAGGTGGCAGCAGAAGCCATGCACACACACACTCCCAACCAATAAACAAACCAACAATTCTGCCAGCAGCCAGTGATGGCTGGGCCAGTAACTGGATCTTATGCTTTTTCTTCAGTGGGGCCTGGAGTCCCTCATCCTTCCAGTTCTCTTGCATCACTTTGGGTCCAGCTTTGGGGCAGACCCAGATGTAACACCCCACCCCCCGCTTCTTTCTTCTGGAAACTCAATCATGGCTGTGAGAACCAGAGCTCAGCAGAAGATTCACAGAAGCTGCTAGAGAATTGCTTCACTGCACACAAGGAAGAAACGCCACTCAAGGGTAGGGGTCTGCCTGTTGCAAATGCAGAGACCCTGCCTGGTCCAAGGCTCCTGGCCTAGGACTTCAGCTGCCAGCATCCTCTTCCTCCCACCGACAGGGGAGAATGCAGCTGCCCCACCTTCATAAAGCCATTCGGTCAGCTCCATAGGACTGGGGGGCTGCAGACCCAAAGCCCTCCAGGTGCCACGGCTGCCACCCCCACCTCTGCTCTGGCCTCCCACCAGCCCCCTTGCTCCCCCGCTCCTCCAAGAGGGGAAGCAGCCGGTTCCCCTGTCTGCCTATCTTGGCCCAGACTTTGGCAGACTGACCGTTGTGCCAGGCGGCCTGAGGGTCTCCCTCCCTCTCAAGGCTGAAAAGGCCTCTGCTTTCTGCCTTTCTTTCTTCCTTTCTTCAATGCAGCTTGGCCAGAAGGAGGGCAGCAACTGACATTGTCTGGCAAATGTTACGTCATGAAGTATTAAATTATTATCTCATGGCCTTGAAAGATTAACAGAATAACAGAGTTGGAAGGGACCTTGTAGGTCATCTAGTCCAACCTCTGCTCAAGCAGGAGACCCTACAGCATTTCTGACAGATGGCAGCCCAGTCTCTTCTTGAAAGCCTCCAGGGATGAAGTTCCCACAACTTCCGAAGGCAACTTCTGTTCCATGGGTTGATTGTTCTCACGGTCAGAAAGTTTCTCCTTATTTCTAAGTTGAATCTCTCCTTGAAGAGTTTCCATCCATTATTCCTTGTCTGACCTTCAGGTGCCTTAGAAAACAGCTTGATTCCTTCCTCTCTGTGGCAGCCTTTCAAATATTGGAAGTCTGCTATCATGTCTCCCCTGGTCCTTCTCTTCACTAGACTAGCAGGCCCGGTTCCTGCAGCCCTTCATCCTATGTTTTAGTCTGCAGTCCCCTCATCCTCCTGGTTGCTCTTCTCTGCCCTCTTTCTAGAGTCTCCTTTTTATAGTGTGGTGACCAAAACTGGATGTAGGATTCTAGGTGTGGCCTTACTAAGGCTTTGTAGAGTGGTATTAAGAGAAAGAGAACACAGGGAGGGAGGCTGGCTTGTCTTTCTGCCTCCATTTTGAGCAGCCAAATTTGGCCAAGCCAGCAGGTGCCTCAGTCTCAGTCTCCGAGCAGATGTTTCCATTTTCAGATGCACAAAATCCCCCTTAGAGAAGTATGACTCAATTCAGAGTCCCTGCTTGCTCAACTGTGCAAGAGTGGAGGTCTGCCTCAGAGGCCTCTGTGTCCCTGGCCCTGCAGATGCTTCGCCCCAGGCCAGGCCAGGCAAGGCTTCCATGGGGAGGGAGTGGGGAGGAGGTTGCAGTATTTGTAGCCTGGGGGATTCCTCAGGGCTGCAAACAGGAGTCGGGGGGACTCCCAGACCAGCCCCCTCAGTGAGGGCCCCCCGATTTCAGCCCCACCCCAAGGGAAGGCCTCTCTAGCCCTAAGGCCCCACTCCTCCTCCTTCCCCATTGCAATTTTTCCTCCAACAGAGGCAGGGTGACTGTGAATAGTAGCAACTGGCGCCCTGATGGATTCGTGCCCAGCTCTTCAAGCAGGAGCTGAAAGTGCAAGGGACAGCCCCTCCCCTCCCCACCCCCGGTTCTGTCCAAGGGAGGCTACCCACCCAGGAGTAAAGATGAAAAATCCCAGACTCCAGGAGGATCCCACAGCCACAGCCGGCACAGCACCAGGACAGATGCTGGGAATGAGCCTGGATGGCAGAGCAGGACAGAGACACAACAATGGCCACCCTCAGTGCCTGATGTCTCACCCCATGTCAGTGGATAGTTTCCCCCAGAAGCTTCACTATGATGGGAGCAGGAAAAGGGCAGCCTCCACAGCTGAGTCTCCGGCCTGAACTCTTCCCCACCAACACTGCCTATAAAGGAGGACCACCCTGACCATAGCACAGGCCCTCACACCCCCAGCCCCCAGGGCCAGGAGGCAACCGGACTTCCTTGTTTTTTCTCTGAAGAAAACAACGGTGACCATTATGGATGACTGGGAGTCTCCACAGACACCAGGGCCAAGGATATCAAAGCTGCCAAGAGGCCAAGGTGGGCCAGGAAGCCAGAGGCCCCTTTGAGCATGACCTCGTGTTGGGACTTAATCATGGTTGCCCGAGCAGTTTAGGGTGGTAGAGAAATCCAATGGAATTAGTCTCTACTGACCTCATTTCATTTTTTTGTCTCTTTAACTTTTTTATTAGTTTATTAAAGCATAAAATACAAAGGGAAAAAAAGAGAGGGAAATGGAAAAGAAGAAAGGGAGGGAAAAAGAGGGGGTATAGTTAGCTGGAGAAAAGAAAAAAGAAGAAAGCATCAACTTCCGACTCTCTTTAGCACAGTAGAAGGTAACAATAATACAACCACAACTTTTTGCTTTGACACAACAGCTACAAGCTATTTCTAGAACAATAAGCCTGTCTGGTTTACAAAAACAGAATCAAAGTTTCATTTTTTTTCTCTCTCATTGCAAACACAAAATCTGGAAGCAATTTCAAAATAGAGACAAAATTAAATACAATCTCTTATTTGGATAAAAGAATCAGTTTAACCATCTCTGCTTCCCTTTGCTGTGGGGAATAATATATCATTCGTCCTCATGTTTTCAAATTTAGTCCATCATATTTCACCAACTTTGGAATATGACATTTCATTTTCAGGGACTCCCACTTCTAAAGAAAGCAACGGGACTCCCGCAACTGGCCTTAAGGAGTGAAGCCTCGTCCCCGTTCAAACAAGTCTCTCCCAATCATTAAAGTCAAAATGGAGGCTGTTGAATGAAAGTGTGCTAGAGGTGGCCAAACAGGAGCCTTCGGCATCAGGAAAGGCACTCTTGCCCTCCCCAGCCTGGTGCAGCTGCACAGGGCACAAACCTCCCAGTCTCAGGAGAACATTTTCTCACGAAGGCCACCTCTGCAAAGGGATCAGGGCCTCCGTGGCTGGCCAAGTTCTGCTTTCCCTCATCGGCAGGAACTGACCTGGTCCTTTCTGAGTGCTCTCCACCTGGCAGATAAAGGCACTTCTACTCCTGGCTACAGGTGGGACTCCGCTGTGCTCACTCGCCGGAAATTCGGATGTGGCTTTTACCCAACCTCCCAAACTCTGACCTCAAATCCCAGATCAGCTGCTAAACGTGCACCCCATGGAGTACTTGACACTGAGTTCCAGCTGATGGTGCAGCAGTGTTTGCCTGAGAGGAGGCCAGGAACTCTGTGCTCTTCTCCACAGAGGACAGACAGGGACCCCACTCAGCGGAGCCGTTGGGAGCCATGCCAGGCTCAAGCAGACACACCAAATGTGCGCAGCCTTGGAAAACTGCAGTCAGCTGCACAACGACTTAAGATCCATCATTAAAGGCCTAGAAACTGAAACGCGATTTCTTGCTTAATGAACTCTCCAATTTCTGAGGAGTTATGACAGCCATACCGTTGCCCACACCCAGACCTACATTTCCGTGAAAATATATAGTCCAGGCATGAAGCGAATGAAAATAAATATAATTCTCTCTTTTTTTAAAAAAAACAGGGAACTCCAAGCATTTTGGGGACAGAGGGACTTTGTATTGTGCAACATGCTCAGCCCAGCTCACGTGAAATGGTGGGTTTGTGGTTCAGGGAACTCAATCTCTGCATCGCCAGCATGTAGAAATCAAGAGATAAAATATCAAGAGAAAGCATTTCAAGCATTATTACAGAGCTGGAAGCAGCAAAGCCACAGCCACAGAGCCTGAGCGCTCTGCAGCCAGCCAGGGAAGCCCTGAATTCTCCTTCCAAGTCCACGTGAGCTTCTCCACGCATCGCTTGCAATTGCCGGATCGCCCATCCGCTTTCCCCTGAAACGACTCCGGGCGAGTTCAGACATGGAATCACGCAGAAGAGAGGCGAGGGTGGGCTCAGCAAAGACCGCTCCCAATTCGGGTTTCCCAACAAGAAAACTCAGACCGAGGTTGAGCTTCTTTTCCTCTCTAGCCCCCCTCATAAGGAGCCTAGCGCAGAGTATATATTTACATCTACGGCCCCCCTGAGAAATTAAAAAGCCTGCAATGCACCAGCTGTAATGTCACCACTGCCGTTGGGGAAAGAGAGCTTGGGCCAAAACACTGCACACTAAACTGGGGAGCTCAACGGGCAGAGAGGGAAGACGCCATCTTTCCACACAGCCGCATTTCGTTTCAACCTTCCCCTCCACCACAAAAGATTTCTCCCCTACGTAATAGAGTTGTGATTTTTGGAAGGTCCTTAATGAAAAAGCTACTTTTGCAATGGTTCAGGCAGCCCTGCTCGTTCTTCCCCTAAAGACATCCAGCCTTCTCAATGGGTAGAATAACTGCAGCTGTTCTACTGCACGAATTACAAAATGAATTCCATTCATTCAACAACACAACAACTTTCTGTGACTTTGTTTTGAAGGGTGAAGGCAACACAACAGCTTCAAACCTGTGTTAACAGGGTCCCTCCAAGCACTATCAGATGCATCTGCCCAGCGGCCTCTCGCAGGACACGGAGGCTTCAGCCAGACCCACATCCAAGCATCAGCAGCAGGGTGTGGGGAGGCTTCTGCTCTGGGTGAGGCCCCCCAAGGCCTGCTTGGGGCCAGTGTTGCCAACGGCTACATAAACGGCAGCGGCTGTACCCGGAAGGGGCTGCCAGCACCTCAGGGGTCATCCTTGTATCTCGAGCCCCTCTTCAGAGGCATTTTCCTCTGGGGGGGGCTTCAGAAACTGGAAAAAGCCACTTCACACTTCCCCCCGCCCAAAGCCCCACTTACTTTTCCGAAGTCCCTCACGTCAAAGAGGTCGAAGGGGTCGAAGAGCTCGCTGTTCCGGAGGCCGAACTTGTCATGACACACTTTGAGGAACGTCCGGATGTTCTTCAGGCAAAGGAACTGCAAGAGAAGGGGAGCCCTTGAGAGCCTTTCCCAGAGACCCACAATGGGGAGGGGTCTGAAATGAGAACCCCCCCCCCACTCCCTCCGCACAGTTCTCTCCCCTGGTGGTCTAATCCCAAACGCCAAGTCCAAGCAGGGGGGACAAGGGGGAGCAGCCTCTCAGACACGGAAGACACACAACACCCTCAATCCTGGGTTCACACGGCTTGACAGGCTGGTCTTCAACAGGTTTGGTGCCAAAAGGAGAGCCAAAGATCGGCCCCAAGGAAGCTGGAGAGACCCCTGCCCCAGCGCCCTCTCGCACAGACCTGGTGCAGGGCCGGATTTTCCTATAGGCTAACTAGGCTTCAACCTAGGGCCTCGAGATCCAGAGGGGCCTACACAGTGGTGGGATTCTGGGGGTTCTAAGGGGTTCGGCCGAGCCCTTTGTTAAATTGCTGGCTCGGCCGCCCCTCGCCTCCCACCCGCACGGCGCCAGCCTACCGTAGCCAGGGGTGGGCAATGGTGGCTCTTTTACAATCTGTGGCCTTCAACTCCCAGAATTCCTGATGCAGCTTGGCTGTCTGAGGAATTCTGGGAGTTGAAGGCCACAGGTTGTCAAAGAGCCACCATTGCCCCCCCACCTTCCCTAGCCTGAGTTCCGCTGCCTGGGATCCACGTGGGCTCCGGATGCAAGAGAGCAGGATGGAGAAAGCAGCTTCCCCACCTTCACTCGCCCTCCCTCTCTGCCCTTCGCTTACCCCGCCCACTCCCCATCTATTGCTGCCTCCGATGGCTGGAGGGAAAAAAAACTTCCAATTCTTGCCGCGGGGCTTCAAAGGGCCGCCCTAGAGCCAGTGCTGCAGCCGAACCCTTTGTTAAATGGCTGGCTTGCCCCGCTCCTCCGCACCACTATTTATTGCCAATCAATAGTGGTGGGCGAGGGGCGGGGGAGCCAGCAATTTAACAAAGGGTTCGGTGGGTTTTTTTTGTAATTTTATTGGCCCCCGGAGCTTCAGCATAGGCTAATTAGCCCTTGCTTAGATTTGCTCTCAGCTGTTTTGCTCACGGATCTGCTCCTTGCTTGCAAAGAGTGCTGATTTTTTCTCCCCCTACCTATACTGAAAAACGAAAGAGAAAGTAAAGCAGGCTGTTGGCTTTGCACGTTGGAAAATTAGGCAGGCAGATTTCTTTTTCCTCACCAAAAAAGGTAGGTGCAAACAACGGGAAATTTAGGGAAAAAGAGGAGATTTTAAAACACAAAAGAAAAAAAGCTCTATTTAACTAGGGAATTGTAATAATTGAGATACTATTAGTTGTATATTGTGTTCAAAGCAGAAATGGTTAAGTTGTGGTTTGGAGGAATATATGGGGGAAATTATTTGGTTTATTATTATTGGTAAATATAATTAATTGATTTGTAAGAAATTGGATTGCATGGAAATAATTGGAATATTCATGTTCATATTGATTAATATACAAAAAAGGTAGTTATATAACTAATTGATTTATATTAAAATGTTGAATTCATATTAAACAACTGTAATATTACATAATTAACCAATGTGAGGATGGATATAAAAATAGATGACAATGGGAAGGGGTATAATATAGAATAGAAGGGAAAAATTGAATTTGATTAAGATTAGAGATGAGGATGAGGGTAATATTGGTTTTTTACAAAAATAGATGAGGAATAAATATGGCAAAAAGGAAATATAGAAATTGTAAATTTAATTGAAATGACTAAACACTGTTTAAATTTGTGAACCGGCCAAATACTCTGTTCAAAGAAAATACATTGTATGTTTGTATGTGTGTTTCTAATTATTGTTATTTATTCATATTTGTTCTCTTTTATTCTTTAAAGTTTAACAATTCATTCTTTATCTTAATATCTTTATATTTTGGGGGGGTTGGCTTTCTTCCCTTTCATCTTTTTTATTGTACAGCAATCTTTCTCCTCAAACCTACCACCTCTCTTTTCTTTCCTTCTTACTTTCTCTTCCTCCCCTCCCTACTTCCTCTTCCTTTCTCCTTCTCCTCCTCTCTTCCTCCCTCTCTCCTACTCTAATTTCCCTTCCCTTCCTTCATCCCTCTCTATTGCTGTATCCTTTTATGCATATGGACTACTCAGAGGGCTGAAAAAGTTATTTCTGACTGATCCTCGCACTTTTGACCAGTCCTCGAACTTACGACTGTCCTCACATTTTACATTTTTGCCCTATCTTGTCACCATGGTGAAGAGAAGCAGTTGTGAAATGAGTGACATGGTTGTTAAGAAAGCTGCACGGGCATAAATGTGAGGATGGTCATAAGTGTGAGGACCGGTCAAAAGTGTGAGGCCCAGTCAGAAATGACTTTTTTCAGCCCTCTGAAAAAAGTCTATGCACACAGCCACACCCACTCGGTCACATGACGAGCTAGCCACGCCCACACAGTCACATGATTGCCACACCACGCCCACAGAACCTGTTGTTAAAAAATTGAATCCCACCACTGGTGAAAGGGCCTCATAAGTGGAATAGCCTAGGGCCTCTTCCAATCTAAATCCGGCCCTGCCTGGTGGCCAAGGTGCTGGGAGTTGAGGGCTTTGTGGTCTCACCAGATGCACCAGAAGGAGCTTCAACCTCTCCATTAACCACTCCACTTTTGCATGTGCACACAAACACACACACACACACACACCATTCTGCTCAAATCCCCCTGTGTGTCCTGAGGACTAGTCACTTCTCAGCCTTTGGTGGAGGCAAAAGAGGCAACCCTGCAAAGGGGTTATTCAACAAAGTTGCTTAAAAAAACCAGGAGCTGGATTTTTCTGCATTTTTTTTTAGCCGCAGTATTGAATTTGGTAGGGCACAGATGCCGGTGAAGCTCTAGTGCCCCTGGAGAAGGCACTGCCAGCCTCCAATTCAAGCAGGACCCCGCTGGGGCTGGGGGGGAGGGGCCAGTTTTGCATTGAGTCAAATGAGCCTCCTTCACTTCCCCGGCCTACAGCTGCAGAGAGGGGTGGGAGGGGGCTTTCTTCCCAGGCCTTTACTGCTCTCTGGACCCTGCAAGGGTCTTCAGCTCCTGCCCTCCAAACACAGAACGAGGAGGGGCAGTGGGGAGACCAACGGACTGAGATCTCCTCAGAGCTCTGGCTCAGAATTGGGAAGACCCCCTGGGGGCTACTCCCATGCACACCGGCATGGTCTCTGGCCGTCTGGTCAGAGGCTGTGTTGCCAGGTGGCCCACTGCCAAAGCCGTGTCCTAGGAAGCTGCAGGCTTGGAGAGGCGGCAATGGATGCCGAAAGACCCTCCCTTGAGCCCTTTCTGGCTGCGAGGCAGGGCTGGGCTGCTGCTTATCTTGCTGCAAGCAGAGCCAAGAAGAAAAATGCCTGTTTTTGCGGGGGGAGGTGCTTGGGTGTGTTGAGGGGAGGTGTTAAGGAGTTGCTGCTGCTGACTGTTCCCTCCTTACTCTGCTGGCCCTTCCCCAAAGCTGAGGGTCCCTGATCGGGCCCTTAAGAGGCTGTTCCTTCTGCCCCCCCCCACCTTCATGACCGACCCACGATAATGACAGCACGATAGCAGGAGGGAAAGGGCAGAAAGCCCTGGAGGGGGTATTCCTGGAGGGAGGCCTGGAGTCTCTTTGGCCTGGAGGAGAGGCGATTGAGGGAGACAGATCCTCTCTTATCAGGCTGGGCAGAAAATAAATTAAATCCCAGTGAGAGGAATTAGATTTTGCTTCCATCTCCATTGATGAGGGGAACTCTTTGCCAGGGGATCAGGCCCCACCACCACCCCACCCGGCCACTGATGGGGTGCTGCTCTACTATGACGCAGGCGTCTGTGAAGAAAGTTGGGCAGGGAGACCCTCCCTCTTCTCGCAAGGCAGCCCCACTGGGGGCTCCTCCTGAGCCTGCCATCACCCTGGCGGAGGAGGGCGGCCACTCTGGCTGCCTTCGTCTGCCCACCCACCCACCCCCAAAACCTCTGCCAATGGGAGGCCATAGCTAGACGGGCAAGGGTGGTGCCAAGCATGTGTTTTCTTCGCAAAAGCTAAAATCAAAACATAGATCTCTTAAGTTTTCACTACTGGGTAGCTACAGACACCTTGCTACGTCAATTATGGAACTCCCCACCACAAGAACCATAGCAGGATGATGGCAGGGCATGGGGGAGGGGAAGTCTCTTGGCAACAAAGTGGTGAGCCAGCTACCCAAGACACCCAATTCCAGAAATTGAGCCAATATCTCTGCTCCCACTGCCCCTTCTTCACACACACGCACACACCCAGCAACTGCCTTGCTTTCTTTCTCTCCCAGAGGTCCTAAGCAGGATTAAAGAGACATTCTTGGAAATGAAAAATTAATTTAATCATTTGTAAATTTATCAGGCTAGAAACTGGGAGAACTCAAGCTCTAGTCCTATCCTAGGCAGGAAGCCAGCAGGCTGACCTTGGGCCAGTCCCTCCTTCAGCACCCTAGGAAAGACACAATGGCTTCTGGAAAAGCTTGCGTGAAAATTGCCAGGACTTATGCAGGCAGGAGCTGACACTGACTTGAAGCCCCACCGCCCAGCCCCTCTCCCAGTTCATCCCAGCCAGAAGCTGCTTCCTCAGGAGACGGATCCTGTGACCCTTTTCTCAAGGGAAAGAATCCGAAGTAAATTCAACACAAAGACCCGAACCAGCTCTTCCCATGGGCTCTTCTCAGCCACGAACATGCCGCAAAACTTTCCCTCCAAAATCAGCACTTTGGGGAGGAGGGGTTTTCCTACAAGCCGCCATTTGAAGCCCCAATGCTTAGTGAAGAGAGAAAGCAGAGTCCTAGTTACATACACGCACACACAAAGTATTTTCTGAGGAAACTCCTCTGGAATTTGTGTGACTCCCCAGCAGGCACTTTTCCTGCCACCCACCCACCCGTTTCCAAATAACTCAACTCTGTTAATGCATAAACTGCCCCCCCCTGCCCCGTTCAGAAAAGAATTAGGGACTCGGAGTCAATAGCACAAAAGTCTGACAATCTGCACCAAATCCCAGCTGCTCAATTTGAGTCAGAAAGGACTCTGCCCTCCCCTCCCCTGGGGGAGGCAGGTCAGCCATTCAACCCCCACTCCCAAATCTCCAGCAGCTGGACTTGCTCCCAGTTGATGGAGCCTCAGCCTTGCTGCCCAATGCGCCAGGCAGTCCCCAGGCCAGCCCCTCTCCCTCAAATTTAGGAATGCCCCAGCGGGCATTGCACAAAGCCTCCCAGTTGATGACAGGAAAGAAACGTGGCCTGGAGGCACGGATGATGAGCTGGGGCGGCCGCCGTATCAGTGAAGAGGGTGCCCACAGCACTTCTGCGTGAAATTCTACTCCAGGGTTTAACTCAGAACAGCAGGGGAAGCTCAGTTGTTCTGCACACCAGTTGGAGATCCAGAAGATCTGCTTTTGGGGGGTCAGTCTGGAGCCAGATGTGTGCAAGTCCCACATAGCAGCTGCAAGGAGCTTCACAGCATTCGGGAAACAGAGGCAGAGCAGGCAGGGCCAATGTGCCAGGCGAGGGAGGGCAGAAGGTAGGGCCCGTGTGCCAGGCACAGCTGCCATGTCCAAATCCTCAGAGGGGGGCAAGACCATGGCCAAAGCACAAGTCGCTCCGGATTTTCTGAAGGCTGAGATGCTCCCCGTGGCTCTCAGTGCATCCTGCAGCCCCAAGGCCTCCTCCGCCCCAAGCTTCACTCAGCTTTGGGGCCAGAGGAGCCCTAGATGCTGGCCTCCTTGGGCTGCTCTTCCCCTGCTGAGCTTCTGGGTTGGAGCCCCTGCCAGATTCAAGCAGTGAAGCAAATTTCTCCTGAAAACGGAATTAAGCCCAGCAGGGAGGCTGGGCATGAATTGCAGTGGTCTGCCAGAAAGGAAGGAGTGCCAGCCCCAGGCGGGTGTCTGAGGCACTCCCAGGCCACCATCTAAATCAGAGAGTAACGAGGAGGCACCTCCGCCCTGCAAAGACAGCCCCAGGCCACAAAAGTTCACCTGTGAACCAAGCTATGAGGCAGAAAGTATGAAAATCTGAGCCACTCGGCCTGCAGGGGGGCTGAGGGAGCATCGGCTTCTCCCTCCACAACAATGAGGTGCCTTCGGCCAGTGTGGCTCTTTTGCACAACTAGGAAAAAAAGGGTTGTAACCCTTTCAGCAGAGAAGAAATGCTGAGCTTTGTTTGTTCACCTAATGCGTTTCCAGCGGGGGGGGGGAGGTGGTCTTCTCCCCTCCCTTTAATAGCAAAAGCCCCCACCTCCCGATAGGGTTACCAGAACACAGCAAGCCCCCCTACCCAAAAACATCTGCCTGGAGACCTCGTGCCAGCCAACCTGGGGAAGGGGCTACAGGGTCTTTTTTAAAAAAAAAATAAATTTTATTGGTGTTTTTCTTTTCTCCTCTCCCACCTTCACTCACATCTTTCTTTTTTTTTTTTGAACAGAGTGTTGGTCGTTTCTTAGCTTATACAATTAGTCAAATTCAAATATATTTTACTCAATTACGATTTTTGTCAATATTGTCTTCCCTTCTTTTTTTTTAATATACCTCAGTTTTCTATACTTGCATATACATAAACACCTTCTTCATTTATCCCTAAATTCTAACTTTAGTATTTGTGCATATTTATCCTCTTTTATTCTTAAACAAGGGGCTACAAGGTCTTGAGCAGGGGCAGCAGGCCAGCCCACCAGTGCCACCTTCCCACTCATCCCCTCAGATCAGCACCCTCCCAGAGACCCCAGGCCTCACCCCTTTCTCAGTAGCCTTGAAGGGCCAACGGCCCCAAATACCACAGAGGGGCCCAGCTGCCCCTCCCTTCACACAGGGCATCCCTCATTCTGGGGACCACAAATTCAGGCTGAAAAAGCAAGAGTTCTGGCAAAGGAGAAAACATAAAAGGATCAGTGGAAACACTTTTTGGTTTTTCAATTCCAAAGAACCAACTAAAAATGCTGTGCTTGTGCAGAGCCTGGGCAAGACACTCATTTGCACCCATGGAAGCCTCTCCTGTGGGTGACCACGTGGACACAGGAACATCTATCAGGAATCCCCTGAAATGAGGTGGAGAGAAGCCCCAGGAAGCAGAATAATAGAGTTGGAAGAGACCTTGGACGTCTCTTTTTAAAATCTTCCAGTGATGGAGCACCCACAATTTCTGAAGGCCATTCCACTGGTTAATTGTTCTCCCTGTGAGGAAATTTCTCCTTAGTTCTAGGCTGGATCTCTCCTTGATTGGCTTCCATCCCTTACTTCTTGCCTTCAGGTGCTTTGACCGCTTCTTTCTTTCTTCCCTTCCCTTCTTCTCACCCCAGGCAGGAGTGAGGTGGGTTTTCCCCCCAAAACACAACATAACCAATGCCATGTCCTGAAAGGGAGTCTGATCCCACTTTCCTCCCTCCCCCACCATGGGGCAGTTGAAGTAGCCCCTAAGGAAGAGGCAGGGGGGGCACCACCTCCCAGCCTAATCGAAGTCCTAACATGGGGACCTTCTTGGAGGAGCCGGGGGTCTCGGTTGCTCTGTAAACTCTTAATCTGACTTCAGGCTTGGCTGCATGAATCTAAAACTTGAGGCTGGGGGTGTTGCTCAAGGCTGCCCCAGGATTTTGACACAAACATACACACAGTACCGACTTCTTCCAAAGCAAAGCTGGGGTCCCAAGGGAAGGGGGGAGATCACACCTGCATTACTTTTAATAAGGGAGAGTAAAATTAAAAGCGAGGCTTTTCTGACGTAGATCATCCAGCCCTAGAGAAAAGTGCCTCCCATTGTATCGAGGGGGCAGAACCAACAAGGAGCCTCATGAATAAAAGGATTTTAATGAATTTCACTGAATGACTTTGTTCTGTTCCTGATCCCTGATAACCCGCAGACGATCCCAACTGCCAGGCGTAGATTGCATTCAGGGCCAGTTGCAGATTTGCCACAAATCCCAGACTTTGCTGAACGGCTTAAATCCTCCATCCCAAGGGGTGGGTGGGGGGAGAAGCGGAGGGTTTACCCCGCAGGCCAGTTCCCATCTCATCCAACGTTTGTTAGCTGCTGATTAGTGATGGGTTGTCCAACATGTCAGCTCATCCTTTATTATTTTCACAAATAACTTAAGGCAGAGAACATACCTACTGCTCCTTCCTCCTCCTCCCTTCCCCACAACCACTCTGTGAGGTAGGCCGGGCTGAGAGACAGGGACTGGCCGAAGGTACTGAAGGCAAACTTCCTCTGGCTGGAGAGGCTTCCCTCTCATTCCTGGAAAATACTCTGCCAGGAATTTTGGAGCCCTTTGCCCAGCTGGACAGAGGAAGGACCAAGCAAGGGGCGGGTAGTGGGGGACATGAGAGCTTCTGGGCATTTTCAGAGCTCTAGCCTCCCACTCCCTCACCACCCATTCCCTTTACTACTGGAGCAAAGTTCCTGGCAGAGGGAACCAAGTGCCCGTTGGGTCCACAAAGCCAGAAGGCAGAAGACATTAAGCAATGCCCGCTTGTCTGGGGAACAGGCCCCTCTGCCCCATCCGCCAGGAGGGCAGCTCTCCCAGGGAGGCGAGGGAGAAACAACACTTCCAGGCCCTGGACCGGAGCAGCCCCAACTGCAGGTGAGGATCCAATGATGGGGGGAACCATGAGGAGTCAGAAGCCCCCCTTCCGAAGAAAAGGGTAAGGTCGCCACTAAAATATTGGAGTGGGGGCGGGGGGCACAGGAGAAAACCCTGTGCTATCAACTCTGAAACCCGAGAGGTCACGGGGATAGCAAAAACTGAACCCAAACGTGCCCCACAAGGGGAGGCTGGAGAGAATGGCCAAGACCCAGCATGTGGCCCCAGTGAAGGCTGAAAGGCTGCTTTCACATCGCATGAAGCCAGGAGGGACAAGACCGCCACCACCACCACCCCACTCCTCAGATGGCTTTTCATGCCACTGGCATGCAAACAAATCCTCCTTCTTGGAGGTTTCCTCCAATGGACATTCCCTCCTCACTCAGCCAAATTAAATTAAGTCACCCCCGGCTTCTCCTGCCACCCTGTAGAAGCCGCCCTCGGCCTCTGGGCTTCCTTTCAGGCCTCTGCACCGCCAGGCTCCAGCTCCTGGGTTGGCCAGTTGGGTCAGAGCCTGCACAGCAGAAGCCCCCCCCCCCCCCCCCGCCCCCAGCATCCTTCCCCCAATCTAGGGACAGCAGTGGAAGAGGGGATGGGGCTGCCAAAGCCAGTTCTTCCTCAGGTGCTTTTTAGGAAGGAAAAAAAAAACCCAAATTCCTACAAGGAACTGGTTTGAATATAGCCACATCCCCAAGGGGGACCCTCAAAGTCTCCCTCTTCAGCTCAGATCCATGCTGAATTGGCTTCCGGGGGGCCTGGCAGGACCCCAAACCCACCTTTGTTGCCTGGGACAAAGAGGGCAGCATAATGCCTGGAACAGGATTAGGATCTTTGGACAAGGGTGGGGGTTCCTTTGGCCCTCACTTTCCAACTGTTGTTCTGTAATATCGGCTGCATTTTAGACATTACATGGCATCCTACTCAGATTCACTATCTGGAAAATATCAGTGGGGCAAAGAGTGACCGGCCAGAAGGAAATTCCTGCTTCAACCAACATGGCGATATGCCTGAGCTTTCAACCAGACTGTTGCAAGAACTGGCCTGCGCTCTCCTCCCGACCACTCAGCCCATCAGAGACGCTTGTTGCGTATCATCCACCGAGCCTTTGAAGTGGCCCATCCAACCACTGGGACCGCTGCCCAGTGCTCTGGACCAGGGCTCTCCAACCTTGGCAACTGTAAGACTTGTGGACTTCAACTCTCAGAGTTCCTCAGCCAGCAAAGCTGACTGAATTCTGGGAGTTGGTCCACAAGTCTTAAAATCGCCAAGGTTGGAGATGCTACTTTTCTACCAGAATTTATAATTTCCTCATCAGTAGTAAATATTTTACCAAAATAAGAAAATGTAGTGTTTGCACTACTTTCCACCGTTGTGTCAGATGCAATCATTTGTGTTCTTTTCCCCATCGGGAATGACGTCTCGGTCTTCGGTCCAATCATATCCAGATTCAGCCACCTGACACTGGGGAATCTGGTCGGGGGTCTCAGCCAACAGGATGACATCTCTGGCATGCAAAGGAAGGCACACTTTGTGTCTCTTGCAAAGGGGTCTCTGACGCCACGCCAGGCCTTCTGAAGCTTTTACCAGAACACGCATGAGATGACAGACAGAGGCCCTCCCATCTTAGTCTGGGAGCATCTCTTAAGCATCCCACCTGGCCGGGTTCAGCAATTCACCTTCAGTTCCACAGCCAGACACACCACCCATCATTATGCCAGCCTGATCACCATCCTATGTTTACTGAACAAAGGGGTGCTAAGATGACTTTCTCCCATTCACACGTTTTTCTGTAACCTGCAGTTATCTGGTCTTCACAGAAAAGCTGCCCAGGTCTTGCTCTTTCAATTATTATTTTTCAAATCCCATTTCCAGCCCTCCTTGCAGCATCTGCAGTCTGTCTTCTGTGGAAGGGAACATAATTTCACTTTTCTAGTCTTCAATGTATGCCAATTAACCTCAAAATTTAGCAATCTGTCAACTGCCTCCTTATTTGAAGGTTCCTCCAGGCCTTCAGGGCATTCCTTTTCCCTCTGTTCTCTGGCCAGGCTGTCTCCAGATCTCCCCTTCTGGCTCCATCCATTCCCTCTGCAGGAAGCTCTTTGCTCTGCGACTACGATTTTGCTGCAAGTACAGGTAGTCCTCAATTTACAACAGTTCATTTAGTGACCGTTCAAAGTTACAATGGCATTGAAAAAAGTGACTTATGACCAACCACTTAGGATTGTTGCAGCATCCCCATGGTCACATGATCGAAATTCAGACTTCTGGCAACTGACTCACATTTATAATGGTTGCAATGTCCCGGGTCACGTGATCCCCTTTTGAGATCTTCCGTCAAGCAAAATCAATGGGGAAGACAGATTCACCAAACAACCATGTTACCAACTTAACAACTGCAGTGATTCATCTAACAACTGTGGCAAGAAGGCAATAGCAATAGCCATAGCCCTTAGACTTACATACCGCTTCACAGTGCTTTTACAGCCCGCTCTAAGCGGTTTACAGAGTCAGCCTCTTGCCCCCAACAATCTGGGTCCTCCTTTTACCCACCTCGGAAGGATGGAAGGCTAAGTCAACCGTGAGCCTGGTGAGTTTTGAAATGCCAAATTGCAGGCAGCCAGCAGTCAGCAGAAGGAGCCTGCAGTACTGCACTCTAACCACTGTGCCATCGCGGCTCAGTGGACCTCAGAAAGGTAGTATAATGGAGCAAAACTCACTTAACCAATGTTTCACTTAGCAACTGACATTTTGAGCTCAATTGTGGTTGTGAGTTGAGGGCTGCCTGTATCTGTTCTACCGATATGCCCCTTTTCCTACCTCCTGCCTTCCCCTTTCTCTCTCCATCCCCAGAACTCCACACCCTGTGCTCACACTTGGCAACACAAATCTTTTTCACCATTTCCTTGCTGCTTCCCCATTCTCTTTCCTTACCTCCACTTTCCATTTCTCCTGCTGGGAGATTAATCTACTTCCTACAGTCCTGCATCCCCCGGCATTTCCCAAGATTCACAAACCAGGTTAAGCCTTAGTAAGACCACACCTAGAATACTGCAGCCAGTTTTGGTCACCATACTGTAAAAAAGATGTTGAGACTCTAGAACTGTGAGGGCGAACCTATGGCACGCGTGCCACAGGTGGCATGCAGAGCCGTATTAGTGGGCACGCCAGCTCAGCTCTGGGGCGCATGCGCGCGCTGGCCAGCTGATTTTCGGGCCTTCTGGGCCCACCAGAAGTAAGGAAACAGGCTGTTTCCTGCCTCTGGAGGGCCTGGGGGCGGGGTGGGGAAGGCCCGTTTTTCTTTCTTACCTGGCTCCAGATCCTCTCTGTGTATCTGGGAAGGGCGAAAACAGCCTTTCCCACTCCCTTGGAGGCCCTACAGAGGCTGAAAGGGCCCATTTCCCTACTCCTGGTGGGGCAGGAAGTGACATTTTTTCCTGTCCCCAGCCTCCAAAGATTCCTAGAGAAGCTCCTAGAGATTCCTAGAGAGGTTCTGGAGGCTGGGGACAGCAAAAAATGTCACTTCCTGTCCCACCGAGAGTTGGGAAATGGGCCCTTTCAGCCTCCGTAGGGCCTCCAAGGGAGTGGGAAAGGCTGTTTTCGCCCTTCCCAGGTACACAGAGAGGATCTGGAACCAGGTAAGAAAGAAAAACGGGCCTACCAGGCCATCATGTGCCAGGAGCAGGGGGGGGAGGAGGAAGGGGGTTGCGCACGCATGCACGTGGGCACATGCACGCGCGACCCTCCCCCGCCCCCCCCCTCTCCTGGCACGCGATGGCAAAAAGGTTAGCCATCACTGCTCTAGAAAGAGTGCAGAGAAGAGCAAGCAGGATAATGAGGGGACTGGAGGCTAAAACATGCGATGAAGGGTTGCAGGAACTGGGCATGGCTAGTCTAGTGAAGAGAAGGACCAAGAGAGACAGGATAGCAATCTTCCAATATCTGAGGGCCAGACATGGAACAATGAATGGAAACTGAGCCAGGAGAGATTCAACCTGGAAATAAGGAGAAATTTTCTGACAGTGAGAGCAATCAACTCATGGAACAGAAGTTGTAGAAGCTTCATTACTGGAAGCTTCCAACAAGAGACTGGGCTGACAATCTGTCAGAAATGGTGTAGGGTCTCCTGCTGGGAGGGTTTGGACTAGATACCTACAAGATCCCTTCCAACTCTGTTAATCTCTGATCTTCCACATTAGCAACCCATTCATGCTTTTCAATGCATGTCCTACATGTAAATGCAGGTACAGATTTATGCTTAAATGGGACGTTTATTTATGCATCTGTAGTCCACAGGTTAGGCTTTCTTCCCTCAGCAGAGTCCCTGGTCTCTTTCATTCTTAAATAGTTTTTCTGTCCTCCTTCCTCTCATTCCCATCCATCCATCCATCATGTCATTCTTTCAGAACATTTTATAAAGGTTTCCAAAACTGGAATTCAAACCTTCCGTGATCACTATATTCATTGCAATGTAAAATTCCTAAGGTATGAATTCTTGCTTTTTCGCAAGCACCCCAAAAGCCCCAAATTCACCCAACTCATCCTATTTCATTCAAAATTAAACCTGATTCTTCACCTCCAGGCAGGCATTCATCTCACTTGCAACATGATACCCTTTTGGTTCCCGGCCCTTGCAGCCTCTCCATCTTTTTCTTGGTTTCACAACAACTATCTGTAGCTGAGTTGCTTTATTTTGCTCATGAATGCATGCTAATTATCATTTCCTCCTCTTACACCCCAAGCTACAATCTTCCCTATGCCAAGGGCACCACCGGATATTGGCCTCCAGTGCTTCTCCCAGAACACTTTTTAGTACGATAATATGCAGAAGGTGCAGGCAAGGCTATGAGCCTTAGTGGCATCCCTACCATGTGCTGCATTTGGTGCAAATGGTGTGAATGCAAAACCAGCCCATTTTGGAACAGGGACAGCCTAGTTTTGCCCGGTTTGTTGCTCACCCTTCTCTACAAAGCTCTCTGGAAACTACCCTTCCAGTCAACCGATGGTGGTCGAAATCCCACAGAGGAGGAGCTCTGCGCAATGCCCGGCATAGTCAGAATATGACTGTCAAATCTAAACTTCAACAAAGAGAAGATGGAGGGGGTGGAGGAAGAGGAGGGAGGAGTTCGGAGGAGAGGGAAGAACGCCTACGCACGTAATAGGGAGGGCAGAGCCAGAGCCAAGCAAATGAAGGTTTAGAGAAACTTCGAGGATAAGTCGGTCTCCAAGGGGTTTTGACTCCCAAAAGCTTAATAATTCCACCTTCTTTTTCAAGACATCTGCAGATCTTCTAGTACTCGCTTCCCTTTCTGTGTCAGAGCCTGGCACGCATAAAATATGCAGATCTTTGTCAATGTTTTAAATTTATAAATGCAGTGATGGAGTCACACATTTTTGACAGTGGGCTGTTAGTTCTTCCTTTGGGTTACCGAGTCCTGGCTAAAAAAGAAGAAAGTGAGTCTGCAGCAGGGAGTGGAGGAGCCCAAGCCAGCTGCCAAAAGCCAAGGAGAATTTGGAGCTTCCAGGCCAGGGACGTTCACAGCCTTCCTGGAAGCCCCTTCGCTTTGAGGGCAGCATTCAGCAGCCTCCTCCAAGCAAGGATTCCCCCCCCCCCCGCTTTGCCCCCCAGCTCTGTGGGGATTAGGAGGGTTCTCAGCCAGTCAGGCTGGATCTGGGAGCCCAGCAGCAGCCCAGCCATTATTTATTTATGACATTTTAATCAGGGCAGCAGCCGGTTTCCCTGCCCGGCCAGCCAGGGGGCCATGAACACAGCAGCCCTCCTGGCTTAATCCTCAGCAGGAAGGGAAAATCTCCTGACAAGTTCCTTCGCTCCTGGGGGGCTCCGTGTTTTTCAGCTGTGCGGCTCCACTTATACAAAGACTGTGGTGGTGCTGGTGGTTTCGTCCTTATTGCTACTTCCAGCCAGAGAAGTGCAAGGAATGCAGAATCCGAGGGGGGGAGTGCTCCACCCACACTTTATGGTGCATTAAAGGTTCAAGCTTAACTGAAGAGGAGGAAAGGCTCTTAAAATCTACCATTTTGCTCCAAATTTCAATATTGTGATCTACAACATCAGTGACTCCCCCCTCCCCCCAACCTACAAGGAGTTCAAAAGGAATGGGCTTTTACACACACACACACAGCCACAGAAAAGTATCGACATTCACACAAAGGCTTCCATGGCTGCCCACAACAGCAAAGGCTCTCGCTCACTGCAGGCATCAGGCGAGGGATGAGGCCAAAGGGTTCGCCTAGTTGCACAGATACAGATTAACAGATTAAGAAGGGATCTTGTAGATCATCTAGTCCAACCCCCCACCCAAGCACACCCACCATTTTTGACAGATGGCATGGAAAGAGCGACAGGCACACACACAGACCACACAGACACACACCCCAGCCAAGCGCCATAGTTATAAAAAAAAGGGGGGGGGGGGAGCAGTCAGCTTGGGAAATGAGGCAGAAGCTCCCCACACAAGTAAGAGCCAGCCTTGGGGAGAAGAAAGGGGCCCCAAATGTTTCCAGGGCATCTTGGGACCCCCAGTCTGTCGCAAATGGGGCAGTTCTTCCACTGGCAGGGCTGTCTTCTCACAGATTTATGCCCTTTTTCTGTGGAACTCCTGCAGACGCCCCCTCCCCCCTGGGCATTTTTATGGCTTCACAAAACCTTGTGGGCAGTAGGGATGACTTGTGCAGCAGGATTCTGCTCTGCAGCCCTTTCGAAGGAAAAGTACACAGAACTGTGGAAACAGCAAGGAGGCTGTTGCCCCATCTGGAAGCTCCAGGGCCAATTCCCAGGTCTGGAGGGGTCCACGGATGCCCTTTTGCCAGGACTGAGAAAAACTCAAGCTTCCCACAGGGAGAAAAAAGGAGAAGTCACCCAGATTTCATCATTTTGGTGGCTGAGAACCCAGCAGCTTTACCAGACCGGATGGCCAAGAAGTTGAATCTTGTCAGTGAACTGAGTGGCAAAGTTTTGAGTGGGCTTGAAGGGCCTTTGGGTTGAAGAAGGGCAGAGGGACCGGTCTAAACACCAATCACAATTTCTTTGATTTCTCCATTTTTAATTTCTAGGGAAATTCTAGGAAATTAAAAATGTTATAAACCTTTGTCAGCCTGATAAAGTTAATGCTTAAAAGTTTCATCCTGGATTCATTCCAGTGCAGGGTGGGGGAGTTATTTTACAGCTGACAGTCTTGGGAGTGTCCTTCTCCACCCCCACCCACCCCTCAGTTTCTTTAAAATAGGAATCCCTCTTTGGTTGAGGGGTGGGAGGGGAGGTTGCCACATCCGCTTGGCAGAGCAGGAAGCTGACCAAGGATGGCATCTGCGAAGAAGACCGTTAAGCCAACCGATGCATGAGAAGCGCAGCAAACACAGACATGAGGCTCCTTTGCCACCCTGCCAGGGCTGCCATCCCCTTCGGGCAATTCTGCACCCACCTTTGGCTCCAAGGCAGTTGTCAATCGGGAAGACTTGCTCAAATATTACAACACCACACAAACCAGGCACAGCCCATCAGCTGCTGCCAAGGAGATCTGACACCGGGGCTCACTCACCATCCCTGCCTCTCTGGGTAGCTCGAAGGGGGGCAGGCAGCCCAGCAATGACTCCCATCCTGCACTGTTCCTGAAAGTGCCTCCCTAGGCAAGAAGCTTCCACCCTCCCAGGAAGGGCCAGTTCTTCCTCAAAAGCAGGACTGATTTAGAGGGGAGAGTGACCACTCCTGGCCTTCCTTTCTGCCTGGCTGAGGGTCTTGTCCAGCGATTAGATTCACTTCAGAAGCAAAAGGACTGGATGGCAGGATTTATCTGCACAACACATAAAGGCACACATTTTTAAAGCACAGGATGACCTTCACTTCCCCCTGGCCAGTCCACAGTCCAGGGCACAAATGCAGCTGCTCCTAGGCCCACAGCAGAGACCCCCCCCCCCCCCGAGACACAAGGGCCTTCCCCATCACATCCTGTCTTGCCAGAAATCCGTCCTCATCACCAAATCTGCTTCACTAAACCTTGATTAAGGTGCAGATTTGTGCTCTGGGGAGCAGCGCCCCCTCCCCCACCTCCTCCCAACCAGGACTACACAGCCCATCAGCCCAGCCCTCCCTAGAGTCTCCCTCTGTGAAACAGTCCAGGGTGGAGAGCCCCGTCAAAGGCACCCGGAATCCGTGCCCCCAAAGGGAGATGCAACCCCCACCCCCCAAAACTGTTTTCGGCCGGCGGACCCGGGCCCTGCGGGGAGAGTAGCGGACGGACGGCCGGCGACGAAGCCGCCTCACTCGGGGCCCGACGTCCAAGGAGCCACCGACGCCCTCCGCTGCGCCTCTCCCGCGGCTCGAAACCCCGGCAGGTGCTTCTCGCCCCGGGGACCCTCGGGAAAGCGCGGAGGCGCCTGCCCCAGAGGTCGCTCGGGCCGGCCGGCTGGGAAGGAGGGGAGGCTCTGGAGAAGGGGCAGGCGGCGGCCGGAGCGCGCCCTACCTGCGACATCTGCGGACGGAAGTTGATGTCCTTGAGGTCGACGGAGCCGGGCGAGAGGTTGTGCAGCAGCTGGCAGAGCAGCACGCCGTCCCGCAGCGCCTGCGCCAGCTCGAAGACCACGGCCGAGGGCCAGACCACGCGGTGGTTGGCGGGCAGCACCTTGCAGTCGATCAGCCAGCGCCCGCACTGCCGCCACTCCGCCATGCTGCCCGGGGGGCTGCCTACGCCCGCCGGCCCCGCCATCCCCGCCCGGGCGCCGCCGCGATGGACCGCAGCAGGAGGAAGAGGAGCCGCCGCCGCCGGGGCTGCCCACGCCCAGCCTCACTGCGGAGGGCGCTGCTGGAGGACGGCGGAGCGGGGCACGGCGCCCCGCCGCCCCTTCATGCCCGCCGGACGCGGCTCTCTCCTGCTCTGGGCCGCCCACGGCCCCGCCGCACTCCGGCCCGCCTGGCCGCCCGCCCGCGCCGCCTGCTGCTCCCGGGCCGCCCGACCGGCGAACAAAGAGCCCCGCCGGGCCGCCAGCGCTCCAAGCCGCCGGGCCAGGCCTGGGCTCTTTTGTGGAGAGGCGGCGCGGCGACGTCCACTCCCTCCCTCCCCTTCTCCCCGCCCCTGCGAGCCGGCCGTCGGCGTGGAGGGCGCGGCCGCGGCGGCTCCTGGCTGGCCGGCTGGAGAGAGCGGCGGGGCGGGCGAGGGGCGGCGACGGCTCCTCCCAGGCTCCGGAGCGCGCGCCTTTCCAGCGGAGGCGGCGAGCTGCAAGCCGCGCGTGGTCCCGCGACGCCGCCGACTCCGGCCCGAGGGCTGCTGGCGGGCTCCGGCCTGGCGAGGGGAAGCGGAGGGGACGGCCGGGTGGGGGGGCGCGGGGAGCGCCGAGGCAGCGGCTGGGTTTCGCCTCGCCCCGCGGACTCCGCCAGCTCCGTCTCGGCCGAGGAGACGCCCGGTCCCCCGTTTGTCCCCCGGGGCTCTGGAGCCCGAAGACGAGGGGAGGCCGCGCGGCAGGGGGGGCGCTGCTCTGTCCAGCCGGCGCTTCGGCCGCTTTTTGTCTGCCGCGCAGCCCCGCGTTTCTTGGGACTTCGAGTAGGGCAGGGGGTTTTTTTGGGGGGGGGGAGACGGACGGCGCGGTGTTTGTGAAGAGACGCAATGCCGGGAGGCCCAAGGAAAGCGACGGGCAGTTTCTGTCGGAAGGCGCTTCAAACACTTTCCAAAACTTTGGGGGAAGGAAGTCCGTCCGTCGGTCTCATGCAGGTGCGGGGTGGGCGGGGCCTCATAATCCAGGCCCCGCCCACGGCCTGCAAATCCTGACCCCCTCTTTATAAGCCGCTTCTTCAGTAAAGGTTCCCCTCGCACATACGTGCTAATCGTTCCCGACTCTAGGGGGCGGTGCGCATCTCCGTTTGAAAGCCGAAGAGCCAGCGCTGTCCGAAGACATCTCCGTGGTCAAGTGGCCGGCATGACTCAACGCCAAAGGCGCCCGGAACGCTCTTCCCTTCCCACCAAAGGCGGTCCCTATTTTTCTCCTGGCATTTTTTGCCGACCTTTCACTCAACAAGTTCAGCCTCTTAGCCACTGAGCCACCGCTTCTTCAGTAGCTGCAAGCAAAATAGGGGAACTATTGTTTTCCTCAGACGCCAATTCAGAATTCTAATGCAAGACACATCAAAGTACATAAAAGCTTTTTTAAATCTTTGTGTCCCACTTTTGTTATTTTTACAAATAAGGGGCAAAGATATCCAACACACTTTTCTTCTCACATTTCCCCCATAATACATCTGGGGGGGGGGGGGGAACAAAGCCTCCCAGCTGGCTTGCTTGGCCAGGGCAGGAACTGAACCTGTAATCTCCACTTTTAGCCATTAAAACAATCTAATCATGAAAAGAGGTCTGTGGGGAATCCCCCTTTCAATGTGGATGTCAGAAATTGGGGGAAAGGAGGGTTTCAAGAGGTGCCCAGGGCACCACGGGCGTCCCTGTCCAGAAGTTCACAGGTCCAGAAGCACCAAGACGAGCGGTGCCCTGGGGCCTTGGCATCTCTTGTGCTCCAAGCAAGCACTGGGCCTGGCAGTCCCTCCCACCAGGTGCACCAGGGCCAAGTGGCGCTTTCTGCAAGTGATGTCCATCCTGCAGCAGGGCAAGGGCAGCTCCCAGGAGAGTGGCACCACTTCTGAAGAATTGGGATTGTGGCTTCAACTGTAAAATGCCATGGCATGATGCGATACAATCTTTGTCTGCAACCTCAACCCTGCCTCGTAAAGAGTTCTGGATTCCTGGCTTGGGGCACAGGTTGGTCCTAACAAAGACACAACTGATTTGTGAAAGTTCGTATCTTACTTCTTTTAAGGGTCTCTAACACACTCACCTTTGCCTTTATACTATATTCATCTGGGCAGACATTTTTCAAATGTTGTACTGTCTCAAATCTGCTTCCACCTGCTGGTGGCATCTAGTCATTGCACCTCATCTCTTGGTGCCCATTAATGACTTTTTTTGCAACTTTCTGATGCATTAGAGCTGCTTCCTCTGCAGCTAATCTCCTGGGAGGGGAAATGCTGGAGTTGCACTTTGAGGGGGGCTGTCATCTGCCCAGCCATCTCTTTTAGGCACTGTACATTTCCTGTGCCACTTTGATCAACAGTGACGGGACACTCAACACTGAGTGAAACCTTCAATCCCTAATTGCTGGTTTGACATAACATACTACTCCCAGATAAAACCTTATTAACAACCAGTTAGTCTGGTTCACATAACACATTAAGGGTCTGGTTGAATTCCTGTAAAGCGTGGATAAGCTTCCAATGAAGAATGGCACAGTGGGAATCTATAGAGCTTCTCAGTCATGCAGGCCATGGTTGAGACCGGCTGGAAAAATAGCAGGCTCCGACAAGCTCCACGAAAATCCAGCCAGACAAAACCGCTGTCGGGGGTGGGGGGTGTCTTTGGATCGGAAACGTCCTGTAGGGATGGTGAAGAAGGAGAGGTGCCTCGGAAGACGAAGAGGAACAGGCAGGTTCCTTGAAAGGTTGGAGGCTGCTCTTCGAACCAGTGGCGGGGGTGGCAGCCATTGAAAATGACCACTCTGAAGCTGGGGCAACCAGACTACATTTTTTGTGCAGGAGCGGTGTCTGAATGGGGTGCTGGTACCTGGTGAGTGATTGGCCAACTCACAGGTAAAAAATAAAAATTTTAATAACTTTAAAAGGTATCCCCGAGTGGAAATGAGCAGCTAATTGGCACTTGGGAAAGTTAATGGAGGGAGACAAACAAAGAGGAGGTTAAAATACCAAAGCCCAAGAAAGAAAATTTTACAACTGGATTTAGAGAAATTAAAAATAATAAAAATAAACCTGAGGGAAAGTACTTTTTATGTGGGCTTATGGTTTTACCATACCTTGGTATTAAATAACTTTGAAGCTTACTTTTTTTTCCTATTATTTTTTAAAGATTAAGAGCTTTCAGAACTTTAAATCAGTTATATTTGTTGGGTAAGGTCTTTTTGATTTTTTTTTATTACAAATTTAAGATTTTGCAAGAATTTTTTAAATTTATAGCAAAGGATAATTATAGAACTGATTTTATAAAGTTTTAAATGGCTTAAACTGCCCAGAATTGTTTTGAATAGCAAGATGGGCAGCATATAAATTTAATTTTAAAAAAATAAGCATTCAAATAGATGTGAATTAGAACTCTGAAATTGGCTATAAGAAATTAACTTTGAAATCAAATTGATCCTTCCCGTGAGAAATATACCCTATATGTTTATATTTGGAAACTGATAAAATGACTTTAAACATTGGACATTAGAGGACACGAGAATACAGGTAGTCCTCAACGTACAACAGTTAATTTAGTGGCTGTTCAGAGTTACAGTGGCACTGAAAAAAGTGACTCATGACCGTATGTCACATGGCTATTGCAGTCACATGATCAAAATGCTTAACGCATTGTAAGCCGCCCTGAATCTCTGGAGAAGGGCGGCATATAAATCAAATTTAAAAAAAAAAATTCAGCCGCTTGGCGTCTGGTCCATATTTATGATGGTTGCAGACACAGTAAATGGGAAAGCCAGATTCACTTAACAACCATGTTTATAACTTAAAAATAGCAGCAATTCACTTAACAAATGTTGCAAGAAAGGTTGTAAAATGGGTCAAAGCTCACTCAACTGTCTGCCCGGCCCTCAAGTATTGGCAGACAGCTCTCATGTCCCCTCCATCCTTCTCTTTTATAGGATAGACATACCTAGTTCCCTGAACATCGTATGTTTTAGCCTCCAGGCTCCTAATCACCTTTGTGGCTCTTTTCTGCACTCTTTCTAGGGCCTCAGCATCTTTTCTTTTCTTTTCTTTTTATTGCAAAAGTTTTACAATTACATTTTCACCCCTTTCCCCCCCCCCCTCAACCCACCCCAAACTTCCCAACCTCCCTAACCCTCCCTAACCCTCCCCTCCCCCCGGACTTCCACACAATATACTCACATCAGGTAAAAAAAAAAAACCTTAATATAAAACTTATATAAAACTTGAACCCCTCCCTCCCCCTTATAATTTTTTAACTTCATTGCATTAAAATATTTCTATCTTGATATATCATTTTCAAATAAAAGCTATTTGATACTTCCTAGTTTGATATTTGTTCTGAACATAATCTATCCACTTTTTCCATTCCCATTCATAAGTCTCTTGTGAACAGTCTTTTAAATATGCTGAAATCTTCGCCATCTCTGCAAAACTGGCCATCTTCAAAGTCCATTCCTCGATCGTGGGCAAAACTTCATTCTTCCAGTATTTACCTATCAATAATCTCGCTGCTGTTATCATATGCAATATCAACTTTGTTTCACCCAATGTAAAACCCTTAACTATAAGCATCTTTTCTTGTATCCTGGTGATGAGAACGGCCCGGTATTCCGAGTGTGGCCTCACTAGGCCGGTGTAGAGCCACATTATCACTTCTCGTGATCTTGATGCTCTCCCTGTGGATGCACTGGCTTTTTGGGCAGCTACATACTTAAGTGGTGGTCTATCAGGACACCTAGAGCCCCCTCACAGGCACCCTTGTCCAGCCAGTCTTAACTTGACACCATTGAAGTGCATCTTGTTTTTGGTTTTTTTATTGAAAAGTTTTACAAAAAAAAAAAAATTTCTTTCCCCCCCCCATATTCCCCCCCACCCTTTCCCTCCCCTCATCCCACCCTCCCCCCAGACTTCCCAGAGCAAAATACAAGGTGTTTCATTTAACAATCATAAACTAGATTAACCTACTTATCCTCAGACTACTAACTCCCCCCACTGAAACCTTAACTCCACTATAGATAACATAATACTTCTAATACTTAACGTTCATTCATAAGCTATTTGATATTTTCTTGTCTGATACTTATTTTGAATATAATCAATCCATCTTCTCCATTCCGATACGAATCTTTCTTGTGTATAGTCCTTCAAGTACGCTGAGATTTTCGCCATTTCTGCTAGGTTCGTTACTTTCAGTATCCACTCTTCAATAGTAGGCAAAGAGTCCTTCTTCCAATATTGCACTACCAACAGCCTTGCTGCTGATATTAAGTTCAAAATCAATTTAGTCTCTAATACTGTACAATCCATTGTTATACCCAGTAAAAACAATTGAGGAGTAAATTTCAACCTTCTTTTCAGAATATTCTGCATCACCCACCAAATTTTTATCCAAAATGCCTTGATTTTCTTACAGGTCCACCATATATGATAATAGGTTGCATCATTACATTCACATCTCCAACATTTAGCTTGCAAATTAGAGTACATACATGATAATTTTGTAGGATCTAAGTGCCACCTATAAAACATTTTATAAAAATTCTCTCTCAAATTTTGTGCTTGCGTAAATTTAACATTTCTGACCCAAATCTTTTCCCACGTTTCCATCATCACTGGTTCCTGAAAGCTTTGTGCCCATTTTATCATACAATCCTCAACCAATTCCGTTTCTGAATCTATTTCCAATAATGCATTATACAACCTTTTAATATGCATCTGGCTTTGATCTCTAATCTGTTTCACCAGATTTTCCTCATTTTGCATAACACCAAATTTTTGATCTTCCCTCCATCTAGCTTGAAGCTGACCATACTGAAACCAAGTATAAATTATCCCTTCTTCTTTTAATTCATCTAAAGATTTCAGTTGCGGCTTACCCCTTTCCAAAAAAAGAAGCTCTTAATAAGTAATCACCTCTGTTTTTTGCTCTATACTTATATTTTCTATTGCATGTCTGGGATTTGCCCATATGGGTATCTTATAGTTTAGCTTATATTGGTACTTTTTCCAAACCCTCAACAACGCATTTCTGAGTATATGATCCTTAAACACTTTATCCACTTTTTTTTCAAATAACAAGTAAGCATGCCATCCATATAACAAATCATAACCTTCTATGTTTAACATTCTTCAGTTAAGTTAAACCAATCACTAATTTGTGATAAAGCAGCTGCTTCATAATACAATCTTAAATTAGGCATTTTAAGATATCCTGTATAATTTTCAGTTTCACTCTTGGTTTCTTCCCAGCCCAGATGAAAGTATTAACCCCTTTCTGCCATTCCATCAAATTTCCATCTTTCTTAAGCACTGGTATCATTTGAAACAAAAATAAAAACCGAGGTAGTACATTCATTTTTATTGCTGCTATCCTTCCCAGTAATGATAGTTGTAACTTTTTCCAATTTTCCATTTCTTTCTGTACTTTTTGCCAAAGAATTTCATAATTATTTTTAAACAATTTCGTGTTTGAGGCTGCAATATATACTCCTAGATACTTAACCTTTTTAACTACTTCAAACCCCATTATTCTCCCTAAGTCTTCTCTTTGAGTTATGGACATATTTTTAGTTATCATCTTTGTCTTTTGAAGATTTACTTTAAATCCAGATACTTTGCCATATTGAGCTACTATGTCCAACATATAGGGAGCCGCTTCTATAGGTTGAGATAAAGTAAGAACCAGGTCATCTGCAAACGCTCTTAAACTATAATCCTGCTGTCTAATTACAATACCTTTTATTTTATCAGAGTCACGTAACTTATTCAACAAAACTTCTAAAGTTAAAATAAACAACAATGGCGACAAGGGACAACCCTGCCTAGTACCTTTCTCAATTTTAAACACATCTGTTAAACCTCCATTAACTATTATTTGTGCTGTTTGTTCCTGATATATTGCTCTAATTGAATGTATAAAATACTCCCCAAAATGCATTTTTTCTATTATCTTAAACAGGAATTGCCAGTTCAATCGATCAAATGCTTTCTCTGCATCCAAAAATATGAACGCTGCAGAGACCTGGTTATTTTTTCCCAAATATTCCAATAGGTTTATAATTTGTCTAACATTATATTTCATTTGCCTCCCTTTTATAAAGCCTGATCGATCATTATGAATTGTTTGTTGCATAACTGGCATTAGTCTATTCGCTAATATCTTAGCAAAAATTTTATAATCCGTGTTCAAAAGTGAAATTGGCATAAAATTTTCAGGTTTAGTACAATTTTGATCTTCCTTCGGGATCAGTGAAACAAAAGCTGTTCGCCAAGAGGGTGGAATTCCTCCCCCTAATTGAATTTTACAAAATAGAACTCTAAGCGGTTCTACCATTTCAAGCTGTAAATTCTTATAATAAACAGCTGTTAATCCATCTGTTCCCGGAGCTTTCCCTACTTTTAATTGCTTAATTGCATCAGTAATCTCATCAGGAGTTATTGGTTGATTCAATCCTTCCCTCTGTTCCAAAGTTAATTCAGGAATATTCCCTTCCTTTAAGTATCTATCTATATCTATACCTTGTATTGAGTCACTAGCATATAACTTTGTATAAAATTCTAAAAAAGCCTTTTTGATCATATTCTCTTGGTAAACTTGCTTACCTCTAAATTCTATCTTACCAATGACTCGTGATTTCTGTTTTTTCCTCAACATATAGGCCAACCACCTACTTGGTTTATTGGCATTACAAAATGTATTATGTTTAGCATATTGTAGGCTAGTTGCCACCTGATCAGCCATTAACATACTAAATTGCCCTCGTAGTATATTTATTGTTTCTTTTACTTTCTTGTCTCCTGGATTAAGTATGAGTAATTGTTCTTTCTTTTTTATTTCTTCCTCTATCTCTTTCCGCTTCTTTTGTTGTTTTAGTCTATGTTTATTATTCATGTGTATTAACATACCCCTCATATAAGCCTTACTAGCATCCCAGACCATTTCCATGGAAGTACCCTTGTTCATATTAATTACAAAAAATTCTTTCATTTGTTTTTTAAGCTCTTTCATATTTTCTTCATATCTAAATAAATTTTCATTTAACCTCCAAGACCTCCTTTCTCCCCTCTCCTGTTCAAATTCCACCCAAACCGGACTGTGATCAGTTAAAGTTCTTGGACATATCTTTGTCTTCTTCACCCTAGAAATAAAATCATTTGTGGTTAGTATAAAATCAATCCTGGAGAAGGATTGATGTCTATCAGAAAAAAAAGTAAAGTCTCTTTCCTCCACATTACTTTCTCTCCAAATATCTCTCAGTTCTATATCTTCCATCATATCAAAAAAAGATTTAGGTAATTTTGCACGTGTCTATTACACCATTCCAGTCACCCATTAATATAAAAGATTTATAATCCCATTGTATTATTTTAGTATGTAGAAATTTATAAAACTTGTCCTGTTGCTGATTAGGGGCATATATTCCAATAAAAAGCATTTTTCCAGTCTGTGTTGATAATTCAATTGCAATATATCTTCCTTGATCATCTGCCTCAATTAGATTAGCTGATAGTCCTTTCCTTACATATATGACTAGACCATTTTTCTTCTCTGGCGCTGATGCCACAAAATGTGTGCCTAATCTTGAATTTATCAAATATTTTTGATCTGATAATCTAATATGTGTTTCTTGCAAGCAAATAACATCATTGTTAAATTGTTTCAAGTAGTGAAATACTTTCTTTCTTTTTTGTGGTGAATTTAGGCCATTGACATTCCAAGATAGGAATTTAGTTGCCATCTTTAGCCTTTCGAAGCCGTATGAGCATCAACTGAAGCTCCTCCTCCACCTTACTCTTCGGCCTAGCCCCCTCCCCCACTGCTTCTGTTTTTTGAACTTCTTGAGATAAATCTTGAGATTGTTGCCTTTTTGATTGTTGTTCTTGAAGTTTATAAGTTGATCGGGTCAGTCGTTGTACTTTCGGCTCTCCCTTAGGTGGTTCCAAAGTTGGAGGTAAGCCCCCAAGATCCAAATCTTCTTCCATGATAATTCCTCCAGCTGCAACTTCAGCATAGGTTTGTATCTACTTTCCATCTTTTTATTGTTGTAACATCTCCATTCCCCCCCCCCCCCCAGTGAGGGTGGGTATCCAGTCTTTAAAACATTTACATAGAAGTCTTTTGCCTTCCAGACTGTGTTTAACCGGTATCTTTCTCCATTATAAGTCACTATTAGACCAATTGGAACGTCCCATCTGTATGCCACTTGTTGATTTCTCAGCTCATTTACCAAAAAGCCAAAGTCTTTTCTACTTCTCAGCATCTTTGGAGGAATCTCTTTCAAAACCACCACGTCTTGCCCAGCCACCTGAACCTTATTCTTGTAGGAAGCTTATAAGATATCGTTTCTGATCCTCCTAGTTGTAAAGTAGATCACCACATCTCTTGGCAGCTGCCTTTGTTTTGCCAGCCAGGAATTAACCCTGTAAATTTTATCAATTTGGGTTGCCACATCTTCTGGTCTTTCTTTAATTATCTCTGCAATAGCATCAGCACAAATATCTTTTAGGTTTTCTTTACTATTTTCTTTCAGGCCTCTCAGTCTCAGAGCAAACTCCATGGACCTGTATTGTAACATTACCAATTCATCATCCACTTTCTCTGTTCTGGTCATAACATCTCCCATTTTGCTTTCCAAATTTAAATTGGCTTGATTAATTTCTTCAACTTTCCCATAAAGCTGGATAACAAGGTTTGACAATCCTGATACAGCATAAACAATATCCTCTCTTATCTCATAGTGTTTCTCTGCAACCACTTCCTTGATTGAACTTATATCCTCCTCAACTTTCTTTAATTTTCCTTCCACAAGTAATGTTAAATTATTCATAGCTTCTTTCATTGCTGTTGCTTGATTATTCATGGCTTCTTTCATAAATTCTTTAAAATCATTAAGTGCTGCATCTTGACTCTGACTCTGACTCTGTGAATCAGCCGGAAGTTGTGCTTTCTGTGTCACCACTGACACAACTGGAGAACCTCTCCCTCCTTTAACAACTCCTGGTTTCACTTGTCTAGAAGCCATTTTTCCCCCTCTTTTAAAGAGATCTTCTTCTTCTTTTTTTTTTCCCCCCAAAGCCACAAAGTCTTTAAACAACTTTAAAATATTTGTAATTTATAGTCTCTAATTTATCAGGCAGGATAATTTTTTTTTCCCCACAAGCTCTCACTTCCCAGCAGTTAATAAGCAGCTAATCCACTCTCCCAGCGCAAAGTTCTCAAGCACTTTCGTTTCTGGCTTTCACTTTCAAAACCATAACAAAGACGCCATCTTCGGCCTCCAACTCAATGACATTCAGTTTGAAACAAAGTAACTTTGGAGTTAAGCTCTGTACTTTTAAAGCTTGTTCTCCTGTTTTCTGCTCTGCCTGCGCTTGTAATCAGTCAAACTCACTTTTAAAAGCAGGATCGGATTGCGGCTTCTTGCTCTGCTTTTGCAGAGTCGTCCTGGCTTCGGAGCTTCTTGGCGGGCTGGCTGGGGAGCTCTCACCCTCCAAGCCTCTGGAAATGTTCCAGAGGGCTTTCGGGGAGCTCTACTCTCACCCACCGGCTCTCCTCTCCTTCTTTTCCCGAAGGAGAGGTTTTTCAGCCACCAGACAGCCAGTTTGCGCTGTCAAAGCGGCTTTTACGAAGATGCAGGGCTGGCGGTCTTAGAAGACCATTCACGGAGCCTGCGGTGCCGACTGGAAGTCCATCAGAAGTGCATCTTGTTGAATGTATGCTTCCTTCAATATCCAGGAAAGAAAACCCCAAACTCAATAATTTTAAAGAGATTAGTACTTTTACTGAATATGAAATGATCGCAACCCAGGTAAATCTGGAAGTGAGCAAAACGCGCGAAAGAGCATCTAGATAGCATTCCCCCCCCCCATGTCCATTGACCATCATCCAATCCAAAGGTCTCCCAAAGGTCAGGTGGCATCACATCTGGCAACATCATTCATCAGGAATGTAGGGCAGTTGGTCAGCTGGCCCCTTTGGAGATTCACTTTTGTTTCTTGGAAAGACACCTCCTGCAATGGAAAAACACCTCCTGCAATCTTCCCCCCCTTAACTGGTCCCTCCCCCCTGTTTCTTATGGCAGCTGAAGCAGGCAAAGCTGAGGCTGACATTCGGCCCCTCTTGCAGAAGAGACGTTATTCCTAGATAAGAGGAAGGAAAAGAGAGAGAAACAGAATATATACAATAATTATGGTTTATCAGGGTATTTGGTATAGAATTGCTGTACTTTCTTGGGAGCTCGGACATCACGTTTATTCACCCATTCAGCCTGAGACAAAGGGAAATGTTTCCAGGCTATCAGATATTGGACTTTACCATGGTGTTTCCTAGAGTCCAAGATTTCCTTAACTTCAAAATGTTGCTCCCCCTCTATGAGAATGAGAACTGGAGGGGTGCTTTGGTCAGCCCTTAGGGGAGACGAGTGTTCAGGTTTTAATAAATTAACATGAAATACAGGATGTATACGTCTCAACGTTTTTGGCAATTCCAATTCAACTGTTACTGGATTAATCAGTCTAATCACATGAAATGGTCCCACATACTTAGCGCCCAGCTTTTTTGACTTCTGGGTAGTCTGTAAGTATTTAGTAGACAAATAGACTTTGTCACCCACTTTATAAATGTGAGCTGGAGGCCTTTTCTTATCGGCTTGCGCCTTATGGGCCCGGTGTGCCTCATCTAATGCCTTCCAAGTTACTGCCCATGTGCTCTTTAATTGTTCAATCCAATCCATCAAGGAGAGATTCTGGGGATCATCTTGTGGTAGCTCAGGAATGGGTACGAAATCCTGGCCCGATGCGACCTTAAAAGGAGTGAAACCGTGCTACTGTGTATGGAATTATTATATGCCACTTCTGCAAATGGCAACAAGTCTACCCAATTGTCTTGCTGGTAATTTACGTAATACCTTAGGTATTGTTCTAGAATCCCATTGGTTCTTTCACAGGCCCCATTTGTCTGAGGGTGGTGACTGGAACTCAGCCCCTGGGCGGAGCCTATCAACTTCAAAAACTCTTTCCAGAATCCCCATTCTAGGTTCTTGTCAATAAAATTTTGCAATTCCCCCAATTCTCGAGGTGTCATGGGGTAAATTTTTGGCTTGGGAAGCTTCACCCCAGGGAGTATTTCAATGGTGAAGTCGGTAGCCCTGTGGGGAGGCAGAGCATCCGATGCCTTTTCGCTAAAGACTTCCTTGAGATCCCAATATTCCTTTGGAATCTTCTCTTCTCCCTCAATATAGTCAATGGCTACTGCCGCCCTTTCTGGTTTTATGTCGTCCCTCGTGGGGGGGAGGCTTCCTTCCCCGGAGTTGGTTCTGCCGTGCGGATGCGCAGGACCCCCGTCTTCCAATTACCCATGGGTTCCATTTTTGAAGCCAGGGCAGTCCTAGAATGAGGGGTCTCTCCATACCAGGGGCCACAATAAATCTGAGATTCTCTACATGATTCCACAACTGCAATTCAAGGGATTCGGTCATAAAACTAGCTGGGCCCCCTCCTGCAATCGACCCGTCTAATTGACAGAATGCAATGGGTCTTTTTAAAGTTTTTAGTCTCAGTCCCATTTCCTCCACCACCTTGGGGCTAATTATGCACCTAGTGCACCCCGAGTCCAATAGGGCTAACATTTGCGCATGGGCCCCTGTGGATGGCACCCTTACTTCTATGGGGATGAGCAAGGGTTCTTCCATGTGACTCACCCGATCGTCGGTGTCGGAGTCGGAGTCCATCTCGCTGTCGTCATCGTTGGTCGGAGTTCCCAACTCACCCTGGTTTCGGGGAGCGAACTCAACGACTTCTCCTTTCAGGGCGGTGCCGCGGGTTTTGGCGGGTATTTTGTCGCCTTTCTTCGGCCCGGCCCCGGCAGCTTTTGGCAGTGGCTTGGAGAAGCATTCAGCAGCCCGGTGTCCTTCTTTCCCACATTTGAAACAGGTGAAGGGCTTTGACTTGGGTTTGAATTCGGTCTTCCCCCCAGCCATCTTTGGTGCCCCCTTACGATGGAAAGAAGATGACTGGTCCCCCATACGCCCTCCTTGGAGTTCGCTCCGTCTCAGTTCGATCTCCACATCCTCAGCTACTATGTACCATCTCTGCAAATCTTTGGGGACCCCCATGCTTCTAGAGTCTCGATATATCTCCTCATTCAACCCATCTTTGAAACTCTCCAAAAGAGCCATTTCTGACCAGCCTGTCATATAGGATGCCAGTTCACGAAAGTCTTGGATATACTCTGCCACCGGTCTCCGGCCCTGCTGGATGCTCTTCATCCTGAGTCTTGCCTTTCGTTCAGCTAAATGGTCTTCAAAACGCCTCCTAAGGGCCCCATGAACTGGTTGTAATTTCTCAGCAAGAGGGAGTTGTTATTGTGGAGAACCACCATCCACTCAGCAACTACTCCCTCTAAGGCGTTCGTGACACTTCTCACTCTGGCAGCATCTGATACATAGTCCTCCCCCCAATCCTGCATGTGGTTCCACACTTGGGTCAGGAAAAATCCCAAGGTTTTTGGATTTCCATCATACTTCCCAGGAAGGGGGGGGGATTTTTGGCTTTTTACATCTGCAAGGGGGGGCCTGCAAGGCTGGGGTTCTCTGGCCGGCTGCATCTCTCCCTTGAGCTGCCAAAGCCTGGGATGTTTCTTCCTCAAATTCTTCCTCTCCCCCACAGGCTGTCTCTTCTGGCTCCCCCCTGGGGCCTTCTCCCCCCTTCTCCACAGGAATTCCAAAAGACTCACGTTTTTTTCTGCTTTCTTCCACATCACGGATAAGCTGCAAGGCTTGTTCCATCATGAGATGTTCCTTTTGCTCCTGCATCCACACTGCCTCTTTTTTACGGGGTCTGGAAGTCGTCACTCCCCGGGGGTTCTCCCCCCAGTCCGGTAGCCTCCCCACTCCTTTCGACCATCTGGCTTCCTCCGGCTCTAATCAGAGTTTTTCCAACCATTCCGCATTCTCTTTCTCTGCTTGGAGGGCGGCTGCAGTTGAACTTGCTGCCCCCATTTGCTCTCCTCCATCACTCTCTCGATCTGACATAATTTGGATTTACAGTCCCCTCGGTTTTTGTCCGGGATGACTGGATGTGACTTCCAGCTTAATGTCAGGTATGCTTCCTTCAATATCCAGGAAAGAAAACCCCAAACTCAATAATTTTAAAGAGATTAGTACTTTTACTGAATATGAAATGATCGCAACTCAGGTAAAGCTGGAAGTGAACAAAACGCGTGAAATAGCATCTAGTAAGCTTCTCCCCCCCCCCCCCGTGTCCATTGACCGTCATCCAATCCAAAGGTCTCCCAAAGGTCAGGTGGCATCACGTCTGGCAACGTCATTCATCAGGAATGTAGGGCAGTTGGTCAGCCGGCCCCTTTGGAGATTCACTTTTGTTTCTTGGAAAGACACCTCCTGCAATGGAAAAACACCTCCTGCAATCTTTCTCCCCTTCGCCCCCTTAACTGGTCCCTCCCCCCCATTTCTTATGGCAGCTGAAGCAGGCAAAGCTGAGACTGACAAGGGCCCAATGCTAAACTCTGTATTGTCTATTCTCCCCTGTCTGTGTCGTTGCAAATTTGTTGAGTTCCCCATCTATCCCCTTGTCCAAATCATTGATGAAGATTTTGAAGTATACTGGGCCTAAGGCAGAACCTTGGGTTGCCCCACTGCATGCTTCCCTCCAAGTAGATATAGTTCCATTGAGGATACACTGGGTGTGGTTGATGAGCCAATTGTGGATCCATCTGTTGAAAATCATGCAATTTGATGAAGTATCATCAATCTGCAGATGAGACTCAACTCTGCACCAGCTGATGGAGATGACCCTGAACTCTTGGCGTTGCAATAGCCACCATTCAGTCTCCTGGTTTTAACCTATAAAGCCCAAAATAGCTTGGCACCTTGGCATTTTCAGCTTTGCCTCCCCCAATCAGATTCAAGGGCTTGATTGGGGAAAGTGAAGGGGGCCAAAACACAAGTATCTCTCCTCTGGAATGGCCTCCCCCCCAAGGGTTCTCTTGAGGTAGCCTTCTGAAAACCAGTTAAGACCGAGTTATTCTGGAGGGCTTAGTGATGAATCATCGTATTGTTAGCTTGTTTCTTGACTTAATTTAACTTTAATTTACTGTAGCACTTTACTGTTATATTTTGTCATTGTTATAAATCACCCAATATGCTGTGATGATATATGAAATACGTAAGTAAAACTTAAGATGAAACTTAATTCGTGAAAAATGCATTTTCATGGTGTTCTTTAAAAGGCTGTCCTATCTACCTTTCTATGCTGGAGGTTAAGAAGTCTGAAGGTACCTTAACATGCATCATTTGATCCTCTCTCTTGTGGGAAGCCCCCACTCCTAGAAGAATGAAATATTTTGAGGGATATTAAAAGGGCAAGATATTGCCCTTATTTAGAGATCTCTAAATAAGCAATGGAGAGTCATGTTTTTTTAAAGGTAGAAAGCAGACTCAGTCTAGCCCACTCCCCCAGCAGATATTTTGTGCCCATTAAGAAAGACTGGGCCAATCAGCGCATAACTCATGCAAAATCTAAGCAACTTAAAGAAAAGCAACAACAGGAAAGACAATACAAAAAGGGAACTAAGAGTACTACACAAGAAAGTGAAGCCATGGGGAGAGCAAAACCGAAAATTTCAGAAGATCTTCGGCTATTCTGCTCGTCGCTTCAAAAAGATGAAGATGACAATTAAGTGTTTATCTTGGAATGTGAATGGGCTGAATTCATTACAGAAAAGGAAGAAGTTATTTACATATTTGAGACAATTTAATAATGATATAATTTGTTTACAAGAAATTCATATTAGAACTCAAGATCAAAAATACTTGATAAATTCAAAATTAGGAACACATTTTATAGCTTCAACTTCGCAAAAAAAGAATGGTGTGGTCATTTATGTAAATAAAAGACTGACAGCTAAAATTATAGAAGCAGATGAAGATGGTAGGTTTATAGCAATTGAACTGCTTACAGTAAATTGCCAAATTCTTCTGATTGGAATTTATGCTCCTAACCAACAACAGGATCATTTTTATAAAACTTTACACACTAAAATACTGCAATGGGATTATAGATCTATTCTAATTATGGGAGATTGGAATGGAGTAATTGATTCCAAATTAGATAAAAAGAGTTTGGCAAAATCAAGGATTACCACAGACTTTTTTCGATATGAAAGAAGATTTGAAATTAAAAGATATCTGGAGAATACATAACCCAAAGAACTGGACTATACTTTTTTTTCTGATAGACATAGATCCTTCTCTAGGATTGATTTTATTTTGTTATCAGATGATCTACTTGTTAAGACAAAAAGAACAAAGATTTTCCCAAGAACTTTGACCGACCATAGCCCAGTATGGATAGAAATTGAGATTGGTAAGATTGAGAGACGATCATGGAGATTAAATGAAAACTTGTTCAGATATGAAAAAAATATAACAGAACTTAAAAAGCAGCTGAAAGAATTTTTTGAAAAAACTTGAATAAGGGTACCCCAATTGAAATTGTGTGGGATGCGAGTAAAGCTTATATGAGAGGGGTACTCATTCATATGAATTCTAAACATAAACTGAACCGGCAAAAGAAAAGATCTGAACTGGAAGCAGAAATAAAGAATAAAGAACAGCTACTTATTAAAAACCCAACAGATGAAAGAATACGTGGTGCTATAAAACTTTTGAAAGATCAATTCCAAATGTTTATGGCGGAACAAGTTGCAACAAATTTACAATATGCGAAGCACAACACATTTTGTAACGCCAATAAACCGGGCAGATGGTTGGCCTATACATTAAGGAAGAAGCAGAGCATACGGACTATTGATAGTATTGATATTGGAGGGAAAGAAATTTTTCAACAAAAACTAATTAAAGAAGCTTTTGTAGATTACTATATCAAATTATATGCCAAAAATGATATGCAGAATGGACTTATAGAAAAATATCTAGATAATAAAAGAGTCACAAAAATTACTAATCAACAAAAGGAAAGAATGAATTATCCTATAACAGAGGAGGAGATAATAGTAGCAATCAAACAATTAAAAACAGCTAAAGCTCCTGGAACGGATGGTTTGACTGCAGTGTATTATAAAACTTTGCAAGCAGAAATGGTGGAACAACTCAGAGACTTATTTTGTAACATTCAACAAGGGGGTAAAATACCCCCATCATGGACAACAGTTTATATTTCTTTGATACCAAAAGAGCAAGTAGGTCCTAAAAAAACAGAGAATTATAGACCAATATCTCTTTTGAATAATGATTATAAAATTTATGCAAAAGTACTAGCCAACAGGTTGATGCCAGTAATCCAAGAGGTGATCCATGATGATCAAGCGGGATTTATTGAGGGCAGATACATGAAGGACAATGTAAGGCAACTAATAGATTTATTGGAATATCTTGAGAGGAATAAACAGATACCTGCAGTGCTGGTCTTTTTGGATGCGGAAAAGGCCTTTGATAGAGTGGACTGGAATTTTCTATTAAAGACTTTAAAAAAGATGGACATTGGGGACCAATTTATACAGGCGGTTTCAGCAATTTACTAAGAGCAAAAGGCACAGATTATTATTAATGGAAGTCTGGCAACAGATTTTAAAATTGAAAAAAGAACAAGACAAGGATGTCCATTATCCCCATTGCTATTTATTTTAACACTAGAAGTCTTGTTGAATACAATACGGGACTCTAATATCTTGAAAGGCATAGTGATAAGGCAAGAGGATTACAGAATAAAGGCATTTGAAGATGATCTGGTTGTTACCCTAACACAGCCAATGGAATCAATAATCCAGATGAAAGACATTATACAAGATTATGGTAGAGTATCAGGTTTTAGATTGAACGAGAAAAAAACTAAGATGATAGTTAAAAATATGACACAAGATCGCAAACACGAACTTAAAAGGAGGGCAGGTTTTGAGATTGTACCAAAGGTTAAATATCTAGGAGTTCAGGTTGCAGAATCAAACATGAAATTGTTTCAAAATAATTATGAGGTGTTGTGGCGAGAGGTGCAGAAAGACATGGAGACTTGGAAAAAACTGCAGCTGTCTTTACTTGGAAGAATAGCAGCAGTTAAGATGAATATTTTGCCAAGATTTCTTTTTTTGTTTCAAATGATTCCAGTGCTTAAAAGTGATAAACAATTGAAAGAGTGGCAAAGTGGAGTGAATAAGTTTGTCTGGAACGAGAAAAAACCGAGAGTGAAATTGAAAATTATGCAAGATGTTCCAGAACGGGGAGGTCTTAAACTTCCAAACCTACAGTTATATTATGAAGCAGCAGCTTTATCTCAAACAAGTGATTGGTTTGGAAGGAAAAAGACTGGAATACTGAATATAGAAAGTTTTGATCCTGAATTTGGATGGCATGCTTACTTATTTTATGAAAATAAAGTGGACAAAGTATTTAAAAGCCACATACTTAGAGACTCCTTGATGAGAGTTTGGAAGAAGCACCGACTCAAATGGGATTATAAAATACCGCTATGGCTGGATCTTGGTCATATTATTTGGAATACAAATATAATGTCACTCGGGGGGGGGGGGGTTACACAAAGAGGTTCTTTTTACAGATGCGGGCAGATGGCAGTTGAAGACATTAGAGACACTGTTGGATGAAGGGATTAATTTAACTTGGTTACAATATAATCAACTTCAACTGAGATGGAAAGAGGACCAAAAAACTGGTATTATGTTGCATGAGGAAGAATTGGTTAGACATATAAAAGAGAAAGGTCCAATGCATATTAAAAGGCTTTACAATGCTTTGTTAGAAAGGGATTCAGAAACTGAATTGGTTAAAGATTGTATGATTAAGTGGGCACAAAATTTCGAAGAACCAGTGGTGTTGGAAACATGGGAAAAAATTTGGGTTCAGAATGTTAAATTTACACAGTCACAGAATTTGAGGGAAAATTTCTATAAAATGTTTTATAGATGGCATTTAGATCCTAAGAAATTGTCATGCATGTACCCTAATGTTCAGCTAAAATGTTGGAGATGTGATTGTTTAGATGCTACATATTATCATATCTGGTGGACTTGTAAGGAAGTTAAGGCTTTTTGGATAAAAATTTGGTGGGTTATGCAGAATGTTTTGAAGAAAAAAATTCAATTTTCTCCTCAATTGTTTTTACTGGGTATAGTTAAGGGTTTTACATTGGGTGAAACAAAGTTGATATTGCATATGATAACAGCAGCGAGATTATTGATAGGTAAATATTGGAAAAATGAAGTTTTGCCCACTATCGAGGAATGGACTTTGAAGATGGCCAGTTTTGCAGAGATGGCGAAGATTTCAGCATACTTAAAAGATTGTTCACAAGAGACTTATGAATGGGAATGGAAAAAGTGGATAGATTATGTGCAGAACAAATACCAAACCAGGAAGTATCAAATAGCTTTTAATTGAAAATGTTATGTTAAGATAGAAATATTTTAACTTAGTGAAGATGAAAAATTATATGGGGGATGGAGGTAGGTTCAAGTTTTATATAAAGGGGGGGGTTTCTGATGTGAGTATATTCTGTGGAAGTCCGGGGGGAGGGGAGGGTTAGGGAGGATGAGGTTGGGGAGTTTGGGGTGGGTTGAGGGAGGGGAAATGGGGTGAAAATGTAACTGTAAAACTTTTGCAATTAAAAAAAAAGAAAGACTGGGCCAGCCTATCTACAAACAAAAGACCTTCAGCTCCAGGGTGATGGGATAAAGAGCAGGACATGATCCTTCAGGACATAAGCAGAAGACACAGAGCTACACTACATTCCCCATAGGAATCTGGCAACAGCTAATAGAATAGTCCCAGCTTGGAACTGAACCAGATGGATATTTCTTCCAACACTCTGTTCTATACTGCTTGAATATTCTTAATACTGTTAATATGGTTTCAGTAAGAAAGTTGGGATTTAAAGAGGTTAGTACTATATGTTATTAAATGATATTCCTAGAATTTATCTATTTATAAAGAATTCTGGATTTCCCATGCTCGGATTCCTGCAAAAATGTATTCTTGGGAACAGAAAAAGGCCGGCCTGTTCCAGATACAAGAGCGGCTGCCAGGAAACGGCCCTCTCCGCCTCCAAACTGGCCACTTATCAACCAATGGAAGGAGCAGACAAGGGGATCCCACCTGGCCAAAGGTTTAATGAGCTGTTAATTTTCAAATATATCACGGGTGTTTTATGTAGCTGTTATCTGCTTTGTTTTCTGTATCTAGATTCCATATCTAGACCAAAACATTATTATTTTAAGGCCACAAAACTGAGTTCAAGCAATTATAAAGGAAAGCCTCCAGAACCCAACACCCATTTTGTGTAGACTTTTCTGGCAGGGATGTCTCATTGTGCATTGAAAAGTTCCATCTTCACTGATGTTCCCAACTAAAGAACTCCATTTAGTATATTATTGTCATTGTACATCATATACTATACAACGAAGTTGGTTATTTTCTCGTTTTGGTTCCTACTGAAATAAACTCTTCACCTGTTTTTTTTTTTTTTTAATAAAGCAAGTATTTTTGTCCTTTTTTCTAATATGCATTTCTTACAAATTACATGGTTTCAATTTTTTTTCAAATAGCGAAATGATTTTCTTCTTTTTTTTGAAGAGCATTCCACTTCTATTCCACATAAGGCATTTAAAATCCGTATTTATGCCACACATTGAGGAAAGTCAGTCCTTGGAGCTCCTTCCTCAGGTCCTCAGCCTTCTTGGTTGCATAATTCCTGTGCTCCCAGTGATCATTTCCCATTTTGCTTTCGGGACTAAAGCGCCGCCTTCCCAAGCCGCCCGCCGAGCCGGCCAGACCCTCCTCCCCTCCCGCGCGCTGCCCAGCGGCGAGGCGGGGGCGGCAACGGCCGGAGCTCCTCCCGGGACGGCCCTCTCCGCCCCGCGTAGCGAGGAGACGCGCCGACGCCGGAGGAGGGCGGGGGGCAGCCCCGGCGGCCGGCGTGGAGAGCCTCTCCGGGAGCCGCGCCGATCGCCCGCCGGCCGCAGCTTGCCGGAGCCCAGGTAGGGAGGGCGGGCGGGCGGGCGGCTCCGGGGGAGGAGAGCTGCCCGATGCCCGCTGGGCCGCAGGGGGAGGCGCTGCGGGTCTGCGCTCCGGGACGCTCCGCCACCCGCTCCCCTCTTCCCCCTTCCTCCCTTCCAGGCGGGCCCGGCGCCCAGGGGAGCCGAGGGCGATGTCGGCGCGGCCGCCGCTGGCCGAGAAGGCGCTGTCCGAGGCTTACGGCCGCCTGCGCTACCGGGACGCCTCGCTGCTCATCTGGCAGCAGCAGCAGCGGCAGCTGGAGACCCGCCCGCCCGCCACCTACCTGAGCCGCAGCCGCAGCGCCTGGTACGCGCAGTACGGCAACCAGGCCATCCTGGTGCGGGACCGGAGCAAGCTGGAGGGCGCCCGCGACACCGGCCAGTCCCGCTTCTGCGCCCTCATGTGACTGAGCCGCCTGGCCGGAATGCGGCCTCTCCAGCCTCGGCTTAGCGCTCAGGCGGGAAAGATCCCGTCCCTGGAGCCGCGGAAGCCCCTGGCAGGCAGTCATCTGGAAGACTTTTCATGCCTTTGGCCCCTGCTTCAAGTGGCCGGCAGTTCCACCGGCTGACAGCTTGTGGTGGCCGACAGTTCCTCCTGATCTGCCTCTTGCAGTCTTTAGAGGGGGCGGGGTCTGCTCTCCCGATGGACCAAGGCTTGGGTGACCTGAGGGCAAGCCGGCTGCTGGAGGGAAGGAGGGAAGCCCAGTGGGGCAGGGGCTCAGGTTCCTCCCCTAGTTTCCAAGCGAAGAGCCCCCTGAAGGGATTCCCAGCCCCCCCCTTGTGCCTGGACCTTTCCAGAAAATTGGGCGGGAAGGGGGAGAAAAGGAGGCTGGGGCACAGGCAGGAAGAGGCCACCCTTCCCCATTCCCTAGAGGCCCTTTGCTATATCCCTAATATGCTGGCTGAGACTGATGGGAGTTGTAATCCTGCGAGCTCAGAGTTGGGGAAGGCTGAACTCACACAGGAGTTTCCTCTTGGACCACTGGACCCAGTCCTCGACTACAAAGCCATGGCCTGAAGTTTGTTTTGATCCCAGGGCAAATTGAGGGGGCATTCTTCTTGGGGGACATTCAGATTCCATGCGACTCTGGGGGGACCTCCTCCGGCTTCCTCCACTGGGCAGGATGGAGGTACTCCAGAGCGCCTCCCCCAGCTTCTTTCTGGGGTCCAGCATGGCATTGACTCCCACAGGCTCCAAGGGAAACCTGCCCTCTCGGCTGCTGGTGTGGGTGTTGCACTGTGCCCCCCTCCCCCTTGTGCTTCTTGAAGGCTGGGCCGGCTTCTCTGCTGGGGGGGATGGACAATTGGAGGGTATGGGCAAAACTCGCTTGCTGAAATCTGGCTTGGAGGTTGGGGGCCTGTTCACCCCAAGGCCTGCCAGGATTCCTCCAAGTAGCAACATCTCCACATTCCTGGCTTTGGCTGTAGCTTGCTGTGTTGTCCAAGCCCTGGGTTGCTGCTGGTCCAAATCTCTAGCAGACTTTTGCCTAGCTCAGGCCTCCGCAGGCACGGGGGAAAGAAGCCAGCTGGGCTTAGCCGTCTGCTGTGCTCGTATCAACCAGCTGGGAGAGGCTTGACCTGGAGCTGTCTATCCCAAGAATGAAAGCAAGTGGCACCAGGAGGCCAAACTCTGTTCCAGGTAACATGGTCGGCTGGGCTGTCCAGGAGCCCCTTTGAGGGCCATTTCCATGTACTGGGCTTCTCAGAAGCATCCTTGACCCTGGCGCAGACAGTTATGATGCTCGAGGAAACGGCCTCTGAACTCTACAGCTCTCCGCATCTGATGGGAGAACCAAGTTTGAATCCCTCCAGTTCTAGGAAGCAGCTTTGTTTGGCCAATCTGAGCAGCTGTTCTTCATGCGTATTTTACCTTGGGTGAACAGTGGTCAGTCTGGCCCTTTCACATTCATTCTGATGCCCCAAATGTGATGCCGGTGAGGACCCAGAAGAAGCAAATTTTAAAGATGCACTGGACAATGTTCAGTTTGTTTCCTTTTAAATTGCATCAGTCAATAAAGTATAACTCGGCACACACTTCTGCTCCCAGGCCTGTTATGGTGTCAAATACAGAAGTGGCATCTGCTCTTAAATGGGTCTTCGTTGCTTTATTTTTTTTTCCAAACTGTTCTACTTTAAAACAAGATACAGAGAAAAAGACGGACATGGGAGAAGACTAGGAATATACAAATAAAACATGCTTTATCTGGAAGTTACCAATACCTGTAAGTCCAAAGTCTATACAAAAAGAAACCCAAAGAATCCCAAACAATCCCATTCCCCCAAACTGAATCCACGTACAAGGAATAAGCACCAGAACAGGAAACTATCAAAGGTCCATAGCACCTGTTGGTTAAAAAGTCAAAATACATTTAAATTAAAAGGATTCCCAAATTTCTTTTTCAGAGCTTAGTTTTAAAAACAACACAAACCTACATTTTGTCTGCTGCTTTTCAAAACGCAGGATACATTTTTTAAGTGACCACTGGAGTTAATAAATAAAGTATTTCTATGTACATGAAAAAAGGATAACTCAATTCCGGGTGCGTCATGGGCAAAGTGCAGGTCTCCAGGGCAGGCTGGAGGAAAAAAAAAAAGCTTCTAAAAAATGGATGAACCTTACAAAAAAATCGCTTGCCCACCCTCCCCCTTCCCCAAAGCATATTCTCCCACCATACCTTGAGGTAAAAGTTTTGATTATTTGGAAACCTGCACTCACACGACACACACGTTCTCCTGGCAAGGGGGAAGCCTGGACTGTAGTTCAGCCGGGGCACCGCCTCAGGGCTGCCTGCTGTCTGGGGTCGCCTTGCCATGGATCTGGCAGCCCCTTCGCTCTTACAGAAGCTGCCCAATGCCAGGATCAGAATGGAAGCCCAGGTCCCACTGGCTGCTGGGAGACCCCGAGCAATGCTTAACAGGCTCCCTCTGCCCAAAGGCCAAGGAGCCAGGCCTTCCTACCCCCCAAGGGGTGACGGGCGATGCCATCCTGCACAGGCCGACACGAGGCCTTGCCAAGGGTGGCTGGGCAACTCCTTGCTGGGCCCAGGTCGCACCCAGCACCCTCAACAGGGCAGCCACCTCTGAAGAAGTTTTTGCAACCAGAGCATGAATCTATATATTGATTAAAAAAAGGTAAAAGAAATATCTAAAAAGGTACGCTTTAAAAAACAATCCACAGTACATGAGCTTTTTCCCTCTTATCTATAAAAAAAGATTAGGATCTTCATCTCAATGGAGAAGGGGGGGGGGGTCGGCAGACCAGCAGAAGATTAGAACATTCACGCCGGCCGGCCGGCCTTGGAGCTCTGGCCTCCTCCCATTGCAGTACCATTCACCAAGGTTGCCCCCCTTCCCTCCCCGGTCGCCTTCAGAGAGGAGAGGCCCCCTGGCCTGGCCAAAGGAGCCCCTCAGGAAGGGCAGAGTCACTCTCCGTCTGGGCTTCGGCCACAGCGGGAGGGGGCAGTAGAGTCTCTGTTGAGTTCTCCTTCAGTATTTCAGCATCCTGGGTTAAAAAAAGGGTTTAGAGACTTTAAGTGATGCAAATAATTTTGCCACCAAGTCTAGTCAGACGTTTGACCTAATAAAAGCAGAAGGAAACTCTTCTGAGAAGGGATCGTTTCTGTAACACTGAGTCCTTCAAAACGGCTGCAAAAGAGTGGAAAACGCAGACTTGGTCATGATGGAAGAGAGGAACCGTTAGAAAAATAAAGCGAGGGGACAGAGATTCCAGTCCGGACAGGCCAAGAGTCCCCCCTGGTCATTCTGAGTCGCTGCTGTCGGAACTGGAGCCGCTGGAGCTGGTGCTCCCCGACTCGGAGCTGCTGCTGCTGCTCAGGTGAGACGGACCGCCGGACGGTGCTGAGGAGCCCGATTTTTCTAGCAAGAAAAGGAGCAGAGGCAAGTGGTCAGCTGAGCCTCGGCTGCTTGCCCCCAGCTTTGGCGGGGCTGCTCCCTCTCCAGCCTTCCTGCCCTGCCATCCCCTCCCCTCCTGGGTCTCAGGCCTGACAGACTGGAGCCTGAGACATCCATCCCTCTGTCTTCCTTTGGGCAGCAAACCTCCCTAGGGCGGGGGTCTTCCCTGCTACAGCTCAAGGCCCCTGCAGAAAGCAGCCTGGGAATCTGGCCTTGGGGGATGGGAGGGGGGGGTCCTGGTTGATCATTGAAAAGGCTGGCTCAGTACTCAGATGAGATTCCAGGGTTGGGAAACTCAGGAGCCGCAGTTACAAGTCATGAGCCCAATTTTGAGGCAACGATGATTTAAAATATTTTTGAAAGTCAAGTTCTCTTCCACCCCCACTCCACCGACAGATGAATCAGTTATACCCAGGTGAAAGCAGCCCTGCCCAATGGCTAACACAACGTGCTAGGATTGCGGGGGGAGGTGTCTCCGCAGTGTAGCTCGTAGGTCCACTGAGAGGCCGAGTGGAACAGCCAGGAGGTGGCTGCCATGTGAGAGCCGGGGAAGACGGTGGAGGAGACGGGGATGCAAGGCTGAGAGGGAATTGGGAGATGGACCGTGGGGGCAGCAGCCACAGGAAGGAAGGCGACCAAATATTTCCGACTGGAGGAGGAGGAGAGGGACCGGATTCTGCCCCAAAACATCTGTTCAGAATGTCAGAAGGACACAACCCCTGGCTGAGGATCCTTGCGTCTTTGCCCCCGCCCTGCTGGCCCCGAGCCGCTCCCTGGGGACCCCTCAGGTGGGACCCTCTGTCTCCCCAACCCCACCTCGACTGTGAAAGGTAGGTAGATGGAAGGGCTGGGTGCCTCTGCTGCCCCCAACACTGGCCAGCTTGCGGCCCTCTTTGACCTCTCTGCCCCCATGCCAAGGGAAGCATCCTGGCGCTTCTGGTGCCAACACCCAGGCTACCCGGCTCTTTTGGGCACTGCCAGGCAGCCAAGATTGCCTAGCGGAGCTGGCCACGGGAGGGCTGCTTTGCCCTCTTTGGAGACCCCCTGAGGCAGGCAGGTTGAGCCAAGGAACTTTGGGCTTGGTGGGCACTGCTGGGTCCTCCCCAGGGATGGGTGGAATGAAAGCCTAAAAAATGAATAAAACATTGGTTCATGAAGAAAACCTCTAGCAGCAGGAAACAAGCTGCCTGGAGCTCTTCTGCCTCTCGTGGAAGCCAGCAGGAAAACCCTGCTCCACAGTGCCCAGTACGGGCCCTCCTGGGAAGGGGCCTGGGGGCCACAGCCTCGCCTCCCCTGGTGCTGGGGCAGAGGTGAAGGAGGGAGGCAGCCTCTGCTCACCTTTCCTGGCCGGCTTCTTGTTGTTGCTCAGCTGCCCACTCACGTCCTGCAGGCGCTTCTCCAGCTCTTTCTTCTTTTCCTGAGCCATCTCCTCCTTGGACTTGGCTGCCTGCTTCTTCCCACTTGCGGCTGTGGGGAGAAAAGCGGAAGGGCTCAGATGGGGGGGGGGAGGAGAAGAGTCGGGATCCCAACTTCCCAGGAGGCAAGAACCAGTATGGCCCGTTGGGCTGCATCGAATGAAAGGCTCACCCCTTGCAGGCGTTGGATGATTCTGGACAGTGGTCCAATCGGCCAGGGCTGGGGAGCTGCTCCCTGTGACCAGGTCAGGACCACGAGGGAGACAGGGGGGCTTGTGAGTGGGGGAACAATACCATAAAGGGCGGGGGCCCAGCTCTGGGGCCCAGGATTGTATTGAGCAGGGCAAGGTGGGGTTCACCGAGCTGTAGAAGCTCCTTTAGGCTCCGCAGTGGAGAGGATGGGCAGGCCTTCTGGGGGCCTTTCAGGGGCCCAGCCTGAGCAGCCAGAAGGAAATCAGGAAGGGTTGGAACCAGATCCACTCTCCTTCCACAGGGGCTAATGGGAGGGGCAGAGGCCTGCAGGACACCCCCTCCAAGAAGGAATACAAATTAGAGACACACACAAACACACCCGGAACCCAGCCAGTAAAAAAGGGAAGCCCCCCCTTCCCTCATGATTGGCCCCTCCTGGAAAGAAATTTTCCTAACATCCAATATGGCAGCTGCTCCCTCCTCTCTCCTTCTCCCACCGCCCGCCTTCCTTGCCCCCCAGCCTCCATGCACACAGGGTTCGTGGATGTAGAGAAAGGGAATGCCAAAACACCATGGGTTGAATTACAGAGTATGTTGGACAAACCCAGAGTTGACAGTTGGTTGCCGAGCATGATAACGGTACAGTGATGTGTGAAGGAAATAAAGTGTGTATGACAACCAATATTCCTGTTGATTGTCGTACACACTTTAAAACTTCCTCCACACACTTAGCAGAGAGGCAGTCAACAGCACCGGGGGTCTCCTTTACGGTTACTGATTTGCTGATAACTGACCAGGAATGCTTGTGGTCATTTCAGCCTTAGGTATGGACACCTGTGTGCAGATGTCCAGCGCTCCGCTTCCCTCTTGTCTCTCCTTTTGAGTGCCCTGGCACACTCTTCCTCTGGACCTTGCCCCAAACTTCTGAACTCGTGCCTCGTCCAAGAGGAGACCAAGCAGGCCATGCCGTCACTTTGCTGTGGCTGAAACCATCTCCTGGGGTGAGGAGAAGATAGGCCGAGGCCCCGGGTCGTATCTTGAAAGTCTGACGTCTCTTCAGAAGTCCAGCTGCGCCTCCACTTCCCAAGAGGGCCCTGGTGTGGCTGAGTGGGGTGTGTTGAGAGAGGAAAGAACAGCGAGTGCTTGTCTGACCACTCCAGGACATCTATGCCACGTTGGCATTCTTTTGAGTGTCCAGCACCCTTAAGCCACGCACCCCCTTGGCTCCCGGCGCTGGCACTGGCAGGGCTAGGATTGCGGGAGAGGACTTCCAGATGCTCTCATCTGGACACCCAACCTTTGAAGGACCATTTCAAGCCCTGGTTCAGGGAACCATGGCTCAGCTCCACCTTTCCACCACGGGACCCTCGGGATACCCCTGAGCACTCTAGCTCAACAGCAAGTCAAAGAGGGGAGCAGCTTTCGGAACTGGCCACCCAGGTAGTTAAATCTCAGAAAGGCCAACATGAGGGATGGGTGGGTGGATGGCCACAGGAAGGTCCTCTCACTTGAATTTAAGGAAGCTAGCAGTCACTGGACTTGGGGCAAATCTAAGCGGACATTGAGATCTTGATGACTGCATTTGGAGACCCAGAATGCTGTCCAAGCCCCACCAGCAGTGGAAATGAACTCCTGGGAACTCCTGTCTGTCCTTAGAGAGCAAGCAGATGAGAGTGGAGGTTCATTCTCTGAGCTTGTGGGTCCAGACCCGAATGTTTCATTACCAGGGTAGGTAAACATCTTCAGTGGAATTTAGGGGATGTCAGAGCAAGTAGATAGATGCCTAGCAGACGGATGTGTCGGTAGCCTTCTACGTCTGCCACAACCAGGTGCAAGAGGGTGATGCCAGCCTCAGGATTGGTTGATGTGATTATAGGAAACTGCGAAGCACCCTGTTAATTCAGGATGATGGAGAAATAAGATGCAGCCCGTCTTCCGTGGATGGATCTTAGCAGGACCTTCCAAGGCCACCTTAATTGGATAGGCAGGGTAGGCATCTGGCTTTCGTCTGCTCCTATTTACTTTAATCCAAATAGTTCCAACAGCTTGCCCAGGCTGGATTTCTGAGGAGGGCCTATTTTGCTCACCCAGTGGGATTCTTTCTCTCCTGCTCCTATCAAGCAAAGGTATCTTCAGCTGCTACCACCAAATTATGAGTCCTTTATTATTTATGTTGAGTATCGTTTACTCTGCTCATCCCAACAGGTCCCTGTTGAGCAATGACGTTTCCCTTCCGATACTATGAATTCAGGCTCACTTTCCACCGTCTCATCTTTACAGGGAGTCCTCAAATTACAACCATTTGTTCTAGTGACTGTTCAAAGTTACAATCATAGAATCATAGAATAGAGCTGGAAGGGGCCTTGAAGGTCTTCTGGTCCAGCCCCCTGCTCAAGCAGGAGAACCTATGCCAGCCTCCAGAGACTGTCCAGCCTCTTCTTAAAGCCTCCAGTGATGAAGCACCTACAGCTTCTAGAGGCAAGCTGTTCCACTGGCTAATTGGCCTACTGTCAGGAAATTTCTCCTTAAATCCAGGTTGCTTCTCTCTTTGATGAGCTTCCATCCATGGCTTCTGGTGCTTTGGAGAATAGGTTGACCCCCTCTTCTTTGTGGCAGCCCCTCAAATACAGGAACACTGCTATCATGTCACCCCTAATTCTTCATTTCTCTAGACTGGCCAAATGCAAATCCTGCAACCGTTCTTCATATGGTTTAGTCTTGCGACTGCTTTTCACGCTTATGATCGTTGCAGCATCCCCACAGTCACGTGATCAAAATTCAGACACTTGGACTCATATTTATGATGGCCGCATTGTCCCAGGGTCACGTGATCTCCTTTTGCAACCTTCTGACAAACACAGCAACGGGGGAGCCAGATTTGCTTAATGATTGCAGTCAATTGTTTAACAACTGTGGCAAAAAAGGTCATAAAATGGGCAAAACTCAACAATTGTCTTCCTTAGCAACAGAAATACTGGGCTCAATTGCAGTCATAAATCGAGGACTAGCTGAGTTCATTTGCTCCTTTATAGATTTCTATCCCACCTTCTGGGGCTGAAGGCAGGGCCCAGAATGCTCCCTCCGCAACAACCTGTGAGGTGAGGTGGATGAAGGCATGGGGACAGGCCCGAAGGGGTTGAGATGGGCCTGGTCTCCTCAGGGCCTCCCCCTCTGAACCAATACGCAAGTGAGGATCTCTCAGGAAACCCCTGCACTTCCTGAGCTTTCACAGAGGGGCTTCAAAAACCTGGTCCTACCAACCCATCCATCTTCTGCCTCCTCGGAGTTTCTCACATTAGTGTCTTCGTCCCCCATTCCAACAGGCATAGTTTAGTCCTTGGAGATGCAGCCGTCCTCCTGCTGGCAGTCTATAATCCATTGGGGTTGGGGGGGGGGTGTTTGTTCCAGAATTCACCTTTTCTCTTTTGAGACTTCTTTCATGGTTGAAGGAAAATGGTGGGCCAGAATCGCACTCTGGCCCCAGGCTCTTGGCTGCTTCCTAGACCTTCAGGGTGCAGCCACTGCAGCCGGTCCTGTGAAGGTCTGAGGGATGTCCAGCCCCATCCTTGGTCCCAGCTCTCGCGTGCAGACGATTTCGGTCTGATCTGCTCTGCTGCTTTGCAAAGGAAGAGGCCGTCTGCCTCTCCCTTCAGCATCCCTTCTGCTCTTCAGGGACCCTTCATTCTGCCCTCTTCCTCTTCTGTGGCCACCTGGAAGCGGCTTCTGAGCTCTGGCAGTGCAGAATCTCTTTTCTGCCTCCTACGCTGGGCTGGTTTGCTTAATTTTCCTCATGGAGAAAGACGTCTGAAGTTCCCGCTATAGCACTTTCCTCCTTTAAATCTGAAATCTTTACACTTTCTTCTCAGGCCAGTTCCCAATTAGGATCCTCTGGGCTCCTTGGCCTCTCTCCCAAGCAAGGCCCCTGCTGCAAAAACAGGGACACTACCAGCCCACAAGCACTGCAGGCCATGGACACAAAGAACCATGGTTCTCTTCACTCTCCTGCGGCTAACCTTTCAGGCTCTCAAATGTCTTGCCAAATCTCTACAGTTCCGCCACAAGGAATATTTCTTTAAGGACTCCTGCTGAATTCCCCCAGGCCCAGGCTGGAGCTTTCATAGTCTTCTTAAGGACGATCTTCAGAAAAAGATTAAGGCTCAGTTGCATGTAGTAAATTGGCATTTATCTGTAATTTAATCATGGGAGAAGCAGCAACCTGACCATCATGGTATGAGGGAATGACCTGGGGGGGAGTTGGTGCCTAGGAAACAACCAGAGAAGGAGGGGGAGCCCTGTGGCCAAAGAATGAAGTTTAGAAAGGCCCCTCCCTAAATTATCAGGACGTAAAAGGAGACAGCAGGTAACTTGCACTTTCAGACTTTCAAGGCTGCTCTATTAATGCAGCCTTACAATAAAGCAGAATCAGCTCAGCTGCTCATGGTCTACCTGAGAAGGCTAGAAGGACACGCAACACAGAAAGAAAATCAGAACGGCGAGGTCTCTAGGGCAGCTGAAATCAGGAAGATTTCCCCTTCCAGCCGGTGACCGGAGGGCTGCCTTTGCCTTCTTCTCAAGACTCTTCCCATCAGCCAGGCGGCAGCAAAGCACACGTGCTCTCCACCGAAAAGAGGCGCAACAGGCAAGAGGGAAATGGCAGTTAAAAGTAAATCACCACTCACCCACCCCCAGCGCCATCTGCCCTCAAGAGCACTCCCCCACCTGGGCCGGGAAAGGGTCCAAAGCCCCCTCAGCAGACAGGAAACCCTGGGAGGGTTCCAAAGGTTTGGGTGCCTGAGGCTGGTTGCTGAGACAGAAGGGCCGTCTGAATGCCGAGACCAGCTGAGAGGACAAGAGCAGAGAGAGCAGCCTGTTCTCAAGAGCAGATGGGTTTTCACAGCCCCAAGCAGATTGGGGGTGTATATGGGGGAGTGGGAGGGGGGGAAGAGTTCAGAATGGACTCTTCAAGCTCCTGCAGCCCCCACCCCCCCGCCCCACCCCCCCAAAAAATTGGAAGCCTGGGCAGTAGAGTTCATGGCTATAATTTTCCCCTGGCTCGTTTTTCCTTTTGCTGGCATCCCTTCCACACCAACACTGCTGCTGTCCGAGCTCTCTGCCGATGGACAGATCGGCCTTCATAACTCATAAATAGATGAACTGTTTCATGTCTAGGAAAACTATAAAGGAGGGGGGACTGTTTTGATTTTCCCCCTCATCCAACCGAAATTGCCGCATAAACCTGCATTTCATTCCTTTCCTTAACCCCCGGGGGCTTCTTCTCTGGCGCTCCAGCCTTAAGAGCCCCACCGGTTCTACGGCGCAAGGGATCCCACTTACAAAATGGCTTCCGCTGCTTTTTCTGCAAGCAAGACTTGACGTATCTCTCAAGTTCTCGCAACGTGGTGGGCTTCAAGGTTTCAAAATCGATCTCGATCTCGTCGGGATTGGAGTCCCTGAGGGAGGGCTCTCGCGACTGGATGATGTGCACCACCCGGCCCAGCTTCTCCCCCGGCAGTCGGTTGATGTCCAGGCTGAGCTGGCGCTTCTCATCGTAGGTCATGGGGAGGCCCTCTTCCTCCTCCTCCGAGTCGTAGGTCGCCGAGGCCTGCTTCCCGGCTTTCTTCGGCTGCCTGTGGACGGAAAGGGAGCGGTCAGGACCTGCAGCTCCGAGCTCACCGGGCAAGGCTCCTTTGGAGCCTCCCCGGCGGCCTGAGAGGGTGGGCTGACTCTCAGCAGGGAGCCCACTGCCGGGGGTCCAGAGAGAGGTAGGCCAGTGGGCTCCAGGCACCGTGCTCCCATGGGCCCCTCTCGCCTTCTTCACCCTGCTGGCCCCTGGGCAGCCTTGCCAGAAATGCTACTGTCCTTCTGGCACCCCTTTTCCAATGTCCCTTTCCGCTTTGTGCTGGCCAGCTGCGTAACTTCTTTGGGTGGGTCCTCCTCCCTTGCCCACCTACCACTCGAGCCTTGCCCCAACCAATCTCATCCCCGTCCTGGAGCCCCTACCTGTTAACGGGAACCGTGCTGTTGGCCTTCTTGGCAGGGGCTTTCTTCTGCTGGGGGGCTTTTGTTGGTGGGACCACCTTGGCTTTCTTCTCCTCCTCGGCTTTTGCCTTGTGCTTCTCTTTCTCCTTCTCTTTCTCCTTCTTTTTCTTCTCTTTTTCTTTCTTCTCCTTCTTCTTCTTTGGCTTGTTCACCGGTGCTTGTGAGAGGGCAGCCAGCTGCTCGTGGACGGCCTTTAGCTGAGAGAGAAGCGAAGGAGAGAAGCTCAGCCCTTGGACCCACTCAACCCCAGCAAAGTCTGGCACTTGGCAAGAGGATGGGGAGGGCAGCAGCTGTTCCCGTTTCCCCCCCCTCGCACACTCACACACACACTGCCCTTGGTCTTCGGCAGGCCAGCCAGCTCAGTGCCGTGAACTGTTCATGCGGCCAGCAGCTCCCAGCTTTCTAGGCTGCCCGGCCCGGTGCCTCACCCCATCCCCAGACCAGGCTGCCAGAGCCTGGCACAAGCCGCTCCCTTAACCTGCTGCATGAATAAGCCTTTCCCGCTGGGCCACAGAGTGGCTTACTTGCTGGAGCATTGCATGGGAGATGACCACTACAATGGCACATTTTTTAACCTGACTTGGACTAACCACACAGGATGTGAGCCAAGAGGCAGGTGGGGCCATGGGAAAAGATTGCTTCCTTTCATTATTTTCAAGTGGTTATTGATAGTTTGTACATTGTTTTTGACTTGATTTGCTGTTTTTTAACTATCACGAGACGCCCAGAGTCACTTAGATGAGATGGGCGGCCATACAAATCAAATCATAAAGAAATAAATTTAAGCAATTTGGAATCCAATCTAGCTGAAAAAGGATCCTCCGGCCATGGCCGGCCCAGGACGCCTGCAGCACACAGAGGCAGGCCCCTCCCACCCCCACCCCCACCCCGGCAGAGGGAGGTGCCTCCCCAGGAGATGCCCACTTCACAGCTGGCAAGAAGCAGAAGGCCAGGCGGGAGAGACGAGCCTCCTTCTCCTCCTCCTACCCAGAGAGGAAGGGGGAAGGCAGGGGTCACAGGGAGGGAAAGGCCCCTGCCTGGGGGGATGGATCTGGCCTTTCAAGAGTGTGCAGGCCCACCGATCCCACCGTCTGGGGCAGAGGATCCAGCGTGAGGGTGCAAACCTTCTCCTCTCTTGGCTCCTGTGCACTTTCAGAGCCATAAAGGGGCATCAGGCTAGTGGAACCGGAGATGGCCACAACCAAGGCATCTGTGATTAAAAGGACCCAGGTTCAAATCCTCATTCAGCAGCGATACTCACCGGCAGCTTTGGTCTACCTGACCGGGCTAGGGGCAGATGCCACGGTACTTGCAAACCCCCAGGAGAACCGGCCCTCTTGGGGCTTCTGCCCTTCTGGTACCCTTTCCCCCCAGGGTCCCCCAGCAAGAGCTCTTCAGCACTCCCCCCCTCAAACTCCCAATAAAAATCCAGCCACAAAATTGGCAGGCACCGTCCCTTCTAGAGTCTATTCCTTTGCTTTGCTTTGCTTTGAATTCAGCCCAATTCTAAAGTCTGGATGGAACAGAAATTGAAAAATAAAACAGGTGCTGCTACCAGGGGTATCTGCATATCAAACTCAAGGCCCACAGGCCGTGCTTAGATCTGGCCCACGGGACCACCTGGAAACAGCCAAGAATGGGCCTGTGATGCCTCTGCCAGTGAAAAGAAGATCTCGGGAGGGCCACACATGGCCCTCCCTGGCCCCGTTTTTGACGGCGAGAGCCTCCTGCAGCCCTCTGACAGCAAAAACGTAGCTGGGGGGGGGGCTGTGTGCAGTACACCCACCCCCACAGTTCCTTTTCTCTGGCAGAGGACTGCAGGAGGCAGTTGCAGCCAAAAACAGGGCCAGGGGGTGGGATGGGGGCTGCACAGAGGGCTAGCAAAACAAACTGAAAACAAAACAAAAGGAGAAATGTTTCCCCTTTTGTATTTGAGCATGCAAGAAGGGACAGGAAAGGAGGGAAAGGGAAAGAGGGAAGACAAAGAAAAAGATGGGAAGAGAGAAGGAAGGACAAAGAAAGAAAGAGGAGAAGGAAGGAAGGAAGGAAAGAAGGAAAGAAGGAAGGGTTATAACGAGACTGAGGGAGGGTCTGAGGGAAGTCCTGCCTCAGCACTTGGCCCCTGACACGAGTGACGTTGAGCTGACCACGCCCACTCCAGCCCCCCAAGGTCGAACATAACCCTGATGCAGCCCTCAATGAAATTGAGTTTGACACTCCTGTGCATATGTTCAGACAAAGACAAGGCAATTCTGAGGCACCGAGGAGAGAAACGTCACTAAGTTTATTCCCCATATTCATGAGGACTAGACACTTGTTCACTGAAATCTAAAGCAAATTCTCAGAAAATCTGGTGCAACCTTAAGGGGCAAAACCAGCATTCACCCACGAGGGGTGACGGGACTGGCAGGGCCAATCCCACCTACCACTCGGAGGAAGGCTGCAACTGGGGAGGGTTTGCCATCGTGAGCCCTTCCCAGAAGGCCCAGCAATTGTTCGCTCGAAGGATCTCTCTTCTGCGGGGCAAGATGAGCCCCACCTGCCTGGAGCAGCCCACTCGCTTCTCTGCCCATGAGAGGCTTTCCCAGTCTGCCAGCTTTTACAGAGCCCACACCAGGCCCATCCCAAGGGGGCGCTTCCGATTCACAGCACAGCTGCCCCCCCACTCGCCCTACCGGGGGATCCAGGTGGGATTCTACAAGGAGCAGCTGGCAGGGCAGGAAGAGAAGAGGCTCCCCCCAAGTTCAGGCATGGGGCTGCCCTCCACCTGCCTTCCATCTCCCCACCGAGCCCTCCTGGGCCAGCACCCTCAAGGCACCGACTGACTGCTGGGATGAAGCATTCCTGAAAAGGCCTTATGAACTTTACGTATCTGCGCACAATACAGAAAAGGGGAAAGTACTTTATAAAAGGGGGAAAAAAGGGGGAAAAAATAAACAAATACATTCCATCCATTCCAGTCTCGGGAGTCAATGACCTTGTAGCACTGCCTCAATGATCGCGAACAGTCCTGTGTGAACAAGAAGACAGGCAGGGAAGCAAATCGGGTGTCCACACCGCACCCAGAGTCGGGGGGGAGGGGAGGGATATCCACAGAACCACAGTCTGGTTCTTGGGGAAGCCTGGGACACTTTGGGTCTTTGGTTTCAAGTGCCAAGTTTCTAGTCCTCACTGCTGTGACCGACGTATGAAAAAGGAGGGTGGTTCCTTTTCTACTACTGGTCACAGAGCAGGCATGGGAGTTATTTTGCACAACCCCCAAGGCACCCGGCAGACCTCTGGGAGGTGCTGTGGCCTCATTTGCCTATCTTCACATTTTTGGCCCTGCCTTTTCTGACTGTCTCAACGTCCTTCTTAGCGACCAGGTGGTTTCATAAAGAAAGTGGGTCTTTCTGACCAGTCAAGAGGACCTTCAGTGGGCCAGAATGAGCATCTCTGCAGGGCCCCCGTCGAGGCTTCCCGCACGGCCAGCGGCCTCAGGGACCAGACGTAGCCCTTCGCAAGCGGCCGAGCCCTGAACCGCTCCGAAGGCTGGCTGCCACCCACCTGCTCCTGCAGCTCTGCCAGCCGCGTGGCCCGCTCCTCTTCCGAGTCTGAGCTGTCCGAGTCCGAGGAGCTCCCCTCACTGCTGTGGCTGCTCTCCGTGCTTTTGCTGACCACGGGGGCGGTGGGCAGAGGGGGAGGTGGGGGGTCGGCGGGCTCGTCCGGCATCTTGGCAAATCGCATCTCAAAGACGTCCTGTGGGAACAGGCGGGTTTGGAGAGGAGGGCAAAGGTGCCCTCACAGCAGGCAGCTGCCCCAAAAGAGGCACCCCCACCCCCACCCCACTGCTTCTCCACAGAGCTGACCGGAGAAGGATGCCAAAGGGCAGCTCGAGGCTCTTCAAATGCTGTGACCCCCATCAGAACTGCCATTTAGCCTTGGAAGTCAGAGAGCCCCCGGGAGATGCAGCCCCAATCCACCTGGGGCAGGTGCCGAGTTTGGGCCAGCTGCCTGAGGCCTCCTATGGCCCTCTCTAGAAAAGGCAGGTGTCCTTCACCTATCAAGGGGAAGGAATGTCCTGCCTTTTGCAATGGGAAAACGGAGGGCAGCCAGCCAAGTGGCCCCCTTTCCTTGACTCCAAGGTCGTGAAGGAGGCAGGGGGCTGAGGAAGACAGCCTGCCCGGATTAAAGGTCACTCCCTTGAACAGCACAGGCAGCTCTGACTGAACGGACAAGTGGAACAAATATAGCAGCATAAATTATAAGCAATCTATATACAGATCTCATTTTTTGAGGGGAACTTTTTGGAGATTTGAACCGGCAGAATCCACACATTTTATGGGTAACACGGTCAGGTTCAGGGGAGCCTGACAGAAGCTCCTGAGGGGCTGGAGTGGGAGGCCCAAGATGAGGCATCAACTCCAGGGACGCTTTCCTCAGGCAAATGGCCATGAAAGAGGAAGCGGTTAAAACTTTTCACCCTTAAGATCAGCCCCGGTTCATGATTTACTCCAAGGTGGAGGGAAAGAGCAGTCAGTCTCCGCTGTGAGAACTGCCTGTCAGGCATTGTGAATATTTTGTGATGTTGTACAACATAGCAACAAGCTTTTTTGTGAGCCTCTGGGATGGAGGCTGCAGGGAGCAAGAGTCGGCCGTAGCCGGGAGAGGCCACGGGAGGTCTGGAGGCACCAGTCCCAGAGTCCGGACTCAAGCAGGGGACTTTGGGGGCAACCTTCATGCAGCAGGAGAGAAAGGGAGACTCAAAGCCAAGGAGGAGGTGGCCTCCTTGCAAACAGCGGCAGAACTGACCAAATCGCACCACCCAAGCCCTTCATTGGCCCCACAGACCCACTGCTGGTGAGGGAGGACACTCTTTTTCCTGTCCTGGCAGGGAGCCCCCTTACCTGCAGCTTCCTAGCCATGGCCACCACCTCATGGTCAGGGGGGTTGTACTTGTAACAATTGGAGAACATTAGCCGGATGTCCGCTGCGAAGCCCTGGGCGTCCTGATACTCCCGGCTGTCCATTTTTTTCTGCAGAGGAGCCCAGAAAGGGGACAGGATTAAAAGGGAAGGGGCGAGGAGGGGAAAACCCCCAGTAGAGACAGAAGACCCAGGCCGCTCCAGGACTGGCTTCAAATGAAAGCAGTGGGCAGGAAAAGGCCCCTGAAGCCCTGCTGGTCACCTAACCACCTTCCTACCCTTAAAGCCCCTTGAGAAGCCCCAGACAGAGCAGCTGGAAGGCAGGGGGAGTGGGGGGCAAAGTCTGAACAATCACTCAAGTACTGAGACGTATAGAGCACGGAATTCAGCCGGGGAGGTCTCCCTCTGGAGAGAAGAGGACTCATCCTGAAAGAGTCCTGGAGGAAACTGTCAAGGCATGGAGGGCACCAGTCAGCAGCCTCACCTCCCAAGGCAATCCCAGACCCCCAGCCCAAAGCTCAGAATGGATCAGGCAATGGATCAGGCCCCTGGGCGTTTCACGCAGAGCTTCCAAGGCAACCTTCCTTGTGGGTGGACGTGCGAGTGGCAAGCAAGCCCTCCCTTGCTGCCAGCTGAGCCCCTCAAGGGCAAGGCATAGGGGAGGGGGCACGTTCTGCCTTCCCTGTGGGCAGAAGAGCGGAAGCAACATGGGGTTGCCTTTGGAAGTCCTTTGGGACAAGAGCCACGAAAGGCTCATCTCTGCTACCTGCGCCCTGGTTGGTTCCTCCAGATGGATTACCGTATGTGGGGCTGCCCTTGAAAAGCATCCGGGAAACAGCTGGTGCAAAATGGGGCGGTGAGGACATTTACGTGCACCCTGAGATCAGCACACGCTATCCTTCTGTTCCGCAAACTACGTTGGTTGCCCGTTTGCTTCCAGATTCAGTGCAGGATGCTGGGCATGACCTCAAAAGCGCCAGGTGATCTGAGGGACGGCTTACGTCTCCCCATCCCATCAGCCCCAGAGGTGTTCCATCAGGCGGGGCCCCGGAGAAGAGCTTTCTCTGCCGCAGCACAGACCCTCTGGAAGGTCATTTCCCAGACGTGAGGGTGGGCCCAATCTTACTGGCCTTGTGGGAAGGGTCTGAAAACTTCGACAGGCCATTGAGGCTCTTACGGGCTGCTGCTGGTGCTCTCCCTCGCTGTGACTTTGGTTTAAATTCTTTTCCACTTTACTTATGCAACCTTGTTTTTTGTTGTTCCCTTTTGCCATATGAGTGAGTTGGGCCCAACTGGAGCTTTTCCCCCCAAGGTGCCAGGGCAGGGCAGCCCCACTGCCACGCCCTCCTGGCCCTCGTCCTGGAGGAAGGTGGGGCAGAGAGGAGCCCCACTGAGGGCAGCACTGGCCTCAGGCCTGGCAGGTCAAAGTGGGCTTCCTTCCCTCTTCTTGGCCTTTGCCCAGCCACTCCTACCTACTGATCATGTCCTCGTGGCCCTGGAGTTCTCTGGGGCTGCTCCGCCCACTCCCCCTCCCAAGGAACGTAGGGCCCATTCAACCCGGAGGGGCCAAGAGGGAACCTGGTGTTCTGCTGCCTGGTTTGTCTGAGCTTAGAACAAGCATGGGATTGGGGAGCGCTTGTGCAGGTTCTCAGCTCCGGGAGAGGAATAGACCGGGAGAAGGCAGCTCTGGGGAGGCCAGGGGGTTCTCCCCCGTAACTATTTGTCGAATGAATCTCCAAAGTTACGACAGCACTGAAAAAAGTGACTCACCAGCTCCTTGCACTTCCAACCATCCTAAAATCCCTGCCGTCACGGCGCCCCAATTTGGGCTGTTGGCACCTAACAAGTACTTACAATGGTTGCAAGCAACCTGGAATCATGTGACTGGCTTCCAACCAGAAATGCCAGTGGGGGAAACCAGACTTGTGTAATGGTTGCGTAAAAAGGTTGTAAAATTGGACATACTTAAGGACTGTCTCACTTAGTGACAGAGTTTCCAGTCCCAACTGTGATCATAAGTTGAGGACTAGCTGTATCCAGCTAATCTTGTGGACAGGGACCAGGGCTCCAGCAGCACCACCTATCGCAGGTAGGAAGGGGGAACCCCTGTTGGGCCAGATTCCACCTGTGGGTCAAGCAGGGGGAAGGAGGGGCAGCCAGAGGGGGCAAAGGTGACCTACTTTGACGGTGCTGAGGTCCATGGGGTGCTTGATGATGTCGTGGTAGTCGTGCAGCTCCAGGGCTTCGGCGTCCACCGGCTTGTAGAAGGGCCAGGCGTAGGCTGCGTGCTTCTTGGACAGCATCTCCTTCAGGATGCTGTCGCAGTACTTGAGGTGCTCCGAGAGCTTGCCCTTCTTGCCCGCGTGCTGGGGCACCTCCCCATCTTCCAGGTCCTTCTTTGGCGGTTTGATGGGCCGGCCACCGCTCTCCCGCCGAGCCACCACTTTGGCCTGCTTCGAATCCAACAACTGCGGGGGGGATTCGCTCCGGCTGGCGGTGATGGCCGATGTGGTGGGCGTGGTGGTATCTGCTTTCCGCTTCACCCCCTTTTTCTGAAATTCAAGCATAGCCCATAAGGAGGGGGAGATGGAGAAGGGGCCCCCAAGAAGGTGGGTCAGGAGGAACTTAGGGGGGCCAGAGAGATGGCAGCATCTCTCTGGCCTGAAACCAGAAACAGACCAACCTCTGCAAGGAAGGGGTAGCGGGGGCAGCGCCCCAGCCCCAGCCCTGCCCTGGAGGAGAAGCGCCTGCGCAGAGAAGGGAGGCCCCCATTACCTTGACGATGGGCGGTGTTGGGGGAACGACGGCCATGATTGGGGCGGCAGGAGGCGGGGGAGGCAGCACGGGCGTCACAGGGGGGGCAGAGATGGGGGTGACGTTCGCAGTGATGGTTGGCACAGGCGTGACGGCAATTACAGGCGTCTGAGATACCGACGGAGGGACGTTCTGGAAGGGCGCCGGAGGGGATGCGGAGGAGACGGCTGTGGCTGCTGGGTGCTGGGTCCCTGCCGGAAGGAAAGCAAGGCTGTCAAGAGGAAGGCCGGGTTTTCCTTTGCTATGGAATTGATGGCATGGGAATTCTCTCCCCCACTCCCCAATCCTGTAGGGGTGGAGTCTGGGCAACTGAATGGAGGCTGAGTGTTTATTGGCCGGATGCCCTTCCTATTGCCAATGCAGAGTTCGCAGCAGATATTTACTCAGTGTGCCCAGAGACATAAATATCTGCCGCTATCTAGGATCGAACTCACAGCCTCCTGATTGTGAAGCGAGGGCTCCACCTCTAGGCCACAGCACCACTATGATAAACATGAAGTACGGAGCATAAATGAAAAAATAGTAAAGAACATTAATTAGAGGCAGGGAGAGAAAACTAGCTATGCTATGTGCCTGTCAAACAAAGAGAAAGGGAAGGCAAGGATAACAGATGTGAATGAAGATGGTTTGATCTTATGGAGGTATGGAAAGTGCACATGTGAAATTAAGGTTTAATCATGAACAAAAGAGCCACAATGAACCTCAGAAGTATGAATTGGCATCGAACTTGCTCTGACTGCAGGCAAAAACAAGAACTGGTTGGTGATGCAGCAGTGGCGTGTCACACTATGCTGTATGGCCACAGCAAAAGAGCCTGCAATAAATTCTAGAAAAGAGCTGCTGGACCCCTGACTGAATGCCATTGGAAGAAAGACCCTAGACCAGGGGTCGGCAACCTTAAATACTCAGAGCCACTTAGACCCGTTTCCTACACACCGGGAGCCACAAAACCTGGGTGGGCGTGGCCAACTCAATGTCACTCACTCCCACCCAGTCACATGACCACCCAGCCACGCCTACCCAGCCACAAAACTATTTTCTATATGTCTCTCCCCCTCTCATCTCCCCCTCTCTCTCCCCAAAGCGCAGCAAAGGCATGCGCGGAATGGGCGGCCGCTCACTCAAGGAGGGTCTTAACAGTATGCGGCTTCTCTCCTGCACTAATGCTGCGGCCATCGCCTTGCCGTGTCCTCGCCCACCCCCAGCAGCTCTTCGGGGACAGTATAAGAAAGATTATGGAGCCATTTAGAGACCCAGGAATGAGGCCTTGGAGCTGTGGTGGAAAACCAACAGTCCCCCAAGACAGACTATTCCCATCCTGGCCCTGAGAATTTGACTTTTGTTTTTTAAGTGAGGGACTTTCCACTATTCCCTGTTACATTTCATTTTGTTACTCGATCAATTACAGAAACAAACTGGTCGAGACTAGTTTGTTTTTTATTTCTGTCATCAAGGGTATTAAACAAACAAATCAACAAATAAGCAAGCAAGCCCAATACTGTGTTGCCTGTAAAAGATGGGCTTTCCTTTCACCTCTCCATCCAAACCATAATGAAAATATAGAGCGGGATGGGGGGGTGGAGGGGTGGGAGAGACAGACTTGGCCCTCCGGACTGAATCTGATGCTCTCCTCTCAATGCCCTCTCCAGTTTGAGGAGCAACCATGCATAAACGTCTCCATTTCACCCCTGTGCTATCCAACCCACTTCTTACTAGCTTGGGGTATAGTTGCAATTTTTTTCTGCTAAATCAAAGCTATACTATGTCTAAAGGGAAGGGGACAAGCAAGATTCCAATGTAGCATGCATTACTGGCCAACAACGTATGTGTGGATGTGTGTGTGCCCCTTGGTTCGACTAGGTTCGACTAACCAGCCAAATCCCAAGGCAGGAGAGGTGAGATGGCAGTGGTCATCTGACAATCTCTCTTGGCCTTCAGGGGCCGTGTCCTCCATGTTGAACTGCGAGATAGGCAGCAAATAAATGTAATAATAAACAAATAAAATAAAATCCTCAGAAATGTTTCTCTGCTTTGCCACCTAGTCCCTTTCCATGAACACCATTGTTATGGCAATCAGGCCTGCACGCGCAGCCTTTATCTCTGACCTGAGTTGGGGGTCCCAGCTGCCATCTTCCGAGTTTTGCCTTTAGGCACGGGGGGCAGCAGCTCCACTTCCTCCTGAGGCATCTGGGCCACTTTCTGCAGGAAGATCTTTTCCAAGGCTTGTGCCATGAGGACAATATCATCCGTTGGCTGGCAGAGAAAAAGGCATGGAAAAAGAAGGAAACGGAAAGTAACACACAGGGCCAAAGGCAAACTGAAATGCAAATGTCCGCACGTTCATTGCTAACTTCTGGGGACAGAGGCCCTTTGGCCTCAGAGGCTTTGGGCCCGAGGGAGAAATTCAGAGCCAACACCCCCTCTCGGTAGTGGCCAAACAACCTTCTGAGCATAGCCTGTAAATGCCATGAGCCTCCCCCAGAAAAGAGCAGACGAGATCCTTTACCTTGTTGTAAATGTAACAATTGGTAAACATGGTGTTGAAATCCTGCATGCATTCACTGGCGCTCCAGTAGTAGTTGTGCTCCAGGCGCTTCTTGATGGTGCCCATGTCCATCGGGTTCTTGATGATTTTGTGGTAATCCTGTTGGGGAGAGGAAGCAGTCAGTCTTTCACTGGCACCTTGGGGATCACCTCAGAACAGGGGTGTCACACTCGATTTCACTGAGAGACGCATCAGGGTTGTGGTTGACCTCAGGGGGGCTGGGACGGGTGTGGCCAGCTCGACATTGCTCACTTTGGGTGCGCCTGTGGTGGACCAGGTAGGTGGGTGAATCCATTGTCTCCAGCACGTGCCCAGGGGGTAGGGTGGGAGCAGCCCCTTGCTGGCTCCAGGGAGGCCCCGTGGATCTAAGGCTGACCGTGTTCCAACCCGGATGGCCGTCACCAAGTTTTATATCAGCATTTGGCCAACCTGCGCCGGGGCCAAGGCACTGGGGGACGGTTCTTCACTGTTTCCAGGGCAGCTCCACTGGCCAGATCTAACCACAATCACAGGCAGGATCTGGCCCACGGACCTTGAGTTTGAGACTCCTGCCTTAGAAGATGGCTAGCAAGAAAGGCCATGTCAAGGGAAGCCCTAAATTCTGATAGTGGAGAGTGATGGATGGAGCAATTAATCAATCAATCAATCAGAATAGAGCTGGAAGGGACCTTGGAGGTCTTCTAGTCCAGCCCCCTGCAACAGCAGGAGACCCAATACCATTTCAGATAGGTGGCTGTTCAGTCTTTTTTTTAAAACCTCCAGTGATGAAACACAAGCAACTTCTGAAGGCAACTTCTGTTTCACTGGTTAATTCTCCTCACTCTTAGGAAGTTTCTCCTTCATTCCAAGTTGCTTCTGTCCTTGATGAGTTTCCATCCGCTGCTTCTTGTCCTGCCCTCAGGTGCTTTGGAGAATAAGTTGAGCCCCTGAGATATTGGAAGACTGCTCTCAAGTCACCACTACTTCTTCTTTTCTCTAAACCAGGGGTGTCAAACTCCAGGCCCAGGGGCCGGTTCCAGCCCACAGGGTACTTCGATCTGGCCTATGGGGTTGCTCTGGAAACAGCGAAGGACCGGCCCGCGGGGCTTCTGCCAGTGAAAACAGGCTCCTGAGGTCTGTTTTATGCTGCGACAGCCTCCGGCAACCCTTTGTCGAGCTCCGTTTTCACTGGCAGAGGGTTGCAGGAAGTCATCACAACTGAAAATGGAGCTCAGGAGCCCGTTTTCGCTGCAGAGCGCTTGAGCCACCACAGGCACCCCCAACACAAGTGACGTCCAGCTGGTCACACACACCCCAGGCCACACACCCCGAGGTCAAGCACAACCCTGTTGCGGCCCTCATTGAATTTGACCCCCCCTGTCTAGACTACACATACCCAATTCCTGCAGTGATGACAGCATGTAATTAAGAACATCAATTAGTCTTATTCCTAGGTGTAGTGCAAGGAAAACAATCACATTCACAACACAGTGAAAATCAGCAAGACAGTAAGACAATCTTAATAACCAATCAAAAACATCATTAACCCCGGGTGATGATGGAGAGTTTTGACAATAAACACTAAATATCTGGATATTCTTTTCCTCTCATAAATAATATATATTTGTCTCTGCACACTGTATAAATACACTGAATATTCTTGTACAAGATATGGTAACCACTATTACCATACCATATTATATGGTAACAACAAACAGTGAAAACCTCCTAGAATCCATATTGGTCAATATAAAAGGAAAAAAGAATGATATTGCAGGCCATCCAACCAAGCAAAAGAAATAGATGGACTTTTTGCTAAACAATTAACAAATGTATGTAGGAAACATACTACACTAGTAATGGGAAACTTTAACTATCCTGATATTCAATTGGAAGACAAACTCTGCAGAAAGTGGGAGATCAAACAAATTCCTAACCAACCTAGCTGACCATTTTGTCATCCAAAAGGCAGAGGAGGGAACTAGAGGAAAAGCTATACTGGATCTCTTGCTTCAACAGGAGGTTGGACTAGAAGATCTCCAACAGGGTGGATTTGATTTAAATCGAGTTGATTTAAATCACGATTTAAATCATGATTTAAATCACTAGTAAAAAGGCTTGATTTAAATCAACTCGATTTAAATCATAATTTTTAAAGAGCAACTGTCATCTCTGCTACTCCTTTGACCCACTGTTGACTCACCGATAGTCCCAGGGTTGCAGAATATACAGCCTCAGGCTACATAACTAAGCTCCATTTCATGCTGAATAAACTAAATTATTTATGTATCTTAAATAGAAAACTATCTTATGATAGATTTTTACCCCAAAAGTTTTTTATTAAAATAAATTCGATAAAAATCAAAAAAATCTGATTTAAATCAAAAAAATCTGATTTTTTTGATTTTTTAAAAAAAATCATTTATTTTTATCCACCCTGATCTCCAAGCTCCCTTCCAGCTCTATGATGCTGATGCTGATGCTGATGATGACAATGATTGGAAAAAAATCTTTTTCAAATGCCAGCAGTTTGATTCTCACCAGCTCAAGGTTGACTTGACCTTCAATCCTTCCACGGTTGTTAAAATGAGGACCCAGATTGCTGGGGGCAATAGACTGCCTCTGTAAACCACTTAGAGAGAGCTGTAAAGCACTGTGAAGCGGTATATAAGTGCTATTTTGTGTTTTTCTGCCTTTTATCAGAAACAAAATATTGAGCCAGACTGGAAGTCCCTTTTGTTCTACTTGGTTTTCTTTCATTTGAGATGGGATGCCAAAGTGCCATCATTCCATGTGAGTGGTCATGTTTGCCTCAGCTAAAATTCAACAATATTTGGGGAGAGGATTTCCTTATTTTCTTCTGGATTTCCAATACATAAATAAAATAATTAAGGGGGAAGAGAGAGAAATTAGGCTGACCAGCTGTTCTGCTTTGGGAATCTGGAAAGTTAAGGCAAAATCCTGCAGGATCTGAACGACTTAAAAGAGCCAGTAAGCCTACTGCAAGACATCAGAAAGCTGTTATTTTTGCTGTTATGGTGAAGGTGATGCAATGTTTACTCTCCAAGGATGGGGTGGGAATCTTTCCATTTAGCAACACAAGCACATAGAGAGTGACTAGAGAATTCTCCTAGGAGGCAGGATTCTGACCGCCACCTCAAAACCCAAACTCCACACGCACAGGGAAAACCAATTGTTCCATCTTCAGGAGCACATGCCTATCAAACATGGCCTTTAATTGGAACCAAAGAGCCAAGAGAACCTCCTGAATCTCGCTTTTCACCCAAGATGACAATTTTAACTCCGTTTGCAGACAGCTTCAAAAGGCACCTTCACACAATATCATCTTATAGGAGTGGGGGTCAAACTGGATTTCTTCGTGGGCCGGATCAGCATTGTAGTTCTCCTCCGTGGGCTGGCAGGAGGGGAAAAGGGGGTCAGGGAGTGGGGGGGGAGCAGATGGGACGAACACCTCCTGCAGCACTCTGCCGGCCAAAAACAATCTGCGTGGAGGCCTCCTGAGGCCCCTGCGTGGCCCGTTTTGGACTGGTCCTTTGATATTTGCAGGCTGGGCCTATGGGCCGGATTTAAGCACCCCGAGAGCCAGATCCGGCCCGTGGGTCTTGAGTTTGACACCCCTGGTCTATAACATGTCCTGATTTTAAATTTAACCATGGTGCAGAAGTTAAATGTTAAATGTCTTGACAGTGACATTAAAAAAAGAGAAAGCCCCACACACAGGAAATATCACTCACCGGTAAGTTTAATTTAATGGCGTCAACTGGCTGATAGAAGGGCCAGGCAAACTGGTGCTTCCACAGGGTCTTCACCACTACATTCTGCATGTACTGCAGTTGGTTCGTCTTCCTGCCAGGCTTGGTAGGGTTGGTGACCTCTGGGGGAGGAGGGTTGACTGGCCCCTGGGGGGCCTGGATGGCTGATGTAAGGGCAGACATGGTTCCCCGCCTCCTGGCTTCACTGAGGGCAGCCGCAGCAAAAGGGAGGAGGAGGAGGAAGAGGGCCGCCTTTTATGCTCCCTGCGTGGGATGGGCATCCCATTTCCAGAGACCAGCTATGCAGCCTGGAAGGGGCAAGGAAAAAAAGCACGGTCAGTTTCTTCAGATGGCATTATGGAAAGCGAAACGTTTTGGGGGCAAAGCATCCAACCTCTTTTCCCAGATTCCATGATTACTTGGCACTCCAGAAATACATGTAATCCATTTGGAGAGTTTCAGTCTCCTATCTTGCATCCCCGTCACTCACCCCAGAGCAGAGAAAGAGGCCACCAACTCTCTGGGGCCATAAGCCATCCAGGTTTACAGCTCAAATGAAGAGCCTTACATAAAAGAAAAATAGAACATTCCTAAACATATTGAGAGGCCCCATCAGTGATATGCTTATTAAGTACAGTAAACTGCCACCTGTCAACCACGGGTGATTTTCAGAAAGAGAGAGTCTTTGCAAACAAACTGACAAGCTCAGAGGCACCACCGTGACAATTACAGACATCAGGGAAAGAGGGGAGGGGCTTCTATCACATCCCCTTTCTAAGGCCAGGGCTAGTTCTTCTCAATGGGCAGAGGAAACGTAGCACACACTCTGAAGTCTCAAACCCAATTTTTCAACAGTTATGCCTACATAACAAGATCTGCCCCAAAGAAGAGGTGTCTTTATGGTATCACGAGGGTTGGATTCCCACAACATACTGAAGCCTTTTGTGTTGGCCGCATCTAGTGTGTTACACAAAACCTCCGGTGAAATTTGAACTGGAGCCCTGCCAATGCCTGCCTCTTGAAGAAAGAGCAGATAATCCTACAATCATCAACGAAGATAAAAGAACGTCTTCAAGAAAACAGCCAAGCTCAGAGAGCACCAAGGACCTCCATAACTACAAGTGATCTATCTTTCTTTCTTTCTTTCTTTCTTTCTTTCTTTCTTTCTTTCTTTCTTTCTTTCTTTCTTTCTTTCTTTCTTGGAAATTGGAAGTCCATCAACATTTGCCTTAGTCAAGTACAAAATGGCAAATAGGATCCCATTTATTTATTTTTTGTCAGAATCTTTACTCCAACTAACTCTTTGCTAGCAGTTTCTTTATGGACACAAAGGTCCATACCTGATTTTGTTCAGCTCTTTGTCCTTGGTGCACGCAATAGGGTTCAAAGGCAGCGGATCAATCCATATACGTGGCAAGCCATATGATGACTTCGTTTTCATTTAACATTCGTAAGGAAACTAAGCAAACAAATAGTTTGTTCAAAATAGCTAAATATTACCCTATTTCCCCCAAAATAAGACATCCCCTGATAATAAGCCCAATCAGGCTTTTGAGCGCATGGCAATAAGGCCAAGCGCTTATTTCAGGGTTCAAAAAATTATAAGACAGGGTCTTATTTTCGGGGAAACACAGTATTCTTTTTACATTAGGCTAAGACAATGTGAATCAAAGTACTAGCAAAGGGACTATATTAATTTAAAACTATTAACCATAAGGCAGTTGGGGCATTTTCATTCTGACAATAAAATAAAATGACACACCAAGAGCAAAATCCAATTTCTATACCATCAGTCATTTCAAGTGAATAAAGATTCGATCTTTTCAAGGATTCACATAATAAATCGAAGTATAATTTGTTTAAATATGGGAAATGTCCCGAAGAAGGCAACAGATATATCTATTCCAGGAGTGACTCTCTTTTTTTCCCAGTGAAAACTGCAAACTCCACCAAACGCCTCCCATCACTGGGTTTAATAGTTACAGAGCTCCCCATATGAAGAGATGAGTCACGTAAGAGCAAAGTTTTTCTTGAGGGTGGAGTTTCAGTAAAATAAAAACTTCCAAACCATGAACCAAGGGTTTCCTCAACCATTTCTGCCTTTCATGGGCCAATCCATGTGGCCAGAAGAGAGTGCAAAGAGCAGGGATGGCCCAGGCTGTGGCCTTCTGCAACTGACCTTCCAATCTTCAGGGAGCCCCACCACTTTGGAGCCACCTAAGTGGGCATAAAATTGGGAACAGTTTGCAAAACCTCCCCCTCTCCCCTCATAGGCACTAACCACATTTTTTTGTTTGATATTTTGAAGCAGTTTTTCATCACCATAACAACAGTTTATACTTTGGTATCAATCCCCAAAACGTTAGTATAGATTAAAACAATAGTTCCCACAGCCTAGAATTTGCAAAGTTACTTCTGGCTATAAATGATGGGAAACTATCCAGTAAGTTCTCCTGATTGCACACAACCCATCATCCAACTCTCCGATTCTCTTTCGGCTACAACTACCTGTGTGTTAACAACCAAAAAAGTATGTTGTTTTTTCTTGTCCCTTCCCTCCTGAAGAGATGCAAGATGCAAGGGCGGGGCGGGGGGGGGGGGGCGGGAGGAAAGGCTCTGGAAAGCTCATTCCAGCAGCCTCCCTGTAAATGTTATATACAAGCACAATAATGACATGAGTAATGCAGAACTCATGGAGCCACTTCCTACCGTTCCCAGGGTGCCTCCTGGGCACCACCACCTCTCATTATCCAGGCCTCTGCTTCAAAGCAAAGCGAGGTGCTGGCTTCGTTCAGTCATCAGGTGGAGCCCAGATGCTGAGGCTGCTCTTGGGTCGAAGCTCAAGCATTAATCCTCCGACTCTCATAAAGTGCACTCAGTCCATGCTTTGAAACGTGTCTGAGCTCCCAAAAAGCTCATCAAAGGGGCCTCAGTGAAAGCGGCTGCACCTCGACCAGGCGCTCTCTGTGCACTGTGGATTCCAACTGCCATGCTGAAGTCAGAGGGTCCTGCCTGCCTGCCTGGAAACCAGAGCTGAAAAGGACCAGGAGAAGCCCCTGTATTGAGCCCAGGAGCCAGAGGAGCAGAGACAGCGCTGGTGCTGGAGAAGAATTTGCTTTGCCCTCCAACCTGCCCAGATCCCCCTGCAGAGAAGTGGCATCTGTGGCAGGTCACAAAAGAGGCTCTGGAAGGCAGCAAACAGCTGATGGGCGACTGCAAACCTTTCTCAGATCCTGGCAATTGTGTTTACTTATGGACTAGTTTTTTATCCTGCTTTTATTTTTTTAATTCAAGGCAGCATACATAGCTTAATGCTTCCTGTTTTCTCCACAACAATCCTGTGAGGTAGGTTGGGGAGAGGGGGAGAGAGCACCTGCCCCAGAGTCACCTATCCGGCTCTCACCCCTAAGGGAGGATGACAATTTGCATTCTTCTGGTTTCCTTTAACTGCTACATCAAATTGGGTCTCACCAATTACTTTGCCAAGAAAAAAGAACTCCTGAGTCCCACACACAGAAAGAAAGAAAAAGCTAACTTTTCCCAAGAATGGCATGCATACACACACACACACATACATTTTCAGGCATCTGGTTTTCGTATTTGTCAGAAAAAATAAACCTGAATGACAGAAAAATTGCTGCAATTCTCTCCAGAATTTTTTTATTGCTGTAAATAAATGAAGTAAGAGATAAAGCATAAAGGTCAAGCAGCCTCCAAATAATGAGGGGGGTCTAGTAGGCACAAAGCACCATTTTATTTCAGCTCCGAGGCCGCTGCATTCTGGATTCCAGAAACTTCTCTGTTATAAGGCAGCACTTAAATCCCGCAGGCGGCACCTCCACCACCGCCCCCCATCCCATGGCTCTCCTCCATCCAGGGGCTCCTTCTACCTTGGGAGTCGGCCAACCCAACCACTTCAGTCTGCCACTCTTTGGCATGCTGCTTAGCAGCTGAGTTTTGCACGCTGCCCTCCTGGCAATTAAGAGTTTTCATCATCTCTGATCCTTGTGACTAGGAACTATGGGAGATGTAGTCCAAAAGAACCGTAGGGAATCAGGTGATTTATCCCAAGTTCCTTCCACAACCTGTTGCTGGGGAAGGCAAGTAATTACAAAGACTGTGATTTTAGAAAGCCATTCAGCCGGCTGAGCTGTTTTTAAAAAGCCAGAGTAGTGATTTTTCTTCTTAGTTGAACTTTTTGCACACTTCCTCAATGGAATAAGCTTAGACACCCTCATGAAGAAGGTGCCCGTAGCACATGAACCAGCATAGCTCCTTCTGCTTTCCTGTGATTCAGGCAGAGCGGGATGTTCAAAAGCCAAAACTCCCTTCCACAAACCAGCGTAGCAGGGACCTCCAGAGATGCAAAGCCTCCACTGCACCTCCGGCTTATTTATAGGAGGGAAACATTAAATTCAATGCACTGCGATGGTACCCCAACTCAGACAAACAAGCTAACAATAAACAAAGAACCGCCAAGAACCACCGAGACCACTTCCACCCACACTGACAGGGCAAGCCACGGGCATATAAAATGAGAGCAAACCCTGCTCCCTATTCCAGGCGTGCCCAAGCTGCAGCCCTGGAAAGCAGTCTCACTTTTAACAGTAAACTTTTAACATTTATATGTGTATACAAATTAACTATAGACTCAGAAAACAAATTAACTATATTACATACAGTTATAACAGGTGGAAGACTGGCAGAATGCATCCATGGCAGTCAGAAGACAAGACAAAAATTCTTTAATTTCACAACATAGAGACAGATTTAACCATCGTTTCAATTGGGAAAATGTGACCATCCTAGACCAGGCCAAGTCCAAAAATGCCAGGGAATTTCTAGAAGCCTGGCACTCTGACAAATCAGCCATCAACAGACACATAGGCATTAACAACATCTATAGATTATGCAAAAAAAGACCATCAACCAGCTCAAAAGAGAACCAAAAAGACCCCAACACCTCTCCACCAGCAATCAGCACCCAGATCAGCCAGATTAACTCCAGGTTAACTTCAGACCAACAATCAAGAAACTGCCAAAGAGCCATCAGTAAACAGCCCAACCAAAGCAGCCCTAAGAAGCCCCCACCCACACAGACAGGCAAGACACCAGAATATAAACTGACAGCAAACAGCACTCCTTACTAGCACTGATGATGTTACCTAATTGGGTAATGAAACGTCTGAAAGAAAACAGCCAAGCTCACAGAGTGCCAAGGACCCCACAGAACCTCAACTGCTAGGCAACACTGTTTCTATGGCACATAAAAGCCCAGGCAGAAGAGATGGCTGAAGTCGGCCTGACTGCATCACTACACACAGCGCCATTTCAGCTGCTTTCTATGAAACGGCTACTGTACTGCAGTTGGTAAAGCTCAGATAGCTTGAAGTGCAAACGTTAACCCATCACAGCTCATTCAATGAGCCATGCTTAAGACACAGAACGTCTCAAAAGGTTACAGATGAAGCCTGCACTCTCTGAAATGAGGCTATTCTATCAGACTCACTGCTGAATAAATCCACTCGGGATGGGATGGGACGGGACGGGACGGAGGGAGGCACACAACTTAAGTACCGAATTAGGCTAACAAAGCACACATTCAGCTTCCAAAGTTCATCCACAACTTATGAGAGGCCCTCTCCCTTTCACCTATCTTCCCCAGGCAGGGCTGGAAGAGGGAGCACAAGCATCTCTCCTAACTTCTTCAACAACTTCTGTGCCGGCTGGGCTTGGTAGTTTAGCATCACCTGGGCAGGAATAGGAAATGTTACTTGACAACCAAAGCAGTGCAATCACGGGGCCATTGTAATCTTATAGGCAAATGGATTTATTCCTAGGTGTGCACTTAAGTATTGATATACGCCTCCACCGCAGTTAGTTATTGAATTTCTGCTCTTCGAGAGCTCCAATCAATTAGTCCTGCAATCCAAAAACTATCCTCTAAGTGTTTAGAATAAATATTAGAAAGTAGGACTTTCCAGAGAGTTACAGGTTGGAAACCAAACTTCACAGCCAGAGTTGAGCAAAGTGACCTTTTCTACGGCAACCTAAAAGCCTCAAGTCCCCTCCTGAGAACTGGGTTCGTTACCTCTGGTGGGGAAGAGAAAGGAAGTTCCTACCTGCTCTTTAAGGAGGCTGAAAGTGGGGGGCGGGGAGAGACTTCAATAGTGCACTGGCTGTGTGTGCACTTTTCTGCCTTGGGTCAACATCCATCAGCACCAAGCAATGCCCAGAGAAACACTGGCTCAAACCATACTCTGCATTCAGCCACAGAGTAGCTTTGTTGCTGCCCACTAAATATGCCAGGGTTTACAATCGTCCCTCCAAAACGTGGCATTTATGATGAAATTTGCACCTGCCCTTCTGCTAATATAAAGCACTCAAGTTGGCTTGCAACACTTAAAAGAAACACAAAATATGAAGTCCACCCACCCATAAAACTAAAACCAATTAAGAGTTCAAAGCCTGATGAGAGAAATGCATTTTGACCATTTCCCTTAAAGGATGGGGCAAAGGATGCCTCCCTACGGGACAGGAGACCTTTTCTGCCGGACTCAAGAGGCAAGCTTCCCAGGGGCCTCTGAGCTGGGCAATCGGGCCCAAGCCTGGTTTCAGAGCTGGGCTCTGGTCTGGTCTTTCCCCCAATCAATTATGGCATGTTTAGCAATGTGTGGTTTAGCATAACTTTCACGCAGGTCTCCGTCTGAGCAAAATCCATTCACCATTTGGACTAACAGGGAGTTGCGTTTGCACCCAGGCTTCCCGGTCCAGCTCGAGAGCCGGGTCCCCAGCAGCCCAGTGGGGCCACCAGCAACCTGCCAGTCCTCCAAAGCTTCTTCCCCGACCGACTCTGAAGTTTTGACAGGTGTCAGTAACTTTCTTCCCGGCTCTTTCAGGCTGCCAGGCCGCTCTTCTTTGACCAAAGCTAAGAAGGGGCTGCAGGACTTTGGCAGCTGGGAGTTTTGGAGGAAAAGCAAGCGAGCCGGGGAAGCCCCCGAAGCCCCCAGCGAGGAATGGCTGCCTGTCTCGCCCAGCCCGGTGGGGAACTGCGGCGGCGGCGGTGCCCCCTCCATCCCGGCAGAGCTCAGCTTGGGCCGAGGGCGCACCGGAGACGGAGACGGCAGGAAGCCCCCCGGGGGAGCCCCACACCTCCCTCCGCTGCGGAGAAGAGCCGGCAGCTGCCCTCCGGCCGAGGCTGGCGGAGGCCGCGCGGGAGCCCACCGGGGAGGCCGCCCCAACTTCGGGGGAAGCGCCGCGGCGGTGACCGCGAGGGGCGCACCTTCCCCCGCTCAGAAGGAGGTCGCTTGGCGGGGAGGACGGACGGACGGGCCCCGGTAAGAGGCCCCTCCAGGCACACTCGGGAACCCCCGCTTGCCGGCCCCGGGAGAAGGGGCGATCGGCGGGGGCCCCGGCCGGGCTTCGGCCGCCCCCGGAGGCGCCACTTCGCCGGGCCCACCGAATGGCGCCGGCCTTTGTGTGGCCGCCGCCGCCGGCGAAGATGGCGCGGAGGGGGAGTCGCCTCCCGCCCCCCCCGCCCGCCTTTGTTGCTGTGGCGCCCCTCCCCCCGCGCGGCGGTTGGGGTCCCCGCGGCGCCCCTCCCCCCCTCCCTCCCCTCCCGGCCTGGGCCCGCTCGCCCGCCCGCTTACTTGGGCCCGCCGCCCCCGCCCCCGCCTGGCCAGGCCGGCGGGCGGGCAGGCAGGCTGGCTGGCTGGCGCTGCGTACCAAGCCGCTCCTGCTGCCGCCGCCACCGCCGCCGCCGCTCCGGTCCGCTGCCGCCCGCCGAGGCCAGTCGGGCTGATGCGCGGACGGGGCGCAGCGCTGCGCTCATGCGCCGGCCGCGCGGGCCGCCGGGAAGCGTAGTTCGCTGGCGCGGCCTGGCGCGGCGCTCCGCCCGGCGGGGACTACAAGCCCCAGCCTTCCCGCGCCGCCTTTCTTCGCCGCGCCGCCAACAAAGCGCTCGGCGGCGGCGGCGGCCCGGCCAGGTAGGCCTTCGCTCTGGGGGGGGGGCGGCGGGGGCGGCTTCGTCGGGACTCCGTACCAGCGACCGAGGCGGCCTCGTGGGGGAAAAGGCCGGAGTCGGCCCCGTCGCGCAAGCGGCCCAGGCATCCGCCGCCTCCGTTTCTGCCCTGGAAGCCTCCGAGGTGAAGGCCGCGAAAGGCCTGGCGGAGTTTCCCGGGGCGGCCGGAGCGCCTCTCCTCGGGCCCTTCTTTGTCATGGACGGGGCGGCCCCTCCCGTCCGGGGTCTCAGGGAAGGCCTGTGCGCGGGTTCCCGGGTCGGGGGCCCTTCAGATGCCCGGCTTGACTACTGTAACATGCTCCATGTGGGGCTGCCCGTGAGGACCACCCAGAAGCTTGGACTGGTCCAGAATGCGGCGTCTCCAACAGCCATGGATGGGCATGCGTGCCTCAGTCTACCCTTGCAACGCCCCTGCCTTCCGAGGGGCATGGTTGGTGGTTTGTTTGCAAGCAAGATGCAAAGTGTACCTACAAAGTCTGCATTGCCATAGCCAACGCATGGTTCCTTGAGGGCCCACCTGCCTCCCACAGCATCTGCTCGGCCAATTGGTTCCTGCAAGACTGGAACACACCATGTTCCGACAGACCTCGGAAGCCAGCCTTCTCTGCAGCAGCACCTGCTCTGTGGTTCCCCCAGAGATCTGGATGTGCCCAACTCTGCTGTTGGTTAGAGCTGTGAAAACTTGGCTCCAAAACCGTAAATTCGAGTAGTCCTCATTTATTGACCATTTGTCCCGTGACCATTCAAAGTTACAGTGGTACTGGGTGGTACTTAGGATGGGTCCTCAAAGTTCTGGCTGTCCCAGCAGCCCTAAATGCCACATGGCCCCAATCTGGGCACCTGGCAGCTGGCTTAGACAAACAGTTGGCAGCATCTCAAAGTCAGGTGATAGTTATTTGCCATCTTTCCTGCCAGCTTCCCACAAGCAAAGTTAATGGGGAAGGTGGCAAGTCATGCTAGTTACTCTCACTCTCCCCCACACGCTCATTGTGCTCATGCTATGCTGGCCACCCACATGCCCTCCCCATAGGGCAGCCGCCATTTACCTGGGACTCGCCGTCCTTGCTTAACAATAGCAACGGAGTGTCAGGCTTACTTAGGTAAGTGATGCAATCACATGACATCACACTTTACAAATATGACTCTTAAGGACAAATTCCTCTGTATCATCACTGTTAACCAAGGACTTCTTCAGTGACTGTAATGCTCTTACTATAAGGTTACAATAACTGAACCTTGCAAGTCTGAAAGGACTGCTCTCCACATCCTACTTTTCAGAGAAGTAGGGAGGGTCCCTTCTTACACCCTCCTATCCTTTGGATTCTGATTTCATTCATCAGATCTAGGCTGTCTAGGCTGTGACTCTTCTTCCAGTCTCCCATAGTTACTTTCACATGCCTTTCACGCCCCTGGCTTTGTTACACTTGCCAGTTTTCATCTTTTACTGTAATAGTAATTACTTTGCTATGAACTGCCCTGAGTTATTGAGTGGCTTACAATTTTAATAAATTATCATTGTAATATACATGGTACATATTATTGCTGTTCAGCTGTTTGGGTCTACCCAGCAGTGATTTATTTCCATAACTGCAATTTCTTGTTGGAAACATTCAATCACTGTAAAGTAATAAAATCAAAGGATTGTTCACTCATTCAGTGTAGGATTATTCATAAGAGGGGAAAATGATTGACTACATGTGGAATTATTACATTAAGTGTAATCATTTGAGGTTGACAAGTGGCTTAAAATGGAATACTTTTAAGTCAGATGAATTGGGGAAACCCAGGGAAGCTGCACAGCACCAGCAGAACCAAGCACAGGATCTGAGATAGAATCGGCCCCTGACTTGGGTCCTGCCCTAGACACCCACAATTGCAGAATGCTATACAGATAATCCTTGATTTAGGACTGTAACGAAACCTCCCCATTACAACCATAAGTTGCTGTGGTCGTTAAGTGAATTGCCTGCATGGTTGCCTTACTCCCAGATGCTAAGCAAAATGAGTAAAAGAGGCTGGCGGCTCCTCTCCGTGTGCAGAATCAGCACTTTGGGCCAGAGAAAGGAAGCTTGGACCCGAGGAGCCCTGCTTCCTTTCTCCTGCCCAGTGGACCAGGTCCCCTCCCCACTACAGGGGCCTAACTTTCCAGCCTGGTAGTGGTGGCATACAGTGTTTTCTTTCTCCAACTTGTGCCCCTCAGGGAGGCAGAATCACCGCTGCCCTCCCTCAGCCAAAAAATCTTTTTAACTTTCTGGCCCAGGGAAGGGAGGGGAACAGGCACACTGGCAGGAGAAAGGAAGCGGCTTGTGACCTTCCCTGAGAGTCCATTCACCACTGTACTTTCAAAAGGCTGCTGAGCGTTCGTAAGTCAAGGACTACTTGCACTTCAAGCTGCCCTTGAAGCCCAATGAATGAGAAGCTTCCTCCGGTCTAGAATTCAGCAAGGCGGGCAGCCATGGGCACTTCTGCTTTGTGAACTACACTGGTGGCCGGTTTTCTTCTGCTTCATCTCTAGGGACCCATTAAGCAGGGCTGGGTCTCCGCTGCAGCGCCCGGAAGGATTCCCCGAAGATCCAGGCAGCCGGAGCCCTCGATGGAGGCTAGTTTACGTTTTCCGCGTTGTTGGACGGATTCTCCTGTTGCTCTAGGACAGGTCCCCAAACTTGGCAACTTTAAGATTTGTGGGCTTCAATTCCCAGAATTAAAGTCCACAAGTCTTAAAGTTGCCAAGTTTGGAGACCCCTGTATGAGAATGAGATACGACGTTTCAGCCCGTGAGCTGCGCTTACGGAGTCGTCCTCCCTCCTTGGGAAGTTCCCGCCGAACCCGACTACGCGCCTGTGCCTCTTGATCCTCTAGGCCCGCCGTAGCCGCGAGAGGCGCTTCCGCCCGGCGTGTCCAGGCACACCTTACTGGGAGCCTCTGCGCTTGCGCGAGTAGGGCAAGCCCAGCGCAAAGAGCGGCGTCGCGCCTGCCTCGCCTGACCGCCCGCAGTACGCCTGCGCGAGGCCTCGCGCGGCTTCCCCTCCCTCTTCCCTCATCCCTCCCTCCCGCCGGGCGGCCCGCAGGGAGGCGGCGGCGGCGGCGGCGGCGGCGGCGGAGCCCGAGGACCCCGCGAGACCCGCCGCGAAGGAGGCGGACCGGTGAGTCAGCCGGGAGCCGCGCCGACGGGCGGGCGTGGTAGGCCGGCCGCAGCCTCCGGGCCCTCCATCCCACGCGGCGCCGCTGGGCGGACGGTCTGTTTGGGGCCTCCGCCCGCTGAAGGTCCTCGGGAGGCTTTCCCTCGCGCCGCTGCCGCCCCCGCTCCTCCCGGGAGGGTCCCGCGAGGCTTCCCTGCTCTGGTGACCGTGGAGGGGAAGGCCGGGTCCGGGACCCCCCCCCCCCCGAGAGACCCCTCCCCTTCTGCTGGCTGCGTCTCCTTTGCCTGGGAGGGGCGCCCCCCGCCCCCCCCGCACTGGAAGAAGGTGGACTTCAACCCCCATAATCCCCCAACTACCTGGCTGGGGAATGGTGGGACCGAAGGGCCATGGGGGGGGCAGTGAGCTGTTGGAAGGGGCTGTGCAGCCTCCCTCCTGCTTCACTTTGGGCCCCTCCTGAGTAATCCACAGAAGTCAGCCACGTCCCCTTCATATTATTGCCGGGGGGGGGGAGCCAATTGTGCCACACAGGCTTCCTAGGTAAAAGCCTGGCCCTGCAGTTGATTGCCTTGTCGGGATGGGACTTGCCTTCCAGAGCCACTTATGGGCTTTGTAGGTTGGCTGGCAGAAGCTCAGCTGCGGTTGGATGGCTTCACAATGTCCTGGGATGTGTCCTCCCTCCCAACTTATTTCACTGGTGGGTGAAATGGCTCACTGCGTCTTCCCAGCCACGGTCATGTTGCTGCTCTCAGATGCCTTAAGTATTTTAAAAGTAAAATGCCTTTTCTCTTTCTCTCCCCAGAGAGAGGTGAACCTTCCTTTGAGACCGCCTAATCCTGGCTTGTGCTTCCCACCATCATGGCTACGGAAGAGAAGAAACCTGATGCAGAGTCAGCCAAACCACAGTCGGCTCCTTCCTCCTCAACTAATCAGAGCAAGGTGAGTGGAAAGCTTCTGGCCTGGAAGTCCAAGTAGAATTCCTTGGGAGAGTCCGAGGAACATGAAAACCTGCATTTTGCTGAGAGAATACTTACCTCTCTTCTTGCTTGTAGGATTTAGTTGCTCATGGAGCCATAACATTTAAGCATAAACTATGTTTGTGACGGGAGAAGCAGGCTATTGTGCCATCTGTTCCAGTACGTGATAGGTTTAACCACAACCACAACTTTGCAATTGTTGAATTCACATATTTATATTCTAGTAACTTTCTGCCAGAACTTTATTGATTTGACAATATCAACTAACTATGTTAATATATAAATCCAAGATACAAATAAAGAAAAAATATGGGAAATACAAAAAAGGTTCTACTATAATGTAGATAAAGAGTTGGATACTGAGCATCTGAAAATGTGCCATATGTAAAAAATACATCTTTATTTCTATTCTAACTACTGATCAAACTTTTGAGATACAGGTAGTTCTCAAGTTATGATCATTTGCTTAACAAATGGTACTTAAAATATGGGCCCTTGTAGTTCCAATTGTTACAGGATCCCTGCTGGCTTCCCACAAGCAAAGTCGATAGGGAAACTGGCAGGAATTCAGAATTGCAACTTAACAATTGCAGCTGGGACTGCTGGAATTGCCAGTGCTAAGTGACATGGTCACTTGATGTCACATTTTATGACTGTGTCACTTAATGACTGCCGTTCTGGTCCCAATTACTATTGTAAGCCAAGGACCACCTGTATCTGCCATAATTAGAACAAAGCACAACTCAAAACAACTTACATGTCAACAACTGAGAATAGAACCAGATACAAATTGACATTTTCTAGCAATACAGCCTGCAATTCTTTTATTCGGAATTCTTCGATTCTCTGCATGAAGCCTGTGCTCCAGAACTGAGCCCCGATCTCCACCTGTAACATTCTCAAGTGTGCCTGACTAGTATTTTTCTTAAAAAGTTTTTGGAAAGATACAAACCATATCTGAATAGCCTAATAAATTTATCTTCATCAGGACAGTAAAATGTTAAAGAGGAAACCACACAGTACTGGATTTGTGACAGTTAACAGCTTTGCCAGTTGACCTGAATATGCTGTTGCAAAGGAACTTCTGTCTAGGGTCAGACTTCGTTCCAGTTAGTCTAGCTCTGCCTTCCAGCTGCTTTGCTGGGAGGATGCAAATGTCACAGCCCCCCTGCCAGGCAGCCGTTGGCATTTGCAGATACATGGCTTCTGCCCAAAAATCTTGATTTAGTTCTCTGAACGGAGAACTCTCTTCTAAAAATGAATTTTTAGGCACTTATTAAAACTGTCTTCTAATTGGTGAAGGAGCAGATTTCAAAAGTGACTCGTTACCTGCATTTGCACCATCTTGTTTTCACATACTTCTCTGTTAATTCAATCAATCTGAATAAAAGGATCCTGAAAGCCAGTTTTTCGTAGCAGTTAAGGGGCTGGATTAGAAGCCAGACCAAGACCGAGTTCTAATCTCCCCTCGGGTGTGGGAGCTGCCTGGGTGACTTTAGGCCAGTTGCTTTCTTTCAACCCTAGGAAAAAAACACTGAAGAGCCATCTTGAAAGCATTGGAGCAAAACTTCAGGGACAAGGGCCATGAAATAATAGATCTCCCAATTGTTGTTTTATTGGGATTGTTTGGCCTCCCTGAAGCCAAGGCAGCCTTCCTACAGAGCTCTCTGCCAAGGCCCCAGTCCTTGTTCCTCTGCTGCCGGGAGGGAGGTACAAAGAGCAGGTTTGGGGGGATCCTGGCAAGTGATAGAACTGCATAGCCTCTGCTTGGCCGTGTGTAAAGAGGACAAGTTGTTTCTCGACCTAACATGACTTTCTTTTGCCAGCCTGCACCTGTGAAACCCAACTATGCCCTGAAGTTCACATTGGCAGGACACACCAAAGCCGTCTCCTCTGTAAAATTCAGTCCCAATGGGGAGTGGCTGGCTAGTTCTTGTAAGTATCCTTCTGTTCCCTTCTTTTCTTTCTACAGCATGTAATCCCAGTTAAAAGAATTAAAATTAAAATGGTAATTTTAAAGTGGAAGCCAAATGTTCGGGTTTTTTTTTTTACATTTTTGGATATATGTGTCATAAGTGGAGGCTTCCTTCTGAGCAATTGTTATTCAGAAGCCCACCAGTGTCCTTGGGATGGGTTTGGAAGAGCAGGGGTTTTGCCTGGGGTGGCTCCAGAGAAGCAGTTTGCCTTAGTTCCTGGTTGTCCCAAAAGTGCTTTTTCAGGAGGCAACTGGACTTTGTTGTTGTTTTTCTTTTGAAGACATTACGCTTCTCATCCAAGAAGCTTCTTCAGCTCTGATAGGATAGTGGGGAATGGAACCCATCAGAGCTGAAGAAGCTTCTTGGATGAGAAGCGAAATGTCTTCAAAAGAAAAAACAAGAAAGTCCAGTTGCCTCCTGAAAAAGCACCTTTGGGACAACCATGACCTGGATGACACAGAAGCTCTACAGACTATTAGTTCCTGGTGTGTCCTCATCAGACCTCCTGCAATTATCACTGCAGTTAAAGCAGCTGGTAACATCATTTTCCTCTCCAAGGCATCCAGTTGTGGAATCTCTGCTCTCTGGGAAGCTGGCATGGCTTCCCATTTGTTCTCTTCTTGATTATCAGGTTCAGATATTTGAAAGGTTTAAAGCAATGTCGATAATATGCTATATTTCAAAATGCAGGAGTCTGGTACTCTACTTCTTATTGCTATTTTAATTGTGCATTTGTTATCTGTACTTTCTTTTAAGTTATACATGACATTTTAACTGAAGAAAAATTGTCCTTGGTACAGTGGGTGAGCACATTATTTCAGAGCATCTGTAAAACTGGCAGAATTAGGATTTCTTAAGGCTGTTTATATGCTCAGTGTTGTATCAAGGAAGGGTATTTTTATGATTGGTATAAACGTTTCATAATTTTGCACAACATACACTGGTTCTCCATGATCTGGACTGGATGAAGACAAGTGGAAGCCCCTGAACTTTGGAATTCTTTATCAGAGCTCACTGTGAATGGATTTGTCGGCTGGACATTTGTAAAGATGAAAGTGAAATGTCTGTGTTCACAATACTTCATGGCTGGCTCTGCTGGTTAGTGCTCAGCCTCCGTCGTCATCCGAGTGGGAAAGCAGCTCCTGCTGTTGTCCTGCCTTCTCCAACTCTCACCGGGTTAACTGTCTGCCAGTTGTCAAGCTCCCACATGCCAATCACGTGACTGCAGGGACACACTGAGGGCCACTACCTGTCATAAGTACCCCTTTTCCAGCACCATCATAACTTCAAGTGATAACTAAACAACATTAAATGAGATCTACTTGCTTTCGCAGCAAACAAAGTTATGGGTGGCAAACTGACTTTTAAAATCATTTTCACTTTTTTCCCCTTTTTTTTCAGCGGCTGATAAGCTGATTAAAATTTGGGGTGCTTATGATGGCAAGTTTGAAAAAACAATGTCTGGACATAAACTGGTAAGTATGATACATGGGATGGGAGTTTGATGCTCCTTGCAGATTTAACTAAGATGGTCCCAAGATATAGGATCCTCTTTCTTAGTAAAATCCTTCCTAAGGAGGAGTTCTAATAAGCCATGAGGAGGAAGTTACAGCCTGGCTTCTATCACTGAGGTGGCCTCTCGGTCATAACATTAGACAGATCATACTTTGGGGACAAAAAGCATAAAGGGAAGAGAGATTTCTAGATTAGACAATGTTTGACCACAAACACAGGGAGACAGATTTTGAAAGCACTTCCTAAACCACTACTGAGAAGTAGTTGGACACATCAGGAGTATCAAGTAAAGCATTTGCTGGAGGAATCTGCTGTCATTCTTCTCTGAATGGAAAGATACACTTGGGCACCTGTCTCCTCCTGAACAAAGGCTTTTCCAGGTCAAGCTAATTCTTTGTGATGTCCATGTAGGTGTTATAAAAGAGATGATTATTGCTGCTCTCCAATTTTGTTTTAAGCTTCCAAATGTCATTACAGCCCTGAGGTTTCCTAGCAGTCCCCTGAGGGATGACATTTCTCAAACTTTCGGTGAAGAAGAAATCATTTTTTCTGTTTTGCAGGGAATCTCTGATGTTGCTTGGTCATCTGATTCTAATCTTCTTGTTTCTGCCTCCGATGACAAAACTCTCAAGATTTGGGACGTCAGCTCGGTAAGAAGTTACTGATAGTGTTCAGATACAGTTCAGTGCCCAAGAACTTTACCTTTGGAGAGACACTTCATACCACATCTGACATATGCCCTGATCCAAAAAGTCCCTCTTTTTTCCAATCAGGCTTAATTGCAGTCCTTTTCTCTTCTCTGCCTTAATATATAACCTGAAGAGAGTTTCTTGTTGCGGTTCCAGGATCAGTTAACTTTTACTAAGATGATTTCACAGGTGTTTAATCTTATTGTGCGTATACTTAGTAACACAGAAGGAGAGTTGCTGGTTTCCTCTGCCCTCTGTTCCAGGAGGAAGTCGGGGAGTGCAGAGAGTGCAGAGAGTGTTCCCTCTTTATTTGCTTCTGGCCTTGATTGGTTGGGATGGAAAATGATGCTTCAGGAGAGTAAAAAGAGAGTTACAAGCCAGTATACAATATCAATACCTGGGAAAATCCTAAAAAAGATAATCAAATAGCAAATTTGTGAGCACCTAGAAATCAATAATGAAGCCAGCATGGTTTGTTAAAAACAGACCGTGTTCAACAAACCTTACATTCTTCTTTGACAAAGTGACTAAATTAGTGAACCAGAGAAATGCTGTGAACATAGTACATTTTTATTTCAGTGAAGCATTTGACAAGGGAGACCACAACCTACTTCTTGGCAAGATAGAAAAATGTGACCACCAGATAAATTCATAACTGGCTGACTAACCACACTCAATGTGTAGTCCTTAATGGGACTATTTCTACATGGAGGGAAGTAAGCAGTGGGGTACCTCAAGGTTCTATCTTGTGTCCAGTACTCTTCAACTTCTAGATGAAGGGGAGCTCATCAGATTTGCAGGTGATAGCAAGTTGAGGGGAATTGCTAACACTTTGGAAGACAGACTCAAGATTCAGAACAATTTTGACAGAATTAAGCATTGGGCCCTATTCAAAAGATTCAGTTCTTCACTGGCAAGAGAAATAAGGTCCTGCACTTTGGAAAAACCAGGCGCACAGGTACACAATAGGAGGTACCTGGCTCAATAGGAGTAACTGAGAGGGATCTAGTAGACCTTAAGTATGAATGCAGCAGCTGCCAAAAAAGCCAATGCAGTCCTAGATTGTATCAACAGAGGGAGAGCATCAAGATCACAGGAAACAATAGTACTGCTTTATACTGCACTGATCCAATTCTGGTCACCACAATACAAAAAGGTTGTTGGGACCCTAGAAAGAGTGCAGAGAAGAGCAACAAAGAGGATTAGGGGTATGGAGGCTAAACCATACGATGAATGGTTAAGGGAACTAGATATGTCTAGCCTGTTGAGAAGAATAGGGAGACATGATAGGTGTCTTCCAATATTTGAGGGGCTGTCACAAAGAAGGGATTGACTTATTCTGCAAACTACCTGAGGACAGAAGAAGAAGCAATAAACTAGATGTCCAACCTGGAACTAAGGAGAAACATCCTGACAGTGAGAATGATTAATTAATCAGTGGAACAGCTTGTCTTTGGAATTGTGAATGCTCCATTGCTGGAGGCTTTTGAGAACCATTTGTCTTGGATTTTTGAGGAAAACTGCTGGAGTGACCAGACAAGAGAAAATCAGAAATGAGACCATAAGAAAAAGAATTGATGTAGAACCAGTCTTAGATTGCATATAAAAACAGCAAATAAAGTGATTTGCTCACCTGGAGAGGATGTCTTGGAGTTCCATAACCATACAAAGCATGTAAAAAAGGAGAAGGTCAAAGGCAGACCCCAAAGAAGATGGAGAGACAACAACAAAGACACACTACAATAGCACCAATTAATAATGGTTACGGCCACCAGAAGAACAAGAGCTAGACCTTTTATCTCCCTTGACATCTGAAGTAAAAGAAGAAGGAGAGAAAGAAAGAGAAAGATGGATAGAAGGATAGATGGATCTAAGGACAGATCTAAGGTCTCTTGCCTTGGCCAGGGAATTTCATTGAGGTCCCTTTCAGCCCTAGGATTCTGTTTTCCAGTACAGCTTTTCTTTCCATTGAGGAAGAGAGAGGGAGTTCAGATTGTATGTTAACTAGAGAATATTGGAATGCTGGCAGAAGAGTTTAGAGATGCAAATGGATCAGAGGTGCTATTCAGCAGATTCTGACAGGTTCTGGAGAACCGGTAGCGAAAATTTTGAATAGTTCGGAGAACCAGGAAATACCACCTCTGGCTGGCCCCAGATTGGGGTGGGAATGGAGATTTTGCAGTATCCTTCCCCTGCCATGCCCACAGAACTGGAAGTAAAAAAAAAAATTGAATTTCACCACTGAAATGGATCCTTTCCTTTTTGCAGTTCTAAAGTAGTATCTGTTTTCTGCCAAATAGAAAAGGAATTCCGTCTCATTTTCATGGAATGTAAAGATTGGAAACCAGTCCTGACCCTTCCCCAGTGCAGGAATCTCTACTGCAGTGTTCTCATATGAGGTTCTGCAGCCTCTGCTTAAATATCTTCAGCCAAGCAGGCAGCTGTTCCATTGATGAACAGTCCGTAATTCTGAGAGTTTTTTCCCTGATGTCCATCCAAATCAATTTCCTTGCCACTTAATCTCATTATTTTTTGCTCCTGCCTTCTGGGGGAGCCTTGAGCAATTTTTACTTATTTTCTAAACGATGGCCCTTCTGGTACTTCTCCACAGCTGTTAGGTTTTCCTGTAGAGTTTCTCTTTTCCAATTAAACTTCTTTAAGAACTCCAACTACCCCTCATAAGTTTTTCATTGCTGCCTTAGTCTCCTCTGGACACTCTCCTGTCTGTCAGGGTCCATCTTAAAATTCTCTGAGCTGGATATAGTATTCTCAACGTGGGCTGCCCACCAGAGAGCAGAGAAGAATGATGATTCCCCTTGATCTTGAGGCTTAGCTTGGCTTGGCTTCTGTTAATGTGGCCTATGATTACATTGGCCTTTGGCTCAGGTTGTCTTCCACTGAGATACCCAGACCCTTTTTCTCCATACAGTGGTCCAGAGTAGTTCTCTATCTCTGGGCTTTGATTTCTCCCACCCAAACATAGGACGTCCCCTGTTGGTTTTTGGCACTTATTCCAGCTTGTCAAGTTCTTCTGGAAGAGCATTAAAATTTTTAAAATCGGGAACAACTCATCCTCAGAAGTTGTGGGTGCTCCATCACTGGAAGCTTTTAAGAGGAGATTGGGCAGCCATTTGTCCGGAATGGTATAAGGTCTCCTGCTCTGGCAGGGGTTTGGACTAGACCTCCAAGGTCCTTCCCAACCCTGTTGTTCAGTTATGTTTCTGTATTTTGGCAAAAACAAAACCTACAGAGCCTTTGGAGTGATTTTTACTGGGTGAAAAGGACAGAGCTGGTGCAGATATTTAATTGTCATGGATGATCTTCCCCATCTGAAAATTTTGAATGCGATTCTATTCCTTACACCAGGTAGGGTTCTGATAGGGTGGTACTAATGCTTGTCCTGTGGGCAAAAAACAAGATCGAGGTAGCTGAAGATAAAGGGATGGACTGGTGATGCCGGGGTGGTTGGAAGGAGGCCTTCCCATCTCCCGTTTTTCAGGAGTGAAATTTGTGAAGGCCTGGATATGTTTCTTCTCTCCACCTCCCCCCCCCCCCCGAGCTCTGACAAAAGAGGAAAGTGTTTTGCCAGCTCCCTTTCAACATCAGATTATATCAGTGCAGGTGGGGCATGTTATAAAAATACATCTCTCTCTCTTATTGTAGGGAAAATGCTTAAAAACTCTGAAGGGGCACAGCAACTACGTCTTCTGCTGCAATTTCAACCCTCAGTCAAACCTCATTGTCTCAGGATCGGTAAGCATCTGGCTGGGCAAGACTTGCTCCCGTTTCAGGTAGAAATGCATGGTGGCTCTCGAGACCTGCAGCCGGATGGTCTTCCTTGGCTTTCTAGAGCTGCAGCTGTGCCTTCGGAGGCCCCAAAACATAGCCCTCTACGCACCCCCATGGCCCTGGAAGGGAAGGGCTCTGGATTCCTCTGGGCCAAAGAGAACCCTGTGGTTTCCGGCCCCAGGTGGGCCCTCTGCTGCAGGATGAAAGTCTCCTATGAGTTCTAGCGTCATCTCTCTTTCTTCCTGGTTATTTTCCCCATAGGTGATAAAAGCTTATTAAATAATTTGTAATGTATGTAATCAAATAGGGCAGGAGATATCAGATGAGTGATTACAGCAAAATAACTTTTTCAAAATACTCCCATTTCTGTCTTATTCTGCTAGAATTTTGATTGGTCCTTTTTTAAATTTTCCTGAAAATTATAGCTCAAATATTCATTAGTTATAGCCCCGCCTCTCCCATTTAGCCAGCAGCCATTTCATGCAAAGAAATTAAATGTTTCTACACAGGTGTCTTTGGGGGTGGGGGTGGGGATTGGCATTTTCATTTATTGCCCACCATCACCACAAATGGATGCTACTGGAAGGGAGCCAGAGGGTGACCTGGGGGAAGGAGGAAGGGCTTCACAAGCCCCGTCAGTCTCTCGGGCCATGGGGAAAGTCTGTGTGAAATGGAGGCACTTTGGGCACCCTGAGTCAGAAACGGCTCTTTTTGGGGTTCCATAGCAGGGCACTGGAATAATGAGAATATATCGGCTGAACAAAACTCCACATTGGTAACAGGAAGGGCATCCGACCAGTAAACACTCTGCTAGCTCCATTCAGTTGCCCAGACTCCACCCTGCATGAGATTATGGCGTCATTAAAGGAAGGTGATAGCAGGGCACTGGAAAGGACTCCCTGGAAGCTGAGCTCCACAACACGGAGAGAATTTTTCTGATTCTTTTCTGTGGCCTGTGGCCTCTGCCCCGGGAGAAGGAGGGGTCTCTCTTCACCTCAAGAGGGATCGTTTGGAGCCTCTCTCTGGGGCCGGGGGGCAGAGAGACAGGCTTCCCCTCAGAACAGAAAATGCTCCCCTGCCGAAGCAGAAGCCCTTCAGGTGTTTGGGGGTCCAGAAAACGCCATTTTTGACTGTCTCCTTTGTTTCATTTCCAGTTTGACGAAAGCGTCAGGATCTGGGATGTCAAAACGGGAAAGTGCCTAAAAACGCTGCCAGCCCACTCGGATCCTGTTTCTGCCGTAGGTTCTCGTTCCCGGGGAGCCTCGACTGGGAAGAAGGGAAGGCCTTCCTCTGTGGGGCACAAGAGGGATGACCCCAGAGCCTGTTCCCTCCCTTCCCTCTGCCCCCAAATAGCAGGGTCTTTTCTCGCCTTCAGGTGCATTTTAACCGCGATGGCTCCCTGATCGTGTCCAGCAGCTATGATGGTCTGTGGTGAGTAGGGATCAAGGAAAGGCCTGCAGTGCCGAGTCAAGGCTGCCTAGCCAGGCAAAGCAGGTCTTTGCAAGCCATTCTTCCACTGGGACCGTGGCAGACCTGGCCTGGGGGAGTGGGAGTGCATGTTCCTTGAATTAACACAGTGACTCCAGCCTTAATTTCAAGAAGGGGGAGGGGGCAGCCTGGAAAAAGTCCCGTGAAGGCACACAGGCCTGCTTCCCACCTTCAGCCCTAATTGTGAGGAAAGAAACCCCATCGTTGAACGGGCTCTGCCCAGAGAGATGGGACAGTCTCTGGCCTGGTTTGTGCCACTACCTACTACAGAGGTTGATCTCCCTCCCATATGACCTTTTGAATTTAATTGGGGTCGAACAACCCTGGCCTCATTTCCAATTCTGTTTGGCTCTTTCCCCAAAGACCAATGCTCTGGAGAAGCCGGAGGTGTGTGTATTGGGAGGGGAAGTTTCAGAAAAGAGCTGTTGGTTCCTATTTTGTGTTGCCTTCCTTTCTCCCACCCCACCCACCCCACCCCACCGCCCCCCGCCCCGGTGGGCTGCATGAAACTGCCTTTTCTGTGCTGTGCAAAGAGCCTTGGCGGACAGCCCTGGGGCCCTGTAGAAAAGGACAGCCGGGAGAAACTGGGGGGCCTGGAGTTTGGGGCCTGGCTTGGTCCAAGAGTCCCTCAGTTTGTTCCTTTGGATAACTGGAACCTGAAGACCTCCAGCCTCCACTGAACCCCACATGCAGCCTTGGCTTCTCCCACTTGGCTCTCCCCTTCCCACTCTGGGCTGTTTCCCTGATGGAAAAGAAAGCCTTGGCGGTCTGGGAGAGGGGCTGCATGTCCTCCCAACCCCTGAAGAGCAATTGGTCGGGCAGGATGGAAGGTGTTTAGGGCACAATGGTGGCTCCTCCCCCCCCCCCCCCCCAAGGATGGGGCCTATTCTTGCCCTGACCCTCTTGCCAGCATCTCCCACCACACCAAGGCTTCCCTTCCCTTCCCTTCCCTTCCCAATTGGCAGAGCCCCCCCCTTCTCCCCCCCCCCCCAATTCCTCATTCCTTTCTGAGATCCTGTTGGGAGGGGACCATAAAAAGAAAACAGCAGGTTCCATTATTGTAGAGAAAGCTTTAATTTGAAAAAGTTTCTTCACCCTGATGCCGAAGAGGTGGGATTCTGGAGTGGTGCAGAGGGAAACCCCTGTCTGGAATTAATAAGAACATAGAAAGCCCAGCCTTGCTCCATTAAAGCCAACGTGTAGGGGGAGCCGTCCTGCTCCTTGGAGCACCCCGCAAAGCCAGCTGTGCCTCCTGCCCTGAGAATAGAGAGCTGCGTGGGGTGGAGGACTCGTTAGCAACAGCTTCCTGGGTGAGAGTCGGGGCATCCTCGGAGCCAGGACAGGGGAGCAGTTGGTGAGCAGCCTTCTTAGCACGCCTGGGTTGCATGGTCTTTTGTTCAGTGGGCCACCAGTTTTCTAATGAACGCCCCGTGACCTGTGGTGGAAGGAAGAAGGCGACCTTGGGGGAGACGGGCAGGGACCCTTCCCGAGGTACGAGGGCCCAAAACATTTTAAAGTTCCGAGAAACGTGGCAGCGTTCAGGAGGGGCTCCCTCGAGTCAGCGAACGATGTGGAGATTCCTTAGGGCCAGCTCCAATAAAAACCTTTGGCCTTCCTGTGGGCTGGATCCCTTGGTCTGGGGTGTCTGGTGGGACTGAGGTCTGTTGAGAGAAATGAAAACGGAGGGAAGAGGGGAAACGGCCATTGTGCGATGGCAAATGATGTGTCTATTGTCCCTCCTTCCCAATCCTGGCTGGAAGCTTGAAAAATCAGAATCTCAGCATCACCGAAAACCATCCTAGCCATGATGGGCTCAGTGCCGCCTCCTCTTTATCTTCCTCCTCCTCCTCCATACCTGTGGCTGAGTGACGGGAGTAGGATGAGTGGCGGTCAGGCCACACTGAAGCATGGAATGTTTTACAGGCTCCTGGTTTCCTCTGAGAAAAACCCAGAGGGTTTCTTAGAGGAGCACCGCCTGATCCTGGCCCCCTCCCCTCCCTTCCTGAGCATCAGCCTGCCTGAGCCCCTCCCTCCCCTAGCCACTCTGCCTCCCTTTGAGCTCAGCCCACCCTAATCGCCCCAGCCCTTCCCTTCCCCACTCTCTGCTCAGCTACCTTCTGGCCTCCGATGCGCGTAGTTCCTGGTTTCCATTTCAGAACAAAAGTTTTTATGGAGGGAAATTCTGAGTCCTTTGCTCTAAAATGTGACCGTCCTGAGAAGCCATTTGTGAAACAGCCCCTGATCCAGATGTTGCTTGCAGGAAGGGCCTGCTTTTCCTGTTAATAGCAATAGCAATAAGATTTATATACCGCTTCATAGTGCTTTTACAGCCCTCTCTCAGCAGTTTACAGAGTCAGCCTCTTGTCCCCAACAATCTCGGTCCTCAAAGCCAAATGAAACACTGCTACCAGAGTCTATTCCATTTCTACTCAGAGTGCCCTGGCTGTGCTGTGCTGTATGTGTTTGTGTGTGCCATCTATCCATCCATTCCCCCCCCCCCCCCCCAAACTCTTCTGCCTGACTAATGTGACTCCCTTGGCATTGCAGCCGGATCTGGGACACGGCTTCTGGCCAGTGCTTGAAAACGTTGATTGGTGAGTTGGCTCCCCTCCAAAAGGAATTGGCTCAGGCAAATCCTCATTTCACCACGTGGTGCTGAAAACAGGCCTTTCTTTCATTCTCTCTTTCAGATGATGACAATCCCCCTGTGTCATTTGTGAAATTCTCTCCAAATGGCAAATATATTCTAGCGGCAACTCTGGATAAGTAAGAGCCAAAGAATTCGATTTTCCGGAGAAAACGGCAAGAGGGAGGAGGAAAAGGCTGGCCAGGGCGATAGGAGGAAGGTCCCGCTGGGCTTCTAGCCCTGGAGAGTCCCAGACCAGCCTGGCTCTTTGATTTCCTAGGCTGGGCAGGAGTGAAAAACCCAGGGAGCCAAGTTCCCCCAAAACTTTCAAATGTTTTTGCCAAACTGTAATTGTAAAGGTGTCAGAAAGGGAACTACTTTAAATACATGACTGGAGAATAACATTTTTAAAAATGACCTCAGCTTTTTTTCTTGGCACTGCCTGGTCTTCCTTGAGCAGCCCCTGGCCCAAACTGCCCCGTGAGCCCTCCCGGCTTCTTTTCTCCCTTTATTTTTGCAACAGTTCTTTATTTAGCTTCCACTTCCATTTAGGAGTAGCAGCCCTAGGAGCCTCCAAAGTATGAAAGGGGGTTAGGTAAAGAATAAACTCAAAAAAAAAAAAAACCAAATATTTGGGTGTGGTTTTAAAACTCTTTCAAGAAGGGGAAAAACAAATGGTGTGAACAAACAGGTAGACACAGGGAAGAAAGCGAGAGAAATATTCCCTTCCGGGCTGGTAGGGAGCAAAGGAAGAGGGGCCCCAAGGGAGCTGGAGGGGTGTGTGTGTTGTGATGGGTCATTCTGCGGGCCTTTCTAACCAGAGTGTTTCCTTCCCTCCAGCACTCTCAAGCTTTGGGACTACAGCAAAGGGAAGGTGAGTGCCTGTCTTTAATCCAGAAGATGCTCCCATAAACCCCCGGAAGGCTTAGTTAGCCTGAGGCCCTCGAATCCTCCTGCAGAAGCGAACAGCTCTCTTCAGTGTGAGGGATTGATTAAGCAGTCTCAGACTAACCACACCGACTGCTGACTTTATTCCTAGCTGTCCTCCCACAGGAAAAGCTTAATTCAAACAATAATTTGAAATTAATGCATCTTGGCAAATAGCCTCCAGTTTCCGAATATTCCCAGACCACTAAAATTCAGGAGACTGCAGAGTTGAGGGTGCATTCATGATATCTGGGGCAGAAGTTTCCTCTTTGTCCAGAGGGAAAGTCTCTGGGTTTTCAGGTAAGAGGGAGGGGACACACATACGGCAGTGGTCTTCCCCTGTCTGGGCTCTCCTGCTAAGGTATGATATGTGGTTCTGTGGCCTTCTCTTTTCCAGTGCCTCAAGACCTACACGGGTCACAAGAATGAGAAGTATTGCATCTTTGCCAACTTTTCAGTTACTGGCGGAAAGGTGAGCATCTCTTTTCTGAGTTGCACGGGGGGAACCCGTGTCTCCCTGATCGCTGCAAATGCCATTTGAATTGAAATTGAACCAGCAGCATTCGAATTCGGGGACAGGGCCTGGGTGAGGGGACGAGATGAAGTAAGGCAGCAGCAGCAGCAGCAGCAGCACCTCTCCTGGGAACAGGATCTAAGGCAGGGGTGTCAAACTCGATTTCATTGAGAGCCGCATCGGTTGTGTTTGACCTCAGAGGGCCGGGTGGGTGTGGCCACCTCGTCACTTGTGTCAGGCACCTGTGGTGGCCTACTGATAATGCAGGGCTTCCCTGAGACCTTCCCTCACTCTCAACCCTTCCTTCCTTCTTTTTCCTTCCGTCTTCATTCTCCTTTCTTCTTCCTTTCCCTCTTCTTTTTCCCATCTTCTTCTTTTTCTTTGTCTTCCCTCTTTCCCTTTCTCCTTTCCTGTCCCTTCTTGCATGCTCAAATGCAGAAGGGGAAACATTTCTCCTTTTGTTTTGTTTTTAGTTTGTTTGGATAACAAACTAAAAATACGGGGGGGGGGGGGGGGGGGGGCGCGTGTTTGCTGGCAGAGGCCCCGTGGGCCAGTCCCTTGCTATTTCCAGACTGGCCCCAGGTGCCGGATCTAAACACCCCGTGGGCCGGATCTGGCCCGCGGGCCTTGAGTTTGACACCTCTAATCTAAGGGGTGGCACCAGGCCTGACATAAGAAGACTTGTCACATCAAGTGGCAGCCACGGAGTGCCTGGGGTGGCACCGGGTGTTGACTTTGAGGCAGGGAGGCTGCTGCCTCTTTATGATGCGCCTTGTCCAAGATGAGACTTATTGAGGTCTTGATATTTTAGAAAACTGGTTCTGGAGCCCCATTTCTGATACTAGTTGGTAGGAGGGAGGAGAGTGAGAAGCAGCCCATCGGACGGGATCTGCGCCTGGGCCCAGCCATGCTCGGTCCTTCTGAATGCCTTTCTTTCCTTTAGTGGATCGTGTCCGGTTCAGAGGACAATCTGGTGTACATTTGGAACCTCCAAACGAAAGAGATTGTACAGAAGCTGCAAGGGCACACAGGTAGGAGCACTTGGGCTGCCTGTAAAGTGGCTGGGCGATGGGGCTGCACAAGACCCCCCCTTGGGCTATCAGAATCGGGCCTGAAATAGCTGCGGCTTTGGGGACGGGTGTTTTCGGCTTTGTGTCAAGCACAAACGTCAGGAGGCCCCTTTCGACCTGCTGCCGTAGCCTGGAACTTTGGGGGCCCAATTCTGCATTCCAGCCACTCCCACTATTTGCCCCCAGAATTCCCTCCCACCAAGAGGGATCCGCCTTTTACCCTGAGAGCGGGGGATGCGGGGTCTTAATGGGCTTGGTTTCTCCCTGCCATAAGCTGCAAACAGCCAAGGCGGTCTCCTCGATCCTTGGGCTGGGTGGGAATATCGGGGACTCCTGCTTGAAGTAGTTGTGCCTTCCCACGCCCCCCCTCCACCCCCCCCCGGGATCCAGGACTGTTGGCACATGTTTAGGGTCACTGCTAATAAAAAATGAGATGGTGCCGTGCGCTTTTGTTGAGTGGAAACATAACACAATGCTCCTGGCCACAAAAGTAACACACTTGTGACTGTCCAGTTGCAACTGCTGGTCTTGGCCAGAGCTGCTCCTTGGTGGTTGTCCAGCCCCCCTCCCATGGTTCTTTGCCCCCGGGGCCTCTGGCTATGGCAGGGAGGCTAATGCCAGCCAATGGGCTGAGACCATGCCGGGATGCTTTAAGCCCAAGGAGGGACCCAGCCCTTCAGTGGTAAGGGTGGAGGTGGGCAGTGGACTCTTCTCAAGGCTCCCTGAGTGGGCAGCTTCTCATGAGGAGCCAGGCGGGTGCTGGCTAGTAACAACGGGCATCTTGGTCCCTCTTTCCCAACAGACGTTGTGATCTCCACGGCTTGCCATCCAACCGAAAACATCATTGCCTCTGCAGCCCTAGAGAACGACAAAACCATTAAACTTTGGAAGAGTGACTGTTAAGTGCTTTCGGCACCGGCATCACGTGGAGACTGTTGGGGTGGTGTCCATAAAATCGGAGGGTATTTCGTGTTTGTGTTTTTTAAAAAAGAAAGAAAAAAAACCCAACCCACATTTCAGCCGCATTAGCAGGAAGTCCGGAGCGATGTTAAGAGGTGCAGCCTTGGCTGACGGAGAACCGAAGCGCCCTTTTCCTTGGCCTGACCCTTGTGTGGGGAACCCCTTGGCTTTCTCAGAGAAGGCAGTCGTCCCTGCTTGGAGTGGGGGGGTGTTCAGTCCCCCCATCACCCCAGGCTAGAAAGAACCTTTTTAAAGTTCTTATTTAAGACCATCTCAGGCATCATTCAGCAGAAGACCTCGGGGGATCCCGATAGGCCTCATGAAGGAAGACAGAAGAAGATTTTCAGTGCGACCAAATCAATGTGCCCCCTCCCCCCATGTGGTCCCTTCCCTGCCCAGTTTTCCAGAGCCTTCCCTCCTGCTGTGCCCTCTGGTAGATGCTATTGCGGTGAAAATCTTCAAGGCTTTTTTTTCCCTCTTGCCCCCTCCCCTCCAAAAAAAAAAAAAAAAAAAGAACCAGCTCTCGTGACCCCCTTTTATTTTAATTTTCTTGTTTTTACACTTTAAAACCATTCTGGCAAATTTCACAATATGTGTACAGTTACTTAAGTGTAAAGAATTTTTTTATCTGGAAAAATTTCTCTGTATGAACTTGTATTGCTAATAGTAAGACTGTATCTTTTCTGGCGTCGACACTTCTTCCTCCTTTTCCTCTCCCTCAATGGTACTCTTGGTGTCCTACGCATCCCGGACAGTGACCATACGGCAGAATAAAAAGTGGGATTTAATGTGGTTGACGGCAAGATGAGCTGCCTGGCGTGAGTGTTTTCAGGGTGGCATCCAAGCAGCTTTGCCTGGGACACCAGTAACCTGGTTCAGGTGAACGAGGCTGGACACTAAACCGTATGAAGAAGGGCTGCGGGTTTTGGGTCTGGCCAGTGTAGAGAAAAGAAGGATTAGGGGGGGACATGATAGCAGTATTCCAGTATTTGAGGGGCTGCCAGAAAGAAGAGGGGGTTAACCTATTCTCCAAAGCACCAGAGGGCAGGACAAGAAGGAACGGATAGAAACTAATCAAGGAGAGAAGCAACTCGGGAATTGAGAAATTTTCTGACAACCAGTGGAACAGAAGTTGCCTTCAGAAGTTGTAGGTGCTTCTTCACTAGAGGTTTGTAAGAAAACACTGGACAGTCACTTGTCTGAGATGGTATAGGTCAGGTGTCAAACTCACGTCACAGTGACATCAGGATGTTTCCCCCTTCGCTAAATCGGGCGTGGGAATGGCCAGCGCGTGACCCATCCGGCCTGCGGGCTGGGAGTTTTGACAGCCCTGGTATAGGATGTGCTTGAGCAGGTGGCTGGACTAGGCGACCTCCCAGGCCCCTTCCAGCTCTATTCTAAGGCACCCATGGAGCCTGCCCAAGGAGGGTGAGGGGCACCCAGGGGATTTAGTCTCCACTCTTCTCTCCCCCCCAGAAAGCCCCTCACTCATAATTTTGGCCAAGAAGGCTGTGAGGTGGGTGACGACTCAAAGCAGCTGCCCCCCCCCCATTTGGGCCCGGGGGAGAGGGGGTGGTCCCAGTGCTGAGGCAGGGGCTTTGGTTTCCTCTTTCCTCCTGTGGGAAAAGCAGCAATAGTGGAGGCTTTTTAACCCAAGATGTGGGGAAGGCAGAAGGGTGACCAAGAGCAGGGGATGGGGGGCTTCGGCCAGGCTGAGCCTCGGGACTTGCGGGAGAAAAGGAAGGTGAAGGAACCGGCAGGAGGCAAGCCCACCCGCCCGCTGCTGCCTGCCCATCTCACTAACCAAAACGACTCCAGAGCTGTTTTCCCGAGTCTCTGATTGAGGAAATGAGGATACCGAGAAACCGCCTGGGTTTCAGCATTCAGCTGCCAGGGATTCACAGATGCCGCTGCTGTAGGTTGTTTCTGGGCTCTGCTCTGCTCTGCAGTCTCCCATCCAGGACGTCCCATGGTCCAACCCTGCTCAGCTTCCCAGAGAGCAGCTGTGGGCTACCCAGCCGGTTTCAGAAAGGCAACCGAGCGGTGACCTTAAACGAAAATCCAAACAACCGGGATTGTTTAGCTACAGAGCCTGTTGCGAGCCGGCCGCTGCTTAAAAATGGTGGCTGGGCTGCCCGTGTGGATGTGGCAAAAAGAATCGGCTGCGTTAGGGGAGCTGGCAGGCTGTGCAGGACTCCGCCCCAAAACTGGTTAGATGCCACGACGTAAGTGGCAGCGCCTTAACCATATGCGTGTTGCAAAGACCACAAGGGCCTCTTCCATCCTTATCAAGGGGAGTGCTAACCTTCTCTCCTTTCATACAACACGAAAAACAAGACCGCGCCATGGTTATTTAAACCTCCGAGACAGGTAAAACTCCAAGTTATGGTTAGAGAAAATGGGGTGTAGGCAAAGAGTTTCGGCCTTTTTAGATATTTCCTAATACTATATGGTTAATCTAGAGCATGTGTTCGGTGCAACATAGCTAGTAAATCTAAGGCAATTGGATTTTGTTCCCGTCAGTGGCCAATTTCCCATGCAGCCCACGATAATATATGCACGACTTTATCCAATCGGGATGCAAAGCGCGTCTCCGCTTTTGCCTCTTTGCAAAACGAGTAAGATGTTCATTGAATCGGGGACGAAGCCTCGCGATAAGTGAAATCACCGCCGAGAGAAAAGACTGACGAGTCCTAGACCGTCGGGGCGTCGGCTTCTCCAAGATGGCGGTGGAGGGGAATCTAGGACGCCGGGAAACGCGAGTTCGAATCCCCGCCGCACTACAACCTGCCCCCCACCCCGGCCTCGGTCGCAAGAGCGGCGTCCGCTGCGACCCCGTGGGGCTGTTCCGGAAAGGGGCGGGGCCCCGGCTGGGGGTCCAGGCAAAGGAGGGGGGGGGAGTTGGGTCCAACGTGGCTCCTGAAGGTGGTCTGGAGTCGCTGACTGCCTCGGGGAGGAGGCCGGCTGCACCTCACCAAGGGGGGGGGTCCTGCTTACCGCCCCCCGATCTCCCTCCAGCTCTTTCTGCCCCCCCCTCCCCCCCCAATTTGGTCCAAACGGTCCCGACCCTCCTCCCCCCCCCCGCCCGCCCGCCTGCCTCCGCGGCCCGTGCCGGAATCCCGTCTAGTGCAGGCGCTCTGTGCGTTGGGCAGAGGACCCTCCCGGGGCCGCGCTATTCCCCGCTCCGCTCCAGCAGCATCCGAGCCTCGCCCCCGGGCGCCCCTTCTCATAGGACGCACTGGGCAAGAGCCTCGGTGGCCTCGTTCCGCCTGCAGGACGGAGACCTTCGGGGGCCCTTCGAGGGCAGCCCTGGCCAAGGTCCGAGCAGGCGGCAAGCGAGTCCTCCCCAGAAAATGCACCCCGGGATCGGGCCCCACTCCTGGCTCCCGCCCCCGGACTCAGGGGCGCCCACAGGGGACCCCCAAAGAGGTCAGGAGGGGTCGCTGGGGGAGATCAAAGCGCCTCTCGGTTTCCACCCATAAGAAACCTGCCTCTTTCAGCTGCCCCGGCTCTCCTGCCTCCTTTGCCTTCTGGGCCGCTTGGCTTAAGCCCCAGGGACACCCGAGGCCTCCTGGCCGTAGCTGGCCTGGGGCTGCTTTCCTGGCCTCCAACTGCCCTGCCTGCCCGGCTGCTTGGCCCCCCACCGAAGGGCCCCCGTTGGTTCTTCCCATGCCCTCCGTTGAGGCACGGTTAGCAATAGCAACAAGCACTCTTAGACTTATATACCGCTTCACAGTGCTTTGCAGCCCTCTCTAAGCCGTTTGCTTATCACCCCCAACAATCTAGGTCCTCATTTTACCCACCTTGGAAGGCTAAGTCAACCTTGAGCCTGCCAGCTGGCAGTGGGCAGAATTAGGCTGCAATACTGCATTCTAACCACTGCGCCACCGCAGCTGATGGATGGATGGATAGATGGATGATAGCATTTAGATTTAGATTTATATCCCGCTTCACGGTGCAATATTTTGGTCCTAATCTGGGTTTAATTCAAAAAGTGGCCTTAGAAAGGAAGTCAATTTTTAACCCTTGTTTTATTCCAGTAATCAATCATTTTCCAATATTGCTGAGCTTTTCAACCACATCGCCGCCTAGTATTTTAAAGAATCTGACCTTCTGGTTGCCTCTCCCTTTTCTCTCCCCTTCTGTCGGGCATTCAACGCAACAGCTTTGGGGGAAATTCTCCCTGTTCGTGAAAGGCGAGCTAGAGGATTTCGAAGTGGATTTAGAATTAAACCTTGATTAAAGAGAATTTATTTCCATCAGCTGCTGCACAGCTGTATTAGCCGAGAATGATCGCGGGAAGGAGAAAGGGGGCAGGAAATGCTGGGGGGGGGGTGGCAAGGGGTGCTGAAGCGCCGCCTGCCACACACACACACACACACACACACACACGGGATCTGCTCCGGACGCAGGAAGATCCCTCGTGGCGAAGAAGAGAAGGGGAAGGCTGCTAATTGCCAGCCCCACTTTGGAAAGACCCAGCAAAAATCTCTCCCCCTTTCCCCGCGTGGGCTTCTGAGCAGCTGGAACGGCGGGGGAGGCTCTGGTCCCCGGGTGGAGTGACAGAGCAGCGCCTCGCGTGGGAATCCAGCCCGGCCGGTCTTCCCTTTAGATGCTCCGCGTGGTTTGAGTCCGGCGCCGGACGGCTGGACCCCAATGGCTGTGTTCGGCGTGGCTGGCTTCGCTGCCGGCGGGACCCTCCGCCTCCTGGCTGGATCCTTCTTGCTGGCTACCAGTAAGTGCTCTGTGGTCGGTCCCTTCCATCAAGTCGGGCTGGTGGGCTCCTTTGCCGGGCCGGTCCTCGCCACCTTCGAAGGCATCTCCGGAGAATCACCTGATCTAGAATTACATAAGGCGAAGCTCCCTCCGACTTGCGGCGACCCCGCAGAGCCGGCTCCCTAGCCGGGCGCAGCAGCACTTTCTGGGGCTCCCTCTTCCGAGCCCCTCCCGCTCCAGAGCCTTCCCTCCCTTAACAAGTTGGGTCCTTGGGGGGGGGGTCACTTTTCCCCCGTGGCCCTTTCCCACCCACGTCCCTCTCCTGCCCCGACTCTGCAGCTTTCCGCGGTTGCGCTAAGACCCTGGACCGCTGGTCCCAAAGCCCGGGAGAGTTTGGCTGATCTGGGGGAAGCCAGCAGCGCCCGCCCCCGGCCGGCCCGAGATCATCGGGTCGAGCCGTCTTCCTTCCGGTCACCCGGGGCTACCGCTGCCTTTCAGAAGAAACTTGGCGGGGAAACTCTCCCTGGCGGGTGGCCGGAGAGTCCTGGACAGGATTCCTTTTTTTGCGCTGCCCAGGCTCCAGATTTCTCTGCCCGAGAAGGCCAGCCCCACAGAAGCCCCCAGCCAGTCCTAAAGCCTCTCCTTCTGGGGGCTGCAGGACTGGCAGCTCCCCTCACAGATCCTGAAGACTCCACGGGCTGCACCCAGTGGCAGAGACCAGTCTTGGCCTCGATCCTTAGGTGCGGGGGGGGGGGCGGGGAGAAGATGCTTCTGGCCCTTTCAAACTGGAGTGGGAAACCATGGCAAATGGTCATTTGCTCCTGAAAGGGAGGCTGGGATGGTCCTGTCAGAAGCCATTCTAGAAATAAGTAGTTGGCCTTATAGTTTTAGTATTGTGTATTTCTTCCATCTCTCTTCTGGAGAGCAGTTAAAGGAACTTGGCACATCTGAAGACATTCGTCTCCACAAAACGTCTGCCAACTTGAAGTGGTTGAATGTCCAGATGGCTCCCCTGAGGGTTGGCCTTGGCTGGGTTCTTGCAACTCTTCACCCCACCCCCACCCCCCACCCCCCATCCCAAGCAGTCCATTCCTCCTGATCTCCAAGATTGATCTCCAAGTACTCATCAAAATGCAGCTCAGTGGTGAGAAAAGGAAGGGCCTGCACTTGGGCAAGAAAAACCAATTCCACAGTTATGGAATAGGTAGCATCTGGCTCAAGAGCAGTAACTGTCAGAGGGACCTAGCATTGCCAGTAGCCAAACACCTAAATAGGAGCCAGCGGATGCCAAAGAAGCCAATGCAATCATAAACTGCACTAACAGAGGGAGAGTTTCAAAATGGTGTGAAATGTTGATGGAGTTTCTCAGTCTCCATAGAAAAAGCACCTTTGGGACAAGCATGTGAAATGTTAGCACCACTTTAAAATGCCTTGGCAAGACCATACTTTGAATATTGCATCCAGTTCTGATCACCACGATACAAAAAAAGACATTGAGGCTCTAGAAAGAGTGCAGAGAAAAAGAGCCACCAAGATGATCAGGGGGCTGGAGGTTAAAACATACGAAGAACGGTTACAGGACTTGGGTATGTCTCTAGTGTAACAATCAGAAGGACTGGGGTGACATTATAGCAAGGTTCCAATATTTGAAGAACTGCCCCAAAGAAAAGGGGGTCAAACTATTCTCCAAAGCACCTGAAGGCAGGACAAGAAGCAATGGATGGAAACTGAACAAAGAGAGAAGAAACCTAGAACTAAGGAGAAATTTCTTGACAGTGAGAACAATCAACCAGGGAAATGGGTTGCCTACAGAAACTGTGGGTGCTCCAAGACTGAAGGTTTTCAAGAAGCGCTTGGACAGCCATTTGTCGAGGAGGCAATAAATAACCTCCTGCCTTGGGTGGGGGTTGGACTAGAAGACCTCCAAGGTGCCTTCCAACCCTATGACTCTGAATCCTGATGGTATTCATCGGGCTACTGAGCAGGCAGGCTTGCCCTAAATGCTACTATAATTTTTCTCCCCATATAACTCTCTTTAAATAATAGTTTATATGGATAGTTTACTATTATTTACAATTTATAAGGTATATTGTCTAATATATTTACACATGAGCATTTATTCAATAGCTTTCTTCTTTATACACTATTATATAGTTGTACTGTAGTTTGTTAATCTGCAGCATTGCAATCTAATATCCAAGTTTTTGAAATTAACTGATTCTGAGGTTTTAAGAAAATAATGAAATTGTATTTTTAAAAAATAACAGTTCAACTAAAAGCCATATTTCCCATGGGGATCGGTCCTGGGCTGCACATGCCAGGGAAGGTGCGGGGAAGAACAATGAAAAGGCCATTTGGAGAACCAGGAATCTGGAGAGGCTCTTCCAGTGCCACATTTAACCGCCTGGACAGTCCAAAAGATTGGGCAGCCATTAATCTGGGATGGAATAAGGTCTCCTGTGTTGGGCAGGGGTTGGACTAGAACAAGGGTCTCCAATCTTGGCAACTTTAAGCCTGGCGGACTTCAACTCCCAGAATTCCGCAGCCAGCAAAGCTGGGATTCTGGGAGTTGAAGTCCACCAGGCTAAAAGTTGCCAAGGTTGAAGACTCCTGGACTAGAAGTCCTCCAGCCCTAGGATTCTAAAAGCTCCCATCCTAGAACAGCTGAGCCAGCTTAGAAGGAAGGATCCTTCTTGCAGGAGTGAATTCGCCTCCCCACTTGGCTTGGGAAAAGGTCCCTGCCCCTCACTCTCCACTATATCCCCCCTTCAGCCTCCGGGCTCCAGTGCTACGGCTGCAACGTGATAGTGGGCAGCAGGTCAGTCAACACTGGTTGCTCCAGTCCAGAAGTGATCACCTGCCCCCGTTCCCACCAAGGGTTCAAGCACCGGTTCTGCATCAAGATGGAAAGCGGTGAGTGCCAGCCTTCCTCTTTGCTCCTTCCACGGCTCTGGGCAAGCGGACGGGGGAGACGGGAAGGGGAAGGCTCAACAGAGGGTCTGTTTATGGGCATAAACCCCAAGGCCACAGAATACTCCAGTTTCATGTCCTCCCTGACTCTCTTGGTCAAAAGGGAGAAAGGTTCCTCCAGGGGAGCCCAATTCCTGCTGGGAATCCACCTAGTAGACATATCCCTGGGGTGTTTCTTGGCATGAAGAAGGTGACTCGCCATGACCTTCTCCAGAGACCCTTCTGACTGTAGCCCTGGTGGTCCCCCATCCAGCACTCAACTGGCAGGCCAGGGTAGCAGGAGCAGAGTGGGGAGACAGGCCTGGTCTGCCCAGGGGAAGAGCTGCAGTTCAAATTCGCCCTTGATACAGAGATAATTCCCTGCTAAACCCTCAAGATGGGGAAAGGACAGGCTGTCCAAGGAGACCCCACCCCCCACAGACGCCCTGCTGCGCCCACAGGCAGGGAGAGGCCAAGAGGACAGCCCAGGCCTCCTGATGCAGGCAAGCCACCTGATCTTGGCCTCTCCCTGTTTGGGGACTCGATGGTGGGCAGCCCAAAGGACTGGCAGAACTCCCTGAGCTGGGGAAAAGCTAGGTCAGAGGTGCCACTTTGGCCTCTGCAGATTCAGGAAGGGCACAGCTGCTCCGCACCCTCTGGGTAAATCCTCTGGGTTGCAGATGTCAAATTCAAGTCTGAAGTCCCAGGAGAAGCTCACTTCTTCCTCTATTGAGGGGCGGTGGTGGCAAACATGAAATCTTTCTTACAGTTTCAAGCCAGAGGGGGGCTTTGCAGTAGCTGGCCATGCAGCCCAAGAACCAAAGTCCCAGAGATGCTGTCAGTGCAGCTGGCGTGTGGCCTGCAGGTCACAAGAATAAGCTGCTGCCCTGAGTTTCTTCCTTGTCCTTCTCTGTCCTTGGCAGCGGTGCTGGGGGTCCTTTTGACCAGCGGATGCGCCACCTCCCGTCACTGCCAGCAGCAGGAGTTGCCAGGGATCCGGATCCACTGCTGCAACAGAGACCTTTGCAATGGATCCCCTGCTGGCTCCTCCTGCCCTGCCTGCTACCTCCTGATCCTGTGGACAGTCCTGCTTACCTTCCTCCTGTGAAGCAGAGCTCAGAGACACCAGGACGCCTCTCCGGCCATGCTGTTGCTGCCCGTTGGCCCCGGATCTCCTCTTTCGTCCTTCTTGGTCCCCTGGCAGCCATCAGAAGAGGTGGCTTCATTGTCATTCTTCACTGAGTTTTGTAAGAACTGGCAAGTCTAAATAAAGCATCCTGAGAAATTGCTTTCGGACGTGATTAACATTTCTCCCTGGTCTTTGTCCATCTGGCCACATCCTTTTTTCCCAGAAGGTCCTCGAGCCTACTGGAGACTTCAACTTCTCCAAATTTCCTCATGCAAAGGCCACGGAGTCTCCACTCCTGTCACTCCAACCTGGGTTTTCTCTTGGGGATCTACCTGTATATGTAGATGATAAACTGTTCCCCATTGTGTGTCTGTCTTTGAGTCGATGTTGACTCCAGGCAACTGCAAGATTTTATTGAAAAGTTTTACAAAGACATTTTCCCCCCTCCATATTCCCCCCACCCTTTTCCCACCCTCCCCCACAGACTTCCCAGAACAAAATACAGGGTATTTCAATTAACAATCATAAGCTAAATTAGCCTAACTATTCTTAAACTACCTATTCCCCCCCCCCCCCGAAACCTTAACTCCACTATGGATAACATGATACTTCTAAAGTAAAGTTTAACATTCATTCATAAGCTATTTGATATTTTCTTGTTTGATACTTATTTTGAATATCATCAATCCATCTTCTCCATTCCGATATGTATCTTTCTTGTGTATAGTCCTTTAGATATGCTGAAATTTTCGCCATTTCCGCTAAATTCGCTACTTTCAATGTCCATTCTTCAATAGTAGGCAAAGAGTCCTTCTTCCAGTATTGCGCTACCAACAGTCTAGCTGCTGATATTAAGTTCAAGATCAATTAAGTCTCTAATACTGTACAATCTGTCGTTATACCCAATAAAAACAATTGAGAGTAAATTTCAACCTTTTTTTCAAAATGTTCTGCATCACCCACCAAATTTTTATCCAAAATGCCTTGATTTTCTTACAAATCCACCATATATGATAATAAGTTGCATCATCACATTCACTGTAAGATTTTAGAAGTGGCTTGCCATTGCCTGCCTTGTAGGGCTCAGAGAGGGAGACTGGCCCAAAGTCATCCCCCTGGCTTCATGCCTAGGACAGGTCTAGGAACCCACACTCTCACATTTTCTAACCTGGTGCCTTAACCACTGCATCAAACTGGCTCTTGATATACATTTACCTAGACTTAGGTATTATAGCAATAACAATAGCACATAGACTTATATACCACTTTATAGTGCTTTGCAGCCCTCTCTAAGCAGTTTACAGAGTCAGCCTCTTGTCCGCAACAATCTGGCTCCTCATTTTACCCACCTCGGAAGGATGGAAGGACGGGTCAACCTTGAGCCTGCTGAGATTCGAATTGCCAAATTGCAGGCAGCTGGCAGTCAGCAGAAGGAGCCTGGAGTACTGCACTCTAACCACTGTGCCATCCTTCATTAAAGGATGAAGAGCAGTGAATCATAGACTTTAGTGCAGGAATTCTCTGACAACCCCATTTGCAAAAGTCTCTAGCCAAGAAGCATCTGCTCTCCTCGGGAACAGTTCTTGCCCACCAAAACCACGTTTCTGGTCATTCCCAGTGCTGCTCCTTGCCATCTCCTGCAATGCCACTGATGAACTCTGCTCTAGGCTGGAGAGCTAGCAGCAGGAGGCCTCACCTGCTCACCTTTCCTTCCCCCCCTCCTGCCAGACAAAATCTGCTCTCGGTTCCCAAGGCGAGATGTGGCCGGTGCTTCTTTAGGTCTGCCGGCACATGCAAAGAACCTCATGCGCTACACCAGGGATGCTGTTGGGCTTTCCCAGCTCTCCCTTTTGCAAAGGTGTTACCTTCGGTCAGCCAATCAAGCAGGTGAGTTCCTCTCCTCCATTTGCACAGCTGCATGCTTGCACACTCTGGCCTCATGGGGTCCCTGCTGTTTGTGCAAGAGAGGCACGCCCTGAGGCCGAAGGTACCTGGGAGGGGAGAGAAGCTGGGGCCTCCCCAGCTCTTTCACCCCTGCTTTCCACTCTGCACTTCCCAAGGGTTGCTACCTGCCAAGGGTGGCAATTTCACCAGTTGCTCCCAGACTTCCAAAGTGCAACTCTGCTAATGTACTTTGTGGGAAATGTGTGATAAACACCCATCTAAAGGAGGTCAGGTGGCCCAGGAGAAAAGAGAACCTGGGGGGTGGGGAATGACACCTCAGAAACACAGCTGGCCAGCATCTTTCCTGGCAGATGGCCAAGAAGCCCATGGCCAAGAAGGCGTGGAAGCAGCAGACCCTCTACGGCAGCCAGCCAAGGTCTTCGGAAGAGGCCAGGGCTTTTAAGTGCTGCAGGCTCACCCCCTTCCCTCCCTCCATGCAGAGGAAGCCCTGGGCCTCCAAAACCCCCTCCCCCACCCCCCAAACCCAGTGGCCCAAATGTTCTTTGGTTTCCTTGGAGTAACTCCTGGTAAGGTGCTGACTTTGCCCTCCCCACCTTGCAGCCCAGACCCAGGGGCGAGGAAGGGTCTTCATCTCACTCAAGGGCTCTGGCTGCCCCTTCTCCTGGGCAGGAGCTCCTTGGAGGCAGGGAAAAGGCTTCAACTCCTCCATGGTCCCTCCTCTGCCAGCTTGAGATGGGCTCTCAGAAGCCCAGGCCTTCCTCAGCCCCCTGCAAGACCGGCATTTCAGTGTATCCTTGCGCTCCCATTCACAGAACCTTGTGGGTCTCTGCACAACTGTACACCCACCCACGCTACAGGAAGCCATGGGAAGGCAGTCCCAGACAATTCTGTTCCTGGTGCTTTCGACTGGGCTCCTGCTGCTATTCGGGGCCACCTTCAGCTTCTGCCCCACTACAGACTTTGCTTCCATTCTGTCTGGAGGGGCTTCTGCTGGCATCTCAGGCCAGGAGGCCCTGAGACAGGGAGCCTAGAGAGGGCTGGCTCAGGTGGGGAGTCCCTGCCCTTCCCATCGCAGAAGAGCTGAGCCAAGCGTCTTCCTGGATTGCCTAGAATCGGGAGGTTCATTCCCCAGTAGAGCACGGAGGCTTCCTTCGGTGGGAGAATGGAGGGGCTTCTATCTGAGAAATGCCACGGCACAAGAAATCATTTTTGTTAGAGGGAGAAGGTTATGAATTATTTATTAACATTTCTGTACACCAAACTATAAATAGATCTCATGGTGGTGAACAATCCAGATAAAAACAAGAAGAAACCATGTTTAAAAATCATCAACAATATTTCATTCATGTAGTAAAACCATCTTGGGAAATTGCTGGGAAAAAATAATTTTATTCGCACCCATCCCCAGAACGGCAGGGGCATCTGGGCAGCTCCTGATTTGCAACAGCTCCAAGGGTGGGCAGCAAAATTGAGGGGATGGGGGGTGGGGAGGAAGCAGGACCCCCACAGGCTGGCCCTGGAAACTGGGAAGGATGGGTTTTAGAGCACCTGCACCTGACTCCGTGTCTTTTCTAGATTCCAGGCGTGAAATTTACTTACGTTTGCTACTGGTTCGCAAATGTGAGCGTGCCGCCTCCTCCATGCATGCGCAGAGCCTTCTGCGCATGTGCAGAGAATAAAAAACAGGACGTGATGACATCCGGGCAGGTGGGCGGAGCCTCCTGCCGCCACCGCTACCGGTTCGCCAGAGCTGGATAGAACCGGCTCAATTTCACCACTGCTAGATTCCCCATACTTTCCAAAACACAAGTTGCATGTTTCTCTTCCCCCAAAACGTTTGACTTTGTATGGTTGATGTTCAAAAAGTAATCTTGACATGACAGAGAATTTTGATATTTAAAAAAAGCACAAGGCAAGGATATCCACTGTCCCCTTTACTATTTATACTGACCTTGGAAGTGCTAACTAGAAATATTAGACAAGATGAAGAAATAAAAGGTCTGGAAATAAAAAAAGAGAAATATAAGTTACAGGTGTTTGTGGATGATTTGGTTTTTATATTAGAAGATCTACTAGAAACTAGACCTAAGTTAATTTAAAAAAATAGAAGAATATGGTGAGGTCGCAGGACTGAAAATAAAGAAAAGACTAAAATACTAGTTAAAAATCTTACAGATATACAGAAAAGAGAGCTAATGGAAAAATTGACATACAGATAGTTAAGAAAGTAAAGTACTTAGGGATGCAATTAACAGCAAAATGTGCAATGATTAAAGAGGATAATTATATGAAGCTGATGCAACAAATCAAATCAGATTTAGAGAAATGGAAAAACTAGCAATTGTTGTTGACAGGAAGAATAGCTGCTATAAAAATGAATATTTTACCAAGACTTACTTCAAACAATTCAAATAAAGCTTGGGGGGAAATATTTTGGAGAACTAAATAAAACAATGCTAAGATATATTTGGCTAGGGAAAAAAAGCAAGAATAAGCCTGAAAATGTTGCAAAATTCCAAAAAAAAGAGGGGGCTTTGGGTTGCCAGACTGGGAATTGTATTATCAGGTCTCGGTACTTACATGAGTGAAAGAATGGATTAATTTGAGGCATAAAAAACTAAACCTTAGAGGGACACGACCTTCAATTAAGTTGACATGCTTTCTTATGGTATGGGAAAAATACCATAAGATACCTAACTATTTTCAAAGACATCATATTAGAAATGCACTACTATCAATATCAGTAAAAATCCTAATGTAATAAATATGGAAAAAAAATATAAGATATGAAGATATTTTGAATGAAAAGGGGGAATTAAAAACTAAACAAGAACTGAGTAGTCAAGGGATGGATATAGCATGGTGGCCACAAGTGCAGATACAATCTCAATATGAGAAAGATGCTAAAATGTATGGTTTTAATAAAGAATTAACAGAATTGGATCAGATATTAACTGGGACGGATGAAAAATTAATAAAGAAAATATATAGCATCAAATTGGAAAGTGAGCGGACCTCCGGTGGCATCGCGTCGTCGATGGCAGCTCCTCTCGGAGCACTAGCGCGGCAATCTCGTCAAAGCCGCTAAAATAGCGAAAAACAGCTGTTTAGCGGCTTGAAAATTTTCCCCTCGGGAAAAGAGGTGAAAGAGAGCAGCCAGGCTTGGGTAGAGCTCCCCAAGAGTCCCAGGAATAATTCTTGGGGCGCAAAGAGTGAGAGCTCCCTGGAAGCCTGACACAAGTTCCGGACCCGGGACGCTTCTGCATTTAGCAGAACAAGACACCGCGACCATCTCCGCAACATTTAAACAGCATTTTGGATACAAAAGCAGGCAGAGCAAAATCAGGAGGAACTCCAATTGCAAGTATTAGAGATGGCAGTTTTTACCAACAAGACTGGCAAAAATGTATAAATTTTTTTATACATCCACTAAATGTTGGAAGTGTAACCAGACACCTGGTTCATATTATCATATGTGGTGGACTTGCCCAAAGGCCAAAAAATATTGGATGAAAATACATACTTGGTTGGAAAATATAATAAAGCAGCATACAGATTTGAAACCAGAAATATTATGTTTTTGGGCATCCTACTGGAAAAGTTTGACAAAAGGAATATATATTTGATTTTACATGTACTAACTGCAGCCAGAATTGTATTTGCACAACAATGTAAAAGTGAAGAGATCCCAACAGATGAGAGTGTAATTAAAAAAATATTAGAATGTGCAGAAATGGACAGAATAAAGCTTACAGTTAAAGAAAAAGAAGGAACCAAATATTTCTTGACATGGGACTTATTTTATCAATGGTTAGATAATAAAAACAGAAGTTAGTTCTGACATATACATTTGCTAAATAAACATTTAAATGGATTAGAGAGCAAGATAGCAATAGCAATAACACTTAGACTTATATACTGCTTTAAGAGCCACGGTGGTGCAATGGTCAGAGAGCAGTACTGCAGGCTACTTCTGCTGACTGGTGGCTGCCAGCAAATTGGCAGTTCAAATCTCACCAGGCTCAAGGTTGACTCATCCTTCCATCCTTCCGAGATGGGTAAAATGAAGACCCAGATTGTTCGGGACAAGAGGCCTCTGTAAACTGTTTAGAGAGTTTAAAGCACTGTGAAGCAGTATATAAATCTAAGGGCTATTGTTGTGACTCCGACCCCCGAGCCCGTCTTATTGGAGGGAGAAGACTCTGAAAGTGAAGGAGAGGAGTTGACAAGGCCTCCCTCTCCAGGACCTTCCTCTCTGGCAATGCCTCAGGTGTCTTCCGAAGGAGAAGAGATAGGCCAGGAACCAGGCATTTCCGAGCAGCCGCAGTTAGACAGCAACGGAGATAAGTCTTGGCTGGATCCCCGACAGCGTCGGAAAGACAAGCGCATGCAGCAGAGAAGGAGGCGTGCCAGAGATTAAGCTAAATCACTGGACCACACCCCACAGGGAATAAAAGGGGGTGTGGTGGCCATTCAGACTTTGTGACAGACAAAATGGAAAGCTAGCAAGTCATTCTGCATTTCTGAAACTTTCTTATATGCTCTGCTTGGACTGATTTTTTGGACTGGACTTGACTATTCTTTGGGTTTTGTGGACTTTGATGTTTTCGGTCAGAGGAGATAAACTTCCCTTTGTAAGTAAAGACTGTTGACAAGCAGCCACTGGGTTGCTGCCAATTCTGTTATCAAAAGAAATTCTTGTCTGCTGGTTTATTTTAACTCTTGGTCGACTGCAGGTGTGCGTGTGTGAGACGGGGACAGAACATCTTGTCCGTCACCAGAAATTTAACCCATCTTTTAACCAAGATGGGCCAAAAGCTGCAGCAGCAGCTACAGCAGCTGCAAGCTGATAATCAGCTTCTGCAGCAACAAGTAGCTCAGTTAACTGCCCAACTTGCTTTGGGGAATGCTCCTGCAGTTCTCCCTCCTCCTCCTCCTCCTCCCTACTCCACCTCTCCGTCAGAAATGCCCAGTGAATGTGCTGGATAGGTTTTCTGGGCAGCCGGAGATGTTCCCAGCCTTCATGGGACAATGCCAATTATTCATGACCATGAGACTGGAGGATTTTCCGGATGACCAGGCTTGGGTGGCATTCGTGATTAGCTTCCTTTCTGGCTCTGCTGCCTGATGGGCCATGCCCCTGTTGCTTCAAAATAGCCCATTGCTCTTTGACTATCAGGGCTTTTGGCAACACCTGCGCGTCATGTATGAGGACCCCCTTTGGACTCAGATGGCAGCTAGTGGCATTAAGGACCTCTGTCAAGGGAAGAAAAATTCGTGCACGTGATCAAGATGGCGCCACCTCCCTGAGCCCCGATAACGATGGGGGTGATTTTGGGCCATCTGAAATCCTCGGGGGCTAGACGGATCATCATTACCCCCAACCCGGCTGTCTGAACTTCCCACCGACCAGCTGAGAGCTTTTCCGCTCTCCGTGGTGCCATGACTGGGGCAGGACCGGCATTTCTTTTATACCGGCGTTTCCTCTATGTCGCGAGGATGAGGAAACCAACGGCTACAAGTTCGGAGGCAGCAGCGGCACCCAAGTTGTGATGGCTTGCTGCCTTTCTTCCTGCTAGCGATGGCTGGGTTGCTGGCAAGGCTGTGGCTGGCGGCGACCATGTTGGCAGCGAGGCGGTCCTTGTCGAGGCAGCAGAAATGTCCTATCACTTCTGAAGCCTCCATTACAAGACTACAGCACCCTGGACAGTGGCAACAGTAACAGCTTTTGAAGAGTGCTGCACTGGCCGGTAAACAACATATAAAAAACCAGTAACAGCTTTGCAACTCTTGATTGATGCTGCAGGGATATTCTCTATAACTTACCACCACAGGACTGTCATAGGATACTTATTTTTACTGAAGGGGCGGTTCCCATAATGTCATATGAATTTATATAAATACCAGTTGAGATTATATTAAAAACAAAACAAAACAAAACAAAAAAACACCATGACCTGATGACTCGAAAAGGCGAACGGACAATTGTAGAATTATAATCTCAGCCGCCTCATATTACATACACCTCCTCATCTAGTCTCAGAAGATACATCTATCACTGACCATCTAACTGATTATCCCACAGCAAATACATCTTTCTAGTATTCCACTGCTATTACATCAACATCACCACCAACAGGATCCTACCAACCGGCCCTATACTTCATCAACTCTTTCAGTCGGATGGAGAGTTAACAGCTAGGATGCAGAATTTACAGGAATCAGTACATCACTCATCACCACCAGATGGATTGGCACATCAGACCATTCATACTCTAGCCAACCACTGTGAGAGAATGGCCTTGACATTATTTCCTTGGTGTTCTATAATAACATAAGACTCCTCCTACTGTTATTAGAGGACAATATAGCATTTACTACCAACAGCTAGATTTACATCTTCCTTCTCTCCAGGACTTTCAGAATTTATGCCATCTTCTTGGCCATTCTAAGATCACCCCTTGATCACCGGATGTACTCAGCGGCTGAGCTTCTTGCTCTGCGAGACTCCCCCTTCTCTCAGACCTGGCCCTCCACATTATTGAGGGCCTACCTTGATGATGGATTTTGGAATCCCAAGAGGGGTAGGTGGGAGCAGGGTGGGTCATGTGGATTTGGGGGGCAACCCACAGAGGGAGGGGTTAAAATATGATTTTTTAAAGAAGATGCCAGATCCAGCACAGAGTTATACCAGAGAATATGCAGATCTGGAAATGGAAGGGCTTAATACCTGTACGGAAAGAGGTTGCTCCATCAAGGTCATGGTTGGGAGGGGCAGATATGGTGGGAGCAGGGGGCCACATCATGCTAGGGGAGCACGCACCCACTGTCTTCAAGTGGTGGCACGCTCCGACCCCCAAAGCTCTTCTCGTTCCCTGGGTTGCTCAGAGTCTCAGGGCCCGAGCCTTAGGCTGATGTTATGCAACGTCAGGTCCGTGGCTAACAAAGCCCCCCTCATTTGTGAACTAATTCAGGAGGGGAGAGCGGACCTGGCGGGCATTACAGAGACCTGGTTGGGCCATGAAGGGGGTGTTCCCCTCGTAGAGATGTGCCCACCAGGTTTCCACGCATTCCATCAGCCAAGGGCTCAGGGTAGAGGTGAAGGGGTGACGGTTATTATAAAGGAGAGTCTTGATCCTAGAGAAACGACTGTTCCTCAGACAGCCGGATGTGAGTTCCTCTTCGTGAAGTGGGGCCACGGGTTATAGATGGGCCTGCTGATTGCGTACCTGGCTCCCTGCCATGTAGCAGCAGCCCTGCCTGAGCTCCTCAATGTAATAGTCGGGGTGGCGGTTGAGATTCCTAGGCTTCTTGTCATGGGAGATTTCAATCTGCCGTCCATCGGTGAAACATCTGAGGTAGCTCGGGAGTTCATGGCTTCCATGACGGCCATGGACCTGACCCAATTAGTTCACGGCCCTACTCACACGGGGGGACACACTCTGGACTTGATTTTTGTATCTGACCAGTGGTTGAATGGCCTAGATACAGGGGATATAGTCATCGAACCCTTGTCATGATCAGACCATTCTCTCCTTAGGCTTGACTTTCTGTCCGCTACACCCCACCACAGGGAGGCGGAACCGATTAAATGGTTCCGCCCCAGGCGCCTGATGGATCCTGACAGATTCCAGATGAAGTTTGGGCCATTTCCTGAGACTCTAGCCCACAACTCAATTGAAGACCTGGCGGCAACCTGGGATAGGATGGCCGCTGGTGCCTTGGATTGGGTTGTGCCTTTGCGGCCACTGACCCGGTGTCGAAGTTGCCCAGCTCCTTGGTTCTCCGAGGAGTTGAGGGAGATGAAACGCCGGAAAAGACGCCTAGAGAGCAGTTGGAGAGCCAGTCGTTCCAAATCTGACCGAACACTAGTGAGGTCATATTGTCAGGTATGCTTCCTTCAAAATCCAGGAAAGAAAGACCCAAACTCCATATTTTATAGAGATTAGTACTTTTACTGAATATGAAATGATCGCAACCCAGGTAAAGCTGGAAGTGAGCAAAACGCGCGAAATATCATCTAGATAGCATTCCCCCCCCTTGTGTTCATCATTCAACATCCAGTCCAAAGGTTTCCCAAAGGTCAGGTGGAATCACATCTGGCAACGTCATCCATCAGGAATTTGTGACGGTTGGTCTAACGCCTCCTTTGGAGAATAGGTTTCGTTTCCTTGAAAGACACCTCCTGCGCTCTTCCCCCCCTCCGTTTCTTATGGCAGCTGAAGCAGTGAAAGCGGAGGCTGACATTCGGCCCCTCTGCAGAAGGGACGTTAGTCCTAGATAGAAGGAAAGAAGAGAAAGAGGAAACAAAATATATACAAGAATTAAGGTTTATCTGGATATTTTGTATAGAATTGCTGTACTTTCTTTGGAGCCCGGACATCCCATTTATTTACCCATTCAGCTTGAGACAAAGGGAAATGTTTCCAGGCCACCAGATATTGCACTTTACCATGGTGTTTTCTAGAGTCTAAGATTTCTTTAACTTCAAAATGTTGCTCCCCCTCTATGAGTATGGGAACTGGAGGGGAGCTTTGGTTAGCTCTAAGCGTAGACGAGTGTTCAGGTTTTAGCAAGCTAACATGGAATACAGGGTGTATACGTCTCAGCGTTTTTGGCAACTCTAATTCCACTGTTACTGGATTAATCAATCTAATTACACAAAATGGACCCACATACTTGGGACCAAGCTTTTTTGATTTTTGGGAAGTTTGTAAATACTTAGTGGAGAGGAAGACTTTATCACCCGCTTTATAGACATGTGTTGGGGACCTTTTTTTATCGGCTTGTGCCTTATGGGCTCGATGTGCCTCATCTAACGCTTTTCGAGTTACTGCCCAAGTGCTCTTTAATTGTTCAATCCAGTCCATCAAAGAAGGGTTTTGGGGATCATCTTGCGGTAGTTCGGGGATTGGTACGAAATCTTGGCCCGATGCAACCTTAAATGGAGTGAAGCCGGTACTACTGTGTATAGAGTTATTATATGCCACTTCTGCAAATGGTAATAAGTCTACCCAATTGTCTTGTTGGTAATTTACATAACATCTCAGGTATTGTTCTAAAACTCCATTGGTTCTTTCACAAGCTCCATTTGTTTGGGGGTGGTGACTGGAATTTAGCCCTTGTGCGGAGCCTATCAATTTCAAAAACTCCTTCCAGAAGTTGGAAGTAAACTGTACACTCCTGTCCGAGATTATTCTTTTTGGAGCTCCATGTAGTCAGTAAATCTGACAAATAAACAGTTTTGCAAGGGTTTTTGCTGAAGGGATCTTTGAGCAAGGGATGAAATGTACTTGTTTGGAAAACAAATCCGTCACCATCCAAATGACAGTACACCCTTCACTCTCTGGCAGGTCTACAATAAAATCCATAGATATTTCCTTCCACGGGGCATTCGGTCTAGCCACACTTTGAAGTAATCCAGGTGGCTTCCCTGGAGGTCTTTTAGCCGAGGCGCACACTGGACAACTAGCGACATATGCCTGTATATCCTTCTTGAATGCAGGCCACCAAAATTGTCTCTTAACCAAATGTAGCATTTTAACAAATGCAAAGTGTCCCGCTGCCTTGGAATCATGGGCATATTGCAATACTGTTACTCTTAACTTCGCCGGAACATACAATTTCGCCCCAATCCAAGGTAGTCCATCACGGAGTGTACATTCATTTGAGTGGTTCTTAAACCACTCATCAGTTTCCAGAGCTTCTCGCAATTTTTTAAGTAAGTCTCCCGTGAGTTCTGGTTCGACTTTTGCCTGTGCTCTGGTAGTTACTGGTACTGCCAATTGAGTCGAGGGGATAATAGGCTGAACCACCTCCTTTTTGATGCTGTTGTACTGAGGCAATCCGGAAAGTGTGTCTGCCATGAAGTTCTTTCCACCAGGAAGGTAACGTAGAGTGAAATTGAAACGATTGAAATGTTGGGCCCAATGAGCTTGCTTTGGGGACAATTTACGTGGTGTTTTTAATACCTCTAAATTTTTGTGATCAGTCCAGGCTTCAAAAGGGTGTTTCGCTCCTTCTAGAAATTGTCTCCAGGTTAACAGGGCCCATCTCACTGCAAAAGCCTCCTTCTCCCATATGGCCCATCTCCTTTCCGTTTCCGAGAGTTTACGGGACGTGTAGGCACAAGGTTGTAGTTCCCCTTTTTCATTCTTTTGCAAGAGTATTGCTCCCACAGCTACGTCGCTGGCGTCAGCTTGTACTACAAAAGGCTGTTCCATGTCTGGGTGTTTGAGTATTGGTTCAGCGGCAAACAGCCGTTTCAATTTTTCGAAGGCAGCTTGACAGTCCATAGTCCATTCCAATGGTTTCGAGGATCTGGGCTTTACTTCACCTTTTGTTTTTAGAAGGTCAGTAATTGGCAGTGCAATTTTTGCAAACGAGGGGATAAATTGTCCATAAAAATTAGCAAACCCCAAGAAACTCTGTAACTGTTTGCGGGTGCATGGTGCGGCCCATTCCAATACTGCTCGAACCTTCTCAGGGTCCATTTCTATCCCATCATGCGATATGCGATATCCAAGATAGTCGATCTTGTCTTGGTGGAATTCACATTTAGAAAGTTTGGCATATAGTTCCGCAGCCCTGAGTTTTTTCAGGACAGTTCGCACCAATTTGACATGGTCGGCCATGTTCTCAGAGTAGATAAGAATGTCATCCAAGTAGACTAGCACCCCCTTATACAGGTGCTCATGCAATACTTCGTTGATCAACTGCATGAATACAGCAGGAGCTCCCTGTAACCCAAAAGGGAGTACTCTGAACTGCAAGCATCCCAGTGGGCAATTAAATGCTGTTTTCCATTCATCCCCCTCTTTAATTCTCACTCGGTAGTACGCTTCTCTTAAATCAAGTTTGGTGAATACCTTTCCCTTCCCTAAATGGGCTAACATGTCCTTCATGAGTGGGAGGGGGTAAACATTTTCCACGCAAATAGCGTTTATATTTCTATAGTCGACCACCAAACGGAAGGAGCCATCTTTCTTTTCGCGGAACATCACTGGCGCCGCCACCTTGGGTTTGGCTCGTTCGATGAATCCCCGTTCCAGGTTCTTATCAATAAAGCTTTGCAATTCCCCTAATTCTCGAGGGGTCATGGGGTAGATTTTTGGTTTGGGAAGCTTAACCCCGGGGAGTATTTCAATGGTGCAGTCGGTAGCCCGGTGGGGAGGCAGCGTGTCTGAGGCCCTTTCGCTAAAAAACTTCCCTGAGGTCCCAATATTCTTTTGGAATCTTCTCCTGCCCTTCAATATAGTCTAATGCTACTTCCGCCCTTTCTGGTTGTATATCGTCCTTCACAGGTAAATTTTCCTTCTCTGGGATCGGTTTTGCCGTGCGGATGCGCAAGACCCCCGTCTTCCAATTTACCTGTGGGTTCCATTTTCAAAGCCAGGGCGGTCCAAGTATAAGGGGTCTCTCCATCCCAGGGGCCACAATAAATCTGAGATTCTCTACATGGTCTCCCAACTGCAATTCCAGGGGTTCAGTCATAAAACTAGCTGGGCCCCCTCCTGCAATCGATCCGTCTAACTGACAGAACGCAATGGGTCTTTTTAGAGTTTTTAGTCTTAGTCCCATTTCCTCCACCACTTGGGGGCTAATTATGCATCTGGTGCACCCTGAGTCCAACAGGGCTAACATTTTGGCATGGGTCCCTGTGGATGGAACCCTTACTTCTACGGGGATTAGTAGGGGTTCTTCCGTATGACTCACCCGATCGTCGGTGTCAGAGTCGGAGTCCATCTCACTGTCGTCTTCGTTGGTTGGAGTTCTCAACTCACCCTGGTTTCGGGGAGCGAACTCAACGACTTCTCCTTTAAGGGCGGTGCCGCGGGTCTTGGCGGGTATTTTGTCACCTTTCTTGGGCCCAGGGCCGGCAACTTTTGGCACTGGTTTGGAGAAGCATTCGGCAGCTCGGTGTCCCTCCTTCCCACATTTGAAACAGGTGAAGGGCTTTGATTTGGTTTTGAATTCTGCTCTCCCCCCCCCGTCATCTTGGGTGCTCCCTTACGGTGGAAGGATGATGACTGATCCCCCGTACATCCTCCTCGGAGTTGGTTTCGGGTCAACTCGATCTCCACATCCTCAGCTACTATGTACCATCTCTGCAAGTCTTCGGGGACCCCCATACTTCTGCAGTCTCGATATATCTCTTCATTCAGCCCATCTTTGAAGCTCTCCAATAGAGCCATTTCTGACCATCCTGTCATATAGGGTGCCAGCTCACAAAACTCTTGGATATACTCTGCCACAGGTCTCCGGCCCTGCTGGATTCCCTTCATCCTGAGTCTCGCCTTACGTTCAGCTAAGTGGTCTTCAAACCGCCTTCTAAGGGCCCGCATGAACTGGTTGTAATTTGTCAGTAAGGGGGAGTTGTTATTGTGGAGGACCACCATCCATTCAGCTGCTAATCCCTCTAAGGAGTTCGTGACACATCTCACTCGGGTGGCATCTGATACGTAGTCTTCCCCCCAGTCCTGCATGTGGTTTCACATTTGGGTCAGGAAAAACCCCAAGGTTTTCGGATTTCCATCATATTTCCCAGGTAGGGGGGGAATTTTTGGCTTTTTATGTCTGCGGGGGGGGTGGGGGCTGCAAGGCTGGGGGTCCCTGGCCGGCTGCATCCCTCCCTTGAGCAGCAGAAACCTGGGATGTTCTTTCCTCAGCTTCTTCCTCTCCCCCACAGGCTATTTCTTCTGGCTCCCCCCTGGGGTCTTCTCCTCCCTTCTCCTCAGGAACCCCAAAAGACTCACAGCTCTCCCGGCTTTTCCTGCTCTCTTCCACATCACGAATAAGCTGCAAGGCTTGTTCCATCATGAGGCGTTCCTTCTGTTCCTGCATCCATACTGCCTTTTTCTTACGGGGTCTGGAGCTGGTCACTCCCCGGGGGGTCTCCCCCCAGTCTGGCAATCTCCCGACTCCTTTTGACCATCTGGCTTCCTCAGGTTCTAGCCGGAGTTTTTCCAACCATTCTGCACTTTCTCTCTCTGCTTGGAGGGTAGCTGCCGCGGAACTCGCTGCTCCCATCTGGTCTTCGTCACTCCCTTGGTCTGACATAATTCCAGTCTCTCGGGTTTTTTTTTTCCCGGGATAACTGGAGGGGCTTCCAGCTTAATGTCAGGTATGCTTCCTTCAAAATCCAGGAAAGAAAGACCCAAACTCCATATTTTATAGATATTAGTACTTTTACTGAATATGAAATGATTGCAACCCAGGTAAAGCTGGAAGTGAGCAAAACGCACGAAATAGCATCTAGATAGCATTCCCCCCACCCCCGTGTTCATCATCCATCATCCAATCCAAAGGTCTCCCAAAGGTCAGGTGGAATCACATCTGGCAACATCATCCATCAGGAATTTGTGACGGTTGGTCTAACTCCTCCTTTGGAGAATAGGTTTTGTTTCCTTGAAAGACACCTCCTGCGCTCTTCCCCCCCTCGCCCCCCTGACTGGTTCCCCCCCTCCGTTTCTTATGGCAGATGAAGCAGTGAAAGTGGAGGCTGACATATATATTAAGACCTACTTAGTGGCGATAGCAGCAGCAAAATATAACTATTTTTCCGCTATTATTGCATCGGCAGATAATCGCCCAGCCGCCCTGTTTAGGGTGACCCGCTCCCTCCTCCATCTGGGAGCACGAGAAGACCCCTTGCAAGGTTGAGCTGAGGATTTTGCACAATATCTACATGATAAAATCGCTCAAATTCGGGAAGGCTTGGACTCTGACTGGGTAGGTTCAGACAAAGTGATGGAGGCGAGTCTTGGGGATGTTATTTGGGATGAGTTTGACCCTGTGACCCCTGAAGACATGGACAGGTTACTGGGGAAGTTGAATGCAACCACATGTTTATTGGACCCGTGTCCCTCCTGGTTGGTACTGGCTTCCCGAGAGGTTACACGAGGCTGGAACCAGAGGATTATAAACGCTTCTTTGTGTGATGGTTTCTTGCCTTCCGCCTCGAAAGAGGCGGTGGTGAGGCCCCTCCTCAAAAAGACCTCTCTTGACCCGGCTGTTCTAGCAAACTACCATCCTGTCTCCAACCTTTGTTTTATGAGAGTGTGGTGGCACAGCAACTCCCGCAGTACCTGGATGAAACTGTCTACTTAGATCCATTCCAGTCTGGCTTCAGACCTGTTTACAGCACTGAAACGGCATTGGTCGCATTGGTTGATGATCTCTGGAGAGCTCGAGATAAGGGTTTCTCCTCTATCCTGGTTCTATTAGATCTCTCAGCAGCTTTTGACACCATTTATTTGTTTAAATTTATTTGTTTAAATTTCTATACTGCCCTTCTCCAAAATAGGACTCAGGGCGGTGAACAGCCAAAGTAAAAAACAATACATACAAAATTTAAAAGCAGTTTAAAATAATTAAATATTTGGCCAAAAATTAAAACAACCCAATTTAAAATCAATTTAAAATTAACTCAAGCCAGCCCAGCTAGTTGAAATAAATGGGTTTTCAGGGCCCGACGAAAAATCCGGACCATGGTATCTTGCTGCGCCGGCTGGAAGGGCTAGGAGTGGGAGGCACTGTTCTACGGTGGTTCTCTTCCTATCTCTCTTACCGGTCACAGTCTGTGTTGGCAGGAGGGCAGAGGTCGACTTCAAGACACCTTATTTGTGGGGTGCCGCAGGGGTCGGTCCTCTCACCTCTTCTGTTCAATATTTATGTGAAGCCGCTGGGTGAGATCATCCGTGGTTTTGGGGTGAAATGTCATCTGTACGCTGATGATACTCAGCTGTACATCTCCATCCCAGACCACCCCAATGATGCCCTTGCAGTGATGTCCCAGTGCCTCGAAACCGTGCGGATCTGGATGGGGAAAAACAGGCTCCGACTCAACCCTTCCAAGACTGAGTGGCTGTGGATGCCGGCATCCCGATATAGCCAGCTGATACCATCGCTAACTATTGGGGGCGAGTCATTGGCCCCCACGGAGAGGGCTCGCAACTTGGGTGTCCTCCTGGATATGCGGCTGTCTTTAGAAGAACATATGACAGCCGTGGCCAGGGGAGCTTTCTATCAGGTTCGCCTGATTCGCCAGTTGCGACCCTTTCTAGATCGGGATTCCTTACGCACAGTCACTCATGCCCTCATCACTTCCCGTCTGGACTATTGTAATGCTCTCTACATGGGGCTCCCCTTGAAGAGTACTCGGAGGTTCCAACTGGTCCAGAATGTGGCCGCGCAGGTGATATTGGGAGAGACATGGCGCTCACATATAACACTCCTCCTACGCGAGCTGCACTGGCTCCCGGTGGTCTTCCGGGTGCGCTTCAAGGTGTTGGTTCCTACCTTTAAAGTGCTCCATGGCTTAAGACCTGGATACCTACGAGACCACTTTCTGCAACCGATAACCTCCCACCAACCAGCACGCTCCCACAGGGTGGGCATCCTCAGGGTGCCGTCATTAAAACAATGTCGACTGGTGGTTCCCAGAGAAAGAGCCTTTTCTGTGGGGGCACCTACCCTTTGGAACAGGTTATCCCCAGGGATACGAATGATCCCAGATCTTTGTACTTTCCGTCGCGCACTTAAGACCTTTCTCTTTCACCAAGCTGGGCTGGCATAAATCTCTTCATTGTTCTAAATCATTATGCTGAAAATTCTTAACCGATGAGCCAAATTGGCTTAATAATCTTATATTCACATTTTATATGTATGTTATGTTAACTGTTCACCGCCCTGAGTCCCTCAGGAGAAAGGCGGTATAAAAATTAAATAAATAAATAAATAAATAAGTGCCCCCTGCAGGAATATATTGCTGAATTTTAGGCCAGGACTCTGCTTAGAATGAGGCGGTGCTGATGGACGCCTTTCAGGATGTCCTCTCAGACGAGCTGCAGGACAAACTGGTTCGGGTGGAGGTGCCTCAGACCCTCGACGCTCTGGTGACACAATGCCTGCTTATCAACGCCCGCCTCCAACGGTGACAGCCCCATCAGCCCCTTCAGGAACCACCAGCAACTTCTGCACCCCTGCGTCCTGGGCCACCCCGCGTTTTGTGGCGACGGCTGAGGAGCCCATGGAGCTAGGATCGGCCAGACCTCACCTGAGGGCTCAGGAGCGGATGTGGAGACGCCAAGGGGGATTGTGCCTCTATTGCGGAGAGGCTGGACATTTTGCCGCCTCATGTCCCAGGAAGCGAAGTGGGGCGCTCAAGCCTGTTCCTGAATCTCGGCGTGACCAGCCGGGAAACGGGGCAGGCCCGGTCTAGGGGAAACCCTAGGCTGGGCACATATCAACGCCCCGCCGGAATTAGCAGATGTGGACTCTGGGTCCCTTCAGCACCTGATTCTCGACACCTGGGTTTTGTTGGCCAACAGGTCAGAGGGGCTTCAGGCGCATGCGCTGGTGGACTCGGGGACCACGACTAACTTCATCGACCAGGCCTTTGTGGCCCATTTTGAGGTCCTCTTGGTTCCGGTGGACCCTCCGTTGAGTGTTGAGATTATCGATGGACAGGAACTCGTCACGGGGCCCATTAAATTTGCTACCCCCTGCCACTCATCCAGAGCAGATGGAGAGGTTGCGGGAGGCCTCGATTTTCACCAAGCTCGATCTCCAAGGGGCCTACAACCTGGTGCACATGTGAGAGAGGGATGAGTGGAAGATGGCATTTGGCACCCGATACGGACATTTCGAGTACACCGTCATGCCGTTCAGGTTGACCAACGCCCCCACAGTTTTCCAGCACCTGATGAATGACGTGTTCCAGGACATGTTGGATCGGTTTGTGGTGATCTACTTGGACGATATGTTGATTTAATCCCGGTCCCAGGAAAGCCAACTCCAGTATGTCTGCCAGGTTCTGCAGCGCCTGCGGGAGCACTAACTCTATGCGAAGTTGGAGAAATGCCTCTTCTTCCAGACTTCCATAGAGTTCCTTGGGCACATCATCTCCCCCAAAGGCATCGCTATGGACCCGCGCAAGGTAGAGGCCTTGTGTAGTTGGGAACCCCCTCATTGGGTGAAGGACGTCCAGCATCTGCTGGGGTTCATCAACTACTACCGGACCTTCATCCCGGGCTTCACCACCCTGGCCTTGTTGCTGACCCAACTCCTTCGGAAGAAGGTCCCGTTCTGGTGGGGTCCCCAGCAGCAGCAGGCATTCGAGGTCCTCAAGCAAGCCTTCATCACGGAACCTGTCCTGAGGCATCCCAATCCACATCGTCCATTCGTGGTAGAAATGGATGCGTCCAATGTGGCGACTGGGGCGGGGCTGTTACAGGCCCCGGCGGATGGTGGCACTCTTTTTCCCTGCGCTTATTACTCCCGGAAACTCAATCCTTCCGAGCACAACTACACCATCTGGGAAAAAGAGTTGCTGGCTATCAAGGCCGCGTTTGAGGCTTTGCGGCATCACCTCGAGAGGGCCCGACACCAGGTGGAGGTGCAGACGGACCATCGGAACCTGGAGCACCTCATGACCACCAGGAAGTTGAACTAGCAGCAGATCCGGTGGTCTTTGTTTTTTGCCTGGTTCAACTTCCATGTCACCTATGTCCCAAGTGGCCGCAACCAGAAAGCAGATGCTCTGTCCCGCAAACCAGAGTACTTTTGCCCTAAGGACTCCCTTCCCCCACGGACGGTGCTACCAGCGGAATCCTTGGCCGCGGTTCAGGAACCGATGGACTTGCGGGCCCAGGTACGGGAAGCGCAGTGCCAGGATGACTGGTTGCAGCAGCAGAAAGCAGAAGTCGGCCCCGCGTCCCCATGGACTTTGGAGGAGGGCTTGCTGAAGCACCGGGGCCGGTTGTACTTGCCCACGAGTCCGCTCCGAGCCCTCGTCATGAACCAGTGCCATGACAACCCCACGGCGGGACACTTTGGCTTCTTCAAAACTCTACACCTGTTAGCGCGGACTTTTTGGTGGCCTCGGGTACACCACAATGTGCATGCGTACATGACGTCCTGTGTGACGTGCCGACAGGCCAAGGCCATGTCAGGCCCACCTCCTGGATTCCTCCAGCTGCTGCCAACACTGGAGAGACCATGGGGAGCCATCTCCATGGACTTCCTGACGGACCTGCCACTGTCCACTACGTTTACGACCGTCCTCGTGGTGGTGGATATGCTCACGAAGATGGCACATTTTATCCCATGCTGTGGACTGCCATCGGCCCACACCACAGCCCGCCTGTTCCTGCAACACATCTTCCGCCTCCATGGCCTGCTGGACAGGGTGGTTTCGGACCGCGGGGCCCAATTCACGGCCCGCTTCTGGAAAAGCTTGATGGCCATGTTGGAGGTGCAGGTGTGCCTGTCGGCATATCATCTGGGGAACAGGGGAACGGAGAAGGTCATCGGCATCCTAGAACAGTACCTGCTGTTTCGTAAACCAGCAGCAGGACAACTGGGCCGAGTACCTTCCCCTGGAGGAGTTCTCATTTAATAACTCCCAACACACCTCCACCCAGATGACCCCGTTCCATGCCAATGTGGGATACCATCCACGGCTTTTCCCTTTGTCAATCTCGGGATTCCTCCGAGACCCAGGACTTCCTCTTGGAACTGCAAGCAATGCAGCAGCTGGTGCGTCGGCAGCTGATCTGGGCAAAGGAGGACTGAGCAGTCGCCGACTGCTCTCGATGGGTGATGCCACCGCTGGAAGTTGGAGACTGGGTGCGGCTGTCCACGAAACACCTCCCCACAGACCGGCTGGTGAAGAAACTGGACCACCGCTTTATCGGTCCCTTCCCCATCGAGGTAGTCATCAGCCCGGTGGCCTACTCTGCCATGTTCCATGCGGCTCCACCCTGTTTTCCATCGGTCCTTCCTGGTCCCTGAAGCCCCCTCTTGCCACCTCCGACGCCCGACAAAACCTGCCCCCCCAACCACAGTTGCCGAAGATGGCTCCACAACATACGAGGTGGACAGCATCTGGGACTCCTGTTGGCTGAAGGGGCATTTTCAATATCTTATCGCTTGGAAGGGATATGGGCCCGAGGATTTTTCCTGGGTGGATGCTTCTTCCGTTCAGGCCCCTGACCTGGTACGGGCCTTTCACGAACAGTTCCCATCCCGAACACATCCCGACCGTCAGACTTGGGGGAAGGGCCCTGTGGTGGGAGATAGTATTGCGACTCTGACCCCTGAGCCCGTCTTATCGGAGGGAGAAGACTCCGAAAGTGAAGGAGAGGAGTTGACAAGGCCTCCCTCTCCAGGACCCTCCTCTCTGGCAATGCCTCAGGTGTCTTCCGAAGGAGAAGAGATAGGCCAGGAGCCAGGCATTTCCGAGCAGCCGCAGTTAGACAGCGACGGAGATAAGTCTTGGCTGGATCCCTGACAGCGTTGGAAAGACAAGCGCATGCAGAAAAGAAGGAGGCATGCCAGAGATTAAGCTGAGTCACTGAACCACACCCCACAGGGGATAAAAGGGGGTATGGTAGCCATTCAGGCTTTGTGACGGACAAAACGGAAAGCTAGCAAGTCATTCTGCATTTCTGAAACTTTGTTATATGCTCTGCTTGGACTGATTTTTTGGACTGGACTTGACTATTCTTTGGGTTTTGTGGACTTTGATGTTTTCGGTCGGAGGAGGTAAACTTCCCTTTGTAAGTAAAGACTGTTGGCAAGCAGCCACTGGGTTGCTGCCAATTCTGTTATCAAAGGACATTCTTGTCTACTGGTTTATTTTAACTCTTGGTTGACTGCTGGTATGTGTGTGTGATTCAGGGACAGAACAGCTATTGCTAATATCCTTGCAAAAACTAATCCAATACATTTTGAGAGGACATATGATTGAAATGAGACTCCAACCCTTGATATTACTTTCATGCTAGTTTGAACAATTTTTCATCATTGAGCATTGTTGGCAGCATTTATTAAAAGATCTGATCTCATTATATTTCCACAATCTCATGAAAATCCATTTCGGCAATCAAGCCAACAATAATACTTCTTATATCAGTTTTCTTTGAGTATAATGTTGGAGTAAATTTAACATTCTTCTGTTGAAATTCCCATGGTGGAATCTCTAGTGCTATATTCAAATTCTACATTCTTTTAATCATCTGGTCTTTGACCTGCTTGGTTTTTGAATCATTCTTTACCAGCAATCTCTAAATATGGACAACCCATGTCCCAATGTTAGAAGATTCTCAGTCAAAACTCTCTTTGATAACTATGCTATGTATTTGGAGGTATTGAAGCTGGTCAGATAAACTGATACTTCTATTAGATAAGAGTTTCAAGGCATTTGGAGTTTGTCATCTACATCCATTGTTTTCCGCTGAATGATTTTTTAAAAAAATAATATTTATTAAATTTCCAAAAATTAAAATACACAAAAATACAAAAAGAAACATAATACACAAAAAAAGACACACAAAAAATATAAACAAACAAAAACAAACATATCAAATTGCTGAATTAATTTCTTATTTACAAAAATGATGTGGCAAGACGGGAGAGATTTGGATGGATTCTTTTGCTGTATTTATCACAGATGTTCAGTATATTATTTAGCATTGCACAATCTCCTATGAACTGCTTGTTTCTGCTTGTGTCTACCCAGATAGGTATGCAAAGAATCTGCCCGAGCTCTGGCAAGGAGCCTTGTAGAATCCGTCTGTAGACCTGAAACCAGATCCAGGTGGGACCACTTGTTTAGAGACATAACAAACATCCTTGCAAGTTGGTGGAAATGTGAATCACACGTAGCACAGAGTTGGAGCTGAGAATGCTATAAAGCTCATAATCTGTAGAGATTCTCAGTCATCCAGGTCACAGTTGTCCCAAAGGTGCTTTTTTCAGGAGGCAACTGGACTTTCTTGCGTTTTTTTCCCTTTTGAAGATGTTTCACTTCTCATCCAAGAAGCTTCTTCAGCTCTGACGGGATAGTAGGGAATGAAAGGATTTCTATTCCTTTTAGACAGCTGGTCATTTGCATCCTTTTAGAGAGTCATTGAAGCACTTTGAGGTTTATCTGTGTCCTCAGGGTCACCTGAATCGTGCTCCTGGTTCCTGTAGTCTGCAATTTTTAAAAACCTCCAAGTGCTTCTGGAGGCAAGTTGTTCCACTGATTAATTGTTCTAACTCAGGAAATCTCTCCTTAGTTCTAGGTTGCTTTCTCTCCTTGAACCTTAAAGCCTTGCAAGAGGTGGTGATGCCGCCCTTCCTGGAGAGACATCTTGGGATCTGGCTCTTGTCTTCTGCAGATTGTTTTGGTCAGGATTCAGGCATTAACCTGGGTGGAAATTACCCTGGTTGCTCTGATGGATGACTTTGACTGAGCTGGAAGCAGGGATCAAACTCTTGCTGATCCTACTTGACCTTTCCATCATGTTTCATGCAGGGGTGAAATGTAAAAATGTTTGCTACCGGTACTGTGGGCGTGGCTTGATTGTCATGTGACCTGATAGATGTGGCCAACTTGATGTCACTCACTGTTAGAGCCAGGAGCTGCACATTTTGAAGGACATTCTGCCCTTCTGGAGTCCCCAACGCTTTTGAGTTTCCCTCCGCCACCCAAGCGAACATCGGAGCCTTCTCTTGCCCCACTCTCCATCCCAGAGGGCCGTGCATCCCCCCACCAATCCTCTGTACAAACCGCCCACCCCATTTCTGCAAAGGCAGAGCCCCCCCCATGTAGGGCAATCTAAAGAGGGGAGGGGGATGCTGCAGAAAAGGCAGCCTTCCACCCATGCCTCCCATGCTGGCTCCGTGGGGCTTGGGGCTACAAAGCAGCCCACTGGATTCCCACCCAGCCACCTGCCTGCCGGCACTTCTTTGGGAACTTGGCCTGCGGAGTCCGGTGCTCCGAGGGAAGGAGGCTCAGCCATGGTGCATTCGAGAGGAGTGGAAGCCGCTGGCGGGGTGGCAGCCCCCCGCACAGGGAGTGGGCCAGGCCCAGCCACGCCACCGTGGAGCCCGCGGCACTTTCCCTTTGGCCTGGGCAGTGGCATGGGTGGATGCAACCCAAGCCAAGGCCACCTTGGCTGAGCGATCACCACGCCTCTGCAGCAACAGGCACGCCGGGGCCACCTTGCCTGACTTCATCACCTCCATGCACTGCACACAGAGGGGGCCATTGCCGCCGGTCTCGCCACACTCCCATTCCGCCTGGCTGCAGAGTGCAGATGTCTGCCCGCCCGAAGCAACCCCGCTGCCATTTGCTTTCGTTTCGTTTCACGGCAAGAGAAGGAAGAAAGCAAAACGCTGCTGCCTTTCGCTTTCTTCCTTCTCCCGCCGTGAAATGAAAGCGAATGGTGGTGGGGTTGCTTCAGGCAGGCGGACATCTGCACTCTGCAGCCAGGCGGGATGGGATGGTGGCAAGAGCAGTGGTGGCAGCGCATGGAGGCAATGAAGGCTGGCAAGGTGGCCCCGGCGACCCAAGGTGGCCTGTTGCTGCGGAGGTGTGGTGATTGCTCAGTCAGGGCAGCCTTGGCTGGGGCTGCATCCACCTGTGCTGTGGCCTAGGCCAAAAGGAAAGCACAACGGGCTCTGTGGTGGCGCGGCTGGGCCTGGCGAAGGTGGGCAGCAATGGTGGTGGTGAGGGCAGAGCTTGCTTAGGCTCTCTGGCCATCCTGGAACTGTGCCACGCCGGAGAGGTCTCCTGTGCAGCCATAGTGCAACAGGGGTGTGTGTGTATGTGTGTGAAGAAAAGAGGCGGTGATGAAGCCCTATCACCTGGGAGAGGACCGTGGAGGGACACATCACACAGCTGTCACTCTCGCCGCCGCTACTTTTGCTGTCGGCTACTCGGCGCTCTTAAAGTCGATCTTGAAGAGCTGGAACATGTTTCCTTAGATCGCTGATGCTCCCAACAATGAGTTTGATGGCGATCTAAGGAAACATGTTCCAGCTGTTCAAGATCGACTTTAAGAGCGCTGAGAAACCGACAGCAAAAGTAGTGGCAGTGGGGGCGACAGCTGTGTGTGTGTGTGTCCCCCTCCGCAAGGACTTGGAGGCAGACACCGCTTCTCTGAGGAAAAGAGGAGGCAGCGAAGCCCTGGCTGTCACCAGGGAGAGGAGGACCCTGGAGGGACACACACACACCCCTGCCGCCCCCACTGCCACTACTTTCCTGTTGGCACTCTTAAAGTCGATCTTGAAGAGCTGGAACACGTTTCCTTAGATCGCTGACACACTGCCAATGAGTTTGGCAGTGTGAAGGCAGGCAAGCATGGCAGGGCTGCAGGCCTTGGACCGGTTTGGGGGTGTGGCCAGCCAGCGATTGCCACCGGTTCGGTGAACCAGCCCCAATCTCCGCTACCAGTCCTCCTGAACCGGTCCATACTGGTAGCATTTCACCCCTGGTTTCATGCCACCAAGCATGGTATCATTCTGGTTGACCACAGGGGCCACAGTTCCACATCTTTCTGTGCAGGCAATTCCAGCTAATCTGTGTTGGGGAGGGAGAGACTGGCCTGACATGTACTCCTTGGTGAGGTGCTGCAGAAAAGCACTAGCACTTACTTATATACCACTTTAGAGTACTTTACAGCCAGTGGTGGGTTTCAAAAAATTTTACTACCGGTTCTGTGGGTATGGCTTGGTGGGCGTGGCATGGCTTGGTGGGCATGGGTTGGTGGGCGTGACAGGGGAAGGATACTATAAAATCTCCATTCTCATCCCACTGCAGGGGAAGGATACTGTAAAATCTCCATTCCATCCCCAATCCAGGGGACGGTTCCTGCAAAATCCCCATTTCCTCTGGATCAGCTGGGACTTGGGAGGCAGAGAATAGATGGGGGCAGGGCCAGTCAGAATTTTAAACTACCGGTTCTCCAAACTACTCAAAATTTCTGCTACCAGTTCTCCAGAACTGGTCAGAATCTGCTAAAACCCACCTCTGTTTACAGCCCTCCCTAAGCGGTTTACAGTGTCATCCTAGTGCCCCCAACAATCTGGGTCCTCATTTTACCCACCTCGGAAGGATGGAAGTCAACCTTCAGCTGGTGAGAATCGAACCGCTGACAGTTATCTTGCAATACTGCATTCTGACCACTTTGCCACCACAGATAGATAGATAGATAGATAGATAGATAGATAGATAGATAGATAGATATAGATAGCAATAGCCATTAGACTTATATACCACTTCACAGTGCTTCACAGTGCTTTACAGCAATGTAAAGCAGTTTCCATAGTCAGCATATTGTCCCCAGCAATCTGGGTCCTCATTTTATCAATCTTGGAAAGATGGAAGGCTGAGTTAACCTTGAACTGGTCAGGATCGATGGGCTGGCAGTGGATAGAATTAGCCTGCAATACTACATTCTAACCACTGGGAAGAAAGGAAGAAAGGAAGGAAGGAAGGAAGGAAGGAAGGAAGGAAGGAAGGAAGGAAGGAAGGAAGGGCTCTTAGATTTATATATCGCTTCACAGTGCTTTCCACCCATCTCTAAGCAGTTTATAAAGTCAGCTTCTTGCCCCCAGCAATCTGGGCCCTCATTTTACCCACCTCAGAAGGATGGAAGGCTGAGTCAACCTTGAGCCTGCTGAGATTCGAACTGCCAAATTGCAGGCAGCTGGCAGGCAGCAGAAGTAGACTGCAATACTGCACTCTAACCACTGCGCCACCCCAGAATATCGTCCTCTTGTTGCTACTTTTAAGCATCCACGTCAAACCACTGGATGAGATTATTTTTGATTTGAAATAAAGTATCACTAGGTTAATTCTCAATATGCAGCTAGGCCAGGCTTGAGTCCTAGGTCCACCAGCTAGCAGTGGTGCCAATCTGGTGGCTGGTGGGCTGGATGCATCACGCACAAGCCATGCCCACCCCAGCTCCACGAAGGCAAAAAATGTCGCAATACGTCACGTGACATCAGTGTGACACAGCAAGTTTGACATTTGTGAGCTAAAGCAGGGGTCTCCAATCTTGGCAACTTTAAGCCTGGCGGATTTCAACTTTCAGAATTCCCCAGCCAGCAAACACTGACACGCAGAAACAATTTGCACCCACTGTGGCAAGAGAAGCCATGAGCAGCCTTGGCCTGGATGGCCTGTCCAAGCCTGCTTTGCATTGGGAAGTTTTGTACTGGCTGAATTGAATTCAGAGAACAGCATCCCCAACCAGGCTGGCTGCTCCCCTAGGTGGGGATGATGTGAGTTGTAGGACCAGATCAGCGGTGAAATCCACCCCCCAGTTATATCCAGTTCACTGAACTGGTAGTGCCGGTGGGAGGAGGCTCCACCCACCCACCAGGACATCATTACGTCCTTTTTTTACCATCTGCGCATGTGCAGAAGGTTCTATGCATGTGCAGAAGAGGTGGATTTCACCACTGGATCAGATTCATCTGGCAGGTACAACTCTGGGAACGATGGTGTGAAGGGAAAGCAGAAGAGAGTTAAGATTTGGGGATGTAAACGGTAATCATGCGTGATGTGATGGTGTTCATTTGCTGTTAGCCTGATGCTAGGAATGGGAATGCTATCCCATTTAGTCAATTAAAGAACATTAGATATTTAAATAAAAGACCGCACACATAACATTGCTGCCTTTTGCAACGGTTCAGACTAGCCAGACGTGTGATCTGTGTCCCCTGCTCATGCACTGCTCCTGAATGGAGAGGCTCCACGTTGCTAAGAGCGTTGATTTATGTTGCCATTTTCTGGCACAGGACAGCAGCACCGGCCATAAGGTGAGTGAGCCCCAACCTACTTGCCTTATGACCAGCCCACAATCACAGCAGAGGGCCCAGCTGGAGGCCCCCTGCCCACAAAGGCCCCTCCAAAGGCTCATTTCAATAGCTCCCACGTTTGTCCTCTAGAGCAGGGGTCTCCAACCTTGGCAACTTTAAGCCTGGAGGACTTCAACTCCCAGAATTCCTCAGCCAGCTTTGCTCAAGCTTTGATAGCTGGGGAATTTGAAGTACTCCAGGCAGGGGTGAAATGCTCCCTGTGATTTTTCCCTGTGGTTCGGCGGTCCGGTAGCGATTGCTGTCCGGGTGTCATTACTTCCTGGTTTTAACCAGGAAGTAATGTTTTTGTACCGTCTGCGCATGCATAGAAGGTTTTGCGGATGTGCAAAAGATGCACACGTGCAGCGCGTGCATTTCCAAACTGGTAAGGAAGGTAAGTAGATTTCACCCCTGCCTCCAGGCTTAAAGTTGCCAAGGTCAGAGACCCTTGAGCTAAAGAATCTGGATGGGCTAAAGCAAACTAAATCAAATCCTGATATTGGGTCACCTGCTCCCTTATTGACTCAAGGTGGAAAAGCAAAGTTTTTGTCAACCAAAACTGGACCCACAGTTCTTGCAGGACAGAACTGAGGAAACATCTGCCCAGTGCCAATCATCTTTAGATAATGGACCTACAGAGCTCAGTGCCCTGGTTACCTCTCAATCAGATTATGGCAGTGTCCCTGCTTGAGGCCACCTTTAAGATTGCCTGGAAATTGCAGCTGGTGGTGAAGGAGGCTGAAGCTGTGTTGGCAGATGTTGCATTGCAAATCGCACCCGGGTGGGCACAACTGAACATGCTGCTTTGAACTGATAAAGCAGAATCTGTCACCTGTAATTCTTTAGCCGGCCTTGCTAAGTGATGCGGCTGTCCTGCACATCTGAACATCTCCCTTTTCCTTTGGGTTCACTGCCTCTGTGGGTTTTTCTCCTTTGGAGCCTCTAAACATGATTTATTCCAATATTTGAGGGGTTGCCACAGAGAGGAGGAAGCGGGGTCAAGCTATTTTGCAAAGCACCTGAAGGCCAGACAAAGAATAATGGATGGAAACTGTTATGTCCTTATAAGGACATCCGCCCGGATTGGCTGCCAGCCACCGGGCGGGAAGATTTGAATCCCTGTCAGGGGGCGGTGCGTCTGCCGGAGCGAATATAAGGAGAGCCCCGGCAGCGCACAGCCAGTCTTGCTACTGTTTCTGTTCTCAATAAAAAGTTACTAATGTAACGAGCTGGTCACGTCTTCCTTCCCTGCGCCGATCTAACACTGGCGACGAAGGACTAAGAGAAGAACGAACCTCGCGGCACCAAGCCAACAAGACAAGACTCCAGCACCGGGAACTACAGTAGGCATTTCCAAAGGCATGGCATCCGCTGAAGTCACTTTGCCAGCCCTTGCTCCTTTCCGCCCAGGGAAGGACAAGTGGAAATCCTACGTAGTGAAATTCCGGCAATACCTGAGAGGCAACAACATCAGGGATGCCGATGATGACCGGAAGAAGGGCATCTTCCTGGCCAACTGCGGCTCCGAGGTCCTCGACATGGCAATCGATCTCGTAGCACCACGAGACATCGAAGAAGTGCCATGGACAGACCTGCTGCAGATCCTGGAGGACCACTATGCCACAACAGGAACACCGGTGGCGAACCGTTTCACCTTCCACCAACGGGACCAGAAGGAGGGTGAGACGATCAAGGAATTCGTGGCCGCCCTACGCCAGATCGCAGCCAGCTGTGAGTTCGACCACGTGGACAATGCCATCGCTGACCGCGTGGTCTTCGGCATGAGGGACAGAGGCCTGCAAAAGAAATTCCTGAGCAGGAAGAAGCTCGTGCTCAAGGATGTGGTGGAGGAAGCCACCGCATCCGAAATCTCGGAGAAAGCAGCTGCCGCAGTAAGCAGAGCCAAGGGAATCCACAAGATTCGCTCCACAGAGCAATCTTCAACAGAGGATTCCACGGCTGGATCCGAGTCGGAGGGAGAGTCCACCGTCCACAAGGTATCCAGACCCCCAAGGCGGGAAACCGCCCAACGGAACTACAAAGGGGAGCGCTGCGCCAGCTGCAGAGGGGACCATGCCAGAGCAACCTGCAAGTGGAGAGATGCGACCTGCCGACGCTGCAACAGAAGGGGTCACATCGCCGAAGCTTGCAGAGCTGAGGAACCAGCCCCAGAGCCCTCCAGCCACCGTCCCCGCGAGAATCGGAAGGATTACCAGAGGTCATCCAAATGGTCCTCTGGCCCTTCCAGACGCAGAGACGACGAATTTCCCCGGAGCGGAGCGGTCCACCAGACGACCATCGCTCACACGACGTCAGAAAGTGCCACCAAGTTCCATGTGACCATCCACGTGGAAGGAGCACCCTGCAAAATGGAGGTAGACTCCGGCTCGGTCTACTCCATCATGGACTGGCAGCAGTTGAAGCGCCTGCAACCCAGCATCACCAAGCGAGAGCTGAAGCCACTACACTCCAAGCTCGTCGACTTCGGGGGAAACCCCATCGGAGTGCTAGGAAGAGCCAACATCCGGGTCACCTACAAGCAGTTCGAAGGCAAGCTCCCCATCACCGTCGTACGGGACAGCCGACCGAACCTGCTAGGAGTGGAGTGGTTCAAGCCGCTGGGGCTCTCAATCGAGGGCATCAACCAAATTGGCAGGGACGAACTCGACTACCTCATCGAAGAGTTCAAGGAAGTCTTCGATGGTAAGCTGGGGAAATTTGTGGGGAGGCCAATCTCCTTCAATCTGGACAAGGGAATCACCCCAATTAGGCTCAAGCCCCGCCGAGTTCCGTTTGCCCTGCGGCCCAAAGTAGATGAGCAGCTGGATAAGCTGATCGCCCAGGGCGTCCTGGAACCGATCGATCATGCCTCATGGGAGACCCCCATTGTGACCCCACTGAAGCATGATGGGTCTGTGCGCATCTGCGCCGACTACCGTTGCACCATCAACAAAGCGTTGGCACAGAGCGCATACCCAGTCCCAGTGGTGCAACATCTGCTGCATTCCCTGGGATCTGGATCAATTTTTGCGAAACTGGACCTGGCCCAGGCTTACCAGCAGCTGCCAGTGGATGAAAAAACGGCGGAGGCTCAAACAATTGTCACGCACAGGGGGGCATTCAAATGCAACCGGCTCCAATTTGGAGTCAGCGCTGCCCCCGGCATCTTCCAATCCATGATGGAACGCCTCCTCCAAGGCGTTCCAGGGGTGGTGCCTTACTTCGACGATGTGCTCGTCTCCGGTGACTCAAGAGCTCAACTCCTTGAAAGGCTCAGGCTTGTCCTGCAGCGATTCAAGGCCAAGGGTTTGAGGGTCAGGCGGGACAAGTGCATCATAGGAGTACAGGAAGTCGAGTTCCTGGGCTACCTCATTGATAGCACAGGCATCCACCCCACCAAATCAAAAGTGGAAGCAATCCATGAAGCTCCAAGCCCAAAAAACAAAACGGAGCTTCAGGCTTTCCTTGGGTTGCTCAACTTCTACGCCATTTTCTTAAAACAGAAAGCCACAGTTGCTGAGCCACTCCACCGCCTGCTGGGGAAATCGGCTTCCTGGAAGTGGGGCCAGGAAGAGGAAGCAGCGTTCCGGGCCATCAAGGGACTACTGACGTCCAAAAGCGTCCTCATCCAATACAGCGAGACGCTCCCCATCAAGCTGACCTGCGACGCGTCGCCATACGGGGTGGGGGCAGTCCTCAGCCACGAGCTGCCCAACGGCACGGAGGCCCCCATCGCCTACTTCTCGAAAACCATGTCCGGTGCAGAGCGGAACTACAGTCAGCTGGACAAAGAAGCCCTGGCCATCGTGGCAGGAGTGAAGCGCTTCCACGAATACCTCTATGGAAGGCGCTTCACCATAGTCACCGATCACAAGCCACTCCTGGGACTCCTCGCAGGCGACCAACCCACCCCGACCTTCATGTCCCCGCGGATGACGAGATGGGCCATCTTCCTAGCCGGCTACTCTTATAGGCTCATGCACCAGCCAGGCACAGCCATAGGAAACGCCGACGCACTCAGCAGATGCCCATCGAAGAACCCGGTGGAAGACCCAGCCCCCACGCTCCATCTATTCCACATAGATGATGACGCCAGCTGTCCAGTCTCCTCCGCAGATGTGGCCGCGCACACCCAGAGGGACCCCACCCTCCGCCAAGTAAGGTCCTGGATCCTCAGGGGGTGGCCAGCGAAACAGATGGAAGAGAGGTTCAGCCCGTTCACCAGGAAACAGACGGAGCTGTCCACCATAAAGGGCTGTCTGCTATGGGGAGACAGGGTGCTGATTCCAAGCACTCTGCAACGGCGGACGCTAGAGACTCTGCACAACGGGCACCCAGGCATCGTCCGCATGAAGGCCCTGGCACGGAGCTACGTCTGGTGGCCTCACTGGACAGAGACATTGAACAATGGGTCTCCAGATGTGACCCGTGCCAAGAAGCCCGCCCAGCACCACCACAAGCCGAAGTCACGAACTGGGAGACCCCCAGCAACCCATGGTCGAGGGTCCACATCGACTTCGCGGGCCCGATGCAAGGGCGGCACCTCCTCATCGTGGTAGATGCCTTCTCCAAGTGGCTCGAGGTGATACCCATGGCATCTACCACAACAGAAGCGACGATCCGAGCCCTGCGCCGCCTGTTTGCCACACACGGACTACCGGACGTGCTGGTCTCGGACAACGGCCCCCAGCTCACATCCCTGGCCATGGAGTCCTTCCTGGCAGGACTGGGCATCCGCCATGCCCTCTCCGCTCCGTACAGGCCGGCCGGAAACGGACAAGCGGAACGGATGGTCCGGCTCACAAAGGAAGCCCTCACCAAGATGGGCCCGGGAGACTGGCAAGAACGCATCGACAACTTCCTCCTCACCCAGCACATCACGCCGCATGCCACCACCCACAAGAGCCCGGCCGAACTCCTGATGGGCAGAAGGTTGAGGTCACCCTTGGACCGGCTGCACCCCCAATACAGCCCGGAAGTGACTGCAACCGCCAGCCGCCCGCTTCGCGCCTTCAGCAAAGGAAATTCAGTTTTCGCGCTGAATTTCAACGGCTCTCCTAAGTGGCTGAAGGGGAAGATTGCCAGCACAACCGGCCCCAAATCCTACACCGTCGAGTTGGAAGATGGACAGGTCGTGAGATGTCACATCGACCAACTCCGGAAAAGGTGGGGGGGAGCACACGAAAACCAGCCTGACGAGGTAGGCCTACAACACCCAGACGAGGTAGGCCTGCAACACCCCGGCGAGGTAGGCCTACAACACCCAGACGAGGTAGGCCTACCACACCCCTGCGAGGCAGAGCAACGCCATCCCGACGAGGTCGGCCCAGCACACTACCAGGCACTGTCACGTCGGCAGTGCAGCGAGGTAGACCGGGGCCAACCACACGGGGGATGGCAACACCAACCCGACCAGGTGGGCACCCGGCACAGCAGGCCCAGGGACCCCCGACCCAGCCCGCAGGTAGACCGGGACCTGCCCAGAAGGGGAGCACCGCACCCCACCAGTGAAGGCAACCCACGGCAGCCCTACCAGGGAGACCTCAACGCAAGGCGAGTAGACCGGGGACCGTCGCAGATGGGCACACCACAGCACATGGGCGAGGGTGGCACACGACTCCCCGGCGAGGGGGACCCCCGCCCAACACAAGAAACAACCCGGCAACAACAACCCAACCCAGACGACCCCAACCACCAACTGGCGGTAGACCAGGGACTAGGGGGAAGGGAAAGCCGACAACAACCCGGCCAGGGAGGCCTGCGCCACCCCGGCAGGGGAGACCTCCACCAGCCCGAGGAGGAAGCCCCACAACGACACCCCGACCAGGTCGACCACCACCAACCCGACGGGGAAGGCCAGCGCCAGCCCGGCAAAGGAGACCTGCGCCACCCCTGCAAGGTCGGACACCGCTACCCGAACCAACACCACCCACAGCGAGCAGACCGGACCCAAGGGCACCGGCCCGAACCACCCTCCGGACCACAACGAACCGGGCCGCAGCAGAACCGCAGCCACCGGGAGACCCAGGAAGAGCAAGTGACAGCCGGGGTCTTACCGAGACTCAGACGCTCTTCCCGGGTCGAGACCGAACAGCACCGCCGAGGCGAAAGATCCACAGGCCAGGAGGAAGACCACCAGAACCAGCCATCCAAGGTCTGCGGTCCGGCCGGAGGCGCTGAGGGTGACCCCGCACACTCGCCAGCCGAACCGAGCCCGGTTCCGGGGAAGGAGCCAGGAGCCACAGGAACCCCGTCCGTCCAGGGCGGGGACGCGGAAGAAATGAGACTGCGCAGGTCAAGTAGGGTGCCTAGGCGTCCTACGTACCTGCGGGACTACGTCACGTTCATTGACGAACGCTGACTGTTTTTTTTCTTTGGACTAGGGGGGAGGAGTGTTATGTCCTTATAAGGACATCCGCCCGGATTGGCTGCCAGCCACCGGGCGGGAAGATTTGAATCCCTGTCAGGGGGCGGTGCGTCTGCCGGAGCGAATATAAGGAGAGCCCCGGCAGCGCACAGCCAGTCTTGCTACTGTTTCTGTTCTCAATAAAAAGTTACTAATGTAACGAGCTGGTCACGTCTTCCTTCCCTGCGCCGATCTAACAGAAACTGACCAAGTTGAGATTCAATCTGGAAATAAGGAGAAATTTCTTGACAGTGAGAACAATCAACCCATGGAACAGAAATTGCCTTCAGAAGTTGTGGCAGCTTCATCCCTGGAGGCTTTCAAGAAGAGACTGGACTGCCCTCTGTCAGAAATGGTGGAGGGTCTCCTGCTTGAGCAGCAGCAGGGGGAGGTTGGACTAGATGACCTACAAGTTCTCTTCCAACTCTGTTAATCTGTTAAACATGATAAGCCCAGCCAAGAGCCATCACAATACATTAAACAGAAGTGTAGAATTATACTAACAGTAAGCAGCTGGCACTTGGAGAAAGAAAGCAACAGAGACATTAACATTCATTAATATCAGTTTTGCAGCTCTCTAAAATATAAAGTCTGGCAGAAGCTCATAAACAAGAATTGTACATTCTTTCAACTATGACTAGCACTTCAAAGTGTATCAAAAGATTTCCTGAGACAAAAGGATTATTTAATATGACTGTTAAGTGATTCCAATTTGTTCCAATGTTGGGCTGCTGCCTGTGGCCGTTTTCCACTCATTCGCATTCACTCTAATTTCAATTGATCTCTGTCTAAACTCAACCAGAGCCAGCCTGGAAAAGGGTGGCACTTCGGTCAAAGTAAACTAAATAAAAATAGTACTCCTTTTTACATATATAATTTTTTATATGTAGAAAAGAATAATACAAACAATTAAAACATGGGAAAATGGTAAGGCTATGGGGCCTGATAACATCTTGGCAGGATTAATTAAACTGATGGGCAAACCAGTGTCGGTAATTTAACAGATATTGGTCAATAAATATTTGATGGAGTGATTATTCCAGAAGTTCATCTTAACAAACTATAAGTGCAAAAGGCCTCTATTACATAAGAAATCTACTCCTTCACAATCACCTGAGAGGTCTTCAGCCCCCTCATCACCAGGCATCACTGTGGATCTTCAGGCAGGAACCCCAATGAGATCCAGAATGAGGCGGGGGGGGGGAGGGGAGAATGTTTTGAAACGAAGAAGTACAGAATGGGATAATAAGCATTCAATGTTAAATTCACTTCAAGGATGTGTATGTGAATTGTGAACAGGGGAATAGGAATAGGACTAGGGAAAGGAGGAGGATGAGAAGAAGAAGAAGAAGAAGAAGAAGAAGAAGAAGAAGAAGAAGAAGAAGAAGAAGAAGAAGAAGAAGAAGAAGAAGAAGAAGAAGAAGAAGAAGAAGAAGAAGAAGAAGAAGAAGAAGAAGAAGAAGAACTTGGCACGGAAGCATCAGAAGGGAACTTGTGGGTTGTTATGTATTGAATACATATAGTTGTGTTAAGGCCTGCTAAAGTGAAACTAACATTTAGTTGACCCTAACTGTTAACTTCAACTGTTCTGGAGGGAAACTTAGAGCATTCATATTTGGGTGGGCTTTGTCAAGTATTATGATTGGTTGAGGCCTTGTGGGCCCAGAGTATAAATTACAGGAATTTGCCTGTTGTTGAGCAGTTCCAGTTGAGTCAATAAATGCTGTTGTATGTATGCTATCTGTTCTTGCCTACTGCATCCTACAACATAACAGTGGCAACGAGGATGGGATTCTGCAGAGGAGAGAGCTGCTGTTAACCAAGAGACTGAAATCACTGGGTGTCAGACCAGGTAAAGAGCCCTGGTGGGACCACGCTCCCCACCCTGCCTGCCAGTAAGACACACTGGAGGCACAGACGTACCTGAGGGATCCGTAAGAGGAGCTGAGCTCCTAACTGCAGCTCAGCTCCAACTATCAGTACAGGCATTAACCAGCACCACAGGGGCCTTCCCAAATGGGAAGACTCAATGAGTTCAATATTACTCACCCGGAACAGTGGAGCTCATATGTCTCCGGAGTAGACAACTATCTCAGGGCTAACCAGGTCACGGAAGATGGCCTGAAGCCAGTCATCCTATTATGTGTCTGTGGACAAGCCACATTTGATATAGCTGAAAACTTGATAGCACCGGCAAACATAGAGACAGGGGGCTAAGCAGACCTCAAGAAAAAAATTAAGTGAACACTTTGAGCCTAAACTCTTGGTCATCGCCCAGCGCCATGCATTCAAGCAATGTGAACAGAGATCCGGGGAATCTGCAGTAGAGTTTGTGACAGCCCTTCACCAAGCTTCGTGCCAATGTGAGTTCCCTGATCTGGAAGACTGTCTCAGAGACAGGCTTGTTTGCAGCCTGCGTAATAGTGAATTACAGCAGCGCCTATTAGCCATAGAGAAACTGACTTTCCAAGACGCGTTGAAGGAAGTCATGGTGGCTGAGGCTGCCAGGAGGGCCCTGAAGACTCTCTGGCCACCAAAAACATACATCAGCCCCCCAGCGATCCATCAAGAGACCATAGAAGGCTCGGAAAAAGTGAGTGAGATAGAAGAAATCGATCACTTGCAGAGAGAACCACCCAGAAGGCCACGCTCCACAGAGCAAGCAACTCTCCCACAGAGCTGTGCAAACTACGGGGGACAGCATGAAAGAGCAGAGTGCAGATTCCGCCCAGCAGTATGCTCTGCCTGTGGAAAGCACGGGCACATTGCTAGAGTTTGCAGAGGTCATCAGCAGGAAACAAAACCTGCAACACAGCAGCACAATGGGAAAAGGCCCCTAGGATGGAACAGAGTTGAATACTGTTCAGGAAGGCATAGCATCCAATGCACAGGGCCCCAATGCCCCATCAAAGAAAAGATAAGACTCCAACTAAGACTTCAAGGGGTCCCATGCTCCATGGAGCTAGATACTGGATCGGCCCTGTCTATTATCTCCTCCATGACTTTCAACCATTTTCACAAATGTAGCCGATGCAGATTCTGCTCAAATCATTGAACTTAGTGCTAATGGACGTCCAGAATTGCCAGGCTCCTGTAAGGGGCAAAGCTACCATTAGGGTACAATTCGGAGAGTTCAAGGGTTCCCTCAGCATAGTGGTTGTAGAGGGGCCATGCACCAGCCTCATAGGACTGGACTGGTTCAAGGCCCTGGGCATCAGGGTAACAGACATCCATCAAACCCAAATAGCTAATCTAGAAGTGGTATGCCAACAATACGCTGATGTATTCAGCATTGAACTGGGACAATACAAAGGGACACCTATTGCACTTAACCTTGAACCAGCAGTAACTCCAATCCGATTAAAACCGTGCGAGGTTCCCTTTCAATTGAAGCCTAAAATTGATGCAGAACTAGACAAGCTGGTACAGCAGAGAGTGCTCCAACCCGTGGACTATAGCCTTTGGGAGACTCCCATAGTGACCCCAGTTAAACCTAATGGGGACGTTCGCATTTGCACAGACTACAAGTGCACCATAAAAAAGGCACTACAACAGCATGCTTACCCTGTACCAGTGGTAAGCCACATCCTTGCCTCGCTCCAGGGAGGCAGAATCTTCGCTAAACTAGACCTCGCCCAGGCCTACCAGCAGCTACCGGTAGACAACGCTACCATAGAAGCACAAACAATAGTCACACACAGAGGTACATTCTGAGTGCGCCGATTGCAGTTTGGGGAAAGCGTAGCATCAGGGTTGTTTCAAAGTGTTATGGAACGAACACTGAAGAACATTCCAGGCATCTTACCATACTTTGATGATATCCTGATTGTGGGGAAATCAGCGGCAGTCCTGGCAGAACATCTCTGTTCTCCAACGTTTTCGCGAGGCAGGCCTAAAACTCAAGAGGGAAAAGTACTAGATCGGCATGGAATCCACAGAATTCCTGGATTTCTGCATCAACGCTGCTGGAATCCACCCATCTGATGCAAAGCTAAAGGCAATTCAGCAAGCCCCCACTCCAAAATCCAAGGGGGATATATAACTTCTTATATGGATGAACCTTCATTATCTTTACAGACCACAAACCTCTGCTTGGTCTCTTCACAGCTGACAAACAGATATCACAGATCCTGTCACTGTAAATGCTACAATGGTCCATTTTCATGGCCACATACTCATACCGGCTAGTCCACAAGCCAGGCAAGGAAATCGGCCACGCTGACATTCTCAGCTGACTGCCTCTACTGCAGACTGAGCCATATCCAGCCTCAGCTTGTCGTATTCTGCCAATCCAGGGCTTGCCTGATGCACCCCTACATGCAGGGGGCGTTGCAGCTGAAAGCACCACGGACAGAAAGCTTAGCTGCATTCTCAACTGGGTGTTAAGGGGATGGCCAGATGCCTGGCCAGGCTCTGAGTTCCAACACAATGCCCAGTACAGCAACAGGTCACAGCCCAGTGGAGCTGAAGTGGGGCTGCCAGCTCACAACAAAGCTTGACCGACTTCACCTAGAAAGAGTAGCGGTGGAGACAGCTCAACCAACACCCCCACCCCCAGGAACTTATAGCCAGGAGAATTGGTCTGGGCCAGGAACTATGGGAGTGGGGCACTTGGGTGGCAGCCAAGGTAACGGGTCCATTATCATACGAGGTTACTCTGGGGAATGATCATACAATCAGATGCCACATTGAGCAGTTACAGCATCAGCAGACTGGGCCAGTGCCGGTTGAGGATCCCAAGGCTTTATCAGACCCACTAGAGAACTGTTTTCCTCTGAGTTTGCCTACACCCTGTTGTTCTGCCCCAGCTACAGACCCCAAAGAACACACAAAGTCCATTCAAACTAAATAAACCAATTTTTACAACAACGGCTATTAATTAACTGCATTAACAGCCACCAAGAATTCAAAGAATAATACTGAAAGCTTACTGTGGTTGGCAAAATGCCCAGAAGCAATTTGCAGGAAGCTGATAAGATAAGCAAGACAAGACACGAAGGTATGTGAATGGAGTTGTTCCCTGCAAATTGCTTCAGTCGGCGTTCCTCCTTAAATAGGCTAAGGGAGTGGCCAATTAGCCCCAAGTCTTACTCTCGAGGAGACCTCCTCCTGAGGAGCCACTCCTGCCTTTTGGTAGCTCTGCGCCCCCATGCATCGAGAAGAGGCTCCTCTTCTTCATCCTCTTCACTTAAGGGAGTTTCTGGAGTTCTGAAGGTCCTGGCTAAATCCCCGCCCCTGGCACCACATCTTCTCCAGCCTCCTCATTGTCTGACTTGAGTGCCAGCTGCCCAGGCTGCTGGCGCAGCACCATACCAGCCTCCTCGCTGTCTGAATCAGCTACTAGCTGCACAGGCTGCTGACGGGCCACAACACTTGTGGCCGCCTCCAGAGAAACGGAGGTACCATGGGCCGTAGAGCCGCTGCCACGGGTGACCAAAATGGCCACCAAGACTCTGTCCAATTAGAGATGGACAATGCTCCACTTAAACAGAACTATCCAGTGAGACTTTCAAGAAGAGACTGGACTGCCACTTGTCAGAAATAGTGTACGGTCTCCTGCTTGGGTGGGGGATTGGATTAGATGACCTATAAGGTCCCTTCCAACTCTGTTAAGATGTTAAATTACTTGCACATTACGGTGATCCACTAGGATCCGTGGGCCCCCAGTCTATCTTAAAGACTCTGAATATTGAACAGACTGAAGGTAAGAACTATCATAAGGGGGAGGGGGGTTATGTATTGAATACATATAGTTGTGTTAAGCCCTGTTTTAAATGACCCTAACTGTTAACTGCAACTGAAACTTAGAACATTCATATTTGGGCGGACTTTTTCAAGTATTATGATTGGTTGAGGCCTTGTGGGCCCAGAGTATAAATTACAGGAATTTGCCTGTTATTGAGCAGTTCCAGTTGAGTCAATAAATGCTGTTGTATCTATGCTGTTTGTTCTTGCCCACTGCATCCTACAACATAATAGTCTAGTCCAACTCCCGCTCAGTACAGAAATCACTACTACAGCAATTGTTCTCACAAATATGAGACTCTTTCTATGAGTCTCTACTCAACTTGAGCACAGTTTCTGTAGCGAAAAATGGGGCATAGGCTATTCTCTCAACAAACAAGTAACAATACCGCTTCTGGTAATGCAGGTCTTCGTGAAAGGGGGGAAAATTGAGTTCACAATTGAGTAAGAAAATAAACATAGTTACAAGAAAGGAAAAAATGTTTTTTATTGTAAAGTATGGAGAAACCACAATAATCAGTAGCACCAGAAGTTGTCGCAAAAAAATTCCAGAAAGGGGTTTCTTTTGCAAACTGGTGAGGCAGGATCGGGATGCATGTGTGTGTGAATTTCTGGCTTTTCTCTTGAGAGCAATCTGGATCCTTTCTGCTTTTCACTGAGTGACCCCATCCTGCTCAGAGGCCTTGAGTCTGGTCCAAGCCACTCAACAACCGTCAGCCCTGCCGTGTCTTCAGCAGAGACTCATTAATGCAGCTCCAGCACTGAAAATCAATCCTCTTAAGTGGAAATCGATAGCTGTAACTAATATTAATAGAGATTATGCCGTCTCTATTGCACTTTGCAGTTGGAAACAATTATTTTTAGTAGCCATTCAGCTTTGCAGGCCAAGAGAAGGCTGGAGATTTGCTGTGCTTGAGGGAGGGGGGAGGTCCGCTGGCAGAGAGAAGGCAGGGAAGGCAAAGATTGAGGAGGGGGTGTCAGCCATGGCCTGCTATTAGATCTGGGGAGGGGTTGCAAGGCAGACCCACTATAAGGGGGGACCAGGCAGAGGGCCAGGCAAATGTCTGAGGAAGAAGCCACAGGAGGAGATGCTGGTTTGGCTGCTGGAACTGTTAGAGGATATTAGTGTTGCCCATCCAGGGAACTGCAGCTCCTCTTGGTGCCAAAAACTTGTCCACGAAAAGGCCAGCTGCCCCTGGGGCCTGTAGGAATGGGAGATCCCCCCATGTGGGGGTGTGACCCTTTGACATTAATTACTTTTGCCTGGCCTCTCTTTCTCTGACTCTGCCCAGCCTACCTTGCAGGGAGGTTGTTGACGGGGAAAAGGAGAGGAAGCCACCCTTTTATACTGCCTCAGAGAAAAGAGGGTAGGAAGAAATAAGAGGCAGGCTGCAGGTCCGGGGCAGCCCAGATGCTGGCCAGGATCAAAACTTGTTTAACAGATTAATATGCAGTCTGTGTGGCAGGCAGACCCCTCCCACTTCCTGCTGCGGGACTGGGGACCCCAGAGCAGTACGGAGCCCTTCGAGTGGTTCGTTTGATTGTTGTCATTGGAGGTGGGGGGGGGGAGAGATTATTGGATTTTGAATTTGGAGTTGTATTTCTGAAAGCCGCCTGGAGATAAGTGAGTGAGTTGGGCTGTCACACCTGCCCTGACTGGGGTTCTTAGGAAAGAGAGACCCTCGACTCCCTCGACTTCATTTGAGTGAAAAGTATACTTTTACTAAAAGCCAAGAGGTTACAATGCAAGAAAGCCAGAACTAAAGTTTTGTGCATGAAGGTTCCCCACTTAATTTTCCTTTTCCTGTTCCTCATCCCATTATCTTCCTATTGTCCAGTTACATTCAAAGGAATTATTTTGGTAAGAGTCCCTGAATTGGCGGGCTAGTTGGCAAGCCATTACATTCCCCTCCCAGGTCTCTGGCCTTGAGACCACAAGCCAATGTTTTGGTGTCCCCCTTCCCAGCATTCCCCCCCCCCCCCCAGTCAATGGCAGGCTGGCAACTATCAAAGCAAGGCTGAAAGCTCAGGAGGGCAGTCTGACATAGACATTTGTTAAATAAATAAACATTTAAATGGATTAAAGAGCAAGATAGCAACAGCAATAGCATATACCGCTTTAAGAGCCACAGTGGCGCAGTGGTCAGAGTGCAGTACTGCAGGCTCCTTCTGCTGACTGCCAGCTGTCTGCAAATTGGTAGTTCAAATCTTACCAGGCTCAAGGTTGACTCAGCCTTCCATCCTTCCGAAGTGGGTAAAATGCGGACCCAAATTGTTGCAGGCAAGAGGCTGACTCTAAAACCACTTAGAGAAGGCTGTAAAGCACTGTAAAGTGGTATATAAGTCTAAGTGCTATTGCTATTGCTACAGTGCTTTACAGCTCTCTCTAAGCCAGTGGTTCTCAACCTTCCTAATGCCGCGACCCTTTAATACAGTTCCTCATGTTGTGGTGACCCCCAACCACGGGTGGGTTCTAAATTTTTTTACTACCGGTTCTGTGGGCATGGCTTATTTTGTGGGCGTGGCTTGGAGGTCATGTGACTGGGTGGGCATGGCTAGCTGGTCATGTGACCGGGTGGCCATGGCTATGTGTATAGGGACTACTCAGAGGGCTGAAAAAAGTCATTTCTGACAGGTCTTCGCACTTTTGACTGGTCCTCACACTTATGACCATCCTCACATTTATGCCCGTGCAGCATTCTTAACAACCATGTCACTCATTTCACAACTGCTTCTCTTCACCATGGTGATAAGATAGGGCAAAAACGTAAAATGTGAGGACAGTCGTAAGTTCGAGGACTGGTCAAAAGTGCGAGGACCTGTCAAAAATCACTTTTTTCAGCCCTCTGAGTAGTCCATATGCACAAAAGGACTACCCAGCGGGTTGAAAAAAGTGATTTCTGACAGGTCCTCGCACTTTTGACCGGTCTTTGCACTTATGACTGGTCATCATTTATGCCCATTGTAGCATTCTTAACAATGTGTCACTCATTTCACAACTGCTTCTCTTCACCATGGTGACAAGATAGGGCAAAAACGTAAAATGTGGGGACAGTCATAAGTTCGAAGACTGGTCAAAAGTGCGAGGACTTGTCAAAAATCACTTTTTTTCAGCCCTCTGAGTAGTCCATATGCACAAAAGGACTAACCAGAGGGCTGAAAAAAGTGATTTCTGACAGGTCCTTGCACTTTTGACCGGTCTTCGCACTTATGACTGGTCATCATTTATGCCCATTGCAGCATTCTTAACAATGTGTCACTCATTTCACAACTGCTTCTCTTCACCATGGTGACAAGATAGGGCAAAAACGTAAAATGTGAGGACAGACGTAAGTTCGAAGACTGGTCAAAAGTGTGAGGACCAGTCAGAAATAACTTTTTCAGCCCTCTGAGTAGTCCATATGCATAAAAGGATACAGCAATAGAGAGGGATGAAGGAAGGAAAAGAGAGATGGAAGAAAGAAGGAGAGAGAGGGAAGGAAGAGAAGGAAGGAAGGAAGGGAAGGGAAATTAGAGTAGGAGTGAGGGTAAGAGAGGGAGGAAGAGAGGAGGAGAAGGAGAAAGGAAGAGGAAGTAGGGAGGAGAAGAAGAGGGGGAGGAAGAGAAAGTAAGAAGGAAAGAAAAGAGAGTGGTAGGTTTGAGGAGAAAGATTGCTGTACAATAAAAAAGATGAAAGGGAAAAAAAGCCAACCCCAAACAAATATAAAGATATTAAGATAAAGAATGAATTGTTAAACTTTAAAGAATAAAAGAGAATAAATATGAATAAATAACAATAATTAGAAACACACATACAAACATACAATGTATTTTCTTTGAACAGAGTATTTGGCCGGTTCACAAATTTAAACAGTGTTTAGTCATTTCAATTAAATTTACAATTTCTATATTTCCTTTTTGCCATATTTATTCCTCATCTATTTTTGTAAAAAAACAATATTACCCTTCATCCTCATCTCTAATCTTAATCAAATTCAATTTTTCCCTTCTATTCTATATTATACCCCTTCCCATTGTCATCTATTTTTATATCCATCCTCACATTGATTAATTATGTAATATTACAGTTGTTTAATATGAATTCAACATTTTAATATAAATCAATTAGTTATATAACTACCTTTTTTGTATATTAATCAATATGAACATGAATATTCCAATTATTTCCATGCAATCCAATTTCTTACAAATCAATTAATTATATTTACCAATAATAATAAACCAAATAATTTCCCCCATATATTCCTTCAAACCACAACTTAACCATTTCTGCTTTCAACACAATATACAATTAATAGTATCTCAATTATTACAATTCCCTAGTTAAGTAGAGATTTTTTTCTTTTGTGTTTTAAAATCTCCTCTTTTTCCCTAAATTTCCCGTTGTTTGCACCTACCTTTTTTGGTGAGGAAAAAGAAATGAAATCTGCCTGCCTAATTTTCCAAGTTGCAGCAACAGCAAAGCAGTTTCAGTTTCGTTTCTCAGCATAGATAGGGGGAAAAAAATCAGCACTCTTTCCAAGCAAGTAGAAGAGCTCTGAGCAAAACAGCTGAGAGCAAATCAGCTGGGGGTCGGGAGCCGATCTAAGCAAGGGCTAATTAGCCTATGCTGAAGCTCCGTGGGCCAATAAAATTACAAAAAAATACCGAACCATTTGTTAAATTGCAATAAATAATGGTGCGGAGGGGCGGGGCAAGCCAACAATTTAACAAACGGTTGGGCTGCACCACTGGCTCTAGGGCGGCCCTTTGAAGCCCCGCGGCAAGAATTTAAACAGTTTTTTTTCCTCTAGCCGTTGGAGGCAGCAATAGATGGGGAGTGGGCAGGGTAAACGAACGGCCAGAGATCCAACAGAGCAGAGAGTGAGGGTAAGTGAAGGCATGGGGGGGGGCGAGGGAGGGCTTTGGCGACCCCTGTGAAATGGCCGTTCGACCCCCAAAGGGGTCGCGACCCCCAGGTTGAGAACCGCTGCTCTAAGCGGTTTACAGAGTCAGCCTCTTGCCCCCAACAATTTGGGTCCTCATTTTACCCACCTCAGAAGGATGGAAGGCTGAGTCTGGTGAAGATTTGAAATTGCAGTCAGCAGAAGTAACCTGCAGTACTGCACTCTAACCACTGCGCCACTGTGGCTCATGTTTGTTTATTTGTGCCAGAAGCATCACAATTAAAATAAGGCATAATATATGGACATAAAATTTAAAATATAAAATATCAGATGAAAATTTGTACCAGATAAACAGATCTTGCCCAGAAACTAGCAACATTAATTGTGTTCTGTTGCACTGTCATGTGGTCCTTAAGTGTACACTGATCGGGGCACAAAGGGTGTGTGTTATATATATGTATATATGTGTTATTGTCTATATGTCACCACAATCACAAAGAACAGAAGCCACCGGATAGCCCCGTTTGTTCAGAGTATCTCTGGGTCTTGTACCCGTGCACAGTCTATTCAATTATTTCCATACTTGCCAGCTTTCATCAGACCCAGATGCTGGCTCCTCCGTTGATTCCACCTAGTGTTGGTTCTTTGTAGCTTTCCAATTTCTGAATTGAAATTGTTTAAAGTCTTCCATTGACTTAGGAAGCTTTTCTTGGATTTTAATCTCTGATTAAATCTCAGGCCATAGAGAGAGCAAGATTGTAGTCCTCATTTAAGGATCATTTGTTCAGCTACTGAGCAAAGTCAATGCCGAATGAGGGGATTTATGACAGCCCAAATGTATGACCATTATAACAGCTCTGTGGTCATGTGATTGCAATCTGGGAGCTTGACAATCGCTATGCACTTGCTGTGGGTTGCCAAGCGCCCCTCCACTGTGTATGATCACCATGTGCAATCTTCCCTGCTGGCTTCCCCAACAAGTCAGTGGGGAAACCACAGGGATGGCCACAAGCCACTGCTGCCTGCCAGACAACTCCCTCGGGGGGAGGGGCGGTTGGCTGAAAAATGGCCATCACAAAATCCAAGTAGGATTTTCCCCTTGGATTTTGGGAGGGATTTTTTTCACCCAGCCTCCTTGAGAACAAAAGCCTCACTTGGCTGGAAGATTCCATCCTGTGTGGAATTAAATCAATCTGTCAGGCATCATTTCTGCTGTCAAAGAGGCTGAGCAAAAAAGGCCCACATGGAGGGATTTCTTCACCAGCCTCTTTGAGAGCAAAAGGGCTGCCTGATGGATGGATTTTGCCTGGGGTGGGGTGGGGTCTGAGCAGTAGGCAGGAGGGAAACTGCAATGCTCGGCTGGACAAATGACGCTTGGATCATGACGTTCCAAGTTCCATTCCGCAGTCCCTTTGCTTCATCCACTTAATGATCTGCACTGCAGTCACTTAATGACTGCAACAGAGAGAGAGCCAGGATTGCAATCGTTGAATGAGACAGTCCCTGGGTGCCTTGGTTGATGACTGCAATGAATTATGACCTAAATTCTGGGCTCAGTTGTGGTTATAAGTCGTGACTATCTGAAAAAAAAAAAAAGAACATAAAGTTGGTTTATATAATCAGAGTTAAAATGGGATATGTTATTATTTAGGAGGAATCGTTTCTGGACTTGCTGACATCTGATTGGAAAAGGTGTTGGTTATTAAATTTGCTTACAATTGGGAATTGAGATTTGGAATGATTAGTTTTATCACTGTTAACTGATTATTTAAAGGCTGTGGACTTTTTGCTGACATCAGGATTGGAAAAGATGTTTTGGATTGGGCTGGCCTTTAAGTACGAGTTATTTATTTGTTTGTTTGTTTGTTTGTTTGTTTGTTTCCGATTTATATACCGCCCTTCTCCCTGAGGATTCAGTTATAGGATGAAGAGTTTTACATTTGTAACTCAATGGAAGTGAAGAGATAGTGAAATGCTTTATGCTTGTCCTAAAGAGGGCGGCAAATTGCTTTTTTAGTTTTTTTTTTAATTTTCTCTTTCTTGTGCTTTTTATTCTCTTCGTTATTATTGTAGTTAAAACTTTTAATATAAATATTATTTTAAAATATCCCAGGACTGAAGTTCCTGCAGTTCGTGAACCATCGAAGAAATAGTAGAAACTAATTTCTATTCTTTCCCCACAAGGAGGTCTGGGAAAGCAGTGAGGAGAAGAAGATTGGTGACTCCAAAGCTTCCCAGGAGGAAGAGAAGAGCAGGGCTGTTAGCTGTGGCAGAGACCCTGCAAAGGGACCCTCGCGTCTGAAAACAGGCTGATCGAAAATACCCCCACCCCCAGCTATCCTGTGGGAGGGACACCCTAACCCTCATCTAGTCAAAGGAACATTGGATTACATGAATTTAATTGCATCATTTCAAATACTTGTAGGAGATGTTATTTTATCTCACTAATAGCCATGTTTTTGTTTTCATATTCTCGGAAGGGCTCTTGGTGAATCTTCTTTCAGGGGCAGAAAAGCAGCCAACCAACCATGTCACTCAAACCACCAAGAGCAAAATCGCCCAGAGTTTAATGCTCTCTGTCGCCAGGTAAATCTCCAGCTGGGCCTCCCATGAAGATCTGGGGAGGTTAAGGTTGTTTTTTTTTTTTCAGTTCAGTTCAGCTAAAAGCAGTTTAGGCCTGGGAGAGACGCTGCCTCTGGGGCCTCCCCAGATATCCCAGTCAGAAGGAAAAGCAAATATTTGTCTTGGTTCTTTTCGCTTCCCCTTCAGACAGAGGCCAGATTTACACCATGTGGGGGTGGGGGTGATATGTGTGTGTGTGTGTGTGTGTGTGTGTTGCAAAGACACCTGCCAGGTGCCTGGGGCAAAGTCTGTGACTTTTTGCTTCCTATTCAATTCCCTGAGCAAAGCAAAGGCAGTCAGGGCTTCTGGCAACGGTTCAAACATATGCAGGGATCTCATCAGGAAGGCTCACAAGGTTTGGATGGATGGATGGATGGATGGATGGATGGATGAAATTAGGCATGGAAGCCAACCTGGGTGAAGGGATTGGCAAACCACTTCTGAAAATAAAGTGACAGGATTTGAACCTGCAGGAGTCAGGATTGACTCAAAAGAAAACAATAAATGAATGGTGGAGATTTCCTCATTGAAGATGATCTTCACAGATCCAGGATCATCATGGTAGTTCTCTCTAAGAGAGACCCTTAGAGGATTCAAGAGGGTCCTGATAAGTTGAAACCATCGGCCGAAACTAACAAGATGAAATTCTCTAAAGCCAAATATATGCGTCTGAATGGCATTAGCCTTCAGGGGCAAGAAGGTCGAGGTGTGTTGGAGCAAAGTCATCCTTCCATGGTCTGTGAAGAGCATTCAAGCTCCAGAGACATTCAAGAGAAGCCACCAGTCTTGATTAAAGAACTGGCAAAATTCTCTTCATGCTTAAAACAATAGACATAATTCCCTTGGTTTTGACCCCAGGTTCCCAAAGTGACAGCTGAGAAAAAAAACATTTATTCAGCCCCTCCCCCCACCCTACCCCACCCCCTCCCCCTAAAGATTTTAACCAACCGAAACACTGTCTGTAATTGTTTGAAAGGATGATGCTTTTATGTTGTTTTTTGTTTGAAAAATAAAAAAAAATATATTTTCAAAAAACCCTTGCAGGCTGCCAGGAGGGGGGTTTTCTGGAGCTGCCACTGGGCAGCTGGGCAGTGAGGGAGGCAATCCCTCCAGCCAGTGGTGCTGGGCAAGGGCGAGACCACAGTTTGAGGGGGCTCATAGCTCCTGCAGGAGAATTTGTTCCTCATACCCCCTTAGCATGTCTGAACCTGCACAACAGTCGGAGGCTGCTGGCTCCTTGGAGCCTTAGTTGTGGTTTCGTATACAACTCTTGCACAGCTGACCTTGCTTGTTCTAACGCTCAGCTCGGAAAAATCCATCCATGAGGGTGAAAGACACACAATGTTGATGGCCCACAGCCAACTCACCACAGCCAACTCATCATGGCCAACTCTCCATAGCCAACTCACCACAGCCAATTCACCATGGCCAACTCACCACAGCCAACTCGTCATGGCCAACTCACCACAGCCAACTTGTCATGGCTAACTCACCATAGCTAACTTGTCATGGCCAACTCAGCACGGCCAACTCACCACAGCTAACTCGTAATGGCCAACTTGCCACAGCCAACTTGTCATTGTCAACTCACAACAGCCAACTTGTCATGGCCAACTTGCCACAGTCAACTCACCATGGGACAACTCGCCACAAAAGTTGGACAACTGAGACACCATGGGACAACTCGTCACAAAAGGACAAACGTTACACTAATATTGAAGAAATAGTGAAATAGAATCATTAAAGAAGGATGTCAAAGGAGTGTCTATTGAGATTCTCAGTCATCTAGGTCATGGTTGTCCCAAAGGTGGTTTTTCAAGAAGCAACTGGACTTTCTGTTCTTTTTTTGAAGACATTACACTTCTCTTTTTTTTTTGAAAAAAAAGTCACTCTCCTGACTTCTTTTCTCGTCAGTACACAGGAATGTTCCCCCCACCTCTTCATTTCCAAGGAGACCGAGCTTCAAAGGGATTTAGCAGGCAAAAGTTCAGGCTTTATCTCCCTTTTCTATGTCAGTGCTGAGATGCTGACATCCAGCCCCTCTCCCTTCAATCTCCCAGTGAGGCCTGTGCGAGACAAACAACAAGTTTAGTACCTTACTCCGTCTGAGGGTGTGTCCCACCCCCTCCCAGCTTGTTCGGGTGATCTGCATGGAATTTAGCTATGAGGCGGTCAGATGAGACACTGACAATATGCAGACAATGCCGTGAGCCATATGCAATCTGTACATTGGGGAAACAAAACAACAATTTCATAAACGCATGGCCCAACACAGGAGAACAAACCCATCAGGATTAGATTCAGCAATCCATCTGCATTTAAAAGACAAAGACCTCTGTTTTGTAGACAGCAAAGTCCACAGTTTGGACAGAGGGAATCACTGGTTTGAAAGAGGAGTCAAAGAGGCTATCTCCAGTCTACAACACAGTCCTTTCAGCAGTTCCAAGAAGGTACCACACACATTTGCACCACTCAGGTGACATAGAAGACACAGATAAACCTCTAGGTGGCTTCAATGACTCTCTAAAAGGATTCAAATTTCCAGCTGTCTGCAAGGAATATAAATCCTTCCATTCCCCACCATCCAGTCAGAGCCGAAGAAGCTTCTTGGATGAAAAGCGAAAAGTCTTCAAAGAAAAACCAGAAAGTCCAGTTGCCTCTTGAAAAAGCCCCTTTGGGATGCCAAAGGAGGGACAAAATGAAATGTGAATGACAAAAATTAAAATAATGTTTTAATTATTTTAAATGTTTAAATTGAATTATTGAATTGTCCTGTGGCAAGTTGTCCCATTCCATGGCCCACTGGCACTGCTGGCTGCAGAAAAATAACAGGCTCTTTGGGAAGAGGTTTGAAACACTGGAGCAGATGTTGGCTGGTATGCAGTTGGGAGTTCAGGTGTGCCAAAGAAGACCATCAGTTGAGGCTAGAGGTTCAGTGTCATAGATGCCACACACTGTCAGGGTTCCAAGTAACACCCAAAACGAAATCAAACCCTGAGGCTTGAAATTCCTCAAAGCTAACTTTTATTAGAGATGCCACATTGGCACATCTGGGAAAACCTGAATCTGAGAGCTTCCGGGCTTTCCACACCCAAAAGAAAGTTCAAGACTTTGCCCTTCACCCTCTTGTCCGCCACACATCCAATCATATACAGTCCGGAACAGAAGACATCCTCCTCTTCTTCTCAGCACAGCTGCAGGGCCCCTTGGCCTTGACTTTCTATAAAGAATTTTATTATGGCTACATATCTTCTTCACTCTACACCATCCCCCCCTCCCAACTTCCCATGGTAGGCTTGTGGCAGGCTTGAAGCCCAAAGGCACAAAGGTAGAAAGATGGCTTTTAGGTCTGACACACACCTTATTCTACCCAACCCTGTGAGTTCAGGACATGTGCAATGGACTGTGGGCACCTCACTTGCATTTGTTACTTATTTTGGTCATATTTTTCTCACTATTTCCCTTTTTCTTGGTGGGTATTTGCAATCCAGAAACTCCAGGATCAGGGTACAATTAAAGATATAAACCTCCCTTCCTTTTTGTGTTCATCTTGTCGCCCAGAAATTGGAAGAATGCCTTCTCACCCAATTTCGATTCCTGGGAAGAGCTTTTGAAATCAGCTCTGTGTCTGATCAAACTGTCAGGAACCAAGTGGCTGGAAAATTGGCTGGACCTTCTTTCCTTCCGTCGTGACCTGAAGACGTGGCTCTTCCGCCAATTAAACTGATCCGTTTGGGGGTACACTGGTATAATTTTAAATCGTTTTTTAATTGGGTTACCGATCTTAATTTGGTATTGTATTGTGATTTGTATTGAAGTTGTCATTTTGTAAGCCGCCTTGAGTCCCTAGGGAGAAAGGCGGCATATAAATCGCAAAAAATAAAATAAAATAAAATAAATAAATAAATAAAATAGGCAGGAGAATTTTCCCCGATTCCATTCCCTGGCTCTCCCCAGAGTCGCATCCAGGACAGATCGCCCTCTCAGCTCCAGGTCGGAGACTGGAGGCAAAGCAAGTGCCAAGAAGGGACACACACACACACACACACACAAACCCCTGCCCCAGAGAGCGGATGCTTAGAAGGCCCCTCCCGCTGCTTTGCAAGTCCCCCCCTTCCCCCCCAGAGGTTGCTCTTCAAAGCCTCTGCTTGATTCTATTAAATCCATCTCCAACACTGCCCACTCCCCGAGGGATTTTTTTTTCATCATGGCCCTTAACAAAAGCAGGTGGGAATTTAGATTCCCACGTTCTGTGTAGAAAATGCAAAGCCCGCCTGCCTGCTGCTGCAGCAGCTGTGCTAAAGAGTATTGCAGAGCAGCAAGGGAACTGGGCCTGCAGTGATGTGACAGTGCAGCTGTAGCCTATGACAACTCTGCTGAGGCCTGCCTAGAACATTGATGCATCCAGGGAGGGTATCCTGCAGGTTGCTGGTTTTTGGAGGGTTGCCTGCAGAGATACTGGCCTCAACTTGGATGGAGGGGGAGGAAGCTCAGTGTTTGAAGCCTGCAATGTTGGCTTAGCGTGTAGAAAAGAAGCAGTATTCCCTCATTGCAGAGATCCATCGGAAGACCCAGCCACCCCCTTCCCTTCTGCCTCTGGATGTCAGGCAAAGTTCATGGCAGCTACGGAGGGCAGTTAAACTTTAACCAAGAGAACCCTTGGTGAGGGAACAGCGCTTTTCACACACAGAGACACACACACACACCCCTGGCTGCCCGGGTGCCAAGGATGGAGCAACAAGAATTGTTGCATCAATTTGAACAGGTCTCTTCTGGGATTTTCATCATTTGCCCAGATCGGGTAGCCTTAATTTATACTTCCCGCTTCCCATTCAGAGCACACTTACAGACACAAGGATGTTAGGTCAAAAACCATAATGATTGAATCCGTGTTACAGATTTAAATTGGTTGGTTTAGTTATTTTATTAATTAAAAATGTATATGGTTGTCCAGTGACTCCAGGTAGCTTACAAAAATAAACCCTAATACAAAAGCCAATAAAATCCTAATCCTGGTTATTGAATTAATGCATTTTCTAGGTTTCTATAACAAAGATCATGTGACTTACAGAGTGATGCTATCGATGGCAGTAAGGACGGATCCTAAGCCCTTTTGCCAAGACTGACATAAGTTCAGATTGTTTTTAAATGAATATGAGATAAGAACTACCTATATAGCAGTGGTGAAATCCAAATTTTTTTATCACTGGTTCTGTGGGTGTGGCGTGGCTTGGTGGGTGTTGCTTGGTGGGCGGACAGGGGAAGCATACTACAAAATCTCCATTTCTTTCCCATTCCTGGGGGAAGGCTATTGCAAAATCTCCATTCCCACCCCACTCTGGGGCCAGCCAGAGGTGGTATTTGCCGGGTCTCCGAACTACTCAAAATTTCCGCTATCGGTTCTCCAGAACCTGTCAGAACCTGCTGGATTTCACCCTTGCTGTACAAGAATTGCTAATTCTTTATTCCATTCATTTCTTAACATCTGCATATCAAATTATTTTGTTGACAATATCTATAAAGCCAATAATAGATGTTTTAAAGGATTTAACAACTTGTTCTATTATCTCAGGGGTCTTGGAAGCTGGAAATGCTGCTCGTCCAAACAATATTATTAACAAATGTTGTAATTGTAAATATTGCCATTGAGTTATACCTGATAGGTGATATTTATCTCTTAACCAAAAGTATGTTAGCAATTCATCCTCTCTGTCTGTTGGCCCAAAGTCCCTGCTTCTATCCAGACTTTCATATCAACATCTTCTTCCCAAGTTTCAAAGTTGGGTTTCCACGTAAAGTCAATTTGGCATGAGAAAAAGAGTAGAATCTTTTTTTTTATTAGACATTCCATGCCATAATTTCCTAAGGAGGGAAATGTTTCCAGAGTTTTAGTGTAGAGGTAGTCCTTGATTTACAAAAGTTCATTTAGTGACTGTTCAAAGTTACAACAGCATTGAAAAATGTGACTTATGTTTGTTTTTCAAAGTTATGACTTTTGCAGCATCCCCATGATCATGTGATCAAAATTCAGATGCTTGACAAGTTTCATATTTATGACCATTGCTGTGTCCCAAGATCATGTGATTTCCTTTTGAAACCTTCTCATAAGCAAAGCCAGATTCAGAGTTAGCAACTGGGTTATTAACTGGGTTATCAACTGCAGTGATTCACTTAAAAACTGTGGCAAGAAAGGTCGTAAAATGGGGCAAAACTCACTTAACAAATGTCTCACTTAACAACAGAAATTTGGAGCTCAATTGAAGTTGTAAATCGAGGACTACCTATATCTCCTGGGATCCTGTCCGCTGAAGCAGCAAGTCCTGGTCGGGAATCCCCAGCTCAAGCCTGCTCGAAAGAGGCCTCCCGTGGACTCAGGGGCAAGCCAAGCCACAGCCTGACTGGAGCGGGGGGGGGGGGGGGGGGGGGAGGAAGCCTGAAATGAGCACCCCCCCAGCAATTGGCTGTTAAGCTATGGGTCAGGGTGGAGGGGAGGCCTGAGGGCAGGGAGAGCGTTAATAGTTTAACAAAGTTAGAAGAGACTTCGAAGGTCATCTAGTCCAACCCTCCCCTCCGACCAAGCAGGAGGCCCTCCACCATTTCTGACAGAGGGCAGTCCAGTCTCCCCTTCAAAGCTTCCAGGGATGAAGCTCCCACAACTTCTGTTCCATGGGGTGATGGTTCTCCCTGTCAGAAAGTTTCTCCTTATTTCCAGGTTGAATCTCTCCTGGATCAGTTTCCATCCATTGTTCCTTGTCTGGCCTTCAGGTGCTTTGGAAAATAGCTTGAGCCCCTTCCTCCTCTCTGTGGCAGCCCCTCAAATATTGGAAGATGCTCTCCTGTCTCCCCTGGTCCTTCTCTTCACTAGACTAGCCATGCCCGGTTCCTGCAACCGTTTATTGTATGTTTGAGCCTCCACTCCAGTCCCGTAATCAAGCGCGAACCCCTCCAGGCAGCCGGGCCCACCGCTCCTTTCCCGCGGGCAGGGCGGCTCCGACGGCTGGCCTGGTGGGCAGAGATGCGGCCGCCTCCCCGCCAAGCTCCCCGGGGCGGAGAGAAGCATCCGCCGCTCGCGCTGCCCGGGAGGCGATGGGCGGGGGGCGGGGGACTGGACGACATACGAGCCAATGGGCGGTCTCTCTTCTGACGTCACTCCGTCCTTTTCCCTGGCCGGGGGGGGGCGGGAGCTGCCCTCTTCTTCCCCCACCCGCCTTGACCTGCCTTTGACCCGGAGCGCCCTGCTCAGCCGGAGGGGCGGGAAGGGGCGAGGCCCCGGGCAGCTGCGGCGGGAACGGGGCAGCGGAGCCACCTCCCCAGCACTCCAGACTTCCGCCGGCCTCTTTTGTCACCGGTCAGCTTTCTAGGTGCCTTCCCCTCCCTGAATGGGATCAACCGCCGCTCTCCGAACCTTCCGGGGGGCCTCGTATCTTCTGCACCTGCCCAAAGAGCTGCAGAAGGGACGGCGGCTTCGTCAGCGGAGGCTTCTGCCCCCCACTCAGGAGACCCTTTTAAAGTTCCGCTCTGGCTCCCCAGCAAGACCATGCTCCCCCCCCCAGCTGGCCCTTCAGGTGGGCTCTTTCCCACAGGCGCCTCGCCCTCCTCCCAGGACCCCTGCCTTAGCTCCACACTCCACCGTTGTCCCCAGCAGGGTGACTCTGATGGATGGCAGGAACCTTAGAAGTGTGTCCGTGTCCGTGTGTGCGTTTATATATATACAGTGGGGCAAAAAAGTATTCAGTCAGCCACCAATTGTGCAAGTTCTCCCACTTAAAAAGATGAGAGAGGCCTGTAATTGACATCATAGGTAGACCTCAACTATGAGAGACAAAATGAGAAAACAAATCCAGGCAATCACATTGTCCGATTTGGAAAGAATTTATTTGCAAATTATGGTGGAAAATAAGTATTTGGTCGATATCAAAAGTTCATCTCAATCCTTTGTTATATATCCTTTGTTGGCAATGACAGAGGTCAAACGTTTTCTGTAAGTCTTCACAAGGTTGGCACACACTGTTGCTGGTATGTTGGCCCATTCCTCCATGCAGATCTCCTCTAGAGCAGTGATGTTTTGGGGCTGTCACTGGGCAACACGGACTTTCAACTCCCTCCAAAGGTTTTCTATGGGGTTGAGATCTGGAGACTGGCTAAGCCACTCTAGGACCTTGAAATGCTTCTTACGAAGCCACTCCTTCATTGCCCAGGCGGTATGTTTGGGATCATTGTCATGCTGAAAGACCCAGCCACGTTTCATCTTCAATGCCCTTGCTGATGGAAGGAGGTTTGCACTCAAAATCTCACCATACATGGCCCCATTCATTCTGTCCTGTACACGGATCAGTCGTCCTGGTCCCTTTGCAGAGAAAAAGCCCCAAAGCATGATGTTGCCACCCCCATGCTTCACAGTAGGTATGGTGTTCTTTGGATGCAACTCAGCATTCTCTCTCGTCCAAACACGACGAGTTGTGTTTCTCCCAATCCTCTTCTGGATCATCCAAATGCTCTCTAGCAAACTTCAGACGGGCCCGGACATGTACTGGCTTAAGCAGGGGGACATGTCTGGCACTGCAGGATCTGAGTCCCTGGCAGCGTAGTGTATTACTGATGGTAGCCTTTGTTACATTGGTCCCAGCTCTCTGCAGGTCATTCACTAGGTCCCCCCGTGTGGTTCTGGGATTTTTGCTCACTGTTCTTGTGATCATTTTGACCCCACGGGGTGAGATCTTGCGTGGAGCCCCAGATCGAGGAAGATTATCAGTGGTCTTGTATGTCTTCCCTTGGAGGGTATATCTTTTAAGACAGTGGTTCCCACAGGGGCATCAACCGGGAGGGGGGGGGGAACCTTAGTCCACCCCCAGTACTCGGCACCACGCTAGGTGTTCAAACATTACCACGTCATTTAAGAGATACTTTTCAGAGGAAGGATGCCATGAAACAATTACAGAAAAAGAAAAAAGCAACCTCATGTGCGGGGCTCCAACAGTCTGAAGGAGAAACAACCAGAGGCCAGAGGAAAGGCAGCTGAAACTGTCCCCAGGCATCCTCCAGCCAATCAAACAAAATTTGTGAGGTGGAAAGGCCTCCTGCACTCTCAGTAATTCAATCCCGTTCATTTCTGCTGCAAGGAGGCTTTCCATAGGAAAGGAAGGAAGAGAGGCTGCAGCAGATGCCAAAGGGCCCTGCCTGAATGGCATGGAGCCTCAGTGCAAAGAGAAGGAACCAGGAGCAGAATTAAAATGGCCTCTCTGCTTTGGTGGCTCAGCTTCACCCGTATTTGGGGTTCTCTTGAGTGAAAGAAATCCGGTCCCTGCCCTCTGGGAATGTATTGGATGCTGGGCAGACACCAGGGATGGCTGAGGAAAATAGCTGCCACGGATGGAGCCTAGAAGGGGAGCTGGGGATTTGTGCTTCTATTTAACACCTTCGTCCACCTCAGATGAGCCATCATCATCATCATCACCACCACCATCATCATCACCATCACTTCAGATAGATTGCAGTGGGGTTTCCCCCACCTCCCAAGGCCGGAAGGTGTTTCACCTTCCTTTTAAAAGACCGTTTTAATTTAAATTTGACCACCGTGAGTCATTGTGTTTACATTTCTGTGGTTGATCAGTGGCTAGAAAAGACAAAGAAATTTATTCTCTTTGCGTTTTCATGTAAACTTAGTTTCCAATTCCTTAAAGCTAAGGTAGAAGGACTTGCCTTTTGTAATATTCACACCTCCCAGCATTTTGCATGCTTTTCTTAAAAAACCATTGCATTTGGAGGAAAATAAATAAAGGGCCATTTCAAACTTTGGGCTGGCTGGCTGACTGAGAAAACTCAAATGATGCAGAAATGAAGTAGGACAAACTTCAGGTTAGATCAGGGGAGTCAAACTCGATTTCATTGAGGGATGCATCAGGGTTGCCTTTGACTTTGGGAGGTCAGGGTGGGCATGGCCAGCTCATGTCAGGGGCGCTTGTGGTGGCCCAAGTGCTCGGCCAGCAAAAATGGGCTCCCAAGCACCATTTTCAGCTGCAACAGCCGCCTGCAACCCTCTGTCAGCAAAAATAGAGCTCAGGAGGGCCAGTCGTGGCTCTTCTGAGCTCTGCTTTTGCTGGCAGAGGCACCACGGTTGGTCCTTTGCTGTTTCCAGGGCAGCCCCATGGGCCAGATTTAAGCATCCTACGGGCCAGATTCGGCCCCCGAGCCTTGAGTTTGACACCCCTGGGTTAGATCAATGAGAAACGAATCAGATCCACCCTGACCAACTGTAACTGAGCAAAAGTCTTGCAGTTGGTTTGGATTGAATGACTTCAAATATCCACTGATGGAACCTGAGCTGGATTGACTGACCGGAGATTTGAGATGGCCCTTGCAAATGCTGAGGTTTCTGTGAAAGAGACAACATCGTTCCCAGAGGTCATGGAATGAAAACATTGAATTATCAGCATCTTGCATCAAAATAGACCTCCTGTAATGAAGCTATTCAGATTTTTTTGGTGCAAAAAGAGAATATAGAAACGTTGGAAAAGATGCAGAAAAAGGCCGGGCAGATGGAGAAAGGGAGAGTCAAGATGGGTGTTGGAATCAGCACCCTAAGAAGGCCACTCAGTTCAAAGAGGCAAAGATTAAACTGATTCATGGAAGACTTTCCACTCTTGAATTGGTGACTCCATTTCCCCAGAAATTATGGCTGCTTGATATGTGTGTGTGTGTGTATGTGTTGGGAATCAAGCATTTGTGCTTTTCCTCTGTTAAGAGAAGCCCCACCTGTTGTGTCCCTGAGAAGGTAGAAAGTGAAGAAATGGCTGCTCCTCACGAGACCTTCTGCCAAGACCGTTGTGAAAGGAAAGAAGACTCAGCAGCCACCATTTCCAAGGCGAAGGACCCCAGAGAGCCTCCTTTGGCATTGATGTCTCACCATCAGCCTCTTTGCCAGGTTCTTTCGCCATCTCTGATCCAAAGAGTTGCAGTTGAAAAGGCTGTTCCAGAAACATCAACTTTTTCCTACCAGGTTTTGTGTGTGGAGGAGCCATGGGTTCCTTCAAAGGCCCTGGCTGATTTCTGGAGAAGGGGAGAAAGGAGGGGGACTGGGAAAGAAGCGGCCTACAGATGCACTGCTAAGGCAGTCCATTCAATCAGCGACAGCTTTACCATGTTTGTCAGCACAAAAATATTTATGTTCACTTTTATACATGCTGCGGTTCGCCCATGTATAATATTTCAAACATGTCCTGGGAGGAGGGACTTATGGGAGGATTTAGAGTTGGTGCTGTGGCCCTCTGGGTCGCTCACACCAGCCATTTCCGGTACTTGCTTTTCCTTCTCCATATTAATTAAGGATGTGTTCCTGTGCCAAGCAGGGAGAGATTTACAGCCGTTGCCAGGAAAGAATGACCCCAGCCGAGAAAGCAGCCTTCCCATCCAATTCCCACGGAGCCAAGAAGCTGTGGCTACCTTGAGAGGATCTGGGCCTTCGGAGTGGGAAGACTGCTTTCATTTCTCCCGCAGAAGTCCTTCTCCTCTGAAGCTCCTTCCCAAGCGAAATTCCCATTTAGCGCTCTGGGACATAATCATGTCACTGTGAGTGCAATAGCTTTCTCTCACAATTTTCAGACAGATGTTGAACAGGAGATAATACAGTTTTTGCATTAACTGTAACTAATTTTCAAAGGGCATTTGTTAGACAGCATAGTAAGGTTAAGCAACTGTTAATTTTGTTCATTCTTTATATATCCCATTTACCTTGTGAGCATTATTGGCCTTTGATTTCTTCCTAATCTGAATTTTACAAGTACTATGGTGCCAGTATGAATTATGAACTTAATGGGCAACAGTTAATGATCAGTTTTAAAAATTTTACATCAATAAAGTATTTTTTTTTGCAGATGAGACTATCGTGTCTATCATAAACCCAACAGATTACTGACTTCTCTATATTCGGTATAAACTTTTGTAATCACAAATTATTATTGTAGTTCAATGTACAAATCTGAGAAAACAGACTAGATGGTTTTGTCCCATCTGACTGATACCAAACTACATGTTGTTGTCTTATCTGTTCTTTTAATGCAGAAGAACCCTGACCTCTATGAAGCAAGTAGTATGTCATTCTTGGACGAGATAAAGATCCTGTTATCTGTTCCCAACACATTTCTTCGATATCTGTACAGCCTAATATTTCAGCCAGCCCCGGCTAAAGTCTGGGCCAGTATATCTCAGGTTCTTCTGCTTATGACAGAACCAGCTCCACTTGGCCTTATACGAGGCCATTTAGACTGATAACATTCAAATAGTGGAGTTGTCTCAACAGAATTCAGTAGCTCTGATTTATTTTGAAAGCTTCTGCCCTGGTTACCTGGAGGTTTCTGAGGAGGTGTTGATATAAGCATGATTTCTTCACAGTTATGTGGCTGGCCTACCAGTTTCCCTCTGTGCTTTTTCACTTGGTCCCTAAATCATGTACAATTATCAGTGCATCATCTTTGTCATCATCTTGGATTAAGGATGCAGCAAAACATCTGAAGGATACTTCTCCGTCTGGCCTTAGAGTCTCTTTCTTGTGCTACTGGAAACCCTGAGGACTTGAAAAGGATCCCAGCAGAAGCCGCAGAGCGCAAGGGGGGAGTTCACATGTTTTGTACCTCAGCCAGAAACTCCCATTTCTAATCTCATTTTGATAACCGGTCTGTTTATAGCATAATTGGAGAAAACCAACTGGATGCCATTGGAGCTCAAGAATTAATTTAACTTAATTTAAACTGCTGCCCAACTCCCATCAACCTTGGGTGGTTTACAAATGACTTAAAAGATAAAAGCAAGACATGAATATAAATTAAAAATGTAGAAATGGCAGAATAACAAACTCAGGTGGGAAGAATAATAAGAAAGGAGCTTCAATTATCCCTCCCCACATCAAAGGCCAGGTGAAGAGGCAAATCTTCAGGCCCCTCCAAAACACCAGCAGGGTGGGAAACCTTTGAAAATTGGGAGGAGCCTCATGTCAGAGAGCAGGTACTGCTACGGAGAAGGTGCCCCTCCTGGGTCTCAAGAGAGTCACCATTTAATTGAAGGAACAAGAGAGTACCAAGATCTGGACAGATGCTTTGGTGGTCCTTCAGGGAACCAGGACCTCTGCCATATAAGGCTTTCTAAGTAGCACCCTTGAATCACACCCAGAAGCAGCAGCCAGTGCAGCTTATTTCTTGCACCACTACATTCTGGACCACTGAAGTTGAAACTGCAATAGGGTCTTTGAGAGCAGCCCAAAGAGGACCATGCTGCAGTAGTCAAGTCAGTTGGTGACCAGGGCATCTGAAGGGCCAATCTGGGAAAGACTGCAACTGGCACACTGATGCAAAGGTCTTCTGGGCCACAATCAACACATGTTCAACAAGAAGGAGCTGCAATTACAGGAAGACCCCCAAATAGCACACACACCCCCTTGAATGGGGAAGTGCCAATCTGACCAAAGTCAAAGGTGTACTGTTCCCAGGTTTGAGTGGTGCCATTCCATTCTGGTAGGTCAGTTTTGACAACTATATGACTATAGGGTGGAAGTTATGTTCTGCTTCCTTGTATCTTTTGATTCAGAGATTCTTAGAAAGTTTTCTCAGTGGGTAATTCTGAACTTTATCCTTGATTCAGATGAAGAAACTTGTTTTATAGATGGCCTAGGATTCCATGGAGTATCTGGGGAAGATGAATATGGCTAATATGATTTAGCAGCAAGTTTGTGTTATATTTTCCAAATTTTCAAGAATATCATCAAGAACTTTTTAAACTTTGGTATTGGTTGAAATTAGGAATTTCAGAATATAGTTCTCTTCAGTCTTGGTGTGAAAGCTATTATCTAATTGGTTAGTTATCCAGTAACTTGATTGTTTAATGATTGTGTGCCATCTTCCACTAGGTGCATTGTTGATTCTTAGCAACCACATATTGTAGTTGGACAGATTGAAGATCTGTTCTCAACCGGTTTCCCAATTTTGCTCTCATCCTCACTGTGACTGAGCCCATCCATCTTGCTGATTCTCCTCTTCTTTCCCAAAATCCCAATATCTTCTCTAGAGCAGGGGTCTCCAACCTTGGCAACTTTAAGCCTGGCAGACTTCAACTCCCAGAATTCCCCAGCCAGCAAAGGTTGGAGACCCCTGCTCTAGAGCCCTGGATCAATAGTGGTAACTGTGAGAGGGATCTTGGAGTTCTAGTGGACAGTCACTTAAATATGAGCCAGCAGTGTGTGGCAGCCACCAAAAAAGCCTAGGCTGCATCAACAGAGGGATAGAATCAAAATCCATGTGAAGAGTTAGTATCACTTATAATGCCTTGGTAACACCACACTTGGAACATTACAGCCAGTTTTGGTAACCACAATATAAAGATGTTGAGACTCTGGAAAGAGTGCAGAGAAGAGCAATAAAGAGGGGCTAAGCCTAAAATATATGAAGAAAGGTTGCAAGAATTGGGTATGTCTAGTCAATTTCTCCTTGCTTCCAGGTTTAATCTGTCCTTGATCAGCTTCCATCCATTATTCCTTGTCTGGCCTTCAGGACCAATAGCTTGCCCCCCTCCTCTCTGTGGCAGCACCTCAAATATTGGAAGACTGCTATCCTGTCTCCCCTGGTCCTTCTCTTCACTAGACTAGCCAGGCCTGGTTCCTGCAACTGTTCCTCCAAGGTACCTTCCAACCCTATTATTCTAGGTTCTAATCTCCAACTTGTTGAGTGGGTAGATTCTGGAGAAGGCATTGGAATGTGAATCTCTGTAGTCTTCAGGACCACCAACCATGATGTCCTGGGTATTCAGGGTCCCAGTCTTAGAAGGCTGGGAGTGTCCCTTTATGAGTGTTCTGCTTTTCCTTGGGTGAGTGGGCAATTCCAGGGCTCAGCAGCGGGGGCCCTTGTTGCTCTAATATGGGGTAGCTGAGGACTCCCCTATGTTCTTTGACATCTAGACAAATTGCTCCAAGGGATAATCTGCTGGTTTGGAGTGAGGTTTCATCACTGTCCTAAGAACAATCACTTAGGTCCCTTTCTGTGTTGTGCTGGCAATGGCCCTTTCCAGACCATGTTATCTGGTGACAGCGAAGTCCTCATTGCATGGTTAGACTGCTGCACCAGCCTCTAAGCATCGCATCCCTTTGGTGGTCCGGTTGCGGCTTTTGGGTCCACTCCAAAGTGATCTTGGCTGTCTTATTAGCTATAAAGGCCTGGTTGGTCGAATGGGAAAGGGGTGCCCCCCCCCCATTTGACCAGGCTGTCCCCACTTGACCTGGGTGTCCTATCGCGATGGGGGATCCCGAAGTTTCTGGCATAGATATGTGTCACCTTCTTCGCCCGATTCTGCCTGCCCACACGAGGCGCTTGCTTGGCAGGCGTCCCCTCGAACAAGTCCCGTTCCCGGCTTGTCAGCTCCGTCTTCCCGCGTCTCCGTGGGCTTCGGCCGCGCGCGTCCCCTCCACGAACCCAAAACGCGCGCGCTGACTGGGCCCGCCCCCTCGCTGCGATTGGAGGGCCGGAGGAGAGGCGCCCCTCCCCGCTCGGAATAAGTGGGGGGAGGGGAGCGTGCTCCAGGCTTCGGCCCGTCCTGCCGGGCAGCCAATGGCCAGGCGGGGTCGGGGGCCCGTCCGCTCGGCCTGTGGGTGGCTGAGCGCGCCCTCCGGCCCCGGCCGTGTTTGCGGAGCCGACGCCAAGGCCAGCCCAGCTCGGCCGCCCTCCCGGCACGGGGCTGCGAGCGGTCCGTGGGATTCGCGCCGGGCGCCAGCCGACAATCTCAGCCCGGCTTCGCTTTTCAGGCCAGGAGCGGGCCGGGCGCCGTCGCCGCCGAGAGACCGATGGCCCGTATCTCGGGCGGTTGGCCGAAGCAGTGCCGAGAGGGGGGCAGCGCCCGCAGGGCTCCGGCTCTCCGGCAAGTCGGCTTCCTTCCGCGCTGGACCCGCTGCCCCTCCCCACCCCTCGTCCAGCCGATGGCGGGCAGCCAGAGTCCGGGACCCGGGCGGCTTCCACGCCGCTTCCCTCCCCCACGAAGCCCCCGTTCTCCAGCTGGCACGCGAGACGTCCGAGCCGCTCCGGGAAAGCCGGTCCTGTGGGCGCGCGGGGAGGGCCGCCGAGAGCCCCCGCCCCGGGAACGGCCCAGCGCACCGCCCCGTCGCCGTGGCCTGTCGGCCGTCGGACTCCCCCTTCGCCGGGCCCCTTTGCGCTGCTGCTCCTGGAGAGAGAGCGGGCGCGCGCACTGGCTCGCTCCTCGCTCGCCCCCGGCCGCCAGCTGCGGGCGCGCGCAGGCCCCGACACAAGTCCCGTACTTTAGTTACATTGTTGGGCGAGTTTTCCCAACTCCCTCCGCCGCGGCGTTGCGCACACCCCGCGGGACTGGCTCGGCTCCTCTCGGCTCTGCCTCCGGCGGCCTTTCGAAAGGCGCTTCTGCCTGCGAGGAGGAGGAGGTGGAGGAGGCGAGGCAGGGAGCGAGGCTCCGGAGCCGCCGCGGCGGGAGGGGGGAGGAGAGCCCCGGCCCCCCATCCGCCAGCGCGACGCGGAGAGACGCGGAAGGGCCCTTCCAGCCGGCCGCCCCGAGATCCGCCTCCCTGCGCCTCTGGCTCGGCGGGCTCCGCAGCGGGGCCCTCCCGCCGCCTCGGCTCTTTCCCGCCGCCGATCGCCACGCCGCGCCGCGCCGCTGGGCATGAGTTAAATCGCGGACATGGACACCAAACATTTCCTCCCGCTGGGTGAGTTGCTGCTGCTGCTGGCTTCTTTCTCTCCGAGGAAAGGGGTGGGTGGGGGCCTTGGGAGCCCCGCGCGCTGGGGGCGGCCACCCGGGCGAGGGCGCGGGCAGCGGCTGCCTCTTTTGCCCCCGAGCAGGCTCGGGCCGGGGAGCGGCGGGGGGAGCGGCCGCCTCTGCCAGTTGCGCGGCCCGGAGCGTTTCTCTGCGCGGCTGGAAGCTTCGGCCGGGCGCCAGGCCTCCTCGCCGCCGGGAGGGCTCAGTCCGAGTGCCGGGAGCGGGGGCAAGTCGCGGGGGTCTGCAACTCCCGCCGGGCGGCCGGCAAGACGAGGCCGCGGGCGGGAGGCCGAGGTGGCCCGAAGAGCCGGAGCTTCCTGGACGCCCCGGTCGGTCTCCCGTTCTCGGCTGCAGCGGGCGACTTTCCAGTCCGGCCCGGCTCGGCCGAGGGTCCTCCCGGGCGGTTCGAGAGGCGTCGCCATGACCTTCGGGAGAGCTCCCGGCCGCCCCTCGCCGCTTCCTCCCGCCGCCGCCCCCGTGTCAAACTTGCCGCGCTCCGGCTTCGCCTCCCCGCCCTGTTCCCGGGGCTCGTGGAACTTCGTGGAGCCCCTTTTCCCGAAGCCGGGCAGGCGTCCCGAGGCTCCGCGGGGTTCGGCGCCGCCTCCAAGCGCGCTCCTTGGGGCATGAGCAGCGGGCCTTCCTCCGCAGGGCAGCGGGCCGGCCTCTGGGTCGGGGTCGGCGTTGAGAGGGGCGCTGGGGGAGGGAGCCCTGCAGGCAGACCCGCCGGGAAGGGGCCGCGCTCGACAGCGATGCCGAGGGAGGCCGTGGCTCGTCGCCTCGGAAGGCCGCGGCCAGAGCTCGGCTGTAGGGCTGGCCTGCGCTGCGCATTTCGCTCCTCCGCGAACTCTGCCCCCAAAACCCGGGGCAGGATGGCCGGAGCCCCGGAGGCTGCTGGAGGTGTTGACAACTGCGGGCATCAGCGGGCGTGTTGTTTCTGTTGTGGGTGTGAGGCAGAGGCGCTCCGGAGTGGGGGGGGGGGCGGTTGGGGCTCAGCAGGCATGTAAACAACTCATGAGGTCGACATCCCGCCCGCCGCTCCCGCTTTGTTGGGCCTTCTCTGCCTTGAAAGCAAGAAGTGCTTCCCGTGCGGAGCAAAAGGCTGTTTTATCGTGAAAAGCCGCGATTCTGTATCTGAAGCTCCACAGAGACCGGTTGTCTTGTCGTAGTTCGTCAAGAGCTGATCAGCTAATCACAAACCGTGCGATTATAGTCGGATTCAGGCTGACACCGAAGCCGGAGAATTGATTGAGTGAGAAAACCAATTGAGCAGAGATGCCCCAGGCCTGGGCTGAGAGGTGCCATTTAGGGAGCTCTTTGACAGCCATCGAGGTTGTTGCATTGGCAACCTATGATTCACAATTTCTGGGAGGCTGATGAGTCTCCACCCACTCAGGGTCCCCAGCACACAACTGGCATCTGAGCGACCAGAGACCATCACATAGGTGTGCATTTCTGATCCAGGTGAGGCAAGCAGGGATTTGCCTGCTTGGTTGCAGAATTTCTCCCATGCAGATGCCTGAGGCCAGCCAGGGTCTGAGGCTGCAGAATTGTCACTGGATGATATTTCCTGTCACCATTGAGCAGAACATGGTAATTATATTTAGCTTTCATTAACATAATTCTAATTAAGTGGTTTTGACTTTTCCCCCACTGCGGCTGCCCTGCCACCTCTTCGAGTGAGATTGGGCTCCCTTCTGTAAGGCCCTGACTGTTGACTGATGGGCTGTGGTGTCACGGAAGGATCATGTACCTCGCAGCCACTGTTGCTGTTGGCATTGTGCAAAGCTCCTCACTGGCTGCCCCAAAGGATGCTGGGTAGGGAGTATCTGCTTATCTGGCTCTGCTGCTCACATTAGCCTGTTTTTTTTGGGGGGGGGGCGTTTTGCACCCTTTGCAAACAAAGAGATTTTCCTCACTGAGGTCTCTGGGATTGTGCTGAAGGCTCCAGAGTGGGGAAGGTCTGCCTCCATTCCCTCCTTGCTGGACAGTTGGGCATTCAGAGTCCGTGCTCTGGTTACACAATGAATTACTGCAATGTCGATTCCTCTGTCGATTTTTCTTTTTTAAACAAATTGATGCCGGTTAAACTTTTGTGGGTCTGTTTGTCTTGCACTCCAGCCAGCTGTGGTCCTTTCCCAAAGAGAGTCCAGCCTCCCAGCCAAGTTGGCTTCTTTGCACACCGGCTCTGCTCCCTCCCTCCCTCCCTCCCTCCCTCCCTTTTGTGCCAAGGCAGAATTGACCTGTTGGGAGAACCTGGCCGTTGTCTTGATGCAGGGGAAACTCGTGTTATCCCATGAAGACATCTGGGCCACTCACTTGGCCGTCCTGAGGAGCTGCAGTCAGCTTATTATCGGGGGTTAGATATTAGGCTTGGCAGAGTCCCATGGGGGGTGGGGGTGTCCAGCAGCTCCTGTAGGGAAAGCCCTTCTTCATGGGGGCTGGACTTCATTCAGCCGCTTGCCTTCAAGCCGGAGGGAAGGGAGAAAAATCCTCTCCTGTGACTCGGGTTGGAGTGGATTCTTCCGAGGCTTCACACAACCAATGCGCCATGCCTGGCTGGGCTCCCTTCCAAGCTTCAGCGGGCCTGCGTGGCCGGCAGTGATTGTGGCCGCTTCCAAGCCCCCCTCGGGGAGCCAGAAACTTGAGCAGGACCAATGGGGCGGGGGGCGCCCTGGAGGGAACTATCGGCCATTGGGGAGGGGGGCCTGGGCGGGGCCTTCCTCCATTGCGGGAGGGGAGAGTCCAGCGCCGGCTCACTGCGCCGCGCCGTCCGCGGCTTCCCCAGAAGGCCAGGAAGCGGGCGGGGCGGGGCGGGGCGGGGAAGGGAAGCGGAGGGTCCGCGGCGCCTTCGGGGACTGACGTGGCCGCCGCAAGCCGCCCGGCGGCTACTCGGCCTCGAAAACGCGTCTTCCGTGTCGCCCTCGGTCAGCGCCCGGTCTGGCCGCGGGGCGCGGTGAAGATAAGACTGGGGAGCCTCCGAGGAGCCGCACCGGGCGCTGTGTGTGTGAATTTGTTGCGGCTACCGACCGCAGGCGAAACTTGGTCACTTTCAACCGGAATGATTATTTTGAACTGCTCGGCTTCTTGCGCAAATCCGGCCTGCTTGGTCAGCTTGGCTTCAGGATCCGGTGTAAATGCGGCGGCCGGCAGAGCTCTTGGGGCCACTCAGGTGCAGGATCTGGGCGGATGGCATGCAGAGAGGGAGCCAAGATGGGAGCTTAGGAAGTTTCGTGTGTTGGGAAAATACGGGCTCCTTGGGAGTCATCTGGGATGGGGGGGGGGGCTCCCTCCACCTTTACTTACCAGCCCTTGGCCTTTGGGGGACAGCAAAGGGCGGAAGGGAGCAGCAGCTGGAAGGACTTGGAGGGCGGTGTGTGGGTGTGGATGGGGGGGTCTCTTTCCTCTCTCCTTTCCCCTCCTCACTTAGCAGTTTCAGAGTTGGGCCTCCTGTGACCCAGGATGGAAGGGCTGGCAGGTCTGTCCCCATGCAGGGAAACCTCCCCATTCTTCCTGGTACCTTTCAGACCATTTTATAAACCTTGAGGGAAAAGGCCAATTAAGGCCAAACAGGCTTCAGGCCCAGCCTGGATTTGTCTCTGGCCTTCCACCTGCTCTCCATAGGATCTCTTAGCCTCCACCACTCGGAGACTCTCACCAAAACTAACTAATTAGGATATGATATATGATACCATACAATACAATATGATCTGTGTGCTGTTTATCTTGGTTAGAGGGGGCACTTTTTAGTTCTCATTTTAGGAACAGCTCATCTCCGAATGGTGGTCTGGGGTCTTTCCCTCAGGGACAGAAGTGCAGGACCCCTTTCCTTTCAGTTCTCCTCCCATACTGCTTCTGCTTAGTCCTGGTGGTGTGAACTCTGTCTTCTGAAATGAGAGACCAATGGTTTTCCTTAATTATGTGGAATTATGATGCTATGTGGAATTACTCAGAACTCTTTATTTGTGCATTTGCTAACATTTTCTATAGTGTATTTATTCTACTCCTACAGGGAACATGAAGGAGTTACAAGAAAACCTGCCCTTGGCTTTTTTCTCCTTTGTTAGACTTGTCATTCTGTTCTTGCTTCCAGACCTCACTTTTTGTGTTTATTTGTCCAATTTCCACCCATTGTAATCAAAAGACTTAGTGGGCTGCAGTCACAACAAATTGCATAAAGAGTGCCCAGTATCTTCATAGCAAATCTGCCAGCTTCATCAGAGGAGACCGAACCAGGTGGCTTTGTGACCAAATGTGGAGCTGAACCCTTTCCTTCATGGTGAAAGGGAGAACAGTCTGACCCCTGCCATGTGCCGGCTCTTCCTAAATCCTCACAATTTTTGTGATTTTGGATTTCAGATCAGATCTGTAGGCTGTGAGATGTACTAACACTTGGTTTGACCTTGATTCTGTCCCTCTGTTAATTGACTTTTTTGGCAGCTGCTAGCTCATAGTTAAGTGATTGTCCACTAAGACCCCCAGATCCTTCTCACAGTCTCAACTGTTGAGCCAGGTAATCTATTTTGTATCTGTGTATTTGGTTTTTCCTGCCTAAGTGTAAAACCTTACTTTTCTTACCATTGAATTTCCTTTTGTTAGGTACAGTCCAGTGTCCAAGTCTGTCAAGATCCTTCTATATCTTGAGTCTATCTTCAAAGTGTTAGCTATTCCCCCCACCTTAGTGTTCTGCAAATTTGATGAGTTCCCCTTCTATTCACTCATCCAAATCATTTATGAAGATATCGAAGAACACTTGGCCTAAGACAGAACCCTGAGGTACTCCACTGCTTGTTTTCCTCCATGTAAATAGAATAGGAAAGAATTCTTTTTTGGAATTTGTCTTTGGTGCATATGCTCTCAGTGTACATAATGTAGTTCCATTGAGGAGTGGTTGGTTGTTGCGAATCCATTGGGTGGTGATGCTGTGTATCCTACATTTTTCTGTCTTACTAAGAAGTCGATTGTGGTCTACTTGGTCAAATGCCTACTGAAGTCCAAGTTCACAGCATTTTACTGGTCCACTAATTTAGTCACTTTGTCAAAGAATGAAATAAGATTGGTCTGGCATGATCTGTCTTTGACAAACCCATGTTGGCTTCTAGTAATAGCTTTGCTTGTTTCTAGGTGTTCACAGATCCCAGATCACAGTTCCATTCTCTCAAAGTTTAAGGCACTCATTTGGCTTTGTTCTATTGTGTGTACCTGCATTATGTTGATTATTATATGGTCACTGACCCCCAAAGTTCCCACAACTTAAACCCCCTCTATCATTTCATCTCTGTTGGTAAGAATTAAGCCCAGTTTAGCTGACCCTGTAGCTCCCTCCTGTGCCTTTTGGCTGACAAAGTTGTCTGCTAGGTTCATCCGGAATTAGTCTGATCCTCCACTAGGTGCAGAGTTTGTCTCCCAATTGATTTCAGGGCAGTTAAACTTCCCCATCACTATTGTAGTATTGCTTCCCCCACACCTCGGCTAAATGATTAGCAAAAAGCTCACCTATTTCCTTTGTTTGGTTGGGCAATCTGTAGTATACCCCTATGGCAGTGTCATTTCTTTCTCCTTTTATCTTACTCCAAATGCATTCAAGAAAGTTTTCATCATTGTTCTTTTGCATTTCTATAGATGTATAGCTATTTCATACATATAATGTAATTCCACCTCCTCTTTTGTTAGATCACGTAAAGTACTAAAACCACTTTGTAAAACCCAAGTAAGACCACACCTGGCATACTGCAACCAATTTTGGTCACCATACTACAAAAAAGATGTTGAGACTTCGGAAAAAGTTCAGAGAAGAGCAACTAAGATGTTCAAAGGCCTGGAGACTAAACCATATGAAGACCTGCCTTCAGGATTTGGGTCTGGCTAGTCTAAAGAAAAGAAGAATTAGGGGTGACATGATAGCAGTCTTCCAGTATTTGAGGGGCTGCCACAAAGAAGAGGGGGTCAAATTATTCTCCAAAGCACCAGAGGGCAGGACAAGAAACAATGGATGGAAACCGATTAAGGAGAAAAGCAACTTGGAATTAAGGAGAAACTTCCTAACAGTGAGGACAACTAAACAATGGAACAGCTTGCCACCAGAAATCATGGGCACTCCATCACTGGAGGTTTTTAAGAAGAGCCTGGACAGTCACTTTCTCTGAAATAGTATAGGTTGACTTGCTTGAGCAGGGGGCTGGACTAGAAGACCTCCTAGGTCCCTTCCAGATTCTATTCTATTCTATTCTATTCTATTCTATTCTATTCTATTCTATTCTATTCTATTCTATTCTATTCTATTCTATTCCATTCCATTCCATTCCATTCCATTCCATTCCATTCCATTCCATTCCATTCCATTTCTTTTGAACAATTTAAATCCCTCGAGCTGTAGAATGATTGGCAGGGTTCTTCCTGCCCTTCCATCCTCTGGTTAGGAAGCCCTTTTTCTTCCAGCCATGTCCCACTAATTTCTTTCTCCGCTGTTTCTGTTCACCTTGTTCCTCCCCATTGTGTCCTTGATGGTTTAAATGGGTTGTGTCCAGAGAGGGAGGAATCTGTTGGGAGAAGCCATAGAGGTTTGCTTGGTGCTCTGGGTAGGGGCTCCGGCCTCTCTGATGCCAGCTGATCCCAGGAGCTAAAAAACAGCAATTCTCTTGTGGGAACGTTACAGAAACGATGGGCTTGGTTTGGGAGGAAACACACATGGCCACTCTCTCCCTCCTTTGTGCTCCAGGAAAAAATAAAATGGGGCTGTACCAGTATTTTCTCCTCCCTGCAATCCTGCATAAAAATGGAATTGCTGTTGATAAAATGTGGCATGGGGAGGAAGAGGGAGGATCCAAGGACTTTTCTGTCGGCTCTGATTTTGCTCCAGCCGCTTGAAGGTTGTTTGATGCCACAAGAGACATGGCCATCCTTTGCAAGCCCCCCACTTCTTGCATTGTGGTGCCAGGCACACCTGGCAAAAGCAGCAGCTGCGGTGGTGGTCCCTGGTTGCTGAGATGCCCCCAGACTTTCCTCCCCTGTGCCCCATGTACAGAGATGCCTGCTTCTTCCTTGTGGTGTGGGCCTGATACGTGGAAGATGGGCATTTGGATGGGTTGTTGGCAGGGGATGCCTTGTTTTAAAACAGCCAGATATTAATATTTTATATTATGCTACATGGTATAAGTATAGTGTATCAATATAAATATGGTGTGCATAATATAAGAAGTCAAATGGGCCTTAGAAAATCTGAGCAACAACAAATCTAGTGGAGGTGACAGTATTCCAGCTGAACTATTCAAAATATTAAAAGACGATGCAATAAAAGTGCTACAATCAATTTGCCAGCAAATTTGGAAAACTCAACAGTGGCCCTTGGAAAAGGTCAGTTTACATTCCAATTCCAAAGAAAGGCAATGCCAAAGAATGTTCAAACTATCGCACCATTGCACTCATTTCACATGCTAGTAAAGATACGCTTAAAATCCTACAAACTAGGCTCCAGCAGTATGTGGATCAGGAACTACCAGAAGTACAGGCAGGATTTCAGAGGCAGAAGAACTAGAGATCAAATTGCCAACATATGCTGGATCATGGAGAAAGCTAGGGAGTTCCAGAAAAACATCTACTTCTATGCTAAAGCCTTTGATTATGTGGATCACAACAAATTGTGGCAAGTTCTTAAAGAGATGGGAGTACAAGACCATCTTATTTGTCTTTTGAGAAATCTATATGCGGGTCAAGAAGCAACAGTGAGAACTGGACACGGATCCACTGATTGGTTCAAAATTGGGAAAGGAGTCCGGCAAGGAGTCCTGTATGTTGGACAGGAGTCCTGTATACTGTCGCCCTGCCTATTTAACTTATATGCAAAGCACACCATGAGAAAGGCAGGGCTAGATGAATCAAAAGTTGGAGTTAAGATTGCTGGGAGAAATACTGTATCAACAACCTCAGATATGCAGATGATACCACTCTAATGGCAGAAAGTGAAGAGGAACTAAAGAGCCTCTGGATGCGGGTGAAGGAGGAGAGTGCAAAAGTTGGCTTGAAACTCAACATTAAGAAAACTAAGATCATGGCATCCAGCCCTCTGAATTCCTGGCAAATAGATGGGGAAGAAATGGAGGTAGTGACAGATTTTGTTTTTCTGGGCTCCAAGATCACTGCAGCCAAGAAATTAAAGACGCTTGCTCCTGGGGAAGAAAGCTATGGAAAATCTACTAAAAAGCAGAGACATCACCCTGCCAACAAAAGTGTGCATAGTCAAGGCTCTGGTTTTCCCAGTTGCAATGGATGGCTGTGAAAGTTGGACCATAAGAAAGGCTGAGCACCAAAGAATCGAGGCCTTTGAACGATGGTGCTGGAGAAAACTCCTGCGAGTCCCTTGGACTGCAAGGCGATCAAACCGATCAGTCCTAGAGGAGATCAACCCTGACTGTTCTTTTATTATTATTATTATAAAGTTTTTATTTTTATTTTTCATAAACACATTTACATGTACAGTCTTTTCCATCATTTTTCATTCATCTTTTAACTTTCATTTTTCATTTTTACTTTTTCAGGGCTGCTCTTTTACCCTTTACCTTTACTCCAACCCTTCTTCTTCTCTTCTTCTCTTCCTTCCTGTTTCTCTTCTTCCTTCCTTTGTTCTTCCTCTCCTTCTCTTTCCTACTTCCCCTTGTCTTCCCCCACTCCTCTCTTCTTCCCCCTTCTAACCTTCTCCTCTATTCCTCTTTCCCCTCCCTCTTCTTCCTCTCCTTTTCCCTTTCTTCTTTCTCCTCTTCTCTCCTCTCTTCTCCCTTCCTCTCTCTCTACTCCTTCCCATCTCTCCTGTTGTTTCCCTTTTCAGTTCAATCTAAAGTGGTATTCGAGCAGCCCCGATTTCCTAATTATCTTTATTCTCGTTTCAATTTCTTATTCAATTATTATTTATTTTTATTTCATCATTTGCATACATTTTTATAATATCTCACTTTTTCCCCTTTTACCCCCCCCCTTTCTCCTTTTACTTGACATCATCTAGGTATCTATTTTTCTAATTGTTTTCTCCCATCTATTCTCTATCTATTTTATCTCTATGCCCTGACTGCTCTTTAGAAGGCCAGATCCTGAAGATGAAACTCAAATACTTTGGCCACCTAATGAGAAGGAAGGACTCCCTGGAGAAGAGCCTAATGCTGGGAAAGATTGAGGGCAAAAGAAGAAAGGGACAACAGAGAACAAGGTGGCTGGATGTAGTCACTGAAGCAGTAGACGTGAGCTTAAATGGACTCCAGAGGATGGTAGAGGACAGGAAGGCCTGGAGGAATGTTGTCCATGGGGTCGCAATATGTCAGAAATGGCTTTGCAACTAACAACAACAACAACCTGGTGTGCTGTGTGTGTAGATGGACTCAATGCTGGTTTCTTCCTTTCCATCTTTCAACTACAGATCCAGATTGTGCTCTGCCAACAGGTGCCACCTTCTTCAGTTTTTTTGCTTTTTGGTGGATCAGACTTGTCTCCCACCCAGGCAACTCAGTCTTCAGTGGAAGAAGTTGCAGCTCGGAATCTTGCAGTGAAACTTGATGGGCGCCGTGGGGCCAAGGGCGATGGTCATGTTTACAGACGTCTTTCACTTTTTTCAGACTTTTCTGGGTGGCCATGAGGTACAACGAGGGGGCTGAGCATGTAAGGCTCCATGGGGCCATTGTTTCCACCTCTTTCCCTAGAATAATTTCAACTTTCACATGTTGCAGCTTGGCTTGGCTTGGCGGGCAGTCTTCTGCCCTGCAGAAGCAGTGAAGTCCTCAGGGAAGGAGGGGAGGGCAGTGGGCAGGTTATTCCCTTGAAGACAGCCAGAGTGGAGCTCTTTCCCTTCCCTCCACCTGGGCCAGGAGACCCACCACTGTTGCCTTTCCTAGCCTTTGTGAGGGAGGAGGGAGGTTGTGGCCTTTCATCCACTGGGCTGAAATGCCCTTGCGCCTTGCACTCCTTGGAAAGCTAGGGAGGCGGTGTCAGAACTTCAATGCCCCCATCCTGTTTTTCTCAACTGGGCAAAATGGAGATTTTGGAGAGGTGAAAGGTTATGGAGATAAGCCAACCTGAAAGGGTCTCCAGCAGAAAGCCCCCCTCCCCAAGGCCCACCACGACATGAGCACCTGGCCCTATTCCTAACCCAAACTAAGCTTGCAGAGAGAAGGCTCTGCAGGTGATGGAGAGCAAGGGTCAGTTTGGGTCCAGCGGCTTTAGCTTCTGGTGTCCCTGGGAGCTGTCGCATAAGGTCATAAGCACCAGGTTCCATTGCCGGCTGCTGTCAAGCTTATCCATGAGGGCCAGAAGCATGTCTTCTCTTTTAAACAACAATGACGGCATGAAGTTCTCAGAAGCTGAATTTCCTGCTCTGCAGCTTTTCCAGTCCTCTGGATGACCTCCTTGGCCAAACCTCCTGGGAAGAGACGTCACTTTCCTAAAATGACAGGGCTGCTGGCCAATAAAGCCAGGCAGGAGCATGGTGTGGCCAGGAAGAGGAGGAGAGCCGTTCCTTGGGCTAATCTTGCTCTGCTTAGAACCCGGAAACGCCTCTTCTGTCTAGGACAGCTGTGAGCCCTGTTGAGCGTAGAATGGAAGCCCTTCTCTGCTGCTGGGTTTTCTCTGCTTTGAACCCTTGCCCAGGCCATCTGCAGCTGGACAGCTCTGCTCATTAGCCCTTATCGCCCCCCTCCCTCATTGGGGGTGGAATGGCCTCCCAGCCCTGCAGAGACCTCATTAGAGATGGGGAAAGGAAGGGTTCGGAGGGGGAGGGGGAATGAAGGCGTCCTTTGGAAGCTGCCCTCCCCCTTCTTTTGCTTCAAGAGGAGACCCGTTTTCCCCCTTGTCTGAGGAAACCCCCTGAGGTAGGAATGGGATAGATTGGTGCTTCGGAACAGGCAAAGCACGCTGGATCATTGGCCTAAATGAGGAAAGTGGCTCGGTCTGCTGGCGTGGAGCAGCGCAGACACCCTGGATCAGTTCAAAGACCTCAAGCCATCCCTCAGCCCAGAAGACCCTGCCCTGACCCTGTGGAGGAACCTCTGCTGCTGGGTTGGGACCCTTGGGACTCTCCAACGGTGGGAACCTGGACCAGTCTTAGCACGGGTGAACAAACCCCAACACAAGAATCGTTTGTTCAGGCACAGTTCACTCTGTGTTGGCTTCAGTTATGGCAACCAAATCTTCCTAGTTTTACTCCCTCTGCCTCCTCGTCCCTTGTCTTCCTCAGTGGAAGCCTTTCACCCCTTGCTGTCCTGAGGCAGCAAGGCCATCTATTGGGCAAGGCTAAACGGGGTGTCCACTGTGGGACTGTTCCCCCCCCCAATTCTGGAAGGCAACAAGGGCAAATCTGTTCTAGAAAGGGAGGGGGCTACACCCCCAATACATTTGCAGCAGCTCCAGGATATTTCCCTGAGCGAGGTTGAAACTTGAAGGAAGGATTCGCCTGCAGATCTCATCCAACACCCTGTAGCCTCTTTTTCCATAGGTGGCACCCAAGATGGTACCTTGTGGGGAATCCTTTGATAGGCTATGAATTCAAGGCATAAACAGATCATTTCCTCCTTTGTGAAAGCCATGGAGGGCAGGGCCATTGACTGACCCATATCCATATGACTTCAGAGTGTGGTGTGAATTGGTGTGTGCGCCTGGAGGGCTTGAGTAGCTCTGGCTTTCCTATTCACGGGGGTGGGGGGTTGGTTGGACTCAAGGCCCTCCAAGCTGGCCCCAGGCTAGAAACTTGCTACCCCCTTCCGGGATTACCCAGGCCTGGCAGGCAGCTACACGTTCTCGGACCCCAAACAGCTTTGTCTGGAGTGAGGCTGCAGCAGGGGAGCGGCAATGCCAGGTGGGCAGGCATTTTGGAGGCTTGCCTGGGGTTTTCCTGGGGGTGATGGGGTGGGAGACTTCCTTTCTGCAAAGCGAAGAGCTATGGTAGTTCTTGGTAGGGCTAGGAGAACCATTTATCTAGTTGGCTTTGAGGCCAAGGTAGGACTAGAGCTCGGAGCTGAATCACTACACTGAACTGACTCCTTTAAACATTTCTTGATGTCCAACCATAATCTCAACCACCATCTCCGTCCTTGTAATAGAAACCTGTCATTTCTTGTCCTGTCTTTGGAAGAAGTATGAATAATTCTGCCCCATTTCTATCATGGTTCTATCAAACCCTAAAGGAAACCTGTTCATCAATTTCTTCTCCAGGCTAAACACATCCAGCTGTTCCTCAAAAGTTCTTGATCATTTCTCTCCTTCCTAAAATCTGATGCCCAGAACTGGATGCAGCTTTCTAGCAGTGAGCTGACCAGGGCAGAGTAGAGAGAAACAAGAACTTATTTGACCCTCAACATAGTAGTTCTGTTGACGTATCCTAGAAATTGCATTGGCTTTTTCTGCAGCTGCTTCATGTCCACTAAAATACCCAGCCAGATGGGTGGGATTCTTCTCAAAGTACCAAGTCCAGTAGGATTTCCCCCATCCTATACCTATGTCTTCATTTTCTACCCACACCAAGGTGAGTCCCTTTAGTAGGTCCCCACTAAAATTCCTTCTACTGGTTTCTGTTCCATCTTGTCAAGATCCTGAATCATAAGGCGCTGGGATTTGTGACCCTGGGACATTGAAGTGGCTCTTTGGCTTTCCAGTCTCCAGGCCTTGAGGAAAGTTTGAGGTGATGCAAAGAGCATCTTGTGCAATGTTGGTAACATCAGCTGTGGGTTTGGTTGCGTAGGAAGCCCGACCGGTTATTGAGTGCCAAATGCAGAGAAACCAAGTCAGAGCAGCCTGGCTTTCCAAGCAACTGGATGTAGAGCTTAGAAGAGGGTCAGCTCTGAGTAGCAAGAGCCCAGCATGGCTTCTGGGGATGGTAGCATTGGGAATGGGATCTGGTGTAGGCAAAGCTAGCAGATGGTGGGCTTCAGGCTAAAGCCCTTTCCCCCACCTTAATCGGCTTTCCCAGGCCCAGTTTGCATCCACTGGCTTCTCATCCAGACTAGGCTAAATTGTGGGGGAGGCTTTATAGCCATTGGTGCAGGTGCCTGTTTTTCCACTTGTGAGATTTTTACTGGAGGCAAGTAACAAACTGCGATGATGTCAGCCTGCAAATATCTGATGCAAGTACACGATTTCAGCCCTGCAGGATGATTGATTGACATGGGTATTGTCATTTTGGCATCATCACAGCTTGCCCTGGCGGTTGCTGGAAGGAGAGAGGCGTTCCTTCGATGGCTTTGCCCATTAGATGGCCATCAAGCCCACATTTTGAGGCTGGGTTTCAGGTTTGGTTTTGAAAGGCTGGTTTGCATGAGACCGCCCTGACTGTGGTAGGAAAAGGGCTCCATAGGTTAATCCAGGCTGGGCTGCTGGAAGTGCTCTGGTGCCCTTTGGACGGCCCGTTTTGCTCCTCCCTGTGTTTGTTCCCGTGTTCGTCGCCTGGGCCACTGTGTTCTTGTCTCAGCTGCTGACGGGTGACCTTGGCGTGCCGAAAGTTGCCTTGTTGCTGTGCCCCACCCAGGACATTCCCAGCTGCCTTGCAGAGATGTTCAGGGACCTGTTTTAGCACCGGATCAGATGTTTCTCTGCAGCATTCCAAGACACTGATGCACCTCGGACTCCCAGGCTGGGTGTAAGCAGACACATCTGTCACAGCAGTTGAAGTGTTGCTCTGCGTGCAGCAAGGAAGGTGGTGGTGTGGTGGGCAGGGCAGATCCGAGCGGGAGCACCCGTCCGAGAAGGCTGCGGAAGAGGAAAGAGGATGGGCATCTCCAGGATAATCCCCAGTGTTTTGAGAGGCCTTATTTAGACTTTGCGTGACAAGTACTCGGCCTGCTTTTAAGAGGCATGGATTAAGACTTGCCTTTCGACTTCTAGCAGAGAATTCTAAATGTGCTATCCCAGTTTTATTGCAGCTGGTGCAGTCTCGAAGGTGATACAGAGCCAATGTATGTTTCTGTGCATCGTGAAACCTGGACAGAGCCATTCATCCAATTCAAAGGGAGCCTTTTATTGCAAATGCACTTCAGGTCTTGCATCTCTCTGCCAAGTAGGCTATTCGAACCAGAAATCCCAATCCTCAGCAATATTTCCAGTTAATTCAAGTGAATCTGGGGAGGAGGTGGACACACTGCCTGGCAAAAAAAAAATCCCTTTTAGAACAATATGAGAGTTGGAAGGGACCTTGGAGCTCAAGCAAGAGACCCTTTACCATTCCAGATAGATGGCTGTCCAGTCTTCCACGATGGAGGTGTCTTCCTCCCTACCAATGACCCCAGTGGTGATGGCAGAGGTTTGGGCAGAGGGAAAGCTCCTGGGCTCTTGCTTCTAGAAACCAAGAAGTCTTGTGTTTTGCCAATATGTTAAAACAGCTGTTCTTCTGTCCTCATTTTCTGCCAGGAGAACCAGCTGCCTTCCTTGTCTTTTACTTTTGTCCTCCCCAACCCAGGCTTGGGGGGTTCTGGTGGCATCTAACCTAGGTTTCTTAGAGGTGGGTTGAATTTTCATTCGTGCATCATCTCTTTGCCCAATGGGGACTTCCTGCTTTGTGCTGTAACACAAGGGCATCTGGAATCGGCAAAGGGCTTTATAAATATACAGCAAGATCAATCCAGTCCCACTTTAGGCACAAACTACCTGGGGACAGTCCCCTCTCTTGGCCCTGAGAAGGAAAAAAGAGCAACCTTCTCCAGGAAATCCTGGCTGAGGAAACTGCAGGGACAATTGCCAGGAATCAAAAACTGACTTGAAGGTCCATTAAGTGAACCACTTGGATGTCTGGGAGCCATGGGCCATTTTCTTCTATTTTGCATCTAGTGCTCTGTGTGTGTTTGTGTTGCATGTAAGTGTGCAGATGACACTTTTCCAGCATGAACTGGGATCTTGTGAGTCTCGACAAAAGGTGTCGCTTTGGATTTTGAGCCCCAGATTTTGTGGGAAGCGCTCCTGTCTTCCTAGAGATGTGTTCACCACCTGGGGTCTCTGCTCCTTGGCATCTGACCTGGGGTCACGAATTGGGCAGGTTCCCGACTGAATGGCGTTTTGTTACCAGGCAGTCGTGGACGGGGTCCTCAAACCAGTGAAGGCACTCACTCCCACGCACAAAGTCACGCCAGGGAGATCAGCTTACTTAACTTTTCAGGGGACTAATTAGTTCCTTGGCAAAGTGCTTGGAGAGCAAGCACTAATTAATTGGCATTATTTATGATCACTCCCTCGGGGCTGTGATCTTCAGGGCCTCCGCTTTGGAAAGACATTTGTGCTGCAAAAGGCAGCTCCCTCCCTCCCTCCCTCCCGGCTGTTTCCTCCAACCCTTTGCCTCGGCCAGCCTCTGAGCAACCTTCTGGAAGAGCTGCGTAACTCAAGACCACTGAGACGCAGCCTGCTTGTCCAGGGATTGGAAGGTGATCTACCTGCATCCTCTCTGTGGTCCATTCAATTGCAAAGGTCTGTTGGGAAGGGGGGGGGGCTCAAGGGAGTAGAGGAGAGATCTTGTGACAGGGCAGTTAACCTTTGGTCCGGATACTCTAAAAGGGGTGGGAGAACAGGCCGGCAGTCGCCACCGCCTCTTGGCTCTCCCGCCAGACCTGCCTCCCTGCCAGGGGTCATCCTGAGTCAACAGCAGGGCAGCCAGGGAAAACTGCAAGCCAGCTGAGGAAAGCCATGGACCTCCTACCACCTGAGGAGCAGCGGGGCTGAGAGAGAGAGGAGGGTGAGCCAGGGCCTCCAAAGGAGGAGGAAGCGGCAAGATTTTGCTACCCATTGCTGGGCAGAGGATGCCCTAACACAGGGGTGTCAAACTCAAGGCACACAGAGCCACCTAGAAATAGCAAAGGACTGGCCTGCGGGGCCTCTGCTAGCCGTTTTTGACCTGGATGACCTCCTGCAGCACTCGGCTGGCCAAAACGGGTTACACATTTTGGCCGGCAGGGTGCTGCGGGAAGGTCTCCTCGCCGCCCGTCCAGCTGGCCCGCGGAGGACAACGACAGTGCTGATCTGGCCCTCCAAGAAATCCAGTTTGACACCCCTGCCCTAACAGAAAAAATGCCGTTCCTACAACCAAGAGGAGAATGTAATTACAACTGTGGTGGGCTGTCATTACAACCTCGATTCTTGCACATTTATGTTGGACATCAGTCAGGGTACCATCATTATCAGTAAAGGGTATCAGCAGGGTACATTGCTGGAGTGATAAGCAGCAGCAAGACCAACTTCTGTGCCCTGATGTTAGCTCACATCTGTTGCCCCCTCGTCTTGGCAGCCTTGCTCAAGAGGCCACTTGTTGCAGGTTGAACTCTAAACTGAGTAGAAGTAGTGGAAACCAAGTCTGGCCAGCCGTTTGCAGTTTACTCTGGAAAATGATCCATCATGTCAAGATTGGAATTGATGCCCAGAGGGAGGTGGAGGATTGAGTTCCCTGGAGATGCCTTTTGACCCACCGATGACCTGATAAGGGCGAAAGGCCTGGAATCCTGGTCTGTGTTGACAAAGGCCCTCTAGATAAGCCATTTCTAATCAAGCTTTAGTTTAATTTGCCAACCTCGAGTTGAGCAAAATTGCAAGATGAGTTCACAGCAGTGGTGGGTTGCTATCGGTTCGCCCTGGTTCGGGCAAACCGGTAGCGGTGGTGGCGGGAGGCTCTGCCCACCCGCCCGGATGCTTCTGCATCCACGAGCAAACCAGTAGCGACGGGGTTTGAAACCCACCCCTGGTTTACAGATATAAATTAACAGAGTTGGAAGGGACCTTTTAGGTCATCTAGTCCAACCCACCCACCCAAGCAGGAGACCCTACACCATTTTTGACAGATGGCTGTCCAGTATCTTCTTGAAAGCTTCCAGTGATGAAGCTCCCACAACTTCTGAAAGCAACTTCTGTTCCATTGGTGGTTCTCACAAATTTTTTCCTTATTTCCAGGGTGAATCTCTCCTTTATCACTTTCCATCCATTGTTCCTTGTCTGGCCTTCAGGTGCTTTGGAGAATAGCTTGACACCCTCCTTTCTGTGGCAGCCCCTCAAATATTGGAAGATGCTATCATGCCTCTCTTGGTCTTCTCTTCACTAGACTAGCCATGGCCAGTTCCTGCAAATGTTCATTGTATGTTTTAGCCTCCAGTCCCCTAATCCTCCTGGTTGCTCTTCTCTAGAGTCTCAATCTCTTTTTAATAGCGTGGTGACCAAAACTGGATGCAGTATTCTAGGGGTGGTCTTACTAAGGCTTTAGAGTGGTGGTAGTAGTAGTACTTCCCTTGATATTGATTGTATCTCTATTAATGCAGTTTAGGATTGCATTGGCTTTTTTGGCTGCTGCCGCACACTGTTTCCTTGCTCAAGAAAACCATTTGAAGAAATTCCAAGAGGCTCCTCTGAGAAATGTTACTAGTTCTGTTGGGAAAGTGAAGCCTGACTCCTGGCTATGGGGAGCCACCTAGCTGGCTGTTGCCTTTTCTGAGTTTGACTGATCCTCTTCCCCAATAGCCTTTTTAGCTGAAGTTCCTCAAACTTAGGAATTAGAAATTAGGAAGTACGATGCTTCTCCTTAAGAAATTTGGTTAGTTTTATGGTGTGGTTAGTTATGATTTGGTGGCATTAAAAAGTTTGATAAAGAAATAAGTTGCTTAAGTTGAAATGCTGAGATATATTTGGAAGTCTGGAAAGAAAAACCTGTCGAAAGATTTCGGTCAACTGTTTTCCTGTGAACAGCTCTCTTATTTCTCTGTAGTTAAGGCTGTCAGCGACTATGGGGAAGAGATCTACTTTTTAACCTGTTCACATATACTCTGCATACACTGGGTCAGGCTGCAGCCTGTGGATTGTGCAATAGTAGCCAGTTGGATTTATTTGGATGGACATGGAGAGCCAGGAACCGTTGCCAGACCATTAAACTCCTGTTGTTCTTCCGAGGGAAGAATTTCCTTGACTCTTCCATCTTCCCCTCTGTCCTCCTCCCTGAAACGCTTGTGGGGGGGGGGGCTCTTTGCGGCCTGGGAACGAACAGCCCAGACTCTCATTGACCACTGGGAAGCTCCCATTCCCAAACCCCTCTTCATCATCCCAGTCCCTGAGCTGAAATGACCACTTGGACTTGGCCAGCTTGGTTATGTTTCTCAGGTGTCTCGTGTTTAGCTTATCCTATCTAGTATCGATTAAGCAGCAGTGACAGATTGGGGGCTCCCACCTGCAGCTGGCAAGGGGAACCCACTCCTGCCCAGGACCTTCCTGGCTCCCTCCTTGCCCCTCTTCCTCCAGAGGCCCTTCTGCTCCCCAATCCCAGGAATAAAATAATCTATGAGGCGCAGTGGTTAGAGTGCAGGGCTGCAGGCGACTTCTGCTGACTGCTGGCTGCCTGCAATTTGGCAGTTTGAATCTCAGCAGGCTCAAGGTTGATTCAGCCTTCCATCCCCCCGAGGTGGGTAAAATGAGGACCCAGATTGTTGGGGCAAGAGTCTGACTCCGCAAAACGCTTAGAGAGGGCTGGAAAGCACTAGGAAGCGGTATATAAATCTTATTGCTATTGCTAGTAGCAGAAATCTGAGAGGCTCCTGGGGGGCAGCAAAGAGACCCAGAGGCACCTTGCTTTTTGCTGCCACCTAATGGACAGTTGCTGCCCAGATCTGGTACCCCGGGAGAAAAGGAAGGAAAGAGACAGAGAAGGGAGCTCTTCCCTGGCCCTGCTCACCTTGGTGACCGACCCTGACACACAACATTCCTAATCATTTTGCTAAATTGTGAATCTGCAATATGTCTGTGGGATTGTAAGTCCCCCACATTCCATGTTTTTGCCATGGAGTCACAAACTGCACTGGCCCCCCCAGGAGCTTTTGGGGATCCTGGTAGGGCTGACCTTGTTTGCAGAGATGCTGGGGGAGCAGAAAGGCCTCTGGAAGAAGAGGAGCCGGGGGAGCCAGGAGGAACCTGAGCAGGAGTGGGATCACTTGCCTGCTGCTGGGGGTGGGGAGCCCACATTCTGTCAGTGCTGCTTAACTGGTCAGCTCCAACTCCCTCCGCTGAGGGGGATGACGGGCTCCAGGACGGGAGGCTGAGATAACATGTGTTGGAGCACCCAGGAGTTCATCCTTCTTATCTGAGCAGGCTGCCCATTTCCTGTCAAAACAGGCCCTTGATAAAAGGGGCCTTTTCAGCCATAGAGCAGGAGCGAGAAGTTGCTTGCAGGTCAGCGCTGGCGCCTGGTGAAAATGGAGGCAAGTGTACAGGTGTAGGACACAATTGGCATGCAAGCATGAAGCTTCATACTTCGGCCCAGCCTCCCAAGCAAAGTTTGCAAACCATCATTCGAACATTTGTAATTTGCTACACTCAAATAAAGCGTAATCTGGTTTAAGATGATGGCCTGGGTCACACAGCGGCTGAGCTCCCAGAAGACACTCAACGATGAAGCGTCCAGTTCTGTCTTGCTCCAGTGAGCTATGTGCTAACAAGCATGATTGTCAGTTGTGGGAATGGCCACTATTGATCCGTTGCTTTCTAAAAACCTGTTAGAAAGACAAGATCTGCAGTCCAGTCCCTTTTCTAAGTAGCCCCTGACCTGGGCACGTCAGACTCCTTCTGTGGGTTCCCTGTTTTCTGGCACAGGGTTGCCACCCCCACTTCTCTCCTTTCCAGGTGTCTGACATGTTGATTCTGACTTTGGGGCTCCTGCTCTCTGTTTGTAGGTGTGGTTGTGCTTTTCTGCACCAGGTACTGCAAACATTTTCTAAACCATTGTCTGCCTGAGATCCAGCCAATGCCATCCTGCCAACAGGACCCAACTCCAAGAAGTGCTGGTGGAGGAGAAGGGGGTGCTGAGTCTTGAGCCAGCCGTGAGCTTCCTTTGCGGCTGGCTTCAGTGAGCATTGCCCCTTTCTGGAAGGGGGAGGGAGGGCTTGCTAGGCATTCCGACAGGCAGCCATGCAACCTTATCCTCAGCAGGACAACAAAACCATTGATTGTCCCTGTGGACAAAATCCATTTATGCCTCACACCTAGATTTGGGGAGTGGTCCTTAGGAGAACATTCTTTCAGTTCTTCCTGTCTGGGAGAGAGATGGGCACCTTCAATTGGAAGTGCCAAGAAACCCTGGCTGGTTGCTTACCCTTGCTTCTATCCAAAGATGATTGTTTTCCAACCACTTTCCAGAAATTCTGGAGATGTCTTTGCACCAAGGGCCAGACACGGAGAAGGAAGTTCCCTGAAAAACAGCTGCCCACCCTGTGGGGCTTATCTGCAGGGATGACCTTGGGAGCAGCAGGTCACTGCTGGAGGAGATTCCTTCATGATCCTATGTCAAAAGAGGGATGCTCTTGTGCTGACACTCCAGAAGAGTGTGACCCACACAGCAAGAGGTTCTGAGCTAACAGAATAAGGACGGTCTAGAGCAGGGGTCTCCAACCTTGGCAACTTTAAGCCTGGAGGACTTCAACTCCCAGAATGCCCCAGCCAGCTGGCTGGGGCATTCTGGGAGTTGAAGTCCTCCAGGCTTAAAGTTGCCAAGGTTGGAGACCCCTGCTCTAGAGGACAAACGTGGGAGCTATTGAAATGAGCCTTTGGAGGGGCCTTTGTGGGCAGGGGGCCTCCAGCTGGGCCCTCCGCTGTGATTGTGGGCTGGTCATAAGGCAAGTAGGTTGGGGCTCACTCACCTTATGGCCAATGCTGCTGTTCTGTGCCAAAAAATGGCAAGATAAATCAACGCTCTTAGCAACGTGGAGCCTCTCCATTCAGGAGCAGTGCATGAGCAGGGGACACAGATCACACGTCTGGCTAGTCTGAACCATTGCAAAAGGCAGCAATGTTATGTGTGCGGTCTTTTATTTAAATATCTAATGTTCTTTAGTTGACTAAATTCCCATTCCTAGCATCAGGCTAACAGCAAATGAACACCATCACATCACGCATGATTACCGTTTACATCCCCAAATCTTAACTCTCTTCTGCTTTCCCTTCACACCATCGTTCCCAGAGTTGTACCTGCCAGTTGAATCTGGTCCTACAACTCACATCATCCCCACCTAGGGGAGCAGCCAGCCTGGTTGGGGATGCTGTTCTCTGAATTCAATTCAGCCAGTATGAAACCTCCGGATGCAAAGCAGGCTTGGACCAGCCTTCCAGGCCAAGGCTGCTCATGGCTTCTCTTGGCATAGTGGGTGCAAGTTGTGTCTGCGTGTCAGTGTTTGAACTGTGGGCTGGATCAGGCACCCCCTTGTCCCAGGAACATCTGCACCCCAGGTCCTTCTTGGACCCCAGGAAGGCTGCCTTTGTGGTGTCTCCCAGAATCGTCTGGCCCATATGCAACTGGCCCCAACTTGGCTCCCCTGAAGAAAGCCATCAGCCCCCCCACTTGGGTGAGGGCCCCCCTCGGGGTCTCAGTGGTTAGGTTTCAAAATTTTTTACTACAGGTTCTGTGGGTGTGGCTTGATGGGAGTGGCATGGCGTGGCTTGGGCGTGGCAGGGGAAGGATACTGCAAAATCTCCGTTCCCACCCCACTCCAGGGGAAGGATACTGCAAAATCCCCATTTCTTCCCGATCAGCTGGGACTTGGGAGGCAGATAATAGATGCGGGCGGGGCCAGTCAGAGATGGTATTTACCGGTTCTCCGAACTATTCAAAATTTCCACTACCGGTCAGAACTGATCAGAACCTGCTGAAACCCACCTCTGGTTCTCCTATTGTGATGCTCGATCTCCATTTTTTAGATTTATATGCCACCCAGAGTGACCTGATTCAAGTTGGGCAACCTTATTAACCTAATAAATAAATGTTTGCCAAGTTTTGCGGCATAATCTTTCCAATGTGGGTGATGCACCCTGGTGTTTTCCGGCCAAATTTAGGAGGAAAAGAAGAAGAGGAAACTCCATCTTACGACAACCCCAACCCAACCAGCGTTTCCTCCTTCCCCCACAGAGACTGTTTTATAGAGGGGGTGGGGGTGTTGGCCTGGTCCTGCCACATCTCCAGCCTGCAGCTGGGGGGAAACATTGGGAGGCTGACTCTGCCTGGTCTCATCATGATGACGACATGGGGCTCAGCTGTGGAGAAGGAAACTGGGGAGGGGGCAGCAGCAGCAGCAGCAGGAGAGATGGGAGGAATCAGGATGGGAAAATGCTGAGGCCCATAGAGTAAGAGGAAGTGGGCAAGACCCAGCAGCTTCTGAGTCCGGTCTGTGTTTTGCGTGCTCTTCCTGGAAGGGAAGCTGTTGAGTGAAGTCCTGGTGCCAATGGTGACTGAGAGCAAGGAGAAGAAGCGGACGGTTTGTCTGCAGCACATCAAGCGGAGGAGAGAATATAGAAGAACTGACTTGGAAGGACTTGGAGGTCTTCTAATCCAACCTCCTGCTCAAGCAGGAGACCCTGGACCACTTTGGACAAATGGCTGTTCAATCTCTTCTTAAAAGCCTCCAGTTTTTAAGCACCATAATTTCTGAAGGCAACTTCTGTTCCAATGATTAATTGTTCTCACTCAGGAAATTCCTCCTTAGTTCTAGGTTGTTTCTCTTCTTGATTAATTTCCATCCGTTGCTTCTTGTCCTGCCCTCTGGTGCTCTGTAGAATAGGCTGACCTCCTCAAATATTGGTACGCTGCTATTATGTCACCCCTTTTTTCTCTAGACTAGCCATGCCCAGTTGCTGCAACCGTTCATCATTATGTTTTTAGCCTCCAGCCCCCTAATCATCTTGGTTGCTCTTCTCTGCACCCTTTCTAGAGTCTCAACATCTTTTTTTATATTGTGGTAACAAAAACGGTGCAGTATTCCAATTGTGGACACAACCTAATGCTTCGCGCCTGAATTTCAGACTCCACCTAACTTCTCTGCCATCTCTCTCAGTAAAAGTTCCTTTTGAAATGTACATTGATTCAAGAGTTTTACTTTCTTGAGAAGGAGGTTGAGGCATTTGGTCTCTTGACTGCCAAAGGGGAGAAATCACCCCCTTCATCCAGGGAGCAACCCCATGGCACTGCTGGTCCTCCCTCCCTCCAGACCATGGTGGAAAAGGTCTTCTCGGGAGCATCCGTTGCCCTTTTCAGGGAAGAGCAGGGCCTGCCAAGCATTTCTGAACAGGCTCCTGACATAGAAAATGTTCCCAGCGGGGCCTGAGATCAGCGGCCCAGGCAATGCCAGTGGCCAATTAGTGTGAGTCTAATCAGAAGTTGTCTGCAGTCCATCCCCACCGGCTTTCTGAATATTGTATTTCTCTGATTATAGCAATAATCTGCTTTAAGTTTGCTTTGGTCTGATGGTCAGGGGTGTCAAACTCAAGGCCTCAAGGCCCAAGGGATGCTTAGATCTGGCCCACAGGGCTGACCTGGAAACAGCAAAGGACCGGCCCACGGTGCCTCTGCCAGCGAAAATAGAACCCACAGCCCTCCTGAGCTCCGTTTTCACTGGCAGAAGGTTGCAGGAGGCCGTCATAGCTGGCGGAGCACTCAGGCCCCCACAGGTGCCCCCGACACGAGTGATGATGTGGCCACGCCCACCCTGGCCACACCTACCCCATCCCCCGGAGGTCAAACACAACCCTGATGTGGCCCTCAATGAAATCTGAGTTTTGAAATCCCCTGGTCTAGGTGCTCTCCTAATCCCTTGCAAAGGCAGCGCAGCCGGTACTCTGCCCCTCTCAGGACTTGGCCCGCGAGGCCACAGATTTGTTAGGAAAGGGGCCAGAAGAAGCCTGCGGTCTCTGACACACTTCCTGTTGCCGCCTCTCTGAAGTGTGCAAAGCCACACCGCCGATCGGAGAAATTGTGGTGAGTTACAATGGCTTCAGTCCACTCACTTCTGGGGGCTGTACAGGTAGCCCTGGAGGTACGACCATTCCTTCTGTGACCGTCTGCAGCTCCAGCAGTGCCCTGATGGTGCCCATGCCTGGTCCCTGAAGTTGCATGATCAAAATCCGGGCGCTTGGCAGACTCCCCACACAGGACTGCAGGATGCTTCAGCTCCCCCTCCTGCCCATCTCCCCTCGTCTCTACCCTTTTGCCCACCTTGCAGAGGGCCCTCCTGGGGGGTAGAGTGGTGCTGGAGCTGGACTAGAGATCTGGGGTCTTCAGCACATGTGGTGGCACTGCCACTTCAAGAAGTGCTGTCTGCCACAGCTCAAGGCCATCTTGCAAAGCCCAGCCTCCGCGGTGATCTTTGTGCCTTTCTCCCGCAGCTGATGAGGGCCCCCCCGGCCTGGCTCCCTATGAGGCAGCGCTCCTTTCTGAGGCCGCTTGCACCCTTCCCCAAGAGGCACATGCCATTGGTGGCATGCTTGGGAGGAAGAAAGCCTGGCATGGGGAGGGGAGGGCAGCCAGGGGGTGAGGCCGAGAGGGCAAGGTGGCCAAAGGGGCGGGGGTGGGGAGCTGAAGGGGAGGAAGCCCCTCATTGTACTGAGGCTGGGACAGGGAGGGGCTAGCCGGGAGGTATGTGTGTGATCAGGGTGGATCCTCACATAATAATCGGTGGCATTTGGTTAACGAGGGCAACCAGGAAGGCCTCCCATTGCCCTGGCAGCCCTTCCTGGCCGAGTGAGCAGGTAGGAGTCTCACTTGGTCAGGGCTGCAGGCTCTTCAAAGGATAGGACAAGAGCATCCATGCGCAGACCCTGGTCCTTCTCCCTCCAGCCGAAGCCCAGCCCCCCCCCACATTCCCAGATAGAAGACCCCTCGGGTGGCTAACTCAGATGAGGGCCGGTTCCCAAAAAAGTCTAAAGCAGCCCATGAAAGCCTGTCCTGCCGGCTTCCGTCCGTCACTTTGAGCCCGAGAGTGGGTGTGATTTGCCCACCAGGGCCATTGTCAGGTGCCTTTAACAAGGGAAAGTTTCTCTCCGGCTCATTAGTCACTGAATAGAGGGAGTGAAAGGCAGCAGCTGCACATGTGAAGTGTGCAAGCCCAATTTGAGCAGCACTTGGCGCTCAGGTGAGAAAAAGACTCTGTAGATGGGGTGAATGTGGGGCCTGAGGATGAGCTTCATGCTCTTCACAGGAAGACGTTGAATCCGATCTGTTTGACTTCTTAACCACACTTTTCCTCCCCATCTCCCTTGCATCCCCCTCAGAGGCAGATGGGCCGGGCGTGTTTGCTTTAAGGATACAAACGCGGGATTATTTTAGGTTTTAAGGGAAAATAGGAGCTGCGGTATCCACACACCTGTGCAAAAGTACACAATCCTGTTTGCTGGGACTTTTTCCTTGCTGGCAGCTGAAGGAGGCAGAACAGTGATGGGTTGGTATGATTTACTAGACGTGAATTTATTGGAGTGGGTGGGCGGTGGGTGGGATGGGGGATAAATTCTATTTGAGCCCGAGCCTCTCCCAATTCTTGGAAACCTCCCAAAGTTGCCTTTCCCATCCAGGTGATGGATGTGTCTGTTTTGGGCTCCATGCACGCAGGCAGGCAGGCAGGCAGGTTCTCCCGTACAAGCCTCGACTTCTCTGTGTTCCCTGGAGGCCTGGGCAGAAAACAGCCTTTTGGAAACAAGTAAGAACTGGTGGGACCAGCAGGCCACTCCTTAGGCAGAGATCATATTACCTGCCTACCTGCATTTTGCACCTTCCCCTTCGTCTCTTCCTCCAAGAAAGGCCTGGGGTGAAGAATCCCGTGATCTGAGATGGAGCCAGGGTTGTAGGACAACTGCCCCGACCTCTCCCAGATGCCTCTTGCCCCCCTTGGAGGAAATTAGAGGAGAGGGGGGAGGGCAGTTGCCACAAGGCAAGCAGATTGGGGACCTAGGCATCCCCCTCACCCCCGCAAAGCTCCACCATGACAGGGTCTGGAAGCTTGAGAACAGGGTGAGGGATTGCTTCAGGGAAGGAGGAGGAGGGGGCTTTGCAAATAATCCCCCCAGCGACTCCAGGGTGGGTGGTGGGCTGGATGGTTCCATGAAGCAGCAAGGAAACCCGGGAATAGCAGCAACTGGGTGAAAAAGTAATGACATGTCATTAGAAAGCAGGTGAAGATAAATGAAATGCATTGCTAATGAGGCTAGAAAACTACAGATTGGATAAAAATATTGTGTGAGCTTACTATTTTTATGAAATATTAGGATCAGAGAGATTGAAGGAACTCATGGGTGTATATTAGAGTGATGGGATTTGTCGATCAGTAGGGCATCTGCAGAGTCCCTGGGTGCAGGTGGCAAATGCGTTTGTAAAAATAATAATAATTTCATTGGTTATACCAGGCTTGCCAGTTGCATAGCTTTATTTTCAAAGCTCTAAAGTTGAAAGTTCAACATCAGTAACTTCTGTGGAATGTTTTGGAAAACAGAGATCTGTAAATAAGCTTTCCAAATAGCATCGGAATTATTCATACCAAATAGATGAATCATGGTGTAAATTGCCAGCTGAATGTGGCAGTAAAAGCTTTTCCAGGTGGGGACCACGGGCAGGGAGGGGCACCGCTGTAGTGGCTTCCCTCCCTCTCTGGGATGAGCCAGGGAAGTCCCTGTCCTTCTGCACCTGGACACTCTGCAAATCTGCCTACTAATCCATAACTGACTGATGTGTGATGGCAACTTCTCTTCGACTCTTTCATTGCAATCAGAGCGGTTAAGAAACGCAGACTGAAAGCAGCAGCAGCGGCAGCTGTTTAAGAACAAGGAGACCAGAGAACTGAAAAGGGATTGGTTTTGGGGGGAGACTAAATGCCAGATGCAGGGTGGCCCAGATCTAGGGGAGCCATGCTGGAAATTTCCTGGTGGGGGGAGGGGCTTAAGTTGCATCTCTTCCGCCAGGAAAGCCATCTGAGCCCCCCCCACATCCCCATCTGGCCCCTTTCCCACTTCCTGCAAAAGGAAGGCAGGGCCCTTGCAGAGAGGTCCACCCGCAGTCCTTGAGCTGTCTCTCTTCTCAGAAATTAATTCTGGGTATGAGGAAGGCATACATTTAGAGAGCCACTTTGGCCTAGTGGTTACCGCCCAGGCCAGAGATCAGGGACCCGGGAGTTCTAGTCCTTCCCTGGCACAAAGCCAGCTGGGGACCTTCTCAGCCCGTGAAGAAGCTGGCAAGGGCAACCCATCGAAGCCAAGAAAATGCCAGGATTAGTCCAGGTAGCTACCCTGAGTCAAGGCTGACCGGAAGGCATGAAAATAAATAACTAAACGTCTTGGATGCTCTGGCTGATTTTGCAGCTGGTGCAAAGGTTTGGCTGTTGCACTCTAGGTTTTCCCAGGAGGACGCTGCCCGTCATCCATCCAGACGGAGCCCCTGCCCCTCTGGGACAGCCTTTCTGACTTCTCTTTCCTCAGGAGGCATTTCCCTTCCAGACAACCTCTCTAAGTGCACAGAAACTTCCAAAGGTTTTCCAGTGCAAGAGAAGGAGGATCCTGCAGTGGGAAACCGAGGCAGAGTTGGAAGGGGAGTCTTGGGCACTTGGAATACTGAGCAACCCCTGTGGCAGCGCTGCACTCAGGCCCCTTCATTTGTGCCCCCCTCGGAGCCTATTGCTTGCTCCAGCCGTGCAGCCTTCCTGAGTTTGGTCTCAGCAGAGTGCAGGAGAGAGCCAGAGGGCCTAGTGGTTACAGTACTGGGCCAGGAGCAGGGACTCCCATCACAAGGCCAGCTGGGTAGTTTGAGAAGCCTGTTCCTCTCAGGAGGAGGGCAGGCAGCCCCTTTGGGAAAGCATAAGGACGCTTCCAGGGACTTCCCAGGAGCCTGGCTATTGCTGGGCACACAGGAGGTGCCCATGAGGCCCTGGGCAGCTGCATCTCCCTCCTGGCCATCCACTGCAGAGGCTGGAGCACCCAGCCTGGTCCCTCGGGAGGCGGAAGGGAAGTCATCGGTCTGCAGGGCAAGAACATTTTGGATGCTCTCCCCGGGATCGGCCTGCCGCCCTCCTGGTTGCCTTTTGGCTGCCTTCTCCCTCCTTCCGAGACGTTCTGGGAGGATCCGGCTACTTGAGAATCATCATCTCTTTTTTCTCCCGGCCGTCAATATTGCATGAGGGTATTAAATATTTAAACTCAAATGAGCCTGGCTGTGGAGGGGAAGGGGGGGATGACGACTCGGTTTCAAGTTCTGGTTAAATATTTTTTTTCTTTTATCATGCAGCTGTGTCGATTAGAAAAACGACACTGCTATTTAAAATGCTGTTCTGTGTCCCTCTTTAATTAAGGCAACGGCATAATACCGATCTGCCCTCGTTAATGAATTTTTAACTATCAGAATGAGAATGCGGCGGCTTGCCGGAGTCTGGGGCCGTGGCTGCTTTCCTGTGCAGGGATCCTGACGTGAAGTTCCAGAGAGGATTGAATAAAGGCGATAAAAGGAATAAAATAAAATAAATAAAATAAATCGTGGCTGGACCATTATGCAGCACTCATTTCGCTTCCACTCTGTGACATATCAGAGTTGTTCCCATGCATGTCTCCAAAAAACCTCCTCCTTCCAGCCGTTCACTCCCTTTGCATCCCAACTTTCTTCACTTTTACTTTAATTTTGTTCACCTGCTGGCCTTCTCCAGCCCTATCCACTTCCTTAACAATTTTATGTTACATTTCCATCAGAGTTTCTGTGTTTTTCTTCCTCTGCCTCTGTCTGCCTTCCTGCCAGGCGGGGCCTTTCCCCTAACATTTGCAGCCATCAAAATCTCTTGTGGGTAGTTTTTTCCTACCTGCAGCTCTCACTTCAATGTTTTTCATTCTTCCTATTAGTGGAACCCCTCCAGCTCCTGTGACAAATTCCTTCCCTTCCAATTCCTCCTTCCTTCTTTCCTCCTTCCATTGCTTTTTCTTTAATGCCCACCTTCTGTTCTTCTGCTTTCCTTTGCATCGCCTTCTCTTTCCTGGCTGCTGTCAGCCTTGAGTCCTCTGCTTACAGCCTCCTCCATTTTTCCACCCCCGTTTTAGTCCCAAGATCCACTCTTGAGGATTTCCCTAGAAGAAAAGGTCAGAATTGCACCATGTGGTAAGTCCTGAAGTTGGAGCAAAGGTGCAGCTGTGCTACATTTGCACTTGATTTCTGGCCAAGAGAGACGGGCCTTTTGCCCTCTTTGGAGAAACTCTCCAATACAAGTAGTCCTCAAGTTACAATGGTTCATTTAGTGACCGTTCAAAGTTACAACGGCACTGAAAAAAGAGACTTATGACCATTTTTCACAGTTACGACCTTTGCGGCATCCCCATGTCACATGATCAAAATTCAGACGCTTGCCAACTGACTCACTTTTATGACGGCTCCCGGGATCCCCTTTTGCTCTGACAAGCAAAGTCAATAGGGAAGCCAGATTCCCTTAACAAGCATGTGACTAATTTATCAACTGCATTGATTCACTTAACAACTGAGGCAAGAAAGGTCATAAAATGGGCCAAAATGCACTTAACAAATGTCTCACTTAACAATGGAAATTTTGGGCTCAATTGTCATAAGTCGAATACCTCGAGATATGGAACAAATGTTGGAACAGAAAAGAGGGTCGAAAAACAACTGACTAGAATTCATAAAATGGAGAATTAAAGTTATGTATGTAACTACAGTAGAATGATAACGGATAAAACAAATGTATAAGTAATATAGATAGAAGAAGGATGTCTTTAGATATGTAAATACTGAACAGACTATTTGTATATAAGTAATAAGGTATATATGATACTTATCTTTCATCTTAGTATGTATGGCAAAAAGAATTCCAGGATAGTTACACCATGTCCAATATTTTAATATGTGTGTAATAAAACTTTAATAATAATAATAAAAAAGTTGAGGACTACCTGTATTTAAAAATGATAAACATTGAGCCTTCTTGCTACTCTTTGATGAAGTGAATCGGGAGGAATATTCTTACAACTGAGAGTTTGTAGTTTGATCCTTTTAGTCGCTAAGTTCAGTAACACATTTCACAAGGCCATTGTGGGCTTTAGTTAATGTTAACCTTGGTTAGTTTTTTATGGCTAAGCATGTTGTATGAACATCATTGAGTTAGCCAGTTTCTGGATTGTTTTATTATATGAGCCACAGTGGTGTAGTGGTTAGAGTGAAGTACTGCAGGCTCCTTCTGCTGCCTGCCGGCTGCCTGCAATTTGGCAGTTCAAAACTCAGCAGGCTCAAGGTTGACTCAGCCTTCCATCCTTCCGAGGTGGGTAAAATGAGGACCCAGATTGTTGGGGGCAAGAGGCTGACTCTGTAAAATTGCTTAGCTAGAGAGGGCTGTGAAGCGATATGTAAGTCTTAAGTGCTATTGCTATATGAACCAAGAAAGTGACATCTGACACAGCAGGTCAAAGGCGGGATGTGAACCCTGGCAATGCTGAATATGCGTCTCTGAGTCTGTGTTTGGTTAAAAGAAGCAACATTCCAGGGCCAAGGAATCGGGCTGTCTGAAAAGCGAGACCAGATTCGCTCCTCCGTCAGGCCCGGCCTTTTCCCGTGCCCTGCCGCTCATGCCAGGAGCCAGGCGCTGGCTTGTTTCTGATGCTGAGCGAAAGGGAAGCTGGCCAATGATGGTGGACTTTATAGTAGTGCAAATGGCAAACGTCGCAGAGATATGCAGAAAATCCCGCCCCGCGTTTGCATGCAGACGGACAGTCAGACACACACAGACACACAGATACAACCCACCCATCCAAAAGAAGCATCTACTGGGAAGGCACATCCAGCCTTTGCACAGTTTTCCAATCTGACCATGAGAAGCTGCAGAAACCAAGGGCTGCCGTTTCTGTGCCAGCTCCAAGCCTCTCTTTGCCCTCCCTTCTTTGTCGAAGAGCACTGAGCCTATGTCGTCCCTGCGATTAGACATCCTCCAGGGGTGCCAGTCTGGCCTCTGGGGGTTCTTCTGGGGAGGAAGGAGCCCCTCCTTCCTTCCAATGGGTCACTGCCAGCCTCACTCTTGGTGGAGGAAAGCAGCTCAGGGCTGCCCCAGAGCCTCGACTGCTGCTCTCTCGGGCAAGTTTCCTGGCAGCTATTCCTGTCTCAGAGCTCGTAGGAGGATCCGGAGATATTTATAAGCCTCTTTTCGAAAATAGCAACAGGTACAGTCAGTAAGCCATTATGTCAGGGAGGCGCCAGGATCCGTTCCTGCCTGTTGAGCTCTCGGCAGCCTCCCAGGAGCATTTGCCCCCCCACCCCCCGTGGCCTTTTCAAGGGGGGTCATTGGAGAGCCAGAAAGACCCCTGGAGTGGCTGAGCTGAGGGGCTGCATCCAGCTACTGCTTTTGCTGCTTTTCCCCATTCTGACCCACTGGTGGGGGCAACCTGGTCATGCTGCAATAGGCAGCACTTCTGCCGATCTGGGCAACCCTTTGGCAGGATTGTTGCAGGGCAAGGGTGCCCTGTGCGCCATCGGGTGCCGCTTGGCTGTTTTCCTGTTGCTAAAACTGGGCAGGAGGTCACCTCCACTGGGGCTCTCAGAGGCCCAGGCCGAAAGGGGCCTCTGCCCTCCTCCTTGCTTCCCTTCGTCAGCTTCCCAATCCATCAAGCATTGTGGGGCCCCTGGCCAAGTTGACCTGCAGGTGGTTTGCCACGCAGAAGCGATTTCTCCTGCCTGAGTCACTCACACTGACCACTGCTTTAGCTGGAAATGTTAATGCCACCAATCACGGCCCTGGAGGGAGACGGGGCCCTCCTTGTTTTCCAGCACACAGGCCTTTTCTGGGTCAGAAGCAGCTTCCTGGCCTTTTCTTTCCTTTGATCTGGGTCTGCTTTGCTCTGCCTCTTTTTGCTCTGGACCTGGGTTGCAAATGCTCCAAAGGGCCTTTGTGTTATGCACGAGGGTGACATAGTGACAGTCCGTAAAAGGTTCTGGCAAATATCTCGCTGACTGCTGCAGCAGACATGGCTGACAAGAGGAGGAGGAGGAAGAGAAGGAAAAATCCTACCCCCTTCGTGCAATCTCAGTGTTGACAATCAGGGAGGAGAGAGAGGGAGAGAGAGAGGGTTTTCCCAGCTCTTCCGGGTGCTTCTGGCATGAATGGAGATGCAGCCCTGAGCTGACCCCAGCGGCTCTCTCTGAAGCTAAGCAGGGCCTGCCCTGGCTGGCTGTGGGAAGGGGCACCTCGGGATGCAGGAAACCTCTCAAAGAAGGCAGGATTTCTATAGTTATTGAACTGTTTGTTTGTTTGTTTAACTCAGTGTTTCCCAAACTTGGCTATTTTAAGATGCATGGACTTCAATTCCCAGAATTCCCCAACCAGTATGCCTGGTTGAGGAATTCTGGGAGTTGAAGTCCATACATCTTCAAAGGGTCAAGTTTGGGAAACACTGGTTTAACTCCAAACTCACACATAGGTGAGTTTAAATAATCCCCTCCCCCAGGATGGGGTTGCCTGGAAAGCCGCACCTTCCTTGGGGCCATTGTGGCTCAACACAACCTCTCAGCTGCCGCCGCAAGTGGTGAATCTGGCTGGGCACCAGACAGCCTGAAAGTGGGATCCATCCGTGGAAGGAAGGAAGGAAGGTCAGAAGCAGCAGCTTCTCCAGCCTGGAGCTTTGGGGTTCAGGGGCAGTTTTGCTGTAGTAGGAAGGGCCAAACTCCTGCCTGGAGGGGGCCTTGGCTTCCAGGAAATTCTGCCGATTGTCTGCAGGATATTCTCAGGGGGCCCCTGGGACTCAGAAGCCCAGCAGAGGCCAGTGGTCACTTATCAGAGATCCTCTCCAGACCAGACCCTCAACGGGGGATGGGACAGGGGGCTACTAGGGTGTCCCTTCCGGCCTTCCAAAGGAGCTTCAGGGAGCCTGTTTTGCTGGTGTCTCCTTGCTAGGTCTGCAGAGGCTTCCTTGTGCAGGAGGCTGCCAGAGGAGCTGGGAATGATGGACTTGAGGTGCATCTGGATTGGCTGCTTTGGAAAAGGCTCTTGAACAGGCTCTGGCTGCCTGTGCCCTGTGTGACTGATGTGGATGGAACAGAAGAGCATCTCAGAGTGGAACTGGGGGGCTCCTGGCTGCTCCCTGAGCTTGGCTGGTCGCTTGCAGGCATTTTGTTACCTGACTAGGCAACGTCATCAGTGCTGGTGAGTGTGGGTTTGCTCCCTGTTCGTACACAGTCACTCGCCCTGCCAGTGCTGGTGAGGGGGTTGTGTGTGGTTGTCTCCTTGGTGTTTCCTTGATTAGGGCATCATTTGGTGCAGCGGTTAAGGCACCGAACTAGAAATGGGCAGGTGAGGAATTCTAGGAGGTCTGCATGGGTCCTGCCCCCACCCCAAGGCCCTTTGCATACCCCACCTGATTTCTTGTGCACAGTCCTGGACAGTTGGGTGCTCAGGAAGCGCTTGCAGAGACAGGCTGATGCTTCCCTGCCAGGAGACCTTGTTTCTGGACAAGGATGGAGGGCCTTTTGGAGAGATGCAAAGGGGGCAGGGAGGGGCCAGGGACGGCTTGCCCCGATGGCTCCGGGGAGCGGGGAGCAAGCTGCTTCATCCAGATGTGCCCCGTGAGCACGTCCATTCCTTCCCCTTGGCTGCGAGGAGGGATTTCCCAGAGCAATGCATGGAAGGGCAATCCATGCATTGTGGGTGTGGTTGTTGGCAAGGACACCCCCTTGGGGCCGCGGGCAGCCATTCCATGGCTGAGCCTGGGGAGGGTAGCTCTCCTAATGGCCTGGGACCACCACAGGCAAAGGGACTCCTTCCAATCACATCTGAATCACAACCCCTCCCCCCACTTAGCTCTGGGAAGGCTTCCCTAGAGGGCCCCCATGCTTTGGGCTGGGGTGCCTTTCCTGCAGGGAAGAGGGCCGTGGGGCTGGCTTGCCCTCCCCTTCAGGAGTGCCCCTTCCCTCTGTGAAACCATTTCCGGCCTGGCTCCTGCCCTGCATCTGGAAATGGTTACTGCTGGGGGCTGGCCTTGGCACAGAGGCAACTAGTGCCTCCCCCTCCTGGCGCCCCTCGGTTCTGCGGGCTCTTCTGAAAGCCCTGCCCTGGTGGTGCGTGTGCGTGAGTGCGTGCATGCATGCTGAGGATAGTGCACGGGCTACTCCTGGGTATTCCCCACCCCCCATGGCTGGGCTGTGTGTGGCAGTCTGGACGTCGTCTGCAGTTCCATGGGAGCTGGATGTGGGCTGGATGTCCCCGGCCCCTCTGGCACGCTAAAGGATGGGCTCTCTCCTTCCTTTGGCCGTGGTGGGTCGGGGGTTCTGTGCTCCAGAGGCAGAGGCCCCTTTAAAGCCTGGCATTCCTGGCTGGTCAGTTGCTGCTGCTGCTCCTGACCCAACGTTGCGGAGGCCGGGTGGAACGCTACAGGTTGAGGGCAGCCCCCAACCCCATGGGCCCATTTCCAGTCCATGAGCTAGTCTAGCAAAGGCGCCAGGGTTGTATCGGCCACGTGGGCTTCCCTGGCGTTTTCGGGGCTGCTGAGTAAAACCTGGCAGCAGAGCCGTGAAGGGGCCCAAGTGTGTTGAAACGGGCAGCGAAGCCGTTTCCTGCTCTCCCTACTTCTGCACCAGGAAAGTTTTGCCAGATCCCAGGGTTCCTTTTCATGCCAAAGGAGAAGCTGCCAGCTGGTTGTGCGGATAGGCTGCCCTGGGCGCTCTCTGCTTTTCAGCCCCACTCTTTCACTTGGGACTTTGTGCCGGAGGATTCAGGGTTCCCCACCCTGGAAGAAGCTCCCAGCAGCAAAGGAGCCCTCTCTGGGTGCGACAGCCGTTCTCTGCCCCCTCAAATGCCCTTGTGGGTGAGTTAGGGGCAGAAGCCCTGATTCATCCCCGCTGGGCAACCCCCAACTCCCTCATGTCATAGATAGCTTGGTGCCCCCAGTCTCCAGAGTTTTGCCTTTGGGGCAACATCCAGTCTGAGCTGCAGCCTGAGAAGGAATTGTGGAACTGTGCAGTCGGGCTGGGCACCCTTTGCCTCCTGCTCCCACTCTGTTCTTGGGGCAAGACGGGCAGGTATGATGAAATGGCTGCCTTCTCATGGATGTGAGGGGTTGGATTAGCAGGCTCTTTGCCATATCACACCTCCCCCCCCCCCATTGCAGCTGTTTGTATGGCCGGCTGGGTTTTTCACCAGGCCCCCTTTTCCCCTGGCGATGAAAGCTTTGATCAGCAGGCTGTCTGTGCAGTGTGCCCCCCACCCCAGATCTTATTGCCTTTTTTAATGCCACCAGGCAAAGACCTCCTAAGGCCCCCTCCCAGACCAAGGGGGGATTTAAGGGTCCACACAGTGCCCAGGCTCCCTGAGACCCCTCCCCCACTTCCAAGTTGCACAGCATGGGAACGCCTAGTGGAAACTTGTGCCACAAGGGAGACATTTTGTAACCCCCTCACTCAAGCGAGCAAATGGGAAAGGCTGCCCGGGGGGGGGGGTACCCAGAGCAAGGGGGCTGGCCATGAACTGAGTTGGTCCTCAGTGAAGGATGCCCGTGCCCATTCCCGCACCCGGCCATCTGGAAGAGCAGCCAGCTTGTCCTGCCCAGTGGAATAGTATCTGGCCCTTCTGGGGAGGAAGCGCTTCCTTCCCAGCCAGACAAAGAACATGACTGTCCTTACAAGGCTGCAATCCCCACATCTGGATTGGGGTGGGGTGGGGCAGGGCTGCTCCTCTTGGGGGCCCCGCAGGGATGCCCCTGAGCCCTCTATCCACCTGACCCCCCTGGGTTTCCCCAAATGCTTAGGTCTCAGTTCAGAAAGGATGAAAATAGCCCTCTTCCTCTTTCTCTGGGCAAGCAGAAGCTGCCAGCATGAATTGGGCAAGCGAGTGGCTGGCATGGCAGTTGAGAGCGAAAGGGAGCAATAAAGAGAGCCGCCCTCGGGGTCTGCAGCCGACCCTCTGCCTAATATTCTCCTGGGCCGTTTGGGTTGTGTCCAGGGTGGGTGGGGGCTCGTAGCCAGCCAGCCCTGGGTCACCTTGTTTTCCACCAAGTGGAGCTCCCAGAAACAAGGCACCCAGAATAATAATCTTGGGTTTCATAAGACAAACAATATTTTAAATAGAAGAACTCCAAAGTAAACTTGGTAATTCCTAGCTAGAGATCACAAACGGCCTGATCATCAAGAAGCTGATTTTAAGAGGGGTCTTTTTTTTAGGGTATATTATTTTTCTGGCTCACTGGAGCTTCTGGGAAGTGAAATTGGAGCAGGGTGTGTGTATGTCTTACTTAGCAGTGGGGCTGCAACTCTTAGCAGTGGGGCTGCAGACTGGAGGGACTGTTTCCCTTGGATGGGAACTTTTGCCCCCTCCCTTCAGTCTTAGTGTTGTTTGCCCCCCACCCCCACCCCAATATTGCTGCACCAGTTCAGGCACTGAATGGCTTGCAGCTATGCATACATTCCTTTGGGAAAGCTCCTGGTTACCCTGTAGGTCCTCCTTTTACGTCCCAGGCAGAGGAGCTGTTAAAAATGGTGGGAGGAAGACAGTTTTGCAATCCCTTCTTAGCACCCGCAAATTTTGGGAGTTTGGTTTTTGTGTAGGTTTTTTTTTGTTTTGTTTTTTCAAGTCACAAATGAATGTGAACTACAAGTGTGAAGAGTGGCATATTGGTGTTAGCTGCTTATTTTGTGAGAACAACACGGGTTGGGGAAGGGAATGTTTGTGGCTTAGCATGACAGGCTCTGTTTACTGGTTGTGCCAATCCTGTCTGAATGAATTTGGCAAGTCCTGCTCCTCAAAGCAACCCGAGAGGCTGGCAAAGCAGGCTGGTCTGGGATGGGACTGAGGCGGAGGGGGGGGGGGGGCTTGGCTCCTTTGGACTTTTGCTCCAGGGAGGCCTTGCAGGCATCTGCGTGTCTGGATGGATGCTTAAGAGTGGAAGACTTCAGAGGCAGTGAAGTTGCAGAGAGAATTCGCTCTGCTGTCTTCCTTGACCCAGAATTTGTCAGACAGCACAACAATATTTCCCTTTTCCTTTTTGTGTTTATTATTTTAATGTTGATCTGTGTAAAGGTGGGGTATTCATGTACAATGTAAAATCAGTGCTACTTGTCCAACTTTCACATTTGTGTGGTTATTATTGCTGGCTTGGGAATTCTGGGAGTTGAAGTCTACACATCTTAAAGCCCATGGTTGAGGATTACTGTAGTAGAGGCTCAGCTAGTGGACATCCAGGATTTTTAACAGATTAACAGAGTTGGAAGGGACCTTGGAGGTCATCTAGTCCAACCCCCCCACCCAAGCAGGAGACCCTACACCATTTCTGATGGAGGGCAGTCCAGTCTCTTCTTAAAAACCTCCAGGGATGAAGCTCCCACAACTTCTGAAGGCAACTTCTGTTCCATGCGTTGATTGTTTTCACTGTTAGAAAGTTTATTCTTATTTCCAGGTTGAATCTCTCCTTGATCAGTTTCCATCCATTATTCCTTGTCTGGCCTTCGGATGCCTTGTAAAATAGCTTGAGCCCCTCCTCTCTGTGGCAGCCCCTCAAGTATTGGAACCCTGCTATCCTGTCTCCCCTGGTCCTTCTCTTCACTAGACCAGCCATGCCCAGTTCCTGCAACCGTTCATTGCATGTTTTAGCCTCCAGTCCCCTAATCCTCTTGGTTGCTCTTCTCTGCACTTTTTCTAGAGTCTCAACATTTTTTTTATAGTGTGGTGACCAAAGCTGGATGCAGGATTCTAGGTGTGGTCTTACTAAGGCTTTATAGAGTGGTATTAGTACCTCACTTGATTTTGATTGTATGTTAATGTAATTTAGGATTGCATTGGCTTTTTTAGCTGCCACACTGCTGGTTCATATTTAGCTGGTTGTCTACTAAGACGCCAAGATCCCTCTCACAGTCACTGCTATTATTAACTGTGAGTCCCTCAGTTTATATGTATGCTTTTGGTTTTTTTTTTTTTACCTTCGCGTAGGACTTTACTTTTCTCTACATTGAATTTCATTTTGTTAGATAGGGCCCAGTGTTCAAGTCTGTCAAGATCCATCTGGACCTTGAGCCTATCTTCTAGGGTATTAGCTATTCCTGCCAGGTTAGTAATATCAGCAAATTTGGTGAGTTCCCTCATCTAAGTTGTTCATGAAGATATTGAAGAGACCTGGGCCTAAGACGGAACCTTGTGACACCCCACTCCTTACTTCCCTCCATATAGTCTTAGACCCATTAAGGACTACTCACTCGTTGAGTACGGTTTGTCAGCCAGTTGTGAATCCATCTGGTGGGGAAGTCCACTTTTTTCTAGCTTACCAAGAAGTAGGTTGTGGTCTACTTTGTCGAATGCCTTGCTGAAGTCTAAGTGTATTATGTCCACAGTATTTTGCTGGTCTACTAATTTAGTCACTATGTTGAAGAATGAAATAAGATTGGTGTGGCATGATCTGTTTTTAACAAACCCATGCTGACTGCTAGTTATTACTTTACTCGTTTCTAAGTGTTGGCAGATCTGTTTTTTTATTATCTTTTCCAGTATCTTCCCCAGTATTGATGTTAGGCTGATTGGTCTGTAGTTTCCTGGGTCTGTTTCCCCCCCCCTTTTTTTGAAGATGGGAACCATATCAGATCTTTTCCAGTCCTCTGGTAGTTCCCTGGTGCTCCAGGATTTTTTAAAGATATGGTACAGTAGCTCTGAGATGACATCTGCCAGCTCCTTCAGAACTCTGGGATGTAATCCGTCAGGTCCCGGTGATTTGTATTCATCATGATCAGACAGGTGTTCTCTTACTATATTTTTTGCTTATTTTAACTTTTATTTCCAGTCTGTTTTTTACAGTTACGTTTTTGATAGGTTGGGCTATAGTTTCTTTTTACGTGAAGACCGATGCAAAGAATGAGTTAAGCAGCTCTGCTTTCTCTCTATTGCCTGTTACTTCCTTGCCGTCTTCTCTCTTTAGTGGGCTGACTGTTTCCTTGATTTTTTTCTTGTTATTTATATATTGGAAGAATCTTTTTTTGATATCTTTGACTTTTGTTGCAAGTCTTTGTTCACTCTGAGCCTTTGCTTTCCTGACTTTGTCTTTGCAGATTCTGGCTGTCTGCTGATATCCTGCCTTAGTTATGTGTCCCTCTTTCCATTTTTTGTGCTTGTCATTTTTGTCTTTCAATTTGTCAGAGAGATCTTTGTTTTCTCCTCATCTTGGCTAAGGTTGAGACCCCCAAAAGATGGCTGTTCTCCTCTCCCTCCTTCCCTGCTTCCTCTGCAGAGCCCCCTTTGAACTCCTGGGTGACCCCCTCCTCCTTTGGGGTGGAATGAATCTGGGTGAAGCCTCCTCACTCCCTTGAAGGGCACGGACTCCCCCAACCCCTTGGGATCTGAACAAAAGCCCAGCATTGGCACTTTCTGACCTCTGCAGGCATCTGGGGACAGACCAGATGTTTGCAGCTGGCTCTGGAGTGTTGCCTGCCAGGCCTGTCCAGGATGGTGGAGTCCAGGCTGCACAATTAAGCTGAGTGTCTGGAGCGGCTTCATCCAGGAGAATTAAAAGGCTGATCTGGAGGGAATCCAAATAAGGCGCCCCACAGATGCAGCCCAGCCCCAGAAGATGGGCGCCCCAAATTCAGCCGCGATGGAGGAGCCCCGCAGAGCTGGGCAGTCCTGTTCAGAAGGCAGAGCCTGCTGTTTTCTTGAAATGGTGGAGGATTTCTCCTGTCACATGGCGAGCATTAGAAGGACAAACAAACAGGCTGCTTGTGACCCAGGCATCCTTCGGCAAAGTCAACATGCATGGCGCCAGCAGCCAGAGCCAAACTGGGAGCATGAGGCGAAGAGGGAGATGCAGGAGGCCTTTCCAAAAATGGAGGGCGGGCCACCCACCGGCACTTGGGTCTGTGGTCTGTTTTGGCTAGAGACGACCCTGAGCACCTCTTACCTGAGGGCCTCTTCCCTCTTCCTTCAGGGCAGGGAGAAGGAGGGACGGCATTCTCGAAAATGGGGCTGCCCCCCTCCCCCCTGGGCACTTTTGGCCGGAAGCTTCATTTCCTTGCAGTTTCAGGTTGGTTTCCTAGTAAAGTTTTCATGAATTTGGCAGCAAAGGTTTTACTTTCTGAGAAAATCAGAAAAGATCAGAGAATCGTGGAAAATGTCTAGTAACATTAAATATTTATATGAGTTTGCATATCTTGTGGTGCTCGTTCAGAAATCGCTTGTGGCAGTTCATGAAACAGATTTTAAGGCACAAAGAATGTGCACATGCTTGCATGAAACATGAAGCAAAAGCAACACAAAACGAAGTGTGAGGGTTGGGCAGCAGGGGAGAAATGCCCACAGCCAGGGCAGAAGGGCCCTGCAGCACCGAAGACGACTCCTGGGCCAGGAAAGCCGGAGCTAGCATAAAAGGAAGAAAGCAAGATTTTCCGCGTATTTTCCAGGGCTAAGGAATCCAGATTGTGTGCCAAGAAACGAGTGTGCGGTAGTTGTGTTGTTTTTCTCTCCGATGCTTGAATCTGGTTCTGCTCTTTGAGGGGAGTGGGGGAAGAGGCCCCTCCTTGGCTTCAGAGGTTTCAGAAACAATTTCCCACACGTTCCTTTCGTAATACAAAAACTGGGAAACTGAACTTTATTCTCTGTTTTTAAGAAGATGCCATCTTAGGCAGTTCTTCTATGTATTTATTATAAATTCTCTTCAGCCCAGTAAGGAATTGGCAATCAAGGGGTTTATTTTCCTGAGGCTGGAAACGGTTCAGAGCTGTTGGGTGGGCTCAGAGGGCTGAGGTTGGCTGCTGCTTCCTGCTGATTGCTCCAAAAGCCCCCTTCCTTCCCCCCCAATTTTGTTCCCCTCCCTCAAATGATTCCATGCTGCAGGGGAAGGGCCCAGCCCTCCTATCCCTGCCCCCGTCCCAGCCACTGTCTGTCCCACAAAGCCCCATTGAGGGTTGCCTGGCCTGCTTGACTTAATACCTGGAGTTCTGGATTCGGGTAGCGGGTTCTCCTCTAGCAGGGATGGTTTGGCTGGCCTTCTTCGCAGAGCATGCCAGAACAGTGGCTGGGTTTTCACTGCCAGTTCCCAGTCAGTTGTGGGCACCCATGGGGCAACTTCCACTTCTTGGTTTTGCTCTGTATGCTCCCCCCCGGGGGGGGTTGTAGGCAGTGGCAGTTCTGGGCACGAGCTCTTGCCCTTTGGGCTGCAGAGGCCACTTGTGCCAGGTGAGGCTCAGTTGTCTGCCCAGAGGAGCACCGGATGAGACCGCGGCAGGGCCCTCCCAGTGGGGCTGCTTGAAGGATGAGTGGAAATGTCAGCTGATGCTGAATGCCCAGGGTGGGGCTAAAGTTAGAGAGCCCCTCTTTGCCAGTGCTGCGTGGGGCATTTCTGGGACCTGGAGGATAATCCCTCTTCAGCCGAGCTTGGCCAAAGCAGTTTCTGGTTTTGACTTCTGGAGCTGCCTTTTTGGCCTTTGGTCTGATGTGCAGCCCCCAAATTCCCAGACAATCCAGGCCGAGGCAAGAGCTGGCCATGCTTGGGTTCCAAGCCCAGCTGAGACCACAGGACCTGAAAGATCTCAAGGACCTGTGGCCAGAACATTGGAAGCTGGTCTTCTCTGCTCTCCATCCTGCCTGGAGCTTGCTTTGCATCCGTGGATGCTGGGTTCCTAGAGGGGGATGCCCACGCCTGAGGCATTGATCCTTAGGAGGCTCTTGGGTTTTAAATCGATTCTGAGACCCACCTTCTCTACCCAGCCTTTTCCTCAGGAGAAGCCACACCGCTCTTGGCATGAAATTGGCATTGAAATGTCCGGACACATTCACTTTCATTCTGTAAACAACTTGTCGTATAAACATTTTCAGAATATTTGGTTTTCTGCCCAGTTGCCCCTGGGACAGACTCATCTGCCGATCTTCCTCTGAGGTTGGCCCAAAAATGCCCAGCCCGGAGGGGGGCAGTTGCTGGCTGGAGCTCAGCCCCCCTCACCCCAGTGCTTCTGCTGCTGTGAAGAAGCTCCTATGGAAGGGGCCTTTCCCGCCAGCCTTTACAAGCATGAATGGCATTGGGCAATGCAGCGACAAGTAACAGTTGCCTACAATCCTTGTGTGTGTATGTGTGTGTTTGTGTGTCTGTCTAATGTTTTAAAGCATTTCTAAAAAGACATTTTTGAAATCTGTAAACCTGGAATCCCCGTCATTTTAGAGGCAGGAGATTTGGACTTTCAAAGAGTGTTTTGAGGCACCGTCACCACGACAGGCAGGTGGGAAAGGTGTGGCCAGTCAAAGGTCATCCATTTCCAAGAAGGCAAACTGATCAGGCGGTTCCTGCCGCTCCTGAAACATTGCCAGTTTTATGGCACATTATGCAGTGTTGCACAAGACTTAACCACACCAAATGCCAAATGCGTCTCTTAGCCCTGGTCTCTTGCCCCAAGTTGGAGATTCTTCACTCTAGAACCCTTGCCCAGTGCTTGCCCGTCCTTCGATCATGGCAGGATGCCCAGCCCCCCCCCCCTTTTATTCCTCTTGCGGAGAGCAGTTGTGCTGCTCTTTCTGAACTCCTGGGAGATTTACGCCAGTGAGTTGCTCTGGTCAGAAGGGCTGCACCCCAGTCCTTGGCATACAAGGGGCAACCAGAAATGCCTCTGGGGCAGTTGTGGGTGATGATTTGAGAGGAAGCGTGTTTAGACGGCGGCAGGTGAGGGCAACGGCAGCAGAAATGGGTTGGTGCATGTTGTTGTGTTTTAGGCTTCCTCTGAATGTCATTTTTTTGGAATAGAACGTGCAAAGGGGAGAGGCAAATGTTTCTGATGCTCAGAGGCAGGAATATTTATGGGCTCCTTCTTGAGAGAGCACTTAGAGTGGTTTAACTTTCAAGTTGCTCTGGTCTACGGTTGCAAGCAGCTCAACCAAAGCAAGGTAGCTGGCACATGGACCAGCTACTGAGCACAAACCACACTCTGGGTCTGCTAACTTCCAGATGAGAAACCGTGCCCTGTCCTGACTGGCACAATAGGGTTCAGGAGGACCCAGGGCAGGACGGGCCATTTTGCTGCAAGTCCATGATATACTCAACTAGCCCTCCGGCCCTTTTCTATTCCAAATCCAGTTCTGTGATGGTTTCTCTGGATTGCTGGTCTTGAATACAGGAACCAGCCTGGACAACGGGAGGCTTCAAAGACATTCCACGTTGACTCTAGCAAATGTCCTGCCTTCCTTCACTTTCCTGCCCAAATTGGCAGAGGTGATGCATGTTACCTGAGGTTTCAACTCTCTTCATTGGAGGGGCCAGAAGGAGGCAGATTCAGGGGGCTCACCTTTTCCGCATCTTGCACAATGCTGCTTACAGAAGAAACATTGTGGTGGCTGTGTTTGTTGGCAAATTGGAGAAATGGGCTGGAAGGAACAGAATAATACTGTAAGAAAATAACATACACACTGGCAGGATGGTGATACTGTAGCTGGGTTGGCAGCGGTACTTGGAGCAAGATTAGAGCAGAGAGGTTGATGGTTGGCTGATTCTGAGTGAGCGAGGAGGGCAAAGCACTCTTCAGGCTTCACTTCCAGACCAGGGCAAAGCAGTTCCACGCTTCCTTAGGGCCGCGCCAGAGAAGGGCAGCCAGACAGGCAATCCTGCCAGTCAGGGGCAGTTGCGATGGCAGCCCTTTTGCCACCGATTGGTTGGGGATTGCAATCCAAGCTAGAAAATCCTTTGCTCTCAAGATGGCAGCCCCTCCCTGGACGAATTCACCATGTGATGTTGTCCCAAAGGTGCTTTTTTCCCTGGAGGCAACTGGACTTTCTTGTTTTTTCTTTTGAAGACGTTTTGCTTCTCATCCAAGAAGCTTCTTCAGCTCTGACAGGATACAATCTCTACAGACTTTTAGCTATACAGTTTGGGATGAAGACCCTTGGAATGGGGTGGGAGGAGGAGGATTGGATTTCCAGAGGAAAAATTGCAGACTCCAGGAACCATTTGCACCACTCAGGTGACCCTGAGGACACAGATAAGCCTCCAAATGGCCTCAAGGACCCTCTAAAAGGGTGCCAAGGACCAGGTGCAGTGGAGCAAAGTGGGAGTGCTTCCCAAACCCTTTTCTTCTTTGATGGTGTCAAAGGCAAAAAATCTCAGCCTGCCATATGGGGGGCGGGATTGGGGGGGTTGGGGGTGCAGTGAGGGAGTCCCCTACGTCAACTGCCTTCCTCTTGAGAAAAGGCACGAGGAAACCCTAAGGAAGCCATAAAGGGCAGGGTTCCTGTTTAGGTTATTTTGAGAGGAAGGGAGGATGTTCCCACAGGCAAATACACACACACACACACACACACACACACACACACACACACACACACAACTGCACCGCACAGTGCTTGGCTGCCCACATTCTCTTATCTCCCAAAAGGGGCTAAAACGAGAAATGCCACTGGCTGGAAAGGGAAGTGGCCAAACGCAGGAGAACTTCTCTCTCTGGCACTAGAAATGAAACCAGGAGTGGGACGTTCTCTCTTCTTGGTGGACTTTCTTGCCATTTGAGTCCCCGGTTTTGAGATCAGAGCGGACAGTCGGGCCAGATGAAAGAAGCGAGGAGCAAATAGAGCCGCCTTCCCCACTTTCTTTTTGCTCTCGGGATCTTCTTCACCCAGTGCAGCTGAAAATCTTCCCATAGGAGGCGGGGAGGGGGGCTCATTAGCAGAAGGCATGGGGGAGACCTCTAGCTGAGACCGCTTGAGACAGGTGGGACAAGCTCTCAGGAGAAGATGCTTCTGGGTGTTTAGCATGGTGGAACCTCCAGATGCAGCCTAGAGTGCCAGAGAACCTTGAGCCGCTCCTGGTTGGACACAGGGCAGGGCTGGGGAATTGGATACAGGTGGTCTCCTGGCAGGTCAGCCTCTTTCTCTCCCTTTTCCTGATTTCCCACAGCCCCCTCTTCAGGCAGCCTCAGCCCACCTGCCCATCCACCCAGCCCGCTTGGTGTCTTCAAGGCTGGTGCTCTATTGGCAAGAGGCATTTTGGCTTGCTGCGGGGGTGGGGGGGGTGGGGGTGAAGTGGTTCGGGAATAACGAGAGGCACAAGCAAGCAAGTGACAACAGCTCTTTAATATACAGTGAGACTTCAGCAAAAACTCAGAGGCTGCAGCCCTCCTTATATACAATCCTGGAGGGACTGTCAGCCAATCAGAAACTTAGGCAGGTTTGAAACTCCCGCTGAAAAGTATCAATACATAACACCCCTCCCTTCCCAGAAGGCACTAACATTCAAAAATTTACATATGTACACACAAAATCTCGCAGGTGCCCAGGACGAGTTCTCGTTCTAGTTGACCTGCGCAGTTCAGTGTCTGGTGGGGCGTCGAGCTGGTCAGAGGGACTTACTGTCTCTCCCGGCTCCGCCAATGGAACCTCCTGGATTTTATCCGGGGCGTGGTTATCCCCGGCTGGGAGTGGCGACTCGCTGGGGCAGCGTTGGAACCAGGGCTTGTCAGCTAAGTATTCTCACGAACCCGGGCTTGAGTTAGCTGTTTTGGGAAAGTTGTTGTAGTTAGGTTCGGAGATGTCTAAATTGATGTTTGCTTTGCCGACTACCCTTTTTCTAAGTTGGTCTATGTGGCGCTTCCAGAGTCTGTCTACCCCTACATCTACCGTGTAAGATTTTGGGCCTGTTATGCCCACTATGGTTCCTGCAACCCATAGAGGTCCGCTGGCATAATTGCGAGCGAACACCGGGGACCCAACCTGAAACTGTCTTAGCCCAGAGGTCTCTCCCTTGAAATTTTCGTGCGAGTAGTTAGGGTGAAGCCTGTCTAACACGCACCGAAGCTTCCTGCCCATGAGGAGCTCGGCTGGGCTTCTCCCTGTGGCCGTGCATGGTGTGGCATGTTGGACAGCTAAGAATTGGTCTATCCTGGCCTGCCAATCCCTGTTATCTAGCCTGGACAGTGCTTCTTTGGCCGTTCTTACGAAACGTTCGGCCAATCCGTTAGAAGCCGGGTGGAACGGGGCCGATAGGGCATGGCGGATGCCCAGTCCGACCAAGTAGCCCTCAAACAGGGTTGCCGTGAATTGAGGGCCGTTATCAGATACCAGAGTATCCGGCAGGCCGTGGGTGGCAAACAGCTTCCTCAGGACCTTGATAACTGCTTCGGCTTGTGGTTGAAGGCATTAAGATTATTTCAAGCCATTTTGAATAGGCATCGACTACGATTAAAAATGTTTGCCCGTGAAAGGGGCTGGCAAAATCAATGTGGATCCTCCCCCATGGCCCTTTTGGTTTCTCCCACTCTCGGATGGGACGAGACTCCTGGCAGGGTCTGCACTTCCCCACCCACTCAGAGATGACTTGGTCCATGTTGGGCCACCAAACATAACTGCGGGCTAAGCTTTTCGTTCTGACAATGCCCGGATGCCCTTCGTGCAGTAATTCTAAGACCCTTGTTCTTAGTTTCGTTGGTACTACCACCCTGTCACCCCACAACAAACAACCCCCTTGCATAAATAGTTCGTTACATTTGTTAACATAACCTTGGTATTCCCCCCCCCGTCCACTTTAACCGGCCACCCCTTAAGGACCCAACCCATTACAGTGCGAATGACTGGGTCTCTAGCCGAAGCTTTTGCCACCTCGCAAGAGGAGATAGGTCCCAAAGTCAAAGTGTCCAGCAGAAGAACGGGGGCTTTCGGCGTGGGGTTGGCAAGTAGGTCAGGTAGGGGGCAGCGGCTGAGGGCATCCGCGTGGCCCAAAGTCCGTCCGAGTCCATGGACATGCTGGTACGAGTAGGTCGACAGAAAAATGGCCCACCTGGTCAAACATGGGGACAGAGCAGTGGGGGTGGGCCTATCGCCTGCCAAAAGTCCCAGCAAGGGCCGGTAGTCAGTCACAAGTTCGAATTGGCGGCCATAGAGGTATTCGTGGAACTTTTTAACCCCCGCAATTGCAGCCAGAGCCTCTCTGTCCAACTGACTGTAGTTCCGCTCTGCGCTTGACAGGGTGCGAGAGTAAAATGCAATGGGCGCCTCTAGGCCGTTCGGCAGTCTATGGCCTAGGACGGCACCAACTCCTATGGGGGAGGCGTCACAAACCAATACAAGCGGTAGCGCTGCGTTGTATTGGATTAGGAAACTGTCTTCAGATAGAAGTCTCTTTACCGCCTCAAAAGCGGCTGCTTGTGGTTTCCCCCAGACCCATGGTACATTCTTCCCCAAAAGTTTGTGTAGGGGATCTGCGATGGTGGCCTTGTCCTTCAGGAACATTGAGTAAAAATTGAGCAATCCAAGGAAGGCTTGGAGCTCCGCTTTGGTTTTGGGGGCAGGTGCGCTCTTAATAGCTCTCACCTTGCTTTCGGTAGGGTGGATGCCTGTGCCGTCCACCCTGTACCCCAGAAATTCAACAGAGGGGACAGCAATCATGCACTTATTTTTCTTCAATCTGAGTCCCGCTTCTCTAAATCTAGAAAGGACGTTCCTTACTCTGTCCCCTAGCTGACGTTCGTCCTGAGCGCTGACTAGAACGTCGTCAAAATAAGGCAACTGCCCCGGGGAGCCCTTGCAGAAGGCGCTTCATGGTGCTTTGAAATAGGCCGGGTGCGACACTCACCCCAAATTGGAGCCTGGTGCATTTGAATGCACCCCTATGAGTTACAATTGTTTGCGCCTCTGCCGTGGCGTCGTCGACTGGTAATTGTTGATAGGCCTGAGCCAGGTCTAATTTGGCAAAAAATTTTCCGGGCCCCAGGGAGTGTAGTAGATGATGCACGATCGGCACCGGATAGGCGTTCGGCTGCAAAGCCTTGTTGATCGTGCACTTGTAGTCGGCGCAAATCCTAATTGAGCCGTCAGACTTTACTGGGGTCACTATGGGGGTTTTCCATTTTGCATGGTCAACGGGAACCAACACCCCTTGTTTAATTAATTTGTCCAGTTCCGCATCGATCTTTGGTTTCAATGCGAAAGGCACCCATCTGGCTTTGAGTCTTATTTGGCCTACGTTGGGGTCTAAATTAAGGGAGATAGGGGTCCCCAAATACTTGCCCAACGTGTCCCCGAAGGCGTCCTGGAACTCGGTCAGGAGACTGTCCTTTAGTGATGACTTGGACATCTGGTGGACCCTGGTGAAGCCCATTCTGAGGGCTCGGAACCACCCCATGCCTAGAAGGCTAGGCAGCTGCTTCGTGACGATGGTCAGCGGCAGGTCTTTTTCGAAGTCTCCGTAGGTGACTCGAAACGTGCCTACTCCTTCGAGGGGGACTCGTTTCCCCTGGTAGTCTAGGATGCGCATTCTCTGCTTGGAGAGCTGGTCCTTCCGGAACGACGGCAGGAGGGCCTTTAGGGTCGCCCATGACATTATGGAGAGAGCTGATCCGGTGTCGATCTCCATTGAGCATGGCTTGCTGTTGATTTCGACCACCGTGCTGACTTTGTCCTCGATCGCCGTGCTGGCCTGGTCTATGTGTATGCTGCGGCCATCTCGCAGTTCGAATTCGCGCCATTTTTTCGCGCCGCCGTCTCTCATTGGATGCTTCTGGCGTGTCGATTCTGGTTGGCTGCGGCGCTCACGTGGTTGGTGTTTTCTGGGCAGAATGGCTCTACAGACTCGCACCAAGTGCCCTTTTTTCTCCCAACGCCTGCAAATAGCCTCTCTGTATTTGCAGGACAGTCTATCATGGTGCCCGCCACAGCTGGGACAGCTTCGCCGGGGGCTGCCTGTGTCTTTTCTCTGGTGCTCCGTTCGGAAGACGTCCTCATCTGACTCAGACTCCGAGCTGGATCCGGCGTCTTCCCTGTGCACCGGGGCAGACTTGGGACTGTCTTTGCTGGTCAGCGGATGCTGCAGCGTTTCTGCGGCTTTTGTGGAGGCTTCATGAGCCCTGGCCTCGTCTAGGGCTCCAGCAAGCGTCAAATCAGGCTTGGCGAGCAGGCGCCGTTGTAGCCTAATGTCCCGAACACCACAGATTAGTTGCTCAAGTAACGCATCGTCCAAGTCCCTATAGTCGCAATGAGTTGCAGCTTTTCTCAGGCTGGCCATGTACGCGCTGACCGGTTCTCCCTCTCGTTGAACGCGCTGTCTGAGTTGGTATCGTTGCATGAACTTGGAGGGGACGGGAGCGTAGTGAGCCCGGAGAGTTGCCATCAGGGTGTCCCAGGAGACGGTTTGGACCGGCGTTGGCTCACACAGTGACTCGGCCATCTCGAACACATCCGGTCCGCAGTGGCTTAGGAAGAGGGCTCTCTTTCGATTAGCGGCATGTCGCTGGCTTCAAGCGAGCATTCGAACCTCGTTAGGTACGAGACCCATTTTTCGCGAGTCGGATCAAAAGGCTTGGGCGGAACGTAGGCAGACATGTTCGGTATGCCTCCTATAGTTCGCCTCGTCGCCTAGCTGAAGCTCGTGGTCTCACTGGTTCGCTTCTTGTGGCCTCAATCCCACCTTCGTTGCCAATGAAGTGGTTCGGGAATAACGAGAGGCACAAGCAAGCAAGTGACAACAGCTCTTTAATATACAGTGAGACTTCAGCAAAAACTCAGAGGCTGCAGCCCTCCTTATATACAATCCTGGAGGGACTGTCAGCCAATCAGAAACTTAGGCAGGTTTGAAACTCCCACTGAAAAGTATCAATACATAACAGGGGGCGTCCCTGTGTGGGGGCAGGCTGGCCTTGGCACTTCCTCCCCACCTCTGCTTTGATAGGTTGCCCCCTTGCATAAGTGGCAGAATGGATGCAGTCAGAGCAAAGCCCTCCCAAGGGCCCTTCAAAGAACCCCCCCCAAATTTCTGAATCCCCAAATTCTTGACAACAAGTTTGCATGTTTCTGGATGTGTGAGGCCAAGAACCATCAGTGCCCTAAAAGATCCTCCCAGAATTGCTGAGTTCAAAGGATGCATCCCATTAGTGTGCAGAGAAGCAAGAGTCTGGGACAGGGATATCAAACTCCAAGGCCCATGGGCCGCATCTGGCCCACGGGGTGCTTAAATCTGGCCCGTGGTGCCGGCCTTGAAATAGCAAAGGACCAGCCCGTGGTGCCTCTGGCAGCCAAAACAGGGTGCAGGGGGTGTGTGTGGGGCTATGCACAGCCACCCTGTGCCCTGTTTTGGCTGGCAGGGTGCTGCAGGAGGCGTCCGTCCCGTTTCCTCCCCCTCCCCCGCTGGCCCATGGAGGAGAACTACAATGCTTATTCGGCCCTGGAAGAAGTCCAGTTTCACAGCCCTGGTCTAGGACAACTCACTGCGGGATTAGGAAATGGTGGAATAGAATCCTTAAAGAAAGGATGCCACAGAAGGGACAAAATGAAATATGAGTGATACAAATTAGAATTTTTAAAATAATTTAAAATAATTAAATTGAATTGTTGAATTGTCCCACAGCAAGTTGGCCGTGGGAAGCTCTCCCTTTCGGTCAAGGAAGATGTGGGTCAGTGCTGAAGAAAGCAGTTGGGGCAGTCTGCAAAGGCAGCCATTTGGGCGGAGGGCAGCAAAGCTCCAGGGGAGCTGCACGAGACCCTCCTGCTGGCTTCTGGCTGGTGCCCCCTCCCCAAAGCAGAATGGCCCAGGAGCCTCCTGGCAACTGGAAGCCCCCTTGGATCACAGCCAGTGGTTTCCAGGCGTGAGCTGAAGGCTGAGTGACTCCCTCTTCCATGTGGCTTGACTGGCTGCTCCTGAGCTGTCCGGGTTTCTGGTCCTGCCCTCTCTCTGGCCACGGTCGGAGGCAGGCCAGGCCGGCGGGCACCAGGACTTCTGCCAGGCTGCTCCACGGTGAGAGGGGTTGGCTTTTGAGCAGATGCCTTTGCAAAATCAGCTGTAATTAGTGGCTGACATTTCCGCTAGAGGTGGCAGGTTTTAAGCGAATCACTGTAACTTTCGTATTTTATGTTCATTTTATTTTCACCAACCGGAGGTTTGTGGCTGGTGCACAAAGCAATAAAGCAAAGCCATGAGCACAATCTAAAGCAGGAGTCTCCAACCTTGGCAACTTTAAGCCTGGAGGACTTCAACTCCCAGAATTCCCCATCCAGCTTAAAGTTGCCAAGGTTGGAGACCCCCGATCTAAAGGGTGGGTTTCTGTGCAGACCACGTGTTTCCCATCTGGCTGGCAGAGGAGCGAGAGTCACTCTCCCAGGCAGAGGACCAGGGCCCTGTTTCGGCCCCACATTGCTGCTTGCCCCTGGCTGAAATGCAGCTCTCCCTCTTCTGCCTTGGAGGAGGGCCAGGCCTGGCTGGGGATTTGAACCCTCACAGCTCTGGCGTCTGAGCAGGCCTGATGCGGGGGGACTGTAGCATTGCTCCTCCGGGCTCCGTGTACTTCCCCTCCCCCCAGGGGGGCATTGAGGACCCACTCATCCAGGAAACTTGGGGTCTGCTGCATCCAGGGGCTTTTTATTTCCCTTGCCCAACCTGCCCCTGGACAGTGAAAGAAACCCCCCTCCCCCAAAATTAATATCCTTAATATTAGCAAATTGTGGTCTGACTGTGAAATGGAGGGAGTGATACGCATCATGATTTATTTATGTCAAAATGCCACTTGGTTGGTGTGCATTGCCCGGGGTGTCTAATGTCATTGTGTCGGCACTGAGCATTGTCGAACTTGTGACGAAGGCTTTTGTCTCTGAGCCACCTCAGGGCGATTCAGCTTTCATTGTGGGCTGTAACAAGCGTGTGTGGAGTTGATTGTGTGTACGTTCAAGTAATAAACAGGGATGCCCCCAGAACAAAACCTCGGTGTGACCACATCCTCACTCGGACGTCATGGGAATTTCAGACTTGCTTCCTTGCAGGTCAGGGGCAGAGGTGGGGGTGGAACAAGGGAGATGATTTCTGCTCACCTGGATTTGGCCATTTTCAAATCAGGGAGAGAGGCAGGCAGCCCCTTCCCCAAAGAGGCAGCCTGCCTCCCCTGCATCGCCCTAGGGAGCCTCACCGCCATATTTGAAAGCGAAGCCTTGTGAGAGAGGCTCCTCCTGCTGCATCCTTAGCCTTCTCCGGATCCATGCTGTCCATCTGAGCTCTCACATTCCTGGTCCTGGGATGAAGAGCACTTTGCTGTGGCCATCGTGGCTCTGCCGGCCCTGGTCTTTCCCCAGACCGAAAGCCTCCTGGCTGGGAAAGGCCGCCGGGCTGTGGAGCAAAGGCAAAGCGCGTGACTTAAGTGTGGCAAGAATTTCGGCAGCTGGCAGAGAACGGACGCTGGGCTGCCGGTTCCCACGGGAGGAAAATCCAGGTCAGGGAATCTGCTCGCTGCCTGGTCATTGCCCGAGACCACCAACCTCGCCGCCCTGATTAGAGGACTCGCCCCTTCCTAATTAGGCCGGGAGCCAAGAGGGGAAGCGAGGGGGATGGAATGGAACATCCTTTGGGATCAGAAGTGACGGTCCAACCCGTTCCCAGCTGGCTTCCTTGCAAAACATGGAAGGGGCGGGGGAATGTCCAAACAGCTGGGAAGAAAACAAGGCATCTTTTGTCTCACGTGGTGCAGTTGGGATAGAGTCAGAGAAGAAATAAATTATTTGTATGGTCGGATCAGTCCCCACCTGGGATATAGTTCCAGTGGACACTCTCCGGTAGCTAAGAAGCTGCCAGGTTTCTCAGTGGTGATGGCGAAGATGTTTCGGTCACCTTCATGTCAGGTAGATCATGGGTGCAAGAATTGAACAGACCCAAAATGTCATGTGTTTTTCCCACCAAGTTTTTTATTTTTTATTTTTTTTAATCAAAATATCAAATCAATGCGTGAACAGCGTGGCACCTGGGCGTCATACATTCTAATACAAAATGTCAGGTGTCTTCAAAATCTTGCGTCCTTCAAGAATAGGACTGAGTAATTTAAGCTTTTCAGGAACTTTGGGCACCCAGTCAGCTCTTGAAATGCCCGTTCCATGTCTCTGGATTCTGATGCAGGCCTCTTTGGGCAGCTGTCCACTGCTGGAGTCGATTGGAAGCATAACAACTGCCCTGGCTCGGGTGCCTGTTTCTGCCTGCCAAGCAGCTTGTGTGTGTCTCAGAAGTTGGAGACGAGGCTGTTGGTTCTGTTAGATACAGATTACAGATTAACAGAGTTGGAAGGGACCTTGTAGGTCATCTAGTCCAACCACCCGGCCAGCAGACCCTACACCAATAACTGACAGATGGCAGTCCAGTCTCTCCTTGAAAGCCTCCAGGGATGAAGCTCCCACAACTTCTGAAGGCAGCTTCTGTTCCACTGGTTGACTGTTCTCACTGTCAAGAAATTTCTCCTTATTTCCAGGTTGAATCTCTCCTTGTTCAGTTTCCATCTATTGTTCTGGCCTTCAGGTGCTTTGGGGAATAGCTTGACCCCCTCCTCTATGTGGCAGCCCCTCAAGATATTGGAAGATGCTGTCCTTGCCAGACAAGACTTTACTTTTCTCTATACTGAATTTCATTTTGTTAGATAGGGCCCTTTCTTGCTTGAGAAGATGCACCCAGCTCAGCTGGGCTCTTTCTTAAGGGCTCCCCTTAACTTTGGGTGGGTGGGGGGGGCTCCTAGGCAGCTTCTTCTCACAGCTCCATCTTGCTAGGCTGCTCCTCCTATCCGGGACTGCACAGAAGAAGGGCGGGGCCGTCTGCATTTTTCCAGCACCGTCCTCACCCTCCCACCAACTTCTCAAAGCCCCCCCAGAATGGCTGGCTCTCCTGCCCCTTTCCAGCCTCAGCAAACAGACCCTGGACTTTATTCCCAGCCCGCCCAGCCCTTCCCAGTTTCCTCTTGGGTTGAAGTTCAGCTCCTCCAAAGGGGCCATTAGGCCATTTCCACTCAGGTGCTGTTGCTGCAATTCGGAGGCTGCAACCTGCCTCCCAGGCTGGGCCTCCCCTCCTGGAGGGTCAGTTCAGAGCAAGCCTTGCCTTCCTGAGGGGAAGGGGGTCTCCTGCCATTTCCAGGGTGTCCTGCAGCTGTGCTGGCCCCACCGTCACCCTGTGAACAGCGTTAGGATTTGAGGTTCAGTGTTTTTCCTTATTGGTTGCTATTGCTGATATTTCTGCAAAGTTGACGAGGAAGAGCTGCAAAGAGTCACAACTGAATTTCTTGGCATGTCTTAATTTTATCTTCTTTTATGTCATTGTTAGCTTTTCATCCCCATTTACAGAGTGGGAAAAAAACCATGTCCATTTGGGGCTCAGCATATTCGGGTGGCTCACATGAAACAGGAAACCCAAATTGTGACTCATTCCAGCTTGTTGCTCTCCGGAGCTCCTTCTAGTCACAGGGGCTTCCTGCTTGGTTCTAAAAACACCCCTCCCCCTGGGAAACTTCCAGAGCTGGGTTGGCTGAGCCTTGAGTCTCCTTCCAAGCCAGCAAAGATCGGGCTTCAGCCTCTGACTTCTCCAGAGGGAGAGAAGCTGCCCTGGATGGGCCTCCAAACAAAGTGGCTCTGAAAATGAGTGGCCGCCGGGGCCCCCAAGCAGCTCCTGGGGAGCCTCAGAGTCTGTGCTGGTTGGGGGGTTGAGCAAGGGTCATCCAGGGACTCCAGGGCCCTCAAAAGAGGTCGAAGGAACCAGATCGACCAAGTGGTTATGATCACCCAAAATCTTAGGATCTGCTGTCTGGCTCCAGGGTGCAGAAACCGGAAGAAGGATTTGACCACAGGAAGGTAAACTCTGTTGAACATTAGATAATAGTGTCACATAGCAGGAAAGTGAAGCCAGGGACCTTGAGCTGAAGCTCATCTGTTGGGGATGCTTCAGTTCGGAGTCCTGCACTGAAGAGCGGTTGGATTGGATGGCCTCAAAGGGCCCTTCCAACTTGAGAATTTCATAATTTGAAATAAAGTTGTCCAAAATGTAGGCTGCTGTTGAGAAGACTGCAGGCCAGATCTGGATGCAAACTAATTTGTACCCTTGAGAAACAAAAACGAAGCTGTTCCGTTTCTTGCCCCACGATGGCCAGGGGGCCTCCTTGGGGGTCCCAGCCCCTGAGGATGCCTGTTACCCTTTGCCAGAGATGGAAGCTGCCTCCTCGTCCAAGGTGGTTGGAGCATCAAAGCTTGGGACCCCAGGCTTGCTAAAAAGGTGCCCCTTTTTAGCAAACCCGGCATGGTTTCCCATTTGGTCTTCTCTTCCTCATTAGCCACCCCAACTCCTGGCCCTGATCAACATGTCTGTCCGATGTTTACATGGGATCTGCTGAACACACACATGTCAGGGAGACCTTCTTGGAAAAGGAAGGGAATGTCCACCTTTAGCTGGATGATAAAGGTGTTGATGAGCCTTTGACTACTTGACTTAGGATCAAATTGGAAGCAGGTTTTCCATTGCAAAGCTCAGTGGCTCTTAAGTGAGGCACAACCAATTTTTTGACTTTTTCCCCCCACGGTTGCTACCTTCAATTGTTAAGTGAATCATGCAGTTTGTTCACTGGCTTTGCTTGTCAGAAGCTGGCTGGGAAGTCAGAAACGGCAATCACATGTGCCCGGAACACTGCAACTGTCATCAATACACACTGATTGCAAAATGTCCACATTTTGATCATGTGGGGATGCTGTGATGGTTGCATGAGGACCAGTTGTAAGTGCTGTTGTAACTTCGAACAGCCACTAAACAAAGGTTTGCAAGTCTGAGACATCGTATTGATGGGAGTTGGCAGAAGGCTGAGAAATGCCCCCTTTAAAACTCACCCACCTCTTTCCTCTTTCAGCGCAAGAGGGAGGAATACTCTCTGCATGTAGCAATCCTTGTGCTGCATTGTCGTTGCCTTGGACTGAGTTGTAGCCTTGCTCTGCTTGTTTATTTTTGTGGCTTAGTGTGCAAAGTGGGGGAATGTCCTAACTCCTTAAGGCCCTTAAGCATCCCAGGGAAACCCAACCGTGGGGGCTGTTCACACATCGGCTGTGCCTAAAATAAATCGCCCACATGACGAGTAGGCTTATGACTCTTGGCTTCAGGCACCGGTCTGTGGAAGGGCTGCCTGCTGCCTCTGCCTTGTGCAACCAGGGCTGGGGCCTGGGGCCTGGGGCGAATCTGACTCGGGGACAGCAGACCAGCTATTTGTGAGCAGGCCGAGGGCCCAGGCACAACCCTAGGATGCCCATGAAGGGGGGCCCTTGTAATACAGGTGCGCATTGAATTCCAGGGCTGAAGGGTTGCACCCGCCCCATATTTGCCCTGCTGTTGAACTCCTGGAAAGCCCCCCCTCCCCTCCCCATGAGCCTGTAAGAAAGCAGGTGGCTGAATGGAAGCTTTGCTTGGCTGGTGGGTAAGCACACCTGGGTATGCAGTCAAAACCTGCTGAGACGGGACTCGCTGACTTCCACTTTGGATGTTATTCTCCAGGAAAGCAAATGAAAATTAGCCAACCCCTTTACCGAGATTGGCATATTCTGACAAGGCAAAATTGCCCTTCTTTGCTGTGCCTGGACATCCTGGCCCTTTTCTCCTCTGTGTGGCAGGAGAGGATTCAGATTAACACAGTTGGGAGGGACCTGGGAGGTCATCTAGTCCAACCTCCCGCCCAAACAGGAGACACTCCACCATTTCTGACAGATGGCAGCCCAGTCTCTTCTTGAAAGCTTCCCACAACTTCCGAAGGCAACTTCTGTTCCATGGGTTGATTGCTCTCATTGTCAGAAAATTTCTCCTTATTTCCAGGTTGAATCTCTCCTTGATCAGTTTCCATCCATGGTTCCTTATCTGGCCTTCGGGTGTTTTGGAAAATAGCTTGAGCCCCTCCTCTCTGTGGCAGCCCCTCAAATATTGGAAGATGCTCTCCTGTCTCCCCTGGACCTTCTCTTCACTAGAATAGCCAGGCCCAGTTCCTGTAATCGTTCTTCGTATGTTGTAGTCTCCAATCCCCTTAATCATCCTGGTTGCTCTTCTCTGCACTCTTTCTAGGGTCTCAACCTCTTTTTTATAGTGTGGTGACTTCTCTTGAGCAGGAGGCTCAGCCTCACCAACTTTCCACAGTTCCAGGCAGATGCAAACATCTGGCTTTTCAGCCAAGGTCTTCCCAGTTGGCTTTGGAAAAAGATTAGAGTGCTGAATGGTCATGGGGCTTTTCCCATTGCTCAGCCTTCTTGTCGGTAAACCCCTGGAAGTCTCCCAATGCCACTTGCTTATAAGAGAAACTGCTATTTTTAGAGCAATTCTCTGGGTGGCACACAGAAAAATAAACCATAAACTTTAAAAATGCAGAAGAAACTTTAAAATGAGAACATGGCACTAGAGCACAAACACAATAATTAACAAGGGCAGAACACAAGAGATGCAAATTCCTCCTCATTTCAGCTCCTCATTTCTGCAAAACACCTGGAGTTGCTCATACCAATTAGTATGTTCCTAGGTTTTTCAAGTTTTTGCTAAACTTTCCTCTACTAAAATTAGATAAGCCCTTCCTTTACACAGCTGAAAAAAATGTTTATACTTTTCAAAAAGAGGAGAGATGCTATCAAAGAAGAGTTCCCACAATAGTTCCTGAACTTGGATATAGGAGGAGTGGAAACTCCTGCGGAGGCACAACAAACACTCCAAATGCCTGGCCTTCGAAGGGGGATTTAACCACCGCAAGGAGGGGGAGACCTCGCCATGAATGGGGCAGGCACAGCTGTGGACAGCCCTCTGGCTTGCTGAATAGCATGCCATGGCCGTTGGTCTGGAGGGTGGCAGCACATGAGGGCTGTGACACGGGAGCCAAAACGGGCCAGCTGCAAGCAGCAGCAGCCACCGCTGCCAGATCTGTAAAGTTGTGGGTTCAGGGTTAACCCTGCTTAACCCAGGTGGCTTCTGCTCTTAATGCTGGATTGGGCACCCCCTGGCACACCACTGTGTTGCCCTTGCCCGGGGGAGGATGGCAAGGCTCCCTTGATCAGTACCCCCTCCCTCTGGCCAGGCAGGCAGCAGGACTGTTGGGGTGGACAGGCAGCCAGTCAGTCAAGAAACTTCGAGTGCCCCGTCTGGCAGGGAGGTTGGCATTCTCAGCTGCTTTGCAACTTGACCTTGTTTTCTGAGGACTGACTTGGCAGTGCTTGGGGATGCTCCCTCTCCACACCCCACACCCCCGTCAGTGGGTTTGTCCTCATTAAATGTACCCGATGGGCAGGAGGGCAAGTCAGCAGGGCATTAGCAGGGGTGGTGCATTTCACAACACACTGTGCCTTCTTCCCCCACCTGATTAAGTAAGGGGTGTGACCCAGGCCTGTACTGTGAGAGTCCAGTGCTGACCATCCCATTTGTGGAGCTGCAGTTGATGTGACAAGGAATTTAATGGGAGTTCCAGAGCGGTCTCTGCCACCCTGGCCCTTGCCACCCTTTGTGCCCTAGTTCTGCTGGCCACTCAGCCTCCCAAAGAACAGCCTTGCTCTGGGTGCAGTTGAAGGCTTGACCTGAGCCGGGGGGAGGGGGGCGTGCAGAATGTGTGGGACCCTGATTTGGACTGTCCTTCCCCTCCCACCCAAAGGGTTTTTAGGAAAATGTTTGCAGGTGGGTGGTTTGATGTGATCTTAGTTTTTGCAAGCCACTTACAGTTTTGGAAAGGCAGCATGACAACGTTCCATTTAGTAATGTCACACGCTGCGCAGCACAATGTTGGCTGCAGAAAGTAAGACATTTCCCACCCAAGAACTGATTTGCTGGGTTGCTGCATTCGGGCTTTTAAAATACTGAATTTTTGATGTGCCTTCAGGTCTGTGTTAAAGTGACTTTCCCCCTGCTTTAAAATAGGTCATTCAGTCTGTTGCCTCTGCAGCTGCAGAGGGAGATTCTGGCAGCAGGTCAGAGATAACCCAATGGATTGTGGCCACACTGCCCCATGGCCCCCCATGCCAGAAGGGGATGTTCTTCAAATGCTGTCTATTTTAGCCGTTTCCCCACATCCTCTCTCACTCAGGCTCCTGCAGCACTACTGATGTGGGCATCAGTGTGTGTGTGTGTGGGGGGAGTATCACTGCCTGCTCTGGGCTGATGTGGGTCACAGTCAGGAGGGCTGGCTTGCCCCTTGGTCACCAGTCTCTCTCTCTCTCTCTCTCTCTCTCTCTCTCTCTCTCTCACACACACACACACACACACACACACACCATTGCCCATCAGCACAAAACAAACTTCAGCAGGCAAAATGTCAGGTCCCATTGTGGTGTGTCTCTGTGTCTGTGTGAGTGCATCTACAGGCACATCTTGGGGCAGGTGGATGTTCTTTATGCCTGTGGACGCCACCCCCACCCCTGCCCCACATGTTCTTTCCCCTGAACCTGGACCGTCGACCCAAACCAGTTCCCTGGGAACTCCCCCTCCAAGCCCCAGATGCCCAGGCTCCAGTCCTTCTCCCTGGGTGTTGGTTGGGGTGATGGGGCGAAATACCAGATGTCTTGAACCCCTGAAAGGTACCCAGAAGCTTTTAGTTGGGCGGGGCTGGCCTTGGAAATCCGTCAAGATGCACGTCTCCCTATTCAGCCGGAACTCGTCTGAATCCGAGGGAGGCCTGAGGGCTCTGAATGGGGATGGCTGGGAATCTGCTTTGGGCGTCACTCCATGACCAGGGGGCCATTTTCGGGCTTCCCAGGTGGGCCGAGGGTCAAGAAACGCTGGTGGAACTCCAGGGGCTGTTCCTGCATTGGGCCCCACAGCCAAGAACATCTCTCAAAATGAAATTGGGGAGAGAGAAAGATCAGGAAGTGGTGCCCAAGTGAGCAGGCTGGCATTTTGAGCCATTCTGGTCAAAGGCTGAAACTTACGAGATGTTTTCCAATTGTCTCAGTGTGGAAATTCCCAGAGAAAATGGGCACTCCAGCCACACAACTGACACAAAACTCCGGAGAGTTCCTCTGCCTTGTAGTGAAAGAGCTTCTCTTGACACGGCTGATTAGGAAGGCTGTTGTGGCCTCCGATGCTTCTGTGCCCCACATTGCTGCCTTGAGCATCTCCCCCCACCATTCTAAAAATACGCCTCTCTAACAGGCCCCAGACTCTTCTTTCCTTCCCTTTTGCAAGGTGGATGTGTGGAGTCGGAAACTGGCAGCCTCGGAAATGCCCCCATCTCAACTCGCTTCCTTTCTTTGCTCAACAGATTTTTCCACCCAAGTGAATTCAACCTCCTTAAGTTCTCCGACCGGCCGGGGGAGCCATATGGGCACACCTGCCCTCCACCCTTCCATGGGGCCCAGCCTTGGGGGCTCCTTGGGATCGCCCAGCCAGCTCCATTCACCCATCAACGGCATGGGGCCACCCTTCTCCGTCATCAGCTCCCCGATGGGGCCTCACGCCATGTCTGGACCGTCCACACCCGGCCTCGGATACGGAGCTGGCAGCCCACAGGTGAGTGCCCGGCAGGCTGGCTGAGTTGGGGGGGTGCGAGGGGAGATTTGGAGGGGGCTCTTCCGAGGGTCTGTTCTGAAGGCTATGGGGGAGGGGTAGTTGCTTAGCCCTCCCACCCCACTTTTGCTCCAGGTTGCACCTGCCACCTCAGGTGGGGGGTGGGCACTTTCTGTCTTTTTGGTCTAGATTTTCTAAGGAATATATTAAATATTAAAAATTGCGGGGCAGGTAACTGGGGGGTTCTTAGAAAAACTTACAGGACTGAAGGTGCCTTCCATTGGATAAGAATAAATAGGCACCATTGCTGCCCACCGGACGACATGCTGTGGATCCTTCCTAGGGCTTCTCCCCATAAGTGCCACGTTGAACATCGTGTGGGGTGGTGGATTTATAGCCTGACCCATCTGGCGCCATCACTCTCTCTCTCTGCTTCTGCACCCCACTGCAGAGAAGACCTCCTTGTCTGGGGGCCTCTGCTGCAGGTGCCGCTTCAATGGTTCCCTCTGCTGTGCTTCACAGAAAATGTGCCCTTGCTGGAGACGATGACCGAGGCTGTGTGATTGGAGGCCTCCTGCCAAATGCCCCAGCTGCAGCCCCTTGGCCTCCCCCTCCCCACTTTGAAACAGCTGGTGCAGGATCAGGCCCCTCGTCCTCTCCCTGAGCAAGAGAGGGGCCCAAGGCCTGTGGGCTGCCCTGGAAGGCCATGGGGGCCCTTCCCTCCCCTGGGAAGGAGCCGGCCCTGCTGGCTAGACAGACCCGGGGGTGAAGTTTTCCAGGGCAGAAGCCCTGCAAAGACTGGATAAAAAGAGTGAGAGCCAAGCCGGATGCCACCTGTTACTGGCACTGTAGCTGGGCTGCCCTTTGTACATCCAGGCAGGGAAGGAGGGGAGGGGTAACCCAGCAGGGGAAGCCAGGAGGACCTGGTTTCCCCCACCCGCCAAACGTTCCTGCAGCTGCTTGATGGCTTCCGGCTGCTGTCAAGGCCCTGGGCACCAGCCAGGCTTGGCGTTGCTGATCAGCCTGAGTCACAGAGGGCTGGCCCTGGCCTGAGGCAAGGGGGCTCAAGGGAACGGCTTCCTGTAGGCTGAGTGCCCATCTCCCTTCAAGTGGGGTCTCCGTTTGCTGCAAGGAGGCTGGAGAGCTCCTATTTTCTGTGCCTTTCTAGAGGGAGAGCCCCTACAGGCTCTGAAGGAGCTCCCCCCCACACCAGGCTTGCACTGCCTGAATTGCCCTTTTGGGGAATGGGAGCCAGAAAGAGCTCCGGGGGGGGGGTGGAGGTGCTCCTGTTACCTGTATATGCAGGAAGCGCCCCCACCCCTTGCAGCTTCTGCATCACAAAGAGAACGCCAGAAGTTTGGCTTGGCTGAGGTCCAGCACAGAGCCTCTGGAGACACCGGCAACCCTGCACACAGCCTGGTTCAGCCCACAGTTTGTGAAGGGCTCTGTTGTTGAGGACAGGTGGTTTCTGAGCATGCACAGAAGGCTTTCCCAGGTGGCCTGCAGGGCAATGAGAGCAGGAGTGACTTTTGGGGTTGCTGCATTCAATCCACCGTCCACCTTGGTCCACCTTTCAAGACTACTGTGGCTCAAGAAGGAGAAAGTTCCTTAAGCCCCCTGAAAAAGTGGCCTGGTGCATCCAGACGGGGGGGGGGAGGGGGGGCTTTTAATGGAGTGCTGTTGTGTGACGGGGCAATCTGCCTGGCTTGGGGAGCTCCTGAGCTTGCTGTGACATCACAGGAGTTCAGCCAATGGCTGGGGGCCAGAGAAGCCCGACGATTGGCTGTCTCCTTTCCAAGAGGAGAAGCTGAATGGGATGCAGGAGTTCCTCCCCAGGGTCCCATTGAGTGGGGGTGGGGGGAGCAGGAAGCTCCCCGGGGGCTCCAGTTCAGCTTGAGTCTGTGAGGTCAGGCGTGAGAGCGTTGCCCATCAGGGGTGTCCCCCTCGCCCTGGGTGGTCAGGCCCCCCTGCTCACCAGCTCGAGATGGGAGGGGGGAGGGGGTTGCTTTCCCCGGAAAGGCTTTGCCTTCAGCCCATCCTCAGACCTGGTTCTGCAATGCAAAGACTGAAAATGAACCAGTTGAGGGAGGCTGGACTGCCCATATCCTGACAGCACCCAGAGACTCCCATCCCATTGCCTTTTTCTTCCCTCCCCTCCTTGACTCCCCCGCCCGCCCTCCCTCTCCTCTCTACCCTCCGCCAGCAGAACCCACCATGGAAAGGGGGGGGGGGAGATGGAAGCAGGCACCTGCCCAGGAGAGAGGCTCTCCCTCCCTCCCCCACTCAGACCTACCAGGCTGCGAGTTAATGAAGTGTGTGCCCATCGCTGGTGGGAGGTGCCCAGTTGCTTGCCAGCCGCTTCAGCCGCTTCGTTGGAGCTGCAGTTCTCAGATGCAGAGAACGATGAAGGGGGCCTGCCACAGCCCTTCCCTCCCCCCGGATGTCGGGGGATTTAAATGGGTTTTATCACATGGTACAATTTGGGACCATCTTGCTATTTTCCATGGAACTGGTGCCCATAATCTGTGCCCTGGGTTAGAAAATGTTTTTGGAAGCATTTCCTGGCCTGTTTTTAGGCTAAAAACGACACAGTGGCTCAGGGGTTAAGACACTGAAAAGCTGGAGCCCAGATTCAAGACCCAAGAACCACGTTGTGACGAGGAGACCTCCCCTCCCGTTCCTTGGTCCAACTCCTGCCAGCATAGCAGTTTGAAAGCATGCAAAGGAAGTACATAGATAGGTTTACATGAATTTTGGTGGGAAGGTAACAGCGTTCTGTGATGTCATGCTGGCCACATGACCATGGAAATGTCTTTGGACAGCACTGAAATGGAGGTGAACACCATCCCAGCTAGTGGAGTAAAATCCCAGGAAGTTCTTTCCTTTGGTGCCTTTTTAGGCTAAGGAAGTGGTTGTCTGTAATAGGAGTCTCTAACCTTGGCAATTTTAAACCTGGCAGACTTCAACTCCCAAAATTCCCCAGCCAGCTGTCTCTGTCTCTGTCCGTTATCTTTTCCCTTTGCAACCAGTATTAACTTGCAGAATAATGTTCCAATTTTGCTAACTGAGGGGTCTCTTTTCTTCTGGACTGCTTTCTTCAGAGACTTCCGGTTCAGTTTCCAGCCTATCTAAACAGCACCGTTGCTCAGACCTGCCAAAAATCAGCTTTAAATACATGGTGCATTGTTCTGGATGTGGCAGTTAGGGCCATCTCTCTTACAGTTCAGGTAGGAGGTCTGAAGACTGAATTGCTTATTTATCTAAAAAAAAAAAAATAGCTCATCCAATTTTGGCTGCAAAACTGGGGAATTTGAGCTGATTGACAAGCTAGAATCCCGCCCCCTTCCTTTGCCCACTCACTCCAAGGGCACCACTGCTCCCCTCTTGTCCTGTTTGGGTGAGAAGCTCAAGTTTGGAGCAGATGGGTTGGACCGGCCCTGGTGACTCCCTTCATTGACTCCTCTCCTGCCTTCTTTGCCTTCCCAACTGGTGGATCGGGGCGGCCTTCCTGGCTCCTTCCCTGCCCTCTTGCTGCCATCCCCCCATCCCACCCCCATTACTGGCCAGGCAGAGGTTTCCTCTCCTTTCTAAAAAATTTTGCACTTCTCCCAGCGAGCAAGGGGAATCGTGCCACATCCAAGATACCTTTTGCTAATTATCTACTGGAGTTGGGCAGCCAATGCATTTAAACAAACAAATAAATAAAATAATGGGTGCCCAGCTCTACAAGCAAGTTCCAGATAATTCCCTCTGACAAGAGGCAGGAGCGGGCAAGGCTTAGGGACACCGGATAGTGCCCAGAGGATGCACATGCCAGTAGTGCATACCCAGACTGACTGGCACTAGCCTTGGAGATACCAGTCTGTGGGGCACAGCATCCTGTTCGTGGCTTTTACTGCACAAATACATCCAGAATCGTCCTGCACCTTAGGGATGCATCTAAATATTGGGCCTCTGCATGCTGTGAAGCCCTCCAGCGTTGGTTCCCTTTGGGCGAGACACGCATCAGTGGGCCTAGGGGTGGGGAGGGGGCTACCTAGTGGTGAAATGTAAAATTTGTTACTACTGGTTCTGTGGGCGTGGCTTGGGGGGGGAAATATGACTGAGTGGGCGTGGCCAACTTTTTTTTTCCTTTTAAAACCATTTTTTCTACAACCTCTTCGGCTGAAGAGGTTGTAAAAAAAATGCTTTTAAAGCCTCTGACGATCCCAGCTGAGTTGCCTGATCGGCAGAGGCTTTCTTTTTTTAAAAAAGCCTCTGATGATCCCAGCTGAGCCGCACGATCATCAGAGGCTTTTTTTTAAACTTTTAAAAGCATTTTTTCGGCCAAAGGTTGTAGAAAAAATGCTTTTTTTAAAAAAAAAAAGCCTCTGATGATTGCATGGCTCAGCTGGGCAATGGGGCGGGGGGGGGGTGGGGCAGGGAGTTTTGCTACCGGTTCTCCGAACCACCTGCCTCCATCACTACCGGATCGGGTGATCCAGTCCAAACCGGGAGCATTTCACCCCTGGGGCTACCTTTCCCTGTGAGGCTTCTTTGCTTCCTCCCTTCCGGCTAGAGAGCCTCATGTGGGCAACGGTCTCTCCTTGGTGCCCTGCTGGGACGCCTCTTCCTGCCCTGCTGCTGACAGGGAGGGGGCTACTTTTTGGACCATCCCCTTAGGAAGGCCAGCTGGAGGCCTCCAGTTCACACCAAACACAGAAGGAAGAATGGAAGAGGAAATGGAGCCAGGTCAGAAAGGGCCCATCTGAGGACCCCCTGAGGGGAATCTTCAAGAGCTGCTGGCAGAGCCAGGGTGCCGTTGGCATCTGAAGAGACCAAACCAGAAACCCCCAAATGTCTGTCTAGGGAGATCTTCTCAGCCAGCCCTGGGCTTTCTGGCTTCCAGCCCCCTCCCCGCCTTCCCCAGCGGGTGGGCTGCCTGTCCCCCATACCCCATGCGCATCAGTCCCTGAAAGCCTCACCCTGAGAGGGAAATGCCTGTTGGAGATGCGGACTCTGCCAGCTCCCCTCCTGCTTCATCAGGGTGCCGGAGAAGGTCTTTCCTAGGAATGGGTGGGGGTCTCTGCGCAAGGTCTCTGCAGTGCAACCTCCTAGGGCTTTCCCTGACAGATGGGGCAGCCGTTTGGCAGCCTGGCTGCTCCGGAAGCCCTTCTATTCCCTTGAGGAAAGATGGGTCCTACCCCCACACAAGAGCCGGGGGCCCCGAGTGGAAGAGCCCTACGGCCCAGGAAGGGTCTTCCCCATCTTTGCTTAGGTTCTCTTCTGGAGGGGATGGTAGAAAGGTTTTGCTGCTGGAAGAGCAGAGGGGCGCTGGAGGATTAGCCCTTCCTCACCAGAGGGAATTTTAGCTCCCTAAGAGGCCCTGAGAGGTTTCTTGAGACAAAGAGCAGCTGGCAGTGGAAGCTCACCCACAACCTGCCTTTGGTCTCTCTCTGTGTGGGTGCACTCAAGTTGAGTCTGGATGCCCAACGTCGGGGGGTTTGGCTGCTGTGTGGGGAGCAGCAGTGGAGTGGAGGCCACCGTGGCCCAGTTCCTTGGCGTGAGCCATGCTGGTGGGATGGATGGGTACTAGGTCCCCCCACTGGGTCCTCACCCTGGGCACCCTGGCACTGCTGAGTGGGAGAAGAAGGCTGCTGGCGCCTGGCGGGGAGGAAGGAAGCAAAGTGGCGCCAGGCTGGGCCAAAAGGAGAACCCCTCGTGATTGTGGGGGTGTCCCCTCCGGAGGCTCTGAGTCAGCAGCTGCTCCAGGGAGCATCAGGGCAGTTTGGGCAGAAACACAGCCCCCCCTGCCAGTGTCCTTCTCTCCATCTCCTCCAGTGGAGCATCTCCCCCAAGCCCCCTTTGCCCCTTCCCCAGAAAGGCTTCCTTGGAACTTTTGTGTGGTGACAGGGAGGGTGGGGGCCGGGATCTCCTCGCTGGTCAGAGCCCCCCTCAGGTCAGAAGCTCTTTGTCCTCTTCACCCTACAGGCTCCCTTGGACAGGCATGCAGAGTGTGGGGAGACCACCCTGGTTTTAGTGGAGAGCGTGGTTCTGGGTTGCAGGCATAACAAACACATGCTGGGGTTTGGAAGGTTAATAAAGCAATTGCTTTGGGCTTTAATGATTATCTAACATCTTAGAACACTGTATTGTTTCTAAAATGTCTTGAAATATCTTGGTTCTTTCGTGAGACTTGAAAAGCTGCTTCTCAGCCCCTCCCAGTCATATCAAGATCCACACTAAGACTCCCCTTGCTTGGATAATGTTCCTTGGAAGCCCAAAGAGCTGCTGCTGCTGGGCACCTCTTCCTGCCAGACTCCTGATCTCCAGATAGTGTGGAAGGGAGCTGGGCTTCGCCCCTGGCACAAACGCCCCTGTCTCCCAGGCAGCTGAGCTGAGGGAGTGGGGGATTTTGCAGGAGGAAGTGGCGGTAGGGAGAGCACCCATGTCTTCTGGGCTCTTCCCAAGAACTGCTGCCCACAAGGGGCCCGCCCACCTTGGTGCCACCCAGCAGCCAGGGAGGCACATTGTCTCCCCCCACCTTGTTTGCAAAGAAGGCAACGCAGCTCCCCAGATCTCCCCCTTTGGAGCCTGCTCATCTCCAGGCCTCTGGTTTCTCCTGCTTGGCTCCTGCAGTGGAAGCACCCCAGAAGAGCAAGAACAGCAGCACTTCCATGGGGCAGCCCACTTTCCTTTCTGCGTTTGCTGACCTGGTGATGTGAGGAGCATTTGGGGGCTCCCAGTGGATCCAGACCATGGAAACTGCCTTCCAGCGGTCTTCGCCCTGCCTTTCAGGAGAGCCGAAGGTGGGCTGGGAGGAGCAGGAGGGGGCCAGCAGCTGACTGGCTGTGGGTTAACTTTATGCCAACGGTTGCACTGTGTGCTCCCCTGACAGGCTGGATTGGGGCCACATGCTCAGCCCCAGCCCTGCGGGAAAGCTGCAGCTAGAAGCAATCGCTGCCTAATTCAGCCTCTCCATTTTAGGATGGGAGGGAGCCCATTTCTGACTTAATTTTCCTGGTTTCTGAGCTTTTGTGGCATATCTGACCCAGTTTGGCAATTTGGGCTTCATTGACTCGGAGGGTTTGCATAAGATGAACTGCCTGCTATCATTGTGTCCACTGTCTCTTTCCCCAGAGTGCAAAGTCACCACAGCTGACCAAGCCTGGCTGCTACAGAAACACAGCCGCTGGCTCTGTAAACTTTGGAAAGTAGCTTGACCCCCCCCTTCTGCTCTGTGGCAGCCCCTCAAATACTAGAAGGCTGCTATCCTGTCTCCCCTGGTCCTTCTCTTCACTGGACTAGCCATGCCCGGTTCCTGCAACCGTTCATCATATGTTTGAGCCTCCAGTCCCCTCATCACCTTGGTTGCTCTTCTCTGTACTCTTTCCAGCGTCTCAACCCCTTTTTTATAGTGTGGGGACCAAAACTGGATGCAGGATTCTAGGTGTGGCCTTATTAAGGCTTTATAGAGTGGTAGTAGTACCTCCCTTGATCTTGATTGCATCCCTTTGTTAATGCAATGTAGGATTGCATTGGCTCTTTTGGCTGCCCCCGCACACAGCTGGCTCCTATTTAGCTGGTTGTCCACTGAGACTCCAAGATCCCTCTCAGAGTTCCTGCTATGCCTCCTACTCCCCACCACAGCCTTTCAGTCCCAGCACCAGGCCATGCAGCTGCTCCTGGACCCAGCCCAGAACCCCCAGCCAGGAGCTCCCCGTCTGCACTGCCAGCGGGGTGTGTGTGTGTGTGTGTGTGTGTGTGTGTGTGTGTGTGTGTGTGTAGCCTGGGTCTGGAACCTGAGAAGGTTCTGGGATTTAATGGTGGAGCCCTTCAGGTAGTCCGTTGCCCGAGGTGGGCACGGATGGGGCAAGGGAGCCCTGTGGAGGAAGGATCAGGCCACCTGTCTTGGGAATTTTGACTGAAACGGAACAAGCCTAATAAACATTCAGAAATGTGTTTTCATAGAACTGCAATCCATGTTGCTGAAAGAAATAAAGAACATTTAATACAAATCTGCTCAAAGGAAGGAAATCTTCAAGCTCTTTTAGCTGAATTTGTCTGCAATGTTGTTTTCATATGATGGGGGGGAGGGAAGGATCCTGGCCTTTTGGCAGGGGACCAGCCCAGTCAGGAGGTCTCCCCTCAGGCTGGGCAGAGCGGGGCTGCCTGGCGCGTGGGGCCGGCCTAGTCTGGCAGGCCAAGGCATCCCCTTCCTCTTTTGTGGCAGGAAGGAACCGATTCTCACTTCCCAAACAGGCACGGGAGCCAGGAGATCAGATTCTGCTGAGGGCGGCTTTTTCCGAGAGAGAACCTGGTGGTGAAAAAAAGCTCACCAACCCCATTAGATCTGGGAAAATTCCTTGGGAAAAAGTGGAAGTGGAGATGCAAACACGCCTTAGATTAGAAGAAAGCGCTTGAAAAGGTGCAGGTTGCCAGTTGGTGTGGACATCAAGAAAATGAAGAATGGGGTCAGTGCAGAATTGGCAGGAAGCGTCCCCCCTCCCCAATTTGCATGAGCAAAGCTCTTCACAATGAAATGGATTCCCCACCCCATTCAGAAGTCACTCCTCCAGGGACTGTGTGTGTGTGTGTGTGTGTGTGTTGAGGCTGTCTTTCAGGCTGGCCCACCGGCTCCTGAAATGGGGAGGGGGGTCAACCCTGCCCAGCACTGGGACAGGAGCCCTGAGGAGATTTTGGGTTTCAGGGTTTCTAACCGCAGCCTCCCTTTCTTGCTCCCCCCTTTCCTCCCAGCTCAACTCCCCCCTGAACTCCGTGAGCAGCACAGAAGACATCAAGCCCCCCCTGGGCATCAATGGGGTACTCAAAGTGCCAATGCACCCTTCCTCTGCCATGCCCGCCTTCACCAAGCACATCTGTGCCATCTGTGGAGACCGCTCCTCGGGTAATGCCTACTTTGCACTCTTTCTAGCTGGCATCACTGCCCTGTCCAGATCTCTGCTCCTAGTTGGTTTTCAGCTTCCCGCTTGGCAGGGAGGGCATTTCCCACAAGTGGGTGTGACTAGCAGGGCTCTCCTTCCTCCGTCACAAAAGGCCCCAAGCACACAGCAGGTGGGCTCTCCCTGCCTGGCGGGACTCGGGGATGCCAAGCTGAGCAGCTGAAGCTCTCCCTTTCCCACCCCACCCCCCGCCCCAGATTCTGGGGCAGAGGCTGGTGCCATCACTTGGGGTGGACGTCGCTCCTGTCCCCTTAACCTTTGACCGAGTGCCTCCCTGGGTGGCGAGAGGGCTCCTCTGACGAAGGAAAAGGCTGGCACTTGCCATCCCTGCACCACAGGGCCAGCTAGAGGCTGAAGTGAAACGTTTCTTGGAGGCAGCCCTCCCACTTGCCCTGCCGTGCCTGTCCCGCCTCCCCTTTCACTGGGTCCTGGTGCCGAGCGGGGCCTCCTTCCTTCCTTCCCCACCAGCCCCGTCTGTCTTCTGCCCCCCACCTCAGGCAAGCACTACGGGGTGTACAGCTGCGAGGGCTGCAAAGGCTTCTTCAAGAGGACGGTGCGGAAGGACCTGACCTACACTTGCCGAGACAACAAGGACTGCCTGATCGACAAGCGCCAGCGGAACCGGTGCCAGTACTGCCGCTACCAGAAGTGCCTGGCGATGGGCATGAAGAGGGAAGGTGAGGCCGGGCGAGATCGGACCGTGGAGGGGGGTGGTCATAATTGTGAAGGCTGTCCCTTCTGGTGGTCAAGGAATCCTAGAATGGAAGTGCTGGAAGGTGATTTGGAGGTCATCTAGACCAACTTCCTCTCAATGGGACAATGATATTATTTTCACATTTATCCATTGACAGTTCAGAATCAGCCTTCCCCCTTTGTTAGGCATTGCTTTGCTCCTTGTTTGTGTGCTGTTTGATATAAATGTCAGGCCTGCTCCACTCAGATCCCTAGGCAAGAGAGACCCTCGACTCCATTTGGTTGAAGTGATAGGTTCTTTGACTATGGATTAGTGGTTGCAGTGAAAGCAAGGCTAGATTTGAATATTACCGCAGAAAGGTTATACCTTTTCCCCTTTCCATGGCCCTTCCGCCTTTGTCCCTTTTATCAGTGTCCAGGTGTCCAGTTGCAAGCTGCTCAAATGTTTTGGGAACCGCTTAGATATTTGGTGCGTCTCGGGGCAATTTCTCACTCTCCTCCCAGGTGAGGTGTCCTCATCCCAGTGCGGTTTGATGGAGGGGAGTCCAGGCCCACCACTTCGTTCTTAGTAACATGCAGATCGGGCTGAGAAATGCAATGCTTGACCCAGGACAGTGAGGGAGCCCCGCACTCCCAGGAAAGAGGAGGCCAGGAGTAAGCAGAGTTTTTGTTAAGCAGGAGCATTGGCGGCTTAATGCCAATCAATTCGCATCTCTTGTTTTATTCCTCACAACTCTACATTTTCCCATGATTTCATTTTGCATCAGCGTCCGTCCCATAACCACAGGAGACAGTATTTTGGGTGTCCCTCCCATTCTGTTTGAAATACTCAGATGGGATCATAAGGACTAGACACTTAGGGTTTTTTTTTTAATATAGTCTGCCTGAGACTGTGATGAAGTGGGTTTCAGAGCTTTGGAACGTTTCTCCTCTTCAGGCCCTTGAAAGCCACCCAGGAAGCAGCTCCCTTGTCTGGGTTGGGTTGAGAAGAAGGCTGGCTCTGGTTGCGCAGTCAAGTCAGTGGGCACATTCTTACCCCAGCCATGCCGATCTCCTGGGCTTGGGGTGGCCCGGTGTCCTGCAGCCCTTGCCTGCTTCCCCTTCCCTATGGGACATCCCTCCTCTCTCTCTGGCCGCTTCCAGAATTTCTGACTGGGCGCAGGGATGGGAAATCCCAAGGGGAGCATTCAGACCGGGGTGTGTGGGTGTTAAGTTAGCACCTGCCAGGTGTAGACAAGACTAGGGAACCAAAGTATGCATGCTAATACTGCTTTGATTATAAGGTTACAATAACAGACCCTTACAAACCTGATTGCACTTCCCCTTTCACCCCCTTTATCCTCCCAAGAACCAGGGAGGGTTCCTCAGAAGGCCAGGTCTCAGATTTCTTTTACCTATCTTGGTAGACTGTCTTGGCTCCTCTTCCTGTTCCTCGAGGCCATTCCTGCTGATCATTGCAGGACAAAGCAAAGCATGTCTGCAGGTCCTACGGGGCTGTTTGCCAATTGGATGAGTAAGGGGGGGGGGGGGTCAGTAACAGTAACAGAGTTGGAAGGGACCTTGGAGGTCATCTAGTCCAATCACCTGTTCACGCAGGAGACCTGTACTAGGGATTCGAACTGCCGACCTTTCTGATCTACAAGCTTAGTGTCTTAGCCACTGAGCCACCTAGTCAGGCTTAGCCTAGTCAGGGTCCTTGGTGCTCTCTGAGCTTGGTTGTTTTCTTACAGACATTCCGTGACCCAACTAGGCAACATCACCAGTGCTAGAAGGGAGTGAGGGGGGTTTGCTCTCTATCTAAATATACTAGTAGCTTTCCTTTTTTAGTGAGCTCTGTCCTGTGGCTGGCTCTGTGGAAGGTGCTCAGCACAACAGGTCCACAAAATGGGAGTGAACCCCAAGAGAAAAGTGGAATTGGGGCGAGAGGGCTCCTCTGGGAACCCTGCCTGCCTTTGGGACAGCTGCTCAGGCTGTTTGTGGGGATGTGGGGGCAGCTTCTGCTGGTAAGCCCTGGCGGTCCCTCCCTTGGGGGTGCGGGCCGATCATCTGCAGATGGACTTGGGGTGCAGGCTGGCTTCACTTCTGGACCAAAGACCCCAGAAACAAGAGACATCCCAGGCAGGATAGGACAGAAATGCCCCCACTGTTTTCTGGCAACCCCTCTTCAAGATAGTCTACCTCTGAAAGTGGAGGTTCCATCTGGGTAGCACCCTTCCTTACCTGCATCAGACTCAGGAAAATAGATCTGTCTGGTAAGCAAGCTATTCTGGAGAGCAATTTTTCATTTCCTTTTTTCCGGGTTAAGAAGGACGCCTCACAAGAAGTAGAAACAATGGTAAATAAAAAGTCAGCCAATTGTTCAAAAACAAAACTTGTTTGTGTTTCGGTGGGTGTGAGGGTGTGATGATAATGGCCCTATGAAGAGGTGGGAGGTTGGGGGAGGGAGTCCCTTGCCTCCTCCTCCTCCCCCCTTGTTTGGAAGGAGGTGCAGAGGAAGGGCCCTGCCTTCTGTTCGGGGCCTGGTGGGGTTCAGATCAGCACTTCCTGCCTTGGGCTCAGCCTTGGGGCCATGCAGTGCCCCACGCCTTCCGGGGAAGGAATGCAATCTCGGGTACCCCTCCCCCCTCAATACACACTGATGGCTGCCAGCTCCCTCTGAGTCCACCCTCCTGGGGTCTCTGCCAGGCAGCCAGGCGGCCCTTGCCCTCTGAAAGCTTTCCTTGCCTGCCACTTAGGATGGGGGCGGGGGGATAAGAGGTCTTGACCTTCCCTTGATTGACAGATCTTCTGGGGTTTATTTTAATGAATTGTTTAAGTGGTGGTTAGCCACCAACTTCTTTTAATGGCTCAGGGTGCTTGCAGCTATCTAATTAGAACATCAGAGGTAAAATGACAGCAAAGTTTAAAACAATAATGCTCTGGGTTTTAAATCACTTAAATGTTACATAATTAAGAGGCTTGGATAAATGGCTGTGCCCTGAGCATCCTCCCCACTGCTAGCAAAGAGGCTGCCCAGGGAGAGTGGAAGTCACCAGAGAAGGACAGCTGTAGGCACAAGAGGACCCACCTCAGGCAGATGGGCAGGAGGACTGAGCGTCTTTTGATGGCTGGTGCCCTAGTCGCCAAAACTGGGTCTTTCTCCTCCAGGTGGGAGCCAGGTGGTTTCTCAGCCAATGCTGCTCAAGGCTCTCTTGGCACCCGGCCAGGATCCAGCAGGCCAGGAGATGCCCCAGGCTGCCAGCTGGCACTCTGCAGGGATGGTGTGACCCCACCTGGGCCATATTCAGGCCTAGGTCCAGATTGAAAAGGGGGAATTTCTGTGGCCTTCTCCACCAGCTTGGCTAAGTGTGGGGTCTGGGGCCTGTTTGAATTGGGGCATTGTTGCCTTTTTAAGGGGGCAGGAAACTCTGACAAGGGTTGCCAAGAACATTAAGGCTCCTCTGATTGTGGGCAAAGCCTTTAAGCGGCCTTAGTAGCCAATCCAGGCAGGGATCCAGCCTACGGGCAGTGGCACAAACAGATTCCAGAAGCTTCTCCATTGTTGGATTTTGCGATGGGTTCCATAGGAATCGATCCCAGCCCAAACTGTGTGAAGTAGCACCCAGGTTGCTGGCAGTTGGGCTCCGATGCCACTTGGGCATCAGCCAGAATCACAAAAGACATGGTCAGCTGCTCAAAAACTCCACAGAAATCACGTGGCTCCACAGAAGAGGTAGCGATGCCACGATTGTGCCTGGGCAGCTCCACCACTGGCCACAGTCAAAAGTGCTACCTCCCCCTTAAGTCACCTTTCCTGCAGGTGAGACAAATTCCACTCCCTTCTCTTCTTGCCTTCCGGTTCCCATCATCCTCGCTGCTGCTGTCCTCCAAACTCCAGTGTTGAGGCCAGAGCGATGGTTTGCGGTTCTCTGTGATTCTGTGGCTGGATGGGGAGAGGGGCTCCCCTTTAGGATGCTTTATGCTCTGTGGGGCTTCCAGAAATGGCATATAAATTTGGCTCGGCTGTTCTGTACTCTGTCTTGAGGCCTGGAGATCTGAACTCATTTGAGGTCAAGAGACACTCCCTGCTCGGGTTCCTGAGATGCCCCAGCTGGGATCCTGTTCCTTCCACCCGCCCTTCCTAATTTCCCAGGGGACCACTTATCCACTCCCCAGAGGAGGCCCGGAGCAGAGGGCTTCTGCTTGTTTTCTGTTGTTCTTTGGCTGCCTTCCCTGAGTATCTGATGCACCGATTCTTTTCCTTCTGAGCTCAACGTATCTCAGAAGCTCCTCTTGCCCGCCTTAATAGCATCTGAGAACTGCCGTTGCTTCTGGCCACTAGGTTTTGAGGCCGTTGCTCCCTTCTTCTGCCCTTCCTTGGCAGCTTTCCTGTCTCTGGTTTCTGCACCAAGGGGTGACCAGGGTAGAAGGAGCCCAGGACCCATCACGATCAGCCCTCGGTGGAGAGGCCTGGAGGGGCTCCAGAAGAGTGTGACAAATCCCCTGGCAAACTGGGGGAACGGACCTCAAATCTGGCAAAAATGCTAGCGAATGCCATCGTTCCGGAAGGCTCAGAATAGTGGCATTGGCTAGCATTGTCCCCGCCAATGAGAAAAGCACTCATGAATGCCAACAGCCTTTGAGAAGGCTGCCGCTTGCTAGCTTTTTCCATCGCGAAGGGGAAAACTCTAGCGAGTGCCAACATTTCTGCCCCTCCAAGTGGGGAAAACGCAGCAAATGCCAACGTTCTGAGGATGGCATTTACCAGCGTTGAGACCGGATTTGAGGCCGGTTCCCTCAGTGCATGGGAGGGTTTTCTCTCCCTGTATGGAGCAGAGGAGAAATCCTTCCTTGCGCTGCAACAACAGACCTCCAATCCAAACCTCCTCTCTGCTTGCAACTTTTCCTGCTGGCTTCTTCATTGACTTTCTGGGGAAGCCGGCAGAGAAAACTGCAAATGGCCATCATGCGATTGGTGGCAGGGCGCTTGTGTTGTAAATCAGGATAGTTTGCCAAGCCCTCAAAATAAATTCATGTGATGGGGTGGCCTGATGTTTTACAATGACCAGAGTGTTTTGGGGCCATAAACCACCAGTTCTTGAGGCTCTTGTAGCTGCAGACAGTGAGTAAGTTTGTAGTGGTGAGTTGAGGGCTACCTGCATTGGATACAGCAAAGGCTGAACAACGCTGAGAAAATAGCAGAAAAAAAGTCCCCTCTTGATTCGAGGATAGATTTTTAGCCAGGCAGAAAAGTTCTTAGTTTCCCTAGTCTACAATTTCCGATCTTGATAAACTATCAGAGCCTTTCTCAGAAGAAACAACCCCCAAAGCGTTAAATATTTTTATCAGTAGAGGAACCTAATTGACGAAGCCCATTGCAGAAAGATCTGGAGCTGAGCAGAGGTTGCCGATTCTTCTCCTCTGGAATGTGGGTGTGAACAGCGAGAGGAGAGCCATGCGCGTTCCGAGGGCAGGAAATGGTTGTGGCTTGCATGTGGTAGATGTTTGTGAAACGGAGAATCCACAGAGAGGCTGTTACTCAATCTGAGAACTCGGAAAGAACGAGAATCGGCCTGATTTTAAAAGCAGGCAGGCAGGCAGGCTGCCGAGATACACCCACCTGGCGTGTTCATGTTCTAGGAATGAGCCTGACATGATCCATGGCATGCTTTGCACCAGGAGAAGAAATTCTGGGATGGGAAGTGGGGTGGGGCTCTCTTTATGCCATATGCTGCCCTCTTGGGGGTGGGCAGAAGTCTCCCGCCAGACGTGAAGGCTGTCAGATGCCACCTCAAAGCTGTGCTGCTGGGCTTCTGAGTGGCTCTTTCAATCTGCCATAAACTCTGGGAACCTGACGGGAGGGAGTCCCAGCTGAGGCAGGGCCAACAAAGGCCATCCATCTGCCGTGTTCCTTTCTTTGGCTGGGCCCAAACTGGCTCCTATTCTGGAAAAATGAGTTTTATTCGATCTGAAAGTAGGACAGCGTATTGGAGATCCCCAGGCTTCCCCTGGGAATTATCCTGCTCGGATGCCCACCTCGTTTTCCCAGGGATGACTCCTTTGGGCTCGGGAGGGGCAGGGGGCCATGGCCAGAGGCGCTTAGCCCCTTCCCCCATCCCATCCTAAGAAAGGCTAAGCCCAGAAACCACCAGCATTCCTTGAATGTGTTTGCAGCCTCTCTTCAGCCCAGCAGGCGCCCTGAAAGATTCACCAGGGAACAAGATAGCAATAGCCCTTAGACTTATATACCGCTTCACAGTGCTTTGCAGCCCTCTCTCAGCAGTTTACAGAGTCAGCCTATGGCCCACAACAGTCTGGGTCCTCGTTTTACCTCATTCAGAAGGACGGAAGGCTGAGTCAATCTTGGGCCAGTCAGGATCAAACTCCTGGCTATGGGCAGAGTCAGCCTGCAATACTCCATTCTGACCACTGCGCCACCAGAGCCACTCAGACTTACTCTCTGTTTAAAGGAAGGCCGAGAAGCCAGGCAGAGGCCGTGACTGCTCTGATGGGAAGAAGTAGCCAGTAATGCCTGCTCTTCTTTTTCCTTCCTGAGTCCCAGCAGCTTAGGAGTGTGGTGCCTAGAGATGGAGCTCTCGCCTCACATTCAGGAGGCTGTGAGTTTGATCCTAGGTTGAGGCAGATATTTCTCTTTCTGGGCGCAATGAGAATATATCTGATGAACAAAAACTCTGCATTGGTGACAGGAAAGTCATTCGGCCAGTAAACACTCAGCTCCATTCGGTTGCCCTGACTCCACCCCATTGCAAGGGGTTATAGGGCCATTAAAAGGAGATGTTCTAGCAGCTTAGGAGAAAAGGAGCCCCCTCCTGCTTCTTCTCATTCCCCCGCGGCCCCCCCCGACCAGCAAAGGCCTGCCTGGAGATGGGGCAGAGAGACAGAAAAGGGGGCTTGAGAGGACCAGTTGCCACCAAGATTTCATCTGAGAGGGGTAAAGAAGAAGGACACCTTAAATAAACTGGGCCAGGAAGAGAGCGCCCCCCCCCCCACAACCACCCCCGCCCCTGACTTTCTCCCTGGGAAAATGTACAAGGGCCATGTATTTGGGTGGTGCTGCCACAGTCAAGAGCAGCAGCAATTTAATGACTGGGACATGCACCGCAGCAGCTGCTGCCTCTCTTCTAATGATGTTTCATTTCCAAATCTCTACTCTATTGCAGGGATGGAGCACCATCCATCCCGACCCACAAGACTCCCTGGAAGGCAGGAGCAACCAGGTACTCCCATTTCAATCTTACTAGACCAGCTGTTAAGCAGCAAAAAATCTCTTGGTGTCCCCAGAGGGTGACCTGGAGAGGCTGAGTCCTCCCAGAATCGGCCGAGTCCTTCTCACTCTGCAGGGGCAGCTTCTCTGGCGAGAAAGGAAATATATTCCGGTATATATACTGGAGAGACTCCCTGGATGGAGGGCCAAAGATGAGGCAAACCTTCAGTGCAGATTGCCCTGCCCAGGGAAGGGACGCAGCAGGGCCACAAGGGAGCAAGAGGTTTCTGTGGCTTGTGGTGGCTCTCTGCAGGGCCAGTTCCGCAATGTACCATGCAAGCTTTTAATGCCCTCGAGACAATCAAAGGCAGCAGCCTGAGGACGGTGGGTGTCCGTGGCTCAGAATCTGCATTTTGAAACCACCCTGGCCATTTATCCCATGGCAGATGCTGGGTGGAGGATCCTTTCTAAGCCAGGGCTTGCATTGCTAACGCAACAGGCAGCTGAAGTGGGAGGATTCGGGCAGACTTTCTTGGTTCGTGGGGTCCTTAGCACTTTCCAAACTCTGCCTTGCGATGCCCAAGAAGCTGCAACAAACTCAGTACTTCACAGGTCCTTTTATTAAACCATGAACCGTTCTGTGGCAGCCCCAAGGATTTGAGAAATGGCACATTAGAGATGGTTGCATTCACACCGTTAACCGGAGAGGTGTGGGCCTGCAGTTCTTGAGAATAAACAGGCAGGTGTTCTGTGGGTCTGGCCTTAACTAAAGCCTCCACGTGCAAAGGCAGTGTAGCTCAGTGTTAGAGCGGTGGTGGGAACAGGTGGTGGGCGGCCTCCTCTCCTCTTCGTTTCTGCTGAAGGCTTTCTTCCTTGGCGTCCTGGGAGGGCTGCATGTGGCAAGGGAGGTTATGGTGGGCGGGCAGGCCACTGGGTGACCCATTGGCAGGAGCGTCCCCGGCAGCGGTTCCCCAAAGACGAGGGCAGGTGTGAAGTTCTGGGCTGGGCTTTGTGTCTTCTTTGTGTCTCAGCAGTGAGCGTCACACACGGAGGTCCCACAAAGGAAACGGTGGGCCACTTAGAAGGAGGGGAGGGCCATCAAGGAATGGGGGGGCACCAAAAAAGGCCACTGGCTGCAATGCAAGAGTGGGCAGCAAATTTGGGTTGCTGCAAAGCTTGGCCAATTCAGTGCAGGGCCCTGCAGCAAACAGAGAGGCAGTTTGTGTGTTTCTTTGTCGGATGGTGGCTGAAAACAGAAGGAGGGGAAAGTGCTGTCTTTTTGCCCTGAAACTGGCTGTTGGGGTTTTGTAATCCGCTTTAGAGAGAGATGGATACCTTAATACAAGCACAGCAAGCGAAAAGCAAAGTGAAAGAACAGATCTTACAGTGTTGCACTGGGCTTCCCTGCGGCAGAATAAATGGCTGGGCATTCTTCAGGTTGGGACCCCCTACCTTCCCCCCCCCAATCTCTCAAATGCTGAGGGCTGGGGATGCCCTCCCCATGGGTGTGCATGGAGGGCTCTGGGCCTCTGCCCTAGAGGGGCGTTTTTGCCCATTGGGACTGCAGAGCTGGCTAAGTGTGGCTGAGCAGCCCCGCGGCGCATTTGCCCTGCATGAGCCAAGGTCCGAAGCCAAGTTGGCAGGTGTTAGTCCCCCTCCCTGCTGACCTTTTAAAGAAAAGGAGTAATTCCAGGAAAGGAAAATTATATCCCGTTTCTCACCAGGCTGTCAGTCTGCCATCCAGTTCCAGATTCTGGCCATGCCAGCAAATGCCAGAAGAAGAATACCCAAATAAGCCTCAGTAAGTGACTTGGCACAAAGGAACCAAATTTAGTCAAGTCCACCCTTGGCTACATTGACTCTGTAATTTGGGGAGGGGGCAGAGTCAGGGTGGCAGAGGATAAAGCGAAGAACGGTGGCTTGCCTTAGGGTTCCTGAGAAGAGGAGGGGTCCATCTGAAGGCCAGCTGTGTTTCGGCTGCATCCGTGTGTGTATACGTGGACTCCAGGTGATGTGGGAAGTAGCCCTCCTCGGATCTCTTAGGGAGCCATTGGCCAAGCCCGGAAGGGACCCGGTCTCCTTGAAAAGAAGGCGCTTGGTGGGTTAATTAATCGCCCCTCTAAGGACAGCTGTTCAGACCCCTCTTGCAGGGCAATTGTGAGCTACCAACTAAACCACCAAGTTCAACAAGTCTTTAGAGTTGTACAGTAGCCAAATTTTGCACCATTGCCAAGGCAGTTAGAAATCTCTGGAGCTAATTGTTTCCCCGCTTGTGTCTCGTGTATGGCTGAATAGGTTTTATTGGCTGCTGTGTAATGTACTGCAGGGCTCCAGCATGTTTGGTCTGTGAGTGTATATTTGAATGAGCTAAAGTGACAGCCAAAAGGCAGGAGCTCAGCCAGGGCAAACCTCCCACCGGTTGCTTCCGCCTTCACCGCCTCCTGAGGGTGGGTGGGCGTCTCCTCCTCCATCAGGAACAAACCCACTCATTCCGAATGGAAACACGCCACAGCTTCACGATGCTTTGAACCGCTTCAGACGGTCCTGAGGCTGAGCCCCCTGCAAGGGTCAAAGCAGTCCAGGCCTGGGCTTCTCACAGCCTGCTAGCCCTGAACAACGTGCTGGACAAAGTCAGGGCTCCCCGAAGGCCAGAACCGCAGGCCAGCCCGACCTTTCTTAAGAACCCGACAGTTCTTAAGGCTGTGATTTCCCTTAAACCCCAAAGCCCCAAGATCATCATTTTTATCCCTTTTCATCCCTTCCCCTCCCCAACAAAAAGAAGAGACCAAGTAGTCCTCGCTTAGTGACTGCTTCATTCAGCAACCACTTGTGGTTACCATATGGATAAAAAAAATAACTTTTATGACCAGTCCTCCCATTTACGACCTTTACAAACCTGTAAAGCTGAATTAAGGAAAGGAAGATCATAATCACAGCAGCTATGTTTTTACTTGTCAGCTGCTTTGCTTAATGACTGAGTTGCCGGTCCCAATTGTGTCACTAAATGAGGACTACTAGTACCGTACATTGCTGCCCACGCCCGTAGATCATCAGTGGCCCGCCTCAATTCCAAGCCCCCTGCCATGAAAGCTTTCGGCATCCAAAGCTGTCAGACTGACACCTCCCCCCTTTCTTGACCCTTCCAGCTGTCCAGGAGGAGCGGCAGCGAGGCAAAGACCGCAACGAGAACGAGGTTGAGTCCACCAGCAGTGCAAACGAGGACATGCCGGTGGAGAAGATTCTAGAAGCTGAACTGGCGGTGGAGCCCAAGACAGAGACCTACATCGAAGCCAACATGGGCCTGACTCCTAATTCGGTAAGCGAGTGGCCCACCTAGCCTCCGTCAAGGCCCCCAGGTAGGAACTCTTGGCTCAAGGGCTCCAGGCCCTGCTGGAAAAGCTGTCCTTCCATGAGGCCTTTGATAGCTGCAGCTCTCCTCTTCCTTCCCTTTTCGGGTGGCCAGGACGGTTCAGCCATTTTCTTCCAGTCCCATCAGAGAATGAGTGTCCCAAGGGTGCTTTTTCAGGAGGCAACTGGTCTTCCTTGTTTTCTCTTTGAAGACGTTTCGCTTCTCATCCAAGAAGCTTTTCAGCTCTGACTGAATGGTGGATAATGAAAAGATTTATATTCCTTGCAGACAGCTGGTCATTTGCATCCTTTTCAAAAGGAAAAACAAGAAAGCCCAGTTGCCTCTAGAAAAAGCATCTTTAGGACAACCAGGACCCGGATGACTGCAGAGAATCACTCCAGAGTTTGAGAATGAGCTTCCAGGGTCTCCAGGAAACACAAACAGCCTTTCTACAACCCACTCAAGGCAGCAAACCTGAAGGTGCCTGGTCCAAATTTCTCCAGGGCCAGAGTGACCCTGCAGGCAGGACCCCCCTCCCCCGAGCATCGGTAGTTTGCCCAGGATGGAGGGTAAGAAGCCAGGAAGTGAGAGAGTGGCCAGAGGGAGGCTGGGGCCACCCAAGACATGCTAGAAGGGCTGTTCACCCAGCAGCCTTACCCACCCCCACCTCCCAGCAACCCCATCCCTGAGAATTCAGCAGAATTCCCCCAATTTCTCCTTCTCATTGTTTCTCTGGGGTGACAAAGGAGTTGTAGGGGAGGAAGTGCTTTCTGTGGTCAGCAGATTCTCTGCCAATCCTGCCAAAGGGAACTTGTCCCACTGCCAGTCTGCCTGTGCCTTTCTTGGGCCAGCCAGGACTCTTGGCTTCCCTCTGGCTGCCTGGGTTCACAATCCCCAGGGGAGATGAGCAAGGCCAGGGAGCAGAGAAAGCAGCACCAAATGAAGGCCAGCTTCTCCTTGGAGGCGGCCCCTGGCCAGGTTCGGGCATCTGCCTGGCTGGGAGGAAAGCCACAGGGGTGGCACCCACAACCTGTGGGCAGCTAGGCATGGTGCTCAGCCTGGGGTGCTCTTCGGTCAAGCAGTGCCTGAGGAAGGGGTGTGTGTGTGTGTGTGCTGAGAAGGGCCGGGTTCTTTGCACGCAAGGAGGTGCTGAGGCTGGGGCTGCCCTTGTTTTTGTGTACCCAGGAGAAGGACTTGTTTCCCCTGAGCAGCCGCCTTGTGAAGGGCTCTCCTGGTGCTGAGGCTTGCTGGGGGCCTCGTGGGTTCCTCCCCAATGGCTCCAGAGCTGTGGATATCTCTGGCCTGGTAGAGCTGGCTAGAGCGAGAGGCAAGGGTCGCTGGCCTCAGAAACCCTAGAGGACAAGGAGTGAGAAGGGTGCAACTGGAGACCCCCCCCCCCCAGCTTGGGTAGAGGCCCATTGGTAGGGTAGGACAGCATCGCCTCTGTCTGGAAGTGCTCTGGGCAACGTGGCTGAAGAGTCTGGCCTTGGGAGTCTTGGCATGCCTGGTTAGCTGAGATGGGGGGCTGCCTTGCAAGGGGCTTTGGGGAACTCTCTGGCTGAGGAATGAGCAGAGGAAGGGCAGGGAAGTGGGATCTGCTGCTCTCCATGGGGCCCTCTTTGCCCAATGGCTAAGGAAGAGGAGGAACTGAGGGGGGTCTTAAGTGTGGAGCCTTGTGAGTTTGCCCACTGAAGACCTCCTGTTGGGGTTGGGTATCACAGCCATCAATCCTGGCATCCAGGAACTTCACCAAAGGGGTTTTTTTGAGGTAGAGATGTTCCTCTGTCCGAGCTGCACATCCTCCTCTCTCTCCCTCCCCCCCCCCCCGCTCTCTCTCTCTCACACACACATACACACACCCCTTTCCTTCTGGCTTTGCTGCCTTCTCTCTGACTCCCAGCCCCTCAGATGCAGACTTGCTCCCCATGGGCATCTGCCTGGCTTCAGAGCAACCCCCCCCCCCGAGCCCCTCTGCACATGGAAATGACGCTGCAGCCCTGGAGGCAGATGGAAGGTAGAGTCCACTTCAGCTCTGGACCCCTGCCTCCCCTCCCCTCCCCTCGGACCTCCATTGCTCCCTCCTTCGGGAGGCCAGGCTGCATGAGGGAGGGGGAGGCTTTCCTTAATGTCCTTGCCAGAGCTGAAAGGATCAAGGTGAGAGAAATGGCAGACAGAGGGCTGGCACAGGGGTGAAATTCTCCCGGTTCAGACCGAATCGCCTGATCCAGTAGCGATGGTGGAGGGTTGTTCGGAGAACTGGTAGCAAAAATCCCTGTGCACTCCCCCCCCCCCCCCGCCCCAATGCCCAGCTGAGCCGCACAATCATCAGAGGCTTTTTTTTTTAGTTTTAAAAGCACTTTTTCTACAATCTCTTCCGACAAAAAAATGCTTTCAAAAGTAAAAAAAGGCCTCTGATGATCACGCGGCTCAGCTGGGATCGTCAGAGGCTTTTCAAAGCATTTTTTACTGCAACCTCTTGGCTGAAGAGGTGGTAAAAAAAATACTTTGAAAAGTCTCTGATGATCCCAGCTGAGTTGCCTGATCGGCAGAGGCTTTTCAAAGCATTAGAAAAAATGCTTTGAAAAGTAAAAAAAAAAGTTGGCCACGCCCACCCAGTCACATTACCCCCACCCCCCACCCCACCATAGAACTGGTAGTAACAAATTTTACATTTCACCCCTGGGCTGGCAAGAACTATTTTATGGGCATCTCATCTCTCCCAGGGCCCTCTTCCCAAGAGACCCTGACTGTACTTGGGGGGCGGGGAGAATAGATGCCCCCTCAGGCAAAAAGCGGTGGCAGCCAAGGAAGATTAGGAGGTCAGCCCCTTCGCAGAATCCAGGTTTCCAAACCTCCCTCCTTGTATTTCAGGGGCAGAAGAGATTGCCAACTGCCCTTTTCGGTGCAAGCAGGGCAGGAGCGGTTGTGGGGGGTGGGGGGCTTTTGGCCTAAGGAGGGCACCTGCAGGGGATGGGGAGAGTGGCAGGGCCTTGGCCTTCTGACGCCCAACGCGGGGTCTCTTCTCTTGGCAGCCCAATGACCCGGTCACCAACATCTGCCAAGCAGCAGACAAGCAGCTGTTCACCCTGGTGGAGTGGGCCAAGCGGATTCCCCATTTCTCAGAGCTCCCACTGGACGACCAGGTGATCCTGCTCCGAGCTGGTGAGTAGCGAGTCAGCCCAGAGCTCCAGCAGAGATCGCAGAGCCAAGCGGCCCAACAGGGCATCTGGGGACGGTGCTTTGTGGGAGAGGGTCAGGGCAGATGAGGAAGCATTCAGGCTCTGCATTAGTACAGATTCTACAGATTAAGAGAGTTGGAAGGGACCTTGTAGGTCATTTAGTCCACCCCCCCCCCCCAAACAGGAGACCCTACGCCATTTCTGACAGATGGCAGCCCAGTCTCTTCTCGAAAGCCTCCAGTGGTGAAGCTCCCACAACTTCCGAAGGCAACTTCTGTTCCATGAGTTGATGGTTCTCACTGTCAGAAAGTTTCTCCTTATTTCCAGGTTGAATCTCTCCTTGAACAGTTTCCATCCATTATTCCTTGTCCGGCCTTCATGTGCTTTGGAAAATAGCTTGACCCCCTTCCTCTCTGTGGCAGCCCCTCAAAATATTGGAAGGCTGCTATTCTGTCTCCCCTGGTCCTTCTCTAGTCTAGTGAATAGACTAGCTATGGAGCGTGGCAGGACTAGTAGGTCCTGCCACACTGCAGAAGGAGAAGCAGGAGGAGGGAAGGGGGGGCTGGGGTGGGGCCCCTGGGGCCTTTCACCTCCCTGGAGCTGAAGACAGCAATCTGGATTGAGGGAAGAGGGGAAGCTCTCGAGGCTGCCTGACCCCAGTCTCTTGTGCGTAGCTAAGAGGGAGCCTGTCCTCCTGCCCATCTCAGGCCTTCCGTGGCTCCTCAGCAGATAGTCTTCCCCTGGTCCCCTGGCCAAAAGGCACGGTGTGGCATTCAGGCCCATGAGCTGCTTCCCCTGGTTTGCTCAGCACTTCCAGCAACTGCAGAGGCATGCAGAGAAGAGAGGGGCTCCTTCACTCCTACCCCAGAGGGCAGGGCCAAAATTGGGGTTCAAACAACAGCAAAGGAGTCGGACATGAGGAGGAGCATGCAAGCCATCAGCCAAGGGAAGAGATACCACCTAAGGAACCAATTCTTCTTCACCAGAGATACTGCCTGACTTTTCAATGACTTTTGATTCTGAGTTCATACTTGCAATAAGCATATATATGACGTTTCCTTCCTTCCAGAGAGGGACCTTGGAGTCCTAGTCGACAATCACTTAAGCACGAACCAGCTGTGTGCAGCAGCTGCTTAAAAAGCTAATATGATCCTTGGTTGGCATAGAATCAAAATCACGTGAAATATTAGTAACGCTTTATAATGCCTTGGTAAGGCCACACCTGGAATCCTGCATCCAGTTTTGATCACCACATTAAAAACAGTTGCAGGATTTGGGTTTGGCCGGTCGAGAGAAAAGAAGGATTAAGGGTGAGATAATACAGTATTCCAGTATTTGAGCGGCTGCCACAAAGAAGAGGTTATTCTCCAAAGCACCTGAAGGCAGGACAAGAAACAATGGATGGAAACTAATCAAGGAGAGAAGCAACCTAGAACTAAGGAGAAACTTCCTAACAGTGGGGACAATTAACCAATGGAACAGCTTGCCACCAGAAGTTGTGGGAGTTCCAACATTGGAGGTTTTAAGAAGAGACTGGGCAGCCACTTGTCTCAAATGGTATAGGTTCTCCTGCTTGAGTAGGGGGTTGGGCTAAAAGACCTCCAAGGTCCCTTCTAGCTCTAGTCTGATTGATGGCTTGATTTTAGTTAATACTGGCAGCGCGTATCAAGGAAGAGAGGGAAGAGGAGGAGGAGGAGGAGGAAAGGAATATTCAGCTCTTACCTGCTTAGGCAAAGCCGCTTCCACCTGGGAATATGGGATGTCTGAGCAGCCTTCCAAGGACCCTGAAGTGGCTTGGAGGAGTTGCTGCCTGAGCTTCCCAACCGCTTCCTCTGCTGCATCTTGGCAAGCAGGTCCCAATTCACACCTCTGGAATAATTTGGAGAGTTCCAATACTTGCAGTCTGCAACCACAGAAGCTTGTCCCAAAAGTTGTTTATTGCTCTCGAAGGGCTGTTTATTTCCTCCACACACATATCTAGGGTGGAGAGTGAAGGATCCAGATCCAGCGACTTCCTTTAGACTCCAAATGTAGGGAAAAACTGGCTGTGGCAAGTTTAAAAGAGCTGGAAGAGGGCTGGCTGCGGGGGACAGGACAGCTGTGTGTGGAAGCTGCAGGTCAGAGTTGGGGTGATCTGGAAAGCAGGCCTGAGCCCCCTCACTTTGGCTTCTGCCTGCCTGATGTTTAACACAGTTGTAACTGCTAACTGAGCTGGGAATTGCAGCATCCACACAGCCAGAATTGCGGTTTGGATAACTCTATCTAACAAAATGAAATTCAGTGTAGAGAAAAGCACTTAGGCAAGAAAAACCAAAAGTACCCATATAGACTGGGGGAAACCAGGCTTAATAGCAGTAACTGTGAGAGGGATCCTGGAGTCTTAGTGGACAACCAATAAAATAGGAGCCAGCTGTATGCGGCGGCAGCCAAAAAAGCCAATGCAATCCTAAATTGCATTAACAGAGGGATACAATTAAGATCAAGTGAGATACTAATATTACTCTACAAAGTCTTAGTAAGAATACTGCATCCAGTTTTGGTCACCACACTATAAAAAAGATTTTGAGACTCTAGAAAGAGTGCAGAGAAGAGCAACCAAAAAGATTGCAGGAACTGGGCCTGGCTAGTCTAGTGAAGAGAAGGACCAGGGGAGAAAGGATAGCATCTTCCAATATTTGAGGGGCTGCCACAGAGAGGAGGAAGGGGGTCAAGCTATTTTCCAAAGCACCTGAAGGCCAGTCAAGGAATAATGGATGGAAACTGAGCAAGGAGGGATTCAACCTGGAAATAAGATATTTCCTAATAGTGATAGCATTCAATCAATGGAACAGAAGTTGCCTTCCGAAGTTGTGGGAGCTTCATCCCTGGAGGTTTTCAAGAAGACACTGGACTGCCATCTGTCAAAAATGATGTAGGGTCTCCTGCTTGGATTGGGGGGGGGGGTTGGACTAGATGACCTACAAGGTTCCTTCCAACTCTCTTAATCTGTTAAATCTGTTAAACTCAGGCAAACTGAGGCTCCTCAGGCATGCAAATCCACAGCCTTTTGTAGACTTTGCAATAGCAGCGAAGAGATCTCCCTCCCTCCATTGGCTCAAAGCTCCCATTCCCAAAAAGCCCCCTTAGTCAGGATGGACCCACCCTGGCATGTCTTGGAAAAGAACTCTGCTTGGATGCAGGATGGTTGGGTGGGAATAAACTCAGATTTGCTGGTCCCCTTTCAGACAGGAGCCTGTTCCTAGCGTGGGAAAGGCTAGGGTGGCACCCAGGAGTCTCCCAGACCTTCAGAGCATTTAACTATTTAAGCGTTCGCTCTTTTTTTTAATTTTTTTTATTTTTTTTTTTATTGAAAACGTTTTCAAATACAAGTTTTTCCCCCTTTTCCCCCCCCTCTTCCCTAACCCACCCTTTCCACCCAACCCCCCCTGTGACTTCTTCACAACAATAGGCTATTTCATAACTAGTTACATACATAATATCTTTCCTTTCCCTTAATCCCTTCTCGAAATACTGACCCTTAACATGTTAAGCTTATTGAGTATTATTACAATTTAACCTTTAATCTTTTATATATATTAATATAACATTTTAAATCGACCTTCTCCCTGCATCCAAATTTAACATTTATTCAATTCTGTCCAATTCCTCCACTCCTCTAAATATATGACTTAAAATCATACAGTACAATTCTAGATATAATCCACTACCCACTTTACTAAAATATACACATATCTATATATGCATCCCATTTTATAAAAAGAAGAAAAGAAAAAAAAAGAAGAGAAAAAAATATATCTTCTTTAGTATCTTTCCACTGAATTATTAAGTCCTCCACTCCCCTAAATATATGACTTAAGAATCCTTTTTCTTAAACTAATCAATCAGTAAGCTAACCTATTTCAACCCTTCAATTCCTACAAAATCATGCAGTACAATTCTAGATATGATCCACTGCCCACATTACTAAGATATACACATATCTATATATGCATTCCATTTTGTAAAAAAGGAAAAAACAATAACTTTAAATTTATAATCCATATAGTATCTTCTTTGATGTCTTTCCTCTGGATTGTTAAATCCATCACCCATAATAGGGTAAAATAACATGCTGGTGCAACAGTTTGTTCAAAATCTCCAATCATCTTCTGCCCCCATCAGTAGTAAATATCCTCGCATCTGTATAAAAGCAAAAACAACCACCCGAGTGACATTATAATTATAATTATATCCATATGGTATAGTTGTGGTATTCATCAGGATTATTAATTCCCATCATCCTACTGAGTAACATCCAGATCTTCTGCATGCCCCGGCGAAACTCTCCTGCCTTATAGCTCAAAATAATTATAATATATTTACCAAAAAAAAAAAAAAAAAAATTTTTTTTAGATGATTCAAATCCAACAAAGTGAGGCTCTTTTCACATCCCAAAATCATGGCCTTGCAGAGATCTGCCACAATCCTCAGGATAGTATCAAACAATTGTTCGCCTCCACTATCTTTTCAAATATTCATTCATTTTTTAAAGTCCCTGGCATCACTGTTGCATAGTTTAGAAATTGCTGTTTCTATGCGATCTATTTCTTTTCTTTTTCTTTTCCGGGTTGAATTTCCATCCTCGTTTCTTGCCTACCAATTGTGTGTCTGCTAGTTGATTTTCATTCTGCTTTATGTATTGTTCTTGTTGGGTTAGTTTTATCATCTCATCTTTCTTCTCCGTAACTTGTATATCAACTGATTGATTTGCGCACTTGTCTGTGACTTGATGGTTCATCACATTGGAGTCGGATGACACTGCTCTCTTATTTATAGACAGTCCAGCTGGGGTATCCAGGGAGTCCAAAGACAATTTATCCATCACAGCCTCTGTAATTTGATGTTTTCCTTTTGTTTCCAACTCCTTTTGCTTATCCTGTATTATGCCTAAAGGTGTTAAATTCATTTTTAAAATTTTTTGATAAAAATCTTCCGCTTTTTCAACAGTATGCAATTGATATCTTATTCCTTGATATCTCAATATTAGGCCAACTGGGGTGTCCCACCTGAATAGGATATTTCTTTTTTTTTAATTCAGTCACTAGAAAGCCAAATTTCTTCCTCTCCATTAACATCTTGGGCGGGAGCTCCTTAAAAATCCAAATCTTTCTTCCATGAAATTGCAAGGTAGAATTAAAAGAGTTCTGCACAATATTATTCCTAATTTCTTTATCTGTAAAATAGATCACCACATCTCTAGGCAATTGCCTTTGCTTTGCCAACCAGGAGTTTATTCTGTAAATTCTATCAATCCTGCAAAACACTTCATCAGGTTGAACCTTTAAGATCCCAGCCAGAATTTCAGAAGATATTTTCCTTAGATCATCTCTCTTATTTTCCTGCAAACCTCTCAGTCTAATTGCATATTCTGTAAAATTATATTGAATCATTAAAACTTCTCTTTCAATCCTCTGTTGTACATTTTCTTCATTACCAATCTTTTGGTCAGTCTCCATTTTAGATTTGTCTTCCGAGCTATTATCCTGAGTGTTAATCAAATCCTTTTTAATTTTTTGAGTCATGTCATCCAAATTCTCCTCAATTTCCTTCATTTTAGACTCTAATAATTTAGTCTTTGCATCCACCCGAATCAGAAAGCCTGATAAACCATTAGTAGCTTTTAAAATCTTTTGATTCAAAAAGTCAAACTTTGATTTCACCAATTCACCAATTTCTTTAATTTCCTGCTTAAATTTTTCAAGTTGCTGTTCGCTCTTAATTCCTTATGCCACTATTGGATCTCATGGAGAGACTGGCTTGTTATTCAATTTTATTCTGCCCGGAGCCAAGATAATTAATTTCCTCCTGGACTGAAGCTCTGGGGTGTAATGACCGCCCCCTCCCCCACCCTGCAAGGGTTTGGCTGACTTCTCCCTCCCCCCTCTTGCTTTCCCCCAGGTTGGAATGAGTTGCTGATCGCCTCCTTCTCCCACCGATCCATCGCGGTCAAAGACGGGATTCTCCTGGCCACAGGCCTCCACGTCCACAGGAACAGTGCCCACAGTGCAGGAGTCGGGGCCATCTTTGACAGGTGAGGAGCAGAGGCTGGTGGAGGGGGCATGCACGGCCTTGCCCACTCCCCTCTTGTACCCGGGATCCGGCCTTTGTGGTGAGGAATGAGACCACGACCAGCCCTCGGGGTCCACAAAAGGGGCAGGGAAATGCCATTGGGGTAAAAACAAGGCCAACTTCTCTTCTTGTGGCTGGCTCCCTGCAGGGTACTGACCGAACTTGTGTCGAAGATGCGAGACATGCAGATGGACAAGACGGAGTTGGGGTGCCTGCGAGCGATTGTCCTCTTCAACCCAGGTAACTCTCTCCTGCACAAGGAAGGAAAGGGAGGGCGGGTGGAGGAAGACACTCCCACCTCATCCCTGTTTGGCAATCTGCTCTTCATCCAATGTGAAACTGGTCCATGGAGAGCTTTGCAGACCTTGAAACTGTGGCTGGGTGTCTTCTGACGGGAGGATCAGGCTTTCCTTGTTCCATCTCTTTGGCTGGGGAAAAAAACGAGCGTTAGTGAACAAGGAGATTGAAGCAGTTCTTTTCAAAGGCAGCTGGGTGGCCCCATGTCTTCAAGGGGCACATAGGTAGTTCTCGACTAAGAACCCACAATTGGAGTGGGCATTCATCATCTTCTTTTAACGGTCCCATAATCCCTTGCGGAGTGGTGTCTGGGCAATTGAACGGAGCTGAGTGTTTACTGGCCGGATGCCCTTCCTGTCGCCAATGCGGAGTTTTGTTCAGCAGATAAATTCTCACTGTGCCCAGAGAGAGAAATATCTGCCTCTACTTAGGATCGAACTCACAGCCTCCTGATTGTGAGTGAGAACTCCACCTCTAGGCTACGGCACCACTCACAGTTAGAGCAGGCATTGCCATGATAAATTGGTGTGGTCGTAAAACGAGAAATTCTCAGACAGCACCAACTAATGACAACAATCCTGCCACTCCCCATTGTGGTCGTTAAGTAAGAATTGCCAATCATTCAGGACCCACCCAATCCAAGCCATTCCAGGCTTGATCCCTCCTGGCCCCCCAGTCTCTGTGAGGTAAGGAACTGCCTCCCACTGACTGTCTTCCCCCACCAGCTCTGCCTTGCAGGGCAGCCAGCGGCCGTAGGGTAACCTGGATCTGGCGGTCTCTGCTTGAAAGCTTCCAGGGATGAAGCTCCCACAACTTCTGAAGTCCACGGGCTCAGGGATGGGCCCAGGGAACAAGAGGGGGGCTGCACCTCACTGCGGCTGGGAGCACCTGCATCCCATGCTGAGGGGCGAGGTGTGGGGCTCTCCTCTGCATCGATCATTGGAGCGCCTCTTCTGGGTTTGGCTTCAGCGAGAGAAAGCCTCCGGGAGCTTCCATAAAGAAGGGCTGTCGCAGCACATTAAGGCCAGGGGACCTTCCAAAACCAGGCCATTACGGGCGGAGAGCTGCGGAAGAACCAGCCGGAGCGTTTGGCTCCTTGGGCCTCTTAAGCTTTTGAGGAAAGTCCTCCTGGATGGTGTTTGGGAAGAAAGCTCTTTGTAGGAGGAGAGCGTCACATTAGATAAAGCAAGGAGGGTGAATAAAGCATCTGAGAGAGTAACTGAATTTGTCAGGTTATGAAATCCTGACCAATTGTGGAGCAAGGTGAAGAAGAATGGCTGGTGCAGAACCAGATTCCAACAAGGTCATTTGGATGTTCTCTCATGCACTCCTGGCTTGGCTCCAGTGGTGGCTGCCACTGGTTTAACAACCGGTTCGGTGAGCTTGTGCTTCGTGCACGCACTCACGCTTCGTGCACGCATGCAGCATTCAAAAACTGCCCATTTTAAGTTCTAAAACTTAACTTCTACTGCAGCGTCGGTGAGTAAAACAGCTGAGGCACGGCAATCCGCTGTGCCCACGAATCAGCTGAGCTGGAAAACACAGAAATATAGGATGGGATATGGCAGGGGTGGGTGGGAGGGGCCAACTACTCACCGGAACTATCGGTTCACCCAAACTGGTCCGAACCGGCAGCAGCCCACCACTGCTTGGCTCCCATGTCAGGTTCCAACTCACAAAACCCTCTTGGGAGCATCAGATTGGTTCCCTGGGTTCCCGCCGGGGCTGCTGTGATCTCGGAGACTGAGTCGGTCCTTAACAACTGCGGTGCCTATTGCTGGACAGCCTGCGTTCCCCTCACATGGTCCCGACCTCCTTGGGGAGGCCCTGAAGGGTCTCTAAGCCTTCCCTTCCCTCCTTCTCTTGCAGACTCCAAGGGCCTCTCTAACCCCGCTGAGGTCGAGGCCTTGCGGGAAAAGGTCTACGCCTCGCTGGAGGCCTACTGCAAACAGAAGTACCCTGAGCAGCCAGGGAGGTGAGTGAGCCTCTTCTCCCTTGGGGTGCCCTTTGAACAGCGGTCTCATAAGCAGGGAGCCGGGTGCGAAATAACCTTGTGAGCTGGAGAACAGCCACCGCTTGCTTGGTGTGGCATCAGCTCCCTGAATTCCTCTCGAGTCGCCTTCTGGCCCCCCTCCAGTATCAACCTAGGAGCCTGCGGGGATTTCCTGAATCTTGCAAGGCGTTCATCTTTCGTGTGGGTGGTCTTTTTTGTCTTTACCAGAATTCCTCCCCTCCCATTTCCTCTGCGTGATGAAATCAGATTAACCGAATGGTAATTAGCAAATGAGGCTGGAGTGGGGCCAGGATCCCATCGCTCTTCTCCGGGCTGGCTGCTTCCCAAGGGGGCACGGCTGCTGCTGCTGCTGCTGACCGTGTGGCTGACTCTGCTGGCTGAGATGTTGGCATTCGGAGCCCCCTGGATAGCAGGAGGGTGACTGGGGGTCCCAGCTTCTCTACGGAGGGAAGACCCCTGGGCACGGCCAGAGAAGGGAAAATCACCCCCCCCCCCCAGCAGCGGGACCAAAGGAAGCCAGCCAAGCTAACCCAGCCCCCGCCCCCACTCTTCCCTGGCAACCCTGTGGGGACGTGACCATCGACGCACCACCCTGGCCCACTCCCGAAACATCCTTCCCCCCCCCCCACCTTCCTGTTACCCTTCGGCCAAATTATTCTTAAAAGCTGGTTATTTCATAGTCAAAATGTTTCTGCACATCTGTCATCTGTTTTAGTTTAAATGTGAAGCGTTTGGGCTAGAAGGGAGGAGGGAGAGGCTGGCAGGGTTTGGTTCGGATTTTCCTGGCCCTGCTCCCACCTTCCCGCTGTACTTGCCAGCTGAGCATCTGAAGGAAATGCTAGTTCAGGATGCAGCCCTCCCCATTCCCCCCCCTCCACAGCCAAGAGTCCAGCAGCCCTTTGAGGCACTCTGGGGAGGCCCCCAGACCCCTCACGGAGGGCCTGAAGGGGAGAGCAATGGGGCAGAAGCCACGGAGAACATCAGAGGGGCTGCTTGAAAGTGGATGCAGCCTGTTGGAGCCCAGAGTCTGTGTGTGTGTGTGTGTGTGTGTATGATTGTGTGTCTGTTGTGGCATTTCCTGAATCAAAGGAAGCAGCAGTGAGATCTGGAACCTGGAGGCCAAACGTTTGGCCAGGGTTTTCAGGGAAGGGCCCAATATCTGGAGACAGTCGATGGCACAGCCAGCCATGCATGGCCATTGAAGGGCCTTCTGCTAATCCTGAACTCATCCGATAGACAGGAAGCCAAGCACATCTTCTGGACTTGTGCCACATGCTAAGCCAGGCACCAGGTTGACAAACGGAAGGTCTGTGGACACACAGAAGCCCAAAACAACCCACCAACCAACTATATCGTGGCTTCCCGGGCATCCTGGATCATTCCACAGGCTAAAACCAGCCCACTCTGGCCAGATGGACAACCCAATTGAAAAACGGTAGCCAAGGGGCCAAGTGCAGCTGATTTTCACGTAAAAAAGCCAGAAATAAAAGAAGAAAAGAACCATTAACCCCCAGAGGAGAAGGGGGAGGGGGGGCGCCTGGCCTTCTTCCGGGAGGCGTGTGTGAAGGGAGGCCGACTTTGTGGGAGGCAGATGAACAGTCTCTTTCTCAACGCACGGATGGACGGGGACTGTTGTGACGCCCCTTCCTCTTATTCTAGGTTCGCCAAGCTGCTGCTTCGCCTCCCCGCCCTCCGGTCCATCGGCCTGAAGTGCTTGGAGCACCTCTTCTTCTTCAAACTCATAGGGGACACGCCCATTGACACCTTCCTGATGGAGATGCTGGAAGCGCCGCACCAGATGACTTAAAAGGACGCTGGGCCAGGCCAGCTGCTTTCCTTGGCCCAGGGGGCTGCCTGCTGCCACCCACCGGGACCTCTGCTCTGAGACCCGTCCTGCTGCCACCTCCCCCGCTCCCACTCACCATGCAAGGGATGCTGCCTGCCCCATCCATCCCCCCACCACCCCACCTGGGAACGTTGGCGTGGCTGGCTTGGCCCTTTTGCTGCTTCCCCAAACAACCTGCATCTGAGGACAAATGGCTTTCACAGATGGGAGAATTGCTCAAACAGCCACCATGGCCTGCTTGCATTTGGGGCCCCGTCCGCCCCCCCCTCCCCATGGTTTTGGTCCCCCCTCCTCCAGGTGCAGAATGGTGAATTTACTCCAACTCCCCGGAAGGATTTCAGGACTCTGTAAAGCTTTTACTTAAGAACAAGGGATTGTGGGAAACAAGTCAGGTGTTGCTGGTGGGCAAAGGGGAGGCCGGGAGGGTGGCCAGCTGCACCTGTAGACCTCCAGAGATGGCACTTCCTAGGCATGAGCCAGAGCAAGGCTGTCCCCTCAAGCTGGGCTTCGCTGCCCCTGCTTGCTTATGCAGGCAGACAAGACAGAGTGTCTTTGCAGGCAGATGGCAGGCTGAGCCACCCCGCGCAGGGTCTGAGTCAAGAGACTTCCCCCCCATTCTTGCACAGAGCAGCTCAGAATTCCTGGGAGAGCTGTCCCCTTTACTGGGAGGGAAGGAGGGGGGGCTTGGTTGTGAAAGAGGGATTTGGGGGTCACAAAAGCTCTGCAATTTGGGTGGTGCTGGTGGCACTGGGCTTCCCTGGCCCGTTGCTTTGTGAACGCCAGTGCCAGGGGGCAGAGAGAATGCCCTGGATGACTTCCCATTGTCAGAGAAGTGGGGGGGTCTCAGATTGGGTGCCAAGGCAGAGTGTGTCCTTGCTGAAGCCCCACATCTTCTGCCCAAGCAGGGACTGGCTGCAACGGACGAGGCCTGAAATTAAGGGACCTCAATTGAGTGAGGCACATTTCCCACTTGGGGAAAAATATGTTTTGGGAATAAAAACTTCTCTCCCTTTTCAATTCACCAAAAAAAAAAAAAAAAAAAAAGCACTAAAGCTGCTTCATCTGGGCAGGTTCAGGCACTTTCCCCCTTTCAATGCCTCGGGCGCTATCATTCCTTCGCCCTGCTCCTCCATCTCCCAATGCCCAAATCTGACAAGAATCCAAAGGCGGCTGGGGGCCCTTGGAGTTGGGGTCAGATTCAGCCCAGCAGCCCTCTTCAGGCTAGGGCGGTTGATTTAAGGGCTGCTTGAGTGGAGCTTCCCTGTGCAGGGGCAGTCTAGCCCTGGTGCCCTGGAAAACCAAGGTAAGAGGAGACCCAGTTCAGCCTGGAGCTTCTCTGGGGGCTCAGCACGGGGCCTGGGGGGAGGGCTTCCCTAAGGGCGAATCTGGGGGGGGCACCTGGGGGTTTCTTGCAAATTTCGAATTCCGAAACAAAAGAGGGGGGGGAGGGGGAGCTGGAGGCAGGTGGGGAAGAAGAGCCTCTTGCAGGAGGCGCTGCGCGCGAGCGGCTCCGGTGTCCTCGGCTCCCCCCCCTTTGGGCTCCCCCTGCTGCCCCCCCCTCCCCCAGGCCAGGCCAGGCCCCAGGAGCGCCCGTTTCCCGAGGGAGTTCAGGTGGGCGACGGTCTACGGAACGGAGGCCCGATTTCTCCGCCCGCCGCCGGTGCAGCGGCTGAGGCCGGCTGTGCGCTGGAGCTGCTGGCGGAGAAGCGGCGGCTTTTGCTCCGCTCGCCCTCCGCAGGTGTCCGTCGGGGGCTCCGTTTCCAATTTCGGGTGGGGGGGAGGGGAGGAAGCACAGCTCACAACCTCCCTCCCCCCCCCCCGGATAGCCCTGCGAGCTTGCAGCGACTGGCTTGGACGCCCCGTCGGCGCTTGCTTGTGGCTTTTCCTCCCCCCCCAACCCGGTTTGTTACCTGCCCAGCTGGGCGAGGATGTCGGACTTTGCTTGAAGGGGAAACGGGGCTTTCCAAACTAGGAAACGGCTCTGCCTTCGGGAGGCAGCCTGCAAAGGGGCCAGCGGTGGAATCCGGAGGGGAATGCAGGCAAGCAGCGGAGCCGGGGGGGGGGGGGGGGGGGGGGGGGCGTCCCTGGGGGCTGCAGCCTTTCCCGCCGGGATTTTCCCACAACTTGAGGTGGCGCGATGCCTGTGTGTATACATGTATGTAGTGTAGATATATACACTGTATAAATATCCCCATTCACATATACATAATATTACCTCCGCCTTTAGGGTTAACTTTCTGCTCTTTTTTTCTTCCAATCTCTGTTTTCTTCCCTTCCTGTTTTACTTGCTTCGTGAAAGCGAGTTGCTCTGCCTCCCCCCCCCCCCCCCGATCTGATGGCAAACAAAACTGGAGCTTTTGTAACCCGAGCAGAGGGAAGCGACGCATCTATTTTCAGATGCCGGAGTGGGGAGAAGCGGGTGGGAGGGCGGCCCGGGGGCTTTAGCGATTCCCGACGGAAATTTTAGGAAAAGAGAGGCCGCCTTCGCTCCCCGGAGCTCGTAGCTGAAGCAGGTAATAAAAAGAAAAATCTAAATGAGAGAAGGTGAGCAAAATATCTAAGTGTCAATAAAGTTAAATATCTATTTTTGTACAAATGTAATTTTATCCCTTCCGTATGCTTAGATAATTTTTTGCGGGGGGAGGAGGACGACTTTTATAGGATTTGTCCTCAATCTCTCAATATGCTCAGCCTTAAGACGCCTCTATGAAGTCAAGGAGAAGCTTCATTGGTGTTCAGATTTCTTGATCCCGAATATCAAGAATCCCTTTCCAATGAGTGGATTTCGGTCCCCTCCCCACCCGGAGACGCACGAAATGCAGCCGCCTCTGGTTGCGCCTCGCCGAGATTCTCTTCTTGCAGCATTAACTCTACTGTGAAATCACCACCCTATATTATTGTTCACTAAAAAGAAATAAAGCTAATAAATAAAATCCGCTGGAAATGCCAGTATTTTGACGAAATGCATTAGGGTTGTTGTTTTTTTTTAAAAGGTAAAAGAAAATGAGCGTTTTAAAATGCAAGGGCGCTTCTATGTTCTCTTGTTTTGTACGTTCTGCAACCTGTTAAATTTGCCCCTCGGGAGCCACGTTTCACTTACTTTTTGCTAATTAGAGTGAAGTCCAAGAATGTTTTTGTAACGGGGGCGGGAAGGAAGGTCCCTTCCAACTCTGTTAATCTGCTTGAAGGATGGTGAAGATTCAAATCTCAGCTCTCCTTTTGCCTCTTGTTGCTGAGCGTGAGAGGCGGCGGCTCCTGACCCTCCTTTCGATCGGTGCAGGGTGTGTGTGTGTGTGGAGATCCGCAGAATGGCTTCTTACTCACCTGGCCTCCCCAGGGATTTTTCTGTCGGGGACCTCAGAGCCTCTTCTTCACGATGCTCCGTTGGGCAAATGGCTCATTCCACAGGTTCAGGATGGCAGCCGATGCCCCCAGCAACAAAGAGCCGGAAGCATCTCCTCCTTTTCTGGCAGGATTTCATCCCTTAATTCTCCTTGCAGCATCTGTGTTGAGTTGCTTCCACTTCTAAATATTTCACTTTATTTTTCTACATTTCCCAATTCCCATTATAATATTTAGCAACTGTACAACTAGATGGGAGTCTGTTTTGTGATGTTGGCACTATACAAACTTAACAAATCAACAGCATTTTCTGTAAGCAGGTATTGAAGTTCGGCCTTGTTTTTAAAGCCATTCACTTGTGAACCAGTAATACATATTAAAATAATAAATTATTATGCCAACCGTTCTTGATTTGGGGCTTGCCTTGGTTGAAGAAGAGGCTTTTAAAAAGAGACTGGACAGTCACCTGACTGAAATGTAAGGTATCCTGTGTCAAGTTTCTGAAAGATGCCCTCATTAATTCATGAGCCATGTTCCAAACTTCAAAGGAAATATATTCATTTATTAGGAGCAACATTCCGGCAATATTCGGATGCAGTTAGGACTGATCCTACGTAGATTTACGTTCCCCTATGACCCTGTCTCTCCCCTCGTCTCTGGCCATGTCATAAACCACATTCTCCAATTCATCACTTTGGCTGGCTGTGAAACCTAACACCCTCCTTCTGATTGCGGTCAGGAAGAATGTATGGAATGCACTTCAGTTCTCCCTCCCTCCTGCTCATGGCAACTTGAAAGCTTTGCAAGTTGACATCCTGCTTGAGCAGAGGGTTGGACTACAAGACCTTCAGGGTCTCTTCCAACTTTTATTCTGAGTAGAATTGTCTTCAGAGAAAGGGAGAGGGTCAGCCAGAGGGTGTCTGGCTGTGGGGCTTGCCTGAATCCGGAGGTTGCAGGAGGCCCCTGGAAGGCCAAGAACAACACAGCTCCTTCATTGGCATACCATTGACTAGACTGAAGGGGCATGGGGGGGGTCAGTTTATGGCCCAGACCTCAGAGGCCCCCAACCAAGGAGGTGGAATCTGGGAAGGCAAAGAATTGGGTGCTGCATTATTTCTCCTCACCTACTCTTGACCAATGGATTGTGTACCTAGAACATGGAATCTTCGGAGGTCTTTAATCCAACCAACCCCCTACTCAAGGCAGGAGCCTTACACCATCCCCGTCAAATGGTGGTCGTCTATTTTTAAAAACCTCCAGTAATGGAGCAGCCACAACTTCTGAAGGCACGCCATTCCACTGATTGTTTGCACTGTTAGGAAGTTTCTCCTCAATTCTAGGTTGCTTCTCTCCTTCATTAGTTTCCATCTGTTGCTTCTTGTCCTGCCTTCTGTGTTTGGAAAATAAGTTGACCCCCTCTTCTTTGTGGCAGCCCCTCAAATACCAGAAGACTGCTATCATGTCACCCCTAATTCTTCTTTTCTCTAGACTAGCCAAACCCAGTTCCTGCAACCGTTCTTCCTATGTTTTAGCCTCCGGGCCCTTAATTATCTTAGCTGCCCTTCTTTGCACTTTTTCCAAAGTCTCAACATCTTTTGTGTAATCTGGGGACCAAAACTACATGCAGTATTCCAGGTGTGGCCTTACTAAGGCTTTATAAAGCGGTACTAATACTTCAAGTAGTTTTGATTCTATGCCTCTGTTTATACAACCAAGGATTGGGATTTTTGGCTGCTACCGCATATGACTGGCTCATGTTTAAGTGATTGTCCACTAGGACTCCAAGGTCCCTCTCTGGAAGGAAGGAAATGTCATATATATGTTTACTGTAAGTATGAACTCAGAGTCAAAAGTCATTGAAAAGTCAGGCAGCATAGAGGAATATGATGCTGATCCCAGAGTGTCTGAGCTTATAGTAGTTAACCCCCCTCTTCTTTGTGGCAGAGCTTCAAGTACTGGAAGGCATCCCTCATTCCCCCTCCCCCACCCTTCTCTTCATTAGGCTAGACAGAGCTTGTTCCCTCAACCATTCATCATTCTTTCATGCTTCTTGATGGCATTTAGACTGCCAGAGCAAACACCACGTACCTCCTCTGAACTTCTCCATTTGGGGCCCAGTGGATTGTGAAGGACCTGGGCATCTTGCAGAAGGTTAGGAAGAGTTCCAGGCTCACTACTGGGTGGGCCCTTTGGTTGGCACCCAGCAGGTCTCTGGCATTTCCGTCGGGAAGGAGAGCCAGCCTGGCACCACTACAGGTTTGTTGTTTTGCTGCTACTGGACCTCAAGGTTGCTGCTCCTCACACAAGAATAGCTGAGCAGGGATTATTCTTGCTGCCACCCAAGGCCCCTCCCCTGTGCTCGAGTAAAATACCTAATACTTTAAATACTATTTCACAAGGTGACAGTGTTAAACACACACACTAAAACGATAAGATTTATAAAGCCTTTGCAATATATGCACAGGAACCCAGAAGTAGATGAAGTGGGGCAATTACCAGGTACCTTTTTTTTTTTTAATCATCCCCCAGCCAGCCAGTCACATCATTCATGCATTTGACAACATTTAGACACTCATCAGTTCCCAGCAATACAATTCAGAGAGCCTGGAAATACACTGCAAGTAACAATAAAGTCCATGGAGATTTTGCTCAGCAACCCTCCCACTGAAATGCCCCACCCAGCCTCCCTATTCAATTAGGGCCCGGCAGGAGGGCAGGCGCGCGGCTTCCAAAGCGGAGAGGGGGGCGCCCAAGAGCCCCAGAACCGCGGCTGCCCCTTTCCGAGCCCGAAGAGGGAGGGAGGGAGGGAGGGGCTGCCAGTGGCCGGAGCAGCTGGACCCGACCGTCGAGGTGTCCGCGTGCGCTCCAGTCCCGCAGGCCGGGGCTCTGAAGGGTCGCTGTCCCCACAACCGGGTGAGGGTCCTTGGGGGCGAGGGAAGAAGCCTGAGCAGCCCAACAGCTGCCCCTCAGAAGTTGTGGGAGCTTCATCCCTGGAGGCTTTCAAGAAGAGGCTGCGCCGCCATCGGTCAGAAATGGTGGGGGGTCTCCTGCTTGAGGGGGCTGGACTAGATGACCTCCACGGTCCCTTCCAACTCTGTCAACCGATTAACGCCCGGTCGAAGCCCGAGCAGCAGCCCAAGAGAAGCGGGCAGGGCAAGCGAGGGACCCGTCCGTGCCGGGGATGGGGAAGCCGCCCTCGGGGGGGAGGGGGGGCGGGAAGAGAAGACCCTGCGAGGAAAGCCCTTCGGTCCGCGCGAGGGAGCGCGAGTGGCCGGACTGAGAGCGCCTTCCATTGTGGCCCTCTGCTGCCCCCCGGCGGCCCACTGGCGCTCCTGCGCCGCACACGGACCCGGGAGGAGGGAGGGGAGAGGCGGGGCCACAGGTCCCGCCCCCGGAGCAGAGGCACGCGGCCCCTTCGCCCCCTCCTCTTCCCGCGATGCCATGCGGGTCACGTGCAGCCCCCCCCCGGCAGGCTTTTGGCGGCGGAGCTCCAATCGATCAGACGCCCCCGCCCCTCCCCCTCCCCCAAACATTCCCCCCCCCCGCAGCCCCTTCTGTGGAAGCGGCGTCCCTGAAAGATAGAATGGGACGAATGAGCTGGAAGGGACCTTGGAGGTCTTCTAGTCCAGCCCCCATCTCAGATAGGTGGCTGTCCCTCCTGGAAAAGCACCTTTGGGAGAACCATGACCTGGATGACAGAATCTCTATACTATAGAGTCTATAGACTCCAGCGACGGAGCACCCACAACTTCGGGTGGCAAGCTGTTCCACTGGTTAATTGTCCTCACTCTTAGGAAATTTTTCCTTAATTCCAGGTTGCTTCTCTCTTTGATTAGTTTTCATCCATTGTTTCTCTGGTGCTTTGGAGAATAGCTTGACCCCTTCTTCTTTGTGGCAGCCCCTCAAATACTGGAATTCTGCTATCATGTCATCCCTAATTCTTCTTTTCTTTAGCCAGACCCAAATCCTGCAGCCGTTCTTCATATGGTTTAGCCTCCAGGCCTTTGATCATCTCAGTTGCTCTTCTCTGAATTTTTTCCAAAGTCTCAACATCTTTTTTGTAGTATGGTGGCCAAAATTGGTTGCAGGATTCCAGGAAAGTTCTTCCTGCCCAGCCTGAAGGTGAACGCCCTGCGTGTGGAGGGGCTCCATTGCCGTTTGCTACAAGGCTTCTGCCTGAGCAAGGAGGAGCCCTTGGAGTCTAGGAAGGCACCAGACGGGCGGCTGGAAAGGAGCCAAGGCCGCTGCTACTTTTGCCACCGGTTCGACCTCTGGCAAAGCCCCTGTTGTGTGTCTGCCTCTGTCGGCCTGGCACCTTGCTGGCATCCTGCCACGAAAGGGGAAGAGGGGGAGGCATTGGGGGCAATCCACACCTGTGTATCTCCAAGGCCGCTTGCCCTGGGTGTGAAATTCCAGCAGCCTAAACAACCCAGAGTTTCTCAAAACTTCACAGTGATCCGGGATTGGGTGGCAATGGACTGGACATTGGGGTGGTGGTGGTGGTGATGGGGAACGATGGATTTGGCTCTTTGTATCAGTGAGTGGGAACTTCAGATTCCACCTCACCTACCTGCAACCAACATCTCTAGTAAAAATTCTTTTCATTTCAGTCAATTGGCGTTGAGAGTCTGTTTCCCTAAAAGGTTGTTTTGGGGCAAGTCTGACAGCTTCTTTGCTTGCAAGCTAAACTCTGGCAAGGATGCAAACGTTGCAGTCTTGGAAGGGCAGCAGATGGAGCCCTTCCTCCACGTGTGAAGGAGGACTCTGGGCTCCCTGGCCCAGCCCTGGCTGCTATTCCCAAGCATGCTTGTGCCTCCGCTCTGGAGAGGCTGCCTAAGGAAGACCACAACTGAGGAGCCCACCTTGTTCTCCTTCACCGGCACTTGACATAAGCTGAACCTGCCCACGTTTGAATGCTGCACCAAGAAGAAGGGAGGAACTGGGACTCCCCCGTTCAGGGGTCTTTACATTTCAGATACCTCAGATTACAGATTAACAGAGTTGGAAGGGACCTTGTAGGTCATCTAGTCCAACCCTCCACGCAAGCAGGAGACCCTATACTGTTTCTGACAGATGGCGGTCCAGTCTCTTATTGAAAGCCTCCAAGGATGAAGCTCCCGCGACTTCTGAAGGCAACTTCTGTTTCATTGGTTGACTGCTGTCACTGTCAGGAAATTTCTCCTTCTTTCCAGGTTGAATCTCTCCTTGATCAGTTCCCATCCATTATTCCTTGTCTGGCCTTCGGGTGCCTTGGAAAACAGCTTGACCCCCTCCTCTCTGTGGCTTCAGCTTCCTAAATTCTGAAAATTGGTGCCATACTTGGCACAGAGAAACAAGTGGGAGGCACAAAGAAATCTGAGGGAGGAATCCAGCCAGCAGTGGGAGGTGGGCTAGAGCCATCTAGAGACATGCTAGGCAGCTTCCCCAAAGAGGAGGGGGGTGTCATCTGCTGGTCTCTGGGCAGGAGCCAGCCCGACTGCAGGCTGAAGGACACCAGAACTGAGCAGGGCGATTCCTTCTGGGGTCGGGTATGCTCAGCCTTTGGTGACACAGGACCTGCCTTTTCCTCACGTGGGTGTTTCTGCACTGTGGCCACAGTTCTGTCTTCTAAACCAGCAGTCACCAACTGGTGGTCCATGGACCACTGGTAGTCTGTGAGAAAATTTTAGTGGTCTGCAGAAAAATTATTTGCCTTTTTTATATTGCACTAAATTGGGGATCCTCAAACTACGGCCCCTGGGACCGATACGTGCAATGAACGTTTGTGTTGCTGCCGAGAGTCTCACCCTTTGTGGTCATCTTGTGTGGGTTGGAGGAGGACAGAAATTCCGACTTGGGCTCTGCTTCGGCCTCCTGGTGCCAGGGCTTTGGGCGAAGGCTGGAGGGAAGTGCCTCTGGTGGCGAAGAGCCAGATGGCCTTCCAGTGGAACAGCATCATGGCCTGGAAGTGGCTGACCATCTCAGCCTGCTGAGCCTCCAGGCGCAGGTACTGACCTGGCCTTGCACTCCCACAGGTCTTCCCTCTGCTTGGAAAGCCTATGCTCGTAGTCCTCAGTGAGGTGCTTCTACTGAGCCTCCTCGGTCAGATCCAATTTGAACTAACTGTTTTGCCAACTCTTTTTCATGGTGGCTGCTTAGCCCCAACAACTGCTTCCTGTTGGGGTGCTAAGGAGCCCAGGAGGGGAGGGGCGAGTAGAGGCCAGCGAGGTGCCCCTTGATGTGAGTGACATCAAGTTGGCCATGCCCACCCAGTCACATGACCACCTAGCCACGCCCACCCAGCTGGTCATTAGGCAGATCATATTAGTGGTCTGCAGGATTTAAAATTATGAATTTAGTGGTCCCTGAGGTCCGGAAGGCTGGTGACCCCTGTTCTAAACTGTACAAGGCACTTATTTATTTATTTATTTATTTATTTATTTATTTATTTATTTATTTATTTATTAGTTTGATTTATATGCCACCCTTCTCTGGAGACTCAGGGCAGCTTACAATGCTTTTAAGCAATAGCCTTCATACTTTTGTATATACCTGCATAGTAGGGCTTTTGCCCCCCGCCCCCAAGCAGTGTTCTATTTTATACTTGCGAAGGAGATGCCTTCAAATGCGCAACGGTGTAAATCTGGGGTGGTGGGAGCAGTTCCCATCCCTCAGCCTAGCCTGGTGGGCCCCACATTGCAACAGGGAAGGTGCTTCTGTCTCCACGTCTCTGTCGTGGGGAAGGCTGTCTCTGCAGGGCTGGAGCATCTGGTGGGACCCCTAAATCTTGCAAGATGTGGTAGCTTCTAGTGCAATTCATCTAGCAGGACAGAATTGGAAGATGTTTTTCAAGGGAGAAACAGGCTGCTGCTAACGTGAAGTTGTATGGATGTTTGGGTGGTTTAGGGGTGGGGAATTTGTGGTGGGTGGGGGGGGGGTGTTTGGAGATTGTTATGTGTGTTGGACCTGGTCTTTGGGTGTTAAGTGAATTTTGTTGTATGGGTATACTGTGTATACACATACAATGACAATAAAGTAAATTTTAAATTAAAAAAATTTTTTTAAGAACATTTTATTTCATTCAAGCTGCAGGAATTTGTTCCTGGTAGAGTGTCACAAATGGCCAGTCAACATTTGCCCAAGAAAAGCGCCTAATAAAAGCAGCGCTTTGTCTAAGTCTGTTTTTGATTTCTTATTTTAATCGGTGGTTTCATTAAATTCTTTTCTATTCATGTTTCATATGCAATTTTTTTGGTGAGCTTTCTGGGGCATCTGAAAGATGGAATGAAAATGTTTGATAAATCCAAGAAACAAATGCTGAAATTCTCCACAAACCACAAAGTGCTTTGCACAGCTTGTGCAAGTGAATAGGAAGCAGGGAAGGGAGGACCCAGCAAACACAAATCTTATTCCCTTATTCTGTCGCGGCTTTAAAGGAAAATGGAAAAGTCCGTCCACTGAGAGAAGAAGCCAAAACATGAGCAAAGAAGAGGTTGCACAAGGATAAGTTCTCAGCAGATGCCGTTCTTTGGATTCCTGGGACCTAAGAACCATCACTGGAAGGCCTTTTCTGGCTCTTCGTGCATCTTTGTTGCTTGGTTTAACAGGTGGAGTGGAGTGGAGTGGAATGATTTGTTCAGCATCCGAAACCCAGCCCTGGGAAGTGGGCAGAAAAATCACGAAATGGCTGAGCCTTATGGTGGGTGAGACAGTCCTGGGACACTTCCAAGACTGGGCAGCTGTTGATCAGGGGGTGGAGGGGGAGGGAATGCTGATGTGCCAACTTTTGGGTCCTCCAGTTGCCTCCTGAAAAAAGCACCTTTCAGACAACCATGATCTGGATGACGGAGAATCTCTACAGACTTATAGCGATGCAATTTGGGATGAACACCCTTGGAATGGTGTGGGAGTAGGAATGGAGTTCCAGAGGGGAAAAAATGCAGACTACAGCAACCATTTGCACTACTCAGGGGACCCTAAGTGGTGCAGATAAAGTGCTTCAATGACCCTCTAAAAAGATACAAATGACCAGCTGTCTGCAAGGAATATAAATCCTTCCATTCCCCACTATCTGGCCAGAGCTGAAGAAGCTTCTTGGATGAGAAAAGTCTTCAAAAGAAAAAACAAGAAAGTCCAGTTGCCTCCTGAAAAAAAACACCTTTAGGACGTCCATCACTGGAGGTTTTTAAGAAGAGATTGGACAGCCACTTGTTCAGAATCATATAGGGTTACTCCTGCTTGAGCAGGGGGTTGGACTAGAAGACCTCCAGGGTCCCTTCCAATTATTCTCAAAGGGTCTGGTTAGCTGAGAAATTCTCATGTGTTTGAGACAGATAAGGAATACGTTTTTGAACTAAGAAAGGGCATCTGAGTGGGTGGATTTGGAAGCCCTTAAGGAAGAGGCTTTTTCGATTCCTGCATAATCTCATTTTCTCTGTCCCTCAGACTGATGCGTAGACCCATACTTTCATTTCTCCCACTGTAGAAAATCAGTTTCTAGTAGATTAAAGGCATCATACATATATTTCAACAATATTTTTTTACTGAAAATATCCACTGAACTATCACCTGAAAGCAGTTTCTGAATATTATTTACATTCATATACATTATATGTTCTTTACATATATTTTTTGACAGAAATTGCATGAGAGAAAACAATTACAATTACAAATTAATGCAGAAATGAAAGAATAGAGGGAAACATGCAAAGATGATCCAGATCAGGTAATGAGAGTTTATTGTCCACCAAAGTAGACTTGGTGGCCTCCCAACATCCTGTGTAGAATCTTGTCTGTATGAACGTATCATCTTTTGTGTAGAAGATCTGGAAGAAACGATGCAGTGGTAGTTACAACATGTAAACAAACATGCTTGAAGACTGGTCTCCTTTGAAGGGCTGACACCTTAGGACCTCCTGTTGATTGTCCTAACCTGGTGCTTTCATGGCTGTCCTGGAGGTCCTCTCACTGATTCCCTAATGGTCCAGAGCCAGACAGCCAGGCCAGGATAGGACTGGCTTAGAGCCTCTAAGACTGGCCACCATTATACAGTCAGCCTCACGGATGCTGGGAGATTCAGAGAAGTGTGCCTTAATTCCCTCCCCTCCCCTCCCCTCCCCTCCCCTCCCTGTTCTGTTCTGTTCTGTTCTGTTCTGTTTGGTTAGACTCAACTCGACTTTATATTCTACTCTATTCTACTCTCTATATTCTACTCTACTCTATATTCTACTCTACTCTATGTTCTACTCCACTCTACTCTATACTCTACTCTACATCTTGCAGGAAGGAAATGCAGGAACTTCTGTCCTGGTTGAAATGCAAAAGGGTTGCCTTAAACTGAGAGCAGTTTGGTGTAGTGGTGGAAGTGCTGGGCAACAAACCAGGAGCTGGTGAGTTCTAGTGCTGCCTTAGCCATGGAAGCCAGCTGGGGAGCTTTAGGCCAGTCACTCTCTCTTAGCCCTCCCCTGAAGGATTGTCATTGTCAGGAAAAGAGGAGGAGGAAGGAGTATTAGGTAGGTTTGCTGAGTTTATATCAAAAGGCAAGAACACCACATTGGAATAACAACTCAGAAGGTCCTTTAGCTGGGGGGACCCACAGAAAGCCCGAGGTCACATCCTTGCCCAAAGTCAGGTCCCAAATGGAGGCGTAGCTGGCGCCTGTCCCACCATCCCCATGCGTCAGTGGAAGCACAAGATGGCGCCTGGTATTTTAATACTTGATGTTATTATTACAATTTAGGATTGGGTTGAGGTTCTTAATTTGCTGGGGCCAAGATGCGCCATGCACAGAGATTGGCCTGCTCTTGTTTGCCCAGTTACTCAGGAGTAGAGCAAGGCCTTCCAAATGCCATGGGAGAGAGCGGTGCAATGGATCCTCTCCCCTCCCTCCTCCCTCCCCCCCCCCCCAGTGATTCAAGGCTGGCTTGACACTGTCAGAAAACTGAGGGAGAAAATACACATCTGGATTCCTTTTTCCTCTCGATTCACAGATGCCAGAAACCAACCTTTTAATATCTGCCCTCCCCTCCATCAGACAATCTGCTGTTCATAGTTTTCCAGTTGAGTCATCCGGCTCGACTGAAGCTGGGGAGCCTCAGAGCCACAAATGCAGTTGCTTCTCTTTGGGAAGGAGACGGGTCGGGGCGGCTTTTTCCCACCACTCTGAGGGAGGAAGAGCAACGCCTGGGCAGTGCCTCCCCTTGGCTTCTGCACCTTCCTTGCCAGCAAAGGCGTCCACCTTGGAAGCAGAGCCTTTAAGAGAGCTCTGTCAGGGGAGGGGCGATGGGGGTTTGAACAGGATCTAGGTGATCCCGTTTGAACACTGGATCTGTCCTGCCCAAAGAGCATTGCCCAACCTTCGGCAGTGATAGGCTCTGGAACTGCACTCACAGTGCCAAGGCACAACCCACTAAAGCCAAAAAGCCTGATTAAATCTGCAGCCACTTAATCCCAGCTGCAAGGACCTTTTTATCGACATTTTAGGCTTGCGTAAATGGGAAAGAAAGGCGTATTGTAGGGTTCCCTTCCAGGTTGCGAAAACCCAAGAGGGAAGTTGAGCTGAGCTACGAAGGGAACGAGATCAACTGACCGACAATTGTGGGGTCGCCTTTGTCCCTGAACACATGAAAAATTAGGGCTCACCTCTTACTAATTCCCAGGTGGATGGGCGGCCTTGCTGGGCCTCTGCTGGGCCTCCACAGTGACCCAGAGCCCCTGGGCAGGGGTGGCAGCCCTGGGGATACAGACCCCCAATGAGGCTCCGGGGAGTCTCCCTTCGCGGGGCTCCCTGGCTAACGGGTGGAGCAGAACACAGCAACGTGACCGGATTGTATGCCTGGTGGGTGCCTGCCCTGTGGGCACCTCCACCACCAGACACCACCAAACACACAGCCAAGCTCTGTTCACACACACACACACACACACACATCAGGGCAGAGGAAGTTCAAAGGAAAGGCAACCTGCAGTCAAATATGATTTTAAGAAAAGAACTGTGAAACAAATGGACTGCTTTTGATTTTTTAAATGAAATACCTAAAAGCATAATCAAGAAGGAAAAGTAGGAAAGGCAAAAAATAGTGAAGAGGTTTAGAAGCCTTATATAATATTTTATTTGTTTATTTGTATCCTGTCTTTCTTATGAGCCATGGTGGCCCAGTGGTTAGAGTGCAGTCCTGCAGGCTCCTTCTGCTGATGGCCAGCTGTTTGCAATTTGGCAGTTCGAATCTCACCAGGCTCAGGGTTGACTCACCTTCCGTCCTTCAAGGTGGGTAAAAGGAGGACCCGGATTGTTGGGGGAAATAAGCTGACTCTGTAAACCGCTTAGAGAGGGCTGGAAAGCGGCATATAAGTCTAAGTCCGTGATGGTGAGCCTATGGCATGTGTGTCCGTCGCCCAGCTCAGCTCCACCATGCATGCGTTCACACACATCCTCCTGGCCAACTGATTTTTGGGGTGCACGGGGGTTGGGGCGCATGCAGGAGATGTGTGGACATGGGCGGGGGTTGCAGTGGTCGGGGGCAGTGCCGGGGTGCATGGCGTTCCCCCCCCCACAGCCCGTTTTTGTGCGTGCGTGTGCTTTCAGCCCACAAAGAGAAAAAGGTTAGCCATCACTGGTCTATTGCTGTTATTTTTACAAATAACTCAAGGCGGCCAACATATCCAGCACACCTTCCTCCTCCTGTTTTCCCAACAACAACAACAACCCTGTGAGGAGTTTGGGCTGAGAGAGCGCAGCTGACCCAGGGCCACCCAGCCCACTTCCATGGCTAAGAACTGACCATCTCCAGCCTCTTGGCCTGGCCTGGACCAAACTGGCTCTCCATCAAATTGACATTTCAAAGTAACCCCCACGAGGTTCTGTCCATTAGGAAAGCTTATGGCAATTGAGAACCTCAGATCAACCTTAAAATCAAGATAATATGCAGTAGCTGATTATAATAACCAAGGGAAATCAGAAATCCAGAAGGTATCATAATTTCTGCCTAATCTAAAAATGTTACCTGAATTTAGGAAGTTATGGTGAGACTGATATGTTAAAGCATTACATTAAAAGAGACAAATGTGTACAAGCCCATCGGTGGCTTATAGAACCAGGGAAGGCTCTCCACGTGGACCTGCTCTTAATAAAGGAAGGGAGTAAAAGGCTCTGAGTGGCCAGGAGGGGGCTGGACGGACAGACGGCCTCTGCTCCCTCTGAGGGGCCATGCCCCAGAGAATGCAGAGGCCTCGTCCTTGTTCTGCTTACCAGGTCACCCCCATGGAGACCTTTCCTGAGCTCCATTTTTGCAGCTGATGGAATGGGGGGGGGGCACTTTTGGTCTCTCTGTTTCAGAGCAGAACTGGACCTAATTGTTTCCCAGATACCCAATGCCATGCCATCGGGTGCCCAAGCCTTGTGCGACAGGAACCCTGGGAAGGAGAAGGGGCCCGGGGCCCTGCCACCTGCAAGCCACCCTGTTTAGGGTGACCCACTCCCTTCTTGGGGTGGGGGAGTGTGGGAAGATCCCTTGCAGGGTCGTGCTGAGGATTTTGTGCAATTCCTGCATGATAAAGTCGATCAGATTCGGGATGGCTTGGACTCCGATTGGATGAATCCACGGGAGGAGACAAGGGTAGGTCTTGAGAATATTATCTGGGAGGAGTTTGATCCTGTGGCTTCCAAGGATGTGGACAGGGTTCTGGGTAAGATTAGTGCCGCCACGTGTTTATTGGACTGGTGTCCCTCCTGGTTGGTACTGGCCTCCCGGGAGGTTACACAAGGCTGGCTCCAGGGGATTATAAATGCTTCTCTGAGTGAGGGTGCCTTTCCCACTGCCTTGAAAGAAGCGGTGGTGAGGCCCCTCCTCAAGAAGCCTTCCCTGGACCCGGCTGAATTAGCCAACTACCATCCGGTCTCCAACTTTCGTTTTGTGGCGAAGGTTGTTGAGAGCGTGGTGGCATGACAGCTTCCCCGACACCTGGATGAAGCGATCTATCTGGACCCGTGCCAGTCGGGCTTCAGGCAGGGGTACAGCACAGAAACGGCATTGGTCGCATTGGTGGATGATCTCTGGAGGGCTCAGGACAGGGGTTGCTCCTCTGTCCTAGTCCTATTAGATCTCTCAGCGGCTTTTGATACCATCGACCATGGTATCATGCTGCAGCAGTTGAGGGGGTTAGGAATAGGGGGCACCGTTTTGTGGTGGTTTTCCTCCTTCCTCTCCGACCGCTCGCAGTTCATGTTGGCAGGGGGGCAGAGGTCGACCTCGAGGCACCTCGCATGGGGAATGCTGCAAGAGTCGGTCCTCTCGCCCCTTCTGTTCAACATTTATGTGAAGCCGCTGGGTGAGATCATCCGTGGTTTTGGGGTGAAGTGTCATCTGTATGCTGACGACACTCAGCTGTACATCTCCACCCCAGACCACCCCAACGATGCCCTTGATGTGATGTCTCGCTGCCTGGAGGCCGTGCGGGCCTGGATGGGGAGGAACAGGCTCAGACTCAACCCCTCCAAGACCGAGTGGCTGTGGCTTCCGGCGTCCCGATATAGTCAGCAGGTGCCATCGCTGAATATTGGGGGTGAATCTTTGCCTCCCACAGAGAGGGCTCGCAATCTGGGTGTCCTCCTGGATGCATGGCTGTCTTTAGAAGAGCATATGACAGCCGTGGCCAGGGGGGCCTTTTATCAGGTTCGCCTGATTCGCCAGTTGCAGCCCTTTCTGAACCAGGACGCCTTGCGCACGGTCACTTATGCCCTTGTCACCTCCCGGCTGGACTATTGTAATGCTCTCTACATGGGGCTCCCCTTGAAGAGCACTTGGAGGCTCCAACTGGTCCAGAATGCGGCCGCGCGGGTGGTTATGGGCGCAATTTGTTGTGCCCACGTGACACCTCTCCTGCGCGAGCTGCACTGGCTCCCAGTGGTCTTCCGGGTGCGATTCAAGGTGTTGGTCACCACCTTTAAAGCGCTCCATGGCATAGGACCCGGGTACCTTCGAGACCGACTTCTGCCACCAACAGCCTCCCACTGACCAGTCCGCTCCCACAGAGAGGGTCTCCTCAGGGTGCCATCGGCCAAGTTATGTCGGCTGGCAACACCCAGGGGGAGGGCCTTCTCTGTGGGAGCCCCAGCCCTGTGGAATGAACTGCCCCCAGAAATACATAAGATCTCCGACCTCCGGGTGTTTCGCTGCGCACTGAAGACTCTGTTGTTCCGCCAGGCCGGGCTATCAATATAACAATTTTAAATTGGGGTATTTTAAATTTTTGGGGTTTTAAATTCAGCTGAATTTATTTAATAATTTTAAATTTTTAATTGATGTTTGTCTTGTGTTTTTAAATAGGCTGTACACCGCCCTGAGTCCTTCGGGAGAAGGGCGGTATAGAAATAAAATTATACTTATACTTATACTTATACTTATACTTATACTTATACTTATACTTATACTTATACTTATACTTATACTTATACATATACTTATACTCTGGGCACTTCAAGTTTCCACGAAGAGCTAAAGGCGTCGCAGGGGAGAGTTGGGTGGGAACATTTCCCTGAATAAGCTCAGGAAACGAAGTCAGGATTGCGCTGCATTCCTTGCTTCTCTCAGAGATTTCTCCTCCCCCCCCTTTTGTTTTTTTAAGAAAACAAAGAACGGCAAACTTCAAGGAACCCGGAGAGTGGTGCCATTTGGCAGAGAGGGAGGCGGCCTCTCTGTGCGGCTGGTTGGCTCGCATGCTCGGCCTCTAACATGGATGCTTAACAACCACACGATCTTGGTTCAACGGCACTGCGAAACCAAGCTGGCAGCTCTGCAGACAACCTTTGCAAGCTGCCAAATGTTCAGAAAGGCTGTGAAACAACAACCAGAACTTGCGGGGAAAGGAAGGGAGCAGGAAGCTGTTTTAGGACACTTTGCAACCAGATGAGCTCTCCAGCTCGTTTACCCCAGGAAGGCAGCAGCTGCAGGGCTGGCTTCTTTCGTACCTTTCGGGTTGCACACAACCATCTTTTCAGGGAGTTTGGATGGGTCCAGTGAAGAGGGCAAAAGACAACTGTCAGTTCTCAGTTCTGCATAAGATGTAATGTTTTCTTAGAAACTGAACAGCACAAACAGTAGACTAGAATAGAATAGGATTTTTTATTGGCCGTGTGATTGGACACACAAGGAATTTGTCTTGGTGCATACCAGGTGGGTTTCACTTACCTTCGCTACCGGTTCGGAACTGTGAGTGCACGCATGTGCATTTGTTTCACTTGCACAGGGCACTTCTGCACATGCACAGAGTGTCCGTGATGATGTCTGGGTGGGTGGGCGGAGCCTCCCGCTGCCACCGCTACTGGTTTGCCCGAACTGGGGCGAACCAGTAGAAACCCACCACTGAGCACAAATAATAAACTGCTTAAGAACCAGGGCAAATAAATGCTTTTCTGCAGGGATGAGCAGACGCCCCCCTTGGGGGAGCATTTCAGGCATCCGTGCTGCAGGTGAGAAGGCCTCGGATCTGCCAAGGAGGCCTCTGAGGAGAATTTGCATGCTGGAAGTGAAGTGTTCTGACCTGGTTCCCAAAAACGACAAACCCTCTGAAGTTAAATCAATGATTCCTTTATTAGGAACACCAGCAGCCCCGGCAAAAAGTTTCTCTTTCACACAGCAGGCTAACAAGTCTGTCTGGCAGGGAGAAGAATAGTTGTCTGCCACACCTATTCATCTCCACCCCATGCCTTTTATCCCCAGAGCTAGGGTGGGGCTTTGCTAGCAGCGCTGATTCTTCCGTCCCAAGAACCAGCCCATAGATTTCCACTGCTCTCCTCTCCTCTGCCTTCTGTACATCTGTACCCAGCAGTTCCTCCTCTTCCTCATCAGCCATCACCAGACCTGGAGGCTGTTGACTCTCCATCTGAGGGCTGATGGATGGCCCAGGCTCCGACTCTGTCTCCATCTCTGAGAGCTCCATTCCCTCTTCCCCCTCGGTGTTCTCAGGTTGCCTTGATGCTGGCCCTGACTCCCACACCTCCTCTTCCTCTGATTTGGCTGCTGGAGGGGCCGGCGGCTGACAGGCCACAACATGAAGGAAAGACCCACGTGACCAATGAACTAGCCATGGACAGGCTGTTCCGGCCTCAGGAGCCGTTATGGGAGGGAAGGGGTGCCAGCAGCCATTCAGGACCAAAACATTTTGAAGAAAAGCCTTCCATCCTGAGCTCAGTGTAGATCAAGAGGAAGCCCTTGGTTCCAGAAGGGAAACCCACCACAGATCAGAAAAAGAGTCTCCTGATAGGAACTCACAGAGGTTGTGGCTGAAATTCCTCTCCATCCCTCACCACCACAACTGACTGGCCTTCTTCTCTAGCTCCTTAGAAGAAGTCACGGCCGGAACACTCCTGGCTCAAACAGACTTCCCCCTTGGAAGGAGCAGCAGAGGGAGAGGAGCCTGGCCATGCTTGGAGGCTGTCAGGGAGCACGGCAGGGCTAATGGCCCAGGAGTTTGCACCACCTGAGACATGCTGGGGAAGAAAGACCTTTCCAGGCTGCTTTTCTTATCTTGCCCAGGCCCAGGTCTTGTGAACTGGGTCTGAAGGCTGAGGCCTCGGGCCCGGCCCTGCCCCACACCGGCTTCCTGCAGGAATTCCCCCATGAATGACATCCTCACTTCCGTCTCTTGTAGCAAGGCAGTAGTGCGTCTCCTGCTCCTGACTGAGTTGGGTCCATCTGGCCAGCTTTGCTATTGCTCAGACATAGGAATGACTGTAGCTCCTCTGCCCTGCTTCTTCTTAGAGATTCTCAGTCCTCCAGGCCATGGTCGTCCCAAAGGGGCTTTTTTTTCAGGAGGCAACTGGACTTCCTTGGGTTTTTTTGAAGACGTTTCGCTTCTCATCCAAGAAGCTTCTTCAGCTCTGACAGAATAGTGGGGAATGGAAGGATTTATATTCCTTGCAGAAATCCTCCCATTCCCCAGTATCCTGTCAGAGCTGAAGAAGCTTCTTGGATGAGAAGTGAAATGTCTTCAAAGAAAAAACAAGGAAGTCCAGTTGCCTCCTGAAGAAAGCACCTTTGGGACAACCATGACCTGGAGGACTGAGAATCTCTACAGACTTTTACTGTACAATTTGTGATGAAGACCCTTGGAATGGGGTGGGAGTAGGAATGGAGTTCCAGAGGGGAAAAAATGCAGACTACAGGAGCCAGGAGCACCACTCAGGTGACCCTGAGGATACAGATAAACCTCCAGGTGCTTCAACCACCCTCTAAAAGGATGCAAATGACTGATGCAGGACCATGAGTGCTTTGGTGCCCACCTGAGGCTGGGCGCTCTCTTCCCTTCTGCCTCAGCCCTCCAGCCAGGCTCCAGCTGTGCCTGGGATTTAATAATCAGCATACAGCTGGAAGGGACCCCAGAGGTCTGCTAGTCCAGCCCCCTGCTCAAGCAGGAGACCCTATACCATCTCAGACAAGTGACTGTCCAGTCTCTTCTTAGTCTCAACATCTTTTTTATAATGTGGGGACCAAAACTGCATGTAGTATTCCAGGTGTGGTCTTACTAAGACTTTTGGTACTAAGTGTTTTGGTACTAACACTTCACATGATTTTGATTCTATGCCTCTGTTTATACAACCAAGGATTGGTGTTTTTGGCTGCTGCCACACACAGCTGGCTCCTGTGTAAATGATCGTCCACTAGGACTCCAAGGTCCCTCTCTGGAAGGAAGGAAATGTCCTATATATATCTTTACTGCAAGTATCAACTCAGGGTCAAAAGTCAGGCAGCATACAAGATGATGATGATGATGATGATGATGATGATGATGATAATAATAATAATAATAATAATAATAATAATAATAATAATAATCCCAGAGTGTCTGCGATTATATACTTAAGTAAGATCCTTATACTGCTATAATGTGCTTTTCTCAAGATCAGAGCTCATTAAGTATGGCTAACTGCCATCTCTTTATCCTGGATTGTGGTTCTTCACCATTTATTTGTTATTACCAGGCTGAGGAGCATTTTCCTTTTTAAGGAAGATCTGAAGCCATCAACAATCCTTCCCCTCCCCCTCTCCCCTCTCCCCTTTTCCTCTCCTTTCCTTTCCTTTCCTTTCCTTTCCTTTCCTTTCCTTTCCTTTCCTTTCCTTTCCTTTCCTTTCCTTTCCTTTCCTTTCCTTTCCTTTCCTTTCCTCTCCTCTCCTCTCCTCTCCTCTCCTCTCCTCTCCTTTCCTTTCCTTTCCTTTCTCCTTTCCTCTCAACAGACCTAGATTTAATCTCGTAAAGATTTAAACTGGTAATTATTTCACAGAATACCAGGCTGGGAAAGGCTGCTGTAGCATGGCATGAAAACCACATACGGTCCTGAGGACGTTGTAAGGCCAAGTCACCAGTGCAGCTTTCTCCTTGGCTTCCTTGCAGGCTCTCAGTCCAGCTCTCACGAGCTGGGAGTGTAAAATGGCCAGTCAGTAACAAACTCCTTGAATGATTCGGATGGGAAAAAAACAACCCTCCCAAAAGTGCAAGAGGGATGGAAATGCATTTTGAGTCCAGCTCTCCAACTCCCAGGCATTCCTGCAGGCTTAAGGTTTCAGGGGTCCAAAAGTCCAGGGGAGCTCTATGTGGAAGTTCCAGTGGAAACCCCAGAAGAGTTCAGCCGTTCAATGAAGGTTAGGCAAAAAACCGGGAACCTGAAAGAACAGCTGGTGAAGGATTCATCAACACTGCTTGCAAAGGAGGCTCCATGGGGGGAAGCCCCCCTCCCTGCTCGCATTCTAGAGGTAATTTGCCTCTTGCTCCAGAATTCCTGACTTCCACCAAATGTTCCACAGCTGCAACTAACGTTTCTTGGAGCATCGTCTGGTGTGGCGAGCAGCCATCTGGCAGGCCCAGAGTAGCTCCATCTGCCTGATTCGGTCAGCCTGTGACTCGCTTGGATGCAAACCTTCTCATCACAGAGGCTCCTTGGCCGAAAACTCCCCGAGACGGTTTTCTAGGGTTTTCCATAGCAACTAATTTTGGTTACTGCCTCGGCAATGGGAGCTTTGGCTCCTGCGACACTCAGAGGTTCTAGACTGCTGATTCTCATCTGGTGTGCCAGGGCCCAGGAGGGCGCCGTAAAAGCTCATCGGAGAATTAAGCAACTCTGTGGACCATTCAGCGACCCCAGGAATTTGCAGGAGAAGCAAAGGGAAGTCAATTGATCTACATTGGCAAACAAAATGATCTACAGGATTTGCAACTTCTAAGTTTCATGTGTGAAGTAGAATTTAATTGGCTCTCTGTTTTCTAATGTCTCCAAGTCTTGTAAAGCTGTTATCTGATTAACAAATACAGCAAGGACACTTGCTTTGCAAAAACCGGCAGGCACAAGGGAAAATAGGGCACACAAATTTCAAATACATATTGCTGTCCATGCGCTGTTCTTTTAAAAAATGTCAATGGGGGTAGAAACAAGGCCAAATATTTGCTTTTTTAACATACGGATGTTATAGACCAGAGGCCTGGATCTTTAGGGATCTTTAAGCAGCCCAGATGCTCCTGGCTGAATAAATGTGGCTTCCAGACAAGTAAACGGTGCAGCTGGATTCCAGACTTGGCAGGATCCCCAGAGCACAGGAATCCTATTCCAGGAGACTGGTGTCCTCTTTGGTTTTTTTAAATCTGAGGTGGCTTCTCTCAACCCTTATCCAGAAGCTTGGAGACACTCGAAATCCTTTCAGGTGAGGGTGACAAATGTTAACTAACAGGTTCCCTCTGTTAGTTTACTTCATTGTCATTGCACCTCGTACAACGAAATTAAATGCCGTCTTCAGTGTTCATTGTAACTATAAAAATAAAAGACAAACACACATCCTTCTCAGTCTATACAATTGAATTGAAACCCCCTGAAACTGTATTAATATTGTTCTCTGCAGTAGAATTCAATATAGTTACTGCCCTGGGATAGAAGCTGTTTGGAATATTGATGTTATGGTGGAATAATGAGTGATTTTTAAAATATTGAATGATAATATTTATTAAGGGATAATAAACACAGGGTGCGAAGAAATGTTATTGCTTAACATTTAAGCATAAGAAATGCTTAAATGAATTAAAGGGAAAATGTAAAAGGAATATGAAATGAGACTAGTATTTTTTGAAGTTGGAAGATTAGAATTCTACATACTATTTGTATTATTATTGTTAATGTTGTATAAAAAAGACCTGACCCAATCAATGTACTGTCCACAAATCATATATGTTTATATTGGAAAAAATAAAAAAAACTTAATTAAAAAAAAAGACAGGGGCACCAATGTGCAGAGGGTGTGAGGGAGGAAGATGCTTGAATTCTCCACGTTTCAGCGAAAAACAAAATAATCCTTCCAAATTTTCCCTTTTCTGACCATGTGACAAGTGATGACCAATCTTGCAACAAATCCTATGTTTAAGACTCTCAGGGTTTCCGAAGAACCCCTCTTCCATCCTGGCTTTTGGGGGATTCTTGATGCCAACCGGGAAACGCAACACACGCTTTGTTGTGGTGTCACCAATCGTAGCTTTCACAGCCCAAACCTTAATTGGGCCACGTGCTGGGTTCCACTTGTTTCGGGGCTGTTGGGCCCAGTAAAATATTTTGTCAGAAAACCCACATTCCGTGGTAGAATCACATGGGGGCCCAGATTCAGAATCCCAACTGCCTTTCGATGAAAGGCATTTGTCTGCAGACCCTTCTGGCCCCTTGTGATTGGTGAAGGGACGGACGCGAGGGTGGGCAACCCCAGTCGGCCTGTGCACTTCCCAAACTTTGTGCGCTTCACCTGGCCTGGGCCCTGAGTGCACCTGGTCCAGGCCGAGGAGCTATGGGGTGGTAGGCAGCAGAGAGCATGCTGGGGCATTGGAGATGGCACCAGTGCCAAGTGGAGGGAGAATGGCTGCTTCAGGATGCCGGATGCAAATTCATGCGCAGCAGCAGGGAGACATAAGAGAGGTAGGCTGGTGAACAGGGAGAGAGGAGAGAGGGACTTTCTTCTGGACCTTCTTCCCTATAAAATCCTCTCGATCCCTCCGTAGGCTGAAAAAGAACATTATCAGAGGAAGAAAAAAGGTCCCTTCTGTCTCCAGGAGATGTTGGGGTCCTTGAAGGCTCTTGGAAGGATCTTTGGGTTGCTTTCAGGAGCACCAACCATGTTTCCCTTTGAGTGCCTGGAGAATGATGGACACAGCAAAAGAGTTTCTTTTATTTGTGCCTCCTCTTATTTTAAACCAAGTGCTTTCTACGGTATCGTAAGTGCTTATATTTCTGAGCAGGAGTATATTTTCCATCCACATTGCTCCTATTTCTTATGAACTGGTACCTTTCAATGGCTGTAATCAGGGCCGGATTTAGATGAAAAGAGGCCCTAGGCTATTCCACTTATGAGGCCCTTTCACCTATAGTGAAAGTGTAATTTTAATTTTGCTAACAATTTGAATGTAGGCCCCTCTTGATCTTGAGGCCCTAGGCTGAAGCCTAGTTAGCCTATAGGAAAATCCGGCCCTGGCTGTAATCCAATCATAGGAATCATCCCATCACTTCCCAGTTAGACCCGTTAAATCATGTATGCCTCATAAAGAAGCTCATTTTGTTTACACACATATTAATGTATAATATCAGTGTGATATAGGACACCCTGTCTAAGTTTTAAACCTAAGAGCTTTACTTCAAGGTTTTGATTGCCACCCTGCTGCCTTCAGAACTAACCCCTGATCACGCTTGACATGCTAGATGACACACATTTTACCAGTCCTTGCAACCACAACTCTTTACTGAGCAAACGGACAAACTTCCTGCTCCCCAGAACTAGCAGCCTTGCATTCTTCCTGCCGTCCCTCTTACTCTCAAGGAACGGTCGTTTCCTCACCCCAAATCAACAATTTTTCAGAAACTTCCTTGCAATCAGCAGTTATTCAGAAGATGAATAACTTCATTTTTTATAGCTGAGGACAGAATTCCTTGGACACTTTCTGCTTTGGTGCCTCTTCTGGCTCTCCTCTTGAGCTCCAGGGCCAGACCACGTTTGCTTTCGCTGTTCACATCCTGAGTGGAAATCTGTAGAGCTTCTCAGTCCTCCAGGTCCTGGTTGTCCCAAAGGTGCTTTTTAGTTAGCAAGTGATCCTGACTGCAGCATTTTTTAGGCACGCTTTCATGGAAAGTGATTTACGGAAAAGAAAAATAATCCCATTTTGTACGAACTGTGTAGGGGTTGGAGTTGTTGTTTTCCTTCTGCAGAATTTCAGCCTAGTTGTTGTTTTCTCGGTGTGGGTAAAAGCTGGTTTTGTGCACCGCCCTGTGTGCTATCCATGCTGGCGGGAGAAGCCCCGGGCCTCACGGACACCTGAACAGGAAGCTGCCACCTGTGGTCGATACCTCCAGGGCCAGTCCTGGGACTCCAGAACCTCCAAAGGACACCCAGCCGTCCTGTGAGCTGCTCTTGGCCCCCTTTCTTCTTCTTAGCCTTGCCCCAATTATCTGCTGGCTGCGCTTCCTTAGCCCCACTGAAGCGCCTCCTTTCCATCTGAGTGTCCCCAGCCCCAAATGCTGCTTTTCCCCCCTGCTTCTGCTATTCTTCCATAAAACCTGCCTTTTCTACTGACATTTCAGCCTGGCTCCTTAAACATTCGGCCTTCCTACAAACATGAATGGCCTCGTGAGCTGCCCTCCTCCCCCCACCCTGCTTGAGATATCCCCCTCCTCCCCCCCTCACTGCCCTCCTGCCCTGTACAAACTTTGTACACTGGGTTTGGGCCTTTTTTGAGCAAGAGAAGGGAGCTGCTTCCAAAGGCCCAAACCCAGTGTAGAAAGTTAGCATACACACCCCTCCTAGAAGAATGAAATATTCTGGGAAATATTATAAAAGGCAGAATATTGTATTTCCCTAAAGGAGAAATGTACTCGTGGAGAGCAGACCTCAGCAGGACTGAAGCAGCCTATCTACAAGACCAAAGGCCTTCAACTCCAGGGTGATGGGATTGAGACATAATAGGATCATGTAGCAGAAGGCACAGAGCCCGCTGCATTGCAGTCTCCTAAGGGCATTGCATCACCTAGAAAACGTCAACCAAACCAAGCTCAGACAACTTCAGCTATGACCCTTGGATAGCCCCATGGGAGTCTGACGGCAGCCAATAGAATACATATATAACCCCCAGCCACCCACCCTCCCTCCCTCAACTCCATGTGGTCAGCTACACCAGGACCGTGTACTTGATGGTTCTGCTTCATCATTAAACCATCTTTAAACAAACAAACAAACAAACAAACAAACAAACAAACAAAACTCACTCTTTGCTCCAAATTAAAGCCTCCAGACAGAGCAGATGGCTGCTAGCTTGTGCTTAAAGGGAGTGTTGTGGCTCCGTTACCTGAGCCTGTGTCATCGGCAGGAGAGGACTCCGAGAGTGAAGGAGAGGAGTTGGCAAGGCCTCCCTCTCCAGGACCCTCCTCTCTGGCAATGCCTTCAGTATCCGCCGAAGGGCAAGAGATAGGGCCGGGGCCAAGCACGTCCACGCAGCCACAGGTGGACAGTGATGAGGGTAATGGATCCTTGGCAGCGTCGCAGAGATAAGCGTGCGCAACAGAAGAAAAGGCGTGCCAGAGATTAGGCTGAGTCACTGGACCACACCCCACAGGGTATAAAAGGGGGTGAGGTGGCCATTCAGACTCTGTGACGGACAAAACTAACTACTATCAAGTCACATTGCATCTTTGGAAACAACATTATCGGCCTTGGATTTATTTTACAAACTGGACAATTCTTGCCTGTGGGTATTTTGTTTATTGAGTAAAAGTTCTTGGCAAGCAGCTACTGGGTTGCTGCCAAGCTTCTTATCGGAAGAATTGGTTGTCTGCCAGTTTATTTAACCCCCGGCTGTCTGTTTGTGTGCGTGTGTGGGACGGGGACAGAACAGGGAGTTCACAACCCAAGCTTTGACACAAACCCTTTGATGCATTCAGACAATCTGGATAACCTGGTTTGGGAGCCGGAGAGGACTCAGCTGGAATCATTGCTAACAGAAGGCTATTCTGAAATCCTGTCAAGGCAATGGAGCCCCAGGAAATGCCCAATCAGAGACCCACTCCAGGGGAGACTAATTAGGAATCTGATGTTGGAAAAAATATCCATCTGGTTCAGTTCCCAGCTGGGAGGAAGACACTGGAAACATGGAGGCTGATTGGAAAAATGGTTTAATGATGAAGCAGAACCATCAAGTACACGGTCCTGGTGTAGCTGACCACATGGAGTTGAGGGAGGGAGGGTGGGTGGCTGGGGATTATATATGTATTCTATTGGCTGCCGTCAGACTCCCATGGGGCTATGCAAGGGTCATAGCTGAAGTTGTCTGAGCTTGGTTTGGTTGACGTTTTCTAGGTGATGCAATGCCCTTAGGAGACTGCAATGCAGCGGGCTCTGTGCCTTCTGCTACATGATCCTATTATGTCTCAATCCCATCACCCTGGAGTTGAAGGCCTTTGGTCTTGTAGATAGGCTGCTTCAGTCCTGCTGAGGTTTGCTCTCCACGAGTACATTTCTCCTTTAGGGAAATACAATATTCTGCCTTTTATAATATTTCCCAGAATATTTCATTCTTCTAGGAGGGGTGTGTATGCTAACTTTCTACACTGGGTTTGGGCCTTTGGAAGCAGCTCCCTTCTCTTGCTCAAAAAAGGCCCAAACCCAGTGTACAAAGTTTGTACAGGGCAGGAGGGCAGTGAGGGGGGGAGGAGGGGGATATCTCAAGCAGGGTGGGGGGAGGAGGGCAGCTCACGAGGCCATTCATGTTTGTAGGAAGGCCGAATGTTTAAGGAGCCAGGCTGAAATGTCAGTAGAAAAGGCAGGTTTTATGGAAGAATAGCAGAAGCAGGGGGGAAAAGCAGCATTTGGGGCTGGGGACACTCAGATGGAAAGGAGGCGCTTCAGTGGGGCTAAGGAAGGGCAGCCAGCAGATAATTGGGGCAAGGCTAAGAAGAAGAAAGGGGGCCAAGAGCAGCTCACAGGACGGCTGGGTGTCCTTTGGAGGTTCTGGAGTCCCAGGACTGGCCCTGGAGGTATCGACCACAGGTGGCAGCTTCCTGTTCAGGTGTCCGTGAGGCCCGGGGCTTCTCCCGCCAGCATGGATAGCACACAGGGCGGTGCACAAAACCAGCTTTTACCCACACCGAGAAAACAACAACTAGGCTGAAATTCTGCAGAAGGAAAACAACAAATCCAACCCCTACACAGTTCGTACAAAATGGGATTATTTTCTTTTCCGTAAATCACTTTCCATGAAAGCGTGCCTAAAAAATGCTGCAGTCAGGATCACTTGCTAACTTTGGCTCCCAAGGCTCTTCCGCGCTTTTGGCTGCTCCAGACTGAGATGGCCGGCTGGCACCACCTCAGCTGGGCACCTCCGTCTCGGGGACGGCCTGCTGCTGAGACGATCTAAAGCCATTTCTGGTGGAATGCTTAGCCCAGCCTCTGATGCAAAGGAGCTGCAGGGAGGCTCAACACCTGCAGGATCATCCCTCCCTCACCTGGCTGTTTTCCACTAGCCTCTTTCTGCTTTGGGGGTGGGGGGGCGGGGTGAAGATGAGACCCCGCCTGGGGAATGAAGCGGCTGTTCTTCTTCTCTCCTTTGAGAGCTGGGTGGGGGGAAAGTTTCTCATGAGGGTGTGGCTCTCTCTGCATCCTTGCTGAGGGGGACCCCTCAGCAGCAGAGAGGCCATCCGCCTTGCTCAGGATCCTTCAAACCCCCACCTTTTCCTCCTGTCATGTAAGAGGTGCAGCTGAAATCCCAGGAGGAGGAGGAGGAGAAGGGCTTCCTTGCTGGTGGGGGAGGGGGGAACTTTCTGCCCCTCCCCTCAAATTGCAAAGCACTGGGGTGCCCCACCAGCAGCAGCTGCGTTTGGGGAGTCCCTAAGCAAAGAGGGGTTGAGACCCTCTTTGATTGGTCCCGAGGCCAAATGCAGGAAGGTGCCCCTGATGAGGGAGGTGGGAAAGCCGAGGACGTCCCCCTCCCATCTCCATCCTTCAATCTTCTTGGTTGACTTCCAGAGGGGCCCAAAAGAAGCAGGGGGGCCTTTTGCAAAAGAGGAAGCGAAGATGCAATTTGCCTCTTGAGGTGTCTCTTTGCCAGTCACAGTTGGCATCTTGCTACATATTTGGGTAATGGGGTTTTCTTGAAAGAGGTGTTGGAAGGAAAATTCACCTGGTTCAGTTCTAAGCTGGGAGAAAGAAGATGCTGAAACAAAATGGAGGCTGATTGGAAAGAAGGTGCATTTATTGATAAAGCAGAACCACCAGGGTTTGTGGTTCTGGGGCAGCTGACCAACCGGTTTGGTTTTACATGGGCTTTTTATACAGTTTTTACAGCATTTTGTAATCTGGAGTGTTTTTATTATTAGATTGGTTTTACTTGTTTCACAAAGGCTCATGATGGATCTTAGTCCTCATCCTGTCAGGCGTGTGTCATTGATTTTATCCTGTTATCTATTGCCTCTAGCCTGCCTGTCTTAATGGACAGCTGTTGTTTCTGCTTTTCTCAATGTCCCTCCTTTATCCCATCACCCTGGAGCTGAAGTTCCTCTGTCTTGGGCACAGGCTGGCCCAGTCTTTCTTCATGCTTTCTCCATTTCTCCCTTTGGGGAAATTCACATTCTGCCTTTTTTTTAATATTTCCCAAAACATTTCATTCTTGGGGGGGCGGGGAGGAGAGCTTCCCATAGAGGGAAGAAAAGAAGGCGGGGGTGGGGGTTCGCGCAGCCTGGTTCCTGGATCGACTCCTCTCCTGGGCTGGATCCCCACAACCAAAGGCGAAAGCGCCGCTGCTGACCCGGGAAGCCAAAGGTGTCCCGGCGCCCCCCGCCCCCGCCCCCGCCCCTTCCAGCTTAGTCCGGAGAAGCAGCGCCGCCTGGGGTGGGGGGTGGGGGATGCAGGGCGTTCTGCCGCCGCCAGGGGGCAGGGCAGACCAGTTGGCCGGTCGCGGAGAGCAGCGGCCGAGAAGGGCGCCCGCGGGCCCCGGGCAGCCCCAGCGAGGAACAGGCGCCGCAGGGCAGGGCAGCCGCCGCCTCCTCCAAGCCTTCCCGCCCGGCCCGTTTGCAGGCGGAGGCTTTGGGCAGCCGGGAGCGTCTGCCGGGGGGAAGGCGCCCGCTTGCCCTCCCCCGTCCCCCCCAGGAGAAGGCGCGGCTTGGCGGGCGAGAGCCGGCACTGTGGCCGCGGGGCTGCCGTGAAGGCGCCCGTGCAAGCGGCCCGGCTGAAGGCTTCCAGATGTGGAGCGATGAGGTCATCCGGGGACTCGGCGCTCCCTCCCCCCCTTTGGCAGCGGGGCTGAAGCGGGGCTGCCGGGGTGGGGAGGCGGCCAGGACGGGACAGGTGTGGTGGGCGGGGAAGGAAGGAGGTGGAAACGAGGCGGGGCCTCGGCACAGGTGAGCCACGGCAGAGCCGGGGCAGCGAGAGCGCGGCCGAGCAGATCCTTCTAGCCACGGAAGGATCCACTGCAGATCCACTGGGGCTTCCACGGCTGGAGGGCACGACCACTACACCCCCCCACCCCCCCGTGGATAAATGCTGCAGAAGACTCTTTTTTAAAAAAATACTCACAAAAAACCCTCGATGCCTTCCTTTGGCTCAGAACCAGAAATTCAGATCTCTCCTCCTTTAAATTCCCTGGCCACTTTATAAAAAAAAAAATCTTTCCCTGGTCTTTCCAAAGGCTGCTGGACACGCGTTGAAGGACGGGAGGCCCACTGGGTTTCCAACCTGGACGTGCCTGAACAGGGCTCTGCCAAGGGGGGAGGGCCAGGTGAGCAGTGGGGGAGGGGTGTCTGCAGGAGCCAGAGCCAGCCAAGGGAATCTTGGAGGTTGGTTTTCAACTGGTGCTTCACCAGGATCATGAATGAGGTGATTCTCATTTGGAAGAAGATTGAAAAGGCCACTCTGGAACTGGAGCAGCTAAGGAGGAATGTAGGCTGGGGCTGGGTCATCAGGATAGGTCCTCTTTGGGCTATGTGGAAGACCCCATAAAGGACATTCTGCATTGCCGGGGCTCACGTTTTCAGGCCCATTCGATGGAACACGCTCTGTATGTTCTTGGAGAGAAAAAGAGACCATGGAACAGAAAAGAGTCCAGGGAGAATGCAACCTATCGTCTAAGAAGACCAAGAGGACAGTGGCAAGTCCAGAAGAATTCAAGCCCAACCCTAAACTAAGCCTATTGGGGTGTGAAGTGTGGCATTTGTCAGGGATGCAACAGACTGTTTGGAACACAAAACTGGAGGGGACCTGCACAAAGGGCAGCCTCAGCCATCTCAGCCCAGACTTTAAGAGAAATTCAAGGCATCTGGATGGGCTTCTCATTTGTCCATCTCCCCATTCCACAGGAGAAGGTGAGAAAGAATGGAGGGGTTCTGCCCACAGCTGACTGGCACTGCCAGGGACACTGATGGGAGAGATTCGGGTTTCTGGAGCCACCGCCTGAGGAGACTGGGGGCACTTCACCAGCAGGAGAAAAATGTCTATGGGGAAAACACGGGAGGGCTTCATTAGGAGGGCTTCAAATTACTTCCTGTGGAAAGTGGGAATTGTACCCCCAAAGAAGGACCCCCGGATCAAGGCTGCCATAGGAAGAAGCAAGAAGGCTGCTGCTTGGACCATTCAGGGAGAAATCAGCAGGAAGATTGGCTCGTAAAGTTCACCGCTTTCATTGTTCATCCCCTGACAAGCAGCATGTCTGGAATAAACAATATGAGCCTGAGCTATTAGCAGAGAAGGGAAAATATGACTTAATAGGTATAAAAGACGTCTTGTGGGATGACTCCCACGGTTGGAGCACAGCGGCTGAAGGACGGCATTTGTTCCAAAGGAACAGAAGGCAAGGAAGAGCTGGGAGGCGGGTCAAAAATCTGAATGGATGAAGTTGGCAATTCCGTAAAGACTTTCTGGGTTAAAATAAGTGGAGAAAAAAATGAAACCAATACGGTTATTAATTCTATTCCTGCCCACACAGCCAAAGCGGAAATGTAGACGATGCTTTCTCAAGCAAACTGCTGATATTTCAAAGAGGCCAAAACCCCAGGCTGGGAGGCTTTCATAACCCAATTTAACAGATTAACAGAGTTGGAAGGGACCTTGGAGGTCATGTAGTCCAACTCCCCCCTCCGACCAAGCAGGAGACCCTGCACCATTTCTGACAGATGGCAGTCCAGTCTCTTGTTGGAAGCTTCCAGTGATGAAGCTCCCACAACTTCCGAAGGCAACTTCTGTTCCATGGGTTGATTGTTCTCACTGTCAGGAAATTTCTCCTTATTTCCAGGTTGAATCTCTCCTTGGTTAGTTTCCATCCATTATTCCTTGTCTGGCCTTTGGAGAATAGGTTGACCCCCTCTTCTTTGTGGCAGCCCCTCAAATATAGGAACACTGCTATCATGTCTTTCCTAGTCCTTCTTTTCATTAGACTAGACATACCCAATTCCTGCAACCATTCTTCCTATATTTTAGCCTCCAGCCCCCTCATCATTCTTCTTGCTCTTCTCTGCACTCTTTCTAGAGTCTCAACCTCTTTTTTATATTGTGGTGACCAGAAGTGGGTGCGGTATTCCAAGTGTGGTCTTACTAAGGCTTTGTAAACCAGTACTGGAACTTCACATAATCCCTCTATTAATGCAGGCTAGGATTGCATTGGCTTTTTTGATTGCTGCCACAAACGGCTTTAAGGGCTTGTCCATTTGGACTCCAGGACCCCATTCACAGTCACTGGCGTGAAACCACGTTCCAACTGTACCTATCAGTTGGCTTTTCTTGCCTAAATGTAAAACTTTATTTTACCTATGTTGAATTTCATTTTGTTAGATAAGACCCAGTGTTCATGTCTGTCAAGATCCTTTTGGATCTTGCTTACTTCCCTCCCTGTGGGTATAGTTCCGTTGAAGACTACACATTAAGTACAATTTGTCAGCCAGTTACAAACCCATCTGGTGGTGCTGCTGTCTATCCCACATTTTTTTAGCTTGCCAAGAAGTAGGTTGTAGAAGTAGGCAGCATTTAACAAATGCTTTGCTGAAATCTAAGTATAGTATGCCTACAGCATACACTAATTAGCTGCTACACTAATTTAGTCACTTTGTCGAATGAAATAAGATTTGTTTGGTATGCTCTGTTTTTGATGAACCCATGTTGGCTATTAGTTATAAGTTTGTTTGCTTCTAGGTGTTTGCAAATTTGTTGCCTGATTATCTTCCAAGTTCTTCTCAGATATTGATTAATATTGATTAATTTCCTAGATCCATTTTTTAAGGCCTTTTTTGAAGATGGGAACCATATCAGCTCTTTTCCAGTTCTCTGGTAGTTCCCTGGTGCTCCAAGAACTTTGAAAGGTTCTGAAATCATGTCTGCCAGTTCCTTTAAAACTCTGGCTGCAGCCGTTGGGACCCCGTGATTTGAATCTGTCTGGAGCTGACTGGTGTTCCCTTAACTTATCTTTTGCATATTTTAATTTGCATTCTTAACTTGTCATTTACAGTTCTTGTTGGGGTAAATTGAGTTCTTCTTTTTTCATGAAGACAGATAAAAAGTATGAATTAAGCCATTCTGCTTTCACTCTGGTTCCTCTTACTTCTCTGCCATCTTCTCCCATTAGTGGACCGATTGTTTCTTTGACTTTTTTCTTGTTTATTATGTGTTGAGATAAACTATTTAAAATTGTTTTTGATATTTGTTGCAAGTTTCAAAGCCTTAGCTTTCCTAACTTCATCTTTGGAGTTTTGGGCTATTTGTTGGCATTCTTCCTTAGCTACGTCTCCCTCTTTCCATTTTGTATACTTCCTCTGTTGGTCTGAGAATTCTTTGTGCCACCATGCTGGTTTTCTGCACTCCTGTTTTAGCTCTATCAATCAGTTGGGCATCTCAGTCAAGTGGGACAGGAGAAATGCCCTGGGACTGATGGCTCGTGTGCCAACCGCTCAGGTCCCACTCTTAGCAACTGGTCGATGGAGCCTTTGCCTGCCTATCTGTCCCTAATTTGGCTCTTTGGGTCTTCCATCAGAGCCTCATCCATCCACCTTGCTGCTCTTCTCCCTCCCACTTTCTGAGCACGAGAGGCTCCTTGGCATAGCGTGCCCAACATAGGATGATTTGAGCCGAGTCATTTGCACCCCAAGTGGATTGATTCCTTCAATGACCTGTGTGTTTGTTTTCTTGGTTGCCTGTGGCATTCTCAGGATCTTCTCCAATGCTACATTTCAGAAGCGCCAGTGTTCTTCAAAGCAGAATTTTTACTGGAGGCTGGAGCAGAGACCCTGGCTATAGATGTTACTCTGTGTGTGTTTGTGTGTTCTGGATGGGTGCTGGCCATCTGTGGGTTTCCTGTGTAATGGTATTTATCTCGCGTGGTTGGTAGCTTGTTAGTAATGCATTTAAGTGACTTGGCCTGTGCCTTGTAGTCTGTCTTTTATTAGGTCTTCCCTGAGAATCGATCCGGCTGTATTGATTTGACTATTGATCTTTCTGGGTAGCTGCTTAATTATTCACCAGCAACAAAGCCCACACTGGATGATAACACTGCACTTTCTCTGATCCTGGGTCTGTGCTTGCGTTCAGACAATCACCCAACCTGAAGCAGATGCTCCTAAGGAAAAAGAAGCAACGAAACAACCATGCCATTATGCCCGCACAACTCCTCCTTCTTCTTCTTTTTTCTTCTTTTTAATTTATATGCCGCCCCTCTCTGAAGACCCAGGGCTGCTCACAATACACTCAAAAAATCACTATAAAAACACTTAAAAATTAAAAACATTAAAACCCATTCACACCATTCATGGCCGGATCTCACCAGATCGCAAGAGCGAGATCAACGGCCCCAGGCCTGCCGGAAAAGCCAGGTCTTCACCGCTTTTCAGAAGACCAATAGGGTGGGGATGGTCTGGACCTCAGGAGGTAACTGGTTCCAGAGAGCCGGGGCAGCCACAGAGAAGGCCCTCCCCCGCGGGCCCACCAGCCGGCATTGTTTAGCTGATGGGACCCGGAGGAGACCATCTCTGTGGGAACTTACTGGTCGCTGGGAGCTATGCGGCAGAAGGCGGTCGGCAGCCCCACCTTTGGGCCTCTGGAAGCTAAGGGTTGGACTAGATGACCTACAAGGTCCCTTCCAACTCTGTTAATCCGTTAAAGGTTTCTGTTAAAAGGTAGCCACGTTACAACATGGTGTTAAAGACAACTATGGATCAACCTGCCTAAGGCACCTCTGTGGGTGGTACAAGATTTCCCTGCCTGCCTCTTTCCTGCCAGTTCACTCATTCTGGGACCTTTGGAAAGGGTCTCTGGGGGGAGGAATTTTCTTCCCTCTGTGAAGCCTCTTTAATCTCAGATTCCATTCTGTTTTGAGATACCCCCCTCCACATCCTGATCCTCACCCCCAAAAAGCAGAATTGGGGGAAGGAGTCTTAAGGCTCAGGTATGCCCACCTCCCAAGGACAGCAGAAGGCTGATTTTGGGAAGTTCAAACGGAAGCCAGGAAAGGTGGGGGCTCTTTCAATTGTGGGGGTGGGTGGGTGAGGTCAGCCTCTTCTATTGTTTGAAATGCCTCTAGAGGCTCACTGGCTGCAGAGGGTCTTGACAGGAGGGGCTAATCTGACCATCCTTGTTCTATCATCATCAGTTGGTTCAATTGTTTTCCCGGCGACAATCCAATGTTGTGGCTGTTCCTGCAAGCCTTTGGAGAGGTTGTTTTGTGGTCTTGTTAAACTCTGTTGTATAGAATGAACGCATAACAGGAGACAGTTTTGAACTCAAGGCTACAACGAAGCCAGGTAGCTTTGTAGGTTAAGAAACCTGTCTTTGGTCTCAGCAGGTTGCATGAACCAGGCCAACTGGGAAGCCATAATTGTGGCTTATTGCTTGCATGTTATCTGATCCTTAGCCATTTTTTCTCCCTAGCTTAGCTTTAGGACTTAGCATGTTGCATGAGGCTGATGTAAACATAATACATTGGATGGTTCTTAAGGTCATACATGAACCTTTTAGGTAAGTGGTTTCTTGAATCAGAAGCTGAGGTGGAGATGACTTGCCCTGACCAACTCACTATGGGACAATTTCAATGTGGGATGAATCAACAGAGGCTGTTCTCTATTCTTGAGATACCCCACATTGAATTGTCCCATGGCAGGTTGACTGGGGTGAGCTGGCCACACTGGTTGTCCTACACCCGAGTGAAGGAGCCAGGAGAAGACCTGGAAGTCCACCCATGCCTTGCCTGAAAGCAGATCCATCTAGCGGGAAAGGCTGGGCCATTTTCAGCTTAGCCCTTTGATCTGGGTTCCCTGGAAGGAAGGTATTCGGGAGGAAGGAGTAGAAGAGCAGAGAGGGGGCAGAATTATGGATTTCTGGGAAAGCCCCTGGGAAGAATGGAGAACCATTCCTGTTGATGAGTAGATCCTCATTCTGAGCAGAAGACAATGATGGGCTTCTCAAGGGGTTCATGAAGGGCAGCTCAATTGGAACTTTGCCTTCTTGAGCCTTGGCTTGCCTGGTCCTGCCACCCACTTCCTGGATTCACATTCTGATTCTGTGTCCTGGACTCGCCTGGGCTGTCCGGCCACTTTCCCCCATTTGGGTCTTGAAGCTGGAATTGTTTCCCGACGTGCCAAAAGGCAGCTGGGCCTCTTCTGGCCTCTGCATCCGAGGGGGTGATAGGCAGGGCAGAGTCTTTGATGAATTGGCATCCTGGCCCATCCCAGAGTTGAGTTATTGAAAAAAAATGCAGGTAGGCTTAGCGTAAAGATCAAAGCATCCTGTGCTGGATGAAAGCATCTCTCCGGGAAATGAAAAATACTTGGCATCGCAGAGAGGTGCCCGAGGCCCTCGTGGCTGCGTGCGGAAGTGCCGCTTCAGGTCTCGTCCAAAGGCCGGTGGCCGCTGCAGCCCAGCTGCATCTCTTTCCCGTCTGCTGCTGCTGGGAATGGCCTGCTGGAGGGACACCTGGCCATTAATCTGCAATTTCCCTCAATATCTTCAACTGCCTGGAAAGGTATACATAGTAACATGGGTATCATATGAAGAACAGTTGCAAGAACTGGGCAGAGAAGGACCAGGGGAGACAGGATAGCAGTGTTCTAGTACTTGAGGGGCTGTCCCAGAGAGGAGGGGGTCAAGCTATTTTCCAAGGCACCCAAAGGCCAGACAAGGAATAATGGATGGAAACTAATCAAGGAGAGATTCAACCTGGAAATAAGGAGAACTTTTCTGACAGCGAGAACAATCAATCAACAGAACAGAAGTTGTGGGAGCTTCATCACTGGAGGCTTTCAAGAAGAGACTGGACTGCCATCTGTCAGAAATGGTGTAGGGTCTCCTGCTTGGGTGGGGGGTTGGACTAGATGACCCATAAGGTCCCTTCCAACTCTGTTAAACTGTTAATCAAACGGGAGGCTTAAATCTACAACATTAACCAACATTTTAGAATGATTTCCCTAAAATAAATACATTTTGCAACATGATCGTTTTTCAATCTAATCCATTTAGATTGGATACCCCTCATACCGAGGGGGTGAGAATGGGACACAGATAAAAATATGCTTAAAATTTAACTAATTTTAAAATATAACTAATTTATACTCTAATGGTCCATCTGTATCATAGCTTTGCTTTCAACAGGAGCCCTTGAGTAAGGCTTTCTCAGCACTTACACAGATGTGTTCTTGAGCATAAGCAGAGTGCTAAATAATACCGAGTAATTTCATAAACCTTGAGAGAAAGAAAAGGCTCATAATATAACTTGTCTTGGGGCAGAGTAAGTAACAGAGTAAGCTGTTAGCCCAGCTACTATTGAATGCTAAGAGACATTTATGGAAGGTTAGATTTAATAGAAATATGAGTAAGTATGTAAGTCCTCAACTTTAGCGACCATTCAAAGTTACAACAACATTGAAAAAAGTGACTTAGGACTGGTCCTCACACTTGCCACGGGGTTTTATTAGCTCACGCTGGCAGCCGCAAGGAGGGTGATGTGATGGGCGAAGCCATGGTGGTGGCTCGTGAACCAGGTTCTCTGCAAAGCCACCAGGCAGAGACGACCTTCCATATGTTGGAAGATCATGATGGCCTCTGCACCGAGGACTTTCAAACCATTTCCCAGACGTTTCAATGGGGATATTTCATCCGGTATCGAAATCAGAGAGCAGAATTCCTGCCTTGCGGTTGCCCTGCATTTGTCTCCTGGCTTCTCTTTGAGACCCGGGGGGGGGGGGCTCCCTGGGTTTTCAGAAGAATTGGTCTTGCACCCCACTTAGTTACCAGGGCATCCCAAATTAGAATGCCAGCATGCTAAAATCTGAGATAGGTTCCAAAATTAAGTGCAAAGTTTAAATCATTAAGAAAATTAGAAAGGATAATAAGATGAAATAGGACAGTAAGAATATTTTTAAGATCTAGAAATGCAGAGTGCTGATTTTACCCCCAGCAGCCCAGGGCCGGCTGGCCTGCTCAGGACCTGGGACAAAGGCCTGCTTGCTGCCCTAAAGCTTTCCAAACACGTCACCCCATGACACAAATGATCCCGCGGGAGCTGTTCTGTCTGGGCTCCGATCACACAGTCACTTACGGAAAATGTACCATGGCAGGGAGCGCCCTGAAGCTAAGGATCACACAAAACAGATTTATTCCAGAGACACAATTTTAAATATAAAAAATGAGGAAACCCATCCTACATCAAAATGGGATTGACATGTATATTTATTTTCCAATCCTTCAGACTTATACAAAGTTTAGTCCTGTCTAACTGAGCCAACAAACAAAAGAATAGATTGTGATTGGATGGGATGGGATGTCGCATCAATAAAACCAGAACAACAAGGCAGGTGGAAAACGTGGCAGCTTAGGAGGAGCATTTTGGGTGAAGCCCAGCAGCCTCAAGTGCCAGCAAATGCCCTTTGGCATTCAAAGGGGGAAACAGCAGGGAAGCCACCCCCACCACCCCCTTGCTGGGTAAAGGCGGCTATTCTTTGCAAAGGTGATCGGAGGATATCAGGGGTGCCTCACTGGGCCTAATTCAAAATAAATTGGGAACAGCCATCGCAGATGTTGGCTCTGCTTGAACGGGACATGGAATGAATTTGAGGGCACTGAGGACTTATAATTAAAGCTTTATATATTAGGACACAGGTCTTAATTGTGCCCCGAGATGCTTCCTGGATGTTTTCGTTATTAGTCTCATATAAGGAATATGGTCTCCACCAGCTGTTGCGGCAGCCCAGAAACATTTCCAGATGGAACTACACCTAGTCTGCTTCTAAAAAGCGCAGTGCATGTTCTATGCACATCCATCCACATGTGTGCATCCATGCTGAGTCTGGCTGTGCATCCCAGGGGTTGGCAGGAAAAACCCTGCATGGCCAGGAGCTGAAATGTGACTGACTCCCAGAGCAAGAAAAAAAGGATGGAGTCAAGCTGTTGGCTACCGCTTGTTGGCCAACCCTTTGAAGGAATGGAGGAGCAGAAGTCCTCTTCAACGGCTGGAGGTCAATGGGTGGGGGGGAGATGGCAAAAGCTGCGGAGGAAACCAGGACAGGATACAGGACAGACCCTCCCAAGGCTTGGGGCAAGTTGCCTTCCTTTCTGCCTGACTTCCCGTCTGTTTCCAAGAAACAGTAACAGAATAACAGAGTCAGAAGGGACTTTGGAGGTCTTCTAGTCCAGCTCCCTAATCAAACAGGAGACCACATACCATTCTGGACAAGTGCCAGTTAGGTGTCCATCTGGTGGTGATGCTACCCATCCCACTAAGAAATAGGCTGTGGTCTACTTTGTCAGATGCTTTGCCGGAGTGTAAGTAAACTATGTCCACAGAATTTCGATAGTCCACATTTTATTTTTTTATTTATTAGAAAAATTATATTACCACCTATTTGCACATGGCATCTCAAAGTGGCTTACAGATGTATAAAAGCATCATATATAAAAAAATAAAACTAATAAAAGAAAATAATCAAATAATAAATTAATAAATATTTAGCCTCCCCCCTTCACCCCAGCCATTGAATGGGCTCCATCCCGCTCTGGGTTCCCCAGGCCCTCTGGCAGGACCAGGTCTTCAGTGCCTTCTGGAGGAGTGTCAGAGTGGGGGCCAGTCTAATCTCTGGGGGAATGATGTTCCAGAGAGAAGAAGCCACCATGGAGAAGGCCCATCTTCTGGGTCCCACCAGGTGTATTTTCCTCAGGGATGATGGGACCCACAACATTCCTTGCCTCTCTGCTCTGATGGGTCGGGTAGATGTGACCGGCAAGAGACCGTCCCTCAGATAATCACATCAAGCTTTCCTGGTTGCTAGGCCAGGAGCAGCAGCAAACCTGGGCCTTCCTCAGCATTGACCCACTTGCAAGATGGGCCGGTGTGGCCTCTCAGCTCCCAAAGTCTGCGCTGGCACTTGGGGGGAAGGAGAGATGCTCTATTTCAGGGGTCTCCAACCTTGGCAACTTTAAGATTTGTGGACTTCAACTCCCAGAGTTCCTCAGCCAGGTTCACAAGTCTTAAAGTTGCCAAGGTTGGGGACCCCTGCTCTCCAAAAGAGCATCAGGTGAGCGGAGCACTCTGAAGCTGTTTTGGATTCTCTGGCTGCAGGAGCTGCTTCTCAGAAGGCACGCTGGACCAGGGGGGAAATGCTCCCGGTTCAGACTGATTCAGCCAAACCGGTAGTGATGGCAGCTGGTGGTTTGGAGAACTGGTAACGATGGCGGCGCAAGGCTCCGCCCACCCGCCCGGTCGTCGTTACTTCCTGGTTTTAACGCAGAAGGGTTTGCGCATGCGGAGAGGGTCCGTGCGTGCAGGTGATGTGCGTGGGGTGCCTGCACTTCCGAACCGGTTGGGAAGGTAAGTGGATTTCACCCCTGCGCTAGACCCATCTTCAGAAGTAGCCAGACAAACAAGCAGGGCCAAGGGCTGTGTGTGAAACAATAAAGCTGCTGGTGGTATAACAAGTTACTGCTATCTTGGCACCGAGTCACCAAGGAACCCATTTCTGCTCCGAAGGCTGGCAAAACTTACTGCTACAAAAGCCATATGGGAGCCCTTGGTGGTGTCAAACCCCCTCCCCAGTAATAGGCACAGCAGAAGGTCCAGCCACGCTGTGAGTAGAAGTAGATAGACTCTGTTAGAGTTGGATGGGACCTTGTAGGTCATCTAGTCCAACCCCCGCCCAAGCAGGAGACCCTACACCATTTCTGACAGATGGCAGTCCAATCTTTTCTTGAAAGCCTCCAGTGAAGCCTGCAATGACAAGCTGGTAAGACCGAGTTCCTCTTTTTCAAGGCCCTTTTCCCAAACACCTACCGTGTTCTCCAAACACTGACCTGCATCCTTCAGAAGAGCCCCAGATGCAGGATGCCACATCGGTCAGCCATTACCCGGGCAGAGGGCCTGCAGAAGCCAGATGTGCCATCTTCACAGCAGTTCAGGCCAACATGGCCCCGCTGGATAGAGGGCAGCATGTCCAGCAACAGGAAGGGCAGGTCCATAACGGCTTCCTACGGCAGCAGTTGCTGGACCGATGCCATTTCTGGCTTCATGGAGACAACACATCCCAGATGGTGTTCATGGGGAGGGGGAGGGGGAAGGGGAAGGGGGTTGAAAGACGAGGGAGAAACTGCTCCAAAATGAGAAGGCTGCTAAAGACGATTTTAAGATGAGTCAGCTGTGGGGGAGGGGAGAGGGGGGCATGAGACAAAGGCTGCAGCAGGAGCACATGGCAAAAAGCAGACATGGAGGCGTGTGAAAAATAGCCCTAAAACTAGACAGGATGATAAAAGGTTCTAGTCCTGGAAGGGTAGTCATCTAGCTCAGCCTTTGCTCCAGACAGAATCTACTCCGGCGTTTATAACAGATGACTGTCCAACTGTCCAACTCCTCATCTAAGGCCTCCGGCAGAGAGTCTTCAGCAGCCTCTTTCATTGGGCTGACCACTTGTACACAGGTAGTCCTCAACCTACGACCACAATTGAGCCTAACATTTATGTTGCTAAGTGAAACATTTGTTAAGGGAGTTTTGTGACTTTTCTTGCCACCATTGTTAAGTGAATCACTTTGTTTTCAAATTAGTGACACGATTTTGAGTGAATCTGGCTTCCCTGTGGACTTGGCTTGCCAGACAGTCACAAAAGGGGATCACGTGACCCCAAGACACTGCGACCGTCATATATATGAGTCAGTTGTCAAGCATCCAACCACTTGACCCTGGGGACGCTGCAGTGGTCCTAAGTGTGAAAAATGGTCTTACATCGTTTTTTTCAGTGCCGAAAATGCCCCATTTGGTAATTTGGCAAAGCTGGCAAGTCGTGAGATGACGGGAACTCTGAACATGGGATGACCGCTCTGGAAGTGGTGGGAAAGGGGCAAAGAAACACGGGTGTGCAGCACAACCGTACAATCCCCCACGTGCTGAAACTGTTGGGGTGTGATCTGGAAGGGCCCCTCTGGCGTCCCTGCCTCTGGGGGCTTCAGATGACCATCTGGCGTTACTGCAGAGTTTCTGGCCAGGCACAGCTTCCCACGACCTGGTCAGTTTCTCACTATATTTGCCAGAAACAAATGTCTAGTCACAAAAAGACCTCATGCCCTGGCTTTCATCAATTGCACCGTGCAATTTTTAAGTTTTGTTTCCATGCATCTTTTATTGGATTTTTAATTGATTTTTTTTTTAAATGATTTATATGCCGCCCTTCTCCGGAGACTCAGGGCGGCTTACAATGCGCTAAGCAATAGCCTTCATACTTTTGTATATTTATACAAAGTCAGCTTATTGCCCCCACAACTGGGTCCTCAATTTACCTACCTTAGAAAGGATGGAAGGCTGAGTCAACCTTGAGTCTTGGCAAGATTCGAACCTGCAGTAATTGCAGGCAGCTGGTCTTAATAACCAGCTTAATAACAGGGTGCCTTAGACGACTGTACTACCAAGGCTCTTGGTAGTATGATTTAATTGAATCATCTTGTTATACATGTATAAATGTATACATTTATACAAATGTATAAATGCATGTATCCAACTCAGTGAGCTAAAGAGCGATTAGTTGAAAAAAAAGAGGACAAATCATGTTTGGCTTCGGTTCCGTAATCCAGCCTTCTTCCATTGCAAAAGAGTGTGCTATGCTCCAAGAGTGGAAGCCAAAGTTTAGGAACATTATATACGTTTTGCAACAGCAGCACGGGTGGGGTGGGGTGGGGGTGGGGGGCTGCCACGTTGCTGGGAGTGTGGAGGGTGGAGTTTCGGTGGGAGGCCTGCTGGGTTCCAGGAAGCAGCAACGCACACGGGCTCTGCCTCTTCGGGAGATCGCACTCCTGCGGAGCCCAGCTGGATGTCTTCATGGCCGTGGAGCCCCTTTGCTGCTGCTGGTGCAGGGAGAAAGGCCGGCCAGATGCAGCAGCTGTTCAGTCCAGATGCAAAGCTGCTTTGGCATGCCAGCCAGCCCTGGTAGCTGCCAAAATAGAGCATGCCCTGGCTTTAGGAATGCCCACTCAGAAACACAGTACACAGATTTCTTTCTTTCTCTCGTGAAAATAAATAAAAGAGAGAGAAAGAGAGCGCAAAATATGCTACTTTAATTTCTCTGCTGTACTAGGAGCAATTTATTGTAAGGATTAATATCTCGCTTCTTCCTCCTAAAGTATGTGGTGTGGGCTTTTCCCTCCAGATCATCCAGATGTTGCTCATCTGCCATATGCAAAGGAAAGTGGCCCTTCCTTTCAGTTTCCCAGAGGTCGTCGTTGCTCACCTAGGCCAGGCAGGTCTTTCTTGGGTGGGTGGGTGTTGGACTAGATGACCTACAAGGTCCCTTCCTTGTAGTCTGTTAATCTCTTCTATCATTGGACGTTCTTGTAGACTTTTCTGGACCACCGGGCAGTATTTGGCTTCAAGATGTAGCATTTTGCAGGGGTGATGCCATCTTATGGGCTCCCCACAGAATTCCATGCTGTTGCATCTGTTGTCCAATCTGGGGAAGGTCATCTGGATGAGCAGGACATCAAGATCTACCTCTTCTTGCTTTCTACCTTCAAATATGCAGTTTGGTCATTGCTTAAACCTGATAATGGGCTGGGTGAAGCTAACAATTTGTTTTGGCCATCAGGAAGCCAGGCTCTGGACTTGGGTTCAAAGCCCCCCCACTTTTTGCCCCCCCCGCCCAAATTTTATTGATTTTTTTATTAATTACATTTCTTAGTGCTTAACAAACATCGTGTTGTCTGGGTATTTAATTTGCTTAACAATTCTGATTATATTCTTAATCTCCACCCCTTTTCCCCCCAACCACTGATAAACTGATAAAATAGAGTCCATGTTTGATAGTATTCTGTGTCTTCTTTCTGCTTAATTTTCAATGTCAGTCTATCCATTTCTGCACATTTCCAACATTTGCTAGACATATTTTAAAGGGTTCAACCCAGTGCTGGGTTGCTCCCGGTTTGGTCCAGTTCTATAGAACTGGTAGTAAAACCGGCAGGAGCCTCTGTCCACCCGCCACGACATCATCATGGGTGATCTGCACATGCACAGAAGCGTGCATGTGTGCTCCCGCTGCGAACCGGTAGTAAAGGTAAGTGGAACCCACCCCTGGTTCAACCCCTTCTGAAAAGGATTGCTTTAAAGCTCCTGGCTTTCTAGCCACCTCTGGACTTGCAGTGACAGCAGGACAGCTGTCAGTCTTTCTCTGATGCAGCCCTTGGAATAATTCCTGAGCATTTCAGCTCTGGCCAGACCATTAGACCCATGCTTAGCCCATGCTACATCATGCGGTGCCCATCGCTTCCCTTCCACTTGGCCTCCTCCCTTGAGTGCAGTGGAGATGAATCAAGGAGGAAGGGGAGCCGTGATCCCTGACCCCCCCCCCCACCAGTTCTTCCCAGGCTTGGTGTTCTTCCTTTGGAGGAGTCTGAGATGATTGGTCTGAGCCTTTGCTTGGACTCGATTTCAGCCTGTGTGGCTGGATGGTGGGCACAATTTAATTTAATTAATTCAATTAATATGCCGCCCCTCTCCGAAGACTCAGGGCGGCTGAAGGCTCTTGTTCTGACCCAGCTCCCCAAACACCACAAACCCTCTGTAGTTAAATTAATGATTCCTTTATTAGGAGCACCAGCAGCTGCAGCAAAACGTCTCCCTCTCTCTCACAGCAGGCTATTCCTCTCCACCCCCTGCCTTTTATCCCCAGAGCTAGGGTGCAGCTTCGCTAGCAGCACTGGTTCTTCCGTCCGAAGGACCAGCCCATAGATTTCAACTGCTCTCCTCTCCTCTGCCTTCTGGCATCCGCATGTGAGGCACTGGACCTAGCTGTTCCTCCTCTTCCTCATCAGCCACCTCCAGACTTGTGGGCGGTTGACTCTCCATCTGAGGGCTGATGGACGGCCCAGATTCCAACTCTCTCTCTCTCTCTCTCTGCCAGCTCCATTCCCTCTTCCCCCTCGGAGCTCTCAGGTTGCCTTGATGCTGGCCCTGACTCCCACGCTGCCTCCTCATCTGAGTTGGCTGCTGAAGGGGCCAGCAGCTGACCGGCCACAACAGCTCTGTGGGTGCAGGTTCTGTAGGAGGAGGAGTGGCAGGGTCAAAAGAGGAATCGGCCTAGAGCCTCTATGTAGCCACAAATGGACCAAGTCCAATCTCACCTGAATTTCGTTGACCCTTGTCTAGCTTCAGAATAGTGCTGTTAGTTGAGTAGTTTCTGTGAATAGGGATGATTAGTAACAAATCACTTTAACTGGAACATCACGTGTGGTCCTGATCTTTCACACTTGACTGATTCCTTAGAGATGTTTATCTCTCTTCAGAGGAGAGGGAGGGTTCCTCTGGCCAAGTGGTGAAATCCAGCCGGAACTATCCAGCTCGTGCGATCCGGTAGGGCCGGTGACAGGAGGTTCTGCCCACCCGCCCGGATGACATCATGTCCCGTTTTTGACCCTCCGCGCATGTACAGAAGGCTCTGCGCACGCGTGGAGGAGGCACGTGTGCTCACATTTGCAATCCAGTAGCAAAGGTAAGTGCATTTCACCCCTGCTGTGGCCTCAAGCAGAAGGTGAAGGACAGCTGGAAGCAGAATTCTCCTGTGCTTGGAGACCCAAGCCAGAAGTGTCTGGCGTTCCATTTTCTGACCTTTGTGAGCTGCAGCCCCCTTCATCAGTTGTATGGAAAAAGCTTCTGCCTTTGAATAAAATATGGAAGTTGGAAAAGAGGGGCTCTATGTGTTTTCTGAGTCCCTGTGTCTCTGAGACCTCTCGGCCCTTGCTGTGGGGTGTCCCCAAGTGGTGCTGTCTCCTCTGGCCCGGCTGGGTTGCAGCTCCTGTGGGGTTGGGATGGTCTCCCATTCCAAGGAGGTCTTGCCTTGGCCAAATCCTCAACTTGTCCTTCAGGAGATTTCACAGGTCAACAGAAGCCCATCAGTCAGCCTCAAGTTGGGTTTATGATCCCTGTAAAAATGCCCTCGCTTGATTTGCCTACTAAGAGAAGAAGCTGAGGAGGGGGAGGGGGAGGGGAGGGGGAGGGGGACGAGAGAGAGGGATTGCCTGGCCCTGCATCTTTCCTGGATCCTGTGCCAAAAAAGGGACCCCAGGGGCCACCATGGAAAAGGCCTTGCCTGTGGAAAAGGGCAGGGAAAGGAAGGCGGGGAACGCCTGGGGGCCCTGTTTTTCATGCAGGCTCCGCTCTCTGCCCTCAAGAGGTTTCAGAAATTCCAAACATTTTAATTTCCTCTGAAATTCCTGAGACATTTTGCAGGGACAGCATTCCTCTCTTCATGCATCCTCCTGCCCATCTGCTCCCAGATGGAGCCTCAAGGCCTTCACCTCACTGGTTCCGGCACCCATTCGGCGCTCTCTGGGCTTCTCTTGCATTCCTGTCTTCTCCAGAGGGAAACACGGGACAAGGGAGCCCTTTGAGAGTGGGGGAGGCCTTCGCTGCTTGCAGGAATGCCTAAAGTTGCTCTCTTTGGGGTATAGAAGTGGGAGAGGCGGGTGAGACCTGGATCATTTTAAGAGGCTCTGAAAAAGAAACATCCTTCTTCACAAGCTTCAGAATTCCAAAGATGGCAGATTTAGTGGTACTGAAAACATCCAGAAACTGCTGCCCAGTTTCTGCCAAATTTGATAAACTGCAGAAAAACTCTGGGGTTCCCCATCACCCCACTTAACTACCATTTTCCAACATCCCACCCAGTGTGGCCCACAAATGCACCAAAATCTTGCCAGACCATTAGCCTGATGATGTTACCTACTTAGGGTAATGAAACGTCTACAAGAAAACAAGCAAGCACTAAGCACCCCTCGTTTCAACCCTGAGCTACAAATATTCTCCTTTATTCATCCACTGTTTCATCTTTCTTCTTGTTGTTGTTAATTATGGTTTGTTGTACAGACCAGTTTTGGCATTTTTATCTACCTCCTCGAGGATATGGGAGAGACAGATGTTGCAGTTTGATGGGCTTAAAGGTCTCATCAAGCTATGTGAGCTGCATGTTTTATAGATGGCATTTAGACCCCAAAAAATTGTCGTGTATGTACCCTAATGTGCAGCCTAAATGTTGGAGATGTGATTGTCTAGACGCTACATATTATCATGTTTGGTGGACCTGTAAGAAAGTTAAGGCTTTTTGGATAAAAATTTGGTGGGTCATGCAGAATGTTGTGAAGAAAAAAATTCAATTTTCTCCACAACTGTTTTTATTGGGTATAGTTAAGGGTTTTACATTGGGTGAAACAAAATTGATATTGTACATGATAACAGCAGCAAGATTGTTGATAGGTAAATATTGGAAAAATGAAGCGCTGCCTACGATTGAGGAATGGACTTTGAAGATGGCCAGTTTTGCAGAGATGGCGAAGATTTCAGCATATTTAAAAGATTGTTCTCAAGAGACTTATGAATGGGAATGGAAGAAATGGATAGATTATGTTCAGAATAAATATCAAACTAGGAAGTATCAAATAGCTTTTATTTGAAAACGTTATATTAAGATAGAAATATTTTAAGGTTGAGGATGAAAATTTGTTAGAAAATGTTATATCAAGATAGAAATATTTTTAAGGTAATTAGGATGAAAATTTATTTGAAAAAGCTATGTGAGCTGTTCTGAGTAAAGCTGCCTTTTGCAATTGACTAATGGTGAATTTGTCAATGCCAACTTCAGGGGCATTGCATCCAAGGCACCTATTGCTATCAGTACTATTTTCGCTTTCTTTTGCCACAGTCAGTCTATTTCTATTATTTGCAGGTCTTTGTATTTTGTTATCTTCTCCAGTTCTTTTTCTTCTCTTCTGCTGTCTCCAGGTACTGCCGTATCCACTATCCAGACTTTTTTGTCTCTCTTATCAACAATTGTTAAGTCAAGTCAACTCTTGCTTGCAGGCAAAAGGTCTTTCAAAGATCTTCCAATGCACCCTTGTTGCTATTTTGTCAGGCTGTTGTTTGTAAGATCTCCTTACAGCAGCTAACCGGGTGGTCCACTGTTTCTTCAACTTTTTTGCAGAGGGAAGATGTGCTGTCTGTTGCTGTAGTCTCAATTCTGGGTTTCTATGCATTTGTTCTTGGTCTTGGGCAGCCAGAATTAGCTGGTTTTGGCATTTTTATCAACCTATCAAGCCCTTATGAATGAAGGTGAATACATGTCCCAGCCTAATGTTGCAGGATCCAATCTGGGTCAATCACCAAGACCAGAGGTTTTGTTTTCCAAGCTTTCGGACTAGTGCTGGATGAATCCAAAAGCTTGGAAGACAAAACCTCTGGTCCTGATGACTGACCCAGATCAGATCCTATCAAATCCTTCTCAAGGACCCAGGAGAGGCAGATGTTGTTGTGTGATGATATTAAAAGTCTCATCGCAGGATGTAAGCTATTGTATCCCATTAACAGAGGGATACAATCAAGATCAAGGGAGGTATTAATACCACTCCATAAAGCCTTAGTAAGGCCACACCTAGAGTACTGCATCCAGTTTTGGTCACTGTACTATAAAAAAGATGGTGAGACTCTGGAAAGAGTGCAGAGAAGAGCAACCAGGATGATGAGGGGACTGGAGGCTCAAACATATGATGAACGGTTGCAGGAACTGGGCCTGGCTAGTCTAGTGAAGAGAAGGACCAGGGGAGACAGGATAGCAGGGTTTCAATACTTGAGGGACTGCCCCAGAGAGGAGGAACAACCACAGGCCAGGCTGAGGGATGGGAACTGCTCTCACCACCCCAGATTTACACCATTGCAGATTTGAAGGCATCTCCTTCACAAGTGCCTTGTGCAGTTTAGAAGACAGAACTGTGGCCACAGTGCAGAAACACCCACGTGAGGAAAAGGCAGGTCCTGTGTCACCAAAGGCTGAGCATACCCGACCCCAGAAGGAATCGCCCTGCTCAGTTCTGGTGTCCTTCAGCCTGCAGTCGGGCTGGCTCCTGCCCAGAGACCAGCAGATGACACCCCCCTCCTCTTTGGGGAAGCTGCCCAGCATGTCTCTAGATGGCTCTAGCCCACCTCCCACTGCTGGCTGGATTCCTCCCTCAGATTTCTTTGTGCCTCCCACTTGTTTCTCTGTGCCAAGTATGGCACCAATTTTCAGAATTTAGGAAGCTGAAGCCACAGAGAGGAGGGGGTCAAGCTGTTTTCCAAGGCACCCGAAGGCCAGACAAGGAATAATGGATGGGAACTGATCAAGGAGAGATTCAACCTGGAAAGAAGGAGAAATTTCCTGACAGTGACAGCAGTCAACCAATGAAACAGAGGCTGCCTTCAGAAGTCGCGGGAGCTTCATCCTTGGAGGCTTTCAATAAGAGACTGGACCGCCATCTGTCAGAAACAGTATAGGGTCTCCTGCTTGCGTGGAGGGTTGGACTAGATGACCTACAAGGTCCCTTCCAACTCTGTAAATCTGTAATTTATTCTAAGTAAAGCTGCTGTTTTGCAATTGACCGATGGTGATTTTGTCAATGCTGAAGGAGTTCAAGTGGTGCTCCAATTGTTTGGGGATTGCACACAAGGCAATTATTATTATTATTAGTAGCAATAGCAATAGCACTTAGCCTTATATACTGCTTTACAGTGTTTTGCAGCCCTCTCTAAGTGGTTTTACAGAGACCGCATATTGCCCCCAGCAATCTGGGTCCTCATTTTACTGACCTTGGAAGGACAGAAGGCTGAGTCAGTCTTGAGCCTGGTGAGATTCGAACTGCCAAATTGCTGGCAGTGGGTGATCAGCAGAAGTAGCCTGCAGTACTGCACTCTAACCACTGCACCATTGCTGCACTCCAGTGGACTCTGGTTGGCTTACAAAATAAAACACCAACACAAATGATTAAAGACACACAACAGCATGGGCAGCCCCATCGTAACAATAACAGATTCACCAGGTGCCCCACATGAGACCAAACCATATTTGAGTGTTTTTCGGAACCCCATCCGTAGCTCGGGGGGAGGGCTTTTCCAGAGGGTGAGAGGCACCTCCCCCTCTGTGGGAACACTGGATATTGGGGAGGAGGCACAGAAAGAATTGGAGATAGGCAGGCCCCCTTTTTGCCATGTCCTGCAGAACAGAGACAGAGACAGAAACTCCCTGGAGGGCAGGAACTGCTCCAGAGGCCTGTAGCCCATTTGATGACAAGAACATTTGAGGCCCAGCCAGCAGCGCTCCCACAGAGAAGCCGTCCTTCTCCAAGAAGGCAGCTTATTATTTTAGCTTTTCTTGTTCATTTGTAAGTAACTTAGAGGCCAGTTCTTCTTCTTGCTACAGTACATTAAAGGCAAATAGCGCTGACAGCTCTGGAGGCATCCCTAAAAGAAAGCCCTGAGCACACCGAGAGCCAAATTCTTCTCCAGCTCGGTAGGAAATAACACTCCTTTCCTTCCCTGTAACTCCAAAAAAGTAATAATTTGTTCTCATTTTCAGCATTTGCAAAAGTAAAACTCCAACCATTGTACCTGTTGGGTTTTCTGCATTCCTTATCACCTCCTTTTCCTCTAAAGGCCTCCCCTCTCCCTGAGAAATACCATCTTTTCTCACGGATTGTTTGGCCCTCTAGCCTCCCTCTGGCTTGACCCAAGGTCTCTCTCTTTCTCCCTCCCTCCCTATCTCTGCCTATGTGGAGACCATATGCAACACATCTTCCTCCTCTTATTTTCCCTACAACAACCCTGTGAGGTGGGTTGGGATGAGAGAATGGGACTGGCCCAAGTTCACCCAGTTGGCTTTCATGGCTAAGACAGGACTAGAACTCACTGTCTCCTGGTTCCTGGCGCTTAACCCCTAAACCAAACTGGCTCTCATCCCTCTATCTACGGAGGGGGAAAGGTATTGGAGAAGAAGGCTATCGTGGCCACCATAGCTTGACAAAGGCATTGTGAGTCTGAGGACACTACGTTGTGTTAATCCAGTGGGTCCTGGTCGAAGTCTTTTTCTGGATCAACAGGTGATTGTTGCTTTTTATGGAGTTTGGAGTTCATGGGCCTTGGTCATCAGAGGAGGATCTGGGAATGGGGTTTTTGCTCACTGGATTATAAAACAGCCCTAAGGAACCGATCACAGCAGCACTGAGTACCAGATTCACAGAAGCCAAGGTCTCCCACGCTGGATAGGACCCAAGGGGCAGACTGCAGAGAGGCCTCAAGACAGTCCAACATCAAGGTGTAAGATGCAGGTAGAAAGAGCATGCACAGAACTGCTGACCCTGAGCACAAGGACATCTGCACAGTGTGTGGGCTACATCCTCTCAAGTCCAGATGGGAGATTCCCCAAAAGGGTCATGGAATACAACAGGGCTAAGATCCAGTGGGACTTCCAGAGCCTGACAGACAGGCAGATTCCAGCCAATCAATCGTGGTAATGGACAAAGTCCAGAAGACGGCGGTGGTGATAAGATGTAGCAATGCCAAGTGACAGCAACATCAGGAAGGAGGAGGATGAGAAGCTGGAGAAGGACCAGGGCCTGAAGGAGGAACTGGAGGGGAAGTGTCAAAGTCAAGGCCAAAGTGGTCCCAGTGATGGTAAGAGCACTCGGGGCTGCGACTCCTAAGCTGGGAGAGGGACTTCAACAGATTCCAGGAATCTGGACGTCACAGACATCCAGAAGAGTGCAGTACCAGGAATAGCTGAGATTCTGGGCAGAACCCTCAAACACCCTGGCCTCTGTAGAGGACCCAAGATTGAGGAAGACATAGATCACCCATAAGTCTGAGAAGGGAGGATGATGATAGAAGATTAGATAGATAGATAGATAGATAGATAGATAGATAGATAGGAGATGAGAGAGAGAGAGAGGGAGGGAGAGGCAGACAGACAGACAGACAGACATAATTGGATGCCTAATAGCTATGGTTTTAGAAGAAAAGCACTTTTTATTATGTGAAGTGGGATTGTTAATTTAAGAGGCTTCAGTTTTAGTGGCAATTCTAAGCAGTTTGGCCTGACCTTTTGTATACTTGGTGAAAGACACCAAATTATTTGCTGTTTTTGCCACATAAAATCCATTATGCATGTGAAAACAGCAAGCAGGTTGTTACTGTTTTTGCACCACGCTCTGCTCTTGGTCTGAGTCTTCAGCTCCCATTAGCCCCAGAGGAAGAGGGCAGTCCACAGGACTTGGGGCTTCCACAGAAGAGTTGACAGGTGTCTACAAAATGATGCTTTGGGTCTTTTTCTTTTTCAAAACCTCCAGTGTCATTTGATAAAACGTAATAAATATATACATAAAAAACCTGCCACTTACAACATCTGCAGGCAAGTCATTCCACCAATTAATTGTTCTCACTGTCAGGAAATTTCTTCTGATTTCTAGATTGCTTCTCTCCTTGATTAGTTTCCATCCATTGCTTCTTGTCCTGCCTTCAGGTGCTTTGGAGGTTGTCCCCCTCTTCTCTGTGATAGCCCCTCAAATATTGGATGAATACTATAATGTCACCCCCTAGTCTTTCTCTTTGTTAGACTAGACACACCCAGTTCCCTCAAACAGTTTCCTTGTACTGTTTAGCCTCGTCCCGTAAACATCTTTGTTGCTCTTCTCTGCACTCTTTCTAGAATCTCAACTTTTTAATATCATGGTGACCAAACTTGGATGCAATATTCCAAATATGGCCTTCTTTGTGGCAGCCCCTCAAATACTAGAACACTGCTATCATGTCACCCGTTTTTCCCCATTAAACTAGACATACAGTACCCAATTCCTGCAACTGTTCTTTATTGTTTGAGCCTCCAGTTGCTCTCCTCTGCGCTTTCTAGAGTCTCAGCAACTTTTTTATAGTGTGGTGACCAAAACTGGATGCAATACTCCAAGTGTGGTCTTACCAAGGCCTTGCAAAGTAGTATTAATATTTCACGTGACCTGTGGTGTGATTTGCACTATATGCTCCCCTTGTTGCTACATGGGGTTGCTATATGCTACCCCAATTTCTGGGTTTGCCTTGGGGGCTAGCTCCATGAGCTGCATTGCATCATGTGCCTGACATGTTCTGTGGCCGCAGCTGCTCAGATCTGGAGCTTGTGGTGCAAAGCCAGCCAAAAATGTTCATGATGTGCTCATCCTTTGAGGGAGCAGAGGCGACGGAGCGGGAGGGGAAATAGAGACTGTCTTTGCTGTGGGTAAAAGTGAAAGCCCGCTAAGATGCCGGAGCCTCTCCTTCCAGAAAGGGTGGGCAGAAGCCCCTCCAGCCAGGCAGGACTGGCACTTTGCAGGTGCCACGGCAGCTGCCCCCTTCTTTTCTCCCCTTCTGCATCTGAGGTGGTTGCCAAATGTTCGGAGCCAAAAGGAGGTTCTTTTCTTGAGGGTGGGGCAGATGGCAGGGGACGCCGGGTGGGGTTTGCGCAGGTTGTTGCTGGGCTCAGTCGCCAGGCGCCCCAGGCACGACTCCATTGACGCTCAGCCCAGCCCCGTCTGACCCCGAGGAGGACCGGAGGGGGGGGGAAGGGGCCGCTCCTGCTTGAGCAGGGGGCTGGACTAGATGACCTCCGACTTCTATAAGACCCCTTCCAGCTCTAGTCTATTCTAAACAAAATCCCTGCCCTTCTAGTGGGAAAGGAAAGGAAGGGAAGGGAAGGTGGGAGGACGGAGGCAGGCAAAGCTCCGGGAGGGCGGGGGGCGAAAGAGCGCAGCCCCTCCTTCAGATCCTAACGCCGAACGCAGAGCCCGGGGGAGGCGGAGGCCAAGCAGCTGCGCCCCCTTAGCCGCTGAGTGATGTCAGCCTCCCGAAGCCCGCCATAGGTTGGCACGCAGCGCCCGCGGCCCTTTCAATGGCCCGGCCGCAGGGACCCTCCCCCGGCACGCAGGCGGACGGACGGACGGACGGAGCCGCTTCGCTCTGCGTCAAACCGGGGAGGGACCCTCACGGAGCTGGAAGGAGACGAGCGAGCGAGGGAGGGAAGGACGGGACTCTGCCCAGCCCGGAGCCAGGGCAGCTTTGCAGATGTGCACCAAAAGCCACCGCTTTAATAAGGGATCCGCTGGAAAGGATCCTTTCCCTTTCCTTCCCTTTTTCCCTTCCCTTCCCTTCCCCTCCTCTCTTCTCTCCCTCCTGTGTGTGTGTGTGTGTGTGTGTGTGTGTGTGTGTGCGCGCGCAGAAAATCTGGAATGTTTGACTCCACAGTTCTCTCCACACAATCACCAGCCTCCAAGTGGACCATGTTAATAGCAGCATTACAGCATCTGTCAGGGAACATGTGTTTCTTGTAAGACGGTTTTGGGCCACAAGATCTTGGTAGGAAATTGTTTATCTCTGGCTCCCTCTCGCTCATTTCCTCACTGTACATACCCCGCCCCCCAACACACACACACACACACACACACACACACACACAGTTCCAAAGTGGCCGTCCAAGAGGCTGAGAGGGGAGCTCTCCAAAAGCAGATGCAGCTTTTCCTTGCACTTGAGCCGACCTTGGGCGGGCGCAGAAGGAGCCTTCCAGGGCTGCTGGAAAGAGGCTTTTTCGTTGCTTGAGGAATTTGAACTTTTCTCCCGGAGTCGCGAGTGACTCGGCTCAGCCGCCAAACCTCTGCTACGCTCAAGGCTGCGCTTCTCTTCCTGCGCCGAGGGCGCCCCTGGCACCCCCCTCTGCCAGCCGTGGGCATCTCAGGCCGCAGCATTTCAGCAGGCAGAGGGTGAAACGGAGGAAAAGCGGCACCGGCCGGGCTAATCCTCAGCTCGAGTCAAACTGCAGGAGAACCTGGGAAATCTTGCTCAGGTCAAACAAGGGAAATGTTTGGGGGCCAGATGAGGTGCATGGAAACACAGCCCACTGTGTGCTGAACCCCGCTCTCCTGGTGACTGCCATTTCAATGAAAGATAATAATTTTTATCAGAAAAGAGAAATATCTCTCTATAGCTTGGGCGTAAATGGCCTTTTAAAATCCTCCATTCAGTTTTTGAGTAGAAAATTTTAAACTTTTTCTTAATTAAGTTTCAGCAAAAGATTAAAAAAAAAAGACTTGGGTTTAGGGAAAGGAGAGGTTAAAAAAAGAAAAATCAGAAATACAAATGAAAGAAAAAGGGAGAAAAAAGAAAAAGAATAACTTCTCATTTTCTTTGACACAGATAAATATATAAATATATATTGACCTCTCACTCTAAAATCAACAATAATACATGGTATTTTTATAATCATATAAATTGTCAAATTCCAGAATTAAATGTTCATTTCTTCAGATTCCAACAAGAATTCCAACTGGTTTCCACTTAGAAAGGAAATCTTTTCTTTAATCAAAGTAGTCAGTTTCCTTGTCTTGGGCAGTTCCACCAGCTTCACCCTCCATCCTTCCACTGTGAGTCCTTCCATCTCTGGGTACACAGGACCCTCAGGGCTGTCCCCAGAATCTCCAAATTCCCCACTGGAAATAGAAATTCTCCCACCATGTTTCAAGGGGGCTGTTTTAGAAGGGGCAGAAGCATAGTAATATCCAGATGGATTCACCTTGAGCAAGACTTCATTCCTACTAGCAAAGGAAAGTCAGGGCAACTCAACGTACAAGAGGGAATGGGCTCCCCAAGCAGCCAAGGTGGATAAAGGATCAGGTGGAAATAGGGTGGACTGATAAAACATGGCCCCTGAACATGTCTTGACTTCGAGTGAGTTTAAATCTGCAGAACTCTTCATACTTGTATATTATCTGAAAAACCCTCCTGTAGATAGTACTGCACTATAGATACATACTATATGTACGTAGATAGTACTTGATTAGTACTGGAAAGTAACCAAGAAGAGAAGCAACCTGGAATTAAGGAGAAACTTCCTAACAGTGAGGACAATTAACCAGGGGAACAGCTTGCCACCAGAAGTTGTGGGTGCTCCATCACTGGAAGATTTTAAGAGACTAGACAGCCACTTGTCTGAAATGGTACAGGGTTTCCTGCTTGAGCAGGGGGCTGGACTAGAAGACCTCCATGGTCCCTTCCAGCTCTATTCTGATTCTAGTTAACTAGAAGAGGGCAGCTATCTCTCTGTGACTCTCTTTCTCAAATCATCATCATCATCATCAATTTAGCGCATGGCATATCCTCCATGGACTTGCAACATATATTAACATTTCACCTAATTAATTAAACACAAGAAAATATAAATGTTAAAAACACCTAATTCAAATACCAATGTCTAGGCCATCTAACCACTGACATGCAGCATTGTTTATACAGGAAAAAAAATCAGATACTAGACCAGTATGTACTGATATATCATCATCATCATCATCATCATCATCATCATCATCATCATCTCCATCACCGATCAAAGGAGAGATTCAACCTGGAAATGAGAAATATCTATCATTATCTACCTCTATGTTTTTGGTTTCCAGGTACAATTGAAGGTGCTGGGTTTACCTTTGGAGGTCTTTTATGGCGTGAGGCCTGAATACTTGCTTCTTCTGGTACAGCCCAACCAATGGAAAAAGGGAAAAACTGCCATTGACCCCACATTTTTGGGAGGGGCTGCTGGTGGAGATCATCTCACCCTGTCTTGTTCATCTTGGAGAAGCTTTGAAAGACCAAGTAGTTCCAGCAAATCTTCTCCTGATTTTGCGAAGCTGTCTGTATTCTCTATTTTTATTGTTTGTAGTTTTTGTTTGGGAAGGGTTGTTTTGTTGTTTCTAATTTTATTGGTTTTTTAGTTGGTTTTGTACTTTGTGTGAGCTGCCAAAAATCCTCTGGATTGGAGCAGAATAAAAATGTGTTAAATAAATACTTCAGTACTTTATTGCAGTCCCTAACTAAAATTCAATAACAGTGTAAGAAAGAGTATAAAACAGCATATTTTACGACTAGATCGTTGATGCAATCATAACCTGTCAGCTTTTACAACCAGTACACAAAAATTTGGCCAAGTTCAAAGAAACTGAATAGTACTGATAATGATAAGTAGAGAAAAATGAAGTCTTACACTTAGGCAAGAAAAACCAAAAGGACACATATAGACTGGGTGAAACCAGTCTTAATAACAGTAACTCTGAGATGGATCTTGGAGTCTTAGTGGACAACCAGCTAAATTTGAGCCAAGTGTGTGCCGTGGCAGCCAAAAAAGCCAATGCAATCCTTAACTGCATTAACAGAGGGATACAATCAAGATCAAGGAAAGTAGTAATACTATTCTATAAAGCCCCAGTAAGACCAAACCTAGCATACTGCATCCAGTTTTGGTCACCACCCTATAAAAAAGAGGTTGAGACTCTAGAAAAAGTGCAGAGAAGAGCAACCAAGAGGATTAGGGGGCTGGAGGCTAAAACATATGAAGAACGGTTGCAAGAACTGGGCATGGCTAGGCTAGTGAAGAGAAAGACCGGGGGAGACATGATAGCATCTTCCAATATTTGAGAGGCTGCCACAGAGAGGAGGGGGTCAAGCTATTTTTCAAGGCACCCGAAGACCAGATAAGGAATAATGGATGGAAACTGATCCAGGAGAGATTCAACCTGGAAATAAGGAGGAATTTTCTGACAGTGAGAACAATCAACCAATGGAACAGAAGTTGCCTTCGGAAGTTGGGGGAGCTACCAAGCTACCATCTGTCAGAAATGGTGTAGGGTGGACTAGATTTATTTATTTATTTATTTATTTATTTATTAAATTTATATACCGCCCTATTCCTAAGGGACTCAGGGCGGTGAACAGCGAACGATAAAAATACATTAAATACAAACGTTAATAAAAAAAAAACAATTAAAATATACTAAACACTCTGGTCCTAGATAATTCAAGACATCCCAGTTTAAAATAAAGTCAAAAAGCAATATAAAGGGAAAGTTAGGCCAGGCCGGCCTGCTGAAACAGGAATGTTTTGAAGGCACGGCGGAAAGTGCGCAGATCCAGAATCTTCTGTATCTCTGGGGGGAGCTCGTTCCAGATGGTGGGTGCCCTCACAGAAAAGGCTCTCCCCCTGGAGGCCGCCAGTCGACATTGTTTGGCTGACGGCACCCTGAGAAGCCCCTCTCTCTGGGAGCGTACTGGGCGGTGAGAGGCTATTGGTGGCAGAAGGCGGTCTCGTAAGTACCCCGGTCCTAAGTCATGGAGCGCTCTAAAGGTGGTAACTAAGACCTTGAAGCGCACCCGGAAGACCACAGGGAGCCAGTGCAGCTTGTGCAGGAGGGGAGCCATATGGGAGCGCCATGCTGCTCCCATAACTACCTGCGCGGCCGCATTCTGGACCAGCTGGAGCCTCCGGGTGCTCCTCAAGGGGAGCCCCATGTAGAGAGCATTACAGTAGTCCAGGCGTGAAGTGACGAGGGCATGAGTGACCGTATTTAACGAGTCCCGATCCAGAAAGGGACGCAACTGGCGAATCGGGCGAACCTGATAAAAAGACCTCCCGGCCACAGCCGTCAAGTGTTCTTCTAAAGACAGCCGTGAGTCCAAGAGGACGCCTAAGTTGCAAACCGTCTCCGTGGGGGGCAATGACTCATCCCCAATAGTCAGTGATGGCACCAATTGACTATATCGGAACGTCGGAAACCACAGCCACTCGGTCTTGGATGGGTTGAGCCTGAGTCTGTTCCTCCCCATCCAGATCCGTACAGCCTCCAGGCACTGGGACATCACTTTAAGATGATCTACAAAGTCCCTTCCAATTTTGTTAATCTATTAAAATATTGGAAGACTGCTATCATGTCACCCCTAGTCCTTCTCTTTGTTAGACTAGACATACCCAGTTCCCTCAAACAGTTCCCTCGTACTGTTTAGCCTCATCCCATAGATATCTTTGTTGCTCTTCTCTGCACTCTTTCTGGAATCACAACTTTTTTATATCATGGTGACCAAAATTGGATGTAATATTCCAAATGTGGCCTCACTAGTGCAGTCCAGTGTTGGAAGATGTGATGAGTAACTACAGAAGGCCATGCCCAAATATAGAATGAATTCCTACCTATTCTATAATCCGGCCATGGAAGGGCCAGGCCTGCCCTCCGGATCGCCTGGTAAAAATTAGAACCTTAGTTTTAGAAGAGGGTCTCTAGGCTGCTTCAGAACAATAAGGGTCTGGGGTACTTGCGAGGGGGAGGGAAATTTTGGAAGAAGGTGCTCTAATCTGGGGACTTTGGCCTCCAGAGGGTTAATCAATAAGGGAGCCCAAATGTCTCTTCCCTTTGGGGTCTCTTATGCATTGGCCTTGCAACCACCTTTATTGTCAAATTCTCATAAAGGTAATACATTAGCAACAGTAGGTGTTTATAGGTATATCGGTATTTATGAGTCACCCCACAACTTTATTTTTTTTATTTTTTTTTATTTGATTTATATGCCGCCCTTCTCCGAAGACTCAGGGCGGCTTACAATGTGCTCAGCAATAGCCTTCATCCTTTTTGTATATTTATACAAAGTTAGCTTATTGCCCCCACAACTGGGTCCTCATTTCACCTACCTTAGAAAGGATGGAAGGCTGAGTCAACCTTGAGCCTTGGCGAGATTCGAACCCTGCAGTAATTGCAGGCAGCTGGTCTTAATAACCAGCTTAATAACAGGGTGCCTTAAACCCCTGTACTACCAAGGCTCTTTATTCTCAAAATAAAATCAAATGATACCCTAATTTCAACGAAGGCAGTATATGATGCAGAACCTGCCTTAGATGGATAGTCCCCCCACCCCCAGATGTTTCAGTAAAGCTCATTTGCTGCTAACGGCTCACCAGTTATTCCACCCCAAGAGCTGCAACAAGATTCCAGAATGGCCAGAAGCAGAATCTTCAGCTGTCAGCAGCAGTTTGTCAGGAAGAAATCTTATGGTGCCAAATTAACCTTATTTCATTTTTTTGACAACTTCCTTAATAAATGTGAGAATCGCAACTTCAGCAAACCATCTGACGCAGTTCCCCATGACTTTCTGATTTACATGCTGGGAAACTTTCTAGCAGTGAGGATAATTAACCCGTGGAACAGCTTGCCTCCAGAAAATGTGGCTGTTCCATCACTGGAGGTTTTTAAGAAGAGACTAGTCTCTAGACCAGTGTTTCTCAACCTTGGTAGCTTGAAGCGCTGCTGGCTGGGGGATTCTGGGAGTTGAAGTCCACCCATCTTCAAGCTACCAAGGTTGAGAAACACTGCTCTAGACAGTCACTCGTTTGAGATGGTATAGGTTCTCCTGCTTGAGCAGGGGGCTGGACTAGAAGACCTCCAAGGTCCCTTCCAGATTTCTATTCTATTCTATTCTATTCTATTCTATTCTATTCTATTCTATTCTATTCTATTCTATTCTATTCCTACTCTACTCTACTCTATTCTATTCTAAATGCTGGATGGCATGACATTTCAAAGCAGCCTCACCAGTTTGAAAATTGCACTCCTGGTATCGTATTCAGTAGTTCCGCCTAAAAATGTGGAGCCTCAACTTTCTCTTCAAAGACATTTGTTAATGGTTTGGATGAAGAAGCAGAGGGAATGCTGATCAAAGCAATCTTCAAGGCTAGAGAATAATGAAAAACGAACAGAATGAAATTTAAGAAAGATGAATGAAAAGTTCTTCACTAGAAAACAGGGAAGTCCTTGGATGAGGCGGCGACAAGCAAATTAGCAATAGCAATAGGAGGGAAGGCTGAATCAACCTTGAGCTGGTCAGAGTCAGCTTTGGTTGCACCCAAAAAGGAAATCTTCCCAGTCATGGAAAGGCTAAAGCTCCACCTTCCTGTGCCTTGGTCAAGCCATGCTCTGGGAAGTCGTGAGCCCTGGAGGAGTTAGAAAAAGTGGATTGGGTCAGGGGAGGGCAGTCATGATGATGCGGGGGGGGGAGGGATAGTAAGCCCTCTGAAGAGAGATGGAAAGAAGTGGGAGAATGAGATGACAGAACCCTTCAAATACCTGAAAGGAAACAGAGCAGAGGGAGGAAAACAGGGCTGTTGCCTCCTTCCAGGACACAAGTTGTGAATTTAAGATAAAATAGGAGCTTCAGGTTGAATGTTGGGAAAAACGGGGTGTGGGGGAGAATGATCAGAGGAGTGGTGGGTCCCCTTTCAGGAAGAGGCTGGCAGCCATCTGTTGGGGAAGCTTTAATCTGGATTTCTGTCCTGAGTGAGGGTTGGACTTGATAGCCTCAAAGTTCCCGGAGGGGGGTTGGCATACTTCCATCCTTTGGGGGTGGTGTCAGTTCATCTCCTGCTTTTGAAAATAATATGGTGTGTGTGTGATATAGTGGAAAGCAAATGCAAACAGCTTGAAAGGATAAATAAAAGAGCAAGTAAGTGGGTTTAGCACCGACTGTCTTTTTATCCCCATCTGAGTTTGGGTGTCCCTTCTTTCTGTTTTGCAGTTAAGTTTGGTTCTCGTCAGTAACTTATTCTTGAACACTTTGCAAAGTTTGAGCAGCAGCAACAGCAGATCGAAAATATCTCTGTCTGACTTAGAGGAGCCGTTCGAATCAATCTCATTTGACAGATAGCTCCAAATATTTAGTCCTTCCCTTCCTTCAGCACTTTACAAGAAAGTTTGCCGTTCAGTGCAGATGTCTTGGCTGCCTTGAGGCTGATGCGAGCATCTATTCCCAGAGCAGAAAACGATTCCCTGAGATGGCTCAGCCTTCAAAGGGCTGGTCCATGTTTGCTTGTTGCTGGAGAGAGACTCCGATTCACAGAGATTGGCGTTACTGTTACCAAGACCGTTGCATTTTCTTTGGTAATAGTTTTTATTAGTCTTTTATTTTTGCAGTGAAACTCTGGCACAGACCAAGAAAAGTAGAAAAAGTAAAGAAAAATAAGAGGGCGAAGAAAATAAAAAGAAACAAAGATAAAGGAAAGATGATTCCTTTATCCCGCCAGAGAAGCATAAACAATTTCAGTAATTTAAGGTCTTCTCTAATGTTTCAGATTTTTTGAAAAAAACTCTTCTTCCCATAACAATAATCAAATTTAAAAACACGTTGCTCAGTTCAAATCAATAAAATGCTACTAAGAACTACCAGAATCAGGAACACATATCTTATTCCCGGAAGCAGCTTCATTAGTTTAACCCTTTGTAAATTTAAGATAAAAAGCCTATTAAGATATTAGCTGGCTTCATTTCCAAAGCATTGTGGCATCTCCCCGCCCCCCCATATCATTCTTATATTCTGGCCTCTTTAAATCTACTCTCAGGCCCACAGCAGCATTTTCCCTATCCCTGCTTATCAAGTAATTTGGTACCCAAATTTGGCTACAAAGCAATTTTGGCTGCCTGAACAGAGGGAAGCTTGTCTAAACAGCATGCTGTGATCACCCAAAGGGAACCCTAGCTACTGACTCCCATTGCCCACAGTTCTTGAGCCCATCAAGGCTTTCTGGAGAAAATATGCCCAAAGAAAACAGCCTATCTTTACTCTACGGCAGGGGTGTCAAACTCAAGGCCTGCAGGCCGCATCCTACCCACAGGGTGCTTAGGTCTGACCTGCGGGGCCACTCTGGAAACAGTGGAGGACTGGCCGGCAGTGCTTCTGCCAGCAAAACCGGAGCTCAGAAGGGCCACATGCAGCCCCCTTGAGCTCCATTTGCACTGGCAGAGGGTTGCAGAAGGCCATTGCAGCCGAAAATGGAGCTCGGGAGCCCATTTTCTATGGCATTTTCTCCGCCCCCCTGAGGTCAAATACAACCCTGATGCAGCCCTCAATGAGATTGAGTTTGACACCCTTGATCTATGGAGATTCTCAGTCCTCCAGGTCAGGGTTGTCCCAAAGGTGCTTTTTCAAGAGGCAACTGCACTTTCTGGTTTTTCTTTGAAGATGTTTGGCTTCTCATCCAAGAAGCTTCTTCAGCTCTGACTGGATGGTGGGGATGAAGATGAAACATCTTCAAAGAAAAAGAAGAAAGTCCAGTTGCCTCTTGAAAAGGCACCTTTGGGACAGCCTGTCCTTACTGTTAGCAGCAAATGCTGCTGGGGGGTCTGACTGGACTATGGTTGGTGGGCTGCTCTGTGCTTTCTGTGCCTTGCCTACAAGGGTTAAGGGGCAGCCGTATTGGGCCCAGCTCTTCAAGGGCAGCCCCATGTATTGCTAGAAAAGTCTCCTAGCCAGAACCGCCACCTGTTCTCTACATCCCTGGTGACACAGTAGTTGGAGTGCAGTATTGCAGGCTAATTCTGCCCACTGCCATCAATTTGATCCTGACCATCCGTCCAAGGTCAGTAAAATGAGGACCCAGATTGTTGGGGGCAGGAAGCTGACATTTGTAAACTACTCAGAGTGTGCAGCAAAGCAGGGGTACCCAACCCTCAGGCTGTGGCACACTCCCGGGCGGGTACACACACTCCATTTGCTCACACGAATGGAGTGCTCATGTGGAACCATTCCCTCCCCCTGCCCAGCCGGTCCGCAAAGCTGGAAGGTTTTGGGAACTCTGCAGTTAAAGCACTATGGAGCAGTATATAAATCTAAGTGCTTTTGCTATCGATCTGCCTACAATATACGCCAGGCCCCGACTCTGCTCGCCTTTAGAAGAGCCCTCTCTGTGACTTAAGTTGTGAGGCCGCCCAGCTCAGACTCAACTGGGTTGCTGATCAGCATGTCGTGATTACTTTTTCCAATGCTGAAACCAAGAGAGATTCCTGGCATTTCTGGCATCAATTAAGGAAATTGCCCAATGCAAAGAAAAAAGGAAAAAAGATTACTTAGGAGGGACTCATTCCTGAGAAATTCATCTGACTATCTTGGAATTTACAACGTCTTAATAAAAGTACTGGCAGGCGATCACTTGATGAGGGGTTTTACCATTTTCTCACGGGCTGATGCCACACTGACAACTCCCTGCATTCATTCCCCTTTCCCCTTTTCCAAGATTGGAACTACCTTTGCCCTTCCGGTGGTCGGTTACTTCTCCCATTTGCTTCTTTCTTCCTGCTGAACCAAATCCGAGGGTCTGCTTTTTCTCCAGGGTCCCTTATCCCTGCACAGCTGTAGGCCATTCCTTTCCCCTGCCTTTTGTCTTCAACCCTGTTTTGGAAAACAGGCCCCACCTCATAGGCAGAAAAAGACGGGAGGGGGAGGGAGGGAGGGAGGCAGGGGGCATTTCTATGCCAGCCTGAAGGAGAGATCTCTTACTCTAAAATCAAAGCAGGAAGCATGTGGTAGCACTGTTTCTGACTAGTGTATTTTGTTAGAGGTGAGCTGCAGCTAATGAAAGCTTATGCCTTTTTTTGGGCAAAAACTCTTGGATACAATATACCGTTGAACCAATGGGAGAATGTGTGGAAGAGAGGGTTGAAATTCACATTCAATTATAACCTTAAAGAGAATTTGTATAAAATGAGGTGTCGCTGGTATTTGACACTGACAGATTGTCAAAAATGTATAATGGAATTTCAAATAGTCCTTGGAAATGTAATCAATCTGAAAGGTTTCCATCTTTCCAATTTTGGTGGCCATGCAAGAAAGCTAGAAAATATTGGGACCAAATGTGTATTTTGAGTCAGAAGATTTTAAAGGTAAATTTACAATTCAAATCAGATGTTTTTCTTTTGGGATTAATAGATAAACAGATTGAAAGATCCTATCAAACTTTGTTTTTATATATGATAACAGTGGAGAGATTCCTGTGTGCACAAAAGTGGAAGGGTTTATAAATACTTACACTGGAAGAATTGCTGGCTAAACGGAGGGACTTGGTGGAGATAGTAAATTGACAGCTTTGATTAGAGAAAAGATTTTGACCAATTTTATTTTTATTTGGAAAATTTTGACTTTCAACCATTTGCGAGAAACTGAGAAATGACATTTTGATTTTGGGATTTGATGACTAGAGAGAAGTAAGATGGACTTTTAGTTAATTTTAGAGTAAGAATTAGATGTATACTATTTTTTATCTATATCTGTACCAAAGAATGTCACTTTTTCTATTTTCTTTCTTCTTTTCTTCACACTTTTATCTCTCTTTTTGTCTGATTCATTCTTTTCTACTTCCTTTCCCCCCCTTATTCACTTTTTATTCATGTTTTGAAATTAAATTAATTAATAAATCCTATTAAGAAAACTTATGCCTTTTAGTCTCCATTAGTCCTGATTTTTCCCCACATAGAGGAAGGGGGTTCTTCTCCCCAAGGATTGCTTGGCTTGGCCAGCAATCTTTGGGGAGGGCAGTGAAGCAGTTCAGAGCTGACACATCTGGAAACTACCACAAGTCACAATCACAATACAGAGGCAAACAGAGCAGGAGACACCTGGCTCAACAGTAGTACCTGTGAGAAGGATCTTGGAATCCTAGTGGACGTAATCACTTAAATATGAGCCAGTTGTGTGCTGCAGTTGCCAAAAAAGCCAATGCAGTCCTTGTTATGTATGTATCTATTTTGTGCGGGAAATTCAAATGTACAGTGAAATCTGATTGGTTCTTGGTTGCCTCTGAAAAGTATATAAAGAGGGATGTTGCCTGTGTTGCTTTGCTGAAGTCTCACCCTGAATTAAAGAGCTGTTGTCACTAGCTTGCTTGTGCCTCTCGTTATTCCCGCGCTACAACATTGGCGACGAAGGTGGGATAGAGGCCACAAGAAGCAAATCAAAAAGAGCTCTGAGTTTCAGCCAGGGTGACTAGTGAACACGGACACACGGCATGTCTGCCTACGTTCCACCAAAACCCTTCGACCCGATCCAAGAGAAGTGGGGATCGTATCTGACCAGGTTCGAGTGTTCCCTGGAAGCAAGCGAAATGCAAGGGTTCTCAGCGAACCAAAAAAGAGCCCTGTTCTTAAGCCACTGTGGGCCAGATGTATTCGAGATGGCCGAGTCCCTCTGCAAGCCAACCCTAGTCCAGACGGTCCCCTGGGACATCCTTCAAGCCAAACTAAGAGCCCACTACGCTCCAGTTCCTTCCAAATTTGTACAGCACTATGAACTCCAGCAACGGGTACAAAAAGAAGGAGAACCAGTCAGCGCTTATGTGGCCGCGCTTAGAAAAGCTGCAACGCATTGTGACTATAGAGACTTAGACGACGCGCTGCTTGAACAATTGATTTGTGGGGTTCGAGATACCCGGTTACAAAGGCGCTTTCTGGCCAAGCCAGACTTAACGCTAGCCGGTGCGCTAGATGAAGCCTGTGCACACGAGGCATCAACGAAGGCTTCGGAAGCGCTGCAGCGACCATTTTCAAGCAAAGGTGGCCCGAAAACAGCCCCCGTCCACAGAGAAGAGGCGCAAACTAGCACAGAGGAAGAGTCAGACGAGGACGTCTTCCATACTGAAAAGAAATTGAGCGAGCAAAGCTGACACCGCGAGAACTATCCTAGCTGTGGAGGGGAATCACAAGAGACAATCGTGTAAATACAGAGAAGCCATTTGCAGGCGTTGCGATAGGAAAGGCCACCTAGCACGAGTTTGTAGAGCTCAATTTCCGCGTAGTCGCAAGCCACATGACTACTGCGACCAAACAGAACCAGCTCGTTCAAAACAGCCAATCAAAGATGACGGCGCGAGGAAACGGCGCGAATCTCAAAAGCAGGAGACCTACAGCACGAGAATCGGCCAAGCCAGCACAACCGACGATGAGAAAGTCTACACGAGACTTCCGCTGGCTCCGAGGACTTCGAAAGACGTTCTTTTGAGAGCGTCTGCTCCCTGGCTCCGTTAAAGCCCCAGAACAGCCGACAAACGCTGTCTGGAGGCTTGAAATTCTCTCCCCGGGCAAAGGGGAGAGGGAAGAGCAGGCAGGTGGAGGTAGAACCCCCCCGAATGCCCTAGGAAGAATCCTGGGGCGCGAAGGGAGCGCGCTCCCTAAAAGCCTGCCAAGCCGCTCCAGACCAGGGACGTCTTCGCTAATTAGCGGAATTAGAAGCCGCGACCAATCTTGCTGAATGGAAATGAGGGAATTAACATTTTGAACTAACAGCAGGCGGAACGAGCAAGGAGAAATCAAACTGCAAGTATTCTTTACCTAACTCCAATGCCTAGAGCCTCCTTCGGAAGTAATCACTTAGTACTTTGCAACAATATGGCGATTGAAGCTTGAAAGGGTGGGGGAAACGGAAAGTTACAGGAAAAGTTTTGTTTTGCTGGCAGCCCTTCGCCTGGGGGAGAAAAAAAAAGCTTTTGTGCTGACAGAAGGAGGATTCTAAACTTTAATTAACATTGAGAAATCTTTTGAGGAACTCTTCTTTTTGACTCTGATTAAATATAAAGACTAATTTCAAACTGGAAATGGCCTCAAAGTCTGTAAAAATTGTTCCTACTAAAGGAACTGGGAGTGCTGGTAGCTCCCCAGCTCATATTCCTAGACTACAAGTTTCTGCTCCTCCAGCGGATCCGCAGACTTTAACGTTGGAAATGTTGCAACAAGCTCTCCAAATCACCCAAAATAAAATTGTTGAGGTGATTGATGAAAAAATAAAGGAAACTAATGAAAAAATTAAGGAAACTAATGAAAAGATACAGGCTGTGTCAGATGAGATTGCAATTCACAATCAGGGGATCAGGGATGATATATTAATGGCATTTAAGTGTCTGGCAGGCAATATTGAGATGGTGGACGACAGAGTTGATGAAATTAAACAATCTTCTGAAATTTTGGATAGTAAAATAGGAGAAGTTCAAAACAGAATTCAAAGGGCTGAAGACGATGTAATAATGGTACAATACAGAGATATGGAATTTGCTTTAAGATTCAGAGGGGTGAAGGAGAATAAACAAGAGAATTTGAGAGAAATGATGTCTGAGGCATTGGCACCGCTGGTGGGGGAGTCCAAAAATGATCTGGCCTGGCAGATGGACAAGCTGTACCGCGTTAATTCCTGGATTGCTAGACAGAAACATCTACCAAGAGATATTGTGATATATTTTACTACAAGGAGAGTACGCAATGAAATTTTACAGGCTACTTTTAAAAACAAGCTTCGGATGGAAGGCCAGGAAGTAATGACAATGAAATAAATCCCCCCTAAGATCTTGAGAGCTAGAAGGGAGTATGCCTTTCTGGTGGATGACTTGAGAAAACGTCAGATACAGTACAGATGGGAGGTGCCAACTGGATTAGTGGTGACTTACTCAGGAGAGAGATATCGGCTTAATACAATTTGGAAAGCAAGAGATTTTCATACTAATGTATTAAAGGCTGGCACACCCAAATCAACTAAATCACCAGAAGGCAAAAGAAATAAAGAAATAATGGAAGCTGAGACAGAAGAGTTCTTGACAGTAGTTCAGGGGGGAGCTTTGGCTGACCAAGAAGAATTACAAATTCAAATGGCTACTCAAGAGTTGGCGCTGATTGATTTTTCGCAGTTACCAAAGGACCAAAGACAGACCAGATCGGTGACAGCTAGACTCAAGGAAGAATTAAGACAGCAACAATCCCAGATGGCAACTCAAGAAATGATTCAGGATTCTACCAGAACAGGAGCGGTGGGGGGAGCAAGACCTAAAACTCAAATGAGATCAGAGCATCAGGACTTGCTTCAGAGGCTCCAAAGGCCCAGAGATGGGAACTAGATTTTTGACTTGGAACGTTAATGGCTTGAATTCTCCACAGAAAAGAAGAAAAATATTCCACTATCTTAAGCAATTTAAGAATGAAGTAATTTGTTTACAAGAGACTCATATAAGAATACAAGATCAAAAATATTTGATTAATGCAAGACTTGGTACATCTTACGTAGCAGCAGCACCAGAAAAGAAAAATGGTATAGTTATATATTTGAAAAGAGATTTAGTTGCTAAATTAATTGAAGCAGACGATCAAGGAAGATTTTTAGCGATAGAACTTTTAGTAAAAGGAGAAAAAATACTTGTAATTGGAGTTTACGCCCCGAATCAACAACAAGAAAACTTTTATAATTTACTACATTCAAAATTGACACACTGGGCATATAAAACTTGTATCCTGTTAGGCGACTGGAATGGTGTTTTGGACGTTAAAAAAGACAAGAAGGGACCTAAACAAAATGTGTCAACAAGAGCAAAATTGCCCAAAGCGTTTTGGGAAATGATGGATGACTGGGAGCTGAGAGATATTTGGCGTGAAAGAAATCTGGAAGAAAAAGACTTTACCTTTTTTTCAGATAGACATCAATCCTTTTCAAGGATTGATTTTATATTAATTACTAATGATCTTTTATCTAGGGTGAAAAATACGAAGATTTGCTCAAGAACACTGACAGACCATAGTCCAGTTTGGCTGGAATTGGAGTATGAGAAAGGGCCTAGGAGGTCCTGGAGGTTAAATGATAATTTGTTTAGGTATGAAGAAAATGTAAAAGAGTGTAAAAAATTTATGAAAGAATTTTTTGTTATGAATATGCAAAAGGGTACACCGATGGAAATGGTATGGGATGCAAGTAAGGCATATATGCAAGGAATTTTGATATATTTGAACAATAAATATAGAAAGAAACAGGGGACAAAAAGAAAAGAATTAGAAGATGAGATTAGTAAACAGGAACAGGCTTTAGTAGCTAATCCAACAGATAAGAAAATTAAAGAGGCAATCAATTTATTGAAAGGTCAATTTAATATGTTAATAGCAGATCAAGTGGCAACTAATTTAAGATATGCAAAACATAATACTTTTTACAATGCCAATAAACCAGGCAGGTGGTTAGCATATTTGCTAAGGAAAAAGCAAAAATCAAGGACAATAGAGAGAATAAAATATAAGGGTAAAGAGGTTTATGAGCAACAACTGATTAAAAAATCTTTTTTAGAGTTTTATTCGAGGCTGTATACTGGTGATAAAATTAAAGACATAGATATAGATAGATATTTGCAGAAAGAGAATATTTATACAATTTCAAATGAGCAGAGGGATAGTTTAAATCAATCGATAACTACCGAGGAAATTGCGTTAGCAATTAAGCAGTTGAAAGTGGGTAAAGCTCCTGGGACAGACGGTTTGACGGCTATTTATTATAAAACCTTACAGGAGGAAATGATAGAACCGCTGAAAGAATTATTCAACAATATACAACAGGGAGGAGAGGTACCTCCAACTTGGAAGACAGCATTTATTTTGTTGATCCCAAAAGAAGGGCATGACGATACAGACCCTAAAAATTATAGGCCAATTTCATTATTAAATATAGACTATAAGATATTTGCTAAAATTTTGGCAAATAGATTAATGACAGTCATGCAGCAAATGATTCACCATGATCAAACTGGTTTTATAAATGGTAGACAAATGAAGAGTAATGTAAGGCAAATTGTTAACTTATTAGAGTATTTGGGAGGGAACAACCAGGTCCCCGCAGTGCTTGTGTTCTTGGATGCTGAGAAAGCTTTTGATAGATTGAATTGGCAATTTTTACTAAAACTAATAGAAAGGATGCAATTTGGAGAACAATTTGTACAATCTATTAAGGCAATATATCAAAAACAAACAGCGCAAATAATAGTTAATGGTGGTTTAACAGATGTTTTTAACATAGAAAAGGGAACAAGGCAAGGTTGTCCTTTGTCCCCGTTATTGTTTATTTTGACGCTGGAAATTTTATTAAATAAGATACGCGAGATGAATACAATTAAGGGAATTAAAATTAGACAGCATGAATACAAGGTACAAGCATTTGCGGATGACCTGGTTGTTACCTTAACCCAACCGGTACAATCGATTACAGCCTTGATGGATATAACCTGCTTATATGGACAAGTATCTGGTTTTAAAATAAATGCACTTAAAACAAAAATAATAGCTAAAAATATGGTTAGGAGCCAAAAAGAAGAGATAGAAAGGTTAACAGGATTTGAAGTAGTTAAGAAGGTTAAATATCTGGGGGTCTATATTATGACTGCAAATACGAAATTATATCAGTACAACTATGAACCATTATGGCATAAAATACAGAAAGAGTTGGACAATTGGAAAAAACTACAACTGTCTTTGCTGGGAAGGATAGCTGCTGTAAAAATGAATATTTTACCAAAATTTCTATTTCTTTTTCAAATGATACCTATACTTAAAAAAGATGAGAATTTGAAGGAATGGCAGAAGGGCATAAATAAATTTGTGTGGGCAGGGAAGAAACCACGAGTTAAACAAAAGATATTGCAAGATACTAGAGAAAGAGGTGGTCTTAAGATGCCCAATTTAAGATTGTATTATGAAGCTGCTGCCCTCTCAGCAATCACAGATTGGATAAACTTAACGGAGGAAAAGATATTGAATATTGAAGGATATGGTTTGGTTTATGGCTGGCATGCCTACCTAGTGTATGATAAGAAAGTAGATAAGACTTTTAAAAGTCATATATTAAGAAATGCTCTATTGCGTGTCTGGAAAAAGTATAAATATAAAATAAATGATAGGTTACCAATATGGACAGTACCCAGACACGCGATAGAGAACATAAATTTAGAGCAAAAGCAAGATAAAATTACATATAAGGAACTCCTTTATAAAGAAGGAGTCAGACTACAGTTAAAATCTATGGAACAATTAAAAGAAGAAGGGATTATTAAGACTTGGTTTCAATATGGACAGTTGCTGGCCAGATGGAGAGAAGATCAAAAAATTGGTATTTCGCAGCAGGATGAGAATCTGATAAAGCAAATAAGAGATGAAGGTCAAATGCACATAAAAAGGTTGTATAATGCATTACTGGAAATAGATTCAGAAACAGACTTAGTCAAGGATTGTATGATAAAATGGACACAAAATGTAGGTGAACCAATAATGATGGAAACATGGGAAAAGATATGGGTTAGAAATGTAAGATTTACACAAGCACAAAATTTAAGGGAGAATTTTTACAAAATGTTTTATAGATGGCATTTAGACCCAAAAAAACTAGCTTGTATGTATCCAAATTTACAACCCAAGTGTTGGCGATGTGAGTGTGAAGATGCTACATATTTCCATATATGTTGGACATGTAAAAAGATTAAGGCTTTTTGGATAAAAATATGGTGGATTATTCAAAATATTTTGAAGAAAAAAATTAAATTTACACCACAGTTTTTTCTGTTGGGAATAGTTACGGACTGTACTGTAATAGAGACTAAGCTGGTTTTGAACTTAATAACGGCTGCCAGGTTACTGGTGGCACAGTACTGGAAGAAGGAAGATCCACCTACTATTGAGGAATGGACATTAAAAGTTGTGCATTTGGCGGAAATGGCAAAAATTTCATCATACCTTAAAGACCATTCAGATGAGAGATATATATCGGAATGGAGAAAATGGATTGATTACATACAGAAGAAGTATCCGAATAAGAAGATTCATATAGCTTATGAATGAAATAATATTAAGTAGTTTATATTTGTTTTTTCTGAGTTATAAGGAGTTAAGGACCTAGGGAGAATATGAAATGTAATAATTTGTTAGCATATTCTAGTTTTTGGTTTGTGAATGCTATACCCTGTGCTCGTTCTGGGAAGTCTAGGGAGGGGGGTGGGGGGAGGGAGGGGAAGGGAGGGTGGGCAGGGGAGGGGGGTTGAGGGGGGAAGGGTGGGGGGGGGTGAAAATGTTTGTATCTTTCATAAAACTTTTCAATAAAAAAAAAAAAGAGAAAGTCTACACGAAAGTCGAAATCGATGGCAGACCGTGTGAAATGGAAATCGACACTGGGTCTACGTTATTGATCATGTCCTGGACAACACTCAAGGTGCTCCTTCCCAAGTTCCAGAAAACCCAGCTGTCCCGACAGAAAATTCGCCTCCTCGACTACCAGGGAAACTGAGTTCCTGTAGAAGGCGTGGGCACGTTCCGGGTCACCTACGGCAAGTTCCAGAGAGAGCTGCCCCTGACCATCATAAGCAAGCCACTACCTGGGCATGAAATGGTTCCGAGCCCTCGGCATGGGTTTCACGGGCGTTCACGGCAGCGGCGGCTCATCCCTCAAAGAAACCCTTCTTCACAAGTTTCGGGACGTTTTCGAAGAGACTCTAGCTACCTCAAGCCCGAGTAAGCCGGAATACTTATCTGGCAACCCAGAGTTCCAGCACCGCCCCAGCAAGCCGACACTCCCAGCCAGGGATAGCCACACCTCCGGAGAAATCCAGGAGGTTCCATTGGTGGAGCCGGGAGAGACGGGAGGTCCCTCCGACCGGCTCGACGCCTCGCCAACAACTGAACTGCGCAGGTCAACCAGTATTAAGACATGCCCTGGTCACCTGCGTGAATTTGTATGTACATATGTAAATAGATAGAATAAGTGCCTTCTGGGAGTGGAGGGGTGTTATGTATGTATCTATTTTGTGCGGGAAATTCAAATGTACAGTGAAATCTGATTGGTTCTTGGTTGCCTCTGAAAAGTATATAAAGAGGGCTGTTGCCTGTGTTGCTTTGCTGAAGTCTGACCCTGAATTAAAGAGCTGTTGTCACTAGCCTGCTTGTGCCTCTCGTTATTCCCGCGCTACAACAGTCCTAGGCTGCATTAACAGAAATATAGAATCAAGACCATGTGAAGTGTTAATACCACCTTATAATACCTTGATAAAACCACCCTTGGAATGTTGCATTCAGTTTTGGTCGCCATGATATAAGAAAGATGTTGAGATCAGGGGTGGCATTCACTTACCTTTGCTACTGGTTCATAAATGGGAGTGCACGCGCCACCTCTGTGCATGTGCAGAGTGTCAAAAATGGGACATGATGATGTCTGGGTGGGTGGGCGGAGCCTCCCGCAGCCGCTGCTACCGGTTCTCCCGAACCGCATAGAAGCAGCTGAATAGCACCACTGGTTAGATTCCAGAAAGAGTGCAGAGAAGAGCAACCAGGAGGATGAGGGGACTGGAGGCTCAAACAGACAATGAACGGTTGCAGGAATTAGGCCTGGCTAGTCTAGTGAAGAGAAGGACCAGGGGAGACACATTAGCAGACTTCCAGTATTTGAGGGGCTGCCCCAGAGAGGAGGGGCTCAAGCTATTTTCCAAAGCCCCTGAGGGCAGGGCAAGAAGCAATGGGTGGAAACTAATCAGAAAAGAAGCAACCTAAGGAGAAATTTCCTGACAGAACAATTAATCAGTGGAAAAAACTTGCCTCCAGAAATTCCAAACTCGATTGCAGAAAATTCGACTTCAGCAACAGAGTGGTCAACGCCTGGAAAGCTCTACCTGACTCTGTTGTTACATCCTCAAACCCTCACAGCTTCAACCTTAAACTGTCTACTGTGGACCTCACCCCATTCCTAAGAGGTCCGTAAAGGGGGTGTGCATAAGCACACCCGCGTGCCTACCGTCCCTGTCCTACTGTCCCCATTTATATGCACTCATTTCCTTCATTCATGTCCATCTCCATATTTATACCTGCTCTCTTGTACGTTTGACAAACTAATAAAATTAAATAAATAAATAAGTAAATAAGTAATAAGTAAGTAAGTAAATGGTGGATGCTCCAACACTGCAAGTTTTTAAGAAGAGCCTGAACAGTCATTTGTCCAGGACGGTATAAGAAACCTGCCTTGGGGAATGGATTGGACTAGAAGACCTCCAAGGACGTCCCTTTCAACCCTATGATTCTATTCTATTCTAACTTCAATGCAGGCATCCCAAGGCCATCTGGGAGAGGGGAAGGAGCCCCTCATGGAGATACGGCAGAAGCAAGGGGCTGCCAGGGATTCTATGCAGGGGAGGCCCTCCATCCAAAAACGGTTGAATGGCACCCAGTGAGAGGGCCGTGTGACATAAGCAGCTAGCAAAAAAACAGCTTTCTTCTACTTCTGCATAGCTTGCAATTTGAGGTTTAGCAGGCACAGTGGCTGAGGCAGCAGAATTCTAAATACCCATCATTTGGTAAGTGCCTTCTCCATTACAAATAATTGGAATAACATGAAATAAGAGAGTGCAACCCAATGGAATAAGAAACAAATCTCTAAAATAAAAAAAGGAGAGACTTCTGATAGCCTTTTACACTCCCCATATGAAAAACAAACAGAGCCCTTCTGTGGTGGCTGAGTTTGGGCCACGGGGGGGGGGTCACTTTTACAGCTGTTTTGTAGTGGTCGGTGGCACTATTGGGGAGTGACTCTGCCCTGTAGATGGGCAAGTGATGCCTGCCCTCCAGTCTCAGCTCTGATGCCCTTCCAGATTCTGCCAGATGGCTTTACTTGGGGTTTGGCTCAGCTGATGCAACAGGAAGGCCAGCCACACAACCCCCAAAGTGGGCAAGCAATTAGAGCAGAGGCCGCCAGCTCCTTCCCTTCCTTGGGAGTGAACCAGAGGTGGGTTTCAGCAGGTTCTGACCAGTTCTGGAGAACCGGTAGTGGAAATTTTGAGTAGTTCAGAGAACCGGTATATACCACCTCTGACTGCCCTGCCCCCATCTATTCTCTGCCTCCCAAATCCCAGCTGATCGAGAGGAAATGGGGATTTTGCAGTATCCTTTCCCTGCCATGCCCACCAAGCCATACCCACAGTAAAAAATGTTGAAACCCACCACTGGAGTGAACATGGACCTCCCCAGCCTTTGCAAAGAAGCCAGACCTTGGAAGACAGGCTTTCTCCTTCAAAGTCCCACAAAACCGTGTTCTGTAGACATTCCTTGTGGGCCAAAGCTTGTTGTTACCAGTGTCCTCATGCCATTGGGCTGCACTGTCCAAAGGGTTCAGTTGTGCAGGTTAAGGTAGGAAGGCAGATCCAAATTGGAACAAAGGAGAAATTTCCTATCATTGAGGACAATTAGCGAGTGGAAGGGCTTGTCTCTCAGAGTGGTGCTCAGGGCCGGATTTAGATTGGAAGAGGCCCTAGGCTATTCCACTTATGAGGCCCTTTCACCAGTGGTGGGATTCAATTTTTTTAACAACAGGTTCTGTGGGCGTGGCTTAGCTGGGGGTGTGGCTTGGCAATCATGTGACCGGGTAGGTGTGGCTAGCTGGTCACGTGACTGTGTAGGCGTGGGTAGCTCGTCATGTGACCGGGTGGACGTGGCTATGTGCATAGGGACTACTGAGAGGGCTGAAAAAAGTCATTTCTGACTGGGCCTCGCACTTTTGACCGGTCCTCACACTTATGACCATCCTCACATTTATGCCCATGCAGCTTTCTTAACAACCATGTCACTCATTTCACAACTGCTTCTCTTCACCATGGTGACAAGATAGGGCAAAAACGTAAAATGTGAGGACAGTCATAAATTCGAGGACTGGTCAAAAGTGCGAGGACCAGTCAAAAATAACTTTTTCAGCCCTCTCAGTAGTCCATATGCATAAAAGGACTACCCAGAGGGCTGAAAAAAGTGATTTCTGACAGGTCCTCGCACTTTTGACCGGTCCTCACACTTATGACCATCCTCACATTTATGCCCATGCAGCTTTCTTAACAACCATATCACTCATTTCACAACTGCTTTTCTTCACCATGGTGACAAGATAGGGCAAAAATGTAAAATATGAGGACAGTCGTAAGTTCGAGGACTGGTCAAAAGTGCGAGGGCCAGTCAGAAATAACTTTTTCAGCCCTCTGAGTAGTCCATATGCATAAAAGGATACAGTAATAGAGAGGGATGAAGGAAGGGAAGGGAAATTAGAGTAGGAGTGAGGGTAAGAGGGGGAGGAAGAGAGGAGGAGAAGGAGAAAGGAAGAGGAAGTAGGGAGGAGAAGAAGAGGGGGAGGAAGAGAAAGTAAGAAGGAAAGAAAAGAGAGGTGGTAGGTTTGAGGAGAAAGATTGCTGTATAATAAAAAAGATGAAAGGGAAGAAAGCCAACCCCCCAAAAATATAAAGATATTAAGATAAAGAATGAATTGTTAAACTTTAAAGAATAAAAGAGAACAAATATGAATAAATAACAATAATTAGAAACACACATACAAACATACAATGTATTTTCTTTGAACAGAGTATTTGGCCGGTTCACAAATTTAAACAGTGTTTAGTCATTTCAATTAAATTTACAATTTCTATATTTCCTTTTTGCCATATTTATTCCTCATCTATTTTTGTAAAAAACCAATATTACCCTCATCCTCATCTCTAATCTTAATCAAATTCAATTTTTCCCTTCTATTCTATATTATACCCCTTCCCATTGTCATCTATTTTTATATCCATCCTCACATTGGTTAATTATGTAATATTACAGTTGTTTAATATGAATTCAACATTTTAATATAAATCAATTAGTTATATAACTATCTTTTTTGTATATTAATCAATATGAACATGAATATTCCAATTATTTCCATTCAATCCAATTTCTTACAAATCAATTAATTATATTTACCAATAATAATAAACCAAATAATTTCCCCCATATATTCCTCCAAACCACAACTTAACCATTTCTGCTTTGAACACAATATACAACTAATAGTATCTCAATTATTACAATTCCCTAGTTAAATAGAGCTTTTTTTCTTTTGTGTTTTAAAATCTCCTCTTTTTCCCTAAATTTCCTGTTGTTTGCACCTACCTTTTTTGGTGAGGAAAAAGAAATCTGCCTGCCTAATTTTCCAACGTGCAAAGCCAACAGCCTGCTTTACTTTCTCTTTCGTTTTTCAGTATAGGTAGGGGGAGAAAAAATCAGCACTCTTTGCAAGCAAGGAGCAGATCCGTGAGCAAAACAGCTGAGAGCAAATCTAAGCAAGGGCTAATTAGCCTATGCTGAAGCTCCGGGGGCCAATAAAATTACAAAAAAAAACCACCGAACCCTTTGTTAAATTGCTGGCTCCCCCGCCCCTCGCCCACGACTATTGATTGGCAATAAATAGTGGTGCGGAGGGGCGGGGCAAGCCAGCAATTTAACAAAGGGTTCGGCTGCAGCACTGGCTCTAGGGCGGCCCTTTGAAGCCCCGCGGCAAGAATTTGCAGTTTTTTTTCCCTCCAGCCATCGGAGGCAGCAATAGATGGGGAGTGGGCGGGGTAAACGAAGGGCAGAGAGGGAGGGCGAGTGAAGGTGGGGAAGCTGCTTTCTCCATCCTGCTCTCTTGCATCCGGAGCCCACCTGGATCCCAGGCAGTGGAACTCAGGCTAGGGAAGGGGGGGGGCAATGGTGGCTCTTTTACAACCTGTGGCCTTCAACTCCCAGAATTCCTCAGACAGCCAAGCTGCATCAGGAATTCTGGAAGTTGAAGGCCACAGGTTGTAAAAGAGCCACCATTGCCCACCCCTGGCTACGGTAGGCTGGCGCCGCGCGGGTGGGAGGCGAGGGGTGGGCGAGCCAGCAATTTAACAAAGGGCTCGGCCGAACCCCCTAGAACCCCCAGAATCCCACCACTGTGTAGGCCCCTCTGGATCTCGAGGCCCTAGGCTGAAGCCTAGTTAGCCTATAGGAAAATCCGGCCCTGGTGGTGCTCAAAATATTTTGAGGAATACCGTATTTTAAAAAAGGCAGGATAAAATATTTCCCCTAAAAGAGTAATAAAAATCTTAAGGGAACCAGAAACTCAGAGCCCTTAGCTCCCTGCCCTCAAGCAGATACTGAGCTAGGCCAGCTTTTAGGGTTAGATTTGGTAATCCATTCAAGGAAGGATAATTTGAACAAAGGTAGAATTAGGTAGAAAGGTAGGATTAGTCCACAGGCACAATAGGAATTGATCAATGCCCCTTCATTGCATCAGCAATCCAAACTTCAACCAAACTTAGCTCAGACAAACATGACCCCTACATAACCCCTACAACAGCCAATAGAACACATGTTCTTGCAGGAATTTCAAATGCAAAGCCCAAGAGAGGGTATAAATACCCCCTACTCTCAACTCCATGTGGTCAGCTGCCCAGAATCACACGTGTCTGATGGTTCTGCTTCATCAATAAATGGACCCTCTTTCCAATCAGCATCCAGCCTCCATTTTGTCTCCAGTGCTTTTCTCCTGGCTTGGATCTGGACCTCGATATTTCTTCCAACAATTCTAAAGTGCTTCAAGTCTGTCTCACATGTAATCTGCATCTACTTAATTGCCCTCCCTTCCCCTTCTCTCCCTCCTCATCCCGATTTAATCGACCCACCTCAGTCAAGCCGCTCTGTGTAGCTGAGGAGGGGAGCTGCAGCTGACAAAAGTTTCTGTGGTCTGATAAAATGGTCCCAGACTCCTTCCAGAACTACATGTGATGCCAAGCCCACAACTGCCTTGGCATTGATAGGAACGGAGAGTTCAGATTATGGGAAATAAGTAAATAATTGCACTCTGTCTAGCCAGACCCAATTTGGAGAACTATGCCCAATTTTGAGCTTCACCTTAAAGTATAAAAGTGACAAGCCAGTTTGGAACAATCCAGAGAAGGGCTACTGAAAAACCAAGTTCTGTGAGAAATGTAAAGGACCTGGCCAGGTTTAGAAAAGACAACTATCACAGAGAGGAGGGGGTCAAGCTGTTTTCCAAAGCACCCGAAGGCGGGACAAGGAACAATGGATGGAAACTGAACAAGGAGAGATTCAACCTGGAAATAAGGAGAAACTTTCTGACAGTGAGAACAATCAACCCATGTAAAAGAAGTTGCCTTCAGAAGTTGTGGGAGCTTCATCCCTGGAAGCTTTCAAGAAGAGACTTTCAAGAAGAGACTGTCAGAAATGGTGTAAGGTCTCCTGCTTGGATGAGGGCGGGGGTTGGACTAGATGACCTACGAGGTCCCTTCCAACTCTGTTAATCTGTTAACTGAGAGAAAGTATGATACTGATCTTCAAATACCTGATAAGTTGTCCCAGAGAAGAAGAGGACTTATTTTCAGTTGCCCCAGAGAGCAGCTCCAAGAAATTCAAGCTGCAAGGAAGGAGGTTCAGGCTAGAAATCAGGAGGACCTTCTTGACAGCAGGAGCTATCACTGGGATCAGCCACATGAAGTGGTGGCCTTGTCACCAGAAGCTTCAAACAGAGGCTGAAAGGCATCTGGCCTTCACCTCTCTGGATCACTGGCTCCATTCTCACAACATAAATGCAAGGAAAGAACCTTTGAGGTATTCTGGTCCCGGGCAAGGAGGGCCAGGGAGGCAGGAGAAACCATCACCTTCAAGAAGATTCAGAAAGAAATTGGAAGCTGCTGGTGGTGATATCTGGTTGCTGAAACAGAAGTCAGGAAAGTTTAGTCACCTCATTTAGCCCAAGCAGTTTATGTAGTGATTTTTTTTTGGTCTTATTTCATTAAAAAGCAACGAAAAATTAATAAAAATTAATTTTTATTAATTTACATGGGGCTCCCCTTGAGGAGCACCCGGAGGCTCCAACTGACACAGAGTGCAGCCATGAGGGTGGTTATGGGGGCGACGTGGCGCTCCCTCTCCTGCGCGAGCTGCACTGGCTCCCAGTGGTCTTACGCTTACGGTGCGCTTCAAGGTTTTGGTTACCATCTTTAGAGCGCTCCATGGCTTAGGGCCTGGTTATTTACGGGACCGCCTGCTGCCGCAAATGGCCTCCCATCGGCCGGTACGCTCTCACAGGGAGGGACTCCTCCGGGTGCCGTCGACCAAACAATGTTGGCTGGCGGCCCCCAGGGAGACAGCCTTCTCTGTGGGGGCACCTACTATCTGGAACGAGCTTCCCCCAGAGATACGGCGGATCCCGGATCTATGCACCTTCCGCCGCGCTCTCAAGACCTTTTTATTTCACCAGGTTGGTCTGGCCTAACCTCTCCCATTTTCTTTTTAATGTAAATTTTAATGTAAATTTTAATTTGTTCTTAACCCGGGGTTTTAAATTTGTCTTGGGTTAAATTGATTTAATTCAATTTTACTTCTGCTCTTAAATTTTTGTATTCTATGTGTTTTATCTTGTGCCTGTTCACTGCCCTGAGTCCTTCGGGAGTAGGGCGGTATATAAATCAAATAAAATGAATAAAATGAAAAAAAATGAAAAAAAGAAGAAAGGGAAAACAGGAAGAAGCAAACAGTAGAAAAATGTGATAAACGTATAACCAAATATGACATGCTATCAAATTGTTTTTAAGTCCTAGCTCCACGTGCTATAGATAGGTTTTCTCCATCATGATCTGTCATTAACCTGGTCCTTCTTGAGTCCACCCATCTTGCTGATGGTCCTTCTTGTCTTGTCCTAGAATACACCTAGAGTACTGCATCCAGTTTTGGTCACCACACTAATAAAAAAGATGCTGAGACTCTAGAAAGAGTGCAGAGAAGAGGATTAGGGGAGGCTCAAACATACGATAAACAGTTGCAGTAACCAGGCATGACTAGTCTAGTGAAGAGAAGGACCAGGGGAGACATGATAGCATCTTCCAATATTTTGAGGGGCTGCCACAGAGAGGAGGGGATCAAGCTATTCTCCAAAGCCCCCGAAGGCCAGACAAGGAACAATGGATGGAAATTGAACAAGGAGAGATTCAAGCTGGAAATAAGGAGACATTTCCTGACAGTGAGAACTATCAACCAGTGAAACAGAAGTTGCCTTCAGAAGTTGTAGGAGCTTCATCACTGGAAGCTTCAAGAAGAGACTGGACTGCCATCAGTCAGAAAATGGTGTAGGGTCTCCTGCTTGGGCAGGGGTTGGACTAGATGACCTACAAGATCACTTCCAACTCTGTTAATCTGTTAATCCTTCCTTCTACATTTCCCAGCATCAGAGCCTTCTCTAGATTCTCTACAGAATAATATCTCTGAAGAAGGACAATTTGATCCTGGTCATTTGTGCCTTGTGTTAAACCTCTGGGTCAATGTGTTTGATGATCTTTTGCTTCTTTCCTTGGTGGTCCACAATATTCTCACGAGTCTTCACTGATATATACAAAATATTTTAATATATATACAGTATATAGCTTTACACAAGTGGTTCAATAAACAATGACCGTATTTTATTGTCTGTATAGAATCTGTTTCTGTAAGCAATGAATTGCAAGTAAACACTAGGTCTTCAATTCACTGAATAACTGAAGCCATAAATTTATTTCTCCAACATTTAAGGGTTGGTTTCTTAAGAATAAGAGATGATCCCTTTTCTTTATCCAGCTGATAATTTCTATCTAATACATACATAGTTCAAAGGAATATAAACACACTTAAGAACAAATACATACAAAGCCAGAATTGAGAAGACAGTAATAGAGAGCAAGTGCCACCTTTGAAAACAACAACAACAACTGAAGAAACAGTGGACCACCTGGTAAACTGCTACAAGAAGATTGCTCACAAACAAACTATAAGCAGAAACTACAAGATAAAGTAGCAACAAGATAAAGTAGCAACAATGGTACATTGGAAGATCTGCAAGAAACATCATTTGCCTGCAAGCAAGAATTGGCGGGACCATAAAACAGAGAAAGTAATAGAAAATAAAGATGCTAAAGTGCTTTGGTATTTCAAACAGGTGACACTGACCACATGGCATCCCAGATGTAACAATTGTCAATAATAAAAACCAAAAAGTCTGGATCGTGGACCTGGAGACAGCATAAGAGAAAAAACTGGAGAAGAGAACAAAATTCGAAGACCTGCAAATAAAGACAGAATGACTGTGCAAAAGAAAGCAAGCACCAATAGTAACATGCAACTTGGGTGCAATCCCAAAACAACTGGAGCACCAGTTCAACACCATTGGCATTGACAAATTTGCCATTAGTCAATTGCAAAAGGCAGCTTTACCTGGAACAGCTTCCATCCTGTGACAATATCTGTAACACCATCAAAAATTTGCAACTGCCCATCCCAGGTCCTTGAGAAGGACTCGATAGATGGATAAAAATGCCAAATCCAGTCTGAACCAAAATATTCTGGCCATTTTAGCTCTTATGCCCAGAATTACAGCTCACCCAGAAATAGCAATGAGTTTACCTTTCCAAGGAGGGAAAGCAAGCATGGACTGAAAAAAAATATTTGATATCAGAGACAGAGTAATGTATTAATCAGTATTTAATTAGGGGACATCTTATGTATATATGTATTGGGGGTTGTTTGGATGCACCTTTTCTTTTTTAATGTCACTTTGTTTTTCTTTTTTCTCCTTTTTGCATTTTTTTGAAGTTTTGTATTTTAACCTTCTCTTGAACAATAGCAATAGCACTTAGACTTATATACTTTTACTACTATAGCTTTACAATGCTTTACAGCCCTCTCTAAGAAGGTTACAGAGTTAGCCTATTGCCCACAACAATCTGGGTTCTCATTTTAGCGACCTCAGAAGGACAAAAAGCTGAGTCAACCTTGAGCCTGGTGAGATTCGAACTGCCAAATTGCAGGAAGCCGGCAGTCAGCAGAAGAAGCCTGCAGTACTGCACTCTGACCACTGCGCCACCAAGGCACTGAAAAATTTATTTGATATTACAAGACATAAAAAAGAGCAAGGGAAATTTTCATGGTGAAAAAATAATGCACTCTGTAAAGTTTCTAAATATTTTATTATCTCTAATCTCTAATTTCCTTATTGGGGGAAGGGGTATCCTTCCGGAACAAATTGAGCCAATTTTGTATTTGCTCACTTCTCCCATTGCCAGGCTGAAAGGCACGTAATCCTTGTGTTTATAGTCATAGAAAGAGGTTTCCATAAGGACATCTGCTTCTTTCATACATCCTGTCTCATCTATCATCTCTCCCTCCCGCTCCCCTCCCCCTCCTCTCTTTCTCTCTCTCCCTTCTCTCTCACACACATCTACGTTCTATCTACTTGTCTATCAATCATCAAGCAGCAGTGTGCAGCCACCGCCAGAAAAGCCAACACAATCCTAAATTGCATTAACAGAGGGATTCGATCAAGATCACTCTTCTTAACAATTAATTCCCACAACACTGTCAAATAATTTACTTAGAGTGTATTACTATTATTCTTCTTTTCCTTACTAGTATCTATCCCTTTCCACTTATTACTATAACCATGTTTCTTGTATCTTTCAATTTATATTGTTTTTGTTTACTAGTATGATTTGATAGCTTATTAGTAACCTTGACTATCACTAAGTGTTGTATCTTTTTATTCTTGATGAATGTATTTTATTCTCTTTATGTACACTGAGAGTATATGCACCAAAGACAAATTCCTTGTGTGTCCAATCACACTTGGCCAATAAAGAATTCTATTCTATTCCTATTCCTATTCCTATTCCTATTCAAGGTTCTTGAGGGAGCTTGGGTTATTTCCCGCCTCCTTAGCCCAAGATTCATCCGAGATCCTTGTCACAGCCTGGGAACAGGCTGTGGTGGGGGCCCTGGATCGAATTGTGTCTTTGTGGCCTCTGATCCGACGCATATCCCGGGCGGCTCCATGGTTCACCGCAGAGCTGAGGGAAATGAAGCGTCGGAAACGATGCCTGGAGGGTGGTTTTTTTTTTTGCTTTAATTTATATGCCGCCCTTCTCCGGAGATTCAGGGCGGCTTACAATGCATTAAGCAATAGCCTTCATACTTTTGTATGTTTATACAAAGTCAGCTTATTGCCCCCCACAATCTGGGTCCTCCCTCCCCACAATCTGGTTGGAGATCCTCCCGATCCAAATCTGACCGAACACAACTAAGAACCTATATTAGGTCTTATCTTGTGGCGATGGAAGTGGTGAAAGGTAATTATTTTGCCACTCTCATTTCATCTGCAGAAAACCGCCCAGCTGCCCTGTTTAGAGTGACCCGCTCTCTCCTTAGAGAGGGAGCGAGGGAGGACCCCTTGCAGGGCCGAGCTGAGGATTTTGCACAGTTTCTGCAAGATAAAATCGCTCAGATCCGGGCCGGGTTGGACTCTGACTGGACAGAGTCCATTGAGGAAACGGGGGCTAGTCTTGATGGGAACATCTGGGTTGAGTTTGAGCCTGTTTCACTGGATGACGTGGACAGGATTATGGGTCGGCTGGGGTCCTCCATGTGTTTATTGGACCCTTGTCCCTCCTGGCTTGTTTCTGCAGCCAGAGAGGTGACTGGAAACTGGATCCAGGCTGTTGCCAATGCTTCGTTAAGGGAAGGGGTCTTCCCCGCTGCACTCAAAGAGGCGGTGGTTCGGTCCCTCCTTAAGAAGCCTAGTCTGGACCCTGATGTTCTTAACAACTACCGTCCAGTCTCCAACCTTCGCTTTTTAGCAAAGGTTGTTGAGTCCGTGGTGGCACAGCAATTCCCTCAATTCCTGGAGGAAACAGATTACCTTGATCCTTACCAATCTGGTTTCAGGTGTGGTCACAGCATGTAAACGACATTGGTCGCTCTAGTAAATGATCTCTGGCAGGCCAGGGATGGGGGTTGCTCCTCCATCCTGGTCCTTCTTGACCTCTCAGCGGCTTTCGATACCATCGACCATGGTATCCTGCTGCAGCAGCTCAGAGAGATAGGGATAGGAGGCACTGTTTTGCGGTGGTTCTCCTCCTACCTCTCTGGTCGCTTGCAGTCTGTTTGGGTGGGTGGGGGTCAGGGATCCTTCCAGAGGCCCCTCGCTTGTGGGGTGCCTCAGGGATCAGTTCTCTCCCCTCTGCTCTCCCGCTGGGTGAGATCATTCGTGGTTTTGGGGTGAGGTATCATCAATATGCTGATGATACCCAGCTTTACATCTCCACCCCTGACCACCCTAGTGATGCCTTTTCTGTGATGTCCCATTGCCTGGAAGCGGTGCGGGTTTGGATGTGGAGGAACAGACTCAGACTCAACTCTTCCAAGACTGAGTGGCTGTGGATGCCGGCACCTCGTGATCTGGAGGTTCCAACTTTAATGATCAGGGGGGAGACTCTTACTCCCTCCGATAGGGTTCGCAATCTGGGCATCCTCCTGGATTCTCGGCTGTCCTTGGATGACCATCTGACGGCCGTAACTAGGGGGGCCTTTGCACAGGTGCGTCTTGTGCGCCAGTTGCGCCCTTTTCTAGACTGGGATGCCCTCGCCACGGTCACTCACACCCTCGTTACCTCTAGCTTAGACTACTGTAACACCCTCTACATGGGGCTGCCCTTGGGATGCATCTGGAGGCTCCAGCTAGTCCAGAATGTGGCCGCACGGATAATTACGGGGGCTTCTCGATACTCCAGTGTAACACCTCTCCTGCGCGAGCTGCACTGGCTGCCGGTGGCACTCCGGATTCGTTTCAAGGTGCTGGTGCTTACCTATAAAGCCCTTCATGGCTTAGGCTTCGGGGGACTTGCAGGACCATCTCCAGCTGCTCTCCCACCGTACTGTGTGCTCTCACAGAGTGGGCCTCCTCAGGGTGCCTTCAGCAAACAATGTCAGCTGACGGCATCCAGGAAGAGAGCATTCTCTGTGGGAGCCCCGACCCTCTGGAATGATTTGCCCACCGAGCTCAGGACAGCCCCCGACCTCCTTTCCTTCCGTCGTGAGTCGAGGACATGGCTCTTTCGTCAACTTAACTGATCCGTTATGGGTGTACATTGTTATAATTTTAAATTGTTTTAATTGGGTTGTTGATTTTCATTTTATTGTGATTTGTATTGGATATTGTTTTTGTAAGCTGCCCTGAGTCCCTTGGGAGAATGGTGGCATGCAATGCTAAAACATGAAATGAACGGTTGCAGGAACTGGGCAAGGCTGATCTAGTGAAGAGAAGGACCAGGGGAGACATGATAGCAGACTTCCAATATTTGAGGGGCTGCCACAGAGAGGAGGGGGTCAAGCTATTCTCCAAGGCACCTGAAGGCCAGACAAGGAACAATGGATGGAAACTGAACAAGGAGAGATTCAAGCTGGAAATAAGGAGAAATTTTCTGACAGTGAGAACAATCAACCAATGGAACAGAAGTTTTGGGAGCTTCATTGCTGGAGGCTTTGAAGAGGAGACTGGACTGCCATCTGTCAGAAATGGTGTACGGTCTTCTGCTTGGGTAGGGGGTTGGACTAGATGGTCCCTAGAAACTCCCTTCCAACCTTGTAAATCTGTATATAGAGGTTTGGAATGTATATTTATTCTACTTATTCTATAGCTTTGAAGGCCAGAGACTCCTTCCAGAGAGCCAATCTGAAGATGCTCCCATTGTGAGAAACTTAGTTAGCTAGTTCATGGGAGGAGGTCTTCAACAAAACAGACAGGGTGATAGAAATTTAATAGAGAAGCAGTAAATAAATTTGAAAAGCATAAAAGATTTTGGCTTCTCAGATGAAGGATCCAGCAGCCCTTGTTCCATCAATGGACCTCAGGGGTGCCCAAGACCTTCTGTCTGGAGAACAAGAGGCAGCTGGTGAAAGCCTCTGTCTGCTTAAATGTACCCCCCTCCTTTGGATTGGATGCCTTGAAGTGGCCTCTGTCTGGCAGGGCAGCCTTGGGCCCTGGGAGCAAGAGTTGTGGCCCATGATTCATGGCTGCCCTTCTAGTGAGGGATTCTCAGCCTGCCTTCACTGCTCCCTGCCTGGTTGAGGTCATATATTCCTTGGAATCAAAGGCAGTTGCACTTCTGTGGTTGTCTACATTTTTCAGACATGTGCTGTCCAACTTCCCGAGAGATGAGAAAGGCATTTCTTCTCTGAGTAAATGAATGCTACTTTAGGTAGTCCTACATACTGTATAATTTTTCTATTCTTAATTCATCTTGGAATGAATGAACTCAACTCCTTGACTGTAATCAAACATTTCTCCAATTCCAGAACTTTGCATCCCAGCATATTCTTGGGGTTTAGGCTTCCTCCCTGGATGGAAATACATAACCTGAGATCCAAATCATTACAAATGAGAACAGGATACAAGGGGACATTATTGGATGCATAATAGTGCTATACTTTGAATTCCATTTTGATGGAAAAGGAATGTAGTGTTTAACTGTTACTGTTTGCTATCTTGCAATCTTTTCCTTTCCTTTCCTTTCCTTTCCTTTCCTTTCCTTTCCTTTCCTTTCCTTTCCTTTCTTTCCTTTCTTTCTTTTCCTTTTTTTCCTTTCCTTTCCTTTTCCTTTTCCTTTTTTCCTTTCCTTTCCTTTCCTTTCCTTTCCTTTCCTTCCCTTCCTTTCCCTTTCCCTTTCCTTTCTTTCTTTTCCTTCCTTTCCTTTTCCTTTTCCTTTTCCTTTCTTTCCTTTCCTTTCCTTTCCTTTCCCTTCCCTTCCCTTTCCTTTACTCCCCAAATACATCCTCCCTAAATGCATCCTTTCCTTTCCCTTCCCTTCCCTTCCCTTCCCTTCCCTTCCCTTCCCTTCCCTTCCCTTCCCTTCCTTTTCTTCTTTTCTTTTCCTTTTTTGTTTCCTTTTCCTTTTCTTTCCTTTCCTTTCTCCTTTCCTTTCCTTCTTTTTCTTTCTTTCTTTCCTTTTCCTTTTCCTTTCCTTTCCCTTTCTTTTCCTTTCCTCCCCAAATGCATTTTTGACTACAAATTCATTTAAGACCCCTCTTGTAATACTGTGTTCAATTTTGGTCCTTGCAATACAAACAAGATGTTGAGATTCTAGAAAGAGTGCAGAGAAGAGCAACAAATGGTCAGAAGTCTGGAAGCTAAATCATACGATGAAGGAACGGGGTCTATCTTGTCTAATGAAGAGGAGGACTAAGTGTGACATAGCAGTCTTCCAATATTTGAGGGGCTATCACAGAGAAGAGGGTGGTGACCTGCCCTTCAAAGCACCTGAAGGAGGGACAAGAAGTGACAGGTAGAAGCTTAACAAAGGGGCATCCAACCGCCAACTAAGGATAAATTTCCTGAGAGTGAGAACAATGAATCAGCAGAAGGTCTTGCCTCCAGAGGTTGTGGCTGCTCCATCACTGGAGGTTTTTGAGAAGAGATTAGACAGCCATTTGTCCAGAGTGGTCTAGGGTCTCCTGTTTGAGCAGGGGATTGGATTAGAAGACCTCCAAGGTCCCTTCCAACTCTGTTATTCTGTATTCTGTAAATGCATGTGGGTGCATTCATAAATGGGTACGAAGACAATCTCTCTTTTACACTCTTAGTCTCCTTTGGTTATTTAAAAGTGCCCTTTTGAGGCTAGAAATAGCAAATATTTCTGGGGCCGTTGATCTCATTATACTGATCTTGCAAGACCCGGCCACAAATTGGAGTGTATGTGTTTTAACGTTTTAATGTTTTAATGTCTTCTTTTAACTTTTGTATGGGATATTGTTGCATTGTTTTATTCTCTGTTGTAAGCCGCCCAGAGTCCCTTGGGAGTTGGGCGGCATAGAAATGTGACAAAACAAACAAACAAACAAATAAATAAATAAATAAATAAATAAATAAATAAATAAATAAGTAAGTAAGTAAGTAAGTAAGTAAATAAATAAATAAATAGCTGCTGAGGTAGCTTCCTTTAAAAATGATCAATGTATTGACAATATCTATACAGAGCATCAAATGGCAACAAATTCCACAGTTCCTTTGCTTCAGGCAAGCTTAATCACAGAAGTGTAGACCAATATGCTGGAATCAGAATAACAGAATCTTCACTAAACCAACTGTAGATATGGAGGAGCAACTTAAAATCCCAGTTTTCAATAATTTGCACATTAAAAGAGTGATTTCCATCAGTACCTCCAGGTGTGGTTCACTACACTCAAGAGGCAACCTAAGGGAAGGTGAGATGCCAGAAACCTTGAAGGGATTCTTCTTCTTATGCCATATCCGTTATTGGATGTTGGCGATCATGTTAGCACTTGGCCACCACAGGTGCCCTCGACACGAGTGACATCAAGCTGGCCACGCCCACCCTGGCCACACCCATCACGGTCACACTCACCCTGGCCCCCCGCAACCCTGATGTGGCCCTCTGAAATCGAGTTTGACCCCCCCCGCTCTCAAGAAAAGCCCAGCTGCTCCCAAACAGAAAATCCAGATTAGAGCTGATGCTGTTGCACTTAGAATCTAGATTAGTTAGGCTTCTAGATCACTAGACGTTGTGCCAAATCCGGAGGGAAAAAAACCCAACCAAAAAAAGGAAATCTGTTCCCATCATCAGGACCATGAATGGAATGCCCTCCCCTCCCTCTTTGCAATGCCACATGGCCCCTCAGGGACTGAGATGAGCAACAGCCGCCTGAGGCAGACATCTGAATGGAGCAGCAAACGCCACGTTGGAAAGAGGCTGGTTCTTTGTGTGGGAGGGAACCAGGGCTGACCCAGGGAAGAACAACCTTGAGAAGTTCTCCTTGGACCCTGCATTTTTTCCCAGTGAAGCTGCAGAGCAGGGAAAGCCACGGACAGCTCCTGAGGTCAGCTCCCTGCCCTTAAAAGGAAGAGCCCCACGGGGAGCAGCAGCCGGAGAAGGCCTGAGTCAGCTTCCAGGTGGCGGCTGCCAGGGCTCCCTGCTGGCCTTGGGGAGATTGGAGAGGCTTGGCCGGAGGTTGGCCAATACTGGACTTTGGAGGGAGACATTTGAGACATTTTACCAAGGAAGTGTGTGTGTGTGAAAATTGTTCAGAAAAACATTGAACTTAGAATAGAGCTGGAAGGGACCTTGGAGGTCTTCTAGTCCAGCCCCCTGCTCAAGCAGGAGAACCTATAACATTTTAGATAAGTGACTGTCTAGGCTCTTCTTAAAAACCTCCAGTGATGGAGGGCCCATGATTTCTGAAGGCAAGCTGTTCCACTGGTTAATTGTCCTCACTGTTAGGAAGTTTGACATCTTTGACAACTTGACATCTTTCTGTCTTAAAAAAGAAAACTGTGTCATTTCCCAGTTACCCTGGTATTGTCAGAAGTCGAGGCGATGAGCCTGAGCAAGAGGAGAGAGTTTGGCTCTGAAAGAAACTGGGAGAAGGTGCAAGAAAAGAGTGAAAGCTTGTGTCAGCTTTGGAAGCCATATTAGGCCGGAAGCTGCAATGCTGCCACCTTCTCCTGTGTGGGAAAGTAGGAGGGGGGATTTAGTAGAGAGGTTGTCTTTAGACATAATAGCATTCTTCCTGTCGGTCAAGGTCCGGCCGATCCTGCATCTGGAGAAGGAGTGGTCGGAGTGCTGTTTCAAGATGGGACGGATGGTGATTGGAGCATGTGATCAACTGAGGAGTGAGGAGATGGTTTGGGGGGCTTTGATTTACTGAGGAAAAACCTGGACCTCTCAGATTCCCCAGATGTGCCAGTTTACCTATTCTAGTAAATAGAATTTGGAAAAATGCTTGCGTCTTTACTCGGAGTTGGGGGTGACAGCTTGACATTTTTTGCCTACCAGAACACCAGACAGAACACCAAGAACAGGAGGACGGACACCATCTGTTGTGGTGGTTGTCATTTGTCCCAAGCGCTCCTTGAAAACCAAACATTTGGAAATGTAACATGTGGTCGAGGAGCTCAAGAGAGCGTTGAAGTGCTCTGAGGGCCATTCTAATGTTTCCCCGAGAAACTGCAACACCAAACTATGTGGAGGCTGACAGACTAATTCCCTTGTTTTCTGGCTTATAGCCATTTGAAGGTCTGGTTCAATTCTGGTGGCCTGCACCCCTTCTAGATCTAGTGATAACTGATTCCCTTGGGAGAGGAGGCATCCCTGCAAATAATTCAGCTCCAAAGAGCTTCCTATATGATAACTTGCACCTGTTAACTGCTCCTAGATGTCTGTGGGGAGCCCATGAAGCTCACAGAGATATTACATGGGTGTAACAAGGGATGTCCTTAACTCTGCCGCTCTGCTTTAGAGCGACTGAAGTTTCCAGAGGGTCTTCAAGGGCAGCCCCTCTCTTGCAATATAGCAATAGCACTTAGACTTATATACCGCTTCACAGTGCTTTGCAGCCCTAAGTGGTTTACAGAGTCACAGCATATTGCCCCCAACAATTTGGGTCCTCATTTTATCCACCTCGGAAGGATGGAAGGCTGAGTCAACCTTGAGCCTGGTGAGATTTGAACTGCTGAACTACAGCTAGCAGTCAACTGACGTAGCCTGCAGTACTGCACTCTAACCACTGCGCCACCATGGCGCAATGATCTAATCAGGAGCTGACTAAGGCAGGAGTGATCCCAATCCAGGAGTGGGCACAGCTGGCCCCTAAGACAGTTGTGCAGAGGTCCAGCTGGCTGCCACCTGGGATGCATTTGAATCCCACACCCGCTCAAAGGTGAAATGTCTGCAGCGTCAGGACCTATATATTAGGACCCCAAACCCATAGCCACACAGTCTTGATGGGGTTTACCTGAGGCTGTTTCCATCCAGCCCCTGCAACCTGACACCCTGGAGAACACCTTGAGGGGTCTGTGAAGTGGGGCGGGAGTCTGCACTGGGGAGTCTTCATCAGAAGACTGGCAGAACTCAGAATCTACCAAATTCCTGGTATTCAGCTCAATATCATTTTCAGCTATGGTTTTTCTGAGATCTCATGGAACTATTGACATGGTTGTAGTCTCTCTCTCTCTCTCTCTCTCTCTCTCTCTCTCTCTCTCTCTCTCTCTCTCTCTCTCTCTCTCTCTCTCTCTCTGCATGGGGTTGGTGTATATTGGGATATTACTTAATCTCCACAGCTATCCAAGACCAAGTGGCTGTGGTTTCCGAGGTCCCGATATAGTCAGTTGGTGCCATCGCTGACTATTGGGGGCGAATCATTGGCCCCCACGGAAAGGGCTCGCAATTTGGGCATCCTTCTGTATTCACGGCTGTCTTTAGAAGAGCACTTGATGGCCGTGACCGGGAGGATTTTTCATCAGGTTCGCCTGATCTGCCAGTTGCATCCCTTTCTAGATCAGGACTCCCTACGCACAGTCATTCATGCCCTCGTCACCTCCCGTCTGGACTATTGTAACGCTCTCTACATGGGGCTCCCCTTGAGGAGCACTCGGAGGCTCCAACTGGTGCAGAGTGCGGCCGCGCGGGTAGTTATGGGAGCGACGTGGCGTTCCCATGTAACACCTCTCCTGCGCGAGCTGCACTGGCTCCCGGTGGTCTTCCAGGTACGCTTCAAGGTTTTGGTTATCACCTTTACAGCGCTCCATGGCTTAGGACCTGGTTATCTACAGGACCAGCTGCTACCACCAATAGCCTCCCACCGGCCAGTAGAGAGGGGCTCCTCTGGGTGCCGTTGGCCAAACAATGTCCACTGGCGGCCCCCAGGGGGAGAGCCTTCTCTGTGGGGGCACCTACGATCTGGAACGAGCTCCCCCCGGAGATACGGAGGATCCCGGATCTGCGCACCTTCCGTCGCGCGCTCAAGACTTTCTTATTTCATCAAGCTGGCCTGGCCTAAATCTTTTCCCCTTTTAAATGTAAATTTTAATTTGTTTTCAATTATTGGGTATTTTAAATTTGTCTCAGCCAAATTATTTAATTCGTTTTTATTCTATTTTAAATTTTTGTATTTATGTGTTTTATTCTGTGGCTGTTCACCGGCCTGAGTCCTTCGGGAGTAGAGCAGTATATAAATCCAATAAATAAAAAAATAAAAAAATGTTGATTTTTATATTTTAAATGCTTGTTTTCATATGCATACACACACACACACACCTCATTTGGTTTTAAAATAAATCTGAAAAAGAGCCAGGTTATGTTTAATAAATTCACCAAAGAAAGAAAAAAAATTATATCTGGAGAAAAACTAGACCACTACATATACATATACATATAATCTGCATGTTAATTAGAGAACTAATGAAAGTATATGATGCAGTGGTGAACTTCAATTTTTTTTACTACCAGTTCTGTGAGCGTGGCTTGGTGGGCATGGCAGAGGAAGGATATTGCAAAATCCCCATTCCCACCCCACTCTGGGGCCAGCCAGAGGTGGTATTTGCCGGTTCTCCAAACTGCTCAAAATTTCTGCTACCGGTTCTCCAGAACGTGTCAGAACCTGCTGGATTTCACCCCTGATACAATGCCCTCAAAAGAGTAAAAGAATGGAAATGGAAATGGGCCGGTCACATAGCAAGAAGAACCGATGGCAGGTGGACTAAGGCAGTCATAAAATGGGATCCCACTTGATAAAAAGCGTCCATGAAAGAGACCTAAAACAAGATGGATTGATGACAATTGCAAGAAAATCTCAGGACTGTCTGGGTTGGAATTAGGCGGAAGAGGCCTTCATCCTTCAGTGGATAAATAGACCATGGCTAGAATGATGGTGATGATGACGATGATCACACACACACAGACACAGACACTGGCACAGACACACATTGTTTTTTATGATTTACTCCACCCAGAGTCGCTTCTCACGAGATGGCTGGGAATATTGGCTCTGCCATACACAATCCCTCATCTTTTCCTCTCTGAAGTGTCTGCAAGTCGCATTCGCAACCTCCGCAATCCTTTCTGGTGGGCCCGGAGGCGGCCTTCCGCTTCGAATTGGGGCCGGCTGGATGGCCAGAATGTGGGGAGCCTCAAAAGCCCCCCCCCCCCCCGTTCCAGGGGCCACTTGGGCAATTTCCAAACCCTTGTCCGAAATGGCAGGTGTGTGTGTGTGTGGGGGGGGGGGGGTTTCAAGGCGCCCTTGGAGAGGCGTCTGAGGCGACAGCCCACCTCCGTTCCCAGGAAATCTTGGGGTGGAATTCATGACCTTCCCACAGATGGGAGGACACGCATCTCCCGTGTGTGAGTGCTCGTGTGCACAGGCATCCATGAAGGGATAGTTGTCTTCTCCCTCACCAGCAGAGGGGAAAAGCGGGGCCATTTGACTTCCACCGTCGCCGGAGGCTTCGGGAACGGGGACTTTTTCCAGGCGTGAAACGGCGGTCAGAGAGCGAGCGGGGCCTCGGCTGCTACCGTCCCTCGCGCGGCTGCTGACCCGGAGGGACGGGCCGCCTGGTAACGCTGTACGTTTTTTGGAAAGGAAGCCCTTCAGGACATTCCTCAGGAGCGAGTCAGGGATGGAGGCGGGCCAGCCGAGCCGCTCCGCTCTCCTCCTGCCCGGCTGCTTTCGGCAGGGGCGTCCCGGGCGGAGGCGGAGGAGGGCGGCGCGGAACTGGCGAGCGCACGGACACCCCGGCCACCAAGGCCACGCGCCGCACGCCTCTTTCCACTCGAGGCCCGGCGCCCCTGTGCCGCTCGCGCGACGCCCAAGACAGGCTGTGGGAGTCAGCGAGATTGGCAGCCGCCTTCTCCCCCACTTTTGCAACCCTTCCGCGTGGGCTTGCGTGAGGTGGTGGACCCGAGGCTTTCGTGCAAGATGGTGGGAGAGGCGGGTTGCGGGGTGGGGCAGGATGGCCAGTCTGAGAAAGGAAGGGCTGGATGGGGGGGGGCGGGACATGAGAGCAGTTTTCCAGTATTTGAGGGGCTGCCCCAAAGTGGAGGGGGTCACCTTATTCTCTAAAGCACCAGAGGGCAGGACAACAAACAATGGATGGGAACTAATCAAGGAGAGGAGCAATGTAGAATTAAGGAGAAACTTCCTGACAGTGAGGACAGTTAACCAGTGGAACGACTTGCCACCAGAAGTTGTGGGTGCTTCATCATTGGAGGCTTTTAAGAAGAGACTGGACGGCCACTTGTCTGAAATGGTACAGGGTCTCCTGCTTGAGCAGAGGGTTGGACTAGAAGACCTCCAAGGTATCGTCCAGCTCTATACCGATTATTAAATCCCAGGCAGAGCTGGAGCCTGGCTGGAGGGCCGGGGCAGTGGTGGTGGGGGGAAAGTGCCTCAAGTCAGGGGTCCCTGAAGTGGTCTTCTCTTGGTGATGGGACCCTGAGCAAGTCCTCTCTAGGCTTTGTATTAACGTAGTCCGAATTTAAATGATTCGTCTTTACATTACCCTGACTTGACCTTTTATGTATAGGGAAATCTGCAGGGTTATGTAAACCACGATTTACATACAGGTAGTGCTTGACGTACAACCACAATTGAATCCAAAATTTCTGTTGCTGAGTGGGACATTTGTTAAGTGTGTTTTGCCCTATTTTATGGCCTTTCTTGCCACAGTTGTTAAGTGAATCACTGCAGGTGTTAAGTTAGTAACACAGTTGTTATGTGAACCTGGCTTCCCCAATGTCAAAAGAGCCGTGGTGGTGCAGTGGTTAGAATGCAGGATTTCAGGCTAATTCTGCCGACAGCTAGCAGTTCAACCCCTGACTGGCTCAAGGTTGACTCAGCCTTCCGTCCTTCTGAGGTGGTTAAAATGAGGACCCAGATTGTTGGGGGCAAGAGGCTGACTCTGTAAACTGCTTGGAGAGGGCTGGAAAGCACCGTGAAGCGGTATAAGGGCTATTACTATTCCAAAAGGGGATCATGTGACCCTGAGAAACTGCAACTCATGAACCAATTGCCAAGCGTCTGAATTTTCATTGTGTGTCCATGGGGATGCTGCAGTGGTCATAAGTGTGAAAAAAGGTCATAAGTCAATTTTTTCAGTGCTGTTGTAACTTCAAACAGTCAGTAAATGAACTTGTAAGTCAAGGGCTATCTGTACTTGATTTATGCAAATCAGAAACCAAATTTGTCCTATGGCATTTGCACCTTAGAAATAGGTATTAGAGAAATGTTAGCTTTTAAAGTGCAGTTTTTTGTTTCGTTTTTGATGGAAGTCATTCACCCCTATGCTTTTTCCCCAGAGGCCTTGCAAATTCTTCATTGAGGGAAGGCAAAGGCAGCCATCACATGAGACTAGCATACCCCTCCCCAACTCCAGCATACCTTGGTTGGCTCTCTTTTCCACCACAGCTCCACCAGGGCTTCCCCGGAGGGCCAGAATGGGAAACATTACCCCCCGCCCCAATTTTGATGGGAATAAGATCTGCCCCAAAAGAGGCCATTGTAGGGTATGTACTGTGCTTCCCCAAAAATAAGACCCTGTCTTATATTTTTTTGAACCCTGAAATAAGCGCTTGGCCTTATTTTAGGGGAGGTCTTATTATTTTGGGGTGCGAGGAGCAAGATGGGGCTCCTCTTGCCATCTTACCTGATTTCCAGCTCTGCATTTAAATATTTTTGGGAAGGGCTTATTTTCGGGGGGAGGCTTATTTTAGTGCATGTGCTCAAAAGCCCAATTGGGCTTATTATCAGGGGATGTCTTATTTTCGGGGAAACAGTATCAGTAAGAACCAAATCCAAGGAAATCAATTAACACGTTTAAAATTATCCTATCTCAGGATAATTTTAGTTAGAAACGATAACTTTAACCTTTCCAAATGTTGCCAAACAGAATTGACTCTGGGTGCAGGCAGGGTTCTCCTCTCCCAATCAGTCCGGTGGGGGGGGGGCAATGGGGGGGAAGGGCAGGTCCCTCTGCTTGTAAGCCAGCTGCACAATTTTGGTCTTTTGCGCATCTTGTTTCTGAATCCGCCACGCCTTGTCCCAAAGACAAAGAATTTCACCCTTTGCAACTGGTAGGATTTTCTTCCTTTCGGGCGAGCCCAAAGGAAAGAAACATTGTCTATTGATGCTTCTCCACGCAAAGGGGGCAGGGAAGGGAGCTGGAAATGGGATCTCTGCCACTGCTCCCTTTGGGGAAGCATCCATGACCTCAACTGCTGGCTAACCTTCCCCACATCGGCAAACGTTACTTGGTGGAAAGTTGCATAAATCAGGCATGTTTGCGGCTTGATGAAGAAGCCCCGTTGCAGCTGACTCACTGTCCAAAAATGTGCTGGCTACAAAAATGTGGCCATATGGCAAAGATGCTCCAAAATAAACAGTTGCAATTCAGGAAGGTCCTGGCAGGAGATGGACGGTTGACAAGGCTCAGGCACGAGCCTTTGCACTCCCTTGGCTTCTCCTTCCGGGGAGAGCTTTCAGGTTTTTTAAATTTAACTCTTGTTGCCTTAAATTCATTGAATTTAATTGAATCTTATTGCAGCTCATTTTCAGTGAGCATGTTAAGAAAGGCGTCCTATAAGAAATAATAAACTAATAATTCTGGTAGGGAAGTTGCTGCTGAAGATTCCAGGCAAAACCCCATAATTTTCAATGTTAGGATTGGGACCCAGCTGGGAAGGAATCAATTTTTCGGTGCTGAAGATTTTTGGAAATATCATATTCTTGAGAAGAGCAAGCAACTCAAGTAACTTGGCTTTTCCTGGCCTCCATGTGCTTCAAGCCCACGTCCTCTAATCATACTGATTGGCAATCCAGCTTCCATAATACTGGCCTTGTGCTGGGGCTCCTTCCTTCCAATGCTTTTAAAAGGTTAATTTAATTTAATTTAATTTAATTTATCGCATTTCTATGCCGCCCAACTCCCAAGGGACTCTGGGTGGCTTACAGCAAAAATAATGCGAACAATGAACATAGAAAAATTATTTAAAACATTATAAAAACATTAAAAGCCCATGCATACCATTCATGGTCGGATCTCACAAGATTGCAACAGCAAGATCAACGGCCCCAGGCCTGCCGGAAAAACCAAGTCTTCACCACTTTCCGGAAGGCCAATAGGGTGGGGGTAGTCTGGATCTCAGGAGGTAACTGGTTCCAGAGAGCTGGGGCCGCCACAGAGAAGGCCCTCCTCCGTGGGCCCGCCAGCCGGCATTGTTTAGCTGACGGGACCCGGAGGAGACCAACTCTGTGGGATCTTACCGGTCGCTGGGAGCTATGCGGTAGAAGGCGGTCTCGAAGATAGCCTGGCCCTGAGCCATGTAGGGCTTTAAAGGTAATAACCAACACCTTGAATTGTGCCCGGAGACCAATAGGGAGCCAGTGCAGCTCATGGAGAATTGGTGTAATGTGGGTGTATCTAGGTGCACCCACGATAGCTCGCGCAGCTGCATTCTTTATTTTATTTATTTTATTTTATTTTGAATTTGTATACCGCCCTTCTCCCTGAGGACTCAGGGCGGTGAACAGCCAGGTAAAAACATCAAGTACAAATATTAAAATACAGTTAAATATATAACTTTGGCCCCATTAATTAAAAAACAATAAATAAAACACTTAAAAAACACTTAAAAACACTTAAAAAACACTTAAAACACTTAAAAAATTCTGGACCAACTGTAGTCTCCGAACACTCTTCAAGAGTAGCCCCCTGTAGAGTGCCTTGCAATAATCTAACCGTGAGGTGACAAGGGCATGAGTGACCGTGAAGAGAGCCTCCCGATCCAAGTAGGGTCGCAATTGGTGCACCAGGCGAACCTGTGCAAAGGTCCCCCTAGCCACAGCTGCCAGATGTTGCTCTAATCTTAGCTGTGAGTCTAGGAGGACACCCAAATTGCGAGCCCGTTCTGAGGGGGACAATTTCTCTCTCTTCCCCCCCCCCCCCCCCCGAACCAAGGATGGACAGTCGACATAGTCTTTAGGAGGCAATACCTTAGGAGGTTAAAAAGAACCTCCTTAAAAGAAGGAAGGGAAGGGAAGGGAAGGAAAGGAGGGAGGGAGGGAGGGAGGGATGGTGGGGAGAAAAGGGTGCTGCCAGCCATAAAACTGGCTTTGCTCTTTAGAATAGCAATAGCACTTAGACCAGGGGGTGTCAAAATTCAAGGCCTGGATCTGGCCAGTGGGGTGCTTAGATCTGGCACGCGGAACTGGCCTGGAAACAGCAAAGGACTGGCCCGCAGTGCCTCTGCCAGCAAAAATGGAGCTCGGGAGAACTGCACGGGGCCCTCCCGAGCTCTGTTTTTGCTGGCAGAGGATTGCAGGAGGCCATCGCAGCTGAAAATGGAGTTCAGGAGCTCATTTTCTCTGGCAGACCGCTATGGCCCCACAGGTGCCTCTGACATGAGTGACGTTGTGCTAGCCACGTCCACCCTGGCCCCCCAAGGTCAAACACAACCCTGATGCAGGCCTCAATGAAATCGAGTTTGACACCCCTAACTTAGACTGATATACCACTTCATCGTGCTCTTTGAGCAGTTTACAGAGCCAGCCTATTTCCCCTAACAATCTGAGTCCTAATTTTACTGACCTCACAAGGATGGAAGGCCTCAGCCTTGAGTCAACCTTGAGCTGGTCGGAATCGAACTGCTGGCAGTCAGCAGAATTAGCCTGCAGTACTGCATTCTAATCACTGCGCCACCACAGCTCATTAGAAGCACTTACACTAATCATTACACAACTTTATTAATATTAATGAACTTAATGATATTTTTATTTTAATCCACAAATCCATCTCATTCAAGTTTAGTTCCCCACATTTGACATGGAAATTTATTTATTTATTTATTTGTTTATTTGTTTGTTTATTTATTTGTTTATTTATTTATTTTATTCGGCTTATATGCCGCCCTATCTCACAATGGACTCAGGGCGGCTCACAACAATAAAACACAAGCCACAATAAAAATAAAGACTACAAGCTAAAAAATTTAAAATTAACCCCATTAAAACCCTTAAAACCCCATTTTAAAACTCCTCAACCAAGTTCTCATTCTTGTAGCCAATGAAGTTGGGGGGGGGGGATTTAGTCATTTTCAAAGGAAAGGAAACGTGAGTATGGCCAGTTCATTAGACTCTGGAAACTCAGCAGAGGTCCTGGATTCCAAGTGGCTTTCTTGGCAGCCAGGGGAAGGGATTCTTTTCCCAAGATGGTCTTCTACGTCTCCAGCTGATCTCCCATCCAGACACTCACCACGGCTGATCCTGTTTAGCTTTCCAAGATCATCAAGTACCACAAAGGCCGGGATTTGCTGTGATGACTTTAAACTCAGGATGAAGATGTAAAGCAGAAGTCACCATAAACTTACTGTAACTTTCAGTTCTTGCAGATGACATCCATCCAGAATATGCAGAAGGCTCAGCTACAGACAATACCTAGTGACATTTATTGGAAAAATTTAAGCCAATGTGCAAATTTTTTAAAAGCTGAACCACTGAAAGGATGTCATACTTCCAATTTTGTGAATGCCTCCTTCTTATTGTCCTTCATTGAATCAAAACAATTATTGAATAATTGAAGTTTTGAGTCAAATCTCAAAATTGTCCAGTGGGTGTTCATGGAACACCCTCTCCCAGCATATAAGAAGAAAGCCTACTCTGCATGGAGTTCAAAGGCCAAGCAGGAATGTCCCAGCAGGACCCAAGAGTCAGCGGAGGTGCCTCTGATGCACTTAATTTTTACTGTTGATTTCTCTAACCCATTTATACATATATAAATATGATGCATTTTTGCTTCTGAACTTTGTTGAAACCCCCCCCCCCAGAACCTGTGAGGTGGACTGTAGAAATTCTTAAATAATTGAAAGAGCTACAAAAATGAAATTTCATTGAGGACTTCCGGTGGCTCCGCGTTCCCTGATGGACGCTCCTTTAGGAGCTCCAGCCCCGTGATTCCATTTGCCGCTAGAACAGCGAAAATCAGCTGTCTAGCGGCTCGAAACACTCCCTCAGGGAAAAAGGGGGAGAGAAGAGCAGAAGGGTCTGGGTAGAGCTCCCCTAGACCCCCAGGTTTTTTTTTAAGCCTGGGGTTTGCAGGGTGAGAGCTCCCTGAAAGCCCTTCAGTGCTCCAGATCCGGGACGATTCTGCTTTATGCAGAACAAGGGGTCGCGACCACACCAGCAATGCAATTTTAAGGATTATGAGAAAATTCGACCTTGGATGCTGGCAGAGCAAAATCAGGAGAACAAAAAATGCAAGTACTGAACTTTAACTCAGTTTAAAAGAAAAAGAAAAAAGATGGCGCTTAAGGGCGTTAAAACGAAACATTACTAGTGAAAGTGATCGTTAACTTTCACTTTAACATTGTTAAAGCTACTGGATTACACAGCAAGAAAAAGATTTAAAGTGCTAGTGGAATGGAAAAGACTATGGTATTGAGCTCAACTAATTTATACTTCTAAATTGTGTGGAAAATAATTGGACTTATTGACCTGATAGCTGAATAAATTTAAAGTGAAAATTGAAATATGGCTGACATCAAGGATGGAGGATCATTATTATATGAGCCAGCAAATTCATAAGTTGTGACTGTAAAGGTTTTATAAGAACTTTTAAATTTTCATACTTCTGTTATATTAGAATCAATTAAAAGGACTGTTCAAAATCAATTTCTGAAGAACAACAATGATTTGCTGGCTGGAAAAGAGGAAGAAATTAACCAGGCTAATGTGACTTTGGAGCAGGGAAAAGAGGCTGTCAGGATTAAGATGGAAGTTAGCACACTGGAAACAGAGGTTTTGGCAGAGGCTTCTATGCAGTTAATTGAAAAGCAGCAAATAGACTCTTTCCTGCAGACTGATAAACTTTACCGAGACAATCTTTGGCTTTACAGACAGAATCAATTTTTAAGGAATGAAGTGACTGATTTTATGTCACTTGTGTTTATGAAGTGGTTGTTTTGTTTCCCCAATGCACATGGCTCATTGCATTGTACTGCATATACCACATTGCTCAGTTTATGTCTGGGTGTTTTATCCTTGGGGTGGACAAGCTTCTGCCTTAGTGTATTCTTGGATTTGAAGTGCACTTATGTTGTGTTGGCTGAAGATCCTCCTGAGCTTTTCCAATATGCCTGCAGTGTACGGAATGACAATGTTGCTTCGTTTATTGTTCTCTTCATTGTCTGTTATGGAGGAGCTCCTGTAGGGTCTTTTTTGAGATTTGATGAGAAGCAAAACGTCTTCAAAGAAAAACCAGAAAATCCAGTTACCTCTTGAAAAAGCACCTTTGGGACCTGGATGATTCAGAATCTCTATAGACGTTGACCTTCTTATTGATTCATTCTGCCACTCCAGATCCTTTTGTCTTTGAGAGAAGCTTGTTTAGTACACGCCATGGGGAATGTAATGCATTTCTACTCTGACCTTCTTCACCTTTTTAAAGGTAAAATGCCCCAACATTTACATCTTTACTCAAAAGGTCTTGCTTCAAATGATCAAAAATAATTCAGGCTGTTCTTTTCTGTATCCTTTCTGAGAGGCATTGAATAAAACTCTGCCTGGTATTTTAAGCGACACCGGTTTGCATAAAACATGATGGTGTTTTGAAATTTTATTTTTGATCCTTTCTTAATGATGCCCAACATGAAATGCCCCGTTTCCTTTGCTGCTACTGCTGAATATGGCAATTCTTTTTGTGAAGTCATCCGGCAACCCTCAATTCCTCTTCCTGGTCAGTTACCACCCCTGGTTCAGACCCCCATCAGAGCATCTTCAGATCCTTTTCCACTCCATCCTGTTGTTAAAGGCCCCCTCCTGCTCTTTTGGGAGGGATTTGTTTGGACTTTCCACCGCCTCTTTTGTTCTACTTGTGCTAAAAATGTTGGGGTCTCATCATGCTCATGCTTTATTCAGTCCCAGCCTTTCTGGCTTGTTTAAACTTCTCCTATCCTGTGATTGTATAGGATTGCTTGTGAAAGACTTTGTCCAAAGTTCTTGGGAAACCCAAGCAAGCAATATGCGCTTTTGATCCATCTCTCATAGCTGATTCTCATAGGGAAGCCTACACAATTAGTGAAACAGGATTGACCCTAACAGATGTCACGTTAATTCTTCTAAGGACTTCTATGTCCTTAATTTTTGTCTTTGATAATCATTTCCCCAGAACAGATGTTAATCTGAGTAGTTCATAGTTCCTGGAATGACTAATATTGTCTTTTTCCCTCACTCTTAAATTGGCATTATGTTGGCACCGAAGCAGAAGTTAGGGGAAGGATATCTATTTCATATTTGTAGAAGACTCAACTTGATGATGTTGATGGTGCCTAATTGGGTCATGAAACATCTGCAAGAAAACAGCCAAGCTCAGAGAGTATCAAGGACTGCACAGTTCAGCCCTGAGCTACAAATAGTCTCTTCTATTGGTACCAAACTTATTAGGTTACAAACTTATTAGAACACTTTTGAAGATTTCAGTTCTGGTTAGTGATTTCCAGAATGTTGCATCTTGAAAACCAGCTTTTGCTTCATTTCCTACCATTCCTTTCCTAAAATAGGCCTTCTGGCACTGCTCTCGACCAACGTGGTCCTCCGTGAGGAGAAAGACAAGGCATCCATTCAGCTTCTCTCCGCCCTGCCTGCCATTCTCGATATTCCATCCCTGGTGAGGCAAGGTAAATGTTTTTAGACTACCCACATTAAAGGAAGGATTTTTTCCTAATGCCGTCAGGATACAGTTATGGCCAAACAAGATACCGTATGTAAAATCAATTATTTTTGCCCTACATTATCTCAGAGGTGAAGTCACAGGATCAGCAGTATCTAGGTTAATGAAAAGATTTACTACTATATTTATTTATTTATTGGTTCGATTTATATGCTGCCCTTCTCCAGAGACTCAGGGTGGCTTACAATGCGTTAAGCAATAGCCTTCATACTTTTGTATATACCTGCTTAGTAAGGCTTTCGGCCCCTCCCCAAGCGGTGTTCTTTTTTATACAAAGTCAGCTTATTGCCCCCACAATCTGGGTCCTCATTTTACCTACCTCGAAAGGATGGAAGGCTGAGTCAACCTTGAGCCTGGTGAGATTTGAACTTGCAGTAATTGCAGGCAGCTGGTGCTATTTAACAGCACTTTAGTCTGCTGCACCACCAAGGCTCTTATTAGAATGAAATTGTGTAATAAGATAAAAAAGTCACACACTGAAAGCATAAGACTGCCCCCCCTTCAGCCCCCCTCTCCAAACAGAGTACACAAGACTTTCTCTTCCTGGTCCTAGAAATCTTGCCCCAGATATATCTATATTAATGGAAGGCCTTCATGCTTAAATTCCTCCCTCCCTCCCAATTTCATTGCTTGCAACTCTTCTTTATTCCTAGCCACTGGTCGGTGATCTCTCCTGGCTGACCCAAGAACTTTGCTCTAACCCTGAGCTGACCCGCAGGCTTTCACTACATCATTTTGTAGCCTGAAGGGAATGGCAGTTGATGTCATGATGTCATGTGCCTTGTGGTTTCGTGCAGCCATTCCTGGAAAAGAGAGCAGAAGAGGGCTGAAATAGCAACAGAAGCAGTGGCAAAATAAGTAAACATTTAAAAATGGCACCGCTGACTTCAGTGGCACGCCACGGACTAGGCTGGCAGCAAGGGGCTTTTAATCAATGGCAGCATTAATAGAAAGGAAGGAACAACCCAGAAAGAAAAGCAATGTGACAGGAAGGCCAAAGGTTCCATAACTGTCTCCAAATGTTGGCAGAGCAATGAAGATTGCTGGATGGGAAGGGAAGGGTTGCCTGGAGAAGCAGATCAAAGGTTGCCAAGAGTCCTGCTCCGTGTGCATCTGGCGCCCAGACGGCCTTCGGGCAGCAGCTGCAGACTGGCGGAAGACGCTCGCTCCAAAAGCCCAGATGCTTTCAAAGTGGTTGGCCATCCCAAACTGGGCTTCCACAGCCGGGATCTTTCTGCTTCCACTAGCAAAGCTGCATTTATTTATGTATATGCCAGGCAGTTGGCAATGGAGTCTGAAGCACTGATTGTGAAACAGGGCCAGCATTTCCCCACTTGATGGAGACCTGGTGGCTCTAGGATAGCTTCACAGTCATGAGCCTGGTTGCAATCTGCATTTCTGAGAGCTGTCAGCTTCGGAGGGGTGGGAGGGGGGAACCAGTATAATTCCAGCGACAAAGTTTGGAAAGCAAACAGGGTGAACTTTAATTATTAAGACATGAAGGTAGATATGGTATAGTTGGAATCACTGAAACTTGCTGGGATGAAACCCACAATTGGAATGTACTGATAAAAGGATACAAACTGTTAAAAAAACCACAACGGACCCCATAAAAGAGGAGGGGGAGTTGTATTATATGTAAAAGACCACTATATTGCTATGAAAATGCTCAAAACCAAAGATGAAAATTTCCTAGAATGCATATGGGTCAATGTAAAAGAAAGAAAGAATGACATTGCCATAAGTGTATGCTACAGGATACCCAACCAAGCAGAAAAAATAGATGTACTTTTTCCAATTAACTAACCAATTAACAAATATATGTAGGAGATACACTACAATAGTAACGGGGGACTTTAATTACCCTGACATCAACTGGAACACTAATTCCGCATCAAGTGAGAAATCAAATAGGTTCCTGACCAACCTAGCTGACAACTATGTTGTCCAAAAAGTAGAGGAAGGAACTAGAGGGACAGCCATACTGGCTTAATTCTTACAAACAGAGAAGAAGTGATAGAGGGAGTTGAAACTGCAAGAACCTTGGGTGAGAGTGACCATGAAATGTTAGAATTCAACATAATGCAAACAGAAGTAATAGAACATAATCATACCAGAATCTTAGAAATTTCAAAGAGCTGATTTTAACAAACTCAGCGCTTAGGAAAGATTTCTTGGATTAAAATCCTAGGAAAACAACTCAAGAAGCTTGGAAAACTGAAAATATAATCGTAAAAGCCCAGTCCAGCACAATACCACTGAAAAAGAAAAACAAGAAATACAAGAAGAAACCAGCATGGCTGCACAAAGATCTCTCTGATAAACTGAAAGACAAAAAGGAAAGTACAAAAAATGGAAAGAGGGACACATAACTAAGGCATAATATCACCAGATAGCCAGAATTTGCAAAGTCAAGAAAGCAAAGACTCAGAATGAACAAAGACTTGCAACAAAAGTCAAAGATAATAAAAAAAGTTTCTTTCAACATATAAATAACAAGAAAAACTCAAGGAAACACTAAAGGGAGAAGATGGCAAAGAAGTAACAGGCAATAGAGAGGAAGCAGAGCTGCTTAACTCATTCTTTGCATCAATCTTCATGCAAAAAGAAACTATAGCCCAACCTACCAAAAACATAGCTGTAAAAGACAGACTAGAAATAAAAATTAAAATAAGCAACAACAACAAAAAAAATAAAATGGTAAGAGAACACCTATCTGATCTTGATGAATACAAATCTCCGGGACCCTGACAGATTACATCCCAGAGTTCTAAAGGAGCTGGCAGATGTCATCTCAGAAACATTGTAACACATCCTTCAAAAATCCTGGAGCACTGGGGAACTACCTGAAGGTTGGAAAAGAGCCAATGTGGTGGCCATCTTCAAAAAGGGGGAGGGGAAACAGACCCAGGAAAATACAGACTAATCAGCCTAACATCAATACCTGGAAAGATACTGGAAAAGATAATAAAAAACCAGATCTGTGAACATCTAGAAACAAATAAAATTATAACTAGAAGTCAGTATGGGTTTGTTAAAAACAGATCATGCCAAACCAATCTTATTTCATTCTTTGACAAAATAACCAAATTAGTAGACCAGTGAAATGCTGTGGACATAGTATACTTAGGCTTCAGCAAGGCATTTGACAAAGTAGACCACAACCTACTTCTTGGTAAGCTAGAAAAAAGTGGGATAGATAGCATCACCACCAGATGGATTTGTAACTGGCTGACACCATCCTATGTCACTGCTTGAAGAACCTGATGAACATTCATGGACAAAGTCAAGCCATTTCAGGACCAATTAGATAAGAAAAAGCTAGCAGACTTCCTGATCTCACCTTGAAGAAACTGATGCCCCGTATAAGGAATCACAATGGGTCCATGGTACAAATTTGACCACTGATGGAGCACCCACAACTTCTGGCATCAAGCCATTCCACCAATTAACTGTTTTCACAGTCAGGAAATTGCCCCTTATTTCTAGCTTGGATCTCTCTTTAATACTCTTTATTGATAAAGTGACAAAACTGATCAAGATAATTCTATGTGAACATTTTCTTAAACACTGGATTGCTCTTATATATCTATTAAAGCATGTAGTTCATTTGTTTCATTCCAGTGTATGTATGTGAGTTACTTTTGTTAGTTTTCCAGTTTAGTTTTTGACATTTTTACGTACCCTGTTTTCCTGAAAATAAGACATTCCCTGATAATAAGCCCAATCGGGCTTTTGAGTGCATGCGCTAAAATAAGCCTCCCCCCCCAAAATAAGTCCTCCCTGAAAATATTTAAATGCAGAGCTGGAAATCAGGTAAGACGGCAAGAAGAGCTCCATGTGCCCCAAAATAATAAGACCTCCCCGAAAATAAGGCCATGCGCTTATTTCTGGGTTCAAAAACCATAAGACAAGGTCTTATTTTCGGGGGAAACACGGTATATTGCTTTATATTTTGGGATTGTTTAAATTTTCATAGTTTTCTAGAAACCCAAACATTTTCTGTCTTTAAATGAAGAACTTTTGTGTTTGTCTCTCTGCCTCCTGTAACTCTTTAATAAAAGAACTGAAGAGCAGCGGATTCAGGATTGAACTTTATGGGCCCCCCGCTCAGAGCCTCCTTCCAATCAGACCCTCCAATTTCAAGCTACTTATGCATCCCCTTAATTGTCATGTTACACTTATGTAACTTGCTAATTTGCATGTCATGGGATACTTTGGCTAATTGCTGAAGTCAAGTTATATTACATCCACAGCACATCAACCCCATAATTTACTAAGGATGCTGTCCAAACAAAATAATGAACTCATTTATTCTTGGCAAATTCAAGCTGACTTCTAGTCATCACTGGGGCTGGAAGCAGCTGCAAAGAGCCCTTCACCACCATGAATGCTCACATGAAGCACCTCTTGAAACTACTTCACTTGGCTTGATTCGTTGCTTCCAGATTGGTTGTTTTTTTATCTCCCTAAGTGCTGAGTTTCCCAAATCCTCCTTTCCCTTCCTTTGGAGAATGAGGGGTGTTTTCTTTCCTCTGGTCGTCTGGACTTCACTGGTTCTCCAGAGTTTCTCAGAGATAATCTCCAAAGGTTTGTCAAGCAAGTTCATTCTGCACCTCGGATACCCTACTTCAGATGAACAGAGTTGGAAGGGACCTTGTAGGTCATCTAGTCGAACCCCCCACCCAAACAGCAGACCCTACCCCATTTCTGACAGATGGCAGTCCAGTCTCTTCTTGAAAGCCTCCAGTGATGAAGCTCCCACAACTTCTGAAGGCAACTTCTGTTCCATGGGTTGATTGCTTTCCCTGTCAGAAAATTTCTCCTTATTTCCAGGTTGAATCTCTCCTTGTTCAGTTTCCATCCATTGTTCCTTGTCTGGCCTTCGGGTGCCTTGGAACAGTGGTGAAATGTAAAATGTGTTACTACTGGTTCTGTGGGCGTGGCTTGGTGGTGGTGGGGTAATGTGACTGGGTGGGCGTGGCCAACTTTTTTTTTTTTTGCTTTTAAAAGCATTTTTTCTACAACTTCTTCGGCTGAAGAGGTTGTAAAAAAATGCTTTTAAAAGCCTCTGAAGATCATGCAACTCAGCTGGGATCGTCAGAGGCTTTTTAAAGCATTTTTTCTACAATCTCATTGGCCAAACGATCTCACCTGAGCCGTGTGATCATCAGAGGCTTTTTTAAAAAAACTTTTAAAAGCATTTTTTCAGCCAAAGAGGTTGTAAAAAAAACTTTTAAAAGTAAAAAAAAAAAGCCTCTAATGATCGCGTGGCTCAGCTGGGCATGGGGAGGGGGGGCGGTGCAGGGATTTTTGCTACCAGTTCTCCGAACCACCTGCCGCCATTGCTACTGGATCAGGCGATCCGGTCCAAACCAGGAGCACTTCACCCCTGCCTTGGAAAACAGCTTGACCCACCTCCTCTCTGTGGCAGTCCCTCAAATATTGGAAGACTGTTATCATGTCTCCCCTGGTCCTTCTCTTCACTAGACTAGCCAGGCCCAGTTCCTGCAACCGTTCATCATATGTTTGAGCCTCCAGTCCCCTAATCCTCCTGGTTGCTCTTGTCTGCACTTTTTCTAGAGTCTCAGCACCTTTTTTATAGTGTGGTGACCAAAACTGGATGCAGTACTCTTAAGTGTGGTCTTACTAAGGCTTTGGCCAAGGAGGCTGAATTCCTCAGGCCATTGATTCTTTCTCTATCAAGCTGGGGTCTTTCTCCCTCAGAAGTGCCATGTGGAACATCTCATGTCCCCCCTGCTTATTCCCCCATTTGGCTTTCTTGCCCCTTTGGTTTAAGCCTGAACACATGGAGAGTATGCTCAGCACACTCATTACAGCACACTCAATAAATCCTCGACTTACGACCACAATTGAGCCCAAAATGTCTGTTGATAGGTGAGACAATTGTTAAGTGAGTTTTGCCCCATCTTACTTTTTTGCCACCATCGTTAAGTGAATCAGTGCAATCGATAAATTAGTAACACAGTAGTTAAATGAATCACTTTTCCCCATGGACTTTGCTTGTCAGAAAGTCGCAAAAGGGGATCCCAGGACCCTGCGACACAGCGATGGTCATAAGTATGAACCAGTTTTCAGCTGGGATGCACCACAGGCGCTGAGAAGAAATGGATGCAGAAGCCAGCTGCCAGAAAGTGGAATTCTTTTAATGTAGGAAGGCAAGAAGCAAAAAGCGACACAGCTCGAGTGTTCCTGGCTTGTAAGCAGCTTGTGTGAATCTGAGCTTTTTATGCTCGGTTCCCCTTTGAAGGTCTTGCAGCTAGATGGGTTTTGATGTGTTTCTGATTGCCCTGGGTTTTGCTTTCCTCTTTTACTGGGTCAATCTTGCTCCCAAGTCTTTTCTCTTTCCTATCCTGTCAGGGGCAGGAAAAAGGGAGTTTTGGTTTACTTTGGAGAGTTTATTTTTAGCCTGATTCCCCTAATCTTAATGGCTCTACTTAAGTGTTTCTGTTACTTTTGTAACAGCCATTAGCATGGCTGCTCTGAGTTTTCCTTTCAGCTGGTACTTCTTGGTTTTCTTAAAGCTGGCTTAAGTCTCTTGGCACTGTTTTCTGAGGTTTCTGCCACTGTCCTTTTGGGGTGTACTTCCCACAATGGGAACTGTAATTTCCATTGGTATGACTTTCACTTGCATTCAAGGAGGCTCACAAATTACAAAAGGTAACTGGTAAAAAAAAAATCAAAAAGAAAAGAAAACACTCTGCTCCTCATGTCAAGCCCTTCCCTGCTTCCTTCTTGCTCCTCTCATATAGTTTTGCTTCATTCTATGTGCGCATCTCTGCATTCTTCCTAGAGAGAAACTCTTCCTCTACTCTACAACTTGGCTACTTGCATGGAAAACTTTAGACATCTGATCAGAATCCATGGTTGTTCTTCAGGGGAAATTTCTGCCAGCAGACAGAAGCCAAACACAGAAAAATTAAACAGGTGGTTAAAATATATAGGAAAACCACAAAAAAATGGGGAAACCATGCATTCTGATAAAAGCAAACAGCTCCTCTGCAACCTGATTGAAGGAGTGCAAGAAAAGAGATGAGCAAGGAATAAGCAGATTGAGGGTACTTGCATCTCTTTATCCCGGCCCTCTCCATCTCCCTCAATCCTTCAGCATCACTGAGAATGACCTCCAAATCATTCACGGGCTTCTCCTTGGTCAATTGTAAAGTCCAGCTGTTACATATTTGTATTATATATGTAACATAAAAATGATAAATATACTGCTCAAAAAAATAAAGGGAACACAAGCAGAAGACATCCGAGATCTGAATGATGAAATAGCCTTATTAAATACTTTGTTCTTTACATACAGTAGTTTATACACTGCTCAAACAACTAAAGGGAACACAAAACTACTATATGTAACAAACAAAGTATTTAATAAGGCTATCTCATTCATTCAGATCTCGGATGTCTTCTGCTTGTGTTCCCTTTATTTTTTTGAGCAGTGTATAATAACAGTCTAAAAATAATTAAGAATAGTTATAATAAAGTAAAGCAGAAAAATTATTATATGAAGTTCCAAACATAATTTGGAAGTTTAGGGGTGCGTGTAGATCTTGATTTACATTCACAATTGTGTCTTTGATTTTAGACTTAAGTCACTGCAGTCATTATGGGGGTTACCATGTGACCTGAATTCAACTTTTATGATGGTGGTTAATGCGAGCCAATTGCCAAGCATCCAAAATGTGATAATGTGTCCATGGAGTGTGTGTGTGTGTGACTGTCAGCTGCCATTTTATGCTTTCTTGTGCTTCGCTGCTAGGCATTTCCAGACTGCCATCAACTGTGGGGAGAAGGATGGCAGGGAGGTGTCAAAGTTCTGACTTATGAACTCAACCAAACAAGCATTGTTGAGACGATCCAATCTCTTAATGTAAAACTTTATTGAGTACATCATTTCAGCGCAGAATGAAAGCAAAACCAGCTCCAAGTAATTTCCGGGCAATTGAATATAATTCCTACAAACTTCTAGCTATACAATTTGGGATAACACCTTTTGAATGGTGTGGGAGTAGAAATGGATTTCCAGAGAAAAAAATTGCAGGCTACAGGAACCAGGAGCACCACTCCGGTGACTCTGAGGACACAGATAAACCTCCAAGGGCTTCAAGGACCCTCTCAACGGATGCAAATGACCAGCTGTCTGCAAGGAGTCTAAACCCTTCCATTCCCCACTATCTTGTCAGGGCTGAAGAAGCTTCTTGGATGAGAAGCGAAACGTCTTCAAAGAAAAAACAAGAAAGTCCAGTTGCCTCCTGAAAAAAGCTCCTTTGGGACACTCCGCTCTCCAGCTTCTTTGACATGGGAATCTTGACCGCTTCCTCGTGGGGAACCCTTTCTGGATGGCCCACCAGTTCCACCAACCACAGGGGATCAGCCCCCTCTATATGGGCTTGAACTTTCTGAGTGACCCACTGGCTGCGATGCCCTCTCCAATTCGATTTCTGTCCAGGAATGTTTGCCTTTCTTGGGTGGCCTCATAGGCTCCCAAGAGTCACTTGATTGCTGTGGGTGACAGAATGAATGCACTAACTAATATAGAAATATTTTTATTTTCCAGGTTTAGGAAGACTGCCCTGAATTCACGGAAGCAGTCAGTATGAAGCGATTATAGAAACAAACAAAGAAATAATTACATTTCCACCATCATGCCATTGGCCTCATCTGTGTAATACCATTAAATGACAATGTTACAACATTCATATCAATTTACTTCACTTTGGTAAAAAAGACATAAGAATATCAACAAGGGCAGAAAGGATGCCAATTTCACAACTCATGATTTAACAGATGTTTGGCTTTCATAGCCACCCCTTCATCCCAAACGTTAAATTGAAGCTTCCTTCTATTATTAACAGTTCTAGTTTCCCAGACATGGATATTTTGCAGAGAAATGATTGAACTTACGTAAAATCCAATTGATACCCATTTTTTCATTTGAAGAATGTATTAACAAGCTTTTATTTGCTAATGATAAAAATTTTGTATGCTTCTGTTTCCTAAACAGAATGTATTTATTTTCCTAATCAAGGAATTGGAGAAAATATTGCTTCTTAAGCTTTTTTTAAAAAATAAAGTAACTGTTAACACTTTACAAGTTCAAATTTTAAAAGAAGATTTTGAAATTGTCGGTGTTATTTTCTTAATATTGAGAGAAAGGATTGCTCTAGCAGCCATGGTGCTCATGTCAACTCACTGCCTGCCCACAGACCATTATTTCGTATTCATTGAAAGTCAGATGCCTGTAATTTAGGGTGCCTAAGGTTCCATCCTGTCTTGTTTATAATGTAAGATTTTGCAAAATTCTACATTTTAGAACACTTTTCATTCTATAAATGAAAGAAAAACCCCAAATAGTCAGCGAGAGAATTGGGAATGCCAGAAATAAAAATAGGAATGTTGGAAGCATAGTAATTTTAAGTGCAGCTATTCTACCAAGCAAACATAATAAGAGATTATGCAATTATAAATATATAGAATTATTGGGAGGAGCACTTGGGTCGTAAAGGGTGCCCCTCCCGGGCAGGAGTCCAAACTTAAACCTCCAGAAGATGGCTGTCCATCTTGGCTTCAGCCTGCCCAGTCATGGGGAGCCTCTCTTTTATTTCTAGCATTATAATAAAACAATAAAACCAGATTGACCTTCACCACTTCTTGGTGGTGATTCTTTGCACGATGTGTTATGTAAACGAAGGGTCTTTATTGTCCAAGCTCACAACAGAGGGCATAAGGGTCACAGGACTTATGTTGCAGAAGTCCAGACAATCTCTAGATGGCAGCAGAGAAAATAGGAAAAAAAATCCTCTTGTCTGCCATCTAGTGGTCTGTGCATCCACAAAACCCCACGCTCAGTTAATACTAATTAATATGAATACACTTCCCTCAGTCTAAGGTGAAGGATGGGGAGGGTTGGATAATTCCTCTATTCTGTTCGTTCTAGCATTGGGCATCATTTTGCAAACAATATGATTTTGCAAAGCTGCCTTTTTATTCTGCTCCCAAATTATTGTTTCACAGTTGTGGCTTCACCTGATATGAAAAGAACATGAAAATGCTCACCAGGGCCCTCTCCTGGAAGTCCACGGTTGAAGCACAGAGATGATTAATGGTCCTGAGTATTTCTGTTTTGTTTTCATCAACAGTCCTGATCTTTAAGAAATGTCTGGTTGATTTTAGAACTGAGAACACAGCAGATGGAAGCAAAACAGCCTGGCAGGCGAAGGCTTGGGGGTGGGGGGGCGGTTTGAAGAAGGCTTTGCCATGGCCCAGCACATTTTCCCTAAAGCGAAGTATAAATTTAACTAATAGACTTCTATTTTGTACAAATCACAAGGGAAACGGAACTATTTATTTTGGAAAGTGCAAGTTAGATTTGTATTAAAATGTGTACTAAGCAGATTTCTCTACTGTTCTATTGGTATTTGGCCCCAAATCATCCGTAAACACTGTGGTTGCAGAAGGGATGTGGAGATGAATCTTTCCAGTCCTCTGACTCTGTATTACCCTAGCTGGGATTAACTCGGAGGTCTCCTCGCCACAAGACACATGATGGACAGGAGCTGACCTGGAGGAGACCAAAGCTCTCCACAACTTTAAGCAACACAACAGAGCTTTTGCTGCTGTGTGCAACACCCCCAAAACGCTCAGCGCAGGAAGGGAGAAACAGAGCTCAGATCCGAAAACATCTCCTTGGCTGCTCCTTGATATGGACCAAGTAGACACTCAGTCTTACCCAGAAGCACATTCTTCACATTTCTTCGTGGGCTGCTGTGTGTGGTTGTGGGTATTAAAAGCACAACACTAGGAACTGCAGATGCAAGGAAAGAAAATACCCTATATATTTGGATGTTGTTAGGAGAGAAAATCCCACAGGATTCCTATTTCCATGAGAAATCGATGCCTTGGGATAAATGATCCTCATTTGAAAACCGATGGAAGCTTTTGTTTCTTAGTTTAGGGCCAAATAAACCTGGTGCTGCTGGCTCCCTGTTTTATCAGCCTTTCGAAACCTTTCTCTTACCTCAGGGTGATTTGGGATCACCTGTGGGATGAAAGCCTCTTTATGATTTGATCAGACATTCAAGCAGCATCATAAACATTATGAAGTTGAACTTTGGCAACCTATAAAACATTTGGAATAAGGAGTTGGAACATCCTTTTTTTTAAAAAAAGCAAATCAGTGAGTTACGATTTTAAAGAATTAAAGATCTTACCATTGTGGGAAGCCCCCACTCCCCAGAGAATGAAATATTCTGGGGAATATTAAGAGGCAGAATATTTCATATTTCCCCCAAAGCAGAAATGGAGAAACATGCTCTTAAAGGCAGAAAGCAGTCCCAAGTTCCTGCATAGAAAACTGCTTCTAGCAGATGCCTGAAATCTTTAGAGATGGATTTTTTGTGCCCATTAAGAAATCCAGGCCAGCCTATTCACAAACAAAACACCTCAGGTCCAGATGATGCCACTAAGAGGGACAGGACATAATAGGATTAACCCACCACCACTGAAATAGCAAGAGACACAAAAGCCACTTCATTGCAGAATCTCCAGAACAATTCAAACTTCAAGGTCACAGAAACCTATAAAGATCCATCCACTCATTCAATCAATTGGTCAGCTGTCCCAGAACCACATGCTGATTCTGCTCATCAATAAACGGAATCTTTCTTTCCAATCAGCCATTTTATTTCCAGCGCCTTTCTCCCTGGCTTTTCATCCTACACCATGCATTTAATTCCAATAAAGTTCCAATTTCCTAAACTCAGTTCAAGGGAGAACTTCTGGGGTGAGGCTCTGGCAGGACTTTGGCCCTGGAGAACACCAGCTTCATTCAGATAACAATCTAAAAATCCAAATCCCCCCAAACGAGGAAGGAAGACGGGGGTTTCCCCGGGAGGCTTCTGTGAAACCCTTGGAGTGTGCAGGCAGGGGCATTTCCGAGCGGTGGGACGGTGCTTCTTTGAACCGGCCCCACGAATAAGCCAATATTTGCAGGCATCTGGGTGTGATTAAATCAGGAGTGCTGCTCTGAGCAGGGTACAACTTAAAAATGGGATTTTAAAAATATATTATTTAATTTACTGCCAAAGAGCTTTGTTTTTTGCCAGAACCAGTGGGGAAAGCCCCATCCTTCCATACAGGTAGGTTTTTATTATTGGAATCTTCTGGAGTATGTATGAATACTTAAGGTAAGGTGACCAGATGTCCCGCTTTTGGCGGGACAGTCCCGCATCCCGCGGAGTTTTAAAAAAGTCCTGATTTTTCATTCTGCCTCCTGAATCCCTGCTGATGGCTAGAGGGAAAAAACCTGTTTAAACTCTTGCCGCGGGGCTTCAAAGGGCCGCCCTACGTTAATTAGCTCGGCTTCCCCCTCTCATCTGATTTGCACAGGGCTCTGCTCTTGCTAAATTGCTCAGTTTTTTTTTCCTCTTTGTGCAAACCAAGCTCAAAACGAAACTGAAAGTAAAACAGGCTGTTGGCTTTGCGGTTTGCTTGCAACGTTGGAAAATTAGGCAGCAGATTTATTTTCCTTTTCCTCACCAAAAAAGGTAAGTGCAAACAATGGAAAATTATTTAGGGCAAAAGAGGAGAGTTCAAGATTTTAAAACACAAAAGAAAAAAAAGCTCTTTTTAACTAGGGAATTGTAATAATTGAGATATTATTAATTGTATACTGTGTTGAAAGCAGAAATGGTTAAGTTGTGGTTTGGAGGAATATATGGGGGAAATTATTTGGTTTATTATTATTGGTAAGTATAATTAATTGATTTGTAAGAAATTGGATTGCATGGAAATAATTGGAATATTCATGTTCATATTGATTAATATACAAAAAAGATAGTTATATAACTAATTGATTTATATTAAAATGTTGAATTTGTATTAAACAACTGTATTACATAATTACATAATTAACCAATGTGAGGATGGATATAAAAATAGATGACAATGGGAAGGGGTATAAAATAGAATAGAAGGGAAAAATTGAATTTGATTAAGATTAGAGATGAGGATGAAGGGTAATATTGTTTTTTTAAAAAAATAGATGAGGAATAAATATGGCAAAAAGGAAATATAGAAATTGTAAATTTAATTGAAATGACTAAACACTGTTTAAATTTGTGAACCAGCCAAATATTCTGTTCAAAGAAAATACATTGTATGTATGTGTGTTTCTAATTATTGCTATTTATTCATATTTGTTCTCTTTTATTCTTTAAAGTTTAACAATTCATTCTTTATCTTAATATCTTTATATTTGTTTGGGGTTGGCTTTCTTCCCTTTCATCTTTTTTATTGTACAGCAATCTTTTTCCTCAAACCTACCACCACTCTCTTTTCTTTCCTTCTTACTTTCTCTTCCCCCCCTCTTCTTCTCCTCCCTACTTCCTCTTCCTTTCTCCTTCTCCTCCTCTCTTCCTCCCTCTCTTAACCGTCACTCCTACTCTAATTTCCCTTCCCTTCCTTCATCCCTCTCTATTACTGTATCCTTTTATGCATATGGACTACTCAGAGGGCTGAAAAAGTTATTTCTGACTGGTCCTCGCACTTTTGACCAGTCCTCGAACTTACGACTGTCCTCACATTTTACGTTTTTTGCCCTATCTTGTCATCATGGTGAAGAGAAGCGGTTGTGAAATGAGTGACATGGTTGTTAAGAATGCTGCACGGGCATAAATGTGAGGATGGTCATAAGTGTGAGGACCAGTCAAAAGTGTGAGGACCTGTCAGAAATGACTTTTCAGCCCTCTGAGTAGTCCCTATACACACAGCCATGGCCACCCGGTCACATGACCAGCTAGCCACGCCCACCCAGTCACATGGCCTCCAAGCCACGCCCACACAATAAGCCACGCCCACAATGGTGTCCCTCTTACCAATGTTAAAATCTGTTCACCTTACCCTATACACATAGCCATGGCCACCCGGTCACATGACCAGCTAGCCACGCCCACCCAGTCACATGACCAGCTAGCCATGCCCACAAAATAAGCCACGCCCACAATGTCCCTCTTTACCAATGTTAAAATCTGGTCACCTTAACTTAAGGAGCTCTGGGCAATATATTTTAAGAAGAAGAATTCAGGGAACTGGGACTGATTCAGGAAAGGATAACAAGGATGAAAAATAACAGATTTAAGCAGTGGTAAAATCCAGATTTTTTACTACTGGTTCTGTGGGTGTGGCTTGGTGGGCGTGGCAGGGGAAGAATACTGCAAAATTCCCATTCCCTCCCCACTGCTGGGAGAAAGATATTGCAAAAATCCCCACCCCACTTCAGGGGAAGGATACTGCAAAATCCCCATTCTGGGGGAAGGATACAATGTAGGCTGGTGGCCCCCAGGGGGAGGGCCTTCTCTGTGGGGGCTCCCACTCTCTGGAATCAGTTGCCCCCGGAGATAAGGAGAATCCATGACCTCAATGCCTTCCGTCATTCCCTGAAAACCCATCTTTTCCAGCAAGCCGGGTTGGCTTAGAAGAAATTTTTAAATTTTTTAATTAGTTTGTGATTCTTAACTTTCGGCCCAAATCTATATATATTTTTAAATGTTTAAATATTTGTATTCTATGTTTTTTATCTTGGCTGTACACCGCCCTGAGTCCTCAGGGAGAAGGGCGGTATATAAATTGGAAATTAAATTAAATTAAATTAAATTAAAATATTGCAAAATCCCCATTCCCACCCCACTGTGGCCAGCCAGAGGTGGTATTTGCTGGTTCTACTATTTATTTATTTATTTATTTAATTTATATATTGCCCTTCTCCCAGAAGGACTCAGGGCGGTGTACAGCCAAAATAAAACACACAGATATAAAATTTAAAAAACAATTTAAGAAATATTAAATAATTTGGCCCATATCTAATTAAAATAAAACTACCCGTTTTGGACATTTAAAAGTTAAAAGTTAACGATTAAAATTTAAAACTTAGGCCAGCCCGGCTTGTTGGAATAAAAGCGTCTTGAGGGCCTGGTGGAAGGTGCGTAAGTCGGGAATCCTCCGCATCTCGGGGGGCAATTTGTTCCAGAGGGCAGGAGCCCCCACAGAGAAGGCTCTCCCCCTGGGGGTCGCTAACCGACATTGTTTGGCTGATGGCACCCAGAGGAGCCCCTCTCTGTGGGAGCGAATTGGCCGGTATGAGGCTATTGGTAGCAGAAGGCGGTCTTGTAAGTACCCAGGTCCTAAGCCATGGAGTGCTCTGAAGGTGGTAACCAATACCTTGAATCGCACCCGGAGGATCACCAGAAGCCAGTGCAGCTCGTGCAGGAGAGGTGTTACATGGGAGCGCCATGACGCTCCCATAATCACCCACGCGGCCGCATTCTGGACCAGTTGGAGCCTCCGGGTGCTCTTCAAGGGGAGCCCCATGTAGAGAGCATTACAGTAGTCTAGGCGGGAAGTGACGAGGGCATGAGTGACTGTGCGTAGGGAGTCCTGATCCAGAAAGGGACGCAACTGGCGGATCAGGCAAATCTGATAGAAAGCCCCCCTGGCCACGGCTGTCACATGTTCTTCTAAGGACAGCCATGCATCCAGGAGGACACCTAAGTTGCGAACCCTCTCCGTGTGGGCCAACGACTCGCCCCCAATAGTCAGAGATGGCACCAACTGACTATATTGGGACGCCGGGAGCCACAGCCACTCAGTCTTGGACAGGTTGAGCTTGAGTCTGTTTCTCCCCATCCAGATCCGCACGGCCTCCAGACACCGGGACATCACATTAAGGGCATCATTGGGGTGGCCCAGGGTGGAGATGTACAGCTGAGTGTCATCAGCGTGCTGGTGGAACTGCACCCCGAAACCACGGATGATCTCACCCAGCGGCTTCACATAAATGTTGAACAGAAGGGGCGAGAGGACCGACCCTTGCGGCACCCCACACACAAGGCACCTTGAGGTCAACCTCTGGCCCCCTGTCAACACAAACTGCGACCGGTCAGAGAGAAAGGAGGAGAACCACTGCAGCACGGTGCCTCCCACCCCTAACCCGTCCAACCAGCGCAGCATGATACCATGGTTGACGGTATCAAAAGCCGCTGAGAGATCTAACAGGACCAGGACAGAGGAAAAACCCCTGTCCCGAGCCCTCCAGAGATCATCAACCAATGCGACCTATTCAAAATTTCTGCTACTGGTTCTCCAGAACCTGTCAGGATTTCACCCCTGGATTGAAGTGATCAGAAGGCAAATTATAAAAAAAATCTTCCTAACAGGAGGAGCCAGTGGACAGTGGGACCAATCACCCTGAGAGATGCTGGCCTGTTTTGTACTGGAGATGTTCAAGGGGAGGCTAGAGAGCCCCTGAGGAGGGGCCCAAATCTGGACTCCTTCCTCTCAAGTCAGGTTGGACTTCAGGGCGTCAGTGTCTCTGCAGACTGCGAGTGCTGTGGAAGAGCAAAGATCCTAGAGACCCGTTCAAGTCCTGGCCTTCCTGGCAGCCCACCTCCTGGTACAGCCCCCGCCCTCCCCAGAGGGTGAATGTGGCCTGCAGAGCCTCATCGGTGGTGGCATCGTTTCTCTTTGGGCCACCAAGGAATTGGAGACTCCTCTGCAGGGCAGCACAGAATGGAGTCCATCATTCAGGGAGTCCCAAAGGTGCTGCTCTCTCTCTCTCTCTCTCTCTCTCTCTCTCAAAAGGCAACTGGACTTTTCTTATTTTTTTTCTTTGAAAATGTTTTGCTTCTCATCCAAGAAGCTTCTTCAGTTCTAAATCTAGCTTCTTGGATGAGAAGCAAAACATTTTCAAGGAAAAACAACAATCAAGAGAAGTCTAGTTGCCTTTTGAAAAAATACTTTTGGGACAACCAGCACCTGAATGATTGAGAATGATTGAGAATCTCCACTGAATCTCCCCCTGAATAGAGGGAGCCCTATTCAGAGAGAACCTACCTCTCCCTCCCTTCCCCTCTGCACACTCGGCAGAATTACTTACACTTTCCAGTGTTTGATGCTGCTTGTTCCATAGTCGCTGCTATCCTTGCCTCAAATTGTTCCATCAAATGAAGGACTCTGTTTACAGTAGCTGAGTTCACTCTGGTCTCTTCTGGGATTAATTAAGTATCCATATATTTTTGAGAATGCTGCTTTCTGTCTGAAAAGTGACTTGAGTTTGGCAGTGCCCGATTAATACTTATGATGAATTTTGCCCATATTTATTCCAGGGTTAAGCTTAAGGAAAAGCCAAGTAATTTTTTAAGTGGTCAGGGGAAGGGAGGGAGGGAGGGAGGAAGGAAGGAAAAAAGGAAGGAGGGAGGAAAAGAGAGAGAAAAGGAAGGAAGGAAAAAAGGGAGGAGGGAGGAAGGAAGGAAGGAAGGAGAGGGAGGGAGGAAGGGGTTTACATTGGGGTGAAATCCAGCAGGTTCTGACAGGTTCTGGATAACTGATAGCGGAAATTTTCAGCAGTTCGGAGAACCGGCAAATGCCACCTCTGGCTGGCCCCAGAGTGGGGAGGGAATGGATATTTTGCAGTATCCTTCCCCTGGAGTGGGGTGGGAATGGAGATTTTACAATATCTTTCCCCCAGGTGTGGAGAGGGAATGGGGATTTTGCAGTATCCTTCTCCTCCCATGCCCACCAAGCCACACCCACAGAAATGGTAGTAAAAAAAATTGGATTTCACCACTGGTTTACATTCAAATTTAGTGCATGATCCATATTTATTAAAACTGGTCTGAAGCTAACTTCGATGCTTCTGAACAGCACATCTGCTATTCCACTAATTCATTTGCACAGACTGGGATAAGCCACACTTTCTGCTTTAACAAAAGTCATCCAAAGTGGCATACACAGACACATCACTTCAGTAAGAAACAAGCCAGACAACTTAATAAGACTACACCCCAAGCATCCATAGCAATAAAACACATGACACAACAGAAACAGATGTTCCAAAGAATGTTAAAGTAGCAAGAACACATCCTATTAAAGAGCCATGGGAAGCCTCTGGGACAGGCGGCCCGGAAAGCCAGGTCAAGGTGTGGTTGCAGCCCCTCTGGGAATGGCTCCGTGAGGGGGAGATAAAATAAATCCAAAGGAACTTTCTCTCCTGGACCAGAAAGCTTTTGCAAACTCCATACGAACATTTGTCAAGATCCCTTGGTTAGAGAGATGTGTGAGAAGAGGTTATAGTACAGATACAGATTAACAGAGTTGGAAGGGACTTTGTAGGTCATCTAGTCCAACCCCCCCACCCAAGCAGGAGACCCTACGCCATTTTCTGACAGGTGGCCGTCCAGTCTCTTCTTGAAAGCCTCCAGTGATGAAGCTCCCACAACTTCCAAAGGCAACTTCTGTTCCATTGAGTTGATTGTTCTCACTGTCAGAAAATTTCTCCTTATTTCCAGGTTGAATAGCTCCTTCTTCAGTTTCCATCCATTATTCCTTGTTTGGCCTTCAGGTTCTGAGGGCCAGCGATATTCTGTGAAGGAAAAAAGCAGACTGCAGGCGCCACCATTCCTGAAGTAGTTACTCCTCTGTGAAGCAGCTCTTCCTTTTCTTCTTCTTTCTCGTGTTCAGCCTAAATCCACGTCCCTTGTTGTATGTATTGTTCTGGGCCCTCGGTTGATTTGGGCTGAGTGGAAAGCTTGGCACTTCTGCTTTTTATTTTCCCAGCTGGACGAGACCTATCTCTGTATGGATTGCATTGCATCTTAAATCTATGCCACATGGACAGAAATGTTTTGTGTCACTGAATTTTAGTACAACTAGTTTAACCTAAAAGTATTCATCCCATATGAAACATTCAGGTGCAAAGTTGCACCAGCAGGGTTGCCTCAAACACCTTTCCCTTCCTCCTTCTTTTGCTCCTTCCTCTCTCCCGCTTCATCCGAAGCAGGTTGCCTGGAGGGGCACGCTGGGAGGTGGAACGTCAGCAAATGAGGACTTTGTGGCACCAAGAAGGACCCAGCGGAAATTTGCAACAGATGGACACGTAAAACGCCTTGAAAAATAGGCATTGCCCAAACCAGTAAGTTGTTTTCACTGCTGTTAAAGGTTCTCGCAGACACCGGAACAGAAGATGTGAAATGCCCTTCGGCTTCTTTGGGATTCCCTACTGTTAGGTGTGTGTGTGTGTGTGTGTGTGTACGTGTTTGTGCTTCCCAGCAGTGCCAGAGTTTCCATCTTGGAAGGTGTTTACTTACCTACTTTCTTACTTTTGAGTAAGTTATTACTTACTTATTTACAGATCCAGAAGAAGCTCCTTGCTGTCTTCTCCAGAAGTTTCCCAGGCAGCCAGAGACGTGGAAAGCTCAATCAGGGGAAAGTAAATAGCAGGGAAGTGGAAAAAAAAGTCTTGGTTCATCTATTATTTGAAGGTAGCTTGTTGGAAACACTGAACAGGCAGAAATAGCAATTAGTCATTTTGGGGATCACTGGGAAATTGGGTGGTTTGTTCAATGACTCAGTTGCCCTGGAAAAACCCTCATTTTGCTGGCCTTTCTTGGAATGCTGCCTGTGCCCCATCAGTGCTGCCCTGGGAGCAGACGGAACGGGGCTCGTGGTGCCTTCTCCATTGCATTATAATTTCCAGGCCCAGCGAGGGCAAGGAGGAATTCTAAAAGCCACATTCAAATGAGAGGGTTTGTAGCATCGCCTTGCTTCGGAGAAGCAAAAACTATAATCTCAGAGGATCAAAGCCTCGGTAAGTGCTCCTGTTCTCCTGTTCTTGGGGCAATTGTGTGGCTTCGGCTGCAAAAAGAGAGTGATGCAAAGTGAAAGCCATGCTGGGTCAGTTGGGGTAAAGTCTTCTCAACTCATCTCAGAGGGATAAATTCAAAGCAGCATTTCACAGAATAATTCTGAACATCCCTGGATGCTTGTTTGATGTTCATCTAAGCAGGGGTGTCAAACTCAATTTCATTCAGGGCCGCGTCAGGGCTGTGGTTGACCTCGGGGGGCCGGGTGGGCGTGACCGGCTGGGTGGGCATGGCCAGCTTGATACTACTCCCCAAACTGCTGGCATGTTTCCACTTTGCATTGGGTAGACTGGGCCGAAGCAATGTGGGCAGAGGTGGTATTCAGCTGGTTCGGACCGGTTCAGGTAAACCGGTAGTGGAAATTTTGAGTAGTTCGGAGAACCGGCAAATACCATCTCTGGCTGGCCCTGCCCCTGCCCACTCACTGCTCACCCCCCAGCCCCGTCCCGCCCCGCTCAGTCACTCCTCATCTCGCCTCCCTGGTATAGCACACTGTGTGGCTCCTCGCTTGCGTTGACCACATAGTCTCTGCGGCTTGCTTGCCTTCCCATGCGGTGCCTGCAGCCCAACTGAATGGCCCTGATCTGCACAGTTAAGTAAGCCTGCGAGTCGCGGCCTAGCTAGCTGTCCATCTCACCGTCCCTGCCTCCTGGTTTGCTTCGTCGCCGCAGCTCCATCCCACACAGCGCTGTGGCCTAGCTAGCTGCCTCCCACCATCCCATGTGGTGCCGCCAGCTTGCCTGCATTCATCGTGGCCTACCACACTGGCAATGCGGCCCAAATGATATCTGTGCCTTGCCCGTTCTCCTCACTGTGGCTGCCAGAGTGGGCAGCATGCGGGCAGAAGGATGGCGATTGGCAAGAACCAGGCCTGAAAGGTGGCAGACCCTTGCCGTGTTGACCCCGAGGTGGCCCTTCGGCCGAGTGCCTTCCAACTGAATGATAATAAATGTCCCTTTGAAACAAAGAAAACTTTGTGGTGAATTTGCAGAGGGCATTTATTTTATCTAGTGTTTTTGTCAATGAAGACAACCCACAGAGGAGGATGAATTCTTCCTAGCTTTAATAGCTTTGATAGAATTATATTTCTTGATCCTTATTTAAATATTGACTGTTGTAGTGCGGGAATAATGAGAGGCACAAACAGGCTAGTGATAACAGCTCTTTAATTCAGGGTGAGACTTCAGCAAAGAACCACAGGCAACAGCCCTCCTTATATACTGTACTGAAACACCCGTTAACCAATCACAAGCATTGTTGCATTTGAATTTCCTGCACAAAATAGATACATACATAACACCCCTCCATTCCCAGAAGGCACTTATCCTATCTATTTACATATTTACATACAAAATCACGCAGGTGACCAGGGCGTGACTTTACTCTGGTTGACCTGCACAGTTCAGTTGCTGGAGAGGCGTCGAGCCGGTCAGAGGGACCTCCCATCTCTCCTGGCTCCGCCAATGGAACCTCCTGGATTTCTCCAGAGGCGTGGCCATCCCCGGCTGGGAGTGTCAACTCGCAGGGGCGGCGCTGGAACTCAGACTTACCCAATAAGTATTCCAGTTTACTCGGGCTTGAGATAGCTGTTTCGGGGAAACTTTGGAAGTTAGGTTTTACAGTATTGGAGATTTCACAGGCTTCACAATTCAAACGTTTACGCAATTGATCTATGTGCCTTCTCCAAATTTTACCTTGCCCTACGTCCACTGTGTATGATTTCGGACCGGTGATCCCCACAATAATTCCCCCGATCCACCATGGGCCATTGGCATAATTCCTAGCGAATACCGGGGTTCTGATTTGGAATTGTCTTAATCCTCCCTCTTCCCCCTTATAATTATCTGTGGAGTAGTTTGGGTGTAAGCGATCGAGAGTGCACCTGAGTTTACGGCCCATTAGAAACTCTGTTGGGCTGCGCCCTGTGGTAGTGCATGGGGTTGCTTGTTGTATTGCTAAGAATTGATCAATCCTAGCCTGCCAATCTCCCGCATCGAGTCAGGACAATGCTTCTTTGGTCGTTCGTACGAATCTCTCTGCAAGGCCATTCGAAGCCGGATGAAAAGGAGCAGATAATGCGTGTCATATGCCTAACTCGGCCAGATAACTTTCAAATTGGGTTGCTGTGAATTGGGGCCCGTTATCAGAGACCAGGGTGTCTGGCAACCCGTGAGTCGTGAAAAGTTTCCTGAGGACTTTAATTACGGCCTCAGAAGTGGTTGAAGCTATCAAAACTATTTCTAGCCACTTAGAAAAAACATCTACAATTATGAGAAAATTCTGGCCGTGGAAGGGGCCTGCAAAATCGATATGGATCCTCCCCCATGGTCCCTTTGGCTTTTCCCACTCTCTAATGGGAGCTACAGGGGAATCCAGGTGGGACTCCTGGCAGGGCCTGCATTTCCCCACCCACTCAGTGACATCTTGGTCGAGATGTGGCCACCACACATAACTCCGAGCCAGACTTTTCATTCTAACTATACCAGGGTGCCCTTCATGTAGCAACTCTAGCACCCGATACCTTAAATGAGAGGGAATAACTACCCTGTTGCCCCACAGCAAGCAGCCCCCCAACATAGACAATTCATTCTTTTTGTTGAAAAACAATTGAAAATCCCCACTGTCCACCTTAGTTGGCCAACCCCACATGACCCAGCCCATCACAGTACGTAAAACAGAGTCTTTGGCAGAAGCCCTCACCTCCTCGCCAGACGAGAGGGGCCCCAGGGACACAACATCGATCAATAAGACAGGGGCTTCCAGAGTCGGGTTTTCCAACAGATCGGGCAAGGGGCATCGGCTGAGGGCGTCAACATGGCCCAGAGTCCGGCCTGGTCGGTGGATTAGTCTGTACGAGTAAGCAGCCAGGAAAATGGATCATCTGGTCATCCGGGGGGAGAGAGCAGCCGGGGTCGGTTTGTCACCAGCCAAAAGTCCCAACAAAGGCTGATGGTCCGTGATAAGTTCAAAAGTCCGGCCAAACAAATATTCATGAAATTTTTTGACCCCCGCTACAGCTGCTAATGCCTCCCTGTCCAGCTGGCTGTAATTTCGTTCTGCACTAGACAGAGTGCGAGAGTAATACGCAATGGGCGCCTCTAACCCATTCAGTAGTCTATGGCTCAACACAGCACCCACACCAAAAGGGGATGCATCGCAAACAAGTACAAGTGGCAATTCAGAGTTATACTGTATAAGGAAACTGTCTTCAGACAAAAGTTTTTTTACAGCCTTAAACGCGGCCGGTTCAGATTTGCCCCACACCCAGGGAACGTTTTTTCCTAGTAGTCTATGCAATAGTTCCGCAATGGTGGAAGGCCTGCAGTTCGGGCTTCGATTTGGGTGTGGGTGCATTTTGGATGGCACTTACTTTGCTTTCTGTGGAGTGAATGCCCGTGCTGTCGATTCGGTAGCCCAAAAATTCTACGGAGGGTACCGCAATTTTACATTTGGACGTTTTGAGTTTAAGTCCCGCTTCTCTAAACCTGGTTAGGACTTGTCTAACCCTATCTCCAAGCTGTGCCTCATTCTGGCCACTAATGAGGACATCGTCAAAATAGGGGACAACCCACGGGAGTCCTTGTAGGAGGCACTCCATAGTACTCTGGAAGAGCCCTGGGGCAGTGCTAACCCCAAACTGTAGCCTAGTGCATTTGAACGCACCTCTGTGCGTTACTATAGTTTGTGATTCTGCCATAGCGTTGTTTACCGGCAGCTGCTGGTATGCCTGCGCAAGGTCTAACTTGGCGAATATCTTGCCAGGGCCCAGGGAGTGAAGTAGATGGTGAACGATGGAACGGGATAGGCGCTCTGTTGCAACGCCTTATTGATTGTGCATTTATAATCAGTGCAGATTCTGATCGATCCATCTGACTTTACTGGCATAACTATTGGGGTTTCCCACTTAGCATGATCTATGGGAACTAGCACCCCCTGTTTGATTAATTTGTCAAGTTCTGCATCTATTTTTGGTTTTAGGACAAATGGTACTCGTCTTGCCTTTAACCTAATTTGGGCTACATTAGGGTCTAAATTAAAAGAGATAGGGGTCCCCACATACTTGCCTAGCGTCTCTTCAAAAACATCCTGGAATTCGTGTAGGAGGTTTTCTTTAAGAGATGGTCCACCAATGCTGTGGACACCCGTGAAGTCCATGCCGAGGGCTCGAAATCACGCTAGGCCCAGGAGACTTGGTAGCGGCTTCCTGAGGATGGTCAGGGGAAGCTCTTTCTGGAACTCACTGTAGGTGACCCGGAACGTGTCCACGCCTTCCACAGGAACTCGGTTTCCTTGGTAGTCGAGGAGGCGAACTCGTTGCCGTGACAGTTGGTTCTTCTGGAACTTCGGTAGAAGCGATTTAAGCGTAGCCCAGGACATGATTGACAGGGTGGACCCAGTGTCGATTTCCATGTCGCATGGTCTCCCTTCAATTTCTACTCTCGTGTAGACCTTTTCCTCTGCAGATGTGTTGGCTTGGCCGATTCTCGTGCTGTAGGTCTCTCACTTTTGATTCTCGTGCCGTTTTCTTGCACTGTCATCTCTGGTTGGCTGTTTTGAACGTGTCGGTTCTGGTTGGTCGTGATAGTCACGTGACTTGTTATTTCGCGGAAATTGAACTCTACAGACTCTAGCCAGATGGCCCTTCTTTTCACAGCGCCTGCAAATGGCATCTCTGTATTTGCAGGACTGTCTCTCGTGATTTCCGCTGCAACTCGAGCAGTTTTCGCGGCGGTGACTTTGCTCGCTCTTTTTCTTATCCGTGTGGAAGACATCCTCGTCTGACTCTTCCTCTGTACTGGTTCGCGCCTCCTCTCTGTGAACGGGGGCTGACTTTGGGCCATCTTTGCTTGGCTGTGGCCATTGTAGTGCTTCAGAAGCCTTAGTGGATGCTTCGTGTGCTCTGGCTTCGTCGAGCGCGCCGGCTAATGTTAAATCTGTTTTTGCCAGAAGGTGCCCCTGTAATCAAGGATCTTTCACGCCACAAATCAACTGTTCGAGTAGCGTGTCATCTAGATCCTGGTAATCGCAATGTGTTGAGGCTTTTCGAAGGGCAGCCACATATGCGCTGACCGGTTCTCCTTCTCTTTGTACACGTTGCTGGAGTTCGTAGCCTGTACAAACTTCAAAGGCACAGGAGCGTAGTGGGCTCTCAGGTTTGCTCGAAGGACATCCCAGGGGACTGTCTGGACTTGGGGTTGGCTCACAGAGGGACTCGGCCATCTCGAAAACGTCTGGCCCGCAAAAAGAGGGCTCTTTTTCGGTTCGCAGATAGCCCTTGCATCTCACTTGCTTCCAGGGAACACTCGAACCTGGTCAAATACGATCCCCACTTCTCTCGGGTCGGGTCGAAGGGTTTTGGCGGAATGTAGGCAGACATTGCTGTATGTCTCTGTGTTCGCTCGGCTGGCTGAAACTCAGAGCTCTTTTTGATTTGCTTCTTGTGGTCTCAATCCCACCTTCGTCGCCAATGTTGTACCACGGGAATAATGAGAGGCACAAGCAAGCTAGTGACAACAGGTCTTTAATTCAGGGTAAGACTTCAGCAAAGAACCACAGGCAACAGCCCTCCTTATATACAGTACTGAAACGCCCATTAACCAATCACAAGCATTGTTGCATTTGAATTTCCTGCACAAAATAGATACATACATAACATAGACAATAGTAAAATTACTAGGGTGGGGGTGAATAAGGGTGGGGACTTCTAGGTTTCTAGGAAGAGGCACCCATGGGAGGTATTCTGCTTTCTAACCACAAAAAATGCTGATCAATTAGTAATCAATGTTTAGGTTTTGGAATGGCTCCTAAGTGTGAATAGAATCCCTTTGCAAATTCCATTTTAAGGAGATAAGAAAAGCTTTGATGGATCAGACCAAGATCAGTCTAACATTCACAATGAACACACAAATACCTCTGGTTCCCCCACAAGCAGAAGGCAGAGACTTATGGCTTTGCCCAATATGGAACCGATGTTTTCACACAATTTCACTTTCCTCCATCACACCACAAAATATTGTAGCCATCTCACACTCTAAGAATGCCTAATTCTGGTATCCCACATTAATCTGAGAAAACATTTCCACGTTTCACACCCCCAATCAAAAAGTAGTAAGGCGGGACTGGAACTCAAGAGTCTCCTGGTCACCCATAGTCTCCTGGCCCATAGTCATCCAGAAAGTTTTCATGCCTAAGGAAGGATTAGAACTCAGAGCCAGATGGCTTTCATGCCTAAGGCAGTACTAGAACTAGTTCTAATGAAATCTGCCATGAAAGATCGTGTTTGATTATTTGAAATCTAACTATTCTCTATTTTATTTTTATTGTTTTTAGCTATGTAAGCTGTCTGATGCTGTTTGGTGAGTGGAAGACTTTAGAAGTCTGCTAAATAATACATATACACATAATGTCAGGCGTGAGCAATAAGACCCAGATGTGAAGAGGTCTAGTTAGTTACTTTATTGCTCATGCCTATTTCACAGGAATCCTCTCCAACTGACAGTTTGTATGTGAGTCAGAGTAGATTAGGCTCCACAGCAATCAAAGGGCTTTGGACTTTGCTTACTTGTGTCTATGTAAGGATTCCAGACTAATTCCCTGCTTGACTCCTTCCCCCAGCTCGGCAGTCTCTCTCTGACACATACATACTGTAATTTATTTTTTTTAAATTTGATTTATATGCCGCCCTTCTCCGGAGACTCAGAGCAGCTACAATGCGTTAAGCAATAGCCTTCATTCTTTTGTATATTTTATACATAGTCAGCTTATTGCCCCCACAAACTGGGTCCTCATTTAACCTACCTTAGAAAGGATGGAAGGCTGAGTCAACCTTGAGCTTGGTAAGATTCGAACCTGCAGTAATTGCAGGCAACTGTGTTAATAACAGGGTGCTTTAAACCACTGTACTACCAAGGCTCTAAATTGCCATTTAGCTCAGAAATGCCCTTTTTAATTGTTTTCTGGGTGGAAATAAATTTTGATTATACGAAGAGAGGAAGTGGGGAATTTGTTTAAAAGGAAAGGAAGGATTCAGATTGGGTGTAACAGATACAATTTGTAATGTTTATATTGTTATATCTGATAACCCTTACTGATTTTTATTCTTTAATAGGGAGAGTTTAGAAATGGATTTATAAAAATTGGGGTGAGATATAGAATGAAGGGATTTTTCCTTTTATTTAAGAGAGTGATGCATTTTAATACTTGCTGGGGATGAAGGGGGAGGTTCCTTTTTCTATTTATTTTTCTTCTTTTTTGGCACTTTCTATTTTTTAAATTTTCATATTTCTTTATTGTAGATTGTAGAAGTTTTACTTGCATAATATAATCTTCAGATAAAATTATTAGGAAGAAAAAGAGAAATATTCTGATCTTTGCCAATTTAGGATTTCTCATGCAAAATATCTGCAGAATTCCAGGAAGACTTTTAAAAAAATGCAAGCAGTATTTCTCAGCTGTGCTTTGCAGATGTGCTAGTGAAGGGGACGGGATGGTTTGGCAGCCGGTTTGGGAGTCCCACCTGTGAGTAGATGCCAAAGGCAACTCCAACAACTCCAATCAAGGAAGATTTTTTTTTTAAACCAAATCTGGTCTACCATAATCCTTCACTGGAGGAAAATATTTTCTCAGGATTATTGGGATAGAATTAAGAGTAACAACTTTATAAATGTATGCTATTGTACTTGTCAAATACATATTTTGAATTGTGACTTAAAGCCAAAAATTAATTGCAGAATGATCCAAGCCAGCCTCCCTCAGTGCTGCCGAAGGTCACCAAAGAATGCAGACCTCCAAGAACTCAGTGGCTGAACTTCTCAGTTGCAGAAATCAATGGAGTCTTTTGCCCAACCGAAGTCAAGAATGGGGTCCATGTTTTATGGATACTTCTAGGAGAACTAAGTCCAATGAGTGGGGAGGAACTGCTACAGAGACAGGCAGGCCAAGGTATCTGACTCAAATCCTGGATTGGAGGGGGCGGGTGGGGGCGACTTCATTAATCTATACTAGCAGCAGCTGACATGTTCTGAGCTGGGCTCTGAGAGAGCAGCTTGTGTTGGGCCCCTTTCCAGGACAGGGAAGGAGGCCTCTTGCTGCACAAAACCGTCCCAAGCCGCCGCTGTGCATCATCAACCCTCCTTGTGCATTGCCATTCCGAGGGGAAACAACCAAGTGGAGAAACTTCAACCACCACGAGTCCGAACAGGGATCCTCTCCATCACAGCCTGGCCAAGCCTCTTGTCATCTGGAGTCCCAGTGTTTTCTCCTTTTTCATTCATCTTTCCTCTTTGTGAGGCAACCCTTGGAAAGGGCTTCGCAAATGACTTTCCCAGCTTGATTTGGGGCCATTTTTAATCTTTGACAGATGTGGCTGGATTTCTCCTCTCCCCATCCTCTCCTCGGTTTCAGTGGAGCTGGAAAAAATGACGTCGTCGTTCCAGAAGGATCTCGTTCTGCCAAGTCCCAGTTACCCAGTGCACTTCGCTCTTCAGGCCTCGAGGAGAGGCCAAGAGAGATTGTTTGTCTATTTATTTAAAACATTTATGTAGCTGCCCATCTTATATCAAGCTCCGGGCAGCTCCCAATCAAGACTTGAAACAACGTTAATAATAATGTCATCATCCTAAATAGATCTAGTAAAACCATAAGCACTGAAAACTTGGCACCCAATTTAAGCTTCCACAGGCAACCAGTCCTTCTTTAGGTTCTCTTGTCCCCCTCATCCAAACCCAGGGTTTGGGGGGAAAGCTGGGCCTCCAGAGCTTTTGGGAAGGCGAGGAGGGTGGGGGCCTGCCACACTTCAAGGGGGAGGCCGTTTCCACAGGTCGGTTCTGCCACGGAAAGGTTCCTAGGTCCCAAAAGATGTCCATGTTTAAAGGAAAGGGCTAGAGTGTGCCCATCCTTTTTGACCTGGTAGGACAGGTAATGGCATCCCGCAGATAACCTGGCCCTGTGCAGTTTGGGGGATACCTCACCATTGGTGAAACACTGATGTGAAAGATGGAGGCTGCAGACATGATGCTTCTCAGATGGGACCTCCAAATAGAGACCATCTCATTCAACCTCTTGTCCAGAGCAAGAATCCGTTCTACCCCATCTCCATCCAGCTTCTACTTCAGTACCTTCTGGGAAGGAGATCCCCCCTCCCCTCCCCCTCCCTTGGCCATCTGTTCTAGGGGTCGATCCTTCCTGATATCTATCTTCCTAGAGTACTGCATCCAATTTTGGTCACCACACTATAAAAAAGAGGTTGAGACTCTAGAAAGAGTGCAGAGAAGAGCAACCAGGATGATTAGGGGCCTGGAGGCTAAAACATATGATGAACGGTTGCAGGAACTGGGCCTGGCTAGTCTAGTGAAGAGAAGGACTAGGGGAGACAGGAGAGCATCTTCCAATATTTGAGAGGCTGCCGCAGAGAGGAGGGAGTCAAGCTATTTCCCAAAGCACCTGAAGGCCAGACAAGGAAAAATGGATGGAAACTGAACAAGGAGGGATTCAACCTGGAAATAAGGAAGAATTTCCTGATAGAACATCAACCCATGGAACAGAAGTTGTGGGAGCTTCATCACTGAAGGCTTTCAAGAAGAGACTGGACTGCCATCTGTCAGAAATGGTGTAGGATCTCCTGCTTGGGCAGGTGGGGTTGGACTAGATGACCTCTGAGGTCCCTTTCCAATTCTGTTAATCTGGTGACAATCAGCACTCTGAATTGCACCTAGAAGCCAGTTGGAGTCAGTACAGCTTGTGTCATAATAGTGAGAAGACGTCCTATTGAGGTGGGTGTTTTGCAATGGTAGGTCAAACGATTCTTTCCCCCCAGGTCTTTTGATACACCGCACCAGGTAGTGCGGGAATAATGAGAGGCACAAACAGGCTAGTGACAACAGCTCTTTAATTCAGGGTGAGACTTCAGCAAAGAACACAGGCAACAGCCCTCTTTATATACTTTCCAGGGGCAACCGTTAACCAATCACAATTCACAGAACATTTGAATTTCCCGCACAAAATAGATACATACATAACACCCCTCCACTCCCAGAAGGCACTTATTCTATCTATTTACATATTTACATACAAAATCACGCAGATGACCAGGGCGTGTCTTTACTCTGGTTGACCTGCACAGTTCAGTTGCTGGAGAGGCGTCGAGCCGGTCAGAGGGACCTCCTGTCTCTCCTGGCTCCACCAATGGAACCTCCTGGATTTCTCCAGAGGCATGGTTATCCCTGGCTGGGAGTGTCGACTCGCCGGGGCTGCGCTGGAACTCTGGCTTGCCAGATAAGTATTCCAGCTTACTCGGGCTTGAGGTAGCTGTGTCAGGAAAACTTTGGAAGTTAGGATTTACCGTGTTGGGATTTTTGTGCTGTAAACGTCTACGCAATTGGTCTATGTGCCTTCTCCAAATTTTACCATACCCTACATCTACCGTGTATGATTTTGGACCGGTGATTCCTACGATAGTTCCCTCAACCCACAGTGGCCCGTTGGTATAGTTCCTGGCGAATACCGGTGTTCTGATATGGAATTGTCTTAATCCTCTCCCTTCCCCCTTGTAATTATCAGAGGAGTAATTGGGGTGTAAGCGATCAAGAATGCACCTGAGCTTTCAGCCCATTAATAGCTCGGCTGGGCTGCGCCCTGAGGTAGGGCACGGGGTTGCATGTTGAATTGCTAAGAATTGGTCTATCCTAGCTTGCCAATCACCTGCATCGAGTCGGGATAGTGCTATCCTTGGCCGTTCTTACAAATCTCTCTACAAGGCCATTCGAAGCTGGATGAAAAGGAGCAGATAATGCATGCCGTATGCCTAACTCGGACAGGTAGCCCTCGAATTGGGTCGCAGTGAATTGGGGCCCATTATCCGATACCAGGGTGTCTGGTGAGTTGCAAACAGTTTCCTGAGGACTTTAAGTACGGCCTCAGAGGTTGTCGAGGGCATCAAGGCAATCTCAAGCCATTTAGAAAAGGCATCTACAATAATAAGGAAGTTCTGGCCATGGAACGGGCCTGCGAAATCGATATGAATCCTCCCCCATGGTACTTTTGGTTTTTCCCATTCCCTAATGGGAGCTATGGGGGGATCTGGGCGAGACTCCTGGCAGGGCCTGCATTTCCCCACCCACTCAGTAACATCTTGGTCGAGATGTGGCCACCACACAAAGCTTCAAGCTAGGCCTTTCATGCGAACAATACCAGGGTGTCCCTCGTGCAGCATTTCCAAAACTCTATGTCTTAACCAGGAAGGAATGACAACGCTGTCTCCCCACAACAAGCAACCCCCCAACATTGACAGTTCATTTTTCTTGTTGAAATACAATTGAAAATCCCCACTGTCCACCTTGGTAGGCCAACCCCGCATTACCCAGCCCATTATAGTGTGCAACACAGAGTCCCTGGCAGAAGCCTTTGCCACCTCGCTAGAAGAAATGGGGTCCAGGGACACAACGTCAATGAGTAAAACAGGGGTTTCCGGAGTTGGGTTCTCTAACAACTCGGGCAAGGGGCATCGGCTGAGGGCATCAGCATGGCCCAGAGTTCGGCCCAGTCAGTGGAGCAGTCTATAGGAATAGGCAGCCAGGAAAATGGACCATCTGGTCATCTGGGGGGAGAGAGCAGCTGGGGTCGGCTTGTCGCCAGCCAAAAGTCCCAAAAGAGGCTGGTGGTCCGTGATAAGTTCAAAGGTCCCGCCAAACAAGTACTCGTTAAATTTTTTTGACCCCAGCTACAGCCGCTAATGCCTCCCTGTCCAGCTGGCTGTAATTTCTTTCGGCACTAGATAAGGTGTGAGAGTAATAGGCAATGGGCGCCTCTAACCCATTCGGTAGTCTATGGCTCAACACAGCGCCCACGCCAAAAGGGGACGCGTCGCAAACAAGTACTAGAGGCAGTTCTGAGTTGTATTGTATGAGGAAACTGTCCTCGGACAAAAGTTTTTTTACAGCTCGAAATGCAGCCGCTTCTGCTTTGCCCCACACCCAGGGAACGTTTTTTCCTAGGAGCCTGTGCAGTGGCTCCGCAACGGTGGCTTTGTCTTTTAAAAACATAGTGTAAAAATTAAGAAGTCCCAAGAAAGCCTGCAGTTTGGGCTTCGATTTGGGGCTGGGCGCATTCTGAATGGCCCTGACTTTGCTTTCCGTGGGGTGAATGCCTGTACCGTCGATTCGGTAGCCCAAAAATTCCACGGAGGGAACCGCTATTTTGCATTTGGACTTCTTAAGTTTAAGCCCCGCTTCTCTGAATCTGGTTAGGACTTGTTTAACTCTATCCCCAAGCTGTGTTTCGTCCTGGCCACTAATGAGGACGTCGTCGAAATAAGGGATGACTCCTGGGAGGTCTTGTAGAAGGCGCTCCATGGTACTCTGGAAGAGCCCTGGGGCGATGCTAACCCCAAACTCTAGTCTAGTGCATTTAAACGCACCTCTGTGAGTTACTATGGTCTGCGATTCTGCCGTAGCGTCATCTACTGGCAGCTGCTGGTACGCCTGCGCAAGGTCTAATTTGGCGAATAGCTTGCCAGGCCCCAGGGAGTGTAGTAGATGGTGGACGATCGGAACGGGATAGGCGCTCTGCTGCAACGCCTTATTGATTGTACATTTATAGTCAGCGCAGATTCTAATTGATCCATCCGATTTAACTGGTGTGACTATTGGAGTTTCCCACTTAGCGTGATCTACGGGAACTAACACCCCTTGTTTGATTAGCTTGTCGAGCTCTGCGTCAATTTTGGGCTTTAAAGCAAATGGAACCTGTCTTGCTTTTAGTCTGATTTGGGCCACGTTGGGCTCTACATTAAGAGAGATAGGGGTCCCCACGTACTTGCCTAGAGTCTCCTCAAAATCGTCCCAGAATTCGTGTAGGATAGTTTCTTTGAGCGATGGCCCGCCGATGCTGTGGACGCCCATGAAGCCCATGCCGAGGGCTCGGAACCACGCCTTGCCCAGTTGACTTGGTAGCGGCTTGCCGACGATGGTCAGGGGAAGCTCTTTCTGGAACTCCCGTAGGTGACCCAGAACATGCCCACGCCTTCCACAGGAACTTGGTTTCCTTGGTAGTCGAGGAGGCGTACTCTTTTGTCGTGACAGCTGGGTTTTCTGGATCTTTGGCAGGAGTGCTTTGAGTGTAGTCCAGGACATGATGGACAGTGTAGACCCGGTTTCAATTTCCGTTTCGCATGGTCTCCCTTCGATTTCTACTTTCGTGTAGACTTTCTCATCGTCAGTTGAGCTCGCTTGGCCGATTCTCGTGCTGTAGGTCTCCCGCTTTTGAATCTTGTGCTGTTTTCTCGCGCCGTCATCTTTGGTTGGCTGTTTTGAACGTGCCGGTTCTGGTTGGTCGCGGTAGTCACGTGGCTTGCGACTACATGGAAATTGAGCTCTACAAACTTGTGCTAGGTGGCCTTTCTTCTTGCAACACCTGCAAATGGCGTCTCTGTATTTGCAGGATTGTCTCTCGTGATCCCCACCACAGCTAGGACAGTTCGTGTGGCGGCGGCTCTGCTCACTCTTTTTCTTTTCCGGGTGGAAGACGTCCTCATCCGACTCTTCCTCCGTGCTGGTTCGCGCCTCCTCTCTGTGAACGGGGGCTGTTTTTGGACCATCTTTACTTGGTAGTGGCCGTTGTAGCGCTTCCGAAGCCTTCGTGGACGCTTCATGTGCTCTGGCTTCGTCAAGTGCGCCAGCTAACATTAGATCTGGCTTTGCCAGAAGGCGCCTCTGTAGACGAGTGTCTCTAACGCCACAAATCAATTGCTCAAGTAGCGCATCATCAAGATCTCGGTAGTCGCAATGCGTTGCGGCTTTTCAAAGTGCAGCCACATATGCGCTGACTGGTTCTCCTTCTCTTTGTACACGTTGCTGGAGCTCGTAGCGCTGTACAAATTTCAGGAACAGGAACAGGAACTGGAGCGTAGTGAGCTCTCTCAGGTTTGCTTGAAGGACGTCCCAGGGCACTTTCTGGACTGGGGTTGGCTCGCAGAGGGACTCGGCCATCTCAAAGACATCTGGCCCACAGTGGCTTAAGAATAGGGCTCTTTTCCGGTTTGCGGAGAGCCCTTGCATCTCGCTTGCTTCCAGGGAACACTCGAACCTGGTTAGATACAATCCCCATTTCTCTCGGGTTGGGTCGAAGGGTTTTGGCGGAACGTAGGCAGACATTGCCGTGTCTCCGTGTTCGCTCATCACCCTGGCTGAAACTCAGAGCTCTTTTTGATTTGCTTCTTGTGGCCTCAATCCCACCTTCGTCGCCAATGTTGTAGCGCGGGAATAATGAGAGGCACAAGCAAGCTAGTGACAACAGCTCTTTAATTCAGGGTGAGACTTCAGCAAAGAACACAGGCAACAGCCCTCTTTATATACTTTCCAGGGGCAACCGTTAACCAATCACAATTCACAGAACATTTGAATTTCCCGCACAAAATAGATACATACATAACATGAACTATTGGTCCACTGAAGCAAAAGAGTAGAAAAACACCTTCAGGATCTACAAGGCCACCAGGACTGAAATTCTGGTTAGGTGGGAGGTCGACATGCTTCTTAATAGAACTGGGGATTCCTTGAATCCGCATGAAGCCAGGCTGAAGAAACTGGGTCTACAGTTTGGAGGGGAGTATATAATATTGGGGTTCAAAAAAATGGTTAGGAACTATTTTTCATTGGGTTAGGATCAGGTATAATTCGCAGCCATACAGATTTTGTTTCAACGTAAGGAAAATCTTCTAAGATCTCTTCAACAATGGAACTCCTGTTAGAGGTTGTGAGTTTTCCCATTTCTAGAGGTTTCAAAGAAGAGGCTCCTGAGGTAATTTCACTATTTTCCCTGCACTTTGCAGAGGATTCTAACCTGGCTTTTGTAATTCTGTAACTCTATAAATTTGACAGCAACTAAGTTTTGTAATTTTACATTTGGTAGTCAAAGGACAACATTCGCATTTTTTGGGGACAACCAGATCTGAGGATGCATTTTCCTATTTGCTCACAAGCTCCATAGAATCAAACCAATATATTTTGGCTTGCCTGGGCTACACAGAGTGAACAGAAATGGTCTTGGGCCATATATATATTATAGTATCAGTAAAAATATCACTAAAATCACATAATAATAAAAGTTTATGATCTTATGGGGCTGCATTATTAGCTGTCCAGGGTGGCATGCAGTCCACAGGCTGCAGGCTGGATATGCCTGCTTTATGTATTGCTTTATTTATTTTATATTTTTTAAAAATCCAGCCATTATTTTTATAACTAACTCAAGGCAGTGAACATGCCTGGTATTCCTTCCTCCTCCTATTTTCCTTACAACAACAACCTTGTGAGGTAGGTTCAGCTGACAGGGAGTGATTGGCCCAAAGTCACCCAGCCTTCATGTATGCCTAAAGTCGGACTAAAGCTCACTGTCTCTTACTATTATATTGTTACTACCAATATTACAGAGACCTATGATCGGAAACTATCAGACCTCTCTTAGTTAAGATAGCTGGAGGGATCCAGAATTATCTACACTTCTTTTTAGGAGATCAATACGCAGAATGATAAAAGTGATGATGTTTGTCCCAAAGCCACTTAACACATCAATGATTAGATTAGATTAACAGAGTTGGAAGGGACCTTGTAGGTCATCTAGTCCAACCCCCCGCCCAAGCAGGAGACCCTACACTATTTCTGACAAATGGCAGTCTAATCTCTTCTTGGAAGCCTCCAGTGATGAAGCTAAGGAATTGTACACAAACAAATTCTGAAAACATTCACCATGTTTTCTGATCAATGATTACAATAAATTGCTACTCGGATTTGTTAACCCCTCCCTGCCTTTACAGCTTCCCCTTTTGAGTGTCAATGTGAGGAAATGACATGGAAACTGAATTTGCTTGTTTTAGAGGCATACATATCCATGTTTTACCTCTCCTGAGTCTCCGGAGAAGGGCGGCATATAAATCAAATTAAAATTTTAAAAAATCTATACATTCTCTTCTGGAATAAGATCCAGACCAAATATAGAAACCTCCTGGATGTTTTTATCATTAGTTACATTTGGGTTAGCTTCAAATTTCATCCTTCTCGATTGACATTCTGTGCCTCATGGTTGCATTACAGCATTTCTTGGACTTCTAAAATTAATTTCCGTCTGGTATAATATTTGTTAGTCGTTCCTGCAGAGATGAAAGCAAAAACAACGTTCACAAGGGCAACAACAAAAGGAAAACATTCTAGGCTAGATTAGAAATTCTGACATTAATAATCTTCCCCCGTGTGCCCTACCTCTGTCATTTCCGTCCAGGCTCCCTCCTGGTGCTGAACTGGCCTTGGAGATTTTGGAATTGAATCACCATCCAGCCAAAAGAACCAGACGGGTGAATAACATCCAAGCAAATGTTGCATTTGCCCTGGAAGAGCAAGAAAGGAGTGGGAATATTTTGGATAATCATGCCAATCGTCTCAGGAACTTACTTACTGCTTACTCTCTCTTTCTCTCTTGCATTTGGGCCCTGTAGGATCATCTGCTGGGAGCCGGATGGGGAGAGCAGCCTTCTGTAGAGCAGAAGTCTTGCTCTTGCAAGACAGATGATTAGGAGACTGGAGGCTAAAACATGTAAAGAATTGTTGCTGGAATTGGGTATGTCTAGTCTGATGAAAAGAAGGATTAGGGGTGACATGATAGCAGTGTACCACAAAGAAGAGGGAGTCAAGCTATTCTCCAAAGCACCTGAAGGCAGGACAAGAAGCATTGGGTGGAAACTAAACAAGGAGAGAAGCAACTTAGAACTAAGGAGAAGTTTCCTGACAGTGAGAACAATGAATCAGTGGAACAATTGCCTCCAGAAGTTGTGAATTCTCCAAAACTGGAAGTTTTAAAGAAGAGATTGGATAACCCTTTGTCTGAAATGGTCTAGGGTTTCCTGCCTAAGCAGGGGGTTGGACTAGAAGACCTCCAAGGTCCCTTCCAACTCTGTTTATTCTATTCTATTCTATTCTATTCTATTCTATTCTATTCTATTCTATTCTATTCTATTCTATTCTATTCTATTCTATTCTATTCTATTCTATTCTATTCTATCCTATCCTATTCCTATTCCTATTCCTATTCCTATTCCTATTCCTATTCCTATTCCTATTCCTATTCCTCTCCCAGGATTTGGGATTCAGCCAGCCTGTCAGCTGCCATCTTTGCTTCCTTTGAAACTTGCTAGGAACTGCCATAACTAGGAGGGAGGGGGGGTATTTGGAAGGGGAAGAGTGCTGGAGGTGTGAAAGGATGCAGTGGGAAATTGGGGAGTATGGACACTAACAGGAACCAGAGGTACCAAACCGAGCCATCTTCATGCCTTCAAGGGTGCCAGCCCTGGGAAAGGAATTTAGAGTGGCGCCTGAGGCACCAGGTTCCCAACACATTGGAATGGGACCTGATTGGACTACTCTCTCGGGGGAAGGGTTCTGGACATTGGGGGTTGCTTTCAATATATGATTTTTGTGCGGTTTTTCTTCAGAGCTTGCCTCGCCCCCACTGCACTCAGCATCTCTAGTAAAAGTACCTTTCCTCTAACACCTGTGGAGTCAAAGGTCATTCTTTCCTAGGGAGCATCTGTGGCCAGTCTGACCACTTTGCAAGGCATGGAGGGCTTGGCTCAGGGAAGGGTCTGATCCTTCTGGCCAAATCCCACCCCCACCCCCACACTCAATATACTTGTCTTCGTTTTCCAAATTACTTGTTCAGTACGTCATTTGATATGGATGAATCAATTTCCTGGGCATTTTAAATGGCTGATTTGGAGTGTTTTATTTCTTCTATCGATTTTGGCAGTTGGAAGACCCAAGTATTTGCATCTCTGGAGGGAACAAGGCTTGAAGATTTGGCTATTTTTCATTTGTGTTTTTAAATTTAAATGGGGATGTGGGTTCTCTTCCTCCTTTGGGGATAGAAGTTAGCAAAGAAATCATGTGGTGCTTTTTAGTCAGTGGGTTGCTCCCAGGGAGGTTTCCACCCTTCTCTAGGAGATAAGCAGTGAAGAAAGTTAGCACCGACCCCTCCTAGAAGAATGAAATATTTTAGGAAATATTAAAAAGACAGAATATTGTATTTCCCCAGGTGAGAAAAGTAGAAGCAGGTTTTTAAAGACAAAAAGAAGCTTCCTGCCCACAACAGATATTTAGTGCCCATTAAGAAAGACTGGGCCAGCCTATCTACAAAACAAAAGACCTCAGCTCCAGGCTGATGGGATTAAGACATGACCCTCAGGACATAATAGGAACAGAACCCATCTAGCAACAGAACTCGCCACATGGCACAACCAAGCCCCTTCATTATATCACCCAGCACATTCAACCAAGCTTATCTCAGACAAACTCCTAGGATTTGCACATGACCCCTACAGCAACCAATAGGATACATTTCTTGCAGAGGAACAGGAAGCTCTAGGGCAAGGCCCAAGAGAGGGTATAAAGAGCACTCACTCTCCACTCTATGTGTTCAACTGCACCAGAACCATGTGCTAGATGGTTCTGTTCCATTAAACCATCCTTCCAAGCAGCCTCCATGTTTCCAGTGTCTTTCTCCCCACTTGGAACTGAACCCAGATGGACATTTCTTCCAATAGCAGCTTCCAAGAGTGGCCTCCTGGATCTCCAGCCCAGACTCTCCTGCTCTCTCACCCTCTTCAACCAGGGGCACCATGCAGTGAATGGGGAGCAATACAGATGCTCCCTCTGCAAACAGAACAGGAAGGCTGATTTCTTATTCCATGGGTAGCTGCTACCTGCACTTCTATCTCCCACAATTGCCCTTTTGGAAATCATCTGAAACCCTCTTTGGACACTCCTGCTTCAGGGGAGGAAGCTATCTCAGCACCCTCAACTGCTCTTCCCACTGATATCTTGCCCAGGGGAGTAAATGTACACCAGCAAAAGTTGTGGTTAATCTGAGTGGACCATTGCAAATCAGGTGGACTTGAATAATTAGGAATTATTTTACAAAAGATTTAATGAAAACTAACTATTCCTCTCTTCTGAACAAAATTAAAACTGAAGTTAAATCATAGCAATGTTCATTATCAATTCTATTTCTAAACCTTTCTAATTCTTGGTAGAATTATTATTTGAAATTAGTTGATACAAGTAATCTGCTTTAGTTTCAAACATTTTTTTATTTCATTGCATACTGCTTGGCCTAACAGCCAACATAGTCACATTGTTGAGTTGGGTGCCCATTGCACCCACCTATTTGCCACGGGATGTCAGCCTTGGCTCTTCCCTAACCCTAGATGCTGGACAAGGCATGGGGGGATCCAGGTTCAAGTCCTCCCAGAGGTGTGGGAGACAATGGTTCACCTTGGCCAATCCTCCTCTTAGCCTTGTCAGGCTGAAAAACAAAATGTTACATTCTGTGTTGATAGCTTTGCTCTAGGAAGTGAGTTGAAGTAAGCACCGTGCAAAACAAGTGGACCTCACAACCAAATCAGACAAACTGCTATTGATTTATTGCTCATGTTTCCTAAGGTGTATAAATCAACAACACAGAAGTAATTGATTGCATTGGTCCACGTGGATTTGTTATCACAAGACTCCAGCCAATTAAAGATGCATTGGATCAATGCTATTTAAAAGGGAGAGAAATTTCTCTGGTTGAAAAAGTAACACAAGAATAAGGAGCTCTGGAAGACCCCACAAAGAGGCATAAATACATTAGGGCTGTGTGTGAAACATCAAAGGAGTAGCTTGAATTTGAGTTGTGTGTGAACCATGGTCTCAAGGGGAAGTGAAGTGAAGACCTGGACCTCTTCAAAGTCCTTGGCAGATTTCAGGGGTTGCCAGATACTTCTTGGGTGGTACAGATGGCATTGCAGCTTCAGTTCTCCATCTGGAGTTTAGTGAGTTGCCCCTGATTAGCTGGTCAATGAGTTGGACCGGCTCTGCCAGGGCAGCCAAGTCTTGGAACGTCCTACTCGTGGAGCCTCTTGTGCAGTGGACTCTTGACTCTGCTCCATTGCAACCAGGAGTCAGACGGCCCCTTCAGGTACAGAGCCCATCTCCACTCTCCCTTTCTACCTGTGGTAAATGTGGATATTCTCCTCCTGGGTAAAGGTTTTCAAGGCTTTCCTTTTAAAGGTCTTCTGCAACTCCGGCATTCACCCCATGCTAAAATTTTCATTGTTTCAAAGGCAAACACATCTCTTAACTTCTCCCCTGAGTTGCTGCTACTTTTTGCCTGGCCTTTCCCAATTCTTTGACCTTTCCCTGGATCGTCCAATGAGACTCTATCCTTTGCTTGCGTGGACCCTTTGGGGATCTGCCACACACCCTCTGGGGCAAATGCACGGCAGGTGAGGGATTGGATTTCCTCAGCACCTTCCAAGGTATCTGTGAGTTTTCCCTCGGCTGCAGCTGAAACCCCATCTCACCTCCCCAAAAGGTCATGATGCCCAATGGTGAGCTGTCTGTGTGGGTCTGGGGAAGGAAAGCCAGGCCACAAATAAGACCCAAGAAATAATAACACAAGGCTCCCAATTACCTGTCCACTATCATTTGCAGGTCACAAAAGTAACATTGTCAAGTCTGCTGTCATTTCCAACGTGAAAAAGCCTGAGGTTTTCCACCAGAAAAAGATCTCAAGCTAGAAGGGTCACTGACCTTTACATAATATCCAAGTTGCATACTTGTACGTAACTCACTCGGCTCCATTTACATTTTCTTCAACTATTCAGGGAGGGGAAAACAGCAGTCACAGAATAACAAGAGCTTGAAGGGACCAAGCTCCTTGCCCCTGCTCAAGAAGGAGACGCTGTACCATTCCGGACAAATGGATGTCCCATCTATTGGACTGAGCCTCTTGGAGATGCAAATAAGAGCACCCTTTATGCACTGTTGCTCTCTTTACCACAAAGGATGCTCCCTGAGTGTTGTCAATGGTGTTTGTCCCACAGTGCCCAAGGTTAGACACAGAAATAGAATTATAGGGCTGGAAGAGTCTTTAGAGGTCTTCTAGTCTAACCTCCTGCCCAAGGTAGGATACCTTATACCATCCTGGTCAAATGATTGTCCAGTCTATTCTTGAAAATCTCCAGTGATGGAGCCCCATAACTCCAAAAGGCAACTTCTTCCATTGGTTATTTGTTCTCACCGAGAGAAAATTTCTCCTTACTTCTAAGTTGGCTCTCTCATCTGTTACTCCTTATCCTGCCCTCTGGTGCTCTGGATAATAACTCAACCCCTTCTTCTCTGTGAGAACCCCTCAACAAATGGAGGACAGTTATCACGTCCCTCAAACTTTCTTTTCTTTTGGCTATACAGTATATCTAATTCCCCTTTACATTTGTTATATGGTGTAGCCTCCAGCTCTCTAATTATCTTCGTTGCTCTTCTCTGCACTCTTTCTAGAGTCTCAACATCTTTTTTGTATCATGATGAGCAGAACTAGACTTGGTATTCCAAATGTGGCCTCACAAATTCAGTATAAAGCGGTGCTATCACTTCTTGTGATCTTGATACTATTCCTCTGTTGATGCAGCCCAGGATTGCACTGGCTTTTTTGGCAGCTGAAGCACATTGCTGGCTCATACTTGATGATGGTCCACCAGAAGACCTAGATCCCTCTCACATTTACTATTCTTGGGCCAGGTGCCGCCTATTCTGCACCTATGCCTTTGATTTTTCCTGCCTAAGTTCAGGACCTCTAAACTGCATCTTGTTGGACAGCACAGTATCAGCAGTAGAGTTCTTCAAGTTTTTGGGTTCTATAATCTCCCAGGACTGGAAATGGACACCTAACATTAGAACCATCATTAAAAAGACACAAGGAATGTTCTTCCTGCGTCAACTCAGGAAGTTCAGACGGCCCCAGGAGCTGTTGACCCAGCTCTACAGAGGAATTGTTGAGTCTCATTTGTATTTCTAGAACTGTTTGGTTTAATACAGCAACCAAACAGGACAGATATAGACTCCAATGGATAGTTAGGACTGCAGAAAAAACAATTGCAACCAACCTGCCTTCCACTGAGGACCTGTATACTGCACTGGTCAAAAAGAGGGCTGAGAAAATATCTACAGACCCCACATATCCTGAATATAAACTATTTCAACTTCTCCCTTTGGGTTGGTGCTATAGGGCACTGCATGCCAAAACACCTAGACACAGGGACGGTGTTTTCTCTCATGACATCACTCTGAACAGCTAATTCTCACAGTACATACAGTGGTTTATGTCTAAGTATATTTACCCATGTTGTATGGCTGTAGCATTATTATTATCCTTATCTTCTTATTGGTATTATTATTGTTACTACTACTCCTACTCAATGTACTTTGCATGTACATTGAGAGCTTCTTTACGGGAGACAAATTCCTTGTGTGTCTAATCACATCTGGGTCAAATAAAGAATTCTATTCTGTTCTGTTCTATTCTATTTATCTTCTCTTCTCTATTCTTTGCTGTCTCATTCCCTTTTTTAAAGACTGTTATTTTGTCAGCAAACATAGACACCTCACTGCTTAATTCTAATTTTAGGCGAAAGTTGCAAGGGACGACTTCAGAGATGTCCCTATTTGGGGCCTGAACTGCCTATGCAAAGCTGGGCAGCCTTTCTGGTCTGCAGAGAAATTCTCAGGAATTCTGAGTAGTCTTTGGGAATCATTCAACTTTTACAGAAGCCTTTTGATGTTTTTTTTAAAGGGCTTCGTGGGTGGTCATAATTAGTGATATGCACTTCTGCTTCATACTTTTAAGGTGGTCTTCTCCCCACTCCCACCCCAGTGGGCAAACTTTCCATTTTCTCAGGAAGTACCCTTCATATTGCTGTACTGTATGGCCTTGATTGTGGTGGCCAATTCTTGGATACTTCTCTTGATCTGTACTATACTTTCTAAATGACCTGCCTATTCCCATATTTCTGGAGAGATTGGACTCTCCTGATGTTCCATGACTTTTAAGTGGTTCTTTTTCTGAAATCAAATGTGGCCGCATCCTCATTTTCCCATTTACCCACATACATTGTGGCTGGTTGCCCTGTGGTGACTACTTCCCATTAAGTTTAGCAGCACTTGACTGGGTGAAATCAGGCTGACTGGCAACCTTAATAGCCGTAGCTCTGACAGGGATCTTGGAGTCTTAGTGGACAACCAATGAAATAGGAGCCAGCTGTGTGCAGGGGCAGCCAAAAAAGCCAATGCAATCCTACATTGCATTAACAAAGGGATGCAATCAAGATCAAGGGAGGTACTACTACCACTCTATAAAGCCTTAATAAGGCCACATCTAGAATACTGCATCCAGTTTTGGTCACCACACTATAAAAAAGGGGTTGAGACTCTGGAAAGAGTGCAGAGAAGAGCAACCAAGGTGATGAGGGGAGTGGAGGCTCAAACATACAATGAACGGTTGCAGGAACTGGGCATGGCTAGTCCAGTGAAGAGAGTCTAGGGTCCCTTTAAGCCAGCGAGGTCATTCCTAGCAATCAAGCCTTTTAAGCGTGTGCCTGCCCCGAGGCTTTGGGGGTCTCTCCAGGGGCCTGAGTGACAGGTTGCCAATGCTGGGTGCACCAACTGCTCCCCTGGGGTCCCAAAGGTGCTTTTTCAGGAGGCAACTGGACTTTCTTAGTTTTTTCTTTTGAAGACGTTTCACTTCTCATCCAAGAAGCTCCTTCAACTCTGACAGGATTGTGAGGAATGGAAGGATTTATATTCCTTGCAGACAGCTGGTCATTTGCATCCTTTTAGAGGGTGGGTGAAGCACCTGGAGGTTTATATGTATCCTCGGGGTCACCTGAGTGGTGCAAATGGTTCCTGTAGCCTGCAATTTTTCCCTCTGGAAATCCATTCCTACTCCCACAACCATTCCAAGGCAGTTCATCCCAAATTGTATGGCCAAAAGTCTGAAGAGATTCTTGGTCATCTGGGTCATGGTTGTCCCAAAGGTGCTTTTTCAGGAGGCAACTGGTCTGTCTGGTTTTTTTCTTTTGAAGACTTTTCGCTTCTCATCCAAGAAGCTTCTTCAGCTCTGACAGGATAGTGGGGAATGGAAGGATTGATATTCCTTGCAGACAGCTGGAAATTTAGATCCTTTCATTCCCCATCATCCTGTCAGAACTGAAGAAGCTTCTTGGATGAGAAGCGAAATGTCTTCAAAAGAAAAAACAAAGTCCAGTTGCCTCCTGAAAAAAAAAAAGCACCTTTGGGACAATCATGACCGGGATGACAGAATCTCTACAGACTTTTTGCTCCCCTGGGGATTTGGGGACACCGGCCCAGGCCCACAGGAGGCCTTGCTGGCCAGTTGGGGATCTGGAGGCTGGGGTGTGAGGCAGGATGGGCAGGTATGTCTCTCTCCCATCCTTTGCCCCACTGCCTATCAGCAGAGCCAGGTCTGGACAGAGGGGTCTTCCCAGCCACCTCAGTCTGGGGCTAGAAGGGGAGGCTCCTTTCCGACTCCAAGCGCAGAGGATGGGGAGGCAGCCTTTGCTGTGGGCTGCCCAGGAGGGGACAGGCGGGCATCTCTCCCCAAATTATGAGGGGGCATTTCATGCCATTGGGGCGGGGGAGCCATGGCCAGCCTTTAACTAGTATACTAAATTAGCTCTGAATAAAACAGGCACTTGAAGAAGTCTTAAATTTTGAGCCATTACTATTTCTCACACTTTAATATCTTACTGATTCAGTGAATAATGTACTTTGCCTTGCAGGGATAACAGAGCAACAGAATTGGAAGGTTCCTTTGGGCCCCGAAATGCTGCTCCTGAGGCAAAAAAGAGGCTGAGACTCTGGAAAGAGTGCAGAGAAGAGCAACCAAGGTGATGAGGGGACTGGAGGCTCAAACATACGATGAACGGTTGCAGGAACTGGGCCTGGCTAGTCTAGTGAAGAGAAGGTCCAGGGGAGACAGGATAGCAGTGTTCTAGTACTTGAGGGTCTGCCCCAGAGAGGAGGAGGTCAAGCTATTTTCCAAAGCACCTGAAGGCCCGACAAGGAATAATGGATGGAAGCAAGGAGAGATTCAACCTGGAAATCAGGAGAAATTTCCTGACAGTGAGAGCAATCAACCTTCAGAAGTTGTGGGAGCTTCATCCCTGGAGGCTTTCAAGAAGAGGCTGGACTGCCCTCTGTCAGAAATGGTGGAGGGGGGTGGACTAGATGAACTCCGAGGTCCCTTCCAACTCTGTTCATCTCTCAAAGATGCCCGGGAAGGGACTGCTGAAGGACCGGGACGAGAGAGCCTCCAGACGATTACAGGGCGATCCGGAGCTTCTGGCTGAGGGAAGCTTCGGCGCCCGTAAGCGAAGCCGGCGGGGCCGGGGCGAAAAGTGCCGCGGGGCCGGCCGGAGCCCGCTTGCCAAGACCCCAAGCGAGGCCGGGCCATCCGCATCCCGCCGCCGTCTCCGCGGGCCAGTCCGGGCACCGGGGGCGCTCGGAGCCGGCACTGGGCTGGGCTGGGCTGGGGCGGCGCGCGGGCCTGGTCGGGGCGGCGCGTGGGAGGGCTGGGGAGGGGGGAGCGCCGGCCGCCCCTGCCACACAGGCAAAGCTTCGTGGCGCCCTCCGCCCCCGCCTTCGGAGCGGAGGCGGGGCCGGGGGCTTTTCTCGCCGTGATTGGCCACGGCCCCCCGGATTGGCAGCTCGGCTCCGTCGGCTTGACGCGGGGAAAGGGGAGAGGGCGAGGGGGGGGGAGCCGAAAGTTTCGCGGGGCAGGAAAGCGGGGCGACCTCACTTTGCCGAGCGGCGCCCCGGAAGGAGGTCGGGCCGAGGGAGCCGGGAAAGAGGCGGGGAGGAGACGCCGAGGGGGGCAGCCGAGCGCCCGGACCTTCCCCGCGCAAGCCGAGCCCCCGAGCCTCCCCAGCCGCGCGCCGGCCCAGCAGGCTGCGCAGGGAGAGCCGCCGCCGCCGCCGCCGCCGCCGCCCAGCCGATGGCCGCCTAGGAGGGTCCTGCCGGGGGCGGAGGGGAGGGGAGGGGAGGCGCCCGCTTCTATAGTCCGAAAGCCTCCCGCAGCGCCCGCCGGTGTCGGGAGAGCAGCCGCCCCGGAGCGCCGCCGTCCCGCTTTGCGCCTCGCCCGGACCAGCCGCGGACATGGACACGCACACCCGGTGGAAACGGCGGAGCTGGCTGAAGCGGCCCGGGAGCCTGGCGCTGCTCCTGCTCGCCGCCCTCGCCCACAGCCGCGCAGGTAAGAGCGCCGGAGCATCCCTGCCTCCCGGCCGGGCCCCGCGCATCGCCGGCCTTGTTTCGGAGGGGGCCAAAGTCACGGAGAAGGCGGCGGGGCGTCTGTGGGAGAGAGGAGCGGTCCTTGAAAAACGGAAAAGCTTTTTCCTGCCCTGCCACAGTCCCTCCTGTGCAAAGGTTTCTTTGTGGCGGACAGAATCGGTGCCGGTGGCTGCAAACTTCTTCCTCGGGACAAGCTGAAAGTTTGCAAACGGGGAGGGAGTTAAGTCTGCGGACGCCCCCAGGTGCTGCCTCTGCGCCTCGGTGGGACCCGGCGCTGCCCTTAACGCGCCAGTGGATGCGGCTCAGACCCCGTCAGGCCCGCTTCTGCCTTTCCAAGAAAAAGGCTCCGGTGCTCGTTTCCTATCAGCCAGCCAGGAGGGACGGCAGCTGCCCTTCTTCCCTCTCGATGCTGGGTGTGGATGGAAGTCCTTGTTTTACATTTTAAAGCTATATTGCTAATGTAGTGATCTGAAAATGCCAAAATATGTCACTTTTAACAGTGGTTTTTAAGGTGCATGCCATATTTCTATATTTCTGTAGGAAAATCAATCATGACATCTGGCCTGTGGGAGAATACCCAGGGACTTAACAGGAGAGAGAACCAACCTCCCAAAATGATGGAAGTAAACTGGGAAAATACAGCACATTTGCTGCTTTATTCTGGGGCTGTCCTTAGGGTTGAGATAGTTGGGTGAAAAGTTGGGGATTAAACCGAGTTCTTTGCACTTTATGGGAAATAAAGGACTGATATCAAGGGGTTCCCCCTCCCAAAGCTGAACCTCTAAATTTTTCTGAGCACGAGAGAGAATGACAGTAGCCCTTGGATGTTCTGTACAGCAAATTCGTATGTGCATCTCAGCTACCGTGGCACCAAAACTTTACCCAGCGTGCCAGAGAGGGCTCTCTGCCAGTGGAATCCCTGTTATGGCTCACCCACAGGTTGGCAATGCCACTCAGCTTTGCAAGCAAAGGGAGCTGACCTCATATCTGGCATCTGTGTCCCAAGAGCTGATCAGTTGGGGTTGTTTGCTGCTGGTCAGCTCTGCCTTCTTGTTTTGAGAGAGAAGCTGCCCGTAATAAGCTCCGGGGAAGGGGGTGCTTGACAAACCTTGGGATTCCAGAACTGCCTTGATAGCCAGAGCGGAAGTAGAGTTGCTCCAAGACAGGCACAGATCTCATGGGAACTGGGTCCCACAAAGCGGCTTGGAAACTCCAGAAAGTTTTTGCAAGTGTAAATGGCCAACTCCCCAAAGGATCTCCAGAACTTTGCCATTAAGTGTTGCAGTTAATGCTTCTTTAATATATAGACAGTTTCACTTGAATCAGAGTTTTCCATCCAGGTGTGTATTGAATAGACTCCATTAATTATTTAGAGTTGGTGATAAAAGAAATGCTTACCAAGAAAAGGACATCTTTCAGAGGAATTCAGTGGTTGCATGCTGTTCTTTAGGCCAAGGACTGCCATAACCTATGAACGCATCTTCCCCCACCCCAGTGGCTGTAAAGGCTATTCTCTGCCTCTTCAAAGAGGGAGAAACTGATAAGAACCTCCAGGTGGGTTCAGGTGTGCAGCTGTTCAGGGAAATATGGAGGTGCCAGCTAGTATCAAGGCCAAGCACAGAGTATCTGAGCATGCCTGGTGTGTCCCCCTGCTGTACCATTTGGGGATCACGGGGTTACTGGTGGGAACATTGGCACCCCTTCCTGCACTTGGTGGAACCGTGATTGCCCCCTTCCAAAGGAGGGAGGATTGGTGTGATATCCCCCATGGTTTCATTGGGGTTACGGTAGTCTGTGCTCAGATATCATGTTTGCAGGAGCCTTTTTTAAAATTTGGGATCTCATTCCCTAGCAGTCCTTGGCTTAAGTTTGGGAAGCCCTGTTTTGTGGGATTGATGAGATCTTGAATTCATTACCTTGCGTGTCATGTGGGTTTGGCTAATGGAATTCCACCCTGATGAGGGATGAATGTATTAATAAGATAGAAGACAGCTGGAAGGGACTTTGGAGGTCTTCTAGTCCAACCCCTGCTCAAGCAGGAGACCTTGTACCGATTCAGATCTCATCAATCAGTCAGTATGATGAAGTGAGAAGGCAGTTGTGCCTTTTGCCCTGACGGGAGGAGGCCCGAGGCTCTTGGGACTTGGGTTGGGCACCAGGCCACCTTCCATCTTGCCCTGGAGATGAACCACAGCTGCCTTCTAACAAGAGCCATCAGGAGCTGTTTAATTTGCCAGGCCTTGTCCCATCTTCCCTCTGCATTCAGGAGGTTATCGTTGGCTACGCCTGTGGCAGCCCGGGCAGCGAATGAGACAGTAACAGATTCCATCCTGGATCAAAGTTGGGAGGGATCCCAGCTTCCAGGGCTGATGGCCTGGGAAGGGATCAGGCGAGGATCTGGACGGGATGGGCGGGAAGAACACTTGGCTGTGCTCCGTCTCTTTTTTTCAGTGCTGGGTTTTCCTGCCATGACATTCTTGCCCCTTGGCCTCCTTGGAGGCCTCGGGCTGGATCTGGAAAACCTTGGAGAAGGAATTCATTCTGGAGTGGACGTCAGGATCCATTTTGCATTATACAATTCACACCAGAGATTTCAGAGAGCCAGAAGTTGTTTATTCTGGAGTTGGTGAGTGCTCTTTTGGAATGGAAGAACGGCCCCACCCGGCCCCGGAGTGCCTGGCTCAAGGCCGGCCAGCAAGTCTCCCAGATGCGTTGGGATTGAGCCTGGGGGCTGCTTTGCTGCAAGAAGTCTGCCCCCCTCTCTCAGTGCAGGAGCCTGGCTCCAGGCCTTTCCCCGATCAAGCAAAATGCGTGATGTAACAGTGCTGCTATGACTTTCCATATTTCCACCAGTGAAGTCGGGTTGCATCATGGGTCTTTGTCTGCCAGACCCTGCAGGGGGGGAAGATAAGGAGCAGTTGCAGGAGAAAGGCCAGTTGGCTTTGGAAGTTGGTCGTGCAGCACTCTTCCTCCCCTGGTTGATCATTGTTTCCCCACTCCATGGCTTCGTTGCTCCAAATCCTGGAATTTTGCAGTGATTCAGGCCTGAGGTACAAGGGGCTGCTGGTCAGCCGAGGAGCCTTTCCACCTGGTGGTTCTTCTGCACCGGATCCTGCGTTTGGAGGGACCCCCCTGAGCAGAGTTCCAGCCTTGGGCATCACCCTGAAGAGAGCTGTGCAATAGCGTTTGATCCGAGGCAGACAGCGGGCATCGGAAATAGATTTAGTGGCAGTTCATGTAAGCGGCCTTTGCTACATTCAGGCCAGCTTGAAAAGGAAGTGGAACGAAGCGAAACAAGGCTGGTTTTCTTCTTTGTGCTTCTGCTGCGTGCCAGAAATCCAGATGTGGGAGATGAAAGGCCGTGAGCAGGCGTGGATGTGAAGTGACCTCATGCTCAGGAGAGGCGATGTGGGCAGGACGGTTGCCATTTTCCAAGGTTTCTTTTGCCTCTGGAGCATTGTACAGCAACAGTCAAGGGCACACGGCTTCCATGGAAAGCAGCTGGCCAAAATGTTTTCTAAGGTGGCTGCAGGAGGACGTGCAGACTAAGATCTTGGTTAAGTTAAATTAAGCCTTTCTTAGATTGAAAATGTGTGCGGGTGTCAGAGGAGCCTCTGCAGTCACCCTGTCTTGTGGCTGTTGAAAGAGATACCTGGGAAATGGGGTTTTATGAATAAGTGCAGCAACAATTCCACTGGGCCCTTCAGTCTGAATGTCCATGGAGGGTCTCAGTCATCCACAACCACAGTCACTCCACTCTACACAGAAATGTATGACTAGTTGTTCTTTTTCTTTCTTTTTCTTCCCCCCCCTAATTACTTGCATAGAGATTATTCTTTATACTATTTATGTTGTTTGTATTTTTTGTCATGGATTGCACCAGTGAGGCTAAAACCAATTTCGTTGTATACCTGATGTACAATGACAATAAAGGCTATCCTATCCTATCCTATCCTATCCTATCCTATCCTATCCTATCCTATCCTATCCTATCCTATCCAAGTCATGGTTGTCCCAAAGGTGCTTTTTTTCAGGAAGCAACTGGACTTTCTGGTTTTTCTTTGAAGACGTTTCACTTTTCGTACAAGAAGCTTCTTCAATTTCTTGGATGAGAAGAAGCTGAAGAAGCTTCTTGGATGAGAAGCGAAATGTCTTCAAAGAAAAACCAGAAAGTCTAGTTGCCTCTTGAAAAAAAAAACACCTTTGGGACTCTTCAATCTAAGCTCTTCCAGAGAAACCAGGTGGAGTCCTTAATTCAAAATACTGAGCTGGAACATGAAGTGCCAATTACAGCCTTGCCTGGAAATGATGCGGTTAACTTTGAGAATCCCACTGGTGATAGTATTAGGGGGTCAGCAGGCAAAATTCCCAGCAGCCACTGCTTATTGTGCTTGTAATTGCCAACCTGAGAGTGAAAAGAGGACTGGTTGGCATAAAGGATTGAGCTTCTGGCACTCCTCAAGTGACTATAGAGTCTGGACGATTTTACAGGAGCACAAACTGGGTGGGTGGGGGGCTTCTATTAAATGTGGAAGACCAGGTCCACATGTGAAAGTGTGATTAATTGATTTGTTACTCATGCCTCTGCACATGAGTCTTCTCAACTAGTGGTCGGCACCACTTAGCATTAGATAAGGGTCCATGGCACTCAAAGGAGGTTGGACCTAGTTCTCTTGTGACTACTTAGGGATTCTAGGCCGGTTCCTCTTTTGATGCATGTACAGCTGTCGAGGCTGTTGGGCAGCCTCCACCAACTTGGCCCTCTCCAGATACGTTGGGAATCTGGCTCACTGGCTTTGCAATTGCAGCACCATCTTACCTGGAGGACATCAGACAGCGGAAGGGGCTTTAGGCTTGGCTCTCACTGGAGAACTCTTAGAAAAAGAGGCTGAGACTCTAGAAAGAGTGCAGAGAAGAGCAACCAAGAGGATTAGGGGACTGGAGGCTCAAACATACAATGAACGGTTGCAGGAACCAGGCCTGGCTCGTCTAGGGAAGAGAAGGACCAGGGGAGACAGGATAGCAGGGTTCCAATATCTGAAGGGCTGCCCCAGAGAGGAGGGGCTCATGCTATTTTCCAAAGCACCTGAAGGCCAGACAAGGAATAATGAATGGAAACTGAACAAGGAGAGATTCAACCTAGAAATAAGGAGGAATTTTTCTGACAGTGAGAACAATCAACCCATGGAACAGAAGTTGCCTTCAGAAGTTGTGGGAGCTTCATCCCTGGAGGCTTCCAGGAAGAGACTGGACTGCCACTATCAGAAATGGTGTAGGGTCCCCTGCTTGGGCCGGGGTTTGGACTAAATGACCTACAAGGTCCCTTCCAACTCTGTTAATCTCTTAGAGTAACTGAGTCTTGGGACCTGGGAAAGAACTCCAATGAAACTCCTGGGAAATTGATAATGTTCTGCAGAAAATTCAATCTTGCTTACAAAAACAGTGAAAATAGGACATTCTGAGAATAAGCCAAAGCTTCTGAAACTGTTCATTCTTTTTTCTTGATATTCAACAGAATAGTTTTTTTTTCTGTCTTTATCTTTATGGAAAGGTTCATTTGCTTTTGACTGTTCCACATCCAAATGAGGACATTTGGAACCAAACATTCCTGGCTAATTAGAATCGCAAAGAGACTTCACTGCTTTTCTCTTCTCCCCCCCCCCCACTCTTCAGTTTCCCAGTGTCTGGTAGTTCTGCTGCTGTTGGCGGAGCCCGTGATTCCTGAGAAGCAAAATGACATCTGTCTGTCACTCAGCTCCAAAGCCAAGAGGGAAGTGATTCCTAGATGCCCCAGCTAAGTGCTCGAGGGAGGAGCCAGCACTGAGGTTGCAGCCCTTCACAACTGGGCCGCCATTGTGGAAGATTGGTGACATGTTAGTAGTGCGGGCCCCTTTTTTTTCTTTGACAGACAAGAAATATCTCGCAGAAAGTTCCTTTTTGCCAGCTGTGGCAATCTGTGAATTCCTCCCCATGTGCAATTTAGCTATTTTAGCAGGCTTGGTGGGGTTTTAGATTAGATTACATTAACAGAATTGGAAGGGACCTTGTAGGTCATCTAGTCCAACCCCCCATGCAAGCAGGAGACCCTACACCGTTTCTGACAAACGGCAGTCCAGTCTCCCCTTCAAAGCTTCCAGTGATGAAGCTCTCACAACTTCTGTTCCACTGATTGATTGTTCTCACTCAGAAAATTCCTCCTTATTTCTAGGTTGAATCTCTCCCTGATCAGTTTCCATCCATTATTCCTTGTATGGCCTTCAGGTTCCTTGGAAAGCAGCCTGACCCGCTCCTCTGTGGCAGCCCCTCAAATATTGGAACCCTGCTATCATATCTCCCCTGGTCCTTCTCTTCACTAGCCTAGCCATGCCCAGTTCTTGCAACCGTTCTTCATATGTTTTAGCCTCCAGCCCCCTCATCATCTTGGTTGCTCTTCTCTGCACTTTTTCTAGAGTCTTAACCTCTTTTTTATAGTGTGGTGACCAAAACTGGATGCAGAACTCTAAGTATGGTCTTACTAAGGCTTTATAGGGTGGTATTAGTACCTCCCTTGATCTTGATTGTATCCCTCTGTTAATGCAATTTAGGATTGTATTGGCTTTTTCGGCTGTCGCTGCCCACGGCTGGCTCATATTTAACTGATTGTCCACTAAGACTCCAAGATCCCTCTCACAGTCACTGCTGTTAAGCCTGGTTTCACCCGGTCTGCATGGGTACTTTTGGGTTTTCTTGCCTAAGTGTAAGACTTTACTTTTCTCTATGTTGAATTTCATCAAAATGAAATTCAATGTAAAGTCTTACACTTAGGCAAGAAAAACCAAAAGTACCCATGCAGACTGGGTGAAATCAGGCTTAATAGCAGTCATTGTTAGAGGATCTTAGAATTGCATGGCTGTCTTGTGAATCCAATCCTTACGATAAAGAGGATGAGAACAGCTTCCTAATCTGACACCTGTAAAGAGACCGGAAGGAGGAAGTCACGGCTGCATACCAGAAGCCCTGTCTCCTGAACTCAGACCTTCTCAGCAAGGGTTGCCAATCTGAGTTCAGGTTCTTGACCAGGCATTGCTCAGCCAGAGTCCCTCTCCCTGCTTAACAGAAGGTCAGTGCCTCCAGTTGTGACCAAGTCTGAGAGTCCTTTCAGTATATATACTCTCTACCCCTTCTTAGTTTAAGCAAGTGGCAAAAGCCCACCCTGAGTCTGAACCTCAGCCTGAACCCAGGTCCCAAGTATTCAAATTTGTTAAATACATAAATAAGACAATATGGATTGCATATATTTATTTGTATATTCTCCCCTTGGTGCTGGCCAACTGTAGCCTGACTCTGGGTGGCTCACAATATACAAATACAAATAAATAAATACAGTAGAATTATAGTGAAGGAAAATAGCACTTACCAGGCCAAGCAGAAGATACCAAGAATCTAGGAAAAGATTAAATAAACCTGTAGGGTATAAAGCAGATAATCTAAATGGAATATCCAAATACAAGGGAGCCAGAACATCTCTGAATTCCAGATGGGATTCTGACAGGGAGCACAATCCACCCATGGAACATACGTTGCCTTCAGAAGTTGTGGGAGCTTCATCCCTGGAAGCTTTCAAGAAGAGATTGGACTGCCACCTCTCAGAAATGGTGTAGAGTCTCCTGCTTGGGCAAGGGGCTTGGACTAGATGACCTCCAAAGTCCCTTCCAACTCTGTTAATCTCTGTTTCAGGAATATAGGTGGTGTTCCACACGAGCTGCCTTCTGGCAACCAGATGTTCACAAGACCACCCTTCCATAGCCTCAGCCCCTCCAGTTGCTTCCGATTCTACCTCCCATCACCCTGTGTGATTATGGTGGTTGCACTTGATAGGTGTTGACATCAATCACCAAACGGAGAGAGCGAGGTTGGGAAACCTTTAGCATTCTGACCCAGCTGGGCAATTCTTACATGCAGATTTACTTGACCCTAATTTTGTTGAGAGGAAGGCAGGTTGATGGTGGAAAGGATAGAGGTCTCTTAATGTTACCTCTGAAATCTTCAAGATGGTTCAGGCTGATATATGCCAGGCCAAGAATATAACTTCATTATTTTTGTTTTTTTGAGACCACTTGGGAAGAGTAGCATCCATTTTAAATATACAGGTAGTTCTCAATTTATGACCAAAATTAAGCCCAAAATCTCTGTTGCTGAGTGAGACAGTTGTTAAGTAAACTTTGCTCCATTTTACGACCTTTCTTGACACAGTTGTTAAGTGAATCTGGATTCCCCATTGACTTTGCTGATCAGAAGGTCTCACATGATCGCAGGATATTGTAACCGTCATAAGTATGAGTCAGTTGTGCCTGAATTTTGATCACGTGACCATGGGGATGCTGCAACAGTCATAAGTGTGAAAAACAGTCATAAGTCACTTTTTTCAGTACTGTTGTAACTTCATTAAATGAATTGTTGTAAGTCAAGGACAGCAGGACAATAGGATAACCAGCAGCAAGGAAGGCCTTGTTGCAGGACGTCTGCTCACTGCTTTTGTGGGGAACAAAACCTGCAGTCTGGTCCACAGGCTAAACTGCAGAGCCCAACAGGATGTGAATATAAAGTGAGTTTGGAAAGATGCTACTTTTTTGCCATAAGTGCAGAAAAACCTGCATGAAACCCTAAGAGATTTAACGTATTTGACAGATTAATGCAGTAGAAGACCTTGTAGATCATCTAGTCCAACCCTCTACCCAAGCAGGAGACCCTCCACCATTTCTGACCGATGGCAGTCCAGTCTCTTCTTGAAAGCCTCCAGTGATGAAGCTCCACAACTTTCCAAAGGCAACTTCTGTTCCATTGAGTTGATTGTTCTCACTGTCAGAAAGTTTCTCCTTATTTCCAGGTTGAATCTCTCCTTGTTCAGTTTCCATCCATTCTTCCTTGTCTGGCCTTCAGGTGCTTTGGAGAATAGCCTGACCCCCTTCCTCCTCTCTGTGGCAGCCCCTCAAATATTGGAAGATGCTATCCTGTCTCCCCTGGTCCTTCTCTTCACTAGACTAGCCAGGCCCAGTTCCTGCAACCGTTCATCGTATATTTGAGCCTCCAGTCCCCTCATCATCCTCTTTCATCATCATGCTCTTCTCTGCACTCTTTCTAGAGTCTCAATACATAGGCCCATTTGAATGATTTGGAAGCTGCTTGGCAGAATCCTGCTGATTTGTTATAATCTGACTGTATGAAAGGGAGGCCTTCTGCAGACCATGTGGGACAGAGTGGAGATACCTTCTGCAGGTGTCCATTCAGTGAGTGGAAATTGGTTTGTCTGAGCTCCTTCCCCAGAGATCAGGAGAGCCATGGGCAGTGTAGTTGTGTGTGTGTGTGTGTGTGTTGATGTTAGGGGAGCAGCCCTGTAAGATGTGGCCAAACACCCCAACCCCAGCAACAAGGGCAGGAGGAAATGCAGAGTAGCACTAGGATTTCTTCTTCGGTCAGTGTGTTCCTTTCTGGCACAGAGTGATGGCTGGTGTGAGATGAGTTTGCAGGCTGTGCGTAATCAAAGGGGCTATTTTTGGAGGCACTGCCTGCTCTGATTGAATGAATCCAGTCCAGATGCTTTGTATTTGGCTTGCCCTGTCCTGCAGGTGTGGACGATGGGTATCTCTGCTGTGCCTCTGCAGTCGGCTGATCAGCCACAGCTCAGGGTGCCTCTGGCTCTTGAGGTTCAACACACTTGCAGAAATGTAGGCTTTCTTATAGAATCAGATTAACAGATTAAGAGAGTTGGAAGGGACCTTGTAGGTCATCTAGTCCAACCCCCCCTCCCCTACACCATTTCTGACAGATGGCAAACTTCACATGGTAAAAAAGCCTCCCTTTTTTTGGTATAGGAAGTGATCAGGAGTCAGAGAATGGAAATCCGCACTTAAACAAAATTCCCCAGATTTCCTCCTCCCAAATCGCTTTGGGTCTTGACTTTGGCCGAAGGACAGCAGCACCTGAGAACGGATTTCCCCCGGGAAAGGTTCCCCCTGACCTGGACACTTCTCTTTGGGGTTACAAGGGTGCCGAACCGTTAGGTTGTGGTTGTAGCCAGATGCACAAGAGGCCATGATTAGCCACTGGGGGTGTTCAGATTTCTGGGTTTCTTTTGGGGGTTGTCCTGGTTGCTTTGAGAAGCTCAACAGTTGCCCAGTTGGATGACCGCCATAGAAACATGAGTTGCTTGGGAGGGTATGAACGCTGAATGTCTGTGCTCCAATCAGGGTGTGGGTTCCTACAATGCCAGGTTTATTTATTTATTCATGAGATTCATTTTTTAATACCACCTTTATTATTTTTTAAAATAACTCAAGGCAGCAAACATGCACAGTACTCCTTCCTCTTTCTATTTCTCTGCAACAACCCTGTGAGGTAGGCGGGGCTGAAAGAAGAACTGGCCCAAAGTCATGGCTTTCATAGGTAAGGCGAACTCACAACCTCCTGCTTTCCCGCCTGGTGCCTTTACCACTGAAGCAAATTGATTTTGCTTTGTATTTTGCTGCATTTTTCATTTCTTCCTTAACTAATGTACTAGTGTCCTCATGTGCATTTATGGTGATCTCATAACTGAGGCATTCTTTAATAAGGATGGGGAAATCTGTATACTACTTGGCAACTTTAATTTATTGCTTTTGTTACTGGCTCAAATTTGATTTTTGGAATTTGAGGTTTTTAATAGTTTGCACTGAAAATTACATTAATTTTGGTGCATTTAACCTTTAGTTCCATTTTTCTCGACAATTTTGTCTACTGTGTATAACTTTTGCAAACATTTTCTCATAATGTAATTTATTTTGCACATTTGTTCAGAATATATATACTTTTTGGGTGGATTGTTCCTGAATACGCATTACAAAGGCGCATAACAATTTTTGGATAATTCCACATTTTGAGTGAGAATTAAGTTTTGGTTTGTGTACCAGGTTTTTTTAAAATGTGAAATTAAATGTTTACTTTTAGTCTCCCATCGTTAATCTGCAGTGAAGTTGAATATGTTTTGTGGTTGTGGTCCATCAAAAGCTGTCGTCACATCCAGGAGAAAGCCAGATTTGACAATCAGGCTGGGCTTCTAAATAAATTTAGGCTTAATTTCTGAGGAAAACTACTTGGATCTGTTTGCTGGGCCAAGGCCTGGTTGCTGGGAATCAAGCTTGGTGCAGATGTAAGACCATGCATGGCAGGAGAAAATGGGCCATCTTTGGATTTTGCTGGCCAGTAGTTGAGAATGGCTCAGAACTGGCTACGGCATCCTCTGTTCTCATCCGTGTAGAACACACACTTTTGGGAGACGGGGTTAACTCGACAACCTCCACCCTTTTCAGCACCATTTCTCGGGATCGTTGTGATGGCTTAGCAGGTTTCCTGGCAGGGCCAGGGTGGCTTTCTTGGCAGGCTGCCTGGTTTTGCAATCTGCTCCTCGGTGCCCCTCTTGCCCGCACTTGACCCAAGCAGTTGAGTGGGGTTGTGGATTCGATGGCTTTGTTGGTTCTCTTTTCTCCGGAAGTAACTTCTTCCATCCTCACTCCGAGCCGTACTTGTTGCAAGCTTGGTCAATGTCCACTTCTTTGGCCAAGACGTACCAGTCATGCAGGGTTGGGGGGGGGCTCTTGAGATGCAGATGTTCTAAATGTCATTGTTCAGCCCATCCTTGAAACAGCTGATGAGGAAATCTTGCGGCCAGTCTGTATGCCAGGTGATGGAACTCTTTGGTGTACTCGGCTATCCCTCTGCGACCCCAGCAGATGGTCTTGATGCGATCCCTCTCTTTGTGGTCAGCCAGGGTCAAGGGCATTTTCATGGTGAAGCATGACCATCCAGTGAGTGACGGCTCCTTCAAGCGGCAGGGTGATGCCCCTCACCGTGGCGCCTTCTGTAGGTATTTTGGGCCCATACTCCTGCATGTAGTCAGGACGTGAGCCAAGAAGAACTCCAGTTGCTGGGGGTCCCCATTACATTTCACCCTGAGGGGTGGGGTCTTCTCACTCTTCACCTTCACCTGGGCAGCCCTGGTGGCCCCCATTGAAGCTGCTCCTGCATCTGCAGCCGTGGTGGCAAGGGTCGCCGAAGCACCTAATGTGGTGGCCACCGGTGAAGCCCTCCATTCCTTGTCTTCCACTCGAGTCTGCCGGGCCTCGATTGTGGTGGTCTTGGCAAGGGGTTGCTGAGGTTAGAGGATTTTGAAGGTATTCATCATGAACCTCATGGCTTGCTTCATCAGCTGGTCAACATGGTCAGGTTCTCTGCTTTCCTCCTTGCCATCGTCGAGCTCTTCCAGCTTCACTTGTCGCTCCCATCACTGGGGTCTGTGGCTGCCATGGATGAGGGTTACTCCCTTGGCCCTTCCTTCCCAGTCATCCTTCTTCCCAATGCCTATGGACCACCTGGTTTTTGATGAGTCCCCCAGGCCTCCAGCCTCTTCCGTCCACTCGGAGAGGTCAAGTCTTAACCTGGTCCTGCTGCTTCCTGCCCCTAGAAAGTTTCCTAGGATGTGCAGGGGGAAGACCAGCTGCTCAGGTCTGATCTGGATCTGGATGTTGATTGCCCGGTTCATGTGGGATCCCATCAGATCAGCAGGAATTGCCTTTCAGTTCAGCTTTTCAGAAGACCTGGCCCTGCATGTGCAGACCCCCAACGGTAGCTCCCTCTCCCCTGGGCATCTTCAGAATCGGTGGGTTTTCATCGATTCCAGATGTGGTTTGAGTTTGCCCTCCCTCCGTGCCCAGCTGGCTGAATTCAGAGTCAAAGGCTGGGAAGAAAGGAGGGCTCAGGACTCAGGGAGTGCAGGCCAAGAATGCAGCCATGGGGGGAAATCAGTAGGGATGGAGAGAAGGAAACAAGAGACGGGGTTGAATTAGGTGTTGTGGAAAAGGAGATTAAAGTCACCAGCATTTGATGTTAAGATTTCTTGAGTACAACATAAATAGAATTGTGTTACATACTATACAAATTCACTTAGTTCAGTGAGATTCCTTTCCCAATAAGCCTGATTTGATTGTACGAGGAAGAAACAATTTCACATAAACTTTCTGGGCAGTAACTCCTTTGGAACTCACAGGATAAATTCCGTACACAAAATGTAGACAAAGTTCTTTTTAAGGTTTTAGCTGAAAATTGAAAGGAGATGTAAGCGAAATTATTTCCATGGATTCTTTTCCAGGAAGAGAATGGCTAAGTTTTATTCTGTGAGGGAAATACTGTACCTAAGATGTTCCAGTTAGACTTGAGGATAAAAGCAGATGGTTTCAACATACAGGAAAACGTTTCAAGAAAGAGTGTTATTCTCCCAAATAAATAAATAAATAAATAAATAAATAAAAAGACATTTTTGTGGCAAGACATAGAGCAACAAAATATAGCTTAATAATTGGAAACAGCTCTTCTTTGAATAAGTCAGTAGCCAGCCTTCTCCAAACCTATGCAGGAGCCGAGAGAGGAAAACAGATCAGAGATCAGGAGAAATACAGTTAATAAATCCTAAGGGTTCAAGTCTAACTGGTTGGCTTAAAAAGTGGCAAAAACATCACCCTCTGGTTTTACTTACATCCTGCTTTTCTCATGTATCTTGCTCTAGTCAACAGCAGCACAGATGTCTATGGAGATTCTCCCTCATCCAGGTCGTGGCTGTCCCAAAGGGGCTTTTTCAAGAGGCAACTGGACTTTCTCGTTTTTTTCTTTCTTTTGAAGACGTTTCACTTCTCATCCAAGAAGCTTCTTCAGCTCTGAAGTATGGGTCCAAAGTACCTTCAGCTTCTCTGAAGGTACTTTTAGGTTAGGGTTACTACTTTACCCTAACCCTAATGTTTCTCATCCAAGAAGAAGCTTCTTGGATGAGAAGTGAAACGCCTTCAAAGAAAAACCAGAAAGCCCAGTTGTACATTTGGGACAACAGCACAAATATTACTTTGGATTTTGTCCTTGGTCTGGTTTTGGTATCCCTGATTATATTCAGATTCAGCTTGGATGTCTTCTGAAGTGCCAGACCAAGTTGAACCAAACCCTGCAAAGTGGAAACACTGGCTGGCCGTGTTCCGAAGGCCTCCTGTTTCTGGGGGCCATTTTATTTATCCTGATGGCCTCAAAGCAGGTCATAGAACATAGAATAACATAGTTGGAAGGGACATCGGAGGTCTTCTAATCCAACTCCTTGCTCAAGCAGCAGACCCTGTTCCATTCCTATTCCAGTATGACTGTAAACTTGTTGCTGGTATCCTTAAGATTTATATTGACTGTTTCCCTATGACTATCATTAAGTGTTGTACCTTATGATTCTTGACAAATGTATCTTTTCTTTTATGTACACTGAGAGCGTATGCACCAAGACAAATTCCTTGTGTGTCCAATCACACTTGGCCAATAAAGAATTCTACTCTATTCTGTGCTATTCTATTCCAGACAAGTGACTGTCCAATCTCTTCTTGAAAACCTCCAGTTATGGAGCACCCACAACTTCTGGAGGCAAGTCATTCCACTGATTAATTGTTCTCGCTGTCAGGAAATCTCTCCTTAGTTCTAGGTTGGAGCTCTCTGATAAGTTTCAATATGTTACTTCTTGTCCTGCCCTCAGATGCTTTGGAGAATAGATTGACCTTCTCTTCTCTGTGATAGCTCCTCAAGTACCGGAAGACAGTAATCAGGTCACCTTAATTCTTCTTTTCAATAGGGTAGACATACCTAACTCCCTCAACCATTCATCATATGGTTTAGCCTTTTATCATCTTCTGTTGCTGTTCTCTTCACGCTTCTAGGACACTTTGTTTTGTCCTATGGTGACTTGAAGTGTATGCAGCCTTACTAGCACAGTATAAACTGGTTTTATCACTTCTCGTGATCTTGATTGTTGATGCAACCCATGACTGCATTGTCTTTTTTGGCAGCCACAGCACACTCCTGGTTTATAATTAAGTGGTTGTCTACTAGGAGTCTTAGATCCCTGTTATAGTTACTACTGTTGGGCCAGGTACTGCCTATTCTGTACCTTTGCATTTGGTTTTTCTTCCTTAGGTTCAGGACTTTACTTTTTTCACCACTGAATTGCAGCTTGTTGGATGGGGCCTAATGCTCAAGACTGTCAAAGATCCTTCTGAATCTTGAGTCTATTTCCCAAAATGTCAGCAATTCCAGCCACCCTCTCCCTCCGGTGTCATCTACAAATTTGACAAGCTTCCCTTCTGTATCCGCATCTAAATCATGTATGAAGATACTATACTGGGCCTAAGACAGAACCTTGGGGTTCCCCAGAGCAAGCTTCCCTCCATGTAGATGTAGTTCTACTGAGGATTACACTTTGAATGTCAAGATAGTTATGAATCCATCCATTCATCTGGTGATGATGCTGTCTATCCCGCATTTTTCAATCTTAACCAAGTAGTAGGTTGTGGTCTACTTTGTCAAATGCCTTACTGAAGTCCAAGTATACTATGTTCATAGCATTTCGCTGGTCCACTAATTTAGTCACTTCTCAAAGAAGGCAATACGTTTTGTCTGGCATGATCTGTTTTTAACAACCCCATGCTGGCTTCTCATAATCATCTTGTTCATTTCTAGGTGCTCACCAATGCACTGCCTGACTATCTTCTCCAGGATTTTCCCAGTTATTGATCTCAAGCTGATTGACCAATAATTTCCTAGATCCATTTTGTTCCCCTTTTGGTAGATTGGTACCACCTCAGCTCTTTACCAGTCCTCTGGTCATTCCCCTGGGTTACAGGAGCTTTGAAAGATCACATTCAATGGCTCCTTGGTTATGTCTGCCAGCTATAGGAAGGATTTTGCTCAGAGGTACAGTAGAGATGAAAAGATAGGTGGGCAGACAGGTAGGCAAGGTTGTTCAGAAGATGCTAACAGACGAGACTATTTGTTGCTGTGGGTTGACTGTAGAGTCCTTGGTGCTCTCTGAGCATGATTGTTTTCTTGCAGACATTTTATTACCCAACAAGGTAACATCATCAGTGCACTTTTATGTTACAAAATTGGCTTCCAAAACATCTGCCAAAAAACCAACTGAGCTCAGAGAGCATTAAGAGCCCACAGATATTGCCCTCCTGAGCAAGGTATGGCAGCCTATAGGTAAGAACAGAGATGTGGAAAGAATCGTAGCTTCAACAACATTGCATTGTGTGGAATTCATCTCAGACTTCCTGGAGTAGTCTAGGAATTGAACTTGGACCTTTGGCAGGAAAAACTGAGGGAGGGGGAGGCTTAATCAGGTGGTATCAAAACACCAAAATAAGTGAACCCCAACCTCTTGGTGAACTTATGATTTGGATCCTCACTTCTTAGGATAGCTTTCCCTGTAGTCTTCAAGAAATGCACCCAAAGCAAGTGGGGAATGTAGTCTGACTATGGTGGAACAACCCTTGAGATCCGATGGAAATATTTCTTCTGATAAAGAAGGGAGCAAGGGAGGGACGTGGCCCCACCGCTGAGCATGGGAACGGCGAAAAGAGTACTCAGTGCGAGTTTGTCACAAAGATCCGCAAATGGGGAACAACCTGGCAGAAAAGTTTATAGCTTATTTTTTGGCTGCAACATCCTCAGTTCAACCCCCCCTTCCAAGAGAGACTCTCTCCCCCCCTTCCCCCCCATTTTCTACAGGCCAGCAAGGAAGGCAGCTTTGCTTGGAGAATGGCTCTTCCCACCAAAAATGGGGGAGGGAAAAAGTTGGTCCCGGAGAGGAGATGTCAGCAGGACTTTTTTTGTCAACAAGCGATGCAAAAACTATCCAAGAAATATCTTTAAAAATAGGGCATCTGTTAGATTTCTCTAAGCTGCAGGATTCTCAAATGTCACTGGAGCCGTGTTTGGGTTTTATGCAGAGCACATCTGGCAGTTATTTCAGAAACGCTGAGTCAGCAGAGAGCTCCGTGCTGGCACAGCTGCCCCCACAATTCTATTTGTTTTGACCGTTAGCGGAGGCGAGATTGTAAGTGAAGCTTTCTGGTTTCCTTTCTACGGGTGTTGCTGGGGGTCTCCCAACACAGAGAGAGGGAGCTGGCTGGGAATTGAAAGGGGACTCGGGGCCAACTTGGCTGCCTCAGCTGTGGACAGAACTGGGCGTCTTCCAGGTGGCAGAGGGGGCTCTTGTGGGCCCAAAGGCCGCTGTTGCAGTCGCTTCTTCATTTTGTCCAGTGTGAAAAATAGCCATCCAGATCTAGCTGGGCTTCTCTAAAAGTTTTGTTTTTCAGCCTGAAAAAGGAAAAGGAGGGACGCCTGTATCATGTTGACTCTTCTTCCCCTCCATGACAAGGGAAAATATTTTGAGGCGATATCCCAGTGCACCCCTGAGGCAGCCTCTTTTGTGCAGTCCTGGGCAGGCAGAACCGCTCTGAGATGGAAGCTCATCATCCCTGGAGGCTTCCAAGAAGAGCCTGGACTGCCGTCTGTCAGAAATGGTGTAGGGTCTCCTGCTTGGGTAGGGGGGGTTGGACTAGATGACCTACAGGGTCCCTTCCAACTCTGTTAATTTGAATCTGAGATGGTGGAAGCTTCCCCCATGAGGCAACCTCTTGCCAATTTTCATTGAGGAAAAAAGGCAAATGCCTTTATTAGGTCCCCCAGGAGGGAGCTTCTTCTATCCTGCAAATATCTTCTGAGTCTTTCTGAGCCTGCTTGGCCCGTGGCCCCAGCCACGACCCTCCTCTGCACCATCCCTGAGCCACAGGAAGCCCCCTTTGCCCCAGAAGGACTGAACCAGCCAGAGCTGGCTTTCCAAAAGTCTTGGCTAGAGGGGTTTTTCCCTGCCCACCCACAGAGCAGGAGGGTTTTCTCACATAGAACCAGAGGTGGGTTGCAGCAGGTTCTGACCAGTTCTGGAGAACCAGTAGCGGAAATTTTGAATAGTTTGGACTCAAACTAGTACTTTACCGGTAGTAAAAATTCTGACTGGCCCCGCCCCCATCTGTTCTCTGCCTCCCGAGTCCCAGCTGATTGGGAGGAAATTGGGATTTTGCAGTATCCTTCCCCTGCCACGCCCACCAAGCCACACCCACCATGCCATGCCATGCTCACCAAGCCACGCCCACAGAACCAGTATTAAAAAAATGTGAATCCCACCATTGCATCGAACCTTTCTGCTATGGAGGATGGCTCAGGTGGTCACAGGGTCTTCCCTTTGTGCTGTAAACAGAGGCCGAAGAAGGACCAGGCCTCCCTCCTGTGGCGGATAGAATTGGAATGGCCTTAATAACATGGCTCTTGGCTCCTCGTCTTCCTTTCTACATTTGAATTTTAGAATAGAATAGAGCTGGAAGGGACCTTGGAGGTCTTCTAGTCCAGCCCCCTGCTCAAGCAGGAGAACTTATACCATTTCAGATAACTGACGGTCCAGTCTCTTCTTAAAAACCTCCAGTGATGGAGCGCCCACGATTTCTGAAGGCAAACTGTTCCACTGCTTAATTGTCCTCACTGTTAGGAAGTTTCTCCTTCATTCCCGGTTTGCTTCTCTCCTTGATTAGTTTCCATCCATTGTTTCTTGTCCTGTTTCTCTGGTGCTTTGGAGAATAATTTGACCCCCCTCTTCTTTGTGGCAGCCCCTCAAGTACTGGAATACTGCTATCATGTCACCCCTAATTCTTCTTTTCTTTAGACTTAGCCAGACCCAAATCCTGCAGTTGTTCTTCATATGGTTTAACCTCCAGCCTTTGAACATTTTAGTTGCTCTTCTCTGAACTTTTTCCAAAGTCTCAACATCTTCTTTGTAATATGGTGACCAGTGGTGGGTTTCACTTACCTTTGCTACCGGTTCGCTTGTGCGTGTGCGTGCTCGCTTCACTTATGCACACGCCACTTTTGCGCGTGCACAAATTGTATTTGATGATGTCAGCCACTTCTGCTACGGTTTGCCCGAACTGGAGCGAACCGGTAGCAATCCACCACTGATGGTGACCAAAATTTGTTGCAGTATTCCAGGTGTGGCCTTACTAGAGTTTTGTAAAGCGGTACTAATACTTCACGTGATCTTGATTCTATGCCTCTGTTTCTACAACCCAGGTTTGTATTAGCTTTTTTGGCAGCTGCTGCACACGGCTGGCTCATATTCAAATGATCATCCCCTAGGACTCCAAGGTCCCTCTCACAGTTACCGTTTTTGAGCCTGCCTGCCTTTGTCCATTCTTTCTTCTAATGAACAAGGACCATAAGACCCTACCTCAAATGGGTGGAAATGATGAGTCCACTAATGGAGAAGATGGCAAGGAGTTGATGGACAGCAGGGAGAAAGTGCTTAATTCAGTCTCTGCATCTGTCTTTATGCAAAAGGAAAAAATAATCCAATTTATTAAAAGCACTACCGTAGGAGACAGAATAGAAATGCAAATAAAACCAGGAAGAAAATAGAAATAGAACACCTATCCACTGTAGATAATTTCAAATTGCTGGGACCAGATTATGTAGGCGTACAGCAGTTCTGATGAGGACAGGCTGGGTGCAGTTGGTTGGCCTTTTGTGAGTCCATGTGGTAATGATACTTTCTATCACACAAGCTGTGGTCTACTTTATCAAATGCTTTACTGAAGTCCACTATGTCCACTGCATTTCACTGGTCCACTAATTCAGTCACTTGGTCAAAGGATGCCATAAGGTTTGTCTGGCATGATTTGTTTTTGATAAACCCATGTTGGCTTCAAGCAATAGCTTTGTTTGCTTTTAGGTGTTTGAAGATTCATTGCTTGATTATCTTTTCCAGGATATTCCCAGGTATGATTGGTCTGTAGACCACCGTTTAAATATGAGCCAGCAATGTGCTGCAGTTGCCAAAAAAGCCAATGCAGGCATAGGCTGCATCAACAGAAGGGTAATATCAAGGTCACATGAAGTATTAGTACCACTTTATAATGCCCTGATAAGACCACACATGGAATATTGAGTCCAGTTTTGGTCACTATGCTACAAAGAAAATGTCTAGACTTTAGAAAGAGTGCAGAGAAGGACAAAAAAGGTCATAGGGGACCAAAGGATAAGGGGTAAAGTGAATAATTGTGGGAACTGTGTAGGTCTAGCGTATCAAAGAGAGAAACTGGGATGACATGATAGCAGTCTCCTGTCAGTTGAGGGGATGTTACAGAGAAGAAGAGGGCAATTTTTTTTTAATTGAAAAGTTTTAAAAAGTTTACATATATATCCCCCCTTCCCTCCACCCTCCCCAACCCTCCCCCTCCCACCCACCTCCCTCCCTACTTCCCAGAGCAAGATGCAGGGTATAACATTCAACAAGCATAATCTAACATAGTCTAATTAATTATAACCTCTTACATCCCTCTAATACTTTAACTCCCCATTTACCAAACTAAATTTGAATACATAATAACATCTCTCTATCTATTTGTAAGCTATTTTAAATTTTTTAGTCTGATATTTACTTTGAATATAATCTATCCATCTTCTCCATTCTATCATATATTTCTCATTTGACTAGTCCTTCAAATACACTGAGATCTTTGCCATCTCTGCTAAGAGGTCGAATTATTTATCATAGAACATCAAGGGACCTTGGAGGTCATCTAGTTCAAGCCCCCGCTCTAGCAGGGGACCCTATATTATTTCAGACAAATGGCTGTACAGTCTCTTCTTGAAAGTCTCCAGTGATGGAGCACCCACAATTTTTGAAATCATGCTGTTCCATTGGTTGATTGTTCTCACTGTCAGGAAATTTCTCCTTAGTTCTAGGTTCTTGGTTAGTTTCCATTCATTGCTTCTTGTCTGGCCTTCTGCTGCTTTGGGAAATAAGTCGACCCCCCTCTGGAATTAAGGAGAAACTTTCTAACAGTGAGGACAGTCAACCAGTGGAACAGAAGTTGCCTTCAGAAGTCGTGGGTGCTCCATCACTGGAGGCTTTTGAGAAGAGACTGGGCAGCCATTTGTCTGAAATGGTTTAGGGCCTCTTGCTTGAGCAGGGGGCTGGAGTAGAAGACCTCCAAGGTCTTTTCCAGCTCTATTCTGAATTTGAATTTATCTTTTAGCCTCCAGTCCTGGTTGCTTGGTTGCTCTTCTCTGCACTCTTGGTTGCTTTGCACTCAATCTTGGCTGCTCTTCTTTGCACTCTTTCCAGAGCCTCAGCAACTTTTTTTATATTGTAGTGACCAAAACATTTTAAAAACTTTGTTCAAAACTATCCCCCAAAGCATAGTGCTTGTGTGTGAGTGTGTGTGTGTGTGTGTGTGTGTGAGTAGCACAAGATGCCGTGGGTGGAAGCTTCAGATAGAGACCCAATCTGGAAGTAAGGCTGGTGGGATCGTTTGCACCCCCAGAGTCGTGGATCCTCTATCAGTGGAGATTGCCAAGAAGAGCTTGGACAGCCATTTGTCTGGGATAGTATAAGATCTCCTGTCTTGGGCAGGAAGTTGCACTAGAAGACCTCTGCTTTTATGAGAATAGGAAGGAATTCAGTGGGGGTACAGACTCTGTAGCACATCTTTGTGGTTGTGAGTCTTTGGATGGAGCAGAATCAGTTTTTCCGTTTTAGTGAAGAACTGGTGACAGCAAAGGGATGGATACAGCCAGGTAGTTTGCATCTGCTTAATGTCAGTCAGCACATGAGTAAATCAGGTTTCTGCAAAGAGCCTGGGAAGGAGGGAAAGGGCAGAACGTCCAGCCTTGGATTCCCATCTCCTGCTCCGTCTCCCCCAGGTTGAACAGCAACCAGCTCACATGTAATCTTCCCCTGAGCCCCCGAGGAGCCAGGCCTTTTGTCATGGATGAACAGCTTACAGTGCTCTGACATTGACTTGGCTAACGAATGGGCCAAGTTGCACAAATAGCTCCAGTATTGGAATGTGGCTGGGTTGGAGTGGACTGCTTGCAAAAAGCCTTCATGTGAATGGCACCCTCTTGGGGTGCACTTAGCGGCAGGGTCCATGAATTCTGCCAGATTCACTCTAGCCAGACCAGGGTTTGGATGCTGGACAGAGGTGGGCTTTGCATTCTGTCACAACCGGTTCACCCAGCACTGGAAATGTGTGAGTGCCATCCGCATATGCATACAGCGACAAACAACACAGCAATTTGCTCACGTGTGCCGTCTGCACATCTGGTCTGAACTGGCTGAATCCCACCTCTGATGCTGGAGCCTCCTGAGTGCCCATTGTGGGGAAGGGTAGCCTGCCTGCCTCAAGGGCACTTCTCTGGGCTTTCTCTTTGGAAGGAATGGGAAGCCCACAGAAACAGTGTCAGGCTGTCTCCTACGGCCTCTGTAGAGGGACAAGAGACACAGTTGTGGCTCTGCTGAGGAGAAGGCCGCCAAGGGCCAGGAGCCCCAACCATCAAGGCAGTGGCCAGGACCAGAGGCAGCTTGCTGAAGAAGACCAGATGTGCCTCCTCTCATTGGAGATCCAGGCAAAGATTAATTACATCCTAAGTTAAATCTCACAGGTTTGGTGTTCTTGGATGCATCACAAGCTCTGACTTTGATATAGCACACGTTAATAATTCAACCGAGATTGTTTATGAGTCAGTTTGTGTTTTTGGCACATTTGTGGTTGGCATTCACGCTCAGTCCACAGAACCATTTCCCATTAACTGTTTGGTTACTCTTGTTCCTGGCCTGGAAATGCACCATGAGTTTTCTTGCAACAAGCAAGCAATTCTGGGTTTGCGGCTTGGCCTGCATTCCTTGAGTCTCCCTGTAAGAAGCAGAGGAATGGAGACGCTTGCGAGGAAGAAGACGTCTTGAGGAACAGGTTGGAAAAGGACTATTCATATGTGGAAGGCCTTGACAACAGTTACTCAGGCCCTTTTCAGTTGACCTGGGCTGCCCCGGCCACCCAGTGGCCTTCCGGTCCAGTTCAGGGTCCTGTCAAGCTGTTTGGGTCTCAGGGCCAAGATAACTGCAACTGCCTGTCCAGCCAGAACCTGTCCAGCTGATGCCTGAAGATGGAGGGGATGCTGCCAAATCTCCCCTCCTTTCTCATGGGAGGATAAAGGGTGAGAATCTGGAAGGGGGACTTCGGGGCTGGAGCTTGCATCCTGGGCTGACAATAGCAATAGCCCTTAGACTTATATACCGCTTCACAGTGCTTTCCAGCCCTCTCTAAACGGTTTGCAGAGTCAGCCTCTTGTCCCCAACAATCTGGGTCCTCATTTTACTAGAACTCACTGTCTGCTGGTTTCCAGCCTCAGGCCATAACCGCTAGAGACCAGACTGGCTCTCAAGATGTCATGCAAATACACTCAAATAAATAAATACATGCCCAAAGATGCTTGGATGTTGCAGCTGGACAGAAAAATGGAGGAGGCTGCCAAATTCAGATGGCATTAAGCAAGCATATGAGGATTTAATCCACTCTGCCCAGGGCTGCGCCTTCTCATCCCATCAAAGTTGTCTTGACACTTACTAAAGTCAACGGCTTGTTTGTTTTGAGCATCTTAACCACAAACTCTTTTGCCAGTTTCCTTTCCTTCCCGGCCCCTTCCGCGTGCCTTGGCCTGTTTTAAGTCCCTTCCAGCTCTGCTTTGACTGATTGATTGACTCGGTCTGAATAGGGAGAAGAGAGAAACTTTTAGGATATGTGCTAAATGGTGCCTGTCCAGGGTTTGGCTCGATTGCTATCCTGGGTGTGTATCTAATTCTGCTTTGGTTGATGATTTCTGGTTTTTGTACAGTTCCATTGTTGTGACTGAACTGCCCAGGGTTCTGTGGGATAGAGATAAATTGCTCTGACTTTAAACAAACCAACAATTAAACAAATTAATAATGACCTCTCCGTTTCTCTTCACTTTTTGGCTTCCCAGCTGCAAGCTATGTTGTTCAGAATCGTTATTTAAAATCTTTCATCAACAAAACTACTAACATTTGTAACTTTTCCTTAATGAACATTCATAGGATTGGTTGGTTCTGCACTCAGCCAGTTCACGCCCTGATCATCTCACATGCAAATTCTCTCAATTACTGGTTGCCAGTAATTTTCTCCATCCACTGATCTGAGCCCAAAGCACGCTGTTCACATGTTCTGTCCCCCTCCCCTTCTTTCCCTCACCAGTTCCTACACCAGTGGAATATACACTAAGAGTGCCAGCTTGTTAGTATGGACTTGTGGCGCTTCTATTTTCCTGTGCGCTGCTCCCACTATCCATCAATGGGTTAACTTCTTCAGCCTTTGGCAATAACTGAGTGAGAGCTCAATTTCCCTTTCCTGTGGCCCTGCCACGCCCCCAATCCCATGATCCCCCAGTCTTCACTCAGTTATTGGCAAAGACTGAGGTGTCCATCAGAGCTCCAGGCTTCAGAAGCCTATTTTTTCTTTCCCTTCCTTAGCGTTTCCTTAGGTTTTTATTTTATTTTTGACTAGTTTTACTGTTTTTCGCGTTTCCCTGCCTTGAAAGCCGAAACAGGAAGATCGGCTCAACAGCTGAGAGGCGGCGACGTTTTCAGCCGCCCACGCGTCCCGCTCGGCAGAGGCTTTCACCAGCCTCCCTTACAAGCAAGGGGGGGGGGAGAGCGAGCGGAGACATCTACCCCCGCCTGAGGGGACGGAGGAAGCAGCGGCGGAGCAGCGAAGGGACTGCAGAGAGCGGTAAGACGAGCTGCCGCTCCTCCCAGGAAACCTCCAAAGCTGTCCCTCACTGTGCGCGGCAGGCGGTAGGACCCTCGGGCCGCCGCCGTGAGTCCGCAGCCGGCATAGCCCAGCGCAACGCTTCAGGGGAGCAGCGCGGGAGGCATCCAGCCCCCCCTCCTTATCTTCGTTGCCAGAGCCCTTGGGGCCAATTTGGGCTGAGCGCGGCAGGCGGTAGGACCTTCGGGCCGCCGCTGTGAGACCGCAGCTTCCCCAGCCTCGGAATCCAAAGCCACGTGCTCCCGCCATTTTGGTGGACCCCCCCCCCGGGGCCGCCATCTTGTCTTCACCTTCACGAGGCTAGCCCCTCCCACAGTGGCAGTTGGAGGCCTGCAGGGCCATTTCAAAGGGCTTTTCGCTGCAAAGGGATTGGGGACCCTCGGGCTCCATTTCCCAGGAGGCACAGGCGAGTAATCCAGGGCACAGCCAAAGCAAACTCGCTGAGGGGCCAGAATGGCAACCATGGCCATGTCAGATGACCCTTTTTCATCAGACCCGGAGTTAGAGGCAAGCCCACCTCGCAAGGAGGCTAGATCCTCTAAAAAGCACTCAAAGAAGCGATCCTCCAATCATAAGGACCGGGGGGGAAAGGAGCCCCAGTTCCATGACAAGGACGCTGCAAGGCGCCACAAAACCCTAGAGCGCCTCTATGCTAAGGCACAGATGGACAGAGCGACAGCACCAGGTCAGGAGCCTGATTCTCCCAGGCCCACCGCCCAGACACGCGCAGAGGTGAGCACCGGCATCACAAGCCTGACAGAGCTGACCCTCACACCGGCAACCCCGAGCGCAGCTGGGCTCTGCCAGGAGTTACCACGGGCCAGAGGAGTCTCTCGCTCATTGCCGGATATCCCGTTATCAGGCTCACCTCACTGGCGCCACCGTGGGGCGGAAGCAACATTCACTCCAACGGCAGCTGGCCTCCGTGCCCCAGAGGGACCCCTCCCAGCCAGCCAGCTAGACTTCCAGACTATGTTCTCAGCCGCAATGTCTTCCTTTCTGGCTGCAGGCTGGCAACAGGCCGCAGGGGGGCCCCCTCGTCAACTACCAGCTCAGGGGGCGCCCCAACGGCAACAGGCCCGGCACCAACAGGCGCACACCCAGTCATCCTCATCAGAGGATTCAGACCAGGCCGAGGATGGTCCTGAGACCCTCGAGTTTTCTGAAGATGAAGGTCTGAGGCCAGATTCTCCGGCTTTCACGGGCCTGTTCCGTCCAGCCCTATTTAAGTCGCTCCTACACAAGGCACGCCTCACAACCAATTTGGGCGTGCCGGGGGACATCTCTTTGCCGGAACCCGCGGCCGCGGGTCCCCACGATGCACTCTTCAAGTCCTCCAAACAGGAGAAGGACTGCATCCCCTGCCCCCAGCTGTTTTCAGACGTGATCCAGAACCTCTGGGGACAGCCAGCCTCTCTAACTACCCCGAGCAGCCTGGAAAAGAAACTATACTGCTCGGCCCAGGAATTGGAGGACCTTTTAGCTCTCCCATCGGTGGACCAGCCAGTCGCCGCCCTGTCCTCCTCATCGATGGTGTCCACGGATGCTGTAGATGGCCTCAAAGCTGAGGACAAGAAGACGGAGTGGGCCCTCCGTAAGTCTCATCAGGCGGCGGCCTGGGCAGTCAGGACGGCAACGGCGACCTCCTTCTTCAACAGAGCCACCCTCATCTGGCTGCGCCAGTTGCAGGAGAGACTGCCCCCGGAAGACACGAGGCTACACCAGGACCTGAATAAGATCGTAGCCACCACCGAATATGCCGCGGATGCATCTCTGAATTCCGCCAAATTTGCCTCTAGATCTCTGGCTTCAAACATCACAGCAAGGAGGCTGTTCTGGCTTCGCCCCTGGAAGGCAGACCTTAAGGCCAAATGGAAACTGGCCGCAGCCCCGTACAAGGCCCCAGACTTGTTTGGGGCAGGCCTGGATCCCCTCTTGATCGAAGATAAAGATAAGAGGAAGGTGCTCCCATCAGCATATCGGCGGCACGACCGCAGATACACGCCTTTCTCTTACCAGCAGCCCTTTCGGACCAGCTCAGGGCAGAGAGGTCCACCACCACAACGCTCCCAATTCCAAGGGGCGAGTAGGCACCAGGACAGATCTCAGTTCCGAGACCGCGGCCCTCCCCAGCAAGCTAAACGGCCCTTTCGTGGGGCCGGCTTCAAAACCGCCAGAAGGGGAAAGTGACAACCGGCCTGTGGGCCCCATCGGCGGGAGACTCCAACTCTTCCACCAGCAATGGGCCCAATCGACGGAGGACTCGTGGATCCGACGCACCATCTCTTCGGGGCTCTCCATCGAATTCTCTGGTCCTACGCCCAGTCACTTCGTCCGCTGCCCGGTCCCACAGTCCGAAGACCTCAGAGACCTCCTGGCACAGGAGATTTCACACCTGTTGGAGATACGAGCTATAGAACCGGTGCCTCGCGACCAGCAGGGCTCGGGCTTCTACTCAACACTCTTCCTGGTGCCCAAAAGCTCGGGAGGCTGGAGAGCCATTCTGAATCTCAAACGACTAAACCGGTTGGTAAAGTATCACAGATTCAAAATGCACTCACTCAAGACAATATTAGCGGGCGTAAGGAGAGGGGACCTCCTGCAATCAGTCGACCTACGGGAGGCCTATCTCCACGTGCCAATCCATCCCAGTCACCGACGCTTCCTGAGATTCGAGTTCGCAGGCCATCATTTCCAGTACCGCGCGATGCCCTTCGGACTCTCGTCGGCGCCCCGCACCTTCACCAAGCTAGTAGCGGTGGTGGCGGCCACACTCCACACCATTCCAGTGCGCCTCCTGTGTTACCTCGACGACATTCTGATCCTCTCGTCGTCACGCGGCCAGGCGGCCAAGGATATGGAAAGAGTCCTTCGAGCATTCCAAGACCACGGCTTTTCCATCAACTTCGAGAAAAGCCAACTACAGCCGTCATCTCGCCTCCTGCACCTGGGGGCGGAGATCGACTCGGTCAAAGGCCAGGTGTTCCTCTCTCAGGAAAGGATCCGGAGCATTCGCGACCTGATCCAGCAGGTCTCGGAAGGGGGGGAGAGCGTCCCTGGCTCAGCTAGCATCACTCCTAGGGAAGATGGTATCCTGCTTCGGTATTGTTCCGTGGGCACGCAGACACTCGCGAGCCCTCCAATGGTTTCTGCTACCCTTCCAGAGAGCAGGCAAGACCAACCTGAAGCGCAAGGTAGCTGTCCCATCCCAGGTCCGTCTTTCCCTCGAGTGGTGGAGATCTCCCGCTCTCCTCAAGGGCTGCGAATTCCTGGACCCGGACAGACTCACACTAACCACAGATGCAAGTCTGCGGGGATGGGGTGCCCACCTACACCATCTGGTAGCCCAGGGCCAGTGGTCCAGGAGCGAACGACGCAGCAGCATCAACCTCCTGGAACTCCGAGCAATCAGGCTGGCATTACGCCAATTCCAGACTGCACTTCAAGGCCAACACGTTCTGATCCGCACGGACAACATTTCAGCAAAAGCACACGTCAACAGGGAAGGGGGCACGAGATCCCGCGCGCTGATGTTCGAGTCCGAGGCCCTATTCGCCTGGGCGGAGTCCCACCTGCGGTCAATCAAGGCGGAGCATATCTCGGGAGCAACCAACATCAGGGCGGACTGGCTCAGCCGCGAACTGATAGACCCAGCGGAGTGGCAACTTCACCCCCGCCTATTTCGGGAGCTCAGCGCCCGCTTCAGGATGCCGGAGGTGGACCTCTTTGCGACCCCGAGCAACACCCAGCTGACCCGCTTCATATCTCGCTACCCATCCGCACAGGCGGAGGACCACGACGCCCTCAGATGCAGGTGGCCCAAGGGCCTGCTCTACGCCTTTCCACCGATTCCTCTCCTTCCGCGCCTCATCCGGAAACTGCTGGCCGAGGAAACCGACCTGCTGCTAGTGGCGCCCAACTGGCCACGTCGCCCATGGTACGCCGACCTCGTGGCACTATCCATCGGTCAACCTTGGCATATTCCCCCCCACCAGGTGGTACTCTGCCAAGGGGCAGTCACTCATCCAGAGCCTCAGTGGCTACAATTGACCGTCTGGCGTTTGAGAGGGTCATCCTAAAAAGGGATAACCTTTCAGATGGGGTAGTAAATACTATCCAGGCCGCTAGACGGCCCTCAACGACTCGCATTTACGAGGCTTCGTGGCGGGCGTTCTGCCGCTGGTGCTCCCAACACCATGAGGACCCAACTTCGGCTACGGTACAGAACATCCTCGAATTCCTGCAGTCAGGACTGGAGAAGGGACTGGCGCCTGCGACTCTAAGACGCCAGACAGCGGCTCTGTCCACAGTCATCTCATGCCCGCCCTACCAAGCGCTGTCCCATCACCCGCGCATTAGGGGGTTTCTCCATGGCGCCAAGAACCTGCGCCCCCCCACAGTGCACCGGTACCCGTCTTGGGACCTCCCACTAGTCCTCCGAGCATTAATGGGCCCCCCGTTTGAGCCCTTAGGCTCACCTGCCCTCAAACACTTATCGCTTAAGGTGACTTTCCTGCTGGCCATCACCTCAGCCAGGAGAGTCTCGGAGTTAGCAGCGCTCTCGATCCGGAAAGACCTCTGCATCTTCAGAGACTCCTCGGTGGTCCTGCGGCTGGACCCGGCCTTCATCCCCAAGGTGAACTCCTGGTTCCACCTCGCTCAGGAGCTCATCCTACCTGACTTCTGCCCCAGCCCGCGCAACAGCAGGGAGAAACAATGGCATTCCCTCGACGTCCGGCGCGCCCTTCGCATCTACATTAACAGAACGGCGGCCTTCCGCCACACGGAGGCGCTTCTAGTGTCATTCAACCCGGCCTCCATGGGACTGAAGATTTCAGCTTCTACGGTGAGCAGATGGCTCAAGGCCTGCATCACCTTAGCGTACAAGTTGGACTCTAAGCAGCCTCCAGGTCGGATCCTCCCACACTCCACCCGCAGCGCGGCCACATCAGCAGCCTGGGCAACGCAGGCGTCGGTGGCAGACATTTGCAGAGCAGCAACCTGGTCATCGGTGACGCCCTTCATCCGGCACTACAGAATAGACGCCTACAGCTCTGCAGAAGCGTCCTTCGGCCGTAGGGTGCTGCAGTCGGTGGTGACAGAGGAGGACACTGGAGGCACTCGGCTTCCCACCCATGGGGTTTAAACTTGGGTATATCCCATTGATGGATAGTGGGAGCAGCGCACAGGAAAATGGACGTTGCCTTACCTGAACATCCCTTTTCTGGGCGCTGCGTACACTATCCATACCCTCCCCTCGTTTAGTTGGCTTCTGCCCAGTTAACCTTTTTCTGTGTTGGTTTCTTTCCAGTGAATTTATTAAAGTTATGTTACTTACCTGACACGGTGTGGTCTCCTATAACTTCGTTCAGACTGGGGGATCATGGGATTGGGGGCGTGGCAGGGCCACAGGAAAGGGAAATTGAGCTCTCACTCAGTTATTGCCAAAGGCTGAAGAAGTTAACCCATTGATGGATAGTGTACGCAGCGCCCAGAAAAGGGACGTTCAGGTAAGGCAACGTCCATTTTATTTATTTATTTATTTATTTATTTATTTATTTATTTATTTATTTATTTATTTAATTTGTATACCGCCCTTCTCCCGGAAGGGACTCAGGGCGGTGAACAGCCAAAATTAAAAAAACATACAAATGCAAAAGTTAAGACAATTAAAAGAATTAAATCACTGGCTACCCAATTTAAAACCCCAAATCCATAAAATTTAAAATCCCAATTAAAAACCATTTAGGCTAGGCCGGCTTGATGAAATAAAAACGTCTTCAGGGCTTTACGGTATTCCAGGAGGCAACTCATTCCACAGGGCGGGTGCCCCCACAGAGAAGACCCTCCCCCTGGGGGCCGCCAGCCGACATTGCCTGACTGACGGCACCCCGAGGAGGCCCTCTCTGTGAGAGCGTATTGGCCGGTGGGAGGTTATCGGTAGCAGCAGGCGGTCTCTCAAATACCCTGGCCCTAAGCCATGGAGCGCTTTAAAGGTGAGAACCAACACCTTAAAGCGCACCCGGAAGACCACCGGGAGCCAATGCAGCTCGCGCAGGAGAGGTGTTACGTGGGAGCGCCACGTCGCTCCCATAATCACCCGCACAGCCGCATTCTGCACCAGCTGGAGCCTCTGGGTGCTCCTCAGGGGGAGCCCCATGTAGAGAGCGTTACAGTAGTCCAGGCGGGACGTAACCAAGGCATGAGTGACTGTGCACAAGGAGTCCCGATCCAGAAAGGGGCGCAACTGGCGTATCAGGCGAACCTGATAAAAAGCCCCCCTGGCCACGGCCGTCATGTGCTCTTCTAAAGACAGCCGTGTGTCCAGGGGGACGCCCAAGTTGCGAGCCCCCTCTGTGGGGGTCAGTGACTCGCCCCCAATAGCCAGCGATGGCACCAGCTGGCTATACCGGGACGCCGGCATCCACAGCCACTCGGTCTTGGAAGGGTTGAGCCGAAGCCTGTTCCTCCCCATCCAGACCCGCACGGCCTCCAGACACTGGGACATCACTTCGAGGGCATCATTGGGATGGTCTGGGGTGGAAATGTACAGCTGAGTGTCATCAGCGTACAGATGGCATCGCACCCCAAAACCACGGATGATCTCACCCAGCGGCTTCACATAAATGTTGAACAGGAGCGGCGAGAGGACCGACCCTTGCGGCATCCCGCAAGCAAGGCGCCTCGAGGTCGACCTCTGCCCCCCTGCCAACACAGACTGCGACCGGTCAGAGAGATAAGAGGAGAACCACCGCAGCATGGTGCCTCCCACCCCCAATCCCTCCAGCCGGCGCAGCATGATACCATGGTCGATGGTATCAAAAGCCGCTGAGAGGTCTAACAGGACCAGAACAGAGGAACAACCCCTGTCCCGGGCCCTCCAGAGATCATCCACCAATGCGACCAATGCCGTCTCTGTGCTGTACCCAGGGCTGAAGCTGGACTGGCATGGATCTAGATAGACGGTTTCATCCAGGAACTGTGGGAGTTGTCGCGCAACCACACTCTCCACAACCTTCGCAACAAAGCGAAGGTTGGAGACCGGACGGTAGTTTGCCAAAACGGCCGGGTCCAGAGAAGGCTTCTTGAGGAGGGGCCTCACCACCGCCTCTTTCAAGGCGGGAGGCAAGAAACCCTCTCTCAGAGAAGCATTTATAATCCTCTGGAGCCAGCCTCGTGTTACCTCCCGGGTGGCCAGTATCAGCCAGGAGGGGCACGGGTCCAATAAACATGTGGTTGCGTTTAACCTCCCCAGGATCCTGTCCACGTCCTCAGGAGTCACAGGGTCGAACTCATCCCAGATAACATTCTCAAGACCAGCCTCAGTCACCCCGCCAGGATCTACCCAGTCAGAGTCCAAGCCTTCCCGAATCTGAACGATTTTATCGTGCAGATACTGTGCAAAATCCTCAGCCTGCCCTTGCAAGGGGTCTTCCCGCGCTCCCTGATGTAGGAGGGAGCGAGTCACCCTAAACAAGGTGGCTGGGCGGTTATCTGCTGATGCAATAAGAGCGGAAAAGTGGTTACACTTTGCTGCTTTTATCGCCAGTAGATAGGTCTTAATATGAGACCTAACTAGTGTTTGGTCGGATTCAGAGCGACTGGCCCTCCAACCACTCTCTAGGCGTCTTTTCCGGCGCTTCAACTCCCTCAGCTCCTTGGAAAACTAAGGGACCGGGCAGGTTCGGCGTCGGGTCAGAGGCCGCAAAGGCACGACTCGGTCCAGAGCACCAGCGGCTGTCCTATCCCAGGCAGCCACCAGATCTTCAGCCGAGTCATGAGCCAGAGTTTCAGGAACTGGCCCAAGCTCCCTCTGGAACCTATCAGGATCCATCAGGCACCTGGGGTGGAACCACCTGGTCGGTTCCGCCTCCCTGCAGTGGGGTGCAGCGGTCGAAAGGTCCAGTCTCAGGAGAGAATGGTCCGACCATGACAGGGGTTCAATAATTATATCCCCTATATCCAGACCACTCAGCCACTGACCAGAGATAAAAACCAAGTCCAGAGTGTGTCCTCCCACGTGACACACTCTAATGCCTAATTATTTGAAAAACTTGCTTGTAACTCATGTGTTTGTGCACCCAACTTCATGGTTTAATAATCTGGTTGAGAAACTTTTCCCATCTAGTGCCAATTTTCAGGAACAAATGCCCATCGGAATTAGTCCTGCAGCCTGGTTGCTCAAACTTTGAAGAGATGCTAAAAGCATTTCCCTTTTATGGGTCTTTGAAACTGGTCTAAGCAGCATCTTGGGGTTATTCAGATACAGGCAATGACCATAGATGCTTTGGGCCATTTTGGGCCTTTGAGTACTTATTTCTGAAGATGTGACCTCCAAGAGGAACGTAGTGGCATCTAGTGCCAAACAGAGCCAACAGTTTTATGCTCACATCACATGAAAAAGCCCAGTTCCATTGTGAGTCTGTGGCATACAAATTAAATAAATAAATAAATGCTTACTGTAACTTTTATCTTTCCCAGCACTGTCCTCAGTTTAACAGATAAACAGAGTTGGAAGGGACCTGGGAGATCATCTAGTCCAGCCCCCCAAGCAGGAGACCCTACACCATTTCTGACAGATGGCTGTCCAGTCTCTTCTTGAAAGCTTCCAGTGATGAAGCTCCCACAACTTCCGACGGCAACTTCTGTACCATGAGTTGATTGTTCTCACTGTCAGGAAATGTCTCCTTATTGGAGAAATAAGTTGGTTGCCCAAACCATGTTTGCACTATAGGTAGTCCTCAACGTACAACCATTCATTAAGCAACTGTTTGAAATTACAGTTAAAATTAGGCACAATTCATTTAACCTTGGTTAGCAACAGAACTTCAGCTCCTAATTGGTCGTATATCAAGGACTTCCTATATAATAGGCAAAGGATCATTTGCACAGATTTAATTCCAATTCTAATTCAATTCCAATTCTAATAATTCTTCTCTTTGACAGCAGCCATCATGTCACCCCTAATCCTTCTCTTCAGTAGAGGAGACATACCTGCTTCCCTTAACCGTTCATCATTTCATTGCCTGCTGTTAGAAAAAGCGAAAAGAGCTGTTTAATTCCCAGGCACACAGGTTGATTACTATGTTTTCGTTTACTGCACTCTATAATTGTGTAACTGTACTTCCTGTCTGCTTGTTTTCAGGGCAATATTTTGCTCTCTGTGCTAATTTTTCTAGGGATCTCCTACAGATTTAGTTTTTCTTTCCCTCTCTAACCGCCCCCCCCCGGCCCCCCATATCTGCGTATTCTCCAACTCGCTGAAGAAGGACAAAGAGAGCAGAGTGGTCCTGATGGGCACATCACTGTCAGTGCCTGTTTCCTCTTGGCTTTGAGCTTTCCCCTTGCTAGCATATGTAACCGGTTATGTCCACAGATCGAAAGGCAGAAGTGCTCATCTTCTTTGAGTTAAGGTATGATTTACTCATTGCTTATCACGTCTAGCAACTCTGCCGGTAGTAGTTGCATAAAAAAGAATCCCATACCACCAAGTATGTTCAAACACGCACAAGTGCTTGTGCATCAGAATCCAGGTGCTTTCCTTAATCCACTTTGTAATTCACTTTCATTCCTAAACGAGGAGCTGGATCCTGGGGCACAATGGTGTTATTTTAATTTATTTATTAAATTCAGACTCTACCTATCTCGTTGTCTAAGCGGGAGACAGGGATCTGGCATCTTCCCAATGGCAGAATGGAAATAATTAAACAGGGATGGCAAGATTGGATGGCAAGATTGGAATGGATTGGGATTGGGATGGAACAGAATGGAACAGAACAGAATACAAAATAGAATAGAAATAGAAAAGTAATAGAATAAATTAGAATTAGGAAAGGAACGGAATGGAACAGAACAGAACAGAACAGAAGAGAATGAGAATGAGAATGAGAATTAGAAATAATAGAAATAGAAATAGGAATAGAAAGAAATAGAAATAGAATAGAATAGAATAGAATTAGAATAAGAAATAGGATAGGATAGGATAGAAATAGAAATAGAAGTCTTTATTGGCCAAGTGAGATTGGACACATAAGGAATTTGTCTTCAGTCCATAAGCTCTCAGTGTACATAAAAGCTATAAGTGGTAAATCATGATCATAGTCATCATAAAAATACATTCATCATAAATCATGATGCAACACTCAGTGACTAAATACTAGGATACTAAATAAAAGCAATCAACATAAATCATAAGATACAAATTACAAAGTTATAGTCGTGAGAAGCTAAGGAAATAAGTAATAGGAAAAACGAGAAGGCTAACAGTAACGCAGCCCTACTAGGTCTAGTGTCTAGTTGTTTTGGCGTGCAATGCCCCATAACGTTGTCTTGAGGGAAGAAGTTTCTGTCCAGGAGGTGAGGGGTCTGTAGATATTTTAACAGCAGCAGCCCCCTTTCTGGCTAGAGCAGTATACAGGTCCTCAGTGGAAGGCAGGCTGGTTGCAATTGTTTTTTCTGCAGTCCTAACTACTGGTTGAACTCTGTATCTGTCCTGTTTGGTTGCTGTGCCAAACCAGACAGTTACAGAGGTGCAAATGACAGGCTCAACAATTCCTTTATAGAACTGTATCAGCAGCTCTGTGAGGTGTAAATGAGGAATCCTAAAAAAGAGCCAGGTACATACACACACACACACACACACACACACACACACAGAGATAGAAAGAGAGAGATGAAAAGATAAGAGATAGAGATAGTGAGATAGAAAGACATAGATAGAGAGAGATAGAGAGATAGAGAGAGATAGATAGATAGATAGAGAGAGAGAAAGAGATAGAAGAGAGAGAGAGAGAGAGAGAAAACATAACATAGCAATATATGAAGACCAGTGTATAAACTCTGTGACTGTGAGCAGCTTGGCCCAGTTCACCGGATATGCTGAATGGGACCGGATTCCTCCCGGTTTGGCCTGGTTCTCCCGAGCCAGTAGTGGTGATGATATGATGTCACCGAACCAGTTTTGCCCCTCCCCCGCGCCCCCCGCACCCCCCTCCCCGTGTTATTCTTACCTTTGATTTGGCCCCACCCCCAATCTATTGCTGCCTCCTGAGTCCCAGCTGATGGCTAGAGGGAAAAAAACTGTTTAAACTCTTGCAGTGAGGCTTCAAAGGGCTGCCCTACAGCTGATCAGTGTTAAAAGAAAACAAATGAGTAGACCAGTGCCTGCAAAAAATAAATGGGTAGATCAGTACAGCTCTGCAAGCAGTTAAAAGCCTGGTAGACCAGTACCTCTACTAAATCCTAAATAATTGTACATGACCATCAAGCCACGCCCACAAAATTTATTTATTTATTTATTTATTGGTTTGATTTATATGCCGCCCTTCTCCGGAGACTCAGGGCGGCTTACAATGCATTAAGCCACGCCCACAAAATAAGCCACGCCCACAAAACCGGTAGTAAAAAAAAATAGAACCCACCCCTGGTCCCAGCCCACCCGCCCACCCAAAGCTGGTTCAGGATGCCTGGCCCTGTCCCAGTCTCAGCGTCATCCAGATCTGAGGGTTGCTGCAATTTTTAATTGAAGAAATGCAAGGCTGTTTGGGCCTTTCCAGAATTCCACTCTCTGCCCCTTCATTTACGGGCTTATCTCTTCAGATGCTGAAGAAAAGGGAGACGCTTAAATTCATGCCTTCAAAAATTAAGTATTTCAGTACACAATGCAGGTAGTCCTCCACTTACAACACTTCGTTTAGTGGCCGTTCAAAGTTACAACATCACTGAAAAAGTGACTTGTGCCCATTTTTCACACTAATGACCATTGCAGCAGCCCCAGGGCCACCTGATGAAAATTCAGACGCTTGGCAACTGATTCATATTTATGACGGTTGCAGAATCCTGGGGTCATGCGATTCCCTTTTGTGACCTTCCAACAAGCAAACTCCATGGGGAAGCCGGATTCGCTTAACGACCATGTTACTAACTTAACAACTTTGGTAAAAAAAGGTCAAAAATAGGGTAAAGTTCACTTAAGACTTTCTTAACAGAAATTTTGGGCTCAATTGTGGTCATAAGTCAAGGATTGCCTGTATATTAACAATTTCTGCTTCAATGTTAAACTGGCAGAAGTGTGTTATTTTTTTTAAAAAAAAAGAATGTTAAAATTAATGCAAGTATTTCTGCTTTTTTCCAAATAAAATAATTGGCACAGTGGTGCAGAAACCAAAATGTAAATGAAGCCAAATGAAGCTCTGTCATTCTCTGGATGGGAGATTGGCTGCTGCATCCATGCAAAGTACCTGCATTTCACCCAGGCTGCCTCCTACCTTGGAGGGAGGGGGGAGGGAGGGAGGGGGGAGGAAGGAAAACATCTGCCACAATCTGGAGGAATGGTAAGAGTAAGGGGGAAAAAATGATAGCATAGACAAATGCAGACTTCCAAATCTGAAGGTAAATAATCCACTTTATTTGGCTGAGAGTGTAAATGAGCTTTTCCAAAAGTTACATTTTGGTTATGATTTCCAGAATCCCTACCTGGAATTGTGTTGCGTTGTGCTCATTGCAACACCAGGAAGATTCCAGGTGTGGAAAAAAGACACGCACACACACAATTTACCGTGTAGTGAATGAGGCGTAGTGCACGCTTACATTCTTTGACACTCTGCATTTGACAGAAGGCCAAGAATTCAATCTGAAGATGGAGGCATAAACATGATTATGACTTCTAAGGCTAGGAATGAGCCACAGAGGCCACGTGCTCCCTTGCCTTTTCTGGAAAAAATAAAAGAGCTGTTTTGTAGCTGTGTGGCCTCCCGTACAACCCATCCCCTCCAACACGCAGTCCTGGTGTGCAACAGAAGGAAAATTGGAGGTCCAGGGAGGGTGGGGTGGGGGTTGGGGAAGGAGCCAGACGTTTCTCCCGGCTGGGAAATTGCCAGAAAAGCTTTGCTGGAGCTGCCTTGGGAAGAATGCAGGGCGCCAGGGAGCCCTAGAGTCTCAAGAATAGACTAGGGATATTCTAAATGTTTTTAATTTGTATTTTATTTTTAAATGTGTTTTTACTTTTATGTACATACATATTTAAGGTTGCACAAGGTGACATGCTGCCTGAAATGGTTGCTGATCCGGGAAATAACACGGTTGCTTCTCTTGCTGAACTGGAAGGCTCCTGCCGTTGTTTCTTTGTGCCAGCCCTGGTTTTATGGGTTAAACTTACAGTAAAATATCCTTGCATCCATCTGACTTCCACATCCTCTCCTGTGAAAACATTCTCTCTGGAGAGAAATGAAATGCTCTTTTCATTTTCATTCTCTTCCATTCAAATCCATCTCTTTCTCGATCAGCCAGATATGTTTATTTCACTCTTTCATGCTGCGCCAAATAGCACCATCCCCCTCTTTTACACACTTCCTCCTTTTCCTTTTTGTTCTTGCCATGTGTGTTGCCTGTTGAGCACGGCGGCACCAGATGTGCCTGAATGTCCTTTCAAGGGATCTTCAGATGTGGTAGATCGACTAGTGGCCCAGCCAACGGTGGTGGCCATCTTTTTTTCTCTGGCAACTTCTGCATCCATCCATAAAAATGAAGGATGGAATACCTTCTGCAAAAGCCAAATGCGAATTGCTCTATTATCTAGGAAGTTTTCTGTGCACAATTTGTTGGTTATGTACAGAGTTAAATTGGTGGCTGTTAGGCCTGCCGCGGAAAGAAAGCAAGGAAATATTTTGTGGTTGTGGTCTAAAAAGATAGAGTGGCCCTACCGGACTCTTGACACCGTGGCTGGAGGGACAGGCTGACTTGACGTCTTATAATGAAGTATGGAGAGAAGGTGAAGGTGAATGGGACCTTCTGAATGCCACTGGTTTTGGTCATGTCAAGAGTACTACAGATTTTGAGAGAAAATAGGCACAAAAGTAAAAAAAAAAAGACCATCTTCTAATGGAATGAACAGAAGTTGTATGAAAAAGGATGTAGAACCTCTTGGGAAAATATTTAACAGATTAACAGAGTTGGAAGGGATCTAGTACGTCATCTAATCCAACCCCCTACCCAAGCTGGAGACCCTACAGCATTTCTGACAGATGGCAGTCCAATCTCTTCTTGAAAGCCTCCAGTGATGAAGCTCCCACAACTTTTATTCCATGGGTTGATTATTCTTGCTGTCAGGAAATTCCTCCTTCTTTCCAGGTTGAATCTCTCCTTGTTCAGTTTTCATCCATTGTTCCTTGTCTGGCCTTCGGGTGCTTTGGAAAACAGCTTAAGCCCCTCTTCTCTGTGTCAGCCCCTCAAATGTTGGAAGATGCTATCATGTCTCCCCTGGTTCTTCTCTTCACTATTGGAAATAAAGATTAGGCAGTCACAGTAACAAGAAAGATGAAAAAGAATGCTTGGTAGAACTGAGAGTCTAAGGGACTTTGACCCAGAAAACAAAAAGCACCAGAGAATGATCACTGCAAAAAAGATGATAATTCTATCATGTGTGAAAAGAAAAAAGATGTGGAGATGTTGCTGGCGGCCGTACTACATGTGTGGAGGCCATAACTGGGGCGGTGCAATGAGATTGATGGGCTGGCCGTGAAGCTTGTTTAGTTGGAGCACCCAGAATGCCTCTGTGCCTGATGATGCAAATGTTACGGCTTCTCTGGCAGTAGAAAGAGAACAAGGATGGATGCAGAAACCACAGGGAGATGAGTTGGGAAGTGAGCTCAATCTGGGAAGTTCTGGGAAGCTTTGTTTCCTGCAGAGAAAGTGCCTACTTTCAAGATTTTTGCTTCTCAGGAAGTCATTGAGAAGTTTGTGACTGTGAAAGAGACAATTGGCTGCACTTTTTGTTGGTTTAGAGAAAGCGTACAAAAAAAGTGAGTAGGCCTGGAAGGATGAAATGTTTGGCATGAAGACAGATGTGGATGTTGTTGAACGCAGGAAACGGGAAGGAAACTCTTAGCAGGCAAAAGAGGGAGTACGAGAAGATAATGTATGTCATGTGTTATGGATGCCAGCATGAACTGTGCAACTCAGTGGTGGGTTGCTACCGGTTCGGTCCGGATCTTGCAAACCGGTAGTAACAGTGGTGGAAGGCTCTGCCCACCCACCCGGACGTCTTCACGGATGCTCTGAGCATAGAAGGATGCGTAGAAGCGTCCCACGCGTACTCCCGTTGCGAACCTGTAGCGGAGGTAAGTGGAACCCACCCCTGGTGTGAATGGTTACATCAGAAGTCTCTGGTCAGGGATTTTCCTGAGGTGCAACTATATAAATAGCTTACATGATGCCAGAAGGAACATTGATCAGAAATGTTTAATGTTTTGTTAGATAATAAAGGTAGAAATTAGGAGTTGGAAGAATACCATTATATACAAGTAAAGAATGTTGTTGTTGTGATAATGATGGATGATGATGTATTTGCAAACGGACTCAGACAATACGCTGTTTATTAAGCACTCATATATGTTAAATAAAAATGTATAAATAAAAACTAGAAAAAAGAAAGAAAGAAAATTAATGTATCAAGACAAACTCCTTTACATCTGAAGGGTTGAACAGTGTTACACATATATGGGTGAAAAACTGAAGCAAAGAGGTGAACTGTGTATCTTGGTTAGAATATTGACTACAGATGGAAAAAATGGGTGGGGAAATTTTAAACCCTCCAATAATGGTAAAAAGATACCAGGCAGTATATGGTTTCTTACGAGGAAGGACTGCTGTGAAAGGAAATGACCGCAGTCCTGCACACGGGTGAGCTTTTCCTTACTTTGTTGTATGGAAGTGAGTGAGGTGGGTTTCTCCGTCTTACTCTTTGTCTGCATTCTGCGTTATGTTGGTGTGTATGAAAAGAAAAGGCCCATAAATCTCCCTGATTTTGCACAGTGGGGCCTTTGCAGTGGAGCATTTCTTGAGCTGGTTTTTCATCCTTCCCAGAAACTTTTTCAAGGAATCTCAGTGCTACTTTCTGTTGGGCGGAGGTGGCTGTGTGGAAGCGGGTGGGAAGGGGAGAGAAGAGAGCCCAAAGATTTTGTACAAGGGAGGAATCTCTTTTACCCAGAGAACAACTTCTTAACCCTGCCTTCTAATTGGCCGAGTGAGGTGCAGGAAACCTGTGTTTGTGTGATTAATCTTCACACTTTTGACACTGGCCAGTGGCACACATAAGCCGGGCAGCAGCTCCCTTTCAGAGCCCACGCAGAAGCCAGTGTGCAAGAGGTCTTCTCTAGGTAAGCAGCTTTTGGAGTGTGTCCAGGAACCTTCTGGGTTTTAGTGGAAGGGAAGATCAAGCATGGGTGGGAGTTCAGGTGTATGTGAATCGTCCACCTCTTGTTGAAAAGGGGAAGCCAAGGTCATTGGTTAACACGTGTGGCAACAGGCACAGGAGTGCCTGTTCATTGGGTGTTCAATGGCGCATCTGGATACAATTTTGATGGTTACAACATCTTGTCCAGCTCCTGGGTGAGGGAGGGGCTTATTCCTAAACTCAGGGGGAGGAGCCTTTCTTTCTGTCCTAGGAGTGGAGCCCCAGGGCGTTTTTGCTGTTGAATTGAAAGTCACATTTTGCTGCATCTTCAGTGTATTTCCATGGTTTCATTATTACCACATCTTAGTATAATTTTATTTCAGGATATGGTGGCTTTCCTTGTAAGAAGCCACAGAGGAGTCCATAGGCTTTGCAAGGGTACCATTTCTTCTAGAGGTAACATGATATCTATTAATTTGTGAATGCAGTAGATGGCAATTGAGCCATCTGAATTCTGGGCTGTCAGCTGTCTTAAAGATTAACAGAGTTGGAAGGGACCTTGTAGGTTATCTAGTCCAACCCCTGCTCAAGCAGGAGACCCTACACCATTTTTGATAGATGGCAGCCCAGTCTCTTCTTGAAAGCTCCCAGTGATGAAAGTTCCCACAACTTCTGTTCCATTGGCTGATTGTTCTCACTGTCAGGAAATGTCTCCTTATTTCTAGGTTGAATCTCTCCTTGTTCAGTTTCCATCCATTATTCCTTGTCTGGCCTTCAGATGCCTTAGAAAATAGCTTGACCCCCTCCTCTCTGGGACAGCCCCTCAAGTACTGGAACACTACTATCCTGTCTCTCCTGGTCCTTCTCTTCACTAGCCAGGCCCGGTTCCTGCAACCATTCATCACATGTTGTAGTCTCCAATCCCCTTAATCATCTTGGTTGCTCTTCTCTGCACTTTTTCTAGAGTCTTAGCATCTTTTTTATAGTGTGATCAAAACTGGATGCAGTATTCTAGATGTGGTCTTACTAAGGCTTTACAGAGTGGTGTTAGCACCTTAGGCTTTGCAAGAGTAGGAGAACAGTATTTCTTCTAGAGGCAGATATCAATCAATTTGTGAATGCAATAGATGGCAGTTAAGTTGATGTCATCCATCTGAATTTTGAGCTATCAGCTGCCTATCCTTTTCCCACTAGTGTTTTCCTGGGTTGGGGGTGGGGTGGGGTTGGAGATTTGTTCCCTCAGGAGAGCTTGTACAATGGTTCTTCAGGCCAATGGGAGCTACCTCCACTTTCAGCATTTTCATCTGCTCCAGATTCAAAGTGGAGTTGGAGATTCCTCTGTGAGTAAAATCCCTGAGGATTTTCAAAAGATATTTTGTTAAAAAAAATGACAGCAGTAACAACATATTGGTCTAATGTAACAAGGCCTGATTTTGACAGAGCAGAAGGTTTCCCGGCCAAGGAAAGAACTGGTGAGACTGCCCCACTTCTTAAGTGTGCAGCTGTTTCCCTGGGTGGCGTACAGTCCTTCATCTCTTGATGCTGGACCTGCTTTAGGTCTGGATCCAAAGCACCTGAGGGTGAAACAAGGAGGAGACTTATTAAGGAAAGATCCCACCTAGAACCAAGGAGAAATTTCCTGAGAGTGAGAACAATTAACCAGTGGAACAACTTATCTTCAGAAGTTGTGAGTGCTCCAACACTGGAGGTTTTTAAGAAGAGCCTGGACAACCACTTGTCTGAAATAGTATAGGTTCTCCTGCTTGAGCAGGGGGTTAGACTAGAAGACCTCCCAAGGTCCCTCCCAACTCTATAAATTCTGTTATTCATCCAAAGTGAGAGATCTGATTGAAATGGCCCTGAGATCAGTGATCTCAGAAATCAAGATAACCGAGCGCAAAATACTTTTGTCATGCATGGTCATACAGCTGATTGCAGAGACGTGTCTTATGGCTCCCAGAAATTATCTTATGAGATTTAAGATGCTGGTAAACATGAACATGGTTGCATAGCAGGAAACACTCTGTCGTTGCAGGCAGACTGATACGATGTTGAGAGAAGGAACGCTTGAGCAGAATTTATTTATGTGTTTATTGACAGGAAGGATGTTTGTACTGCTAATATCATATGGATCCCCTGTGGCAAAGGACTTGAATTCTTGCAGCTAAGTTTTTTCAGAGGTAGGCCAACATTTCATGAGGCTCTCTGAATTTTCTCAAGGAAAATTCAACAATTATTCATCATCTCTCAAAGGCAAGAATCACTTCACAGAGACAAGAATTGCTCTGCTGCTGCCAATTTTAGTTGAGCCTTCGTGACTGCCCTGTTCCACTCAGCACAGTTGGCCATTGATACTTGATCTTCTTCTTTGTAATGTGCTCTGGACAGGGAGTTCTTCCCTTGCTTGCTTCACTTTGCTGGCCTGAAAATCTACCCAGGTTGCCTCCTGGGATCCAGCATTTCTTGTGGATCAGCAGGAAAAGAATGAACGAAAGGGGCAAAAGAAATCTTTAGACTGGCTGGGGCTTTTGAAAATCATCTGATTCTTCCCTTCTTCTCTGGCAACTGGAGTTTGCCAATTTGCCATGGTATCCGTAACAGGGTGGATCACGATTTAAATCATGATTTAAATCACTTGTAAAAGGGCTTGATTTAAATCAACTAGATTTAAATCATAATTTTTAAAGAGCAACTGTCATCTCTGCTGTGAAAATGTGTGAATGCATCAATGCAGTGCATGTTAGCTCAGCTTGCAGAGCTTGGATTCATTGAATGAGTTTACCCAAAATGTGAATATTGCAGAATATACAGCCTTATGCTAAGATGCACTCTTACTAGAGCAGTGTGGGCGAACCTTTTTGGCACCTAGTGCCAAAATGGAGGGGGCACGCATGCGCACATGCCATAAACCAGAAGAGTAGCCGCCCGTTGTACATGTGTGGGCCGAGAAGATAATCGTCTGGTTTCTGGTGCACGCATGTGTACCGGCCACCTGGTCTTCCGGTTTCTAGTGTGCAGGTGTGCACGAAGACCAGCTGGCTGGTGCACCGGAACCTGGAAGAGCAACGGGCGACAGCTCGCATGCTTGGAGAGATGGGCCTGTGTGCCACTTCTGGCATGCGTGCCATAGGTTCGCCATCACGGTTCTAGAGTCTCAACATCTTTTTTATAGTGTGGTGACCAAAACTGGATGCAGAATTCTAGGTGCGGTCTTACTCTTTGCTGCTGTTGCTGCAACTTCCATGGCCCTGAAAGTGGGGTGCGTTTTCTCAGGAAGCGTTCTCTGTGGACCCAGTTTTCCTTCTGGCAGGTTTGGCTGTCAGGGGTTCCAGGGGGACTGGGAGGAAAGAGGTCCCCCCAGGGCTTGCCTGTCAGAGCAGACTGTTGCTTATAAGCGCTCCCACCCCATAGATATCTGGCTCCCAGTATTCCATGGGGACCAGGACTGTGGGGTCAAGGCTGCTTCACCGGAGACTGTCAGCTTCCTGGCAGTTTTTATGGTGCAAGGTTTATTTGATAGAATTTAGCCGGCACATTATTTATTATTTATGTGGAAGCTCAAGATGGCAAACCTGGAGGTATCCTTCTGCTCCCTCTCTTCTCCTGTGACCGTCATATGAAACTTGTTGCGCTGGAAGTCATCCAGGAGCTTGCTTGCTTGCTTGATTTTTAGTTAAAAACAAAAAAGAGAACCAGAAAAAAAGAGCAAAACACAAATATAATGGAGATGGAGATACAGACAGAAAAACAGAGTCGGAAGGGGCCTTGGAGGTCTTCTAGTTCAACCCCTGCTCAAGTAGAAGACCCCATACCATTCCAGACAAATGGTGGTCCAGTCACTTCTTGAAAATCTCCAGTGATGGAGCACCCACAACTTCTGGTGGCAAGTCGTTCCACTGATTAATCGTTTTTATTGTCAGGAAATTTCTCCTTAGTTCTTGGTTGGATCTCCCACCTGTTACTTCTGGTCCTACTCTCAGGTGCTTTGGAGAATAGGTTGACCCCCTTTTCTCTGTGACATCCATTAGATATTGGAAGACTGCTATCATGTTACCCCTGGCCCTTCTCTTCATTAGACTAGATATACTTAGTTCCCTCAACCATTCATTGCATGTTTAGCCTCCAGGCCCCTAATCATCTTTATTGCTCTTCTCTGGACTCTTTCTAAGATCCCAACATCTTTTTTGAATCCTGGTGGATTCAAAGTTGGACACAGTGTTCCAAGTGTGGCCTCATCTAGTGCAGTTTAAAGCGGCATTAACATTTCACGTGATCTTGATACTATCCTCTGTTAATGCAGCCTAGGATTGTGTTGGCTTTTTCGACGGCTGCAGCACACTGCTGGCTCATATTTAAATGATTGTGCACTAGGACTCCAAGATCCCTCTTGTAGTTACTCCCCCTGATCATGTTGTCCATGGGATCGTGATGGGTCGGACACAACTTCGCAACTAACAACAACAACAAACCAGTGCAGAGGAAAAGGAGTGTTTGGGGAGGAAAGCAGAAAGTTGAAGTGGGCTGGGGAAGAAATTCATTTTGGAGCTTCTGTGCTTTTGACCTTCCTTTTGGGTTAGATGAATTGACTTTTTGGATGACTTTAACCATGTCAAAAAAGATTTGACTCTGGAGGAGGACTTGGCAGGACTTCTGGGTGGGAACTGAGTGCCAGCAAAAAATACAGATTCTTTTGTTAATGTGTCACTTTTAAATTGAAGGCCCCATTTCCGGTTACTCTGGTCACTGGCATAGTTTTAATTTGCAAGCTACCTTCTCTTTTAGGTAGAAAACAAAGGGTTCCGATTGGCTCTGGCCAGGTAATCTGGCAGTGAGTGTCCCGCCAGTGTCTCTCTCATGTGCATCCAACCATCTCTTCCATCCAACTTCCACAAGAATCATCCATTAAAATTTAAGAAGGAATGAAAGGGTTTGCGTTTGTTTCTATTGACTTGATCTGTTCTATTGGCATTTGGGATGCATATTTACTAGAAACATCCATTTTTCAAAGTAATGTTCCCAAACATATAAGGGTTGTGTGGAATATTTACCCAAGTGAGGGTACACTGCTTCTCAAAGGACATATTTTATATGCAGTATTTTAATTAAGAAACATTTGGGCTGCATTTATACAATATACTAAATCCTACACTTGGATTAACAAAACATAATTGTTGCATTTATCTAATATCTTAATATAGCAGCCTTATCCCCAGAGCCTGCTAAAATAATTCCTGAATTCTGACAGAACATTGAACTTAAAAGTGACTAATCCATTTTAGCTGAGCCTGATGTGTTGAAGCCACTCCATCTGGAGTCTCTGTGTGTTTTTTTAAAATTATTTTTTATTTATTAAATTTGTTTACCTCCCATCTCATTGCAAGGCAACATGTATGTGTATATACTGTATATATGTATATATTTATACTTATAAACTCAGGACCGAATAGGTTGGAAACATGCAGAAGAGGCCCTCATCCTGCAGTGGATAGACAGGGGCTAAAATGATGATGATGATGATGATAATGATACACACACACACACACACACACACACCCACACACCAGTGGTCAAAGATGCCGAGTTTGTCAGCTGGAAAGCTGACAAACCAGGTTCGAGACCCAAGTGCTGCGCAATGGGGTGAGCTCCTGTTCCTTGCTCCAGCTCCTGCATGCAAATGTGAGTAGATTAATGGGTACCATTTCGGTGGGAAGTTAACAGTATTCCGTGCTCCTTTGACATATAGCCATGCTGGCCACATGACCATGGAAAACCACACTGGCTCCCTCGGCCAAGAAACGGAGATGAGCACTGAATTTCAGGTTCTATGCATTTCCCTGTTTTGAGAATTATTCTTTTTTCAATAATGCAAAGAAATTGCCAATTCTTGCTCCATCATGGGATATGAATGCAACACATGAAGAGGGGTTGATTCTGCCGTTATTTTTAGTTTAGACATTTATATTTACATTCTTGGAAAGTGAATGGTGGGCTGGATAGAAGATTGCCACTAGAATTGTCAACCGACTTCCACTCCAATTAATATTCTGCATTCATTAGTTGTCACCATCAGGTATTTCTGGCACTGCACCAACCTGAGAATATTTCATACAAGTTGGAAAAGGTGCAGAAAATGTCATTGGGGTGGTCAGGGGAGCAAGTGCCGAGAGACAGGCAGAGTTGGTAGAGCTGAGAATGGAGGTAACTGAGAAGATGCTGAGAAAAGATGATGGGTTCCTCTTTTGTCCAGAGGGCAGGACCCAGAATGGTTACCGTGGATTTAAAGGACAAGCAGCTTCTGCCTGGCTGGATGTGCTCTTGCCTGGGTGTACTTAATGGATGGAAACTGAACAAGGAGAGATTCAACCTGGAAATGAGGAGGAATTTTCTGACAGGGAGAACAATCAACCCATGGAACAGATTTTGCCTTCGGAAGTTGTGGCAGCTTCATCACTGGAGGCTTTCAAGAACAGACTGGACTGCCCTCTGTCAGAAATGGTGGAGGGTCTCCTGCTTGGGCGGGGGTTAGACTAGATGACCTACAAGGTCCCTTCCAACTCTTAATCTGTAAGTAAGTACTTGAGATACAGTCTGTGTGCAGAAACACAACTACCAGGCTGTTCCTCAAACAAAGATCTCGGTTGCCTTTGGCTGGTTGGGCTTCTCTAACTTGCTGGGAATTTGACACCCTGAATTGGTACAGGAATTGCCTAATTTTTCTCCCCAGGAATAAAAAGTAGTGTTTTTATTGGGTTTGAAGTGTAATAATTAAGTGATACTTATTTATTTATCAAGTTTATGTAGCTGCCCATCTCGCAGAAAGTGACTCTGGGCAGTTCTGAAGTGTTGTGCAACCCAATTGTCCATTGAGGTTTGTACAGGCAAAGCTGTGAGCAAATGTGCCAACCCCCCTCCTCTCCTTGTGCAGAATTAGTCAGATTTTTTTTTTTAAAAAAATTGTGACCCTCCCCTTGAATTGCTGACAACCCTGGGAGGTCCAGATGCACCATCTGAGAAGTGTCATAGATTTCCAGGCTTTGCAGCTGGGCGTATCTGAGGCTGCTAGGCCATTCTCCCGGACGCGAGCCATGGCTTCTGCTCAGTTTGTGTGTGTGTGTGTGTGTGTGTGTGTGTGTGTAAATCAAGCCCCCTGCAAAAGAGACATGGTTTGTTTCAACTTTCAGGTTACGCCTCCCACTTTGTGGTGACCCAGGGTGGAAGAGGGGCGAGTGCTCACATCGGATTCAAGAACATTTACTTTTGATGGCACATGGGAAAGGCACGTGCGTGAGCAACTTCAAACAGAATGCCTCCCAGTGCACTTGGACTTCCTCCAAGTTTATTACAGCTATTAATTAGTCAAATGATATTTTTGTCATTGCCCCTCTGGCTGTGAAAATCCACGGCTGCTTTGGCTTTATGGCCTAGTTAGTATCTTGCATACCTGGAAGACAGAAGCAGCCCAGTGTGAACGTTCGTAAAAGTTATCCTGGGACCTGGAAACTTGGGAATCCTTGCCTCTGGAAGACACACACACACACATACACACCCCATTGCTGGTAATTGTGTTCTTGCATATTAAGGAGGATTTTGGGAGGGATACTTTGGTATTCATATGTATTTGTGTCATTATCATCATCATCACCATCTTTTAATGACCTCGTAATCTCTTGCGGGGTGGCAACTGAATGGAGCTGAGTGTTTAGTGGCCAGATGCCCTTCCTGTCGTCAATGTGGAGTTTTGTTCAGCAGATATATTCTCATTGTGTCCAGAGGGAGAAATATCTGCCTCTACCTAGGATTGAACTCACAGCCTCCTGATTGTGAGATGAGAGCTCCACCTCTAGGCCACCACACCGCACCACTCCATTCATATGTATTTGTGTGCTGGGTATCAAATCCTGCAGCATAAAGCAAAGGTGCTCGTGGGGCCACAGGTGCTGAGCATCACAGGGGACACCCACATAGGGTGGGGCAGAAGCTGGGCAGGGAAGGAGGAAAGGGGATGCAGGGGGAGATGGAAGGCGGGTGGGCACCCGCGAGCAGTTGGCCAAGGAGGATGTGTTGGAGGTCCCAGCAGCCACCTTGCAGGTTTCCCTGGCCAAGTCCAGTGGCTTTCCTTCCTGCAAAGGCTGAGGTTGACCGATTGTTTCCTTCAGGACAATCTGGCTTTACGCTTTCGTTCTGGGTGGTTGATTTGGGCCTGGCTCAGATTGGCTGACCTGAGCCTTGAGCCAGTGCTGCAGGACAGCCGGCCCTCAGCAGGCAGGAGAGGCCTCGGCCAGGGCTTGACCTGGACCTGCTTAGGGGTTGTCCGTGGAGCTCCTTCTCCAAAGTTGGCAGAGTGCAGAGGGTGGCATTGCACAAGGTTCAGCCAGGCATCCTGCTGACTGCAGCACAAACATCCCCATTTAAAGGATTGTGTTTTCCTTCCACGGGCCCAGGTTTAAAGTTGCGTTTTTTCTTCTCTCCGACACAAGTCTTGCTTTATGAAAAACAATGGCGGCTTGGTGTTGGTGCTGGTAATGGCATGGCCAAGGGAGAATTGGGATCGAACCAACTTCCACAGACCACTTTCCTCTGCAGGGGGTGGGGGGTGGGTGGGCATGGCCCTCTCCCTTGGGTCCCTGAGCACTGACCCCCCCAGGCTGTTTGGCTTGAGTTGCGGGATCAACTGACTCTTGGTTCACATATGTCTGGTGCTTTCTAGGGCAACTAGTTGGGGTTCCTTTGAAAGTGCTCACTCAGAGTCATCATCATCATCATTATCTTCATTTAATGACCCCATAATCCCTTGCGGGGTGGAGTCTGGACAACTGAATGGAGCTAGCAGAGTGTTTTAATGGCCAGATGCCCTTCCTGTTGCCAGTGCAGAGTTTTGTTCAGAGAGATTGTGCCCAGAGAGAGAAATATCTGCCTCTACCTAGGATCAAACTTGCAGCCTCCTGATTGTGAGGCAAGAGCTCCACCTCTAGGCCACCGCACCACTCCAAGTGCTCACTCAGAGTGTTGGTGCAAAAAGAAAGCAAGTTTTTGAACATGTTGCTTTGGCTGTTTGTCAAAATTCGCCTCCTTCCCAGCCTCTCTTTCCCCTCCACCCCTCCAAGGATAACGAGTGGCTGTTTTTCCCACCATCAGGTGATGTTGGTGGGATGAAGATCCGAACTGCAGAGGCCAGCCGTCCTGTTCTCCTCACCGCCCTGTGTTCAGGACAGTCCTGCTTGGCCACCTCCCCCAGGAGAGGGCTTGGCCTTTGGGGCAGGCCAGGCCAGGCCTTCTGCCACTGCAGCACTGGAGGAAACTACTTTGAGGGTCTCGAGGAAGACCCCTTGCGCTTCTCAGCACCATTTGCTCGCAAGACTCCAGCGCCGTCTTGGCCGCAGCCCAGCGCCTTTCTCGGTCAGCCGTTGCTGTTGAGGGCCTCCCAGGGCAGGGAACATCCCAGGGCAGGGAAGGCACTGAATTCGGGCTTCTTTCCTGCCAAGAACTTGCCTGATGCTATCTTGCACATTTTTGAAATGGCTCCACGAGTGTCCTTTTCAGTCGAGGGGAGGCGCTTTCCTGCATCCTTTGTACTTTGTTCTTAATTATCCTTTATGAAATCTCTGCCTTGAGTGCCTTCCAAATCTTATGGGAGGTCTAATGTAGTTGGGAGTAGTAGGTGCCTATTCCTCTTTGCCAGTTGCTTAAAAAAATTGCTGCATGCCTCCAGGACACACGTTAGTTTCTGATCTGTTAGGAGTTAGATTTTATCACGATGTAGTTGTACCTTTTAGGACACTCTCCTTGCAAAATAATAGTTTTTTCCTGGTCTGGCAGAAGCTGAAATGCCGTTGGTTAATTAAAGTTAAAATAAAATTGCCTGCCTTTTCAGCTCTCCCTTCCTGTCTGGACAGAGCATGAGTAGCCTCTGCTACTGGTTCCCAGCATTTCCGTTGCAATTTTGAATAACGTGGAAGAACAGGGTTGGAAGGGGCATTGGAGGTCTTCTAGCCCAATCCCCTGTTAAGCAGGAGACCCTATACTGTCCACTCTCTTCGTGAAAGCCTCCAGTGAGGGAGCAGCCACAACTTCTGGAGGCAAAAGCCATTCCACTGACTGACTGTTCTGTGTCCTTAATTCTCGGTTATATCTTTCTCGAATGATCTTCCATCTGTTACCTCTTATCCTGCCCTCAAGTGTTTTGGAGAATAGGTTGACCCTCCTCTTCTCTGGGAGAGCCCCTTGAATATTGGAAGACTGCTATCCTGTCACCCTTAGTTCTTTTCTTGGTTAGACTAGACATATTCACTTCCTGCAACCGTTCTTCGTACGTTTTAGCCTCTAGTCCCCCAATCATCTTTGTTGCTCTTGTCTGCACTCTTTCCAGAGTCTCCACATCTTTTGGGTATCTTGGTGACCAGAACTGGAGATGGAGTACTAGTCCAAGTGTGGCCTCACTAGTGCAATGCATTCATTTATTTTCTGATTAACTGTAACAATTCCACAGAGAGGGGTCCAAATAAATGTTGGATGCTTTGTAAACTAAGAGTGTTAAGAAAGCAGACTCGATGGGCTCTCCGTTCAAAGATTTCCTCCACAACTTTCTAGCCAAGTTGCCTTTTTCTTCCCTGGGAGCCCCCTTTCCATCTTCAGCCGCCTTCCTTTTGGGGAAATTGTCCCAGGGTTGCCATTCAAGAACCGCCCCTCTCCCAATTCCCCAAGATCCTCACGTCATTCACCTTCTCCCTTCATGCAGACATTCCTGACTGCCCACATCACTCTCTTGTCCAGCTGTTTTATGGGAGGAGAAGGGGCTGCTGGAGAGGAAGTGGGGGGGGCTCTCCATGTCATGCAGCTGCTATGGTTGGTCCTAGTCCCCAAAGCGTCCTTTCTGAGTCTCTTGCCAGGCTGGTGAGACCCTCTTCTCTCTGTGCTCTTGTCCTTCGCCTTTGGCAGAGCAGGACCAACGGAAGGGGGGAGATCTTGGGCGGGGGTTGGGGGGGAAGCTCTGGCAGGGCAACATAGGTACTAACCCCTGTGTACCTCGTTAATGTTCTGACCCAGCTCCAGTGGTGGGATTCAAAGAATTTAACAACTGGTTCTCTGCCCTAATGCCCAGTTGGGTGGGTGTGGCCATGGTGGGCGTGGCCAGGGGGTCAATAATGATTCCTTTATTAGGAGCGCTAGCAGACCCGACAAAAGGAGATGGGAAGGCCGGCAAAAGTTTGCTTGAAACACTCAGAGTCCTCTGTGGGAAATGAAGACAAGGAGAATTGGCTTTGATTTGTCTCCTGAGTCCCTGGAGAATACAGCTAGGTCTAAACAGGTTGAATCGGTCAAGGTGGAAGTCAGCTGACTGCTAGGAGCCTGTGACTTGTGGGTTGAATTTATTGTCGAATTAGGATTTACTTCAACTATTTTAATACATTTTCTAATTTTCTAATATTTTCTAATAATATGTCATTTTGTCTGCGTTTTTATATGTTGGTAGCCATCTGGAGTTGCTGCGATAAAATGGGCAGCCCTATAAATTAAATAAAGAAATAATACTGTAAATACAGGTTCTCTGGCTGGGCATCTGGGGGCAATCACAACTCGACCATGGGGCACGATGGGACTTACACTGTTTGGATGGCATTTTCTGTACAGGCTCAACCAGGCCAAGCGAGGAGCCAACTTGATTAGTTTTATGATTATCCCTGGTTGGCTTTCGGGAGCTATGTACATAGTACAACACCCAGGCCCATGTTGCTGTGCTTGGCATCGGGCCAGCCCTGGCCTGTCCACTGAAGTTCCATGGGCCTCTTCATTATATTGGCTGACCTGCACAGGTTGCTCCTCTTTGAAATAGATCCATCTTCCTTCCTTCCTCCCTCCCTCCCTCCCTCCCTCCCTCCCTCCCTCCCTCCCTCCCTTCGAAATAAAGCTGCATTAGTGTTTCTGCTTAATATTGGGCTGTGTGGTGGATTAAACCTAAAGGAAGGACTTTCAGGCTGGTTGCCAAGAGAAGGAACAGGCCAGGGGAACAGGCTGTCACATGAAGTGGTGTGTTCTCTTCAAGAAGTGGCTGAATGCTCATCTATTGGAGGTGCTAAATGACCTCAAGGATTCCTTTCACCACTGGGAGTCTGTAGTCCTGATGTTGGCTTCTCTCTCTCTTTCAGCTGAGCCTGCAGATCTATTGAAGGTATTAGATTTCCAAAATTTACCCGACGGCATCTCAAAAACGACGGGCTTCTGCACCAGCAGGCGGTCTTCCAAGGGAGCAGATGTGGCCTATCACGTGACCAAGGATGCCCAGCTGAGTGCCCCAACCAAGCAGCTTTTCCCTGGTAAGAGAGGATATTTGTGGCTCAGGGTGCAACTGTGGGGTCCTTGGTGCTCTCTGGGCTGGGTTGTTGGCTTGCAGATGTTCATTACCCAACTAGGCAGCCTCTTCGGTGCTAGCAACCCAAGTCCTGTTTCCCAGAAAGGATGGCACCTTTTCCCTTTCTAGGATAGCAATAGCCCTTAGGCTTATATACTGCTTCACAGTGCTATTACAGCCTAAGCAGTTTGCAGAGTCAGCCTCTTGCCCCCAACAATCTGGGTCCTCATTTTACCCACCTCGGAAGGATGGAAGGCTGAGTCAATCTTGAGCCAGTCAGGATTGAACTGCTGGCAATCGGCAGAGTTAGCCTGCAATACTACATTCTAACCACTGAGCCACCACGGCTCTTAGATAGATAGATAGATGGATAGATAGATGGATAGATAGATAGATAGATAGATAGATAGATAGATAGATAGATAGCAATAGCACTTAGACTTATATACCACTTCACAGTGCTTTTACAGCCCTCTGTAAGCAGTTTACAGAGTCAGCCTCTTGCCCCCAAAAATATGGCTCCTCATTTTACCCACCTCAGAAGGAGGGAAGGCTGAGTCAATCTTAAGGCTGGTGAGATTTGAACTGCCAAATTGCAGGCAGTCGGCAGGCAGCAGAAGGAGCCTGCAGTAGTGCGTTCTAACTGCTGCTCCATCTTTAGGATGCCCGTGTCCTGCTGACAGCCAGCCTGGGGCCCTTGACAGAGCCTGGCGCTTTCCTCTCCTGCTTTGCCCAGGTGGACTCAGATCCTGCTTGGCTGAGACACAGAGGCCCCCCCAGCTGGGCTTATGGCGGGATGCTGGCTTTCTGAGCAAAGCCGGGGCAGTGCCACGCTTCTCTTCAGCCTGGGCAGCCTCGCTTGGGGCGGATCTGAAAGCCTGAGGAATGTGGAGGGAAGCAGCGGGTTGCTTTGATCTGATGGCCAAAATGCCAGGCATTTTCTCCACATAATCTGAGGCTTGGCCCTGGCCAAGAAAAGGGGGCTGGTGCAGAAGGGAGTTTGTCTGCAAAACTGCCCCCCCCACCTTGCTGGGAAGAGGCAGCCTGGGCTTTGCTGGGCTTCCCACTCCTTTCGTTTAATAACACGCCTCCTGCAAGTAACTAGATGTTAGTTCAGCTCCAAACAAGTGAATGAGTGGATGGAGATAAAGACAACAGAGATAATTGCAGAGGTTTCCAAAAAGAAACGCAGATTGTGGAATCGGACAATCGAAGGGTCTCGAGGGGAAGAGGCAGTGACACGTAGCTGTGCAAAAGACACTCCAGCCCAAGGCAAGGCAGGATTGAGTTGGGGCTAATTAGAAGCTTTGCTTTCCTCAGCTGGTAGTTTGAGGATCTTGGTGTGTCTCTGCTCTGGCCGCTGCCAGCTGTGCAAAGCATCCAGTTGTTTGGCCTGGAATGCTATGACCCACGCTCTTCATGGGGGAGGGGGAGATTCCTCAGAGATCCTAAAGGATCCTAAGTCCACATGGAGCGGGACTGGGTGGACGTGGAAGGATTTCCCATCAATCAGACTTATATCAGACTTAGATACCACATCACAGTGCTTTACCGCAAGGGTCCCCAACCCCTGCTCTGTGGCCTATTCAGAACTGGGCCAAGTGCGCACACGCATGTGCAGTTCGACTTGCATGAGAGGTGGGCTGGCGTGTATGCACACATGCGTGCACATCAACGTGCGCAAGTTGAGCTGCGCATGCACGCCAGTCTGCTGCCCGTGTGACCCGGTTCTCCACTTACCCTCCCCTCCAGCTGGGCTGCCAAGCCTCAAAGATTGGGGACCCTGCTTCACAGCCCTCTCCAAGTGGTTGACAGAGCCAGCCTCTGGCCCCCAACAATCTGGGTCCTCGTTTTACCCACCTCGGAAGGACGGAAGGCTGAGTCAACCTTGAGCCAGTCAGGATCGAACTGCTGGCAATCGGCAGAATTATCCTGCAATACTGCATTCTAACCACTGTGCCACCACGGCTACTAATGCAGGTTTTTAAGAAGAGACTGGAAGCCATTTGTCCAGAATGGCCTAGGTAGGGTCTCCTGCTTGAGCAGAGGGCTGGACTAGAAGGCCTCCAAGGTCCCTTCCAGCTCTATTCTGATTCTGTAGCTAAAGTCTCAAAGCAGGCCTTCCTCATTCAGTTGACTTTTTCAACCCATTGTAGCTGCAGAGCAAAGGTTGGTGATTCCCTTTGGGAGAGAAATGGATCCCACACTCTGCTCTGCTCCCTTTTCTGCCTCCAGTGTCTCCGTTTCCTGAAGATTTCTCCATCCTGACCACGGTAAAAGCCAAGAAGGGTGGCCAGGCTTTCCTGATCTCCATTTACAATGAGCAAGGCATCCAGCAGGTTGGTGTGGAGCTGGGGCGATCCCCGGTTTTCCTCTACGAGGACCACATGGAGAAGCCGGGCCCCGAGAATTACCCACTCTTCCGTGGCATCAACCTCTCCGATGGCAAGTGAGTGACATGGAGGAAACGGGGTGGGGGTGTGGTGGTTGAGGGTCAGGTGGGGGAATTCCGGGTTTCCTTTCTTTGAATGGGACTCCTTCGGGAGATGATGAGGTCAGGAATGAAGTTTGTTCTGAAGCTCCAAAATTGGCCCGATGGGAGCCCCCCCCCCCCCCCCCCCCCCCCCCCCCCCCCCCCCAAGAGGGAAAGAGAAGTGCAGGTCATGGAAACATTGAGTCGCAGACAAGCATTCACAGAGCATGCTAAAACCTGAATCCAGGTTAATGCCATGTGCGAGGCCCCAGATAAACAATAGCATAGCAAAAGCCCTTAGACTTATATACAGCTTCACAGTGCTTTACAGCCCTCTCTGTAAAGTGGTTTTACAGAGTCAGCCTATCACTGGGTCCTCATTTTACCCACCTCAGGCTGGCCCGCATCGCTTCGGCCCGATCTACCCAATGTGAAGAGGAAACATGCCAGCAGTTTGGGGAGTGGCATCAAGCTGGCCACGTTCACTCAGTCAGCCATGCCCAGTGAGTGGCATCAAGCTGGCCACCCAGTTGGCCACGGCCTGCCCCCCCCCCTGCCCCAAGTCAACCACAGCCCTAATGTGGCCCTCAATGAAATTGAGTTTGACACCCTTGTACTAGAAGGCTCTGATCTGCCATTCAGGAGATCTGCATGGAAAAAAGCCGTGTCTCCGTCTCCCCCTCTCCAAGCCATGGCAGAGGCGAGCCAAGAGGAAGTTGAATTCTCAGTCTGTCCAGGGCACATTTTCTTTAAGTCTGAAGGTTTTGTTTCTGCCAGATGTGGCTGAAAGGGCTGCTGGGGCTGTCATCACTCCTTTGGCTGCTCACAAACATTGAGAGCCATCAACAGTCTCGTGCCCTTTAGAAAGTTGCTCAAATAATCTAAGCAAAGCAAAGCAGAGATGCCCAGGCACTCAGTCTTTGCCATACTTGACAGGATTTGACGTTGGTTTTTTGCCTTCAATCTTACTACTTACTACATAGCTGTTTATTCATTTTGCATTTTTCCTGGAAAACACTTCTGGATTTGGCAAAGCAGTTAAGGCCTCTAATTCATGAAACTAAGAGCAAAGACAGATTACAAGTAAAAAATGCAAGTAGAATAATATGAGACACAAATCTCGTTATAGTGATGAAGAAGAAGCAGCAGCCGTGGAATTATAGGAGAAGTCATCCAACAAATAATATTCATTAGCTTAAAGATACATCGAAGATAAGCGTGTCTTTTTCCAGCGGAATATAGAAATTTGTCTTGTGCTATCTTCAATATCTAATTCCCAGAGCATTTCGTGCTCCACAGCTAATGCCTGGGGGTTGTTTTTGCTAAGATATTTCCAGTTTTTAAAAAAGAATCCAATCAGGACTGTCCACAGAAATGTTCAAGGCTCAGTTGGTGGCTTGAAGGTTCCCCCGTCTCTCTCGGAAAAGAAGCAGGAATGCTGGGAATGTAAACAAGTTTCTGTCATCAGGGGACACCAAGGAGGATGGAGAGCAGAGGAAATGCATGCCTTCTCTTCACCCGTGATGGGGCTCCTCTGAAACTTGACATGCTGTAAATCAAGGATCAGCAACCCATGGCTCTGGAGCCACATGTGGCTCTTTCATCCCTCTGCTGTGGCTGGCTCCCTTCGCAGGTCGGCTCCACAATTGATAGGGCTTTCGGTTAGGACAGGTAGAGAAAAAAGGATGCCACGCTAGGATGAGGCTCTATGGTGGGAGAACCGGACTTCCGGTCAGCTCCAGAATTGAATGGGGGGCTTCCGGTTACGACCTTTGTTAGGAAATTGTTCTCTCTCTGCTAATGGCTGCCACTTCCTGGAATATTATAAAGAAACAACTACTACACCCGTGTCCATTCTTGTCTCTGTGGCCCTGGAAAGAAGGATGCTCCATTATCCAAACACTGCACCATAGTTTGGACATGGATTTTGTTTTCATGAGTAGATGCGGAATGAGAAAGAGTTTCTCTTAATCTTCTCTCCAGTGTACTGAAAGAATGAGGCCTCTTGAGACCCAAAACTGAGGATGCTCCATTGCTTTGGCATTTGGCAAGCTTTTTTTTTAATATGAACCTTTTTCATTCTCAGTAAAGAGTCCCTTATATTTACAGATAAGTAAAACAATCAGTTTATGGCTGGAACAGCACAAGACAAATATGAGAATGTTGGAGCCCACACAATGGGTTTAAAATGAATTTAATTTCCTAAGTCAATCTTATCAAATCTTGCCTTTCAGAAGTTTTGGAATGGCAATATCCAGAATTCCCAGGGTTGGCCAACACATCTGGAGCTGCCTAATAATCGTTGAAAGTTGCCATAAATCAGGAATGGGCTGCGTGCAGTGTGCCAACTCTCTTTTTTTATGACCTCACCTTCATCACAGTTCATTTTTGGCACGATAGGTTTTTGCTCAAATGATATATTAAACTATTATTTGACCCTTAAATGCTCCAATTGCACAATAGGCAGAAATTCATGGAGGTGATAAGGTGTTCATTGTAAGTTAAAAAAAGGAACATCCACACATGAAAATTCATGTTTATTTTAAAGCTGGTTCACGGGGGAAATTCCTGGAGGAAAGTCTGTAGAGCTTCTTAGTCGTCCAGGTCCTGGTTGTCCCAAAGGTGCTTTTTCTGGAGGCAACTGGACTTTCTGGTTTTTTTCTTTGAAGACGTTTTGCTTCTCATCCATGAAGCTTCTTCAACTCTGACAGGATAATGGGGAATGGAAGGATTTATATTCCTTGCAGGAATATAAAAGTCCAGTTGCCTCCTGAAAAAGCACCTTTGGGACAAGCATGACCTGGACGACTGAGAATCTCTACAGATTTTTAGCTATGCAATTTGGGATGAAGACCCTTGGAGTGGTGTGGGAGTGGGAATGGATTTCCAGAGGAAAAAAATTGTAGACTACAGGAACAAGGAGCACTACTCAGTTGACCCCGAGGACACAGACAAACCTCCACAGACCCTCTAAAAGGGTGCAAATGACCAGCTGTCTGCAAGGATTATAACTCCTTCCATTCCCCAGTATCCTGTCAGAGTTGAAGAAGCTTCTTGGATGAGAAGCAAAACGTCTTCAAAAGAAAAAAACAAAAGACTCCAGTTGCCGCCTGAAAAAGCACCTGTGGGATTTCCTGGAGGAAAGTGAAAGTCTAGGCTAAAATGAGTGGCATACTGTCTGATTTATATCAGAGCTTATTTTTGGGGGGATTGCATGTTATGACCGTAGCCAACGTGACTAGGCTTAGCATTTAATACTCCTTGAGAACTGAGATAATGTCTGTGATTTCTCCATCCTGCAGTGATAGAGGAAGCATCCATGTAAATGTAATGAGCAGTCCAGGGAAGAGGCTTTCATGCTTGGCAGTTCTAGAAGCTTCCTTTTGGGAAGCTGAGGTGGGCATGGGAAGCCGTGACGTCTGGACCTTCTTTTGACCTTCTGCTGGGCCTCTTCTTCCCCAGGTGGCATCGAGTTGCTTTCAGTGTCCATAAGAAGAATGTCACTCTGATTTTGGACTGTAAAAAAAAGGTCACCAAATTGCTGGACCGAAGCGACCACCCCATCATTGACGTTAATGGCATCATTGTCTTTGGAACAAGGATCTTGGACGAGGAAGTATTTGAGGTAAGAGCGCGAGAGAGATGGAACTGCCAGGATGCCAGGAAGCCATCTTGAGCGCTGAGCATCGGAGGATTTTGTTCATGAAGTACAGAGAAAGAGAGAGAGAAAAGATAAAAGGGAGACGTTTGTCACGTCCTATTTTTGCAAGGAAGTCTTGGGAATAAGCCACTATAGAACAGACTCCATGGCAGGACTTTGCATAATGGAACTTTGCATAATGAACTTTCTTGGGTGACCCTAACATGAGAGAAAGAGAGGTAGGAACCCAAAATTAATAAGCCATGGTCAGAGGCTCTCTGTGACTGACTTGGGAGAGGCCTTTGCTGATCTCATACAAACTTTAAGGCTGATGTCACCATTCTGATTTCTGCTGCCAAAAAGTGAACTGGCCAGTTTTGGGTTTCCATTATGTCGTTGACCCCTTGAGTATTTATTTATTTTATTTTATTTTATTTTTGAACTTGTATACCGCCCTTCTCCCTGAGGACTCAGGGCGGTGAACAGCCAAATAAAAACATCAAATACAAATATTAAAATACAGTTAAAAATATATATAAATTTGGCCCCATTAATTAAAACAATAAACAAAAACAATTAAAAACACTTAAAAAGAGTTAGGCCAGCCCGGCTTGTTGGAAAAAGAAGGTTTTAAGGGCACGGCGGAAGGCACTGAGGTCATGGATTCTCCTTATCTCTGGGGGCAACTGATTCCAGAGGGTAGGTGCCCTCACAGAGAAGGCCCTCCCCCTGGGGGTCACCAGCCTGCATTGTGTAGCCAGCCTTGGAGTAGCCAGCCTTGGAGGTCTGAAGCTCCAGGTTCTGGACTCTCGACAGGCTCACCAATTCTCCTGGCCCACTTTCATCCATCTTCACTTTCCTTTAATTACTTTCTCCATTTCTACCAAAAATAGCAATAGCACTTAGACTTAAATACCATTTTACAGCCCTCTCTAAGTGGCTTACAGCTTCTTGCCCCCAATAATCTGGGTCCTCATTTTACTCACCTTGGAAGGAGGGAAGGCTGAGTCAATCTTGAGCCTGGTGAGATTTGAACTGCCAAATTTCAGGCAGCCGGCAGTCAGCAGAAGGAGCCTGCAGTACCGCACTTTAACCACTGCGCCACCATGGCTCATATTTAGCTCTATGCTAAAGTCTTCCCTTTCCTGCAGGCTTCCTCCCCTTCACCTTGTTCGGTCCCTTCCGGTGCTTTTGAATTTCATTCTGTGGATGGCATTTTTCATTGCGTTTGCAGTCTGATATTGGCATGTGCCACCCCCTCTTGTCTCTAGAGCCCCCTCTTTGCCACAAGAGGGGATTGCTTTTTGTTGCTTGATGTTGGTTCTTGTGGATGAAGGAGAAGCTGGGAAGCTGCAGAGTTTGGGCAGCATTAAAACGGGGACACTCGATATTCACACACGTCGTTTGCTTCTCTGAGACCTACAGTAAGATAAGGCAAAGACCCTGGCATCTAGTCCAGAGAATTTTACTACATTTTTCTTATCTGAAAACAAACAAACAAACAAACCCCAAAAGACATTTTATCATCTGATTGAATGGGAATGATTGAAAGAAGTATGTAAAAGTATTTTCTTGGTGCAAAATTGAGTTGAAATCAAGGGCAGAGACTCTGGATAAGAGCCTGGCCCAGTGTTATTAGTGGACGAGAAGGCTTTACAGGAACAGGTAGACCATTCGTTTAGTGACCATTTCGAATTACAAAAGCACAAAAAAAAATGACTTACAATTGGTAATCTCACTTAGCCACCATTGCAGCATCTCCAGGGCCACCTGGCTCAAATTCAGGTGCTTGGCAGCTGGTATGTATTTAGGATGGTTGCAGGGCCCCAGGGTCACGTGATGGCCATTCAGCCAGCTTCCATCAATGGGAGAAGTGGATTTGCTTAATGACTATGTGGTTCACTTAGCAACCATGGCAAAAAAGATTCTAAAATCACAACCACTTTGCTTCCCAATGGAAATTCTCCTCTGAATTGTGGTCATAAGTCGAAGACTACCTGTAGTTCTCAATACATGACAACAATTTGGGCCAGATTTTCCATTGCTAAGTGATGTGGTCATGAAGTGATTCACGCCTGATTGGATTATCTTTCTTGCCATGGTCATTAAGGAAGTCAATGTGATTGTTAGGCTGTTCATGGCAATCACGTGACCCCGGATGCTGCAACCGTCGTAAATCGAGGTCGGTTTCCAAGCACCCAAATTTTGATCACATGATCACAGGGACAGTGCAAGGATCATAAATGCCAGGATGGGTTAGAAGTCCTTTTTTTCAGCACCATCTCAATTTTTAATGGTCCTTAAATGAATGGCCTTAAATGGAGGACTACTTGTATACCGTTCTTCTAAGATGCTAAATCTGTTAGGAATTTCAAACCTGGGTGATTGAGATTTTTGTTTGCTTTAATTTGTAATTCAATCTGTTATTGTATAGAATGTGAAGGACGTGTGTTTTTGTTTTATTTTTTATGTATAATGGGCACTGAAGATGGCATTTAATTTCCTTGTACGAGGTGCAATGACAAGTAAACTAACTATTCTGCTATTATTATTACTATTATTAATTCTAAAATAAAAAAAAATTGGCAAAGTACTTGAGGAAAAGAAACCAAGAGATTCATTTTACTTGGATAAAAATGGCCTTTAGCTAAGTCTCAAAAGAGGCAATCAATATTTTCAGCTCAGGTTTTACAGCGAGCCATTTGGCTGAGCCAGAGAATGAGAAGCGTGGTCTTTCAATCACAGAGTTTCCTCACCTTAAAAAAATCCTTTGTGAATATACTTGGAGTTACTAATGATCCAACCAAGAGTTTCTCCCTGACTTCTCCTAATGCAGTCTCCACGTCTCATCGTTTTAGGGGAGACTCCAGGGGTCTGTGGAGCTGAAAGATCGGGGTTGATTTTGGCCACTAAATAGCACTCTGGTCAAACATTTTATCCCCGTCCCAAAACCTTGACTTATTTCTTCCAAACTGAGTGCTGTAAAGTATCATCCAGGCGCCTTTTTAATGCACCTTCTGCTTCAGACATTTCTTGAAGCCAGAAAACTCTCCAGGAGGGAGATGCTGAATGAGAAAGAAAGAAAGAATGAAGTACAGTTTTCCATATGCCTGTGGAGAGCAACTAGATCCTAACTAAAATGACTTTAGGAACAGCTCTTTTGCTAGTTTTTGCTCAAGGTTGACTCAGCCTTCCATCCTTCCCAGGTGGGTAAAATGACGAGCCAGATTGTTGGGGGCAATATGCTATTTAGTATACTGTCAATTGTTGTAAGCCAGCCAGAGTCCTCGGAGAGTGGGCGGCATAGAAATAGGATTAATAAAAAAAAATAAAATTAAAAAAATAATTTGCAAAACAATGGGAATAAAAGAATATTCCTGAACTTTGTTTTACCCTGTTTCCCCCCAAATAAGACATCCCCTGATAATAAGCCCAATCGGGCTTTTGAGCGCATGGCAATAAGGCCAAGTGCTTATTTCAGGGTTCAAAAAATATAAGACAGAGTATGATTTTCGGGGAAACACGGGTATGATTTATCTCATGGTTACTGTGAAATTTTGTGCATGCATGTTATCTCAGCCTGCAGAGCTTGGATTCATTGAATGAATTTTCCAAAAATGTAAATATGGCAGAATATACAGCCTCATGTTACATAACCAAGCTCCATTTCATGCTGAATAAACTAAATTATTAATGTATCTTAAATAGAAAGCTATTTTTAGATAGATTTTTACTAAAATAAATTTGATAAAAATTAAAAAAAACCAAATTTAAAATTTAAAAATCTGATTTTTAATTTTTTTTTAAAAAAACATTGATTTTTATCCATCCTGCTGACATCACAGTAATCAGATAGACTTCTTCTGTTTAGAAGGTTCTGTGAGGCTTCCCACATTGACTAGGCTGAAAGTCTACATTTTGTAGGCTTGGAAGCCATCTTTTGTATTAGACCTTCAGACCTACGTTTCCTCTCCTCCCCTTCTAGCAATATCTCAGAGGCTGGGTGTGTTTAACCCAGTCAACCTGCCTAATTCATTTTCTGTTCAGAAGTCACAGGGGTGGATTCTGATCTAATGTTCCTAATTTTATGAAGGAATCGCATTAATTGGCCCCAACACTCTTGGAATTGGAAAGGGAGCTGGGGAGACCCCTCACCCCATGCTTAGTGCAGGAATCCCTACTTGGCCAGTGTGAACCTTTCTCTCTGGCTCCAGATTACCAAATAGTTTTAATGCATACTCTGATGGCATCCTAGAAGTTGGCAATGGATTGAGGAAAAGGTGCAGAGAAGAGCAACTGAGAGGATCAAAGGCCTGGAGACTAAAACATATGAAGAACTGTGGCAGGATTTGGGTTTGGCCAGTGTAGAGAAAAGAAGGACTAGCGGGGGACAGGGTAGCAGTATTCCAGTATTTGAGGGGCTGCCACAAAGAGGAGGAGGTCACCCTTTTTTCCAAAGCACCAGAGGGCAGGACAAGAAACAATGGATGGAAACTCATCAAGGAGAAAAGCAACCTGGAATTAAGGAGAAACTTCCTAACAGGACAATTAACCAGTGGAACAGAAGTTGCCTTCAGAAGTTATGGATGCTCCATCACTGAAGGTTTTTAAGAAAAGACTGGACAGCCCCGTATCTGAAATGGTATAGGTCTCCTGCTTGAGCAGGGGGTTGGATTAGAAGACCTCCAAGGCACCTTCCAGCTCTATTCTGATTGATTGATTGGTTGGTTGGTTGGTTGATTAGGTCCAGAGGTTGTTTGGGGTATGATGCTGAGACATACTTTTGTATTATTCACTCTGATATTATTTTTGTTTAAATTCTGTTTTTGCTGTCCTTATTGTTCCCAAACTCTAGGAGTTCTTGTAGAACACGGTCCCATATACATCTAATCAATTAGGTAGCCTAGACATCCTTTCTTCCTTCCCTGCTTGATCCCATTTTCTTTGTCTGCTATGCTTCTTTCTGGGTAATCCCTCTGAAGTGCAGTTCGGTCCGTTGGTTTCCATGTTGACCCGTACTTGGAAAAGATAAGAGATCCGCATCTCTGGGCCACCGTAAGGCTCTGAAGGCTTGGCTGTTCCTATGGTGCTGGGCCAGAAGGTGGACTGAGTGTGTCTCCTGGAGTGTAGTAATATCTTAGTTAGTGTCCTTGGTTGCCAGTTCCTTTTGTTTAGGTTGGCGCTGCATCTGTTTTAACTATGGGTTTCAGTTCATTTCTATGCTACCCCAAGTGGTTCTGGGTTGGGCAGTAGGTCGAACTAAAAGAATGAATGTGTGCTGTGTGTGATTTTGGACCCTCTCTGCATGCGCAAAGCCTTCTGCGCATGTGCAGAGGGTAAAAAACAGGTTACTTCCTGGTTAAAACCAGGAAATAACGACTTCCGGGCGGGTGGGCGGAGTCTTGCAGTGCTGCCGCTACCGGTTCTCTGAACCACCCGCTGCCACCACTACGGGTTCACGTGAACTGGTGCGAACTGGTAGCATTTCACCCCTGGCCAGGTCCCTCCACATCTTTTGACCTTGCACTGCTTCTGCCAGTTGTTCTATTCTACATCTCATTTAAAAAAAAAAGATAATGATATACTCCACAGAATGAAGAGCACAGGAAATGGATTACATATCAGAAGATCAAAAAAGGCAGATACTGTTTGGGTGGTTTTTAACTACGAAACCATCTTGACATCTGTAATTTGCCTTAGCTGCCAAACGAGAGGCCCTTTAAGTGGCTGAGAGTGCCATCTATTGCAGTTAAATAGAACAAGTTTTAAAACACATTAGAGAGACAATGGGGGATGTTCTAATTAATTTTGTTCCTTATTCCCTGCGGATTATATTGAACCATTTATTGGCTCCCCTTCGTTTTCATGGAGTGCATGTAGAAAATGTAAGCTTTTCAGGTTGAGACTGAATTGGTTCTGGACAATGTGTGTTGAGCTCAGAAACAACCCAGCAAACTCCTCTCCTCTCCCCTCCCCTCCCCTCCCCTCTCCTCTCCTCTCTCCTCTCCTTCTCCTCTCCCCTCCCCTCCCCTCCCCTCCTCTCCCTTTCCCTCTCTTCCACTCCTCTCTCCTCTCCTCTTCATTCTCTTCTCCTCTTCATTCTCCTCCCCTCCCCTGCTCCCCTCTCCTTTGTGGGTCAGACTGAGATGCAGAACAGAAGTCTCATTGTGGATATGCTAGTTGGACTCAGTTGTGGGTATTTGGTGCAGTGCACAGTAAGGTGGGAGTGCAGCAGTTTGCTGCAAGTTGCAGCGGAGGCTGAGGGGAGATCTTGGTGCCTCCCCCCATAATTCCTGAGCGTGCCTCCCTTGGCTGCCTGCTTGGCCACGACTACCAGGCTGACTTCACTTTCTCACTGTGGAGCCCTTTAAGGAAGGAGTGTTTTTAAAGGAAATCAAGCTTCAACTTCATACCACTAAGCCATGGAAAATCTCAAACCCGTTGAGCCAGCGGGCTTTCGGTTACAGAAAGGAATTCGAAATATAATTTATGGTTTCAGTCATAGCTTTGCTTTGCTTTGCTTTTGGTCTCCAGAATTGGGAGCTCTGGAGCCCTTGTTTCTCCAGGCAGAGCCCCCCTTGATCCTTTGGAAGGCCTCCTCCTCCTCCCTCTGGGATTGCATTGGGGGACTTTGTTCCCCGGTGGTGGCTGGAGGGAGAAGGGAAAATGCTGACAAGGAAGGAAGGAGGGAAGGAAGTTGTTGTTGCTGCTGTTGAAAAGAAGAGCAATCAAAGTAGGATTTGATGGGAGACCACCTGGCAATCTCATAGCTGGGAGGTTAAAAAAGAAACCCCACCCCAAATCCAACAGGAGGCAAGTGCAACTCACTCGGGCCGCTTCTTTGTTACCGCCAAGAAAACAAGACAGATGTGTCCTTAGGACCATCACAAGTCAGGCTCAACTCAGAGGGGACCGTAATTATTTTAACAGATCAAGTCACAAATTCACAGTCGGGTCTTACTCTGATTGTGCACTAAAAGTCACAATGGGGAGATTGAGAAAGCTATTAGGGGGAGAACCAGCTTGTTCCATTCTCGAATGGAAAACACAGCCAGCTCCGATTCCCAGTTTCATACATTCCCCTTAGCCAAAACAAACCATATTAAAATTATTACACTTGTTTTGAAATTCTTCCACTGTGAGTCACGTATCAGCTGAAAGTCCATGCACTGCAGTGGGTTGGTGTGGAGGGAAGAGAAAGAGCAGGAACTGCCCAGCTGCCAGGAAAAAAAAAACTTCACACATTTACATGAGGCATTCTTGAAATTTGTTGAATTAGGGAAGTAAAACTTTTGGACCTTGGCAAAGTTAGATAATTCCAAATATCTCTTTCTGTGCATTGGCTGATGAAGTATAAGAGATGCTGTTTCCTTGCCCCTTTGGGAAAGTAATCTGTATACTCCAAACCAAAGGAAAGCAGAAAATGGATTCACCATTATCAGTGCTCTTCCTTCCCATCAGACGTCAATGAATTTAGCTTGATGGTGCCCTTTTAAGCAGCAGTATTGAACTAGAAATAATGTCAAAGGCAATCGGGGTTCCTTTCGTTCATGATGAATCACTGTCCCTAGCTGCCCCCCGCCCAGCCTTTCTGAAGAACAATGTTTTCCAATGGGGCACGCAATGGGGAGGACCAACATTATCCTCCATCTATCTGAGTGGCAGTCTGCCCCAATGAGTGAAATTGTAAAGCAGTTTGCAGAAGAAAGACAGAAGCAACAACTCCAGGGCCAAAGGCACATAGGAGAAAAGAGAGAGGCATAATACAAGGAGGGATGAGCTCAAATGTACTGGAGATGTGTCCCTGAGGGCCACTATAGAGAAGGCCTATTGTGCCTATTCTATACCTGTGCATTTGATTTTTCATGCCAAGGGCAGGACCTTGCTTTTCTCACCACTGAGCTGCATGTTATTAGATGCCCAGTGTCCAAGTCTGTCAAGATTCTTCTGAGTCTTAAGTTTATCTTCCAAAGTGTTAGCAATTTCCCCTAGCTTGGTGTCATCTGTACATTTGTTGAGTTCCTCTTCTATCCCCTTGTCCAAATCATTGATGAAGATTTTGAAGTGTACTGGGACTAAGACAGAACTTGAGGTGCCCCATTTCATGCTTCCCTCCAAGTAGACGTAGTTCCATTGAGGATATGCTGCGGGTGTGGTTGGTTAGTAAATTGTGAAGCCATCTGATGGTGGTTCTGTATCTCCCGCATTGTTCTATTTTACCAAGAAGTAGATTTTGTTCTACATTGTCAAATGCCTTATTGAAGTGCAAGTATCTTTCTAGAGACTGCACTGTTGCAGAATTGCTCCAATATTCACCATATTCTTCCTTGAGGCCACAAATCTGCAAAATGGTACGAAGATCAGTCCTTTCCTTTCCCAGCCCAGAACTTCTATCGACATTAGGAGTTTGAGGAGTAGGTGGTACGTTGTGTCCTTCTAAAGTAACACTTCACACTATACGTTAATAACTAGAGAAGGGTTCTTTCTCCTTTTTTTGAATTTGTAACATTGCAAAGCTTGGAAAACTTGAGTTGCTCTAATAAGGCCATTTAGTTGCTTGGTTTGGAACTAGAAAGAAAAGTGAATCTGAGACTGAGATGCCTCCACTGGGGACATCAAGCACTCCTGCTGTAGAAGGAAACCTAACATTGCCCAGACTGAGAAAATAAACACCTCTTGAGCGGGGAGGCTGCAGGGCTGTAGCCTAAATCTGTGCAGCTCTTGGCAGGCAGAGCCCTCCAGCTTGGCTGATGAGAGGTACTCAGCGTCCCTCCTGGCTGATGGGGCTCTCCAAGAGGTGCCCACCATGCATCTGGGATGCTGAGCATGGCCAACTCGCCTTGGGACGGCTTGCTGCAGGAGAAGAGTTACACTAATGTCAAAGAAATGGTGGAATAGAATCATTAAATAAAAGGATGCAGAAAGAGGGACAAAATGAAATGTGAATGACAAACATTAACATAGTTTTAAAAATTATTTTAAATACTTAAGTGGAATTGTTGAATTGTCCCGCAGTGAGTTGGCCATGGCAAGTTGTCCCATTCAACACAGTTGAATGCAGCAAAGTTTTATCCCTGGAAGCTTTCAAGAAGAGACTAGCCCTCTGTCAGAAATAGTGTAGGTAGGCTCTCCTGCTTGGGCAGGGGTGGGGTGGGGGGTTGGACTAGATGACCTGCAAGATCCCTTCCGACTCTGTTAATCTGTTAAACTGCTTATCTAGTAGATGAGACATATTGTGCGCAATCATTTGTAAACTATGATAGCTTCAGCTTCCTGCTCCCTTGGCAGCCCTCCCCTCTGAAAATGGGCAGGAGGAGCTGCAGGGGGGGGGGGGAGGAAGAAGGGGGGGGCGCAGCATGTTGTGTGACAAGCAGATTCCACCTGGAACGGATTAGCATCCAAGCTTGTGGCATTTTTGGTACTCCTCCCATTTTGCTCAGAAGCCCCAAGTCTGTGCTTTTCCTTTAGTTACCGCTGTCATAGAGTGGTTGGGTTCATGGGGCATGGTAATCCCCCAGTTGGCAACCTTATTGTTGCTGTTTGCAGGCCAGGCCAAAGCTATGGTCACAGTTGGCTTCCAGTAAACAAGTTGAAGAACAAAGTCCCTGGACCCATTTCAAGCTTTTCCAAAGCACCTGAAGGCCAGAGATGGAACAATGGATGGAATCTGAACAAGGAGAGATTCAATCTGGAAATAAGGAGAAACTTTCTGACAGGGAGAGCAATCAACCCATGGAACAGAAGTTGTGGGAGCTTCATCACTGGAGGCTTTCAAGAGGAGACTGGATGCCATCTGTCAGAAATGGTGCAGGGTCTCCTTTTTGGATGGGGGGTTAATTAGATGATCTCCAAGGTCCCTTCCAACTCTGGTATTCTATATTCAATCAAACAGAAGTTGCCTTCGGAAGTTGTGGGAGCTTCATCACTGGAGGCTTTCAAGAAGAGACTGGACTGCCATCTGTCAGAATTGGTGTGGGGGAGGTTGGACTAGATGACCTCCAAGGTCCCTTCCAACCCTGTTAATCTGTATCTGTATCAAACTAGAAAGGCAGTTTAAAGGCAGTTTAAAGAAAGAGGCACCGGTGGACTTCCAAGGGGCAAGTACTGAAACTGCTCTGCTGCTTCTCCCACTTCTTCTTTTGATGCCTGTGTGTGTGTGTTGGGGTGTGTGTGTCCTGAAAAAGGATTTGTGGTCCCACAGAAGCTTCCTTGATAGAGTTTGGCCAAGATGGTGATCTTTGAAGCTCAACATGGATTGAAAATGGGCTTCAAAGTAGTTTACCTGTGGCTGAAACGCTCTTCTAGGAGGAAGGCATCTGTGCCCTCCTTTCCAGCTCTCCATCCTGGGATGGTAGCCAAAGAACACATGATTTATTCCATTCCCAACATTTCCCCCCAAGACTTTGAGGATTCTCTCCCCCTTTACTGTTGTGATTTTCATGTTTGCCAGCCAAGCCTTTTTTTTAGAAAAGAATTTCCCCCCGCCTCCCTTTCTCTCTCCATCTTCTTGAGAGAATGGCTGGAAACCCAGCAGGTTTTACACCATGGAAATGAGCAAAGGGAGAAAAAGAGAAAAACAAATAGGGAACAGACTGGAGAGGGAGGTAAAGCAGAAGGAGGACAATTTGGAGTGAGAGAAGAAAAATAAAAAATAAAAACTGTTTTCCAAACCAAAACCAAAGCACTTTTGCAGGCTGGAAAATGTTAGAATTGTCTGTACATTTTGGATTCTGTTTCCCCAGCTTTTGAATTTCTCGTGTTCTGGACCTGTCTTGGTTTGGCTTGACTCACTCCGTGGTGGGGATGGAGGGGCTACATTAACCCTCCCCCCAAACCAGTCTGGAAGGGTTACTCGGTTCTTGTTTCTTAAAAAAAGCAGAAACTCTTTCCCAGAGAACTCCAGCAGAGGCCTGGTCTCTCTGAACTGCTCACAAGTCCCTAATTTTCTACCTCCCCTCCAGGGCAAGGACAGATGTACCTCCATGCCCCACCCCCATCCCATCATGGCGCAAGGCAGGGACTGTTGATCAGATCAAATTTTGAGTGGATTCAGTGCTTAATTCCAGCAATGGCGAGATAAATAAAACCCACCTCAACTATGATTGTATCATCAATACCTGGTTGGCCATGGATAGGCGTGTTGTTCTCTCAGAGAACACAAACTCTTTGGGTTCTGGGTAAGCATCAGCCATAACCTCAGGACAGGGATGGAGACAGGCCTACTGTTAACCAAGAATCTCTGGTGGCCTTTTAGGACCATTTCCCCAGACATGAATCAAATCAAATCAAATCAAACAGAACAGAACAGAACAGAACAGAACAGATTTTCCTATGCTACTAGGCTCGAAATTCTCTGTTTGGATAACTTAGAACTGCATCACTTGCGGTCAGACCTAGATATTGCATACAAAATTATACTGTACATAGTAATGTTTTACCTGTAAATAACTGTTTTTTATTTTAATCTCAATAATATGCGTGCTAACCACCGCTTTAAACTCAGTGTAAATCGTTCTAAACATGACTGTAAAAAATATGATTTCTGTAATAGAGTTGTCAAAGTCTGGAATGCCCTACCTGATTCAGTTGCCTCAGCTACAAATTTTCACAGTTTCAGTCACAAATTGACTTCCACGGACCTTACATCATATTTAAGTGGTCTGTAGAGGGGGCGACATGCATAAGTGCACTAATGTGCCTATCGTCCCTGTCATTATATTTTTATTCTTTTATTCTTGTTCTCGTTTTTGTTTGACAAATTCTAATAAATAAATAAATAAATAAATAAAACTGGAATGGGCCTTGGAGGTCTTCTAGTCCACCCCCTACTCAAACAGGAGAACCTATACCATTTCAGACAAGTGACTGTCCAGTCTCTTCTTAAAAGCCTCCAGTGATGAAGCACCCACAACTTCTGGTGGCAATCTGTTCCACTGGTTAATTATCCTCACTGTTAGGAAGTTTCTCCTTAAATCCAGGTTGCTTCTCTCCTTGATCAGTTTCCAGCCATTATTTTTTGTCCTGCTCTCTGGTGCTTTGGAGAATAAGTTGACCCCCTCTTCTTTGTGGCAGCCCCTCAAATACTGTCACACCACATTCTTCTTTTCTTTAGACTAGCCAGACCCAAAAACTAAGTGAACATGAGACAGTGTTTGTGAAAGTGGGTCATAAGGACCTTGTTGCCAAGCAGGCTTCGATAGAGTCCTTTATTGCTCCATTAAGTCCACAACGAATGGCCCTACAATGACCAGCAAGTCTCCACCCCAAACTCCCCTGAAGGCAGCCACCCACAATCCCACAAACAAAACCCAATAATCCCCAGAGCCAAATCACAAAGGCAGAGAGGAAGTCCAAAAACTAGGTTCAAGTCCACACAGCAAAGTCTGTAAGTCGTACATAAGATTAAAGGTTCACAGGGCAAGAGTCCACAGGCAGAAACCCTATTCAGAGCAGCGTTTTTCCAAGGCTGGAGAAGTCCAGGTCAAAGCAAAACAATTGCTCCCGACAAAGACACCCTCTCTTGGCCTCTGCTTAAAGTAACCCAAACCAGGTGTTCCTTTTGAGGAGGAGCAGGGCAACCTTCCTCTGAGCAACCTCACAGACCTCCTTTGAGCTTGCCTCCACTCTACTCTCCATGGCCTTGGGTCAAGTGGGAGAAGCAGTTGTTCCTCATCTGAGGGGATCTGCTGCCTGTCAGCAGCTGATCCTCCCTCATGTTTGTGAGGGCAGCAACTCCCCATCTGGTCGACCACTTCCCCCAATGTCTGAGGGCCTGGGACAGCATTGTCCTCAGCCCTTGGACTTTCCAAACATTCCAGGGGACACGTGTCATCCCCCTCGGATGGTCGTGGTTCCAGCTCCTCCTCTTCCTCCGAACTGGAATCTGATGGGACCATGACAGGCCAGCTGGGTTTTTTTTTTTTTTAATTTGATTTATATGCTGCCCTTCTCCGAAGACTCAGGGCGGCTTACAATGTGCTCAGCAATTGTTGCTTGTCCATCTTCTACAGAGTAGTACATGTGTCCCTGCCCGACCTATTTCATGGCTGAATTGGCAGTGGAATTCCCTAGTTTTATGGTCTGGGGCAGTGGTGGGTTGCTAGCGGTGGCAATGGGAGGCTCTGCCCACCCGCCAGGATGTCATCAAAAACTCTCTGCGCAAGTGCAGAAGCACGTGCACCCGCACACTCCCAATAGCAAACCGGTAACAAAGAAAAGTGAAACCCATTACTGGGGGGATCTCGGTCTGCCTTTTTTGAGGTGGCTTGGATGGACCTGATCCAATTTATTGGGAGCCCAACTTACAGTGGAGGTCACACATTAGATGTGGTTTTTGTTTTGGGGCAGTGGTGTTGTGAACTGGTGTTGGGGATGTTACCATTAGTCCACTGCCATGGAAAAACATGTTCTCTTGGCCTAGGAGTTCTGTGGGGCGACACCTGTGCAGGGAGGTGGAACTTATCCAATAAGAGCTTGGGGTCTGGATGGGCAGACAGAGCAGCATTTGGCTTTGGCTCCCTGGATCTAAAGAGGTGTCATCTTTGGTTCTTGATGAGGTAGCACTTCCCCAGGCAGAACTGATCTGCAATCTGGAGATTCTCTTGGACTTGCAGTTCCTGCCTAAGAAGTGGGTGGCAGCTAAGGCACGGATGGGGGGCTTTACACAGATCATGTCAATGTTCCAACTGACAAACCCCATCAAAGCAAGCACCTTCGAGACTTCCAAGAGTCTGAATGCAAAACTTTATTGAGTACATCATTTCAGCACTGATGAAAGCAAAACCAGCTGTAATTATTTCCCGCGCTAACTCACATTGTTACAATATGGATTTCCCCCACTCCCTAACAGTATACAGGTCCCATTGTCCAATTGAATGTCATTATTTTGTTATGAGAAAAGTATCTGGTCTTGGCAGATACCTGCCGATGGGTCCTTGGCTCTTACGGCTCTTCTGCTTGAAGTCCGAAGCCTGCATTCCATTTTATCCTTCCCTCCCCCCTGGTTCTTTGGCAAGTTGAAAAGTGATCATGTTTGTAATGGTATAAGCACACTTTAATCTCGAAAAATTCATCTTGTGCATCAATTGCTTCCATTCCTGGACTAATAGGACAGCCCCCGACCTCCGCACTTTCCATGCCGACCTGAAGACATGGCTTTTTCAGCAAATTCCCTGATCTGCCGCGAGGTTTCAATTGTCTGGAGATTTTAAATTGACTTGTTTTAGCACTATTTTATTGTTATGTTGTTTCTATTCTGTGAGCTGCCCCGAGTCCTACGGGAGAAGGGCGGCATATAAATTTGATAAAATAAATAAAATAAATAGGCCTTGCCTTCTGAAATTCTTCTTAGAAATTTACAGGATGGAAACTGAAGTGAAAGTGTTAAAAGAAGATGCCCTCTTTGGTTGTAGTATAACCCAGGGCAGGAGGGCTTAATGGTCCCAGGAAGCTTCGCCATTCTTGAAGCTGTTGCGAGATTCCCCCTCAGAGGACAACTTTTCCTCCTTCAGTTGCTTAGTCACTTGTGAGTCCTTGTGACGCAACGGACATCAGTTCTCCAGGACTGTCTCTCCATCATTGAAGTTCTCATAAGCTCCTACTTTGTGTTGCCAGAGATCGGACTTCTCTGCTTGTCTTCTGTCAGCCTCTTTTTCTGTTGTCTTTGATTGTCCCAAGCTTTGAGTCCTCCTGAATGGCTCTTCCCTTTGCATGATGCGTTTCAAACATCCAAAGTTTAGCTTGGATATTCACACTTCCAATCTGGCATCCCGATTTCTTTTGTTCAGCCTTTCTGAGGATCCAAGATATTTAGCAGTAATCCAGTTTGGTGTAGTGGTTAAGGCATCAAGTTAGAAGCTGGGAAGTCCTGAGTTCTAGTCCCATCTTTGACACAAAGATACCTGGTTTTAGACAAAGACACCTTGAATCTCAGCCATAGGAAGCAGGCAATGGAAAACGTCTTGAAAACCTTGGCAAGAAAAATGGAGGGGTTTGTCGAGGCAGTTGCCTGACCAGAAGACACACAAATACAAGAAAGAGAAGGAGAAGGAGAAGAAGGGAAGGGAAGGGAAGGGAAGGGAAGGGAAGGGAAGGGAAGGGAGGAAGGAAGGAAGAAAGAAAGAAAGAAAGAAAGAAAGAAAGAAAGAAAGAAAGAAAGAAAGAAAGAAAGAAAAGAAAAGAAAATCAGCTTTAATAAGTTCTACCCCATTAACTGTTTATGTAACATCAGGACAGATGTACAAAAGAGTCAGAGAGTTTGTGTCATATTGGCATGCTTATTATTAATGATTGGAATATATTAGGAACGTCCGTTAAGACACTGTCACAGCTGGTGCTGTACTCCAAATTCCATGTTATTTTCAGGAAATAAGAAACAACAACACCTAAGCCATTATGTGCCAGACACTGATCCATAAGCTAAGTAAGAATTGGCTTTTGATAAGACATCATATCCTTCTCTTCAACTGGGGTGGCGAACCCTAAAGCTAAATTAAACATGTTATGGGAATGCCACTATCAGTTGTTTAAGGTAACTGGGAGGAATCCGGTCCATGGCGCTTAGACCAAGAGCTGTAGACCCTCAAGGCAAAGGGATAGACCTTGAAGGTGATGGGCAAGACCTAACCCTTTTTATGCTGCAGATTGGCTGGAGAACTCCCTGCAAGAGATTTTGGTCTGAACATCAAACCTTTGGTTCCAATGTCCACAGGGACTCTATGGGGCTCTGCAAAATCTTATGGTTCCCGGCCACAGTAGCAGACTGGGAATGAGTTGCTCTGGCCTTAGAAGATGAGCAGGGCTGGTCCGAGGAGACCTGATCCCCCTTGCTTGCTCACTGTGGGGAGCCACAAAACAAAAATGGCCTTAGGAGATCATAGGGGGATTCCAAGCCTGATCCAGATTTATGCCAACGAAGAAGCCAATTTAGCTGATCTTGAAAAAAGCAATGCAGGCTCCCATCTGCTAATACTTAAGTGGGAGACCACCAGGGGATAATAGTAGGTCCGTAGGCTGTTTGAGCATCCCATGCTCTGTGGAGCTGCCAAAAAGAAATGCCCAGTCCTGTATCTGAAGTCACAGAATCCGAGCGCAGCTAGAGGAGATGTCACTTCTGTGGCAAGAAAAAAAAATACAAATACTTTTATTTCTACTTGAAATAAAACCACTTCTGGACTTTGTGCTTGAGGTGGGGGAAAAAAAAGAAACATTGATTTTGGATTTTACCCTATGTAAAGGAGAAAGAAGGTAGTACCACTTTTGCTAGTGTTCATAGATGGGTCTGCTCCGTCGGGTTTCCAAATAAATCTGCTTTTTAAAAAAAGATGTGCAAAAAGGTTAACTTTCAATATATGTTAATCTGTTTGAATTTTACTGTGTATTGATGTACTTACTCTGAAGCCCATTTGCAAAAGTGGAACCATTTATTTGTGAGCCAAGAACTGTGGTGGACTCTGCTCAACCCTGCAGACTCATCTAGGAGATGAGATGACGGGCAGCTCCGTTTGTTTTGGACTTCATGGGAACCACATTGCTTAGATGTCCCTCTTCTGGATTCTTTTCAAAAACTATATTTATTTGTTAAGCAAAAGACGATGGCTGGGAAATTAAGTGTGAAGTGTGAAGAGAGTGAGGGGAGGTTCTGCTCCTCTGTGCTTGAGGACTATCTCAGGGCTTGTGAGTTGACTCTATTATGGACAGTTTAAACAGCCATGATTGACTTGGCTGGGAATTATAGTTGAGCTCAGCTGAAGGACATCTTTACTCTCACTCTTAGACTGATCATGGTCCAGCCGTCAATGGAGAGTGGACTGTTCTCATTTGTCTCCAGAGGACCTGGTGCCAGACAGTTTCATGCTGAACCAGACACATTTTTCTCCCTTTTTGACCCAAAGAATTGAGTAAAAAACGAGCATGTTAAAATACAAGTTGATAAAGTCAGTAAGGCATTTGACAAAGGAGACCGCAGCCTACTTCTCGGTAAGGTAGAAAAATCTGGGATAGACAGCATCACTACCAGATGGATTTGTAACTGGCTGACCAACCACACTCAGTGTGTATGTATACTAGAGTAAATGCAGTAAATAGAGTAAATGCACTTCAGATTGAAGTGCTGACAGTGTAGTCCTTAATTGAGCTCAACTTCATGGAGGGAAGTAAGCAGTAGGGTACCAAGATTCTGCCTCAGCCCCAGGACTCTTCAATATCCTCATAAATGATTTAGATCAGAGGATAGAAGAGGAACTCATGAGTGGTACGGTGGCCTAGAAGTGGAGCTCTCGCTTCACAATCAGGAGGCTGTGAGTTCAATCCTAGGTAGAGGCAGATACTTCTCTCTCAGGGCACGTTGAGAATATATCTGCTGAATATAACTCTGCATTGGTGACAGGAAGAGCATCCGGTCAGTAAACACTCTGCTAGCTCCATTCAGTTGCCCAAACTCCACCCCGCAAGGGATTATGGGGTCATTAAAAGAAGATGATGATGACAAAAGGGGAACTCATCAAATCTGCAGATGACACCAAGCTGGGGGGAATAGCCAACACTTTAAAACAACCTTTTTTGGTTCTATGGACTGGTGGTGGTGGTGGTAGTGACTTCAGCAGTTTCGACCTTTGGAGGGGGAACCTAAATTCTGCCACCGAAATCCTGTGAATGCGCAAATGAAGCAACCTAATCCCACACATGTGTAAACGAGGCTTCGCACACTTGCCCGCAGCTTCGGCAGCTCAGTTCCCAATGGGCCACAGCCCAGGGGTTGGGAACCCCTGCTTTAAAAGATACGGTTGAGAATCAAAACGATCTTGATAGACTTGGAATCTGAGCCTTATCCAAAAATGCAATTGAGGGGTGAGAAAAGTAAGGTTTTTACACTTAGGCACAGGTATACTATAGGTTATACCTGGCTCAACAGCAGTAATTCCAAGAGGAATCTAGGAGTCCTAGTAAGCCACCACTTAACTATGGGCAGGTTTGCTGCAGCTACCAAAAAAGCCAATCCAGTCCTAGGCTGCATCAACAAAGGGATAATATTAAGATCAGGTGAAGTGTTTACCGCTTTATACTGCAATGATAAGATCACAGTTGGAGCGTGGTGCCCAGTTCTGGTCAATTTAACACAGAATAGATGTTGAGATCCTAGAAGGAGTCCAGAGTGCAGAAGAAGAAATAAGAAAGATGATCAGGGGACTGGAGGTTAAAACATACAATGAATAGTTGCAGGAACTGGGCATGTTCTGGTCTACCAAAGAACAGAGAAGGAAGGATTGACTTTTCTACCAATGCACCAGAGGGCAAGATAAGAAGTAACAGATGGAAGATTATCAAAGAGAGACCCAACCTGGAACTGAGAACTTTCCTGACAATGAGGACAATTGTGGAACAGGTTGTCTTCAGAAGTTGTTTTGGAGGTTTTAAGAAGAGACTGGACAGCCATTTGTCTAAAATGGTATAGAATCTCCTGCTTGAGCAGTGGGCTGGACTAGAAGGCCTCCAAAGCCCCTTTCAGCTCTGTTATTCTATTTTGTACTGTTCGTATTCTTATCAAAAACTTAAAAATATTGTCCTCTGACCAGAAGCGTTTCCCTTCCCATTAAATGTGGATTAGATTTCTAGAAATTCTACATGAAATTTAGCAGTAGAAGGTATAAATGTTTGATCCCTTCCTGCAAAGGCTATTTGTTTTACAGAAGAAACGAAGGTTGGAAGCTCTTCCTAGCTGATCTGTTCTATCAATAGTCCAAGGTGGGCAAAGAACCAGCATCTGGGAAACTGATTGCCTCTCTCCTTTAGGGCAAAGGAAAAGTCAACACTCACACCCTCCACAAAGCTGAGGAACTAAATGTGGGTCATCCAGTTAAGTCCTGGTTATCTGGCAGGGTTGATGAGTGAACTATGTTTAGAAAAGAAACGTGGCTGCCATCCCTCCTTCCTTCCTTCCTATCTCATCCACTTAAGCAACCACTCATGGCTGCTTCCTCATGCTAGTGACGCTAAGGGAGATACCAGTTCTGATTTAACTCAACAGAAAAGTATCCTTGAATTTGCCCCTTTAATTTTATTCTTTCTGCCCCCCTCCCAATGTATTTAGAGGAGCTAAAAAAAGGCCAGTCGGCTCACATTACCACGAGGGCCAGGCTGAGAAATGCTCCTGTATTTCCAATTCTCATTTAGTTTGACCGAGGGATTTGCTTTCAAAAATATCTTCCTAGGAGAAGAGAATGTCAACGGGACGTGATGTCCTTCTTCAGCCACGAGGCAGCCATGCATGTGAATGAATGTAAGGGTTGACAGTGAGGGAGAAGACTGAATGCCACGTTCTTCATGGCATCCTCCTCTTTGGAGTCATCTACAGCCGCTCTTGCTTCCAGTCGCTTTGCTCAGGTCCTAAGACTTGGTGGGGAATTCTTTGTAACCCAGGTGGGACTAGGAAAAGGACCTGGCCAACCATTGCCACCAGATGGATTCGTAACTGGTTGACCAACTGCACTTAACATACAGTCCTCAATGGAACTGTATCTACATGGAGGGAGGTATGCAGTGGGGTACCCCAAGCCTCTGCCTTAGGCCCAGTACTCTTCAACATCTAAATCAATGATTTAGACAAGGGGATAGAAGGGGAACTCATCAAATTTGCAGACAACACCAAGCTAGCAGGAATAGCCAACACTCCGGAAGATAGGCTTAAGATAAAGACTTGAACACTGGGCCCTATCTAAAAATATGAAATTCAAGGGTGAAAAAAGTAAGGTTCTACATTTATGCAAGAAAAACAAAATGCACAGGTGCAGTATATGTGGCACCTTGCACAATAGTAGTAACTGTGAGAGGGATCTTGGAGTCCTAGTGGACAACCATTTAAATAGGAGCCAGCCGTGTGCAGCAGCTGCCAAAAAAAAAAGCCAACACAGTTCTCGGCTGCATAAACAGAGGGATAGAATCAAGATCACATGAAGTGTTAATACCACTTTATAATGCCATGGTAAGGCCATACTTGGAATACTGCATCCAGTTTTGATCACCACAATATAAAAAAATGTTAAGGCTCTAGAAAGAGTGCAGAGAAGAGTAACAACCGACCGGAGGCTAAAACTTATAAAGAATGGATGCAGGAATTGGGAAGGTCTGGTTTAATGAAAAGAAAAACTAGGGGTGACATGATAGCAGTCTTCCAATATCTAAGGGGCTGCCACAAAGAAGGGGGGGGGTGTTCAACCTATTCTCCAAAGCCCCTGAAGGCAGGAAAAGAAGCAATAGGTGGAAATTAATCAAGCAACCTAGAATTACGGAGAAATTTTCTGACAGAACAATTAATCAGTGGAACAACTTGCTTCCAGAAGTTGTAAATGTTCCAACACTGGAAGTTTTAAAGAAGATATTGGACAACTATTTGTCTGAAATAGTACAGGGTTTCCTGCCTGAACAGGGGATTGGAGTATTTATTTATTTATTTTATTTTATTTCTATACCGCCCTTCTCCAACAGGACTCTGGGCGGTGAACAGCCAAGATAAAACATAACATATAAAATTTAAAAAACAGTTTAAAAGACATTAAATAATTTCGGCCCTCAATTTAAAACAACCCAGTTAAAACCAATTTCAAATTAAAACCGAAAGGATGGGATCAAGCCAGCCCAGCCAGATGAAATAGATGTGTTTTCAGGGCCCGACGAAAAGTCCGGAGATCTGGTATCATGCGTATCTCCGGGGGTAGGTCGTTCCAGAAGGAAGGTGCCGCCACAGAGAAGGCTCTCCCCCTGGGGGTCGCCAGCCAACATTGTCTGGCCGACGACACCCTGAGAAGGCCCTCTCTGTGCGAGCAAACTGGCCGGTGGGAGGCTATTGGCGGCAGAAGGCGGTCTTGTAGATACCCCGGCCCTAAGCCATGGAGCGCTTTAAAGGTGGTCACCAACACCTTGAAGCGCACCCGGAAGACCACAGGAAGCCAGTGCAGCTCGTGCAGGAGAGGTGTCACATGGGAGCACTCCGTCGCTCCCATAATCCCCCGCGCGGCCGCATTCTGGACCAACTGGAGCCTCTGGGTGCACACCAAGGGGAGACCCATGTAGAGAGCATTGCAGTAGTCCAGGCGGGAAGTGACGAGTGCCTGAGTGACTGTGTGTAGGGAGTCCCGATCCAGAAAGGGACGCAACTGGCGTATCAGGCGGACCCGATAAAAAGCCCCCTGGCCACGGCCGTCATATGCTCTTCTAAAGACAGCCGTGCATCCAGGAGGACGCCCAAGTTGCGAGCCTTCTCTGTGGGGGCCAGTGAGTATACCATGTCCATAGCATTTCACTGGTCCATTAATTTAGTTGCTTTGTCAAAGAATGAAACAAGATTTGTTTGATAAAGCCATGTTTTTTGGGTTTTGATAAACCCATATTGGCTTCCGGTTATAACTATGCTTGCTTCTAGGTGTTTGTAGATCTATTGTTTAATTATCTTTTCCAGGATCTTTCCAGGTATTGATATTAGGCTGATTGGTCTGTAGTTTCTTGGATTTTCTCTCCCCCCCCCATTTTTGAAGATGGGAACCACGTCAAACTCTTTCCCAGTCCTCTGGTAGCTCCCCAGTGCTCCAGGATCTTTGAAAGTTGTGGTTCAAAGGTTCCAAGATCACATCCGCCTGGTCCTTTCGGAACTCTGGGATATTATTTATTTATTTATTTATTTATTTATTTTTATCATACTTATATGCTGCCCTTCTCCCGTAGGACTCGGAGCGGCTCACAACAATAAAACAACAAGACAGTAAAATGAATACTAAAATAATCCAATTAAAATCCCCAACGATTAAAACTAAAACTCCCAGCAGATCAGGAGATTTGTTGAAAAAGGTCTTCAGGTCACCGTGGAAAGAGCGGAGGTCGGGGGCTGTCCGGAGCCCAGTGGGTAACTTGTTCTAGAGGGTCGGTGTACCCTAATCCATCTGATTCTGGTGATTTGAAGGTGGACAGGTGTTTTCTTACCATTTTGTTGCCTATTTTAATTTGTATTCCTTTTATGGTTCTGTTTTTAGTAGGTTGGGCTATTTTTTTCCTTTTGCATGGTGACAGATTCAAAGAATGAATTAAGTAGTTCTGCTTTCTGCCTGCTGCCTGTCACTTCCTTGCCTTTTTCTCCCATTAGCGGTCTGATTATTTCGTTGACTTTTTTCTTTTTTTTTTACATTCAGGCTATATGCTGGTATTCTGCCTAAGTTATGTGTCCCTCTTTCCATTTTTATACTTAACTTTTTTGTCTTTCCGATTATCAAAGAGTTTTTTGTGCAACCATCAGGTTTCTTCTTGAATTTCTTTTTTCTTTTTCAGTAGTATTCAGCTGGACTGGGCTTTTATAATTGTATTTTTCAGTTTCCCAACCTTCTTGAATTTAAGATTTTCATGCATGGAATCCTTCTCAAGCTTAAACTAAATTTGTTGAATTCAACTCTTTTAAAGTCTTAAGACACTGGTTTTGACTATATCCTATTGCTTTCATTTGCATTATATTGAATTCCAATATGACATGGTCACTCTCCCGCAAAGTTCCTCCCACTCCCAGGCCCTCTATCATTTCTTCTATGTTAGTAAGGATTAAGTCCAGTAGAGCAGTCCCTCTAGTACCCTCCTCTACCTTTTGGATAACAAAATTGTCAGCTAGGTTAGTCAGGAACCTGTTCAATCTCCCACTTGATCTCCCAATTGATGTCAGGGTAGTTAAAGTCCCCCATTACTATTGTTGAGTGCTTCCTACATCCCTTAGTTAACTAATTAGCAAAAAGTTCATCTATTTCTTCTGCTTGGTTAGGTGGCCTGTAAGATACACCTATGGCAATATTATTCTTTTTTCCCCTTTTATATTAACCCATATGAATCCTAGAAGGCTTTCATCCTTGGCTTTATGCATTTCTGTAGACATCTCCTACACATAATACAACTCCACTTCCTCTTTTGTTAGGTCTGTTTCTTTTGAACAGTTTATATACTTCCATCAGTACATTTCGCTCGTGGGTTTCATCCCACCAAGTTTTGGTAATGGCAACTATATCGTGCTTGCTGTCATGTACTAGTCCTTCAAGTTCACCCTGTTCATTCCTCAAACTTAGAGCATTAGTGTAGTTGGTATGCTTCCTACATCTCCTACTTTGTCTCTGAGGTTTTCTTCCTTTCCATGACTCCCCACCTCGTTTGATTGATTATCTTGGGGTTTATGCTTGGGATTAGGTCCTAAATATCCTAAAGATTGGTTACCTTCCCCCCTTTGTTTTAGTTTAAAGCCTTTCGAATAAGCTGAGCCAGTCATTTTCCAACTTCCCTCTTCCCAGTTCTTGTGAAGTGCAGCCCATCCCTTGCCAGGGGATGTAGGTAGTGCAGACTGTGGTCTAGGAATCTGACGTTCTCGTCACAGCACCAACCTTTAAGCCAATGGTTCATTTCTAAAATGCTTTCTTCGCTCATTGAATGTTGACCTTTTTTTGGAAGTACAGATGAAAACAGCACTTGTGCTTCTAACTCCTTAACTTTCTTGCCAAGCTACTCATAGTCTCTAGCACTGGCCCAGGAAATGGTGCTTCCCGGGGGACGCTGTTGTGCATTCTCTAATTTTGTAATCACAGTTCAGCCAACTTGGGGGGAAATCAGGCAATTGCCTTTGTTTTGTTTTGAAATATTTGGCATACACTTAAAGGAAGAGAAATTACTTATTTCGGCATGTGGTCAAAAGCCTCTTTGCCTGTATAGGGTGGGATGTTGTGATGGGAACAAACTTCTAATATTAGTTGGTTCAGCAAGAACCCCCCCAAATGTACTAAGAATGATCTCTTCCTCTCTCAATGCCTGGAGAAAGAAAGAAAGAAAGAAAGAAAGAAAGAAAGAAAGAAAGGAGAGAGAAAGTGAAAGAGAGAGAGAAAGAGAAAGAGAAAGAGAGAGAGAAAGAGAGAAAAAGAGAAAGTGAAAGAAAGTGGGGGAGAGAGAGAGAGAGAGAGAAAGAAAGAGAGAGCGGCTTTATCATTAATGGCCTTATGATGAGTTGAAGTAACTGTGCAAGAGGAGAAGTTTGGCCAACCTGTGGTTTTAACAGGTGATGATATAAGACAAGAGGGACACTCTCTCAGTCAAATTCTCCTGTATTATTTATTTATTTATTTATTATTTATTTATTATATTTCTATACTACCTTTCTCCCGTAGGACTCAAGGCGGTGTACAGTCAAGAAAAATGTAGACACACAAACATCATAAAATTGCTAATTAAAATTATTACTTAGTTTGGTCAATTAAATAAAACCCAGAATTAGATCACATTTAAAAGAATCATTCACATGTTCATAAGTTTAGCCCCGCCTGTTGGAACATCAGGGTCTTGAGGGCACGGCGGAAAGCACGGAGATCAGGGATATTCCGTATCTCCGGGGGCAGTTCATTCCAAAGGGTTGGAGCCCTCACAGAAAAGGCCCTCCCCCTGGGAGTCGCCAGTCGGCATAATTTGACTGACGGTACCCTGAGTAGTCCCTCCCTGTGAGAACGAACTGGTCAGTGGGAGGCTATTGGTGGCAAAAGACGGTCTCGTAGGTACCCAGGTCCTAAGCCATGGAGCGCTTTAAAGGTGATAAATAACACCTTGAATCGCACCCGGAAGACCACCGGGAGCCAGTGCAGCTCGCGTAGGAGAGGTGTTACATGGGCGTAATGAGCTGCGCCCATAATCACCCGCGCGGCTACATTCTGGACCAGTTGGAGCCTCCGGGTGCTTTTCAAGGGGAGCTCCATGTAGAGAGCATTACAGTAGTCCATACGGGAGGTAACTAGGGCATGAGTGACCGTGCGCAAGGCGTCCCGATCCAGAAAGGGACGCAACTGGCGGATCAGGCGAACCTGATAAAAGGCACCCCTGGCCACGGCCGTCAAATGATCTTCTAAAGATAGCCGTGAATCCAGGAGGACACCCAAGTTGCGGGCCCTCTCTGTGGGGAGCAAGATCTCATCCCCTATTGTCAGTGATGGTACCAGCTGACTATACCGGGACGCCGGAAGCCACAGCCACTCGGTCTTGGAGGGGTTGAGTCTGAGCTTGTTTCTCCCCATCCAGATCCGCACGGCCTCCAGGCAACGAGACATCACAGCAAGGGCATCATTGGGGTGGTCTGGGGTGGAGATGTATAGCTGTGTGTCATCAGCATACTGATGAACACTCACCCCGAAACCACGGATGATCTCGCCTAGCGGTTTTACATAAATGTTGAACAGAAGGGGTGAGAGGACTGACCCTTGCGGCACTCCACAAATAAGGTGCCTCGAGGTCGACCTCTGACCCCCTGCCAACACAAACTGTGAACGGTCAGAGAAGAAGGAGGAGAACCACCGAAGCACGGTGCCCCCTATTCCTAACCCCTCCAGCCGGTGCAGTAAGATACCATGGTCGATGGTATCAAAAGCCGCTGAGAGATCTAATAGGACCAGGACAGAGGAGCAACCTCTGTCCCGAGCCCTCAGAGATCATCCACCAACGCGACCAATGCCGTTTCCGTGCTGTATCGTGACCTGAAGCCCGACTGGAACGGATCCAGATAGACAACTTCATCCAGGTATCGGGGTAGTTGTCGCGCCACCACACTCTCAACAACCTTCGCAACAAAGTGAAGATTGGAGACTGGACGATAATTTGATAATATAGCCGGGTCCAGGGAAGGCTTCTTGAGGAGGGGCTTCACAACCGCCTCTTTCAAGGCAGCGGGAAAGACACCCTCACTCAGAGAAGCATTTATAATCCCCTGGAGCCAGCCTCGTGTAACCTCCTGGGAGGCCAGTACCAACTAGGAGGGACACGGGTCCAATAAACATGTGGCAGCGTTAAGCTTGCCCAGAATCCTGTCCACGTCCTCAGGAGTCACAGAGTCAAACTCTTCCCAGATAACGCTCTCAAGACCTGCCCCTGTCTCCTCCCCTGGATCTACCCAAACGGAGTCCAGGCCTTCCCGAATCTGAGCGACTTTATCATGCAGAAATTGTACAAAATCCTCAGCTCGACCCTTTAAGGGATCTTCCCCTACCCCCACCTGAAGTAGGGAGCGGGTCACCCTAAACAGCGCGGCTGGGCGGTTCTCTGCAGATGCAATAAGAGCGGAGAAGTAGCTAGACTTATTATGACCTCCCTATAGAAGCCTTTATTAGGGTCTTGGTAGTAGATTCTGTATACAAATGAAATCCATCCTGGTGAGTTTCCTTTGTTTGTTTGCACAATTGATCTGGCCACCCATCTCACAGCAGTGACTCTGAGCAGCATACAAGTTAAAACCAACAATTAGAGCAACAGTCCAAATAATAACGGTCTGAGGTCGCCAAAAACAAATTCCAACTTACAATGCAAACAACATCAGCTGGCAGAGCTCTCACCCTGCCTCCCAGCCCACATGCCTGGGAGGGGCAGCCAAGTTTTTCTTGCCTTGCAAAGGCCAAGGGGGCCATCTGGATCTCCAGCCTGGTCACACAGGCAGCAGGAAGAGGATGAAGTCACAACGCACGAAAGGAGAGTGAATGAGCCGAGAGGAAAGGAAGTTACGGTTATTTGGAGTTAAGATCCTGAAAGAGAGAGAGAGGCAAAAGCTTTAGAGAACAACACACAAAGCAGACTCACAGGGAGAATGTGCAAGAATAGCAAATCATGGAGATTTAACAGAATAACAGAGTTGGACGGGACCTTGTAGGTCATCTAGTCAAACCCCCTGCCCAAGCAGGAGACCCTACACCATTTCTGACAGATGGTAGTCTCTTCTTGAAAGCCTCCAGTGATGAAACTCCCACAACTTCTGAAGGCAACTTCTGTTCCATTGAGTTGATTGTTCTCACTGTCAGAAAGTTTCTCCTTATTTCCAGGTTGAATCCCTCCTTGCTCAGTTTCCATCCATTGTTCCTTATCTGGCATCCAGGTGCTTTGGAAAACAGCTTGACCCCCTCCTGTCTGTGGTAGCCCCTCAAATACTGGAAGTCTGCTATCATGTCTCCCCTGGTCCTTCTCTTCACTAGACTAGCCAGGCCCAGTTCCTGCAACCATTCATCATATGTTGTAGTCTCCAATCCCCTTAATCATCCTGGTTGCTCTTCTCTGCACTCTTTCCAGAGTCTCAACCTCTTTTTTATAGATGAATGGAGTAGAGTAGACACACAAGGAATTTGTCTCTGGTGCAGAAGCTCCCCATGTACATGCAGAGCAACAGAATAATACAGGTAGTCCTCAATTTACAACAGTTCATTTAGTGATCGTTCAAAGTTACAATGGCACTGAAAAAGTGACTTATGACAGTTTCCACACTTATGACCGTTGCAGCATCCCCATGGTCATATAATCAAAATTCAGACGCTTGGTAGCTGACTCGTATTTATGATGGTCACAGTCTCCTGGGGTCACGTGATGACCTTTTGTGACCTTCTGACAAGCAAAGTCAATGGGGAAGCCAGATTCACTTAACAACCACGCTACTAACTTAACAACTGCACTGAGACCCTGTACCATTTCAAACAAGTGGCTGTCCAGTCACTTCTTAAAAGCCTCCAGTGATGAAGCTCCCATAACTTCTTGTGGCAAGCTGTTCCACTGGTTAATTGTCTTTAATGTTAGGAAGTGGCTCCTTAATTCCAGATTGCTTCTCTCCTTGATTAGTTTCCATCCATTGTTTCTTGTCTTGCCTTCTCATTCTTTGGAAAATAATTTGACCCCCTCTTCTTTGTGGCAGCCCCTCAAATACTGGAATACTGCTATCATGTCACTCTTCCTTTCTCTAGACTGGCCAAACCCAGATCCTGCAGCCATTCTTCATATGGTTTAGTCTCCAGGCCTTTAATCATCTCCGTTGTTCTTGTTTTCACCCTGTTTGTTCCCTTAACTTTGAGTATTTGTATATAGGCATTTGAGTCCTTTACGGATCTTGGGTATGTTTCTTATATCTCCTACTTTGTATCTGGGTTTTCCATCCTTTCCATCCCTCTCTACTTCACTGTGTTTTCTTCTTCTTCTTCTTCTTCTTCTTCTTCTTCTTCTTCTTCTTCTTCTTCTTCTTCTTCTTCTTCTTCTTCTTCTTCTTCTTTCTCTTTACTCCCAGCCTCCTTATATGATTGGTTATCTAGTGGTTTTTGCTTGGAATTAGGTTCTAAAGGTCTTGGAGATTGGCCCCCGTCCCCCCTCAATTGTAATTTAAAGCCCTTTTGATGAGACAGTTGTTTTCCGAATATATTCCTTCCAGTTCTTGTGAGGTGCAGTCAATCCCTTGCTAGTAGCCCTTAATGTAAGTAATGCAGACCATGGTCTAGGAAGCCGAAGTTCTGTTGACGAAACCAGTTTTTAATCCAGGGGTTCGTTTCTAAAATCCTTTGCTCCCTCATTGGATGTTGTCCTTTTGTCAGAAGTATAAATGAAAACACCACTTGTACTCCTAATTCTTTAACTTTCTTTCCTAGCTGTTCGTAATCTCTTGTTATTGTTTTCAGATTCATTGTTGTGTCATTGGTCCCCATGTGTTAGGAGAAGAAAGGGGTAGTAATCCACGGGGTTGATTATTTTAGTAAGGTACTCAGCTACATCTTTGATTTTTGCTCCAGGGAGACTATATACCTCCCTAGATTGACTGCCTATAGTTTCTGTTCCCCTAAGAATTGAATCTCCTATCAGCAATATTTGCCTTTTTTTCCCTAGTGAAGTCTGGGATTCTTTTCTTCCTGTTGCAGGAATGCTGGGTTGTGTCTCCTTTTTAGAAACTATAGATGAATGCTCTTTTGTAAGTGTCTGTATATTTTCTTCCAGGGGGAGGCTAGGAAAGTGATTGTTCAGTTCCAGAGGGGCTTCACTGGAATGGTCTAAGGGTCTACAGTAGGGGCTGTATACCCTTTTGGTTGTTATTTTCTTCTAAAAGTGACATGTTTCCATCAGTTTTCCTTTTTAGGTTCATATATAGGGTTATTTTTTTCAGAAGCTGTTTCCTGCAGTGTTCAATTTGAGTGTATCGGTTTCTTCTTTTTGTTCATATATTGGGTCATTTTTTTAAAAGAAGCTGTTTGCTCTGTATTGTGTTTAATTTTGGTGTAGTCTTCTTGTTTAGGTTGGGATTTCTCGCTTTGTTCATTGAGTTTCAGAGTAGCTAGAGTTGTTTCTAGACCCTTTAATTTTTCTTCTAGTAATTCATAGGAATTCCATTTAATACAAATGTGGTTTGGGTCTCCTGTGGGTATAAGCTCAAACATATGTCATATTTTGCAAGTCACTATCATATCAGTCTCTATGTCCTGATTTTTGTTTGTTTCTTTAAAAATTATAAATTACTAAAGTAAAGTGGCAATTGAAAAGAAGGGTAGGGGGCTGCACGTGTGTGTGTAAGGTAGAGAGAAATGCCAGTCGTCATTTAGGGCTCCAGTTTTTCATAGCAATAGCACTTAGACTTATATACAGCTTCACGGTGCTTTCCAGCCCTCTCTAAGCGGTTTACAGAGTCAGCCTTTTGCCCCCAACAATCTGGGTCCTCCTTTTACCCACGTCGGAAGGATGGAAGGCTGAGTCGACCTTGAGCCTAGTGAGATTTGAACTGCCAAATTGCAGTCAGCCAGCAGTCAGCAGCAGTATCCTGCAGTACCGCACTCTGACCACTGCGCCACCACGGCTCAGAGACACAGAGAATTGGAACAGGCAGCAGAGATTGCCCAGCATGGTAGGCGTTTTGTGGGTGCTCACTAGACATTTCCTGAAATTCCAGATGCGTGGGAATTCTGGTTTCTTCCCATTCAAAACATTCAGAAAAATGGTGGGATGGGTTCCTCTTTTAAGGGGCCGGGGGATGGGGGGCTCTGAGATCAGGTGGGGCTCCTGTCATTGTGGTCTGCCTTTTCCCTGCAGGGCGACATCCAGCAACTGCTCATCGTCTCGGACCATCAAGCCGCCTACGATTACTGTGAACACTACAGCCCAGACTGTGACACAGCCGTGCCGGACGTGCCTCACTCTCAGGATCCAAACCCTGACGAATACGTGAGTGGGGAAGGGGCCGGGGGCCGGAGCAGCAGCCAGAGGGGTCTCTCTCAGTCACCCACAGGCACAGGCTGAGTTGGGCAGAGCAGAGTTAGGAATGGAGGCTGGAGCCAGAAGGCACACAGCGGAGGTACGCAGAGAGCACCCTAGTGTATATCTGGTGGTGAAAAAAAACACACACACACACACTAACAAACAGAAAGAGTGTGAGAAAGGGAGACAGAAAAGGGTGAGTTTCTATTATGGTGTTTAACGCAACTCTGTTTAAATAGGCATGGATTGTGTCCCATAAAGAGATTTTTTTTTTAAATTATTATTTTTTAAAGAATACCAATGATCATAACATTATGAACCATGAACACAGCAATAACTGAAAACAACAACAACCATGCAAAATGTTGTCTAAGCTGACTGTTCTGCCCCAGCTCCGGATTTCCAAGGATATTGACACACACCAACGGTCCTTATCAAATGTATTAAGTAGCAAGAATAAACCAAAGTCCGGCAAAGGTTGGCAACCAGCCCAGAAAACAAGATACGATAAGACTTTTCCAACAATGCTCTGATGATAATTACAAGTTGTTTCCAGCAAGAAACTTACTAAAGGTGTGTGACTTAAATAGGCTAAGGGAGTGGCCAATTATCCTCAAGCCTTACTCTCGAGGAGACCTCCTCCTCCTGAGTAGCCACTTTTGCCTTTTGGCAGCCCTACGTGCTCGAGCATTGAGGAGAGGCTCCTCCACTTCACTCTCTCCACTTGAAGGAGCCTCTGGAGGTTCTGAAGGCTCTGGCTGAGTCTCTGCCTCTGGCACCACATCCTCTTCAGCCTCCTCGCTGTCCGACGCAAACGCCGGCTGCGCAGGCTGCTGGCGTGACACCACACCAGCCTCCTCTTCATCGGGATCAGCCACGATCCGTGGAGGCTGCTGGCGGACCACAACACTGACCTTCCAAAATACACCTACACCCGTCTATAAAAAACAAAACAAAACCCAGAAGCCCTGGAGTGGTGAGACATTCACAGATACATGAGTGGATGAAATGCCCAGTGGAAGCACCTGCGTGCTTGGTCCTTTTAGTCATCTTGATATATACAAGACAGCATGGTCAGTGTCCGGGTGTAACAGGGAAGCAGCCTCATGCAAGCCGATCCAGCATCTCTTGGGACTTCCGTGGAGAAGTTCAGTTGCAAACCCCCTTAGAAAGCCTACACAGTGATCCTGCCTGTGACCCTAACCCTAACCCTACACCAGGGGTCAGCAACCTGCGGCTCCAGAGCCGCATGTGGCTCTTTGGGCCCTCTGCTGTGGCTCCCTGTCAGGTGATCCCACCACTGACTGGCCCCGCTCCTTGCCCTCCCCTCCCAGTCACTCCTCGCCTGGCCTGAGAAGGTAAGGGCGACGGTGGGGGATAAGCGGCTGGGGCAGAGACAGAGAGATACAGAGAGAGGGGGAGAGAGAGAGGGAGGGAGAGAGAGATGTCAAAAGGATTTTGTGGTTCCCAGTGTTTTTTAACAATTGGTTCTCTGCCCTAATAACCGGCTGGGTAGGCATGGCTGGGGGGTGTGTGTCATGTGACTGGTGGAAGTGAGTGACATTGAGTTGGCCACGCCCACCCAGGTTTTGTGGCTCCCGGTGTTTTCTTTTCTGTGGGAAATAGGTCCAAATGGCTCTTTGAGTATTTAAGGTTGCAGACCCCTGCCCTACACAGTGGTCCTGGCTGTAACCCTAACCCTTGACCCCAACCTACCATCTGTCAGAAATGGTGTAGGGTCTCCTGCTTGGGCAGGGGGGTGGACTAGATGACCTCCAAGGTCCCTTCTAATTCTGTTAATCTGAAATATGCTTATCGTTGGAGTTGGGCTCAGGCCAGAAGCACTTGCTAGGCCTGTCCCTTGTGGGTGTAGCCTTTTCCCCTTTAACTGCAGCCAAGCCGGTGGCTTTCCTTCTCCACCTCCTGTGCGTGAATTCCACAGTTTCATGGTGTCCTGTAATGATGCCTGTCGCGGTTTCAATCACTTTCCTTGCTTCACAGTACCCAGATGGGAACGAGAACATGGAAGTTGAAGGAGAAACGTACTATTACGAATACCCCTACTATGAGGATCTCGACGAGACAGGCAAAGCCACCCCGACCACTGCCCAACCTGTGGAAACCAAGGAAGTAGCCACGGAAGTGATTGACACCACCGAGGTAAAGGACAGTGAGAGGGTGGGATTGTCTGCCAGAGTGAGGTGGACCAGTGGGTCTCTGTGGGTCCGGTGGAAGGGAAGGTGCCGTGGAGCCTCTAACGCAGGTTGCGCCCCCTAGGAGTGCGAAACGATATTCCAGGGGTGCAAAAACTTGGGTTTAGCAGTTTCAAAATTATAATGTATATACAGTAGTGGCCAAAATTGTGGAAACCTTTTGGGGAAACTGTATTTTTGAGGTTTGATGGCTAATAACACCACCTTTTTTTGGAGTAGTACCATAAAATTATATATCAATGGAAAGATAATTTAATCAAAAATGTAGTTACTGTATGCATATATTTATTTATTTAAGGGGTGTGAAAATATATCAGAGCATTTCTAGGGGCGCTGGGTATAGAAATGGTTGGGAGCCCCTGCTCTAACAAATTCCAGGAACATGGAGGAGAAAACAGGAAAAGATTCCTGAGTCCACAGAAGGAAGGAAGCCCGAGAAAGAGACTCAATGTAATTCTGTCTTTAATTATGCTAGGTGTAGGTTGAACTACAAATGGTTCACCAGGCTTTCTAGGTTCCGTTGCATCCAGATCTTTCCCAAAGTCCAGAATTCTCCTGTTTTCTGAATTTGCTTGCCTCAGAGGGCTTGATGGAAAGGTGAGGCCGGCCGGCCCAGGGTCTCCTTCCGTGGAGCAAGCGAGGTGCTCTGATTTGTCCAGGAACAGCCCCCAATTGGATTGGCAAATGGATCATCTCTATTTACTTCCATTTTCCTGATTTGTGTGGATTTTATTCTACAAACCTAGGGAGGATGGCTGTTGAATAACTTCATTTAAAAGTCTTTCTTCACAGTAGCTCAAGATACCATAGATGCCTTGGAAAAGAAGAAACCATATTTGATATTGTTTTGGACAAAGGGAGCTGCAGCTCACAAAAGCTGACGGCTTTTAATAAAACCTGTTCATTGGAAAAGGTGCTGCAGACTCCTTAATTTTTGCCTTCTCTGGATTAACATGGCTCTCCCTTTGGCCTCAGAACACAGATAGATGTCTGGTCAAGAGGCAAGCTTTGTCCTCTGAGTCCAATCTTCCATCTCCTAGGAGGGATGGTTTGAGTTAAGGAGGAAGCCAAGAAAGAAAGAGGAAGATCCACAGTTACCAGGTTAATATTTTCCCAGAGGTCTGTAATGTTGCTGTATGTAATGAGCAGAAGGAATAACTTTGAGAAACAGGAGAAAGAGCTGTGGCCAAGACAGTAGTCTGAGTCCAGGGCTGAACCATAATTCGAAAACCATTCCAGACTGGTCCTCCCTTAGGAGGGAAGGAAGAAGCACATGGAGACTTGCAAGATTGATGTCGTTGCTTCAAGGTAGACCAGAGTAGGAAACCAAGTCAAGAATGCTAGTCCTATTTTTATTATGAGGTTGTTTTGTCAGTTACGAAGTCATGTCCGACCCATCGCAACCCCATGGACAACGTTCCTCCAGGCCATCCTGTACTCCGGAGTCCATTTAAGTTCACGCCTACTGCTTCTGTGACTCCATCCAGCCACCTCTGTTGTCCTCTTCTTTTGCCCTCAATCGTTCCCAGCAGTAGGCTCTTCTCCAGGGAGTCCTTCCTTCTCATTAGGTGGCCAAAGTCTTTGAGTTTTATCTTCAGGATCTGTCCTTCTAAAAAGCAGTCAGGGTTGATCTCCTCTAGGACTGACTGGTTGGATCACCTTGCAGTCCAAGGGACTCGCAGGAGTTTTCTCCTGCACAGAGTTCAAAGGCCTTGATTCTTTGGTGCTCAGCCTTCCTTATGATCCAACTTTCACAACCATCCATTGCAACTGGGAAAGCCATTATGAAGTTACAGTAGTCAATCTTAACATCTGAAGGTGCTTCCTTCCTGGACTGCTCTACTCCATTGAGTCACTCTGGGGGGGCTTTTTGAAGAAAACAGGGCAGCGCCAGCCATGTGTGTCTTTATGTGAGTGTTCTGTTTGTGCAGCAGAGAATGCTGTGTGGATGGCACAGTCTGTGCCTCTAGGCTGTCCTGGGCAGAGTTTATGACAGCCCACCTGCCTCTCCTCTCTTCTTTCAAACAGAGCCCCACCCCTCTGCCCACCCCACCACCGGTGGTGGAGAAGACCGAGGAGGAGATTCCCAAGAGAGAGGATGAACTGCTGACAGATGAATACGAGTACGGGACCATGACGGATGAATACTACACGCCCCTCCCCTACGAAGATCTCAACTATGAAGACCTCGACAATCTCGACAATCTCGACAATCTGGACAATCTCGATAAGCTCCCAGAAGGTGGCACTGAGGCAGAAGTGCCCACCAGCACAGTCCTCACCTACAATGAAACAGAGGTAAGTGGCTTCGCTTCTTCTACAGGAGGCATTTGGGTTATAAAGCCAGACTAAGGGCTTTGAGCAAACAGCCACTTGGGTCTAGCACACGGGTATCAAACTCAATTTCATTGAGGGTGGCATCAGGGTTGTGTTTGACCTCGGGGTGGTGGTAGTAGGCATGGCCAGGATGGGTGTGGCCAGCTTGACATCATCGTGTCGGGGGCACCTGTGGTAGCCAAGTGCTAAGGCAGGACTTCTCTCAGACCTTTCCTCCTTCTCATTATAACCTACCTTCCTTCCTTCCTTCCTTCCTTCCTTCCTTCCTTCCTTCCTTCCTTCCTTCTCCTTTCTTCTTCCTTCCTCTCCTTCCTTCCTTCCTTTCTCTCTTTCCTTCCTTCCTTCCTTCCCTCCCTCCCTCTTTCTTCTCCTTTCTTTTTTCTTCCCCTCTTTCCTTCTTTTTCCTTCCTTACTCTCTTCCCATCTTCCCATCTTTTTCTTTGTCTTCCCTCTTTCCCTTTCTCCTTTCCTGTCCCTTCTTGCATGCTCAAATGCAAAAGAGGAAACATTTCTCCTTTTGTTTTGTTTTCAGTTAGTTTTGATAGCCCTCTGCCAGCTAAAATGGAGCTCGGGGGACCCAGCTCTGTTTTTGCTGGCAGAGGGCTGCAGGAGGCCATTGTGGCTGAAAATGGAGCCCTCCTGAGCTACATTTTCACTGGCAGAGGCACTGCAGGCTGGTCCTTTGCTCTTTCCAGGGCAGCCCCTTGAGCCAGATTTAAACACTCCCTGGGCTTGATTCAGCCTGGGGGCCTTGAGTTTGACACCCCTGGTCTAGAAGGTGAAACGAGACCTCCCTCCGGGCACAGAGATGGATTGGCCATGGCCAGCCCGACTCAGTCCTAGGAAAAGGGCAGTGACAAACCCTTTTTGACGCCACGTAAGGTTTGCCCATGGGGTCCCCAGCAGTCTCGATTGACTCAAAGGAAAACAGGCAAAATGTGGTGGAACATCATAAGCAAATGGGTGGATTTTGAGCTTGGCTGGGATTCTTTGGATCATTTGATGATTTTTGGGGGGTTCTGACTTTGATCGCATTAGTTACCCTGTGCTAAAATGGGCGGCCAATAAATTTAAGAAAGAAAATAAATGAGTTTGAATAGGTTGCTCTTGAGCAGCCACAATCAAATCTTCGTTTTTTTAAACATTCCAGTTGTAAGACATTGGCAGAGTTTTATCTTGTATTACTACTACGACTACTACGACTACTACTACTACTGTTGTTGTTGTTGTTATTGATCATCGCACAGTCAGCCAGATGTTCAGACTGGGTTTGGCATTTTTGTCTACCTATCGAGTCCTTACCAAGGACCTGGGATAGGCAGAGGTGGAGATTTGATGGTGTTACAGGTATTGTCGCAGGATGGAAGCTGTTCCCAGTAAAGCTGCCTTCTGAAATTGACTGATGGCGAATTTGTCAATGCCAATCGTGTGTGATTTTCTTGCAACAGCTTACAGGTGGTCCACTGTTTCTTCAGCTTCTTTGCATAGGTGGCACTTACTATCTGTTGCTGTCTTCTCAATTCTGGCTTGTATACATTTGTCCTTAACTTTCAACTCTTTCAACTTTCCGGCTCTTAGCCATTGCCAGATCTTGTTATTATCCACTTTCTCTGTTATTTTTTTAATGTACTGACCATGTAGTGCTTTGTCTTCCCATGTCTCCATTGTGTAGTTCATTTGGTCTTTCTCGTAGGCCAGTTTGGTCTCTCCAGCAGTCAGTAAAGCCTTCCTGGCATACTAACTTCAGTGCATCTTCTTCATTGTCCTTTAGATATTCTTCCAAAGTCCTTTTTTCTTCTTCAACCATCTGATGTACTTGCAACATCCCACGCCCACCTATATGCCTTGGTAGGTAGAGTCGGTCAATGTCGCTTCGAGGATGAAGGACAGGATTCATTGTCCTTATTTTTCTGGTCTTCCTATCCATTGCTTTTAATTCTGCTTGAGACCAGTCCACTATTCCTGCTGGGTATCTAATGACTGGAATTGCCTGAGTGCGGATTGCCTTGAGAGTGTTTCCTCCATTGAGTTTGGACTTTTAAGATCTTGCTCACTCACTTTTAAACATTTTCTTGACTTCAGTGTGCTTGAGGTTGTCAGCTTGAAGGATAACCCAGGTATTTGCAGTAATCATCTTCATCTACACTCGTAATGTTATTTTGGTGGGGCATCTTGGGTTCTTTCAGTTTTCACTATTTTTCCTTGTTTGTTAGGGAGTATGGCACATTTGTCCAATCCAAACTCCATTGCAACATCTTGGCTATATATACGGACAGTGTTGAGCAGCTATTCTATTTCAGATGGACTTTTTCCATATGGCTTCAGATCGTCCATGTAAAGGAGGGGGGGGTAGTCTGGCAGATGTTTTTGATGTTTAATAGCCACGGCCTGAGTTATTCAGTATTGTGGACAGAGGAGACAGTGCAATGACAAATAGTAGTGGTGATAGTGAATCTCCTTGAAATATTCCTCTCTTGATATTAACCTCTCACAGTTTCTCACCATTGACCTGCAGCTATGTCTTCTATTGTGCCATCGATCTTTGCACAGAAATTCTGATGTTTCTACTGACTCCTGCTTTTTTCTAGGCATTTGATTATTCAGGTTGGTTTTCCTTCTCTTGCAGTTTTTCAAAATCATTTTGTCAGTTAGCAGTTGAACTTTTGTTGCTCTGCTATTGGGGCAGTTTCCTTTCTGCTCGGGTGGAAAGAGATTGTTTTCAACTAGATGCTGTTGGACTGCAGCAGCTACCACACCAGTTAGCAATTTGAAAGTTGTGGGTAAGCAGGTAATTGGCCCGTAATTGCCTGGTGCTGCCCTTTTGCTGGATCTTTCATTATCAAGTAGGTTTTGCCAGAAATTGAAGCCACTCTTCAATTTTACCTCCTTTTAGTATGTTGTTAAATTGCTGGGCAGTGATTTGGTATAGACCAGTTAGGTGTTTCAACCAAAAACCATGCACTTCATCTTCACCAGTGCTGACCAGTTCTTGATTTTCCTTGCTCTTTTCTCAACCATTTCTGCTGTTATTACTAGTTCTTTCATTTCAACTTCTTTTTCATTCTTATCCATCTCTTTTAATCAAACTGTGCCCTTATTGTATTTCTTTGAGTTATCCCATATCTGCACCCAGAACTGCACTGTTTCTTCCTTGTCAGGTACCGACTGATTCACTGCAGTTTCTCCATTGATGGATTGGTAGAAACGTTTCTCATTGGATTGAAATTGGAGGTTCTGCCTATAATTTGCAATTTGAGCTTTGTATCTGCTAATCCTCTTGGCTATAGCTGTTATTTGCTGCTTTATTCATTTCCAGTGTGAGGCAGCAGCCAAAAAAGCTAATACAACCTTTGGTTGTATAAACAGGCATAGAACCAACATCACGTGAAATATTAGTACTGCTTTATAAAGCCTGGGTAAAGTATTCCAGGTATTCCACACCTGGAATATGGCATCCAGTTTTGGTCATCACATTACAAAAAAGATGCTGAGACTTTGGAAAAAGTGCAGAGAAGAGCAACTAAGATGTTCAAAGGCCTGGAGACTAAAGTATATGAAGAACGGCTGCAGGATTTTGGGTTGGTTTGGCCAGTGTAAAGAAAAGAAGGACCGGTGTGTGTGTGTGTGTGTGTGTGTGTGTGTGTGTGTGTGACATGATAGCAGTATTCCAGTATTTGAGGGGCTGCCACAAGGAAGAGGAGATCAACTTATTTTCCAATGCACAAGAAACAATGGGTGGAAACTAATCAAGAAGAGAAGCAGCCTGGAACTGAGGAGAAACTTCTTCACAATTAACCAGTGGAACAGCTGGCCCCCAGAAATCGTGGGCGTTCCATCAGTGGAAGTTTTTAAGAAGGGACCGGCAGTCACTTGTCTGAGATGGCATAGATCCATGATGGCAAACCTATGGCACGCATACCACAGTCATCGCCCAGCCCAGCTGCACTGCGCATGCGTGTGCCTCTTGGCGGCCAGCTGATTTTTGGAATGCGCAGGGGGCAGGGCGCATGTGGGAGATGCGCGTGCACAGGGGATCACATTCATGTGCGGGGGGCGGGGAGGAACATGGGGTGTGTGTGTGCGGCACGCACGTTCCGGAAGTTGGAAATGTGCCCATTTCTGGTCTCCAGAGGGCCCCCGGAGCCTGGGGGAGGCCATTTTCGCCCTCACAGAGCCTCAGGGAAAGCCTCTGGAGCCTGGGGAGGGCAAAAAATGGGCTTACCGGAAGTACTCGAAGTCCGGAAATGGGCCTGTTTCCAGCCTCCGGAGGCCTCCAGAGCCTGGGGGAGGCCGTTTTTGCCCTCCTGGAGGCTCAAAGAAAGCTTCTGGAGTCTGGGGAGTGTGAAAACACTTCCTGTGCTGTGGTGCAGGTTGCTAAAATTTTTGAATCCCACCCTCGTGTGGATGTGCTGGGTGGGGGTCAGGGGGGGATTGCAGGGGGGTTGTGTGTGCATGCATGGGGGGCACCCATTGCATTATGGGTGCCAGCACACACGTGGGCTGTTGCGCAGATGCTTTTGGCACACGAAGAGAAAAAGGTTAGCCATCCCTGGTATAGGTTCTCCTGCTTGAGCAGGGGGCTGGATCAGAAGACCTCCAAGATCCCTTCCAGCTCTATTCTGATTCTGATTTAGTGCTTCCTTGATCTTCCTTCTTTCTAAGTGGCATTTCCTGATTAGGTCTTCTTTGGTCTTCTTGTTCTTCAGCCTCTTTTCTTTCATGTGCTCTGGCTGGCTTGCATCTGATCCCAACTTGTTGACCTTATTTTCCACTCTAATGTTCCATTTTTGTGGTGCACCGTTTGGGGTTTTTTTCCCCTCGTCTCTGTTGATTTTACACCCCAGTATTTCAGTTGTAACTGCAGCTGTGTTGCTTTGTTTCGTGCAGTGAGTTGGTGCTTATACTTGATATTACAGTAGTTGCACCTTTTAATCTTGTGCTAGTTGTTTCTTTGGAGCAAGCTTCAATGCAGGCAGCCTTATTCTGATGTTTGTGTGCTGTTCTAGATGCTCAGTTATTCTTCATTTCAATTCTTTTACTTCTTTAGTTCGAGGACTTTGTTCTTCCTGAGGCAGAGGAGTGGGTGCCTAGTTTCCAAATGAAAACAACGGATTCCTCTACTACCAGCTCCCCCTGGTTTGCCTCTACATTCTGAGTTACTTCTGGCAAGGCTTTGATTTCTTTGCCCTGTGGGAACCTTTGCAGTTCTTCCAATTCTGCTTCTGTGAATACTTTATTCCGTGTTATACATCGATGTTGATCTGCTAGCCTCTGTCCTGTTATTTCTGATTCTGGATGTTGTTCTTTCCAGAACTGGTGCATTTGTTTCAAATATCCTCTTCTCGTTGGACTTGATCTGTAATAGAAGATCATTTCTTTGTTTTCAATTACTGTATATTTGTGATGGGTGAACACCTTTATTTCCAGTAGTTCTGCAGCTGCTGGCCCTGCTTGCTCAGCCATCAGTCCTGAGTCCTGTAGCCCATTTATCACATCATTACTATTATTATTATTATTATTATCTCTTTTATTCATTAAACATGAAACTCAGTCAATTGAGTTGGTATCAATCTATTATTATTATTTATTTATTTGTTATTATTTATTTTATTAGTTCGATTTATATGCCGCCCTTCTCCAGAGACTCAGGAGAATGCGTTAAGCAATAGCCTTCATACTTTTGTATATACCTGCTTAGTAGGGCTTTCGGGCCCCCCCTAAGCGGTGTTCTTTTTTATACAAAGTCAGCTTATTGCCCCCACAATCCAGGTCCTCATTTTACCTACCTCGGAAGGAAGGAAGGCTGAGTCAACCTTGAGCCTGGTGAGATTTGAACTTGCAGTAATTGCAGGCAGCTGGCAGCTAAGTGCTACTTTTTTTTTTTTAAATTTGATTTATATGCCGCCCTTCTCCGGAGACTCAGGGCGGCTTACAATGCGTTTAGCAATAGCCTTCATACTTTTGTATATTTATACAAAGTTATTGCCCCCACAATCTGGGTCCTCATTTTACCTACCTTAGAAAGGATGGAAGGCTGAGTCAACCTTGAGCCTGGTGAGATTCGAACCTGCAGAAATTGCAGGCAGCTGTGTTAATAACAGGGTGCATTAAACCACTGTTCTACCAAGGCTCTACTTTATTTTATTTTTTTTTTAAAATAGTTTTTATTGAATATAAATATTAAAAAAAGACATACATAACATATACACAACGAACATTTATACAACATATACACAAAAAGAGTATAATATCTTCTTAAGCATTTTTTCAGAGTGACGTTCTACAATTCTACTTATAATATATTCCTTCACCTTTCTTTAATAATATTTTTTATTACATATATATGTATCAATCGGTAATATATCCCCTATGTTTTTTGTATATTTCTAATTTTTAACCAATTATACCAATTATTCCATATTTTATAATAGTCTGATTCTTCTTTTTCTTGTAATTCTTTGGTTAACCTATCCATTTCAGTGCATTCTAAAATTTTCCCTATTACTTCTGTTTCATTTGGTATTTTTTCTTGTTTCCAATTTCTTGCGTAGGTTATTCTTGCAGCAGTTAATATGTGAATTGTAAGATATTTGATATCCTTAGGGTATGATTTGTTAAATATTCCTAATAAAAATGTTTCTGGTTCTTTTTCAATCTGTGTTTTTGTTATTTGTTCCAACCATTTTTTGATATTAGACCAAAATTTCTTTGCTGCCGGGCACGTCCACCATAAATGATAGAAAGTCCCTTGTGCCTTTTTGCACTTCCAACAAATTGGGCTATTTTTAGGTTGTATTTTTGCCAATCTGGTTGGAGGCATATGCCACCGATAGAACATTTTCAGTTGGTTTTCCTTGTATGCTGTTGCTTTCGTTAACTTTAGGTTTACCTGCCAGAACTTTTCCCATTTTTCCAAAGGTATTGTGTGTTTGATATTTTGAGCCCACTTGATCATCGTTTCTTTGACTGTCTCTTCTTCCAATTTATAGCGTAGGAGAAATTTATAAATTCTACTAATTAATTTATTTTCTGAGTCTAATATAATTTTATCTATTTCTTGTTTTTGATTATAAATTTCATATGTTTTTATATGCTCTCTATATTTGGATTGTATTTGAGTGTAAGTCCACCAGTCTATTCCTCTGTGTAAATCTGTCTCCAATTGTTATTTTGTCTTTAGTTTGCCTTGATAGTCAATTATATCTTTATATCTAATTATTTTTGTCTTATCTGTTAAATTTGGGTGCCTAATTGATTCAGTCGGTGCTAGCCAATTTGGTATCTTCATATAATGTTGTTTTTTAATTTTAAGCCAAATTTGTAATAGTGAGTTCCTTATTGTATGTGTTTTAAAATATGAATGTGTTTTGTATTTCTCATCCCACATAAAGGAGTGCCAGCCAGTTTGAAGTTCGTGTCCCTCAATTGTTAAAATTCTAGAGTCCTTTAATTCTATCCAGTCTTTAACCCACGATAGTACTGCTGCTTGGTAGTATATCTCCCAGTCAGGGAGTGCAGCTCCTCCTCTATCTTTTGTATCCTGAAGCAGTTTAAATTTTATTCGTGGCCTTTTCCCTTGCCAGATAAATTTAGATATTATTTTATTCAGCTTTTCAAAAAATGGTTTATCTAATTTAATTGGGGTGACCTGAAACAAATATAAAAATTTAGGTAATATAATCATTTTGATGGCCGAAATTCTTCCTAGGAATGAAATATGTAAGTTTTCCCATTTTTCTAAGTCTTTCTTTGTTTGTTCTAGTAATTTATCATAATTGTTTTCTTTAATTGCTGATGTTCTTGTAGATAAGCAAATTCCTAGATATTTTATTTTTTTTGTTGTTTGAATTTGTATATTATCTATCAAATCTTTTGTTTGGATTTCCGTAAGATTTTTAACAATTAGCTTCGATTTACTTTTATTAATTTTTAGTCCAGCCACTTCTCCAAATTCTTCTATTTTTTGGAACAAATTAGGTATAGATTCCATAGGATTTTCTGTCAAAAATACTAAGTCATCAGCAAAGGCTTGAACTTTGTATTCTTCTCTATTAATCCTTAAACCTTCAATTCCTTGGTCTTCTCTAATTTTTTTCAACAGGATTTCCAATGATAGAATATATAGTAAGGGGGAAAGTGGACAGCCTTGTCTGACTCCTTTTGTTATATTAAATTTGTCTGTTATGTCATCATTCATAATTATCCTTGCTGATTGCTTGGTATAGATTTCTGCTATAATTTTCCCAAATTTTTCCCCAATTTGCATATTTTGTAGTTGTTCAATCATAAATTTCCAATTTTGGTTATCAAAGGCCTTTTGGGCGTCAAGAAAAACCAACACTGCCTGCTTCTCCGGGTGTGATTCATAGTATTTTAAAGCATTAAGTATTATTCTCATGTTGTTCCTCTATTTTCCCCTGATTATATAGAGCCGCATAAAATTTCTTAATAATATCTTTTTTGGCCTCTTTACTATGTTGAATTTCTCCTTTATCATCTTTCAATTGGTATATCATTCTTTTTTTCTGTTCTTTTTTCAGTTTATAGGCTAGCCATCTGCCCGTTTTATTTGCGTGCTCGAAATAGTTTTGTTTCGCCATTTTTATTTTTTGGGCCAGTTCTACTTGGTTTATCAAATTCAATTTATGCTTAATCATTTCCCATTCTTCTCTTATTATTTTGTTCTGGGGCTTTTCCTGGAGTTTTTGTTCTATTTGTTTTAGGTCTTTCTCTAATTTCTCTAATTGATTTTTCTTCTCTTTGTTCTTTTTCCTCGTATATGCTATTACTAGGCCTCTTATATATGCTTTTAAAGTATCCCATGTGTTTTGTAAAGAGGTTTCCTCTATTTTATTTATCTGAAAGAATATTTTTACTTCCTTTTCTAACATCAAATTAAATTCTTTTTCTTTACATAATCTTTGGTTCATTGTCCATCTCTTACGTCTTCTTTCCCCTTTCCAGTTTATGAATAATGGATTGTGGTCTGCCCATTGGTTTGTGCCTATCTCAATTTTTTCTACTTCTATTTTGATACTTGGGGTCATCCATGCCATGTCCAGTCTTGACCATGAATTATGCGGATGGGAGTAAAAGGTGTATTGGGCCTCTTCTTCATGTGTTTCCCTCCATACGTCTGCCAAGTTTAGTTCTTCAGCCATGGTAAAGAATTCTTTTGGGAGTATTTCTTTTTTCTTTTGTTTTTTTTTCTCAGTTTTGTAGTCTTTCTTTGCATTTACTATTGCATTATAATCCCCTATTACACAAATATCATCATATTCTAATTCTGCTAATTTTATATGTAGGTCTTTAAAAAAAACCTGTAGTTTTTGGTTAGGTGCATAAATCCCTACAATTAACATTTTCCTCTTTCCTATTTCTAATTCAACCATCACCACTCTACCTTGCTCATCGGTATAAACTAGTTTAGATTGTATTTTTTCTTTTACGTAAATCACTACTCCTTTTTTCTTTTTTGGGGCCAGAGATAAATATAATTTTCCTAATTTGGGGTTTTCTAGGATTTTTTGATAATCTTTTTGAATGTGTACTTCTTGCAGACATATCACATCTGCTTCTAATTTTCGTAATTTTGTGAAAATTTGATTCCTTTTCTTTGGGGCATTTAAGCCATTAATGTTTACCGAAAAGAGTTTGATCTGTTCGTCCATTGCCTATTGTATCTGTTTTTTTGTGTTTCTTGTTTCCATCCGTTCCCTAGGTTTTGCACCTTCTCTCTGTTCTCTCTCTTTTTCTTGCCTCTGTCTTATTTCTTTTTCTTCATTTGTTTCTATTGGTTCTTCTTCTTGACTTTTACTATCTGTTTCCTCCTTGCTTTCCTGTTCTACTTCTAGTCTAAAATGTGTGTTATGAAATTCTCTTGCCTTTTCTAGAGTGTCTATTTTATATTTTTTGTCTTCCCACGTAATTAAGATCCCCTCTATTGGCAGCCATCTATACATTATCTTGTATTTGATCAATAGTTGTGTTAAAAACTGATATTGTTGTCGTAGATTTCTTACCCTTCGGGGTATCTGTTTTAAAATTATAATTTCTTTTCCATTATAGATCACCGTTTCTTCTCTAGATTTCTTATAGGCTTCATCTCGGATTGATTTTTTTAAAAATTTAACATGGACTTCTCTCGCCAATCTGTGTCTTCTTATATAATTTGTTTGTACACGATAAGTTTCTTCCAATTGTCCTTTTATTTCTTCTGGCTCTTTTTGTATCATTCCTGCAATAATCTCCACCATCTTTCCTTCTAAATCCTCATTTTTTTCTTCTGGAACATTTTGAAAACGCAAGAAGTATGAGGCCTTTTCCATTTCGAGCATGGCCAAGGAATTGACATTTCTTTGTTTAGTTGTAGGGTTTTTTGTTCCATTGCTTCTACTTTTAATTCCACGTGATCTATTTTTGTTTCCGTTTTCCTAATTCTCTGTTCATTTTCTGCTATAGAATTTTGAATGCCCCCAATTTTATCCTTCATGGTCTTAATATCTTCCTTAACTTCTCCTAATTCATTTCTGATCTCTGCATGGAACGTTCTCATTTCTTCCTGATTTTCAGCTATTTTTTCTTGTGTTTGAAGCAGTGTTTCCTGGATCTTTTGAAACATATCTTGTATTACATTAGGTGCCATTTCCAGTTTTTCTTTTTCTTTTTCTTTCCCCATCATGCTATCTATTGTTTTTTGTTGTGAGGGGGAAGGAGTCATTACTAACGTACTCATTGTAGGTTTTTTCCCTGTCTTTGTTATGGTGGATGTTGTAGACATTTTTAATATTCGTGTAAAGCTTTCCAATCTTAACATCAATTATTAAGTTATTCCTTAATATCTCTTTTCCCCTCCAAATACTACTTATACACCACACAACTTATATATAGTTATATTATATTATACTGCCAGTTATCCCAATTGAGCAATTAATTCTTATTCACAATATAAATCTATTTACTTATCAATCAAGATTTTAATTTGATTTTCTTAATTTTCTAATTAGCAATCTTTTCAATTACCCCCTTTTTCAATCAATCTATCTCAGAGATACAGTCAACTCATGTTATTTTGTATAAAAATCAGTCTTTCACTTTAACAATAATTCCTTGTCTAACTACAATTTCACAATACAATTTATAGCTATAAAAATATTGTCAACTTATATATTTCTTTCAAATATTAAACTTATTAACTAATTAAACAGTTCAAAATTAATAATTCACTTAATTTTTATTTTCTTTAGTCCTTATTGTCTTCTTGCTTTACCTCTCTCAGTCTGTTCTTTCACAATCATAAAAAACGCAATCTGTGTCGTCTCAGTCTTTTTTTTAATTTCTTCTCCCAGTAATTGGATCTCTGCATTCAATCTTCAAATCTTTTTTTTTTTAAACTTGAGTTCTTATTATCCAAAGTTATTTGTAAATCCAGAGTTCGAAATCCAGACAGGTCTTCTGTATCCGTGAAAATCACCACTTAGTCCAGTATTTCAGTCTCTGCACTTGGTTTCCGATGTTTGGGGTTTGAATCAGTTATAATTCCCAAGATCAAACGGCTTGTCTCTATATCCACAAAGTCCACAGGCTGCTCCCTTTGATCAACTGTAAAAGTCCGCAGTCAGACCACTTCGAGCGCTATTTCTCCTTTTCTTATATTTGCTTAGTCATTCTATGGGTTTCTCTTTTCCGCGCTGTAGTTATTCCCCCTTTTTCCTTCTCCTCTTGTATCGCCGCTGTTGTAACTCACTTGTCTTCCTCTGATTGGATCGCGCGTCCCGTTTGCCGTCTCTATTGTAGGTGATCTATCTGACAGTCACTCGGATTTGCTTCCACTTTTTGCTTCGATCTAGGCGGGCGCCATCACTCCTGTCCGCCGATAAGGCCGACTTCTTCTCCACCAATTTAAGAGGTTGATCGCTCGACCTCCCTGATGACAGCGCAACACCAGGGGGCTTCGCGAATTCCTCTTTCGTTTCCCGATCCCTCCAAGTTCAGGAATGCCCCTAAAGAGCAATTAATGAGGAAATTTGGGTTTCAGAGACGGAGCCTCCGTTTCCTCACCCGTTCGTGATGACGTCACCGCCGGAAGTCCTCAAGGCTCTACTTTAAAGCACTTAGTCCACAGTGCCACCAGGCTCTATTATTATTATTATTATTATTAATAATAATAATAATAATAATAATAATAATCTCTTTTATTCATTAAACATGAAACTCAGTCAACTGAACATTCAAAAATGCATCACAAATACGATTGACTGGTATTAATGGTTGATATTGGTTGCTGCCAGCATCCTAGGTATCAACTAAGTTATCTTCTTAAATCATCATCATCATCATCGCACAGTCAGCCAGATGGTCAGACTGGGTTTGGCATTTTTGTCTACCTCTCGAATCCTTACCAAGGACCTGGGATAGGCAGAGGTGTATATTTGATGGTGTTACAGATATTGTCACAGGATGGAAGCTGTTCCCAGTAAAGCTGCCTTCTGCAATTGACTGATGGCGAATTTGTCAATGTCGATTGTGTTCAAGTGGTGCTCCAGTTGTTTTGGGATTGCACCCAAGGCACCTATTACTATTGGTATTACCTTGGCTTGCCTTTGCCATAGTCAGTCTATTTCTATTTGTAGGTCTTTGTATTTTGTTATCTTCTCTATTATTATTATCCTTTTATTCATTAAACATGAAACTCATGTATTATTATTATTATTATTATTATTATTATTATTTACTTTATTCATTAAACATGAAATTCAGTCAACTGAACATTTAAAAGTGTGTCACAAATATGATTGACTGGTGCTAATGGTTGATGCAGGTTGCTGCCAGCGTCCTAGGTATCAACCAAGTATCTTCTTAAAATATATGATGTTCTGAGTAGCACAGTTTTTTTGCAGTTCTGCTGGTGTTATTACAGGAAGTTGCAATTTCTTTTTTTTTAATTGAAAAGTTTTACAGAAAAAAAAAATTCCCCCCAATATTCCCCCCACCCTTTTTCCCTCCCCCCACCACCCCCACACCCCTTCCCCCATCCCACCCTCCCCCCCCCCCCCAGACTTCCCAGAGCAAAATACAGGGTATTTCAGTAACAATCATAAGCTAAATTAACCTATCTATCCTTAAACTACCAAATACCCCCCTGAAACCTTAACTCCACTATAGATAACATAATACTTCTAAAATTTAATATTCATTCATAAGCTATTTGATATTTTCTTGTCTATACTTATTTTGAATATAATCAATCCATCTTCTCCATTCCGATACGTATCTGTCTTGTGTATAGTCCTTCAGGTACGCTGAGATTTTTGCCATTTCTGCTAGGTTCGTTACTTTCAATGTCCACTCTTCAATAGTAGGCAAAGAGTCCTTCTTCCAATATTGCGCTACCAACAGCCTAGCTGCTGATATCAAATTTAAAATCAATTTAGTCTCTAATGCTGTACAATCTGTAATTATACCCAATAAAAACAGTTGCTGCAATTTCTTGATGTGTTTTATAAAATTCTTGGACATGGTACCAAGTGCCCTGATGGCAATGGGTATCACTGTTACATGTTTCATCCATAATCACATAGTTTTGATGTCCAGATCGCGATATTTCATGATTTTTTTCAGTTCTTTTTCTTCAACTCTGGCGTCTCCTGGTAGAGCGATATCAATAAATTGTACGCTTCAGTTTTTGACAACTGTGATATTATTATTATTATTATTATTATTATTATTATTATTATTATTATTATTATTATCTCAGAGCACAGGAAGAGTAAGTGAAGGTGGAGAAGATACCGACAAAGATTTCTCTGTTACTGATTATGGAGAAGGATATTATGACGGCTATTTCGACAGGACGGACTCCCCTGACATTGGACCTGGAATGCCTGCTAACCAGGATACCATTTACGAAGGGGTGAGGAAGGACTCTGTCTGTGTGTGAGAATTAGACTCAGATCCTGGGCACATGCAGCCCACATCATGGCTGGGCCAGAGCTGATGGGATCTCATGCTGAGAATTCTGGCCGTGGCCTGCAAAAATGTAGGTGTTCCAGGTTAAATGGAAGGTTCCAAAGAACCCCCAAGTGAAACTGACACAACCTCTCCAGGATGGGAGGCTAACCACAATGTCTTTCTGCCAATTTTAATGCATTCTTGCCATCTCTTGCAATTGTTACAGATTCCAAAGAAGCAACCAGTGAATCTTGTTCACTGGTTGAGACTCTAGAACAGTGGTTCTCAACCTTCCTAATGCCGCGACCCTTTAATACAGTTCCTCATGTTGTGGTGACCCCCAACCACGGGTGGGTTCTAATTTTTTTTACTACCGGATCTGTAGGCGTGGCTTATTTTGTGGGTGTGGCTTGGAGGTCATGTGACTGGGTGGGCGTGGCTAGCTGGTCATGTGACCGGGTGGCCATGGCTATGTGTATAGGGACTACTCAGAGGGCTGAAAAAAGTCATTTCTGACAGGTCCTCGCACTTTTGACTGTTCCTCACACTTATGACCATCCTCACATTTATGCCTTTGCAGCATTCTGAACAACCATGTCACTCATTTCACAACTGCTTCTCTTCAACATGGTATAAGATAGGGCAAAAAACGTAAAATGTGAGGACAGTCGTAAATTCAAGGACTGGTCAAAAGTGCGAGGACCAGTCAAAAATAACTTTTTCAGCCCTCTGAGTAGTCCCTGTGCACAAAAGGACTACCCAGAGGGCTGAAAAATGTGATTTCTGACAGGTCCTCGCACTTATGACCAGTTTTCACAGTTATGACTGGTCATCATTTATGCCCATTGTAGCATTCTTAACAACCGTGTCACTCATTTCACAACTGCTTCTCTTCACCATGGTGACAAGATAGCGCAAATACGTAAATTGTGAGGACAGTTGTAAGTTCGAGGACTGGTTAAAAATAACTTTTTCAGCCCTCTGAGTAGTCCATATGCATAAAAGGATACAGCAATAGAGAGGGATGAAGGAAGGGAAGGGAAATTAGAGGAGGAGTGAAGGTAAGAGAGGGAGGAAGAGAGGAGGAGAAGGAGAAAGAAAGAGGAAGTAGGGAGGAGAAGAAGAGGGGGGGAAGAGAAAGTAAGAAAGAAAGAAAAGAGAGAGGTGGTAGGTTTCAGGAGAAAGATTGCTGTACAATAAAAAAGATGAAAGGGAAGAAAGCCAAACAAATATTAAGATATTAAGATAAAGAATGCATTGTTAAACTTTAAAGAATAAAAGAGAACAAATAGCAATAAATAGCAATAATTAGAGACACACATACAAACATACAACGTATTTTCTTTGAACAGAGTATTTGGCTGGTTCACAAATTTAAACAGTTGTAGGAGGTTAGCACCCACCCCTTTCCTAGAAGAATGAAATATTTTGGGAAATATTAAAAAGGCAGAATATTATATTTCCCTACCTGTATGAGAAATGGGCCCCATCAAGCCATGTGATCCTGTCCAACATTAAACCATTTTTCCAAGCAGTCTCCATGTTTCCAGTGTCTTTTTCCCCGCTTGGAGCAGAACCCAGAAGGATATTTCTTCCAACACAGTATTTAGTCATTTCAATTAAATTTACAATTTCTATATTTCCTTTTTACCATATTTATTCCTCATCTATTTTTTTTAAAAAACAATATTACCCTTCATCCTCATCTCTAATCTTAATCAAATTCAGTTTTTCCCTTCTATTCTATATTATACCCCTTCGCATTGTCATCTATTTTTATATCCATCCTCACATTGGTTAATTATGTAATACAGTTGTTTAATACAAATTCAACATTTTAATATAAATCAATTAGTTACATAACTATCTTTTTTGTATATTAATCAATATGAACATGAATATTCCAATTATTTCCATGCAATCCAATTTCTTACAAATCAATTAATTATATTTACCAATAATAATAAACCAAATAATTTCCCCCATATATTCCTCCAAACCACAACTTAACCAATTAATAGTATCTCAATTATTACAATTCCTTAGTTAAATAGAGCTTTTTTTCTTTTGTATTTTAAAATCTTGGAACTCTCCTCTTTTGCCCTAAATTTTCCATTGTTTGCAGTGTTGCACTTACCTTTTTTGGTGAGGAAAAAGAAAAAGAAATCTCTCTGCCTCATTTTGTTACGTTGCAGCCTGCTTACTTTCAATTTCGCTTTTTCAGCATAGATAGGGGGAAAAAAACTTGCTCCAGGAAGTTACCTCTTTGCAGCTAGCTCTTTGAAGCCCCGCGGCAAGAATTTAAAGTTTTTTTCCCTCTAGCCACCAGCTGGGACTCCGGAGGCAGCAATAGATTGGGAGTGGGCGGGGTAAGCGAACGGTGACCGGGCGATCCAGCAGAGGCAGAGGGTGAGGGTGAGTGAAGGCGTGTGGGGGGCGAGAGAGGGCTTTGGCGACCCCTGTGAAATGGCCATTCGACCCCCAAAGGGGTCGCGACCCCCAGGTTGAGAACCGCTGCTCTAGAAAGAGGGCAGAGAAGAGCAGCAAAGATGGTTAGGGGACTGGAGGCTAAAACATATAAAGAACGGTTGGTGGAATTGGGTATGTCTAGTCTGATGAAAAGAAGGACTAGGGGAGACAGGACAGCAGTCTTCCAATATCTCAGGGGCTGCCCCAAAGAAGAGGGGGTCAACCTATTCTCCAAAGCACCTGAGGGCAGGACAAGAAGCAATGGCTGGAAACTAATCAAGGAGAGAAGCAACTTAGAACTAAGGAGGAATTTCCTGACAGTCAGAACAATTAATCAGTGGAACAACTGGCCACCAAAAGTTGTGAATGCTCCAACACTGGAAGTTTTTAAGAAGAGATTGGATAACCATTTGCCTGAAGTGGTGTAGGGTTTCCTGCCTAAGCAGGGGGTTGGACTAGAAGACCTCCAAGGTCCCTTCCAACTCTCTTATTCTAATCTCATTGAAACATAATGTTTGACTGGGGAGATCTATATTTGTGCATATAACTGGATGGACCCCAACAGACAATGGAAGATGAAGTCCCAATACTTGGAATTGTGGTGTGGCATTATTTAAAAGCTTTCTTTGAAAATGCAGAGCAAATTCCAAGTTTGGGTTTGCAGCTGCAATTTGCCTTTATACCAAAATTAACACGGACTATATAGCGCCTTTTGGTCACAGTAAGAGAAGCCGCCAGGGTTTGGGGGGATGGATTCAGGCTGGTGAGGTGAGCTTCCCGTTAAAGAAACTGTCCCAAGATGGTTGCAAATTGAATCGTGCATTCACCAAGCATCAAAAATCAGTCAGTAAAAAATACTGGTGCTTTACATTTATTTCTGGGTTTATGTCCCTGCTTGTGTTTTTTTATCCCACACGGATGACTTGTTTTCTCTTCCTCTGGTGCAGATCGGTGGACCTCGAGGTGAAAAGGGGCAGAAGGGGGAGCCGGCGATCATTGAGCCAGTAAGTGTTCTTGTTTGTAGGTAAAGGTGTGTTGCAGAACCTCATAGTTGTGGCCTCCACGTTTCCTGTGGAACCTCCAGCGACCAGATCCAGGGTGTTTAGTTTGTGAACCTTAATGGTTGCCTTGCCTGGCCTCGTATCCTGTTGCTTCCTGACGGAGTCACAGAAAGACGCCTGAAATGGCAGATGGAAATCCAGAGCCCCGGATCACGTGAAGGGTTGGAGGTCTCTTACGTGGAGGTTGGGATTCTTGCACACGTGGCTGGCCAAGGACTCCGGAGTATTCTGAAAATGGCCATTTCTGCCCCGTGATCGGCTGTGTGTCGAGGCCTCCCTGGAAGCCCTGGCAATCTCTCCTTGCTCCAGTGAGAATTTGAACGTGGAAATGAGCTGCGGCTGAGGGGATCGGAGAGGAGAAAAGGCTCTTGCACTGATTGTTGAGAAGACGCAGAATGTAGGTTCAGTAGCACCACAGTGTGACTGAGCAGCCGAGAGCCTGGAGCTTTGCATGGCGTCTCTCAGTAACGTTTCATCTCGAGGCTCTTTCAGCACTGAGAGAAAGAGCTCCACTGGCCATTGAACCAACACAAGCGTAAAAGTCCCCATTGGTGATCCCTGCCCTGCCTCAGGCATGGCACCTTCAGTATTTGTACAGAGCCCAGATAAGAGGGATTGCTGAGGTCTCCTGCGTGTGCTCTCTCCGCCCCCCCCCCCCATTAAATGCCACCATCCAGTGGAAGACATCTGCCACTTAACCGCCCTCTGCCAATATTTCCTTTGCTTTTGCCCAGGTGCTTTGTGTGGTGTGTCAGCTGGTATCAGTTGGGCTCCTTTTAGACAAGGGTTGGCTCTATTTCAGAAGAACATTCAGCTCTGGGCCAGAAGCAGCCTGAGTGACAGAGCACAGAGCAACCACCTCCCTCTGTCCTGCTTCACTGTACAGCCCCAGTACAGTCGCTGTTCTCACAGTTGCCCCCCAAACATGACAAAACCTCTGATGTGAACTCAAAAGATTCCTTTATTAGGAATGCTGGGAGCCCCAGCAAAAAGTTTCTCTCGCAGGCTAACAAGTCTGTCTGTCCGGAAGTTGAATAGTTGTCTGCCACACCTATTCACCTCCGCCCCCTGCCTTTTATTCCCAGAGCTAGGGTGGGGCTTTGCTAGCAGCGGTGGCTCTTCCGTCCCAAAGACCGGCCCATGGATTTCCACTGCTCTCCTCTCCTCTGCCTTCTGTGCATCTGTGCGTCAGGCACTGGACCTAGCTGTTTCTCTTCTTCCTCATCAGCCACCTCTGGATCTGGGAGCTGTTGACTCTCCATCTGAGGGCTGACGGATGTGCCAGGCTCCATCTCTGTCTCCATCTCTGACAGCTCCATTCCCTCTTCCCCCTCCGAACTCTCAGCTTGCCCTGATACTGACCCTGACCCCCATGCCTCATCTTCCTCTGATTTGGCTGCTGGAGGGGCCGCCAGCCGCCAGGCCACAATTGCCACCAACCCCAGCCAGCCTGGGGCGATGGGTATCATAGTCCAGCAGACTCTGGAGAGACAGCTTTGATCCATGGCTGAGACTGTGCGCTGGAAGCTTGTCTCCCCACCTGAGCCTCTGTTTTCTCTGCACCTGCCTGTAGAGATCCCCGGGAATTCCAGGTGTACTTCAGTCCAGGCCTCATCCCACCTTTCCCATCATCTCTTTGGTAGCATGAACATGTTTTTGTGAGCCTCGTGTGTTGGTGTGTTTGTTCAAGGAATGGATCATTTTCAACTCACTAACATTCATTTTAAGCAACTTCTCTCCCCCCCCTCTGTTTTAGCCATATAAAACACATTTGGACCTCTGAAGGCATAATCGATCTTGGCTGCAGAAATCCAGATAACCACTGGATTGTTTTTTTTTTCTTGTGCAAATGTTTAGACTTTGATAGAAAGTGCTTTAATCTTTTGTGCAGATAGACAAAAGGTTTGTGTTGCCTTAAAAATCATTAAGCACAAGGGCACTAATTCCAGTCTTAATGATTTTAAGATCATTCCGTTCCCAAACCCTCCCTTGGCTTCAGAGCTTTTGTTTTCTGCTGGTTTTTTGTGAGTGTTTGGGGGTTTTTTTGGACAAGGCAAACAAAATCGTCACCTTTCCAGGAATCCTGCAATGTGCTGCCCACTTTATTAGGCCAGAAAGTTGGCAGCCGAGAGTTCTCACTGAACGCTGAAACGAATTTTATTTGATTGACTATTCATTTCTACAACTTCTTTGATGCTGTATGTCCAGAAAATTTGAATGGCTACAGTATTAATATAATATAATATAATATAATATAATATAATATAATATAATATAATATAATATAATAAGATGAAATGCAGAGAAAGAGATGGGGGTGGGAGACCCTGGACCGTCTTTTCAAATTGCTCTGGAGTCGATATGCAGATGTGCTTCCTCAGCCATTTCAGGGTAGGGTCCCTGGTATCTCCCGCTCTTCAGCTTCCGTCCTGCAATGCAGAAGCCAAAACTGTTAATTTCTCACCATTGCTGGAATTCACAAAGGGGAAGCCTGAAAAACCACCTGGGCAGGTCTATGGGGAAGGAGGACCAGGGCCTTCCTGGTTAGTGGTCGGGAATTCCTGGTTGTTGTTGTTGTTGTTGTTAGGAAAAAAAATATTTTTTATTTTTAAACAAACAATTCATCATTAATCAATCAGTGCAACATCTCTGAATTCCTGGTTGTTGGAGGGCCCATAATGTCTCCTCGTTTCACCTATTATTTCCACCAGTCCATGAAAGCTGGATTGGGGGTAAGCACACAAAACTGGAACTTATCTCAGTTGTGATGCTTGTCTTTCCCTCCCTCCCTTTCGTTTTTTGCTCTCACACCTGGGACGCTTGTAGGCAAAGGGGGTGGGGGTGGGGTTTCCTGGAGGGATTCAGCCATGCACAAGGCAACTGGTGCCGATATTTGGAACGGGGCGTGTCCGTTGCTGTTCTGTGCTTTTCATCTCGTCCTCCTTCTCTTTCAGGGCATGCTTCTCGAAGGGCCGCCTGGCTCAGAAGGCCCAGCCGTAAGTTGCTTGCCTCTCTTTGCCTTTTGGCCCCAGGGATGTGGCTGGGTCTCCTCCACTGTGGCTGGAGCAAGTCTGCAGAAGGCAGCTGCTCTCGCCTGCAGCTGCTTCCATGGGTGAACGTGGTGCTCCGTGGCTTCCCTCCCAGGTCAATTCGACCGTGCAGAAGTAAACCGGTCCCTCTTGTGCTTCTCCCCTCCAGGAGGAGGGTGAGAACTTCCTCCCTTCCTTCCCTCGGAGCTGACTTTCCTTCTTTCTCTCCTCCATCAGGGGCTTCCAGGCCCTCCGGGAACAACGGGGCCAGCGGGGCCAATGGGAGATCCTGGAGAAAGGGTAAGTTCTCTTGCAGGTAGGCTTACCTGGAGTGGAGGGCACCGTTGCATTCCCAGACTTCTGGCTGGGGGAGGTTGCAAGCCATTTGGGGGCATGTTATCCACAAGCCAGGCCTGGTGCTGATAGAAGGTACATGGTGTGGGGGGGAGACCCTGACTCTTCCTTGCTAGAGAAAGAGAGGGGGGGAGGGAGGGAGGGAAGGAAGGAAGAGAGGGAGGGAGGGAGGGGGAGAGAGGAAAAGAAAGAGAAAGAAAGAAAGAAAGAAAGAGAAAGAAAGAAAGAAAAAGAAAGGAAGGAAGGAAGGAAGAAAGAAAGAAAAAGAAAGAAAGAAAGGAAAAAAAAAAAGAGCCTCCTATTTTCAAGGGCCTCTTCTGAGGTGCAATCACCTGGAATTATGAAGCACAGGAACAGCCAAAGCTGCTTCACAGACAATCAATAAATAAAAGGTTGTGAGGTATGTTAATTAGCACATTTTCTAGATCATGTCCATTTCATAGTGTGGACAATAAGTAGATACGATCTGCAATGACACATTATCCCAAAATCTAGCTGCTTAGACTGGTTAATCCTTGAAATACTCCATATTTTTTTCCTTTTCTAATCATTATTATTATTATTATTATTATTATTATTATTATTATTATTATTACGATTCATTGCACAGTCAGCCAGATGTTTGGACTGTATCTGACATTTTTACCCACCTCCTGAGCCTGTCCCAAAGTCCTGGGAAAGGCAGATGTTGTGGTCTGATGGTGTTAAAGGACTTGTTGCAGGATGGGAGCTGTTCCAAGTAAAGCTGCCTTTTGCAATTGACTCGTGATGATTTTGTCAAGGCTGACGGTGTTCAAGGGATGCCCCAATTGTTTTTGGGATTGCACCCAAGGCATCTATTGCAGGATACAGAAACAAGAGTTGGAAGGGACCTTGGAGGTCATCTAATCCAACTCCTTCTCTAGCAGGAGATCTATACTATTCCGGGCAAATGGCGGTCCAATCTCTTCTTAAAAGCCTCCAGTGATGGACCCCTTTGTCTGAAATGGTCTAGACTAGGGTCTCTAGCTTGGGCAGAGGGTTGAAGGCCTCCAAGCTCTGTCCCAGCACTCTGATTCCATCGTTTATCTCTACATTCTTATCAACGGGCTAAGTCTGGTGTATTGCATGGCTGCAATTCTAACGTTCCAGAGCTTCTCCGTTCTCGATTCCTTTGTTCTTACTGAAGGGTGGGCAAATGCTGCCCAACTCTCATTGATATGAAACTTCCCCCTTCATCTGGGGTAAAAATATGTGCGTGGAAGGCAGATGGTCCTGGGAAGGCAGAAATCTCCAGTGTTTCTCCTTCCAAGAGGCTGTTTCCAGCGGTGGGGCCAGCATGGAGGAAAGAGGAAGACATATTAGCTGCTCATGAGATGATGGCAGGAAGGCAGAATCTGCTTTTCTGCACACCTGCCAGACCCACATGGTCCTTAGCACAGTGCAGGATAAAATTATGCCCCCCCCCCACCTTTTCCTGAATATCTCTTGCAAAGAAGATCTCAGCACTTCCTAGCAGAGTCCACTGCTGAGCGGTTCTTGTTGTTGGGATTGATTTTAGCGTCCTCATTTTCCTACTGCAAATTCATTTCAGTGTATTTGAGCCGAGGTGGCGCAGTGGTTAGAATGCAGTACTGCAGCTACTTCAGCTGACTGCTAGATCAGCGGATCAAATCTCACCGGCTCAAGGTTGACTCAGCCTTCCATCCTTCCGAGGTGGGTAAAATGAGGACCCAGATTGTTGGGGGCAATATGCTATTTAGTATACTGTCTTTGGTGTAAGCCGCCCAGAGTCCTCGGAGAGTGGGCGGCATAGAAATATGACTAATAAATAAATAAATAAATATTTCCATCAACTGGCGATTTTGGGGTGAGGATGGGAAGTCAGAAAACCCCCCATCTGTAGCCACGGGGTTCTCGTCATTCTGAACCAGGTTCTTTGCACACAAAGCTTCCTTAATTAGGTTGTGCTGTTCTCAGACTGTTTGCAAATCCAGTTCCTTTCATTAGCCTGTCCCACAGGTGCTTTTTTTTCCAAGAGGCACCTGGACTTTTTGGTTTTTTTCTTTGAAGATATTTCGCTTCTCATCCAAGAAGCTTCTTCAGCTCTGACTGGATGGTGGGGAATTCCCTACATTGTGTGTGTGGGTGTGCATGTTCCCTCGTGGATGCATTCCAATCTCCCCTCCTTGGGTTGTGAGATAGGCTGCAGCCTTATGGAAGAAGTTCAAGCCAGTGGTGGGTTGCTACCAGTTCAACCCAGATCGGGCAAACTGGTAGCGGCAGCAGGAGGCTCTGCCTGGATGCTTCTATGCACGAGCATGTGTGCGCCCATGAGTGAACCGGGATTTGAAACCCACTCCTGGTTCAAGCACATTGTTGCATCATTTCACATCATTCGGGCAGCCTAAATGAGGCAACTTTACATTTAAAAAGCAAATCATACGGGACAACTTTCTCCTCCATGCCTACATTTAGTGTTTAGGCGAAATGCGGTCCTCTACCCTGCCCCCCCCCCTTTCGCTCCTCACTCTGCCATCTGGACCCGGAGATAATTGCTGTGTTGGTCCTGCAAGGCAAATGGAGGGTTGGAAGCTTTTGATTCCATCTAAGGTATAATTGCTTTCTAAGAGGGCTTTACTGGGAGCGGAAGCCAAAGCGAACACACCCGCCCCGTCTCCAGATGAAATGCAGAACCCTGATTTTAGGCCTCTGCTTTGGAGTGGGCTGCCCTGAGACTCCCTGGGGCCTTGATATCTCTTAGCTATATGCCTTAGTCAAGGCTTTGTCAGGCTCCCAGGAAAGTATGCCTGAGATGGTATAAGTCTCCTGCTTGAGCAGAGGGTTGGACTCCCTTCCAACCCTGTTATTCTATGTTAAATGTGTTTGTTTCCCTGTTTAGGCTCTTTAATTAGGCATTGATGACTAATTTATTAATTATCATGAACGCTAAAAGGACAGATTTAATCTGATTCTGCTATAATCAGAATATTCAGCTCCATTTACAATGAGTTTCAATTGCACAAAATTCACCGGGGCATTTCAGCATTGGAATAAATGTGCTAGATTTTCTGAAATGCATCATCTTCCCGGGAGGATGAATAAGCTACCAGATCCGAATGGATGATGAAGGATTGATTGTCTGGTTCCATCGGAGTCCCTGCAGTCTTCACAGTAACCAGCAGAAGGCGCTGCAGGGTATGAAATGGCCCTTGAAAAGCCATTTGTTTTATTCCCCCCAAGAACAGCAGGGGGCTTTGGGGGGTTTTCTGGGCTGCCCATTTCCTCTTTAGAGTGCTAAAGGAGATCTGAATCCCTTGTCAGGCTATTTAAGTTTCTTGATGCTCTTGGAGATGTTTTTGTTAGGAAAATAGAACGTTTTCCCCCCCTTCCCCTAAATGAATGTCAAAGTGGATTAGACCAGGGGTGTCAAACTGGATTTCACTGAGGGCCACATCAGGGTTGTGTTTGACCTCAGAGGGCCGGGTGGGCATGGCCAGGGTGGGGGTGACACGGGACTCGTGTCGGGGGCATCAATTCTAATTAATTCTATTTAATTCTATTAATTCTATTTATTGTTGGGTTGTTTTATTCTGTGAGCCGCCCCGAGCCCCTCGGGAGAAGGGCGGGATATAAATATGACGATAAATCTATCAATCAATCAATCAATCAATCTGTGGTGGCCAAATGCTAAGGTAGGGCTTCCCTGAGCCTGCCTCCCTCCCTCCCTGCCTTTTTGCCTTTTCTTCTTTTCCCTTCCCTCTTCATTCTCCTTTCTTCTTCCTTCCCCTTTCCTTAATTTTCCTTCCTTGCTCTCTTCCCATCTTCCTATCTTTTTCTTTGTCTTCCCTCTTTCCCTTCCTCCTTTCCTGCCCCTTTATTTTATTTTTATTTTGTCGCATTTTTATGCCGCCCAATTCCCAAGGGACTCTGGGCGGCTTACAACAAAGAATACAGCAATGCGAACAATCCCATAAAAATGTTAAAAAGAAAAACATTAAAACATTAAAAACTTTAAAAACGTTAAAACACATGCACTCCACTTTGTGGCCGGGTCCTGCAAGATCACTCTAATGAGATCAACGGCCCCAGGCCTGCCGGAAAAGCCAGGTCTTCACCGCTTTTCGGAAGGCTAATAGGGTGGGGGCAGTCCAGACCTCAGGAGGTAACTGGTTCCAGAGAGCTGGGGCCGCCACAGAGAAGGCCCTCCTCCGCGGACCCACCAGCTGGCATTGTTTAGCTGATGGGACCCAGAGGAGACCAACTCTGTGGGATCTTACCGGTTGCTGGGAGCTATGCGGTAGAAGGTGGTCTCAAAGATAGCCTGGCCCTGAACCATGTAGGGCTTTTTCTTGCATCCTTCTTGCATGCTCAAATGCAAAAGGGGAAACATTTCTCCTTTTGCTTTGTTTTTAGTTTGTTTTGATAGCCCTTTGCCAGCGAAAATGGAGCCTGCGGCCTCCCTGAGCTCTGTTTTCGCTGGCAGAGGCACCGCGGGCTGGTCCTTTCCTGTTTCCAGGCCAGATCTAAGCACCCCATGGGCCGGATTTGGCCCATGGGCCTTGAGTTTGACATCCATGGATTAGACCCTACACTGCAAGTACCCACGGAGGTGCTGCGGGGCTGGACAAGGGCTCCAGGACCTGGCAGTGGCCGAGCCCTCGACTGCCTTTTCCCAGCAGGCTTATGGGGGCTTCGTCTCTCCAGGGACTGGAGAGTCCCTCCATGCTGTGGAAGCGTGGACTCAGCCCGGGAGCCACAATCGTCCCTCCACGTGCCACACTCTGGTCTTCAAAGCCGCCTCTCCTGCCCTTCCTACTCTGAGTGGTCCACACACAGTCGTTTGGGGTTCTACTCAAGGGTCTTTGGAATCCTTGAAAATGGCATTTTCGTTACGCCCCGGGACCTCTGAGGGCAGCACCCCTCCGCTTTGAAGGCCGTGGGTTGCACAGAGTGGTGGGTGGCTCGAAGGAAGGGATCCGGCTTCTTCAAAGTATAGCAGGTCCTGTTTGTGGATGCTGGCTTCTCTCGAGATCTGGGATACGGTTTCTCAATATGCCTTCCTTTGTAAACAAAAGCTCCCCATGGCTTGATAAAACCTGGATCAAGCCGGCATGTTGTACAAGCACACCTGGTCCTTCGCCTGCAGAGCTGGTGTAAAAGTTATTTCTGCCGGTGGAAGCAACCAAAACAACATTTCTCTCCCTTGTGGGCTGTTCGCATTGATATTGTATTTTTCTGATGTTTTAATTCATGTGCCGTGTTTTGAACAAATTAATTTTGGGCCCCAGATTTACTTTCAAAAATTGAACCGGGCCAGGCTGAGCTCTAGTGAAGCATTAAAAAGTGGTTTACAGAAGGAAGAATGTCTGCCCCAGAGGATGCCAGTCTGGAAGCAGAAAAGCAGAAAAGCTTTGGGCCTGGACTCCGCTTCTCGCCAAGGGCAACAGAAGAAGCTCTTGGTCTGCTTAGCGGTGGACACGCTCCAGATTTGTTCTGGGGTGATCAGATTCGTCCCAGGCCAGTCTGTCTCACAAGCTGCCTGCCACTTCTAATGAATGGCTGCAGGATTTGGGTTTGGCCAGTCTAAAGAAAAGAAGGATTGGGGGGAGACAGGATAGCCGTCTTCCAGTATTTGAGGGGCTGCCACAAAGAAGAGGGGGTCAAATTATTTTGCAGAGCACCAGAAGGCAGGACAAGAAGGAATGGATAGAAACTAATCAAGGAGAGAAGCAACCTGGAATTAAGGAGAAACTTCCTAACAGGAATGATTTGCCTCCACAAGTTGTGGGTGCTCCCATCACTGGTGGTTTTTAAGAAGAGACTGGGCAGCCACCTATCTGAAATGGTACAGGGTCTCCTGCTGGAGCAGGGGGCTGGACTAGAAGACCTCCAAGGTCCCTTCCAACTCTTCCTCTTCCTCTTCCTCTTCCTCTTCCTCTTCCCATTCCATTCCATTCCATTCCATCTGGGCATGTAGCTCAAGGGTGCCCACCAATGGCAATGCAGAGGCCTGGTGCCTCTTGTCTCCTGCTGCCAACACCAGAATGGCCCCCAGGGACCAAGGGAGGGGCACGTCCCACTTTTCAGACCAGAAGAGAGAGTTGAAGGGGGCTGCATCCCTGGCGGGAGGGGGGAATGAATGGAGGGTCACCTTGTGAAGCTGAGTGAGCAATCTTCATGCTGCCCAAAAGGGAGGATGCACGGAAGGGGTCATTTGAGGCCATGCCATTGTGCATGAATCTACACCCCTTCCCCATAAGAATATTTCTTCCTCTTTCCCATTCCGCAGGGTCTACATTTAAATTTGGAAATATAAGTACTTTTGTTTATACATGGAGACCCCTTCTGAACTTCATGCTTGACATAGAGAAGAATGAAACTCTGACTTTGGGTTTTTCCAATTAGGCTGATAGATTTTACGGAAATGGCTTGTTCATATTATTATGAAAAAGCAAAAAAGTTGTGATTTGATGTCAGTGCCTTGTTTTATTGTAACAGAGAGAGTCGGAAGTCAATGCTTCTTTTTCTTTTTTTCTTATCTTTCCTCACTTTCCTTCCCCCCCACACTGCTTTTCTATTTACTTTTGTATTTTGTTTTTTATAATACTTTATAATTCAATTTAAAAAAAGTTGGAAATCCAATGAAATAGGAAGGAAGAGCTAGTATTTAAGTCATTTAAAGAGCATCGATGATACCAAGATCCGTTACTGTTTTATATTTTATTGACTGCATTTTGAAGCCTTGCCTGAGCTATTGCTCCCAGCAACTGCCTCTCCTTTACAGCAGGGGTCCCCAACTTTCCGGCTTTATCGACTGTTTGTGTTATGAGTGGGGGATGGTTCTGCGTGAGTGATGGGCAAACACGCACCTGCACCAGCAGTGGGATTCACATTCTGTTACTACCGGTTCGCCCTGCGCGCACATGCTCACTTCGTGGATGCATGCATGTGCCTGGTTTGTACGCGCGCCTGCCTTCCACACATGCGCCTGGCCTTCTGCACATGTGCTTTGCTCACATGCACACCCTCTGCACATGCACCCTGCCTCAAAAATGACCCACCCGCGATTTCCACTACCGGTTCAAACGAACCGGTGCGAACCGGCTGAATTCCACCTCTGATGTGCACGTAGCTCCATTTGCACGAGCGGCAGGCACGCACGCCCACCACTTGTGCAAATAGAGTGTGCACACACAAGCTTGCCTACTGCTCGCGTAAGTGCGGGTGCGTGCGCTCACACTCTCACCTGCCACTTCCACGGCCCGGTATGGAAGGGCTAAAGGCCCGATAGTGGGCTGTGGCCCAGAGATTGGGCACCCCTGCCTTACAGTCAGAGCCTCTTTCTTCTGGAATTAAGATCCATGGAAGGCTAGGCTTCGTTCAGGGCCATCCTGGTGGTGCACAGAGCATGGATGTGGCATCTCTCTGGTGCGTAGCCTGCCCTTTTACCCAGGCAGCTGGCTTATGGACCAAGAGTCCCCAGGCGGCCCCACACACCACACACTCTCCCTGCTGGCTGCATTCCCACTAGGCCCCCTCCCCTGGGTTTCACACTGTGCCCCACAGCCTAAAAGCCCCAGGAGAATTGGGTTGGGGCAGCATGTGCCCTCCGTTAGGCACTGGGCACAGGTTTAAATAGCGATAGCAGATATTCTTTCAGTTCATGACAGATATCAAGCAGGAGGACTAACGTGTTTTTAAGGAAATCCACTTTTTATCGTTTACTTTCTTCCTCACTTCTCAGTGCGACCTTTCCTAAAGGATCCAAAACCTGGCAGGTATTTTGGTTCAAAGGTTTGGCAGCCCTTGGCTTTGTGAAAGGTGGCGGGGCTGGCAGAACTCCCAGCTCAGGGCATTGATGGGTCTCTTGGCAGGCAATGGTTGAAGAAGGACCTCCTAGGGGTAATTTTCCCAGCACTCTCAGTTCCAATGACCCCTTTTTGGACCCAGTGCTAAGATTCATTCGTGGCCAGGTCAACCAAGCCGAATTCCAGATCAAATCAACCAGATTTTGACTGCCTGCCTAGAATTCAGATAGTGACAGGGGGTGATGCTATCTCAGCTCAGCCTGACTTTTTTTTTTGTGCCAACCTTGCCGTGTCCGATGATGTCCTTCTTGCTCTCCTTTGCCAGGGTCCACCCGGACGTGCAGGGCTTCCTGGCGCTGATGGTTTGCCAGGCCCGCCTGGGACAATGCTGATGCTGCCGGTGAGTACGACTGAGCCACAAAGCCTTTCCAGGGCTTGCTTCTTCCCTTGAGTAGAGACTGCAGACCCATTGAGAGCCGCGGTGGCGCAGTGGTTAGAGTGCAGTACTGCAGGCTTCTTCTGCTGACTGCCAGCTCCCTGCAATTTGGCAGTTTGAGTCTCACCAGACTCAAGGTTGACTCAGCCTTCTGTCCTTCCGAGGTGGGTAAAATGAGGACCCAGATTGTTGGGGGCAAGAGGCTGACTCTGTAAACCACTTAGAGAGTTTAAAGCACTGTGAAGTCTAAGGGCTATGGCTACAGAGGAAGGAGTGGGAAGGAGGTCACCCATGAAGGAGGCGCATTCCTGCCTCAGTGGCTGTGCAGACAAGGGGTTTGTCTCTGCTGTGGCTTGGCAGCACTTCAGAATCCAAGAGGGAAAAGCTGCCTTTCCCCCCTCAAGTCCAAAGCTCTGCCCAGCCCTACAGCCACTATTCTGGTGGGGGGAGGGGGGGAGTCCAGAAGCAGAGGTCCACCTCCAAAGCTGCTGGTTAGTGGGATCTGGTTAGCCTCCCTCTGTGGCCAATGATGCTGTAAGAGCAAGGGAGCCACTTGCCTTGTGGGATCGCCCTTTGATCCTCTTCACCTCTGGGTCTTCCGTGTCCTCCAGCCCCTGATTTGTCTCCATTATGTTCCTCTTGAACATTCAGATGAAATCGTTTTTAAAAACTGCATTCGTCCTGCGTAGTGGAAGTGGGAGGCGCATCAGCTACTAGCCCTCTCCATTCAGACCTCCGTCTTCTGACTTGACTACGCCATTTCTAGGACTGTATCTCCTCCATCTACATGTGGACTCTGCTCTATTCCCATTTCCATTATTTGAAAATAGTGGTTGAAACCATCGCATAAAAGGGTGAATGTTTGAAACATTTTGAAAGGAAGAGACGACTTCAGGGAGGCCTGATAGCTTTCTTCCAACACTTAAAGGGCTGTCACAGGGAAGAGGGGTTGACTTAATTCTCCAAAGCAGCAGAGGGCAGGACAAGAAGCAATGGGTGGAAGCTCATTAAAGAGAGATCCAACATGGAACTAAGGAGAAATATTCTGACAGAACAATTAATCAACGGAACAGCTTCTCTCCCAGAGTTGTGGATGCCCCATTGTTATGAAGAAGAGATTGGACAACCGTTTGCCCAGGATGGTATAAAATTTCCTGTCATGGGCAGGAGATTGCACTTTGGAATTCTACGTTGTATGACTGTATTTCTCCTAAAAGCAAATTTTATGTACGTTAACCATAAAGGCACTCCATTTTTTGAGATGTCTGAATATTTTCTTGGGCTTCACGACATTCAGAGACATGGAACTGCGGGATCCCCAAATTCAACCAGAACCTCCGTCCAGGAAACAGGGATCAGAATGAGGGGATTGCAAATCCCGAGGCTGCTTCGGAAGCTTCAGTGTCAGCCGTGGGCAGCCAAATGGCTCTGTGCCCTCCTTGTGCCAGAGGGAGAGCCTGACAATTGAGTGGCCATTGCAGTTTGCAGAACCAGAAGCCAGCAAACAAACGGGAAGAAATTCGGGAAATGAAATGCTCTGGACAGGGAGAGATTAAACTGACTAATGCTCCTGTCAAGGCTTTGGCTCCTTCGGGGGAGTTGAGGAGGAGAAAGACAAGGAAGGTCACACAAGGTTGCTCTTTCCCAGCCAGCCACCTCCATTTGGGAGAATATAGCTCAGGTCTCAGCCCTCCTAAATGAGTGTGGTTGGGACTCTCTCAGGCCCCTTTGTCAGCCCTCACAACCAGGGAGCAGTTGCCCTGCACGAAGAGATCCCCAAGGCCCAATTCTGTGGATCAACCCCCAAGACCCCCTGTTTCTTCCTCTCCTGGCAAGTGCTGTTGGGGGGCCTTTCCCGCCTCCTGCCCCCTCCATGACTGTTGGGTTGAGAGAGTCTTCAAGGCTCCGTTGTGCCATTGGAGGAACATGAGGAGTATGAGGGAGGGTCTCCAAGGGTCTCTAGAATCAGACTTAGCAGTTGACTGCCGGCCCTCCTTCTCTCTGCCCCTTTTATGGGTGCCTGGCCATAGTGGGCTGCATGGGAGCTGACACGGATCTGGGGTGGAGGCTCCCTCCCTTCTTGTTTTCTGTGGGGCTGGGGGCCTTGAGAAGTGCCGGAAGAGGAAACCGTCTCGGACAGCAAGGTGGCTGAGTAATTGTGATTGCTTTCTTTTCTTTTGTGCATGGTTGTGTTTTGTCCGGTTGCTCAGCCGAGCTTTGACTCTCTGCTCTTCTTCCCTGGCAGTTCCGGTTCACTGGGGGTGGAGACGGGGGCTCCAAAGGACCCTTAATCTCCGCCCAGGAGTCCCAAGCACAAGCCATCCTGCAGCAGGCCAGGGTGAGTACCCGGGGGGGGGGGCACAGTTTCTCCGTGGCCCCGTGGCCCCAGCAGTATTCACTTAACAACGTGGCAAGAAAGATTTTAAAATGGGGAAAACTCACTTAACTGTGTTGCTTAGCAATGTAAATGTTGGGTTGTTACTGGAAGGCTGTTTTCCTCTCAATTCCATGCAGAGTCAGCAACCCATGGCTGGTTCAGCATCCCAGACCCTGCCACGTGTGAACAGTTCTGACTTGCCCAGGTTCCCCCTAACAGTTCCAGCTCAGAGTTATTTGCTCTTTTTCTGGAGGTCCAGCATCAAAACGCCCCATGGCAGCTTTGAGACGAGCCCCTTCCTTCTGCCACCACCATTGAGGTTCACTGCCCACTTCATCATGTGGGACACTCCGCTGCAGGCAGGACAAGGAAGTGTGTGTGTGTGTGTGTGTGTGGTAGGCAAATGGTACAGCTGAAGCCAGGGTCAGTTCAGTTGTGAATCCTGCCTTTTGCTCCCTGGCCCCTGGTGGCCCCAGAGGCTGCCTTGCGGTGGGTCCTGGCTGGATATGGAGGACAAGATCCAAGCTGGTGTCTGCATTCATAGGGCAGGTTTAACCTGGTTTGCCTAACCAGGCTGGGTTCCTACAAGGCAATAAAAAAAAACCTAACCAATTGGGTTAGTTTTTGGGGATGACCTGTCTAAAGAAAAGAAGAACTAGGGGTGACGTGATAGCAGTATTCCAGTATTTGAGGGGCTGCCACAAAGAAGAGGAAGGGGTTAACTTATTTTCCAAAGCACCAGAAGGCAGGACAAGAAACATTGGATGGAAACTAATCAAGGAGAGAAGCAACCTAGAAATGAGGAGAAATTCCTGGGAACAATTAATCCCTGGAATGGCTTGCCATCAGAAGTTGTGGGTGCTTCATCATTGGAGGCTTTTAAGAAAAGACTGGACAGCCACTTCTCTGAAATAGTATAGAGCCTCCTGCTTGAGCAGGGGTTTGGACTAGAAGACCTCCAAGGTCTCTTCAAGCATTATTCTGATTGTTTGATTGAAACCGAGATAAGCACAACACTCTAGAGTTGAACACAACTGGTCAGAGAAAGCTTTAGGTGTTTTGTGATTGGCCATAGAAAAGAATGATTTGAGCTGCATCGCAACACCCTGAATCCTCACCAGATGGCAGTAGAGAGATTGACTTTCCTATGTCATGGCTGCCACCTAGTGGGCATCTCAATATTACTCATAGACCTCACAAGGCAGCCATTTATACACAGGAACCTCCTCATTTAAGACGGTACCCACAGTGTTTTCTACATTTCAGTGGTTCTCCCCTTAGCCCAAAAAGCTGGCTTGCCCTATGCTGGTGCATCTTGCAGCCATTGGGCTAAAAATGGTTGGTGTCCAAGTAATAGTTCCACATCAAGCGAACCTCCAAGGCGAGTAGATTCCTCAAAGAATAGCTTTATTGGAAATACCATATTGGGACAGATCTGGTGAAAACCGACTCTGAAGATTCCTGCGGTTTTCACCTAGTTAAAAGAGAAAGTTTTCCCACAATCTCAAACAGTCAGTCACATGGTCCAATCAAGATGCTGTCTGGTTGCCTGGCGACCTCCCTCCTCCTTCCACGGTCCAGGTGTGAGAATGTCCTTGGTTCTCAAGAGAAAGTATTTTGTTTTGGCCTCTATGTCTAATCCCCCCTCCCTGACCCTCAGCTCCAGTGTGGCAACACTGAAGCTCCAAGATGGCTCCGGTCAGCTCAGCTTCAGGGTTGACAGTCGGGCTCCTTCTCCCCCAACATACATGTGGTCCTACCAAGGGCTCCCTGCTCCTTGTGGGACAGTCCTCACATGCAGATTGGACGTGCCCAGTTTAAAGACCCACCTGTGCCTTCTGGCCTGACTGTGGGGCTGCCTGGGATTTTAAATCTGGCTTTAAGCCTCGTAGCCTTTTGGGAAATGATGCATTGCCTTGAATTTTGCTCTGGAAGCCGAGGTGTTTTTTTCTTCTTCTTCTAGCTTCCTCCTTTAATTGGGCAGCAGTTAAAGACTCAACTCCCCTTCACTTGCTAATCTGTGTTCCTATGACTTCCTGACTCTTCTAGTTGCAGGGCTGGGTGGGTTTTAATTACAGAAGGAGATAATCACAAGTCTTTTAAGGTATTGAATTCGAGCAATGGAACAAATTTGTCCCTGCAAGGTTATAAAATGTGGACAGCCCCATTACCTACCCAAAGATTTATTGACTCTCGTGGAGCTACATGACTTTTTAATTAGTGGGGTTTTTAAAAAAATAAAAAATAAAAATAAAACACGACAGTGACATTTTAAGCTCTTCGTGTAGCGATATAAAGTTGTTGTTAAATCATTCCAGATTGTCCGACTTCTCACCTCCTACCTCTCTATCTGGATCTGGGAGATATATATGTATATGTATATGTATGTGTATATATATATATATATATATATATATATATATATATATATATATATATATATATATATGCATGTATTTCTCTTTAGCTAGGTTCTTCCTACGTAAACCAAGATTTACGAAGAACCTGGCTAAAGAGAAATACACATAAAGGCCAACAAAAAGAAAAGAAAACATATATATACATATATGTATGTATATACTCCTTTGCCTCTTTCAGTTGTGACACTTGGCCCAATGCTTAGTGCTGAGCTTGCAAAATGCACTGATTCTGGTTACAGAATGGATTTGATCCTCTTTCGGGGTGAAATAGTTTCACTTCACAGGATGGGTTTGCAGCTGCCTCCATCCTCAAAGAAACTAACCAAGGTTGCCTGTTACCTGTAGTGCGAATGCTTTTAAGTGGCCTGTGTCACACATGTGAATGCAGTGTGGGTGTTTATATGCTAGTTGGTTTCATTCAGTTCTGAAGAGCCTCGCACAAAATGCATCTCCAAAGAACCACCTGAGGCACTGGACTCCCCTGGACAAAGTCCAGTCCTAGTACATCAGCCCTCCCCCCTCCTCTCCCCCCTCCTCTCCTCTCCCCCTCTCTCCTGTCCTCCCCTCTCTCCTCCTCTCCCCTCTCTCCTTCTCTCTCCCCTCTCCCTCTCTCCTCCTCCCTCTCTCCTCCTTTCCCCTCTCCTCTTCTCCTCCCCCTCTCTCCTCCCCCTCTCTCCTCCCTCCCCCTCCTCTCCTCTCCCCCTCTCTCCCCTCTCCCTCTCTCCTGTCCTCCCCCTCCCTCCCCTCTCCCCTCTCTCCTCTCCTCCCCCCTCCTCTCCTCTCCCCCTTTCCCCTCTCCCTCTCTCCTGTCCTCCCCTCTCTCCTCCTCCCTCTCTCCTCCTCTCCCCTCTCTCCTCTCCTCTCCCCCTCTCTCCTCCCCTCTCTCCTCTCCTCTCCCTCATCTCCTCTCCCCCTCTCTCCCCTCTCCCTCTCTCCTGTCCTCCCCCCTCCCCTCTCCCCTCTCTCCTCTCCTCCCCCCTCCTCTCCTCTCCCCCTCTCTCCTCTCCTCCCCTCCTCTCCTCTCCCCCTTTCCCCTCTCCCTCTCTCCTGTCCTCCCCTCTCTTCTCCTCCCTCTCTCCTCCTCTCCCCTCTCTCCTCTCCTCTCCCCCTCTCTCCTCCCCTCTCCTCTCCTCTCCCCCTCTCTCCTCCCCTCTCTCCTCTCCTCTCCCTCATCTCCTCTCCCCCTCTCTCCCCTCTCCCTCTCTCCTGTCCTCCCCCCTCCTCCCCCCTCCCCCCCTCTCCTCCTCCCTCTCTCCTCCTTTCCCCTCTCCTGTTCTCCTCCCCCTCCTCTCCTCTCCCCCTCTCTCCCCTCTCCTCCTCTCCCCTCTCTCCTCTCCTCTTCTCTTCCTTCTTCCCTCCTCTCCCCTCCTCCCTCGCTCCTCCCCTCCCCTCCCCTCATGCCCTGGGTTTCCCTCCCTGAACTCCCGTCTAGCTTCCTGTCTGTTTCTTCCAGCATCCGGGTAAAGATGGCTTCAATGCTTCCTCATGTGCACAAATTGTGGGGAACTGCTTGTCCCTGAACCTCCCCCCTTCCACCCCCAGCTATAAGCCAGAAGCATTTGAGCCAGATGCTTATAACCACCAGTGGGGCTGTTGACTCTGCCAAGAGGGGCTTTCAAAGGCCTTGCACCCCCTCGATGGCTCTCCAGACCCTGGCAGGGTCCCTCATGCTGTTTCTCTCTTTCCCTGCAGCTGGCTTTGAGGGGACCAGCCGGCCCAATGGGGCTGACCGGAAGACCAGGCCCCATGGTGAGTAAATCCCCTTCCCCAGAGTGCTGGGCACCCCTTCCCATAACTTTGAGACGAATGAATGCATAGCACCTCACTTGGTCATGCCCCAGTGAGGAAGGCTTGGGTTCTGGCTCTGCATAGGCCTGGGATAAATATCTATATAACTACTGAAACATTTTGAAATGTGCTTTCTGTTTTGGGAGGCCTGGGGTACAACCTGAGCCCAGGGCCTGAAGGCATTGGGTCATTGGAAGGTAGCAAAAATTGCATCATGGTTTCATTCATACTTTTGTGGGGCTGGGTGGGCGAGATATTATGGATTACCTGCCTGGAGTGTAGTAACATTTTAACTGTTTCATGTAAGTGAAACAACAAATAAATGTGGGTCGTATTATTCTGGTGTCAAGGGACATCTGTTTCCCAAAGGCTCTGCAAACACTCTTGCATGATGCAACCACACTGTCCAAGAATCCTCCCCTGTCCAATCAGCCTCCATATTTCCAATGTCTTTCTCCCCGCTTGGAACTGAACCAAATGGATATTTCTTTTTGTAAGAAATATCTATTTGGTTCAGTTCCAAGCGGGGAGAAAGACACTGGAAATATGGAGGCTGATTGGAAAGATGGTTTGTTAATGAACATGGGTTTGAAGTGCCGGGCAGCTGAACACATGGAGTGGAGAGCCTTGCCCTTGAGCGTCCTGTTCCTGTGGCAAGGACATGTATTCTATTGGTTGCTGTCAGACCCCCATGTGGAGTCATGTGGGGTCATGTTAGTCTGAATCAAGTTTGATTGAAGCCTGGAGGGTGATGCAATGTCCCCAGGTGATTTTGCAATGCAATGAGCCCTGCTGCTTGATAATCCTATTATGTCCTGTAGGCTCATGTCTCAATCCCATCACCCTGGATCTGAAGGCCTTTGGTCTTTTAGATAGGCTGGCCCAGTCCTGCTGGGGCTATTAACAAAAGTGGGGGCTGCTTTCCAAGAGCACGTTTCTCCTTTAGGGAAATATAACATTCTGCCTTTTTAAATATTTCTCAAAATATTTCATTCTTCTAGCAGGGGTGACTTCCCTCATGGTCTACTCACATCAAAGGAACCATGGTTCAGCTGTTCACACCAATTCAAACTTTATCCCAGTTTGTTAAATGGTTTGCTAGGATGGAAGGGAGACGTAGAAGCAGGCAGCACCAGCAGGCGCCCGTTAGCAGAGAGCCAGGAGTGGGGCAGTCCTGGAATCCGTGAACTCACGTGTGTTTGGAAGGTTTTGTCACTGACAAAGTGGTGCCAGGTTCTCACTGCTTTGTGTTTTTTTGTTACCCAAACTTACCCAAACAAGAGCGCAAAGGGGCTTCACCCCCCTGGTCACAGGGGATATAATGCGATCCTGTCCTTGCAAAAGATATGGAGGGAAACAATCCCAAGCTGGAGTCGATTCACATATTTGCTTTCTGCAGTTCATGTCAGCGTTCGGCAGAAATGTTTACGTTCTGCCACATTATGCAGGATGTCGAATTCTTTAAGAACTGGATCTGATTTGCCTTGGATAAAACAGCCTCATTCCCTGACTTTGGACTGCAGTTTTCATTGCTGACAATTTTTTCGTTGCTGACAAATTTTTCGTTGCTGACAAACTTAGTGAAGGAGTCAGGAAAAAAAAGTAGTTTTGGGGGCAGGAGTTGGAAAATAGAATAAACCCTTACTCTGAGAAAAATCACACTCCGAGGGCAGATTCCATTGAAGGTTAGGTTGGAAGGGCCCCACCCCTTCTTAGGCAGGGATGCAGCGTTACTTGACACGTGGCTACTAGTCTCTGTTTAAAGACCCCTCAGCCTATGGTGCCCCCCCCCCCCCCCCCCCCCTGGGCAGGATGTCTTCCCTGCAAACAACCCTTAGTGTTTCTAAACCTAAATCAGCTTTCTGGTCATTTAATTGCCTGTTTCTCCTCTTGTCTCTTGGAACAACAACCGTTATCACATGGAAGGCAAATATTCAGCCCTTTAGATACTTGAAGCACCTATCATGCCTTCCATTCCAGCCTCCTGTTGACTCTCATTACTTGTCAATAGTCATTATTTAGCAGCTTGAATCCTATTGAGTTAATTTCCTTAATGCCTGTTGAGAACAGAACTTAAAAGGGTAGATTCAGCAGCACATCTTCAAGATGGCTTTTAAAACTGAAATGGTATGGGCTAGGTGAGAATTGGGATTGCTCCCCATTCTTAAATCCATGTCTGCACCCCTTGGAGGCTTCCCGCTTCTCCTGCCTGGATGCAGCCGGGCCCTTGTAGACCCTTCGGAAAGCAACCGTTTTCTATTGGTTAAAGATTTGCATGGGGGAAAATGCTCCTTGGTGCTCAAGGACAAGTCTTTTTATTAGGTGCCTGACCACTAGAGCAGCTTTCTTGGGCTTGGTCCTTTGCACCTGTTCCTCCCTCCTCCCCTCTTGGCCTTTGGACTCCCAAGGATTGTTTTCCTGATGTGCCTTGTTAACAGTGTTTCTTTTCACCCAGGGACCCCCAGGTGGTGGAGGAATCAAAGGTGAATCAGGAGACATGGGACCTCAGGTAGGAATGATTTGTAAGGTGGACGTGGTCTTTTTGCGGCCAGTCTTTATTATTTATTTTATTATTCATATTTCTATGCCGCCCACTCTCCGAGGACTCTGGGCGGCTTACACCAAAAACAGTATACTAAATAGCATATTGCCCCCAACAATCTGGGTCCTCATTTTACCCACCTCGGAAGGATGGAAGACTGAGTCAATCTTGAGCCGGTGAGATTTGATCCGCTGATCTGCTGAACTAGCAGTCAGCTGAAGTAGCTGCAGTACTGCACCCTAACCACTGCACCACCTCGGCTCTCTTGGGGGACAGTGGGTGGCTCTGCTTCACCTCCTGAGTCTACTGAATTTTGCTTTGACTGAGAAGCTTTCTAAAATTAATCATAATCTCCTTTTTAATGATCCCATAATCCCTAGCGGGGTGGAGTCTGGGTAACTGAATGGAGCTGAGTATTTTAATGGCCGGATGCCCTTCCTGTCACCAATGCGGAGTTTTGTTCAGCAGATATATTCTCATTGTTCCGAGAGAGAGAAATATCTGTCTCTACCTAGGATCAAATCCACAGCCTCCTCATTGTGAGGCGAGAGCTCCACCTCTAGGCCACTCACTCTTGAATTTTGCAGTCTCCCAAATAATTATTCTGCAGAGACGCATCAACATGATGTCAAGCTCTCTCCCCCAGGTGCGTGCTGTCAGTGCACCTAGTAACAGGCTCCTCCTGAGCCTCCTTGCCTACCTCTCCATCCTGTGGTCCTGTTCGGTAGAGGGCCTGGGGTCTCATGGGAGGTGAGGGTCCTCTGGCCTTTCCTCCAAGCCCTCTTGGGCAAAAGAAAAGAACCAGGTTTTCCCCAAAAACTTCAGCTTCTGATTCTCCTTTGGTTCAATTTATTCCAGGGTCCACGAGGGGTTCAAGGCCCTCCAGGTCCATCAGGGAAACCAGGACGGCGGGTAGGTAAACGCTTAGCAAGGCCTGGGCAATCCTGGCACGCTCAAATGTTCCATTGATCTTGGCCAAAAGACCTTGGTAGGTCACCCATGCCAGTCATTGGCAGGCGCCCCAAGGCAGAATGAGAAGCCTGTCTGGCAGGAGCCCAAAGGAAACCACTTCCTTTATTCAAATTTTGCTTGTGCTCTGATCAAAACTCCTTCACGGCTCTGAAGTGCTTTGCTCGAAATTCTGAGTGGTGGTTCTTGAAGATGAACTTAAGTAAATATCAACAACCTCAGGTAAGTGGATGATAGAACCTCATTTGCCGTGGGAGCAGGGAAGATTCAGGAATCTGTTCTTGGAGATGAAAAAAGGAAGTGTGAAAGTGCAGGTTTGATGTTAGGAAAATCCCAGTGAGTGTGTCATTTGCCAGCCCCCCCAGCTCCCCCCCCCCCAGTGTGGCAAATGAAGTGTGGAGAAGAAGCTGAAGCAAAACAGAGGTTGTGACTGTAGCCACGGAAGAAAGAAGCATCTGCTACTGGAGGGCAATTAGAGATGAACCATTGAAGAGCAGGGACATCACAGTGCAAACAACAAAGGTGTGAATTGTCAAGGCCTTGAAGTCTGTAGAGATTCTCAGTCCTCCAGATCACGGTTGTCCCAAAGGAGCTTTTTTCAGGAGGCAACTGGACTTCCTTGTTTTTTTCTTTTGAAGATGTTTTCTTCTCATCCAAGAAACTTCTTCAGCTCTGACAGGATGATGGGGAAGGGAAGGATTTATACTCCTTGCAGACAGCTGGTCATTTGCATCCTTTTAGAGCAGTGGGTCTCAACCTTCCTAATGCCGCGACCCTTTAATACAGTTCCTCATGTTGTGGTGACCCCCAACCATAAAATTATTCCTAAAACCATGTTTTTTCCGATGGTCTTAGGCGACCCCTGTGAAAGGGCTGTTCGACCCCTAAAGGGGTCCCAACCCACAGGTTAAGAAGCACTATTTTACAGGGTCCTTGAAGTACTTGGAGGCTTATCTGTGTCCTCAGGGTCACCTGAGTGGTGCAAACAGTTCGTGTATTCTGCAATTTTTTTCCTCTGGAAATTCATTCCTATTCCCACCCCATTCAAAGGGACTTCATCCCAAATTGTATATAAATCCCAAATTGAATATAAATCTTGTCTATCCTGTCAGAGCTGAAGAAACTACTTGGATGAGAAGCGAAATGTATTCAAAAGAAAAAAAAAGAGAAGAAAATCCAGTTGCCTCTTGAAAAAGCACCTTTGGGACTGTCAAGTCCTTCGTTTTCCCAGATGCAACTTTTGGCTATGAAAGCTGCATCATTAGTAAGGCTGAACAAAAGAAACTAGGATGCCGGATTGCTCACTGGAAGTGTGAATATCCAAGCTAAACTTTGGATGTTTGGAACGCATCATGCAAAGAGAAGAGCCATTCAGGAGGACTCAAAGCTTGGGACAATCAAAGACAACGGAAAAAGAGGCTGACAGAAGACAAGCAGAGAAGTCCGATCTCTGGCAACACAAAGTAGGAGCTTATGAGAACTTCGATGATGGAGAGACAGTCCTGGAGAACTGATGTCCGTTGCGCCACAAGGACTCACAAGTGACTAAGCAACTGAAGGAGGAAAAGTTGTCCTCTGAGGGGGAATCTCGCAACAGCTTCAAGAATGACGAAAGCTTCCTTTTTAGTCTGTCTTGAGAAGGAATTCTGTGGACTCTACATGTTTGCTTTCAGTGTTTTTCACTCTGGGGGAAGTCCAGCCTCGGTGGCTGCATCCCTTTCTCTCCCTGGTTCGTTCTTGCTCAGCAGCAGACGAGAAGAACACAGAGAGCCAATTGTTGCTTCAAAAGAGGATGCAAGAACAACAGTAGCAGTTTGAATTCAGGTTTATTCAAGTTAACAAGCAGCCCTTGCTTGTTTAATTGAAATATGAAGCCACTTAGCAAATCTTTGATCTCAGCATTTTACTGTAATCCCATCAGGGAAGGGCTCCACACGCTTTTGAACAGCTGCCTCTCCAAATATTTTAAGAGAATAGACTCACTAGGGCCTCCCCTCCACCCATCTGCAAATGAAGGCAGGGAGATTTTCATCCATGCTCTTGAAATAGGGCTGGTGACTCTTGCAAGATTCAGGATTTCCTAATTCAGGATCCTGCTTTCGAATGAGTTGCCGTAAAGAACAAGGAGTCTGGTGGCATCTTAAGGAAGGGTAGATGAAATGCTGCGTATGCTTTTGCAGTAATAGCATTATACCCAGAGCTGCTGGGGGGAAAGAAGGGTGAACAGGGAAGAGGAAGAGGGGAGGGGAGTAGGAAGACAATGCTGCCTGTCTTTCAGCACTGACGCTTCTCTCCGTCCTTCACAGTGGTGGGAAACAAATAATTTAACCGGTTCTCTACCCTAATGACCGGCTGGGAGGGTGTGGCCATGGTGGCAGCACTCAGCCTTCTGCACCCCCCTGGGAGAAAAAACGGGCTGTGGGGGGGGGAGCCGCCCCCCCACGCCTCATTTTGGGCCTAGTAGGCCTCCCTGCTCTTACCTGGGAGCCAAAATGGGGCACATGTGGACTTCTGGAAGGGGCGGGGCTGGGCCAGCTAACAATTTAACAACCAGTTCTGCCGAAGTGGTGCGAACCGGTTGAATCCCACCACTGCTCCTACATTAACTGGGGGAACTAAGAGGAGCATCTAAACCACAAGATCAGAACAATCAAGTCAGTTCCTGTGCAGGGGAACCTTTTTAGCTAGAAGTCATGGAATAGACCCATGGAGAAGTAATTTACATAAATTCATTTTATGTGACAACTGTACCCGTTGCTAGGCTGGGAATTTGAACATGGGCCCTATCCAACAAAACGAATTTCAGTGTGGAGAAAAGCAAAGTTTTACATTTAAAGGTTAGGGTTAGGGTAGAGATTAGGTGAGACCTGGCTCAAAATTGTAATTGTGAGAGGGACCTTGGAGTCCTAGTGAACAATTACTTGAATATGAGCCCGCAGTGTGCAGCAGCAGCCAAAAAAGCTGATACAATCAGCTATTTATTTTATTTATTTTATTGTCATATTTATATGCTGCCCTTCTCCCGAGGGACTCGGGGCGGCTCACAGAATAAAACAACCCAACAATAAATAGAATTAAAGTGTTAAAATCCAATTTAAAAAACCCCAAATCCCCAAATTAAAATGCACGGCAGATCAGGGAATTTGCTGAAAGAGCCATGTCTTTAGGTCGGCACGGAAGGTGCGGAGGTCGGGGGCCATCCGGAGCCCAGTGGGTAAACCATTCCAGAGGGTCGGTGCGACCACAGAGAATGCCCTCATCCTGGGGGCCGCCAGCCGACACTGTCTGGCCGATGGGACCCGGAGGAGGGCAGTCCTATGTGAGCTCACTATCAGGTTTTCAGGTGTCTTCAAATAAATTGCATCACAAACAAAATCTTTTATAAAACAAATTTCCATTTTATTAAGCACAGCACTTTTTACACCGACTCATTGCAGCCGGCACTGATATGCTGCCCCCAAACCCCTCCTCTTCCTTCCCCCATTCCTCTGCATTCATTGGCCATCTTCCCAATCATTCACCCCTAATCTACTGCTCCAATTCAAAGAATTTCCCCCCTCCCATCCATCTCCTAGGGGACATTATCTCCAGAGGAAATAAGTAGGTGAAAGGCAACCGTCCCGTTGCAGACGCCTGCATTCTCCTTCTTATGTCAGCACTAGGATAAATGCATCTTGACGTGCTGACATCACTGGATGGTGGGAGGCCAGTAGGAGGTAGTCCTGCAAGTACCCTGGGCCCATGCCATGAAGGGCTTTATAGGTGAGCACCAGCACCTTGAAGCGGATCTGGAGGACCACCGGCTATGCCAGAGGCATAGAATCAAGATCACGTGAAGTATTAGTAGCTCTTTATAAAATCCTAGTAAGGCCACAACTGGAATACTGCAGCCAATTTTGGTCACCATACTACAAAGAAGATGTTGAGACTTTGGAAAGAGTTCAGAGAAGAGCAACTAAGATGATCAAAGGCCTGGAGACAAAAACATATAAAGAACAGTTGCTGGAAGTGGGTATGTCTAGTCTGATGAAAAGAAGAATTAGGGGTGACATGATAGCAGTCTTCTAATATTTGAGGGGCTGCCACAAAGAAGAGGGGGTAAATTATTCTCCAAAGCACCAGAAAAACAGGACAAGAAACAATGGATGGAAACTCATCAAGAAGAGAAGCAACCTGGAATTAAGGGTTAACAGGGAGGACAGTTAACCAATGGAATGGCTTGCCACCAGAAATCATGGGCGCTCCATCAATGGATGTTTTTAAGAAGAGTCTCGATAGTCACTTATCTGAAATAGTACTATAGGTTCTCCTGCTTGAGCAAGACCGCCAAGGTCCCTTCCAGCTTCTGTTTCTGTTTCTGTTTCTTTTCTTTTCTTTTCTTTTCTTTTCTTTTCTTTTCTTTTCTTTTCTTTCCTTTCCTTTCCTTTCCTTTCCTTTCCTTTCCTTTCCTTTCCTTTCCTTTCCTTTCCTTTCCTTTCCTACCCTACCCTACCCTACCCTACCCTACCCTACCCTACCCTACTCTACTCTACTCTACTCTATTATTCTATTCTGTTCTATTCTGTTCTACTCTACTCTACTCTACTCTACTCTACTCTACTCTACTCTACTCTATTATTCTATTCTATTCTGTTGCTCATGATCACTCATGCATTAGTCTCACTCATAAACAGACTCACACAAATATGGATGACTACAATGCACTCTACCTGGGGCTGCCCTTGAAGAAACTGCAACTAGTCCCAATTGGAGTGGTATGTATAGTTTTGCACAATGCACCCGAGTGGCGCCAGAGGTGCGTGAGCTGCCCCATCCCCACTAGTCTGCTAGGAAGAAGACAGACAGGCCTGCAAGAATTCCCATCCTCTGATAACTGCAGTGCTCACAGAAAGCCTCCCCAAAAGACGTTCTTGCTCTTATGGAGAGGAAAGTTGTATGCAGTCCTGGGTGTATCTTTCCAGAAGCATATTCTCCCTGGTCTTCTGGAGGTTGTGTGAAGCTCATCTTCAGGTATTTCGCCCATCTGGAATCCTAGGATGGTTGGCCTTGACAGGGTGTAAACAACTCCACTCAGCAGCACAGTAATTCTGGAGAGAAAACCTCCCATTTAGTTCACATGGGACTTCTCCAACCCAAATAACATGCCCCCCCCACCCCCTGTTACCGATAGCAAGCCTGCAGCAAACTCGAACCCCATGCTGGAGATCCAGCTGACACAAGGCACCCAGTAACCAGAGAAGTCACTACAATGACTGGCAGGAATGGCGTCAAAGAACAGGAGGAAGAGCCACTACCAAGACAATGGTCAGATAAGAGAAACATGATACCTGGACAGAAATGTAATCTGAGGAAGCATCTCCGTGGTTCTCAGGAGGATAATGGGAGTGAAGGGGGAGGCACATTCAGATTTGTAAGGTTCTGCTATCGTAACCTTATAATAAAAGTAGTATGAGCACGTGTTGGAAGAAAAATCCATCTGGTTCAGTTCCAAGCTGGGAGAAAGAGGCTGGAAACAACATGGAGGCTGATTGGAAAGAAAGTTTCTTGATGAGGCAGAACCACACACAAAGACAGCGGGCAGTTCTGGGTCAGCTGAACAACAACTGAGGAAGAGGAAGGAGTCTTAATATGGTTCTATGTTTTTGAAGTTTTGGGATTTGTGCAATATGGGCTTTGTGTTTCTAAAAGGGTGTTGGGCAGTTCCTAGGGTGGCTTTTGTCCTGTGTTGGATCTTGGGTGAGGAGCTGCTTGTTTTAATCCTACCACTCTGATTTTGTTAGCTGTTAAAATTTACTGCAAGGGGTTTTGAAATATCATGTCTTGAATGGATTTCTGCCTGCAGCATTTGCTTTGCTTATGAATGGAGCCATCTAGATACTTGGCTTCCTCTTTCAATAAGCTCTTTATCTCCTTAAGTGCTGGCATCTGCTGTGGGCTGTTAAAAAAGACTAGTGGGGGTGGGTGCTTTCTGCCTCTAAAAACATGTTTCTCCATTTCTCCTTTAGGGAAATATAATATTCTACCTTTTTTTTTAACATTTCCCAAAATATTTCATTCTTCTGGAGGAGGAGGAGGGGCTCCCCCCCCCACACACACATGACTTTGGTTCCCCAGTCTGATCTGCCTACTACTGAACCTTGGCAGAATTTCCTGGGCCACTACCTGATTAAACTACAATTCTGGGGCTAGCAGGGAGGGTGTGCAACTATGGCTTAGGGCAGGTCAGCTCTTGCAAGCACAAGATCGAAGCCAAGGTCCATCGTGATTTGAGGCCAGACAGATGCCTTGTGAAGAATACACGGGGGAAGAAGGGAAGGGGTAGATGGTGGAGTGGATGGATTGTCCGATGATTTGGCCTCAGCTCCAGGGCAAATTTTGTTGCTCTTTGATTTAGTTTGGCTGCTTAATTTCCTTTTTCTGCTGTCATTTTAGGGACGGGCTGGCAGCGATGGTGCTCGGGGGATGCCAGGCCAAACGGGACCGAAGGTAACTGGGCCAAACCATTCCGACTCTCGCCCCTGCCATTCTTTCACCATCCCAGATGTTCTTTCCCAGGACACCTGCAGCATCCAGGGGGGAATTCCATGCTGAGCGGCAAAACAATTAGCCTTCTTTCCATGGCCTCACTCGGCTTTCATCAAAAGAGACAAGCAGTAATGCCGAATCTGAATGCAGGGACATTTGCCTGGAAGTTGTATATTAGCAGGTTTAAGTGGCTGATTATGTAGGTACTTAACGTGGAAAGAGATGTGGGGAGGGAATTGTTAAAGAGAAGGAGGGCTGCAAATCATTTGCTTCTTCTCCGAGTCTCTTGGTCTCTGAAGCCTGAGATTCTGGGAGGAGGGAGAGAGCTGGCAGGAGCATAATTTATGGCCGGAGAGGTGAGAACTAATTCCAACAGGCGAGGTTGTGCAAGCATGACTCAGGAGAATTCCCCATCCATCAGCTTTCTCCTCATAGATCCTACAAGGACAGCTTAAACTGCTTTCGGAAAGGTCCAGGCCATCCGTTTATTGGAAGAAATAGCCATCTGGTTCAGTTCCAAGCCAGGGAAAAAGGCACTGGAGACAAAATGGAGGCTGGAGGCTGATTGGAAAGATGGTTTAATGATAAAGCAGAAGCACATGGGTGATTCTGGTGCAGCTGACCACATGGAGTTGAGAGTGGGGGGTGGGGGGGTTATACCTTCTCTTGGGCTTTGCACTTGAGCTTCCTGTTCCTGTGCAAGAACATGTATTCTATTGGCTGTTGTCAAACTCCCACCGTGCCATGTAGGGGTTATGTAGGGGTCATAGCTGGCTCCATAGCTTGTCTGAGCTAGGTTTGGTTGAAGTTTGGTCTGCTCTGAGATGATGCAACGAAGTGTGCATCACCCTTCTGAAAGGGTGTTGGGCAATTCCTATTATGGCTTCATGGCTTTGTTCTGCTTTGGATCTTGGGTGAGGGCTAATCTGCCTTTGTTCAGACTTTGCTGCAGGGAGTAATGGATTACCAAATCTGCTTTTCTAAAAGCTGTCCCGGCTCAGTATCTGCTTGGGGACAGGGGGCTGGGGCTCTGAGTTTCTGTTTCCCTTGAGATTTTTTATTTCTCTTTTAGGGGAAATATTATATTCTGCCTTTTTAAATATTTCCTAAAACATTTCATTCTTCTAGGAAAGGGGTGGGTGCTAACTTTCTACACATTCTTCCAAGCCTCCCCTTTCTCATGGGCAGCACCAGGGGACTTTGGGCAATTGCACACGGAGAGAACACGCGTGTCTGTGCGTGTCAGAGAGGCAGGCAATCCTCGGTCAGAGCAGAGGGAGCAGCACTCTGAAGAAAAGGCTGGGATTGGGAGAAATGTAGGTGGAGATTCTGCCTGCAGGAATAAAGAATAACATCACCGAAGAGAAAGGTTAAAAATAGAGGCTGGCAAAGCATCTGCTACCGGTAGTTATCTACAAAAGATGTATATTTCAGGAGAGATGAGGAATGAGAGGCAGCGTGGATTTTTTACAAATTTTAAAATAAAGAACTGCATAAAAAGCAGAAACAAATTGAACCCCTTCCTGCTTCACCTCCAGGGAGCTTCTGACCTCTCTTTCGCTCCAAGGAGGATGGGGGTGGGGGTGGGGCAGAAGTGTGAGGCTGCCTGGTGCTTTGGCCCCTATCTGGGGTGGGAAGCAAATCCCACCTAGCAGGAATAGTCGGGCGGGGGGCAGCAAGTCCTGGGTGCCCGAAATCAGATGCTGCCTGCAACTGGAGATCTCTGTGTCTCCTAAGGCTTCTCAGGCCTTCCAGTAATTGCCATTTTTAATGTGATTCTTTGGGAAGTCATCCTATTTAAATTTCACTGCAATTAAACAAAACCTAATTGAGCTTTTGCCCAGCTCTTTGTTCTGGCTCACCTCCAGAGATGCCTCTCTGATGCCAAATTGGCCTAAAAACGTTGCATCGTTGTTGTTTTTTTAAAAAATCCTGTTCTGAGTCAAGAGTGTGAATGCCTGAAACGGGGAAATGAGCACAAAATGGACTCAGGAGGGAGACGGGAGACCTGTTATTGCAAGTGAATGGAGGGGGTGTTCCAGGTCTCTCCGAGGGCCCCCATCTTCCACCCCACTTTAGCCAACACCCTTTCCCTCCCCTCCCCTTTCCCTCTTCCCTGTCTCCTCTCTTTGCCCTTCCCTCCATGCAGGGGTGCTGCATGCTTGACCATCCAGGTCCTTGCAGGGTCACCTTAGCCAGAGGGAGGACTGGGGCTTAAAGAGTCAGGGCAGAGCAGAGCCAGGGTTGATGTTCCCAAGGAGGCTTTTGCAGTCGAGGGCTGAGCAGGCACGGGAGCTCCTCAAATATAGGAAGCTGCCAGCATTTGCCTGGATGGACATGAACGCCGGTTGGCCCAGATTTCCAGGCTGCCTGAGCCCGCTCCCTTCTGCCAAGCAGACCCAAAAGCAGACCAGGCGCTCCTCCACACATCAGACCCTCCTCTGTCCATCTTCTCCAACCCTGCTTGGAGCTGGGACTCCCTGGGGCTTGGCTGTTGGGGAACTTCTACGAGTTTGGTCACGATCCGCCACCTCCTTCTGGGTCTGGAAGCCACTCTCCCTCTGAATTTTCTTGCAGGGCGACCGAGGTTTCGATGGCCTGGCTGGGATCCCTGGAGAAAAGGGGAATAGGGTAAGTCCTGCTTACGTTTCTGCTTCGTTCTGTTTTTCCCGAAGGTTGCTAAGGAGAAGGTGGCCTCTGTTGGCTTTTGTTTTTGCTGCCAGCCGTTGATTTTGACCGACCAATTTCTCAGAGCGGATTGAAGAGGATCTTCTGATCTTTACTGGTGGTCTTTCCCTGTCACAGGCAGGCTCTGTCATTTGTGACTTGGCCAAGGACTTTTCCCTGCCTCAGTTATGGGTGAGGAGAGTCATCCATGATGTTTTTCAGCAAGGGAAGAGAGGGAGGGAGGGAGAATTTAAGGCCAGGACTATCCCAAAGGTGCTTTTTCTTTCAGGAGGCAACTGGACTTTCTTGTTTTTTCTTTTGAAGACGTTTCACTTCTCATCCAAGAAGCTTCTCCAGTTCTGACAGGATGGTGGGGGATAAAAAGATTTATATTCCTTGCAGACAGCTGGTCATTTGCATCCTTTTAGAGGGTCATTGAGGCCACTTGGAGGTTGATCTGTGTCCTCAGAATCACCTGAGTGGTGCAAATGGTTCCTGTAGTCTGCAATTTTTCCTCTGGAAATCCATTCCTACTCCTGCCCCATTCCAAGGGTCTTCATCCCAAATCGTATAGCTAAAAGTCTGTAGAGATTCTCCGTCATCCAGGCCATGGTTGTCCCAAAGATGCTTTTTCAGGAGGCAGCTGGACTTTCTTGCTTCAACAACCCTCTACATGGATGCAAATGACCAGTCAGAGCTGAAGAAGCTTCTTGGGTGAGAAGCGAAATGTCTTCCAAGAAAAACCAGAAAGTCCAGTTGCCTCTTGAAAAAAAAAGCACCTTTAGGACAACCATGACCTGGAAGACCGAGAATCTTTACAGATGTTTAGCTATACAATTTGGGATGAAGACCCTTGGAATGGGGTGGGAGTAGGAATGGATTTCCAGAGGAAAAATTGCAGGCTACAGGAACCGTTTGCACCACTCAGGACCCAGATGACTGAGGATCTCTACAGACTTAAGGCCAGGACTGTTTTTTTTTAAAATCAAATGCCACATTTTTCTTAACTTTCAGCCATTGCCGCAGAATTTTATGTGTGCTGTTAAAAACAAAGGATTTTTTAAAAAAACATTGAAGACGGACGTTAGCGGTGAAACGAATGTCCGGGACCAAGCCTGAAATCCCCAGTGCAGCTGTGCGTTGCAGTGGAAGATTTTAATGATGTGCTTGTTCAGGAATTGAGGAAGCTTCTGAGGTTTTTCCCCCAACGGTGCTTGAAAACTTTAACAATGACACATCCAGGCCAACCTGAAGGAAAATGTCAGTGAGAAAACTGAAAGTGATTTGCAGATAATGGTCTTACAAAGAATTCCGGGTGTTTTGAAGCATCCAGGCACAAAACACTCCCAGGAGGCAGCTGGGTCTGTGGGCTTTGACCATTGTTCTTTTTGAGACCTCCCATGGCCAATAGCTTGGGCAGCTCTTTACTGCTCCCCAATAAAAAATGGCCATCTGGGGTGCCGCATTAATCCCCTTTCTTTCCTGCTGGTACCTCGGAGATCTTTACGTTGGCATTTGATCACCTTGGTGCCCCCTTTCCCTCCTAACAGCATTGCTATTTTTATTTTACTTCAAATTTGTCTCTGTCTGCCAACTGCCTGTGCAGAGGAAGCGGCTGGTGCCTTGCAGGAGGTTTGACTTCCATGCCAAGAGTCCTAGGAGGAGCACAGGTGGCTGGAAGGGACCTTGGAGGTCTTCTAGTCCAACCCCCTGCTCAAGGAGAACCCTAACCCTAGCCCTAACCTCCAATGATGAAACACCCACAACTTCTGGTGGCAAGTTGTTCCACTGGTTAATTGTCCTCACTGTTTAGGAAGGTTCTCCTCAATTCCAGGTTGCTTCTCTCCTTGATGAGTTTCCATCCATTGTTTTTTGTCCTGCCTTCTGGTGCTTTGGAGAATAATTTGACCCCCCTCTTCTTTGTGGCAACCCCTCAAATACTGGAATGCTGCTATCATGTCCCCTTTTCTCTAGACTAAGCAAACCCAAATCCTGCAACCGTCCTTCATATGTTTTAGCTCCCAGACCTTTAATCCTCTTGGTTGCTCTTCTTTGCACATTTTTCAAAGTCTCAACATCTTTTTTGTAATGTGGTGACCAAAACTAGAAGCGGCTATTACTAAGGATTCTGTCAGGGTTCGGTGTCATCTCAAATAAACTGCATTTCAAACAAATAGTCCTTGATCAAAATCTTTCATTTATTAGGCACAACAATCGAAACTCCGACTCAGTTGCAGCCAACACTGACTTCCTGGTCCAAACCCTCCCTTTCCTTTCCCCACTGCTCTGCTTCTCATTGGCCATCTTCCAAGTCACTCTGCTGTTATCTACTACTTCAGCTGAAAGGAATTTCCCCCCTCCCAACCCCCCTCCCAACCCACTTGAAAAGTCAAGTGTTCTCTTGCCAGATGCCCCCACCTTCTCCTTCTTATGTCAGCACTGGAGTGAATGCAGCTTGGAGTGCTGACAGTGGTACTAATATTTGCCTGGCCCTTCACCCGTACACCCAGTGGGACCTTTAGAAGGGTGCAGAGTCCACAGGGACTTCCAAGAAGATCTAGAAGAACAGGTGAGAGACCTTCCTCATCCACACAGAGACTCCTGATCTCCTCCAATGGCATTCAGTGCGTAGTTATGGAAGACTCTGCCAGGCAGTTCTCCCAGCCTTTGGCTCTTAAGATTTTTTGGGGGGGGAGGGGGCATCAAAACATGACTAATGCTGGCTTTTTTTCCCCTTCAGGGTGATCCTGGCCCCTCGGGTCCCCCAGGAGCCCCAGGTGAAGATGGTGACAGGGTGAGTTCTGTCAAATGTCCTTGTGAACCTTAAATGATTTGGGGGTCTGTTTATCATTCACTGAGCTCCCCTGTGGGAACGAAGCCACTGTGAATCAATCACTACCCTCCAGGCACATGGACACCAAGTCATGCCTCCAGAGGCGAAACAAAGGCCTTCAGAGTGATGGGATATAGGATCTCACCCTATATATGGGATGTATAAATATAGGTAGGCTTACAGACAAAGGATTCTTGTAAATCCTTCAGCTGGTGACTCGATCCATCCCTGATTGTCCTCCCTGGGTCAAATGTAGTCACCCAACTTTCATCTTTTGTTTAAGCAATTCAGCTAGATGAGACCATGATTACCGTGGTTTTGTTCCAGCCTTTGGAGTCCTTGTCTTCAGAACAGAACAGATCAGGACAGAAGAGAACAGAACATCAGAGTTGGAATGGACCTTGGAGGTCTTCTGGTCCAACTCTCTGCTCAAGCAGGAGACCCTATTTATTCCAGACAAGTGGCTGTCCAGTCTCTTCTTAAAAATCTCCAGTGATGGAGCACCCATGATTTCTGGAGGCAACTTCTGTTCCACTGGTTAATTGTCCTCACTGTCAGGAAATGTCTCCCTAGTTCTAGGCTGCTTCTCTTCTTGATTAGTTTCCACCCATTGTTTCTTGTCTCACCTTCTAGTGAATGAAGCTGCCTCGCTTTCCCTCCCCAAATGGTTTGTCCCATCCTATTATGGTTTAACAAGAGGGGCCCTATTGGAGTCCGGCTCTTACTCCCCTTTTTCTTTCTCCTGCCAAACAGGGTGACGATGGAGAAGTTGGGCCCAGAGGTCTACCTGGCGAGCCGGTAAGTTTCTGGAAAACGGAGGCAACTCCTTTCCTTTGAACAATGGGGGAGGCATTTAAGGCACATGTCCAGGAGTGGTGCGGTGGCCTAGAGGTGGAGCTCTCGCCTTACAATCAGGAGGCTGTGAGTTCGATCCTAGGTAAAGGCAGATATTTCTCTTTCTGGGCACACTGAGAATATATCTGCTGAACAAAACTCAGCATTGGCAACAGGAAGGGCATCCGGCCATTAAAACACTCTGCTAGCTCCATTCAGCCGCCCAGTCTCCACCCTGCAAGGGATTATGGGGTCGTTAAATGATGATGATGATTTAAGGCAGACATGTATGAATTGATGGGGACCAGGGGAGGGTGCTTGGGAATCAGCTGAGATGGCCAGAGGTCCCTACGGGGGCTCCAGATGTAATGTGTAGAAACAGCCGATGTTGTCATTCAGCTGTTCCTGCCACAAACTCTCCTGAGATCCTTCGTTGAAGGCGACTGTAGGGCTTTTGTCTCTTGTAGCCTTAAACACCGCCAGAATAAATGTTCTCCCCACTCCAGAATTTAAAATGTGCATTTTGAGGTTCAGATTCAAATTCAGGGAAAGCCGGTTATGCAGGCAGAGATGTGAGTCTGTTACTTTGAAATGCCTCCTTGTTCTTACGGGACAACCTGGGCGGGTGGAGAGTTGCTCTATACCCCAGAGGCCTTCAGTTGGAAGACCGTCTCCCAGAGGGGGCCTGGATACTTGGCGGGGGGGGGGGGGGGTCACAGCACTGGGAACATTGCAGAGAAGAGCCTGCCGGGAACCTCTGGGCTGCAGACAGAGGCCGAAGGAAACGATACCTGTGAAGATCAAGGGTGGCCCTTTGCTCTGTGGCCGGGAGAATCACACAGAGGCCACCTGGTCAGGCTGGATCCACTTTTATTTACTGGGCTGGGGGCAAATCCTCCCTCCCAAAGCTACGTGTCCTACAATTATAGGGAAATTGACCCACAAAGGCAAGAAAGAAAAGCCCCTTTGGGATTTGGAAATGGCTTCTTTGTTCTTCCCTGCATAATTCCTGGCAATTCTTCTGCAATGCTTGGAGAAGTTTAAAGCCCTTCCCTTGGGCCAGCTCTGTCAACCAGGCTCCTCCTCTCATCTTGGCCATGGGCATGTGGATGGGCCTTGTGGGCAAAACACCTGGCGAAGGAGGAAGGGAGCCCTGTGATTACAGCACAGCTGCCCAGGTGCTGCTGAGGAGGGGACCAGGCCTAAGAAAAAGAAGGCTTGAATCTGTTGGTGGACTCTCAGGGGCATCAGGCACACCACCTGTCTGGGGGGCTTCAGAGGTTCTTTGCAGATGGAGATACAAACCCCTCTTTCTTGCCCATTCAGAGACAGATTCTACAGATTAACAGAGTTGGAAGGGACCTTGTAGGTCATCTAGTCAAACCTCCCGCCCAAGCAGGAGACCCTACACCATTTCTGACAGATGGCAGTCCAATCTTTTCTTGAAAGCCTCCAGTGGTGAAGCTCCCACAACTTCTGAAGGCAACTTCTGTTCCACAGGTTGATTGTTCTCACGGTCAGGAAATTTCTCCTTATTTCCATCATAGCTCTTAAGAGAACTTGACAATGTGGAAATAAAGGCTACTGTTATAATCACAAGCCATTCCGTCCAGCACCTTTTGTCAGGGATTTGCAGAGAACAGCACTGACTTGCCTTGTTCAAATCCCTCCAGCCTTCCTGTTTTTTCAACCTGCTTCTCCACAATGAAATCAAAGCTGCTGATTGCTCTGAAACAGCCAGGTGCAACTGGAATGGCTTTTAGAGGAGGCGTCCCTTGCTGACAGATGGAGAGAGAAAGCAGGGGGGGGGGCAGGAGGAGTGCAGTAATCTCATCCTGGCTGCAGCCAGATTTGCTCCCTGACCTTTCGCACTTCTGAATTTGTCACTCTTCCAGTTCCAGACACTCAGATGTGGTTGAAACTAAAAAGGGTTTGGCCAGTTGGTAGGGGGTGCTCAGCCATACCATCGAGACAGGAGTCTGTAGAGAGTCTCCGTCATCCGGGTCATGGTTGTCCCAAAGGTGCTTTTTCAAGAGGCAACTGGACTTTCTTGTTTTTCTTGGAAGACATTTCGCTTCTCACCCAAGAAGCTTCTTCAGCTCTGACTGGTCATTTGCATCCTTGTAGAGGGTCGTTGAACCAAGAAAGTCCAGCTGCCTCCTGAAAAAGCACCTTTGGGACAACCAGGACCTGGATGACAGAGAATCTCTACAGACGTTTAGCTATACAATTTGGGATGAAGACCCTTGGAATGGGGTGGGAGTGGGAATGGATTTCCAGAGAAAAAATTGCAGGCTACAGGAACCAAGAGCACTAACTCAGAGGACCCTGAGGACACAGATAAACCTCCAAGGGCTTCAACGACCCTCTAAAAGGATGCAAATAACCAGCTGTCTGCAAGGAGTATAAATCCTTCCATTTCTCACTATCCTGTCAGAGCTGAAGAAGCTTCTTGAATGAGAAGCGAAACATCTTCAAAAAGAAAAAGCAAGAAAGTCCAGTTGCCTCCTGAAAAAAGCACCTCTGGGACATGGAGACAGGATTTGGCATTTGAACAGAGCATATGATCTGAAGATGTGCATTGTGCATGTATGAACACAGAGTGTGGGACATGATGTTGAGTTCCACTTTGGGGTGCTCTGCGCGTCTTTTATTTGTTCTGCTTGGCCGCCACTTGTGCTCAGGGAATTATCAATGCGACATTAGCCTTTCACAGAGGAAGGGCAGTTGTTATCACAGCAGCTGCTCCGACTGACAAGGAGAAAGGAGGCTACAGATTGGCTGCAGAAGTTGTCACACACCTTTTCTGGCTGAGGAAACAGCCCTTTCCTCCGCTTCTGCCAGTCTCCTCGGGTTTTGTTGCCTCTGCCCATAAGACCGTCTGAGCATCTGCACTTCTCACCAGGGATGATGAAGTCCTTGGTGCTCCCTGAGCTCGTTGGTTTGCTTGCCGATGTTTCATCACCCAACTTATCAGTGCACTGATGATGTTACCCAGTTGGGTAATGAAATGTTGGCAAGCAGATCACCAAGCTCAGAGAGCACCAGGGACTCCCCCGTGCAAAGCCGAGCTAAATTTTTCTTCTATTCAAGAGGATGAAGTTCCTTGAATGGAGTGGCTGGGGAGAGGAGGCTGAGTTGTAAGGCTATAATATTGAAATGATGATGCAATGAGAATGAATCAGCAGGGTTATTTAAATGTTATCATTTTAAAAGGCTGTATATATAGGAGAGGCTCTCTGAGGGCGCTCTCTCCCTCCGTGTGTGCTTCTGTGTGTGCTTCTGTTGATGATTGATTGCCTGACTTTGCCTAGTACGTGTATGTATATAGCCCTTGTAGATAAACCACTGTTTGAAAGACAAACTTCTGTTTACTGTATTTTGCTCCGGGGTTGTCTCAAAATAGTCACACTGTGCGGACTCTGACATTGAAACTGGTTCGTCTGCAACTGAGAGCCAATTGGTAGCAATTCCACCCTCTTCTTGGATGGGTTAGCAAGAACTTGTACTAAGATTGAAGTTGGCATTGTAGAAGTTTGTTGACCCAGATACTCTCACATCAGTGGGTTTCAGGAGGCTTTCCAACCAGTAGAAGAAGCTGCCCAATCTGCAGTCACCAAAGGCCTTTCTCCATCAATGTAGATAGAATAGTATAACAGGGTGGGGAGGGACCTCAGAGGTCTTCTAGTCCAACCCATCCTGGACAAATGTTTCTAGTACAGGTAGTCCTCGACTTACAACCTCAATGGAGCCCAAAATTTCTGTTGTTAAGCAAAACATTTGTTAAATGAGTTTGGCTCCATTTTACGATCTTTCTTGCCACAGTTGTTAAGTGTATCATTGCAGTTGTTAATTCGTAAGAGAGTTGTTAAGTGAATCTGGTTTTCCCATTGACTTTGCTTGTCAGAAGCTCACAACCGGTGATCACCTGACCCTGGGACACTGCAACCGTCATAAATATGAGTCAGTTGCCAAGTGTCTGAATTTTGATCATGTGACCAAGGGAATGCTGCAACAGTCGTAAGTGTGAAAAACAGTCATAAGTCACTTTTTTCAGTGCCTTTGTAACAGGACTATATGTATTAGAATTGAGAAGAGAAGGGAAGGGAAAGGAAAGGAAGGGAAGGAAAGGGAAGGGAAGGGTAGGGTAGGGTAGGGTAGGATAGGATAGGATAGGATAGGATAGAAAAGAAAATAGGAATTGAATCGAATAGAATTGACTATGGAAGGGGCCTTGGAGGTCTTCTATGATTTTGTCCAGTCTTTTCTTGAAACCCTCCAGTGGAGGAACAAATAATGCATACTAGGATCTTTTCACTTGGGGTATCAGCCCCACAAAATGACTTTGTGCTGTTAGGCTTCAGACAATAGGCTGAAATTAGGGTCCTTTTTGGTCAAGTTTATTTTTGCCCATATATTGTTCAGAATACTGAATGGACTTCTCTCTGCTGGTTGCCAAAAAACTGTCAGTGTTTTATTTTTGTATTTTTTGGTGGATGCTAAACTCAAGTTTTGCTGATCTGTAAAACGGTTGTTTCAGCTGATGAAAAGGCAGGCAGCTGTTCTCTCACCTGACGGCTGAAGAGGCTGCTTAAGCCACCCCCCACCCCCAAATAATAAAGGTGGGATACAAGTAAATAAATAAATTGCACCTCCCAAGACCCAAAGGTGGTCTTGGCTGCTGGGTCCTTCCGTCACGGCCAGTGTGGTCACACAGAACTGGGTCTTCTTCTCAGGTTGCCAGCTGCTGGTGCTCATGAAGCAGCATTCCCCCTCAACATTGTCCATTGCCTTTTCCAGTGCAAAGTTTATAGTGCAGCACAAGCTGAATCTTCTCGGCTCCTTGTGGACACTTTCAAATTAAACTTGTTTCTTCTTGCAGGGTCCCCGTGGTTTGCTTGGACCGAAGGGACCTCCGGGGCCACCAGGACCTCCAGTGAGTAGAATGAAATATTTTGGTAGGAAGCCGAGATGCCTCTCTGCCACCCATGACCACCTCCTGTCCTTCAACTCTCAAGGGCACTTTCTTGCACCATTGCAGTAACAAAAAGCACACTTTCCACTTTGCTTCCCTGATTTTGCATGGAAATATTTTTCCACCCTCCAATGTGCCGCACAAATGCCGATCAGAAGGAAGAGTTTTCAGGGCCGATTGCAGGAAAGATGCAGGCCGTCTGGGGAAAGATGAGTTTAGGCGTCCCGTTCCCCCCCTTCATTCCTCCTCCCAGGCCAGACAGGGCTTCCCTGGGTGCACCATGGTGTCTTTGCCACCAGACCTGCAGAGTGGGTGAACGGGACCATCCATTTGGCCTATGGGAGCCCCGGGGCCAGTTCTCGGGGCCTCTGGGCTCGATCCCACATCACCATTCCCTGGGAGCAGGACGAAGCTGAGCATGAGGGACTCTGCCTACAGCAGAGTAAGTGGAAAGGGTGGAAACACTGAGCGAGGACAGGGGGAGGTTTAGCCCAGTTCTTCTCCCTGCAGAGGATTTTGGCAAGAAAACTTCAGGCCATCAATTTTGGGGCCAGGATGAGCCCACTTTTAGTCTCCTTCTTTCACTCACCAAGGTATGATATGAGGGCCAAACCTGCCGAGGATTTTGCTTGGGGGATAAAGCAAAAGAGGCGAGTGGTGCGGTGGCCTAGAAGTGGAGCTCTCACCTCACAAACAGGAGGTCTGTGAGTTTGATCCTAGGTAGAGGCAGATATTTCTCTCTCTGGGCACACTGCGAATGTATCTGCTGAGAAAAAACTCTGCATTGGCAATGGGAAGGGCATCCGGCCAGTTAAACACTCAGCTCCATTCAGTTGCCCAGACTCCACCCTGCAAGGGATTATGGGGCCGTTAAAAGATGATGATAAAGCAATTATTGTTTTTAAAGATGCCAACATTTTTCCTATTGAAAATCTTTGTTTCGCTGCTGTGTTTCAGTACTGTGATGTGAAATGGGGAGGGGATGCTTGGGAGCCCCCTGGGGAACTACTGCTTTGTGGCGGAGCTGAGCGTTGCCCAAACTTTGCTCCTCCTAGAGTTTTCCTAGCAGGCTTCACTTTGGGAGTCCGGGTTAGACAGCTGGGAATAGGACTGGGGGAGGCTTCCGTCCGTGCTAACTGTGGTTCACGTTGTGCCTCTGCCTTTTTTGAATCTTCCCACCAGGGCATTGCTGGGATGGATGGACAGTCCGGCCCTAAGGGGAATGTGGTAAGTGCCTGCCCACCACGGGTGAGCTCCCTTACTTGTGCTGCATGAATTAAATCCACTAATTACTTTTCAGACCATCTTCATTTCAAAGCTGGTGGACATTGCTTTGCTAAAGTAAATGGCGCTAATTAATTTTACATTTCAGATTGATTTTCCTGGGTAGCATATTGCATTTTCTTGAATAAAGAACTCGCTGGAGTAATCAGTGGCCATCAAATATCCCAGCATTGAGGGCTGTGTGTCTCTGTGTGTGTCATGAGGCACTTAGGTACATAATTAGTTGCACACGGCGCTTACTCTGGAAGCCAGGAGGAGGAAAGGACCTGGAGACAGAGATGGTCCCATTCTTGAAGGACCGTCCCAAGGAGGATGGCTGGATTATTCTCCATGGTGCCCAAAGGACCTTCTGGGTGGGAGCCTTGCTGAGGGAGACCTCAACTTGAAAGCAGGAGGCTGGTCCTGCTGTCTACGTCCTCTCCGTTGCTTTCACCTTTCTCTTCTGTCTTCTCTTTTGCAGCTCTATCCAGACCCAGAGTTCTTCCTCATGGGTTCTTGTTTCCAGAGCTCCTCATCGTCCCTTCCGTCAACTTACTCCACTTTCATAGACTCCTAGGGATGGAAGGGGCCTCAGAAGTCTTCTAGTGAAACCCCCTGCCCAAGGCAGGAGTTCTTATACCATCCTGGACAAACGGGTGCCCAATCTTCCCTTGAAAACCTCCAGCGATGCAGCACCCACAACTCTGGGAGGCAAGCTGTTCCCTTGGATTAATTGCTTGGAGTCCATTTTGAATTACGATGCCCAGAACTCCAAAGGGGATCTGACTGGGCCAGAAGTGAATGGGACAGTCAGTTCTGAGAGGTCCTTGGTGCTCTCCGAGCTTGGCTGTTTTCTTGCAGAGGTTTCATTATCCAAACTAAGTAACATCATCAGTGCTAGTAAGGAGTGGGGTTTGCTGTCAGTTTATGTTCTAGTGCAGGGGTGCCAAACTCGATTTCATTCAGGGCCGCATCAGGGTTGTGTTTGACCTCGGGGGGCCGGGGTGGGCGTAGCTGACTGGCTGGGCACAGCCAGCTTCATGTCACTTGTGTTGGGGGTGCCTATGGTGGCCCGAGCACTCTGCCAGCGAAAATGGGTTCCTGAGCTCCGTTTTCGGCTGGGATGGCCTCCTGCAACCCCCTGCCAACAAAAATGGAGCACGTAGCCCTCCTGAGCTCCATTTTTGCTGGCAGAGGCACTGCAGGCCGGTCCTTAGCTGTTTCCCGGACAGCCCCATGGGCCAGATCTAAGCACCCCGCAGGTCGTATCTGTCCCTGGGGCCTTGAATTTGACATTCCTCTTCTAGTGGCTTGCCCTGTCAGCGTTGGTGGGGGTGGTGTTAACGGTTCTTTGGTTGAGCTGTTTACTGTTTGGCAGTTCCTTACTTTGAAGTATTTACTTCTTGAATGTTGGTCAGTTCTCTTAATCTGGGCTGGACTTCTGTTAGTGGCCCTCAAAATAGCCCTTTTCTTGAAGAAGTTGCTTCCCTCTTCTGCCATACATGTCCCACTTGATTGAGGAGGAGACCCAGGCCCCCTTCGTGTCCCACTGCCAGGACTCAGATCCTGTCCATGGGTCCTTTATTTTCCCACCCAAATCTCTTCCTTTACATTTTCTCGCTCCTAAGTTCCCTGCTACTCATTTCAGCTCCAGGTCTTTTCGAACCTCCTCTTTCTCCTTTGGTCACTCCTGCTTGTTTAGTGTCCTCTACATCAGGGGTCTCCAACCTTGGCAACTTTAAGGCTTGTGAACTTCAACTCTCAAGAGTTCCTCAGGAAGTTGAAGCCCACAAGTGTTAAAGTTGCCAAGGTTGGAGACCCCTGCTCTACATCTCAACCCTCAAGGAAGAGCGGGAGCCCTTCCCTTCCCTCCCTCCCACCCCACCTCCACTTAGGAGAAGGGTAGTATCTTTCCTACAAGGAAGGAAGTCCTGTGCTTGAAGAAGGGCCACTTTCCAGGCCAAGGTGACCAATGGTGGGGTAAGAGGCACCATGGTTGGTGGGCGATCAGTGTCTCGCATCACATTGTGCATGTGTGTTGGGTCTCTGAACTTGGAGCGCTCTCAGAAGAACAGCCAGAGAAGAAAAGATAATTGAAAAAAAAACATTAAACTCTGCAGAAATGGACAGACTAATAATGAAGATAAAAGAAAAAGAAGACGCAGAATATTTTCAAATTTGGAACGCATTTTATCAATGGTTGGAGAATAGAAGTAGATATTAGGAGTTTAATATTGCTATGTAAACAGACTGACCCAGGCAGTACGCTGTCCACTAAGCATTTATTGTATGCAAAGAGAAAATATATAAATAAAATTTAAAAAAATAAGGGCTATGTGAGAAGCAGCCTCAGGTTTGTAGTCCCATAGTTCACCGGACTCAGAAACAAGAAAAATGTTTTGGCTGCCGGATACCTGATCTGAAATTTCAGTGCTTTTTGAGGTTTTTTTTTCAACCATAAAAATCATTATTAGCACCCAAAAATGACAAAACCAGGTAAAACGGGATGTTTAGGGTGTTTTTCATTAGCACGTTAGAGGTTTTCTAAATAATCATAGTCAGCGGTATTATGCTGCTAGGAGTCATATTCCTGGCAACTACAGCAAGGAGTTTTGCTTGTTATTTTTTGCAGCGTTACTAATAAAAAGTATAATTGGTTATAGCCCAAGATCTCCATGAGGGTTTTTCCTTTTGGTTTCTCTCAAGTGAAATCCAGCCAGCCTTGCTGAATATGCTCTTTATGCTTTCTTTTTCAGGGTCCTCAAGGTGAGCCTGGACCCCCAGGTCAACAGGGAAGTCCAGGCGCTCAGGTGAGAAGGCGCAATTCCATTGGGGGGGGGAGTGATGGGGGATTGGGCGCCCCTTTCGCTCTGGGGTTAGAATAGGGCTTGGGATGAATGTTTCTAATGTCGGTCAGTCGATTTATTTGATGCATGTACCAAATTCACTTCTTACCACTGTTGGAAAAAATATCCATCTGCTTCAGTTCCAAGCCGGGAGAAAGGCACTGGAAAAAATGGAGGCTGATTGGAAAGATGGTTTAATGATGAAGCAGAACCACAGGGGTTCTGGGCAGCGGACCACATGGAGTTGAAAGGGGGGTATTTATACCTTCTCTTGGGCTTTGCACTTGAGCTTCCTGTTCCTGTGCAAGAACATGTATTCTATTGGCTGTTGTCAGACTTCGTGGTGTCATGTACAAATAGAAGTTTGTCTGAGCTAAGCTAGGTTGAAAAGTATGGCTGATGTGATGTCCTTAGGAGATTGTGCAACGCGGTGTGCTCTGTGCCTTCTGCTACATGGTCCTATTATGTCCTGAAGGGCCATGTCTCAATCCCATCACCCTGGAGCTGAAGGCCTTTGGTCTTGTAGATAGGCTGGCCCAGTCCTGCTGGGGCTATTAAGAAAAGTGGGGGCTGCTCTCCAAGAGTACATTTCTCCTTTAGGGAAATATAATATTCTGCCTTTTATAATATTTCCCAGAATATTTCATTCTTCTGTGAGAGGGGTGGGTGCTAACTTTGTACACCATCTTCAGGTAAGGTAGGAGAATTCCAGCCTAAAGATCTGGAAAGACAAACCACATTGGGGGGCCCAAAGATCCACATCCACCAGGGCCACTTCTTCCTCTGTGGAAGAAGACTTCAATGTATAAGATATCTTCCCTGTGTAAGCTCCACAGCAGCCTCTCTTGATTGAGCACATTGTGGGGCGGGGGGGGGGGGGGTTGCTGCTGGCAGCAGCAGAGTCTTCGTGCCTGGTACCTTCCAAGCCAGCATGGAGAGAGACTTGGTGTGATGGTCTCAGTACTCTGGAAGACGCCATGCTGGGAAAACTCCAGAAGACTTCCCTTCCCAATTTTCCTCGAGGATGGGAGTCCCAGAGACCCTCCTTTGCAAGCCTCATTACCAAGAATCTAGGAGAGTTGCAAGAGTGCCAGAGAGTTGAACATGTCTGGGTGCATTTTGGGGGTGGGAGGTTTTCGGAGCCTCTTGCCACAACTTTCCAACGCAGAAGGGAGGAGGAGGAGGTTGGTCTCCTGTGCGACACTGGAATCCCTTTTAGACTGAAAACCAACCCTGCTGTTGCTGGCTACTGTTGGCATTTGTGAAACACACAAAGATGCGTGTTTCATCTTTTTGTGCAGCCTTGGCACCCGCAGGTTGGAAGTCTTCCCCTGGCTGAGTGAGGGCTGGAGTTAGGGAAGGATGTGGCCCTGTGGGTTCCCCTGGTACCCTCTTTGTCTCTCACCCTCCCCTTCTCTTTCTAGGGTCTTCCTGGCCCTCAAGGCCCCATTGGAGCCCCCGGAGATAAGGTAGGTGGATGGCAAACACGCTTTCTTTAGAAGAGACTGATGGGCTTCCTGCTCTTGTGCTTAAATGCCTGCCTGTATATTCCTTTTACTTTCTGTGCTGGGGAGTTTTTTTTCCTTTGTGGAAATAGATCAGACTTCCAACCTCTTTATTACAGGTTTCTAATACTTGCACCCTCTGTAAAGAGAGTGGGTGAAAACAGGAGTGGGTGCTGGAAATACGCCCAGGGCCAGTTCGGGCATTTGAGTTGGGCACATTCAGGCCGTCCAGCAAAGCCTCGTCATCTGGGCAAAGCAAGTGAATCTCTTCCGGAAGCCCCCATGGGTGACTTTGAGTGGGCAGAGGGCAGAGAAGTGCCCGGGCGGCTTCTCCTCTCCTGCTCTGCCCATCTCAAGTTGAACTGAAAGGCTCCTGCAAACAGATCAATAAATGTCAGAGAACCTTACCTAATGGGCACCTGAGCCAACCTCAGCTCAGCTCCCGCAGTATGCGATCGAGAGCACGGGCTTATTCTGAGCACTCCCTTAGGTCACCGGAGGTAACGGAGAAGCCTTTGCAGTGTGAATGGGCTCCATGGGAGGGACAGCAGGGGACGTAGAAAGGCAGGACAAACGTTGTACTTGATCCAGAGGGCTGATTCCTGGGAAGGAGGGAGTGTCCAGGTCAGCTCCTGCCTCCTACAGTAAGAGGAGTTTCTGACAGCCGAGAGCATAATTGGCAAACCAGTAAGCTCACTGCTGTTGCCATTCTGCACATTGGTTGCAAACATGACTTTTTCTTCCTTAGGGTCCCCTGGGAAAACCCGGCCTCCCTGGCATGCCTGGAGCAGATGGTCCCCCGGTAAGCTCTGTTGAGAACCCTACAGGAATCTTTCTTTCCTTCCTTCCTTCCTTCCTTCCTTCCTTCCTTCCTTCCTTCCTTCCTTCCTTCCTTCCTTCCTTCCCGCCCGCCTCCACTGGATTCCTGCAGTGGGCAGGGGGTGTACAAGATGATCTCCAAAGTCCCTTCCAACCCTTCCATTATATTAGCCTATGAACAAACCAGCATTGCTTGCAAAGAGCTGCAAGCATCGTTCTCAATAAAGAAAGCTAGATGGCTGTAAAATTCCACCCAGATGCCTGGAATCCTTGGTTTGCAAAGAGATGTCCTTGGGAACCTGCCCTTCTCCAGTTTTGGCTTCTGCAGGGAAGATTTGTTGGTTGTGCACCTCTTGCATCTGCCTACATTAATCAGAGATCTGAACGGATGCCTGGTTGAATCCCTCAGAGAGAGGAAAGCTTTGGGTGGGGGAGGGGAGGGAGCAGGAAAATACCCTCAGTGCTTCCCCTGCACACTGGTGAACCCGGTACGTTGACCTCCGTTCTCTTGGGCCAGCCTGCAGAAATGGCCCTGGAAAGACAGCAAAGGGTTTGCAGATACAGTTCTGTCTCTTCGCTTCTGCTCTTTGTGGATAATTGGGAGAGGCAGCAGCTGGAAGGCTGCCGGGAGGGCGGGGGGCAGTGCTGGTTTCTGGCAGGGGCAGCCCTTGGCAGGTGCTCAGCCATGCTTTCTGCTGAGAGATGCATTCCCAAGGCTTGATTTGTGGTGCCCATCCATGCCTGGCTGCCTTGACCAAGATGGAGTATCCCGTAACCTAGAAGAATTCCACCCCCGCTTCCTTTCCTTTACTGGGCCTTAGTAGTATTGGTGACCAGAGCGCTTTCTGTCTGCCTGGCTGGTGAATAGGACAGCCGAGGCTGTTTGACTCTCGCTTGTAGCCCAGAGTGCTCGGTCTGCTGGAGCCCCCTGAGAGTGAAGGGCACACACGGCTGGCCAGCTGGGAGGGTGAAGAGAAGCTTGGCCAGCAGGCCCAAAGCAGGAAGGACAGGCAGCCCAGCCTTTACACTTAGGCAAGAAAAACCAAAAGTACACATATAAACTGGGTGAAACCAGGCTGACTACCCTGTTTCCCCGAAAATAAGACATCCCCTGATAATAAGCCCAATCGGGCTTTTGAGCGCATGTGCTAAAATAAGCCTCCCCCCCAAAAATAAGCCCTCCCCAAAAATATTTAAACGCAGAGCTGGAAATCTGGTAAGACAGCAAGAGGAGCCCCATCTTGTTCCACACACCCCAAAATAATAAGACCTCCCCGAAAATAAGGCCAAACACTTATTTCGGGGTTAAAAAAATATAAGACAGGGTCTTATTTTGGGGGAAATATGGTAGCAGTAATTGTGAGAGGGATCTTGGAGTCTTGGTGGACAACCAGCTATATTTGAGCTAAGAGTGTGCTGCGGCAGCCAAAAAAGCCAATGCAATCCTAAAATGCATTAACAGAGGGATACAATCAAGATCAAGGGAGGTATTAATACCACTCTATAAAGCCTTAGTAAGACCACACCTAGAGTTCTGCATCTAGTTTTGGTCACCACACTATAAAAAAGAGGTTGAGACTCTAGAAAAAGTGCAGAGAAGAGCAACCAGGATGATTTGGGGACTGGAGGCTAAAACATACGATGAACGGTTGCAGGAACTGGGCATGGCTAGTCTAGTGAAGAGAAGGACCAGGGGAGACAGGATAGCAGGGTTCCAATACTTGAGGGGCTGCCACAGAGAGGAGGGGCTCAAGATATTTTCCAAAGCACCTGAAGGCCAGACAAGGAAGAATGGATGGAAACTGATCAAGGAGAGATTCAACCTGGAAATAAGGAGAAACTTTCTGACAGTGAGAACAATCAAGCAATGGAACAGAAGTTGCCTTCAGAAGTTGTGGGAGCTTCATCCCTGGAAGCTTTCAAGAATAGACTGGACTGCCATCTGTCAGAAATGGTGTAGGGTCTCCTGCTTGGGTGGGGGGTTGGACTAGATGACCTCCCAGGTCCCTTCCACCTCTGTTCATTTGTTCAACAGCTTCTCTTGCTTTCCTTGCTTACAGGGCCATCCTGGCAAAGAAGGGCCTCCTGGCGAGAAGGGCAGCCAGGTAGGTAGACGTCAACCCCACCATTCCTCTGAGTTCATCCACCTGCCGTCATTAGAAAGGGGGTTGCAGGAAAAAGCAAGATCAGAGGTCCTCCAAACTGGGCGTGTGGGGTGGGGAAATACAGCCAGACACTGCAACCGGGGGTTCTTCTGCAGACTTGAGAGGGCAGAGTGGGGGGAGGAGGAGGCCTCAGGAGAACACGGCAACAAACGGGTCGGAAGGGAACCTGATGGTGAACCATTTGGACCCTGGTTTAGAGGTCTCTACACTCCCCTCACCAGTGGGGTGGGGGCGAGGGGGAAGTACCACTGAAAGATGCAGTTGCTGGTTTCTTCCAGCTGAAGGACTTCCCTTAAGCCAGCTTCTCAAACCTTTGCCAAAGACAGTCATGCCTAGTGGCGTTTGCCTACTGACGTTGACATTCACCAAGGTGGTGTGTGCTGGGAAGAGACGGGACTGGGAGAAATCGCAGCTGCCTCCCTGCTTGGGGCAATCCCCTCCTGGTTGTCTTGGCTTTGCACAAGGACCAGAGTTTGCGAGGGTCTGTGCTCCACAGAATTGAGAAAAGGGCCATCTATCACAACGTCCGTAGCTGTTCCAGAAGTCATTTAGCAAGCAACAGGGAGTTTCCAGCTGCCTGTGGATTCCCAGGTGGCCTCCTTCTCTACCAATTTCATCCAGAGTCAACCTGAGCTCTGTACAGGGGGCTCCTCAATCTCTTCTGGCTCCAGAGGAGGCTGGAGACCGCTGGGCCGCAAGGCTTAAATCCCCCTCCCCCACAGCGTGTGTGGGATCACACAAGGATGATGTAGGTATGTTAGTGGTAGCTGAGAGGGAGGGGTAGGAGTAGGACCTGCACGTCTCCCCCACCCCACCCAAATGGTGTCAACCCCCTCCTCCCTTCTGAGCTGGGGGTCCTTCACTGGAACAGGTACCCTGTTTAAAGAATATGTGTATCTTCTTAAAACATGCAGTTGAAGATATGACAACGTAACCCTAGTAATTTTAGTTTACTGAATTCAGAAGAGGGCTCTCTTATTTAAAAAATTAATTCGTGCATTATCTTTTAACCATTCAAATTGGACAAATTGCAGCTGGAATCCAGCACAGAACAGAATTCACAGAGACAGCAAAATAAAATATTCATGGAATGCCCAGCCTTTGTGATTTAATGGTGCAGCTTCCAAGCAGCCCTGACTACGGCCGTGGTGTCCTCTGGTTGGGTTAGAAGAGCAGATGAAAGCCTAATGGAGCCTCTTGGAAGCCGTGGTGCTGAGTCCGGTTAAATTCTGCCTTAAGATAGTAAGGCTGAACACTCGTGCTAAAATAATTACACCAACATTTTATGACAAAGCATCCCAGGTTATAGAGGAAAATGATAGGGCAACTCAGATGTTTTCTGCTGGGAAGTCTGGCCATTATCAGAACAAGCCTTTCCAGCAGGCACTGAAATTGGTGGGTCCCTTTTGAGACAAAGCATGGAGGACGAATGCAGGCTTGGGGGTGGGTAGGGGGGTCATTGTTAAAACATACAATGTGAAGCACATTACCTGGTGGCACATCTTTTCTGTAGCCCCTCAGCCAGTGGGAGTCAGAGTCTTCTGGACTTGAACCTTCCCTTCCCGGAGGGTGAAGTTAGACCTCCCAGGAATAGGTCAAGCAATGGAAAGGGTCTCTCCTCTCTTTGCATTTCTTTATCACGAGGGGATCCGGCAGAACCACCTCAAACCTGCAAGCTCGTATCTTGAATTTAAGGAGGTGATGTGGACAGTGTAGGAGTAGCAGTGAGTTCCCACAGCTGCATTTCTTACTGCAGATGTTCTTTCCGTAGGGTGGCATTTGTGAAAGAGCTCCAGCAAAAGCTCTCCTTCTGGCTTCTAAAACAACAGTCACATCAAGGCCACAACTTGCCCAGAGTTAGTTCTCTCTGTGCCTAAAGGGTTGTGTAACTCATAACCCTAACTGCTGCTTTTAGCAGCTGAGCCACTGTTTGTTCGAGGTGTGTGAAGCAGGCCCTTGAGTACCAACGTATAATATGGGTGTTGGTTTTGGCATAATGTTGTATGCCCAACCTGGGTAATTTGTTTATCTGCAACTGATTTGCTGGCAGGAAGGGGCATAAACGTCATATTTTGTCTCAAAGAGCATTTCACGATGGCTGAATTCTCTTCCCCCTCCCCCTTCTCCTCTGATCACAGGGTCCAGCTGGCCCTCAGGGCCCACTTGGGTATCCCGGTCCCCGTGGAGTGAAGGTAAGCAACCGGAGCCCCGTCTCGGGGCCCTTCTGAATGCTGAGCTATAGCTGAGTCTTAATGGCGTCCCCCATCTCTTCCTCTCGTAGAGGCGTGTGAAGGTTTAATGGGGGTCTTGAAATGAGTCTTTTCGAGCCTGGCTGTGACTCTGAACGCTGACCCACTTCATGAGAACCAGTCTTGATAACCAGGAGTCCAGTTGGGACACTGGGGACTGGTCTGCCTTCTGTGCCGTTAAAAGACCTGTGGCCTCCTGCCCTGGTTGGGCGGAGATCTAGTCTTCACTCTTTAAAAAGTCCTGCTGGCTATTAAGATGCGGGGGGTGGGGGGTGTTCATCCAGGCCTCCTCCGTGGACCAGAACACGCTTTAGGGATGTTTGCAGCAAGTCCTAAAGGCTGTGGCCCCTAGTATCGGGAGACACGAATTGCCAAAGTGCCAGCGTTCTGAGTAAGGCACCCGTTGAAAGCAGAACTCCAAGGCAGGTAGATTCCTCAAAGGACGTGTTTATTGGATACATCATATCGGCACAGCAGGTGAAAATCAACTCTGTAAGTTCCCGTGGTTTTCACCTAATTAAAACTGGGAAAGTCCCCCCCCCCCCCCCCCGTCCTTATGTTACCAGTCACGTTGTCCAATTGAGGTGCTGGCAGTTTGCTTGGTCACTCCTCTCTTCCTCTCCCAACCACCTGTCCATATGACCTTGGTTCCCACAGGAAAAAATTTTGTTTTGGCTACCCCGCCGGTCTATCTCCTTCCCCCCCTCCCTTTCCCCTCTCAAAGCTGGTGGCAACTATGAGTGAGGAAAAAAATGGCTTCAGCCAGGTTCACTTCAGAGTTGACCCAAAGGAGCAGAGTCCCACCAGCTGCACCTCTATTGAAGTGGCCTATTTGACACCAACCCCCCACTCCCCTCCCCCACCATTAATCAAAATGTCTTCCGTGCCATTTGAGCCCTGAGATCTTCCTCGCTTCATTTGGTTCTCTCTGTGGCCAGAGTGGATGGTGCAAAAGGACCCACCAAGTATAAGTGGAGGAACAGCTCTGAAGTGGCCTCTGAGCGAATATAGAGTTTCTCACGCCAGCATCTAAGCTTTAACCATGGCTGAACTCTTCATGGCTGTTGTTGTGACCTGTCAGCCCCAGCCCCTCCAGCAGCCAAAGCAGAGGAGGAGAAGGAGGAGGCGGAGGCGTGGGAGTCAGGGTCAGTATCCTGAGAGCTCTGAGGGGGAAGAGGGAGTGGAGCTGTCGGAGAGAGAGACAGAGGCGGAGCCTGGGCCGTCCATCAGCTCTCAGATGGAGAGTCAACAGCCCCCAGGTCTGGAGGTGGCTGATGAGGAAGAGGAGGAACAGCTGGGTCCAGTGCCTGACACCCAGATGCACAGAAGGCAGAGGAGAGGAGAGCGGTGGAAATCCATGGGTTAGTCCTTGGGACAGAAGAGCCACTGCTGCTAGCAAAGCCCCACCCTAGCTCTGGGGATAAAAGGCAGGGGGTGGAGATGAATAGGTGTGGCAGACAACTATTCCATCTTCCGGCTGGACTTGTTAGCCTGTGAAAGAAACTTTTTGCCGGGGCTTCCGGCGCTCCTAATAAAGGAATATTTCACGTCAGAGGGTTTGTCGTGTTTGGGGAGCTGGGTGAGAAGAGCTGTTAACGAGGGATCAGAACTTTGGATCTGGTGAGAGGATGCCTTCCCGGGCTGCCCAGCTGTTGCCACCCTGGGATGTTGAATGAAGGTGTATTGGGTGCCTCAAACTACAAGCCTTTCTTCCTTGTTGTATTGGGAGTGAGATGCCCCACTTGGCTGTCACACGCTGATGGCCCTTTGGCTGAAAGCTTTTCTCTGCCAGAGTTTTGGCCCAGGAAGTCTTTGGCACTCTCCTTGGCATGAAAAGGGCAGGGTAGAGCAGATCCAACCAAGGCTGAAAAAGGCCATTAGGGGAGTGAGGTGGGTCCCCAACTGTTCTCTCTCTCTTATTTCTCTCCTTCCATCCCCACAAGCTTCCCTGCCTGCTGTTCCCTCTTCAGCTCCGGTCAGAAGCCTCGGCTCCCCTTGCCTGCCCCGTTGGCCTCCCCAATTCCCGGGGATTTGTTCAGGGAGCAGCATCTGGGAGTGACCAGATGGATCCTTCCTGCTGTTCTGCGCCTGGGTTCCTGCAAACATTTCCCTCTCCAGGTCAATCCTGACTTAATTGGAAGAATGCCTAAAACTGATTCTAGCAGCGGAAGACAAACGGAACGTCTTAGCCTTCAAATCATTAGGAACCTCCTCTCCCCCCCACCCATAAAAATCCACATTGATGCTGCAAGGAGCCATTTAAAGGCTGTCATGGAGGCCCTGTTGTTTACTGACGGGCAGATGTGTGTGGGGGGGTGGGGTGGGGTGAGAGGCTGCATGTGAAGGATTTGTTTTCAAGGCATTTCACCAGCAGCCGCTCCTCCCACCACACCTGTTGAGCCACTTAGAGTCAAATAAGGGTGTTTTTTTTTCTTTCTCTGCGATTTTAAAATCCCTCCCTCCCAGTGCACTCTGAATGAGATTACACATAGAAATTGCCTCAGTGTTGCCTTTTTGCAATATTTATCAATGTGCATAATGTTGATAGCTACGGAAGAAAGAGGAAAATGTGAGAAACCGACAGCAGTGGCTGAACATGTAATCTGAACAATCTTCTGCACTAAATTCAGATATGAAAAATAGGTAATTTAGAACTGCTGGATAAAAGGAAAAAGGCAACTTTCCTGATATTGCCCACTTTTGCATCAAATCTGCTACTGGTTTAAAAAATGGTTCCTAAAAATGTACCTTTGACTTTTCTCTACTTATTCCTTCTGGTGCAACAGAAGTCTCCTCCCCCGACCACTCCCATTTCTGTAGTATCACTTGACTGTTGGAATAAATGTCTATCTGGGTTCAGTTCCAAGTGGGGAGAAAGATACTGGAAACATGGAGGCTGATTGGAAAAATGGTTTTATTGATGGACAGGACCACGTGGGTTTTAGGTCCCGGGCAGCTGAACACATGGAGTGAAGAGCCTTGCCCTTGAGCTTCCTGTTCCTGTGGCAAAGGCATGTATTCTATTGGTTGCAGTCAGACTCCCATGTGGAGTCATGTTTGTCTGAATCAAGTTTGGTGGAACCTTGCTGGGTGATGTAATGAAGGGGCTTGGTTTTGCCATGTGGTGAGCTTTGCTGATAGATAATCCTATTATGTCCTGGAGGATCATGTCTTAATCCCATTGCCCTGGAGCTGAAGGTCTAATTGTCTTGTAGATAGGTTGGCCCAGTCTTTCTCAATGTGCACGAAATATTTGCTGGGAGCAGGGAGCTGCTTTGTCTTTAAAAACATGTTTCTCATCCAGGGAAATATAATATTCTGCCTTTTTAATACTTCCTAAAATATTTCATTCTTCTAAGGGGGGTGGGTGCTAACTTTCTTCATGCCTTTATGGGCCAATCGGTTTGGTCTGCCCTCCTGATCCTGGGAATGCTAAAGGAATATCAGCTGGTGAGGGGTTCAGCTCCACCTGCAAACCGAGGCCAGGTTGCCTCCAGGTGTAGCTCTTGAGTTCTTGCAGACGTGGGACCCCCTGCCAGCCATCAAGAGCAACTAGAAACAAGGAACACCAAATGATTCACAGCCAAACTCCACTCGGGGAAAATTTCCCTGGGCCAGTTTCTTGGTTGGCCGGAAGCCATCTTCAGTTCTTGGTATTGCTATGGAAACTGGCCAGTTCTGGGGCCCCATAAAGATAATCTCAAATGAATCACAGCTTCTCCAGAAGATTCAAGATGGACCACTGCCTCTAGATCACCTCCACTAGCTGAGACCGGCTGGTCCTTCCCAGCTGGAGGTCTGGAATCAGAACGTTCTTTGCTTCCTACTGTTGGCCCTGAAGGCTTGAAGGGCTGTCATGTTTTTAAGAAGTTTCTATGTCTGCAGCCTTTTTCATATCTTGGCACCAGGCAGAACTTCATTGTGTCACAAAAGGTGTTCTACAAAGCAGCTCTCTGCCAACACCAGTAGAGAAAGATGCCTGTTAGGGAACCCAGGAGGAGAAAATAAGGTTGCATTCTCCTATCCAGCCTAGTGTGGCCTGAAGAACCTCAGACATCACTTTAAGGGATATTCCACTAAACTCTGCTGAAGATGTAACCTAGCCTGGTAACAAAACATTTGGAAGCCAGCTGTTCTGACGCAGCTCCCCAAACACGGCAAACCCTCTGAAGTTCACTCAAAGATTCCTTTATTAGGAGCACCAGCAGCCCCGGCAAAACGTCTCTCTCTCACACAGCAGGCTAACAAGTCTGGCCAGCCGGAAGATGAATAGTTGTCTGCCATATCTATTCATCTTTGCCCCCTGCCTTTTATCTCCAGAGCTAGGGTGGCGTTTCATAGCAGCACTGGTTCTTTCGTCCCAAGGACTGGCCCATAGATTCCCACTGCTCTCCTCTCCTCTGCCTTCTACACAGCCAAGCATCAGGCACTGGACCCAGCTGTTCCTCCTCTTCCTCATCAGCCACCTCCAGACCTGGGGGCTGTTGACTCTCCATCTGAGGGCTGACGGACGGCCCAGGCTCTGCCACTTTCTCTCTCTCTCTCTCTTTCTGCCAGCTCCATTCCCTCTTCTCCCTCGTAGCTCTCAGGTTGCCTTGATACTGGCCCTGACTCCCACGCCTCCTCCTCCTCTGATTTGGCTGCTGGAGGGGCCGTCGGCCGATATGCCACAACATCCGCCCACAAGATCAGAGAATGAACCTTCACCCTCATATTCCTCCCTGTTGCCTTTAGGGCCACTGCAGGCATGGACCCCACGCCAGTCACAGCCTTCCTTCATCTAGTTGGGCTTGGGCTGCAAAGAGACCAGACAATTCCCTTAAGCCAAGGACAGTCGCTAACCAGAGGAATATCTCCAGTGCCCAGCTGGCAGCCTCCTCTGTCAAACTCCTCTTATTCTATCTCTTAATTTTCAACCCAAATCCAACCCCCTTTGCATCTAAGCCCACCCTCTTGGGTACTGGAAGATGAGGTACTGTCTTCTTTGGAGGAAGGCTGTTCCGGTTTCTGAAAACATCACCGTACATTGTTCACTGCACACATGTGCTTCCTCTTGATGGCCACAGGCAGGCGAGCCTCCTTGTACCCGATCCCCACCCCTCTCACTGTTGCTCCATGATGCCAGGCCAGTCTGGGCATAGCTTCTCTCTGGTGCCCTGGAAGGCAAAACAGGGAGGGCTTCTACTCTCACCCCAATTTCTGCTCCCTCACAAAGGATCTCTAGATACTACCTCTAGAAGGGAGAGTGCAGAGGGTAGTTCACACAGCTGTGGTTGTCAGGTCCACCAGACCACCTGGATCTGTCTCTGGACAAGAGGAATCCAAGCTGGGCAGTTGGTGCCACTTGGCAGCTTCCCCTTTGCCCAATATCCAGATCAGGCTCCGTGTAATCGTCACATCCTCTCTAGCTGAGATCCTTGAGTAGACAACCTGCCAGGTCCCATGGTCACCCGCAATGTGCCAGGTGATATTAATGCCTTTTGTTGTTGTCTTTGCGGTTAAGGGCGCTGACGGCATCCGTGGCTTGAAAGGAACGAAGGGCGAGAAGGTGAGTGAGCTTCGGTTTGAATTCCCGTCTTTTCCCTCCTCTGGTTTCTCTGCCTTCCCTGAAGCTCCCAGCTCTCCGTCTTTGCCCTGTGAGGTTCAGACTGTTTGCAGCTGCATGACAGGCAGAAATTCCACAGGAAATTCCACAGGATTTCTGGTACTGCCTCCATCTCTGTAGCTCCATCACTGGAGAAAGTGCGGAATCTTGCAAAACAGGTAGCCTTGTCCCACGACTGGCTCTGCTTTAATGATGCTTAGAATTTGCCTCGTAGGGGATTCGCTTCATTTCATAGGTTGCCAAACTGCAGTTTTAGATTTATGGAAACAAAGTACAAAAAAAAAAGGCAGTCCATGGGAAAACCACTTGCATACATTAGGAGAAAGACGCATGTTTTTGGATATGCATATGCATAAAGATCTTTTTTAAAAAAGGTTCAAAGAGAAACAGGGCAAAATAAAATGAAATCTACAAAGCTAAAGAACAAAGAGACAGAAACTGGCTTTCTGGTGCTTCTCATGCCCTTGTCACACCTTTGTGCCACTGAAAAGTCTCCAATTCCTCATGTACAGAGTTCCCCAGAAAAAAATGCAACCCTCTCGACCCCTTAAAAACGTGCAGAGGCCTGATGGAGGCTCCTAACCATCAATACATAAACAGCCTCTAACACAGAGCCCCCCACCCCCCCACACACACCCCAGGCCTTTTGGACAGCCCCTCGTCCCATGTTCAGTGGCAAAACAAATGATTTTTGGTCTCCTTTGTACCGGGAGGCTGTGAGCTCAGTTCTGTAAATAGATGCCTTTGATTTGCAGCTTTTGGACTGTCCAGGAAACGGTCAGCAGTGGCGTTCAGAGCTGCTCTTACAACCAGGGTGGATTTGATTTAAATCAAGTTGATTTAAATCATGATTTAAATCACTAGTAAAAAGGTTTGATTTAAATCAACTCAATTTAAATCATAATTTTTAAAGAGCAACTGTCATCTCTGTCCCGCAGCGGCTCTTCCTCTGACCCACTGTTGACTCAGCAACAGTCCTAATATTGCAGAATATACAGCCTCATGCTATATAACTAAGCTCCATTTCATGCTGAATAAACTAAATTAGTAATGCATCTTAAATAGAAAACTATCTTTAGATAGATTTTTACTCCAAAAGCATTTTATTAAAATAAATTTGATAAAAATAAATCTGATTGAAATAAAAAAAAATCTGATTTGTTTGGTTTTTAAAAAAATCATTGACTTTTATCGACTCTGCTTACAACCTGGCTGTGAGCAAGTTTGGAGAGGCAGCGGTGTCAGACCTGGCCTCTCTCCTCTCTCCTCAAGAAAGCAGAACTCTTGAAACAGGCATTTACTTCAAAAGGAAACTTTTATTGAGGGAAAGCGATAGCAAGGAAAGCAAGGCAGGATCTGAAATTCCTGCGCAGAACTGTTAGGTTAAACGTTGCAAAAACCCCTCCCCTATGGCAAGTCCAAAGCGAGCAGAGCCAATCCGCAGGTGCAAAGTTGTTGTGAGAACTTGGGCTGAGAAGGTGATAAGAAGCTGTTCTCCATCGGAGCTGAGACAAAAAAGATGTCCAGAAAACAGGCCAATCCTTCCCTTTCCCTTTCCCAAGCAGGCACATCAAAGTGGCAGAAAGCCAGAAACAGGAAAGGGGTCGTAAAACAACACCAGAATGGCAATGTCCTGATAGGTTTCTATGGGACCTGACAAACGGGCCATCATGTCCTCCCCAAGAGGAGCAACGTTGAGTAGCATTTTGCTCTTGCTCCGGCCTTCAGTCTCCCGCCCTGCCTTCTCCAGGCCCACAGCCCATCAGCCAAGGAGCTGACAAGTAGGACCAGGCAGCAGCTACCAGGGGCCTGCGGAAGGAACAAAGGCCCAATGTTGTTCTTGGGCTCCCTTGCATCCACCTTCTGGTCCCTGACAGGCCAGCTTTAGGCCTAGATGCTCCATCGATTGAAATGCAACAGTTAAAAACCTTTGTTGACTGGAAGAAATATTATTGCTGGCCCGGAGTCCTTTCTGAAAAGTCTGGTGTGGAATGGGCTGACGGGAGAATAATTTGTGGCTGGCCCTGGGACCTTCTCCGTGTTTTTATCAGTTCAGCTGACAGGCTTGGCTCCTGATGGAAGAAAAGCAGGAGGCCTCTGAGTTTTCGCTGGATTTGAGGGAGGGGATGGGAGGTTTTGAAAGACCTTGAACAGGATGTCCTCCATGGACATTAAGGCCTTCTCCAAAGAACTGATTGATTGTTCATCTCATTCGGTTCTTCTGCTCCACTGAAAGTGACTTTTCCCTCCTTCCTGTTGGGCGATTGCCCAAATGTTACCTGCCTCACCTCAGTGTGGCAAACCCTTTGAGAACTTGACGGGGAATCCATTTTATTTAGCAATGGTCTTTAAAGGTAGGAACTTTCCAGAACCTTCTTAAGAAGGTAGGGTGTCTTCAGTGAAGAAAGGTAGAACGATGAGTCAAATATCTCAGAAAAATGAGATATTTGGTCCTCTGTGGTCCTATTAAACCACAGAGTTTAAGGACGAAGAAAGCTAATCAGAGAGCATCTATTCAGTCCACCTTCCCTTCAACTCTCAGAGCAGAGAGGTTCGGATGCTGCATCATGTCATGTCCCCTGAATACGATTGTACATCTCCCCCTTCCTGGGGGAATTTCTCTATTTTTACGCAGGGTATATCCAGTGCTGGGATTCAAATAATTTAACCATCGGTTCTCTGCCCTAATGACTGGCTGGGTGGGCGTGGCCATGGTGGGTGTGGCCAGGGGGTGTGACAGGCAGCACTCGACCTCCTGCACCTCCCTGGGAGCAAAAACGCCCCCTCCCGCGCCCTCAGTTTTCGGCCTAGTAAGCCTCCCTGCAGCCTGCTGGGAGCAAAAACAGGCCATGGGGGAGGGGAGGGTGCTGCACTCCCCCACACCCCATTTTTGGCCTAGTAGGCTTCCCTGCACTTACCTGGGAGCCAAAATGGGGCGTGTGGGGACTCCTGGAAGGGGCGAGGCAGGGAGGGGCAGGGCCAGCCAACAATTTAACAATTGGTTTACCCGAACTATCCCGAACCGGCTGAATCCCACCACTGGGTATATCCTATGTGGTGTTTCTTACAACTGCAGCTCCTTTCCCGTCAGTTATTTTGTCTGGTATTTATAAAGTTGGAAGCCAGTTGGAAACCTGCACTAGGTATTCTCTGGGCCCAGAGAGCCTGGCCCATGAACTGACAATCCCAAAGGGCCCTCTGTTCATGATTCCACCCAGATAGAGTCCCCTAACTCAGAAGCCAACTATTGACCAAATTAAAGTACTACTAGCAGTGACTGAACTTACTAAAACATTGTAAGACCTCACCAAAAGTTGGCAAGATTTGAATTTTTTGCATGAGATCTCATGGGTTCATGGCAACTTTTATTTCCCAGAAGTTTTGTGAAATCACAAAAGCCAGAATTTGCAAATGGGAGAACTGGAAGTCTGGGGAAAAAAACTGTCCATCCTTGCTCTGAATGTTGAAATGCTTGGCTGGGAACTGTATGGTTGGAGGGTGAGAGCACAGATCCTTCTGCCACATACAGAAAAAAGGGCTGGCAGTCTATGCCCTGTGAAGGAGGGTTGAAGTTGTTGAAGGGTTGGTAGGCATGCACTGTCCCCATCTCTAACAAGGTCTCTCTGATCTTCATGCAGGGCGAAGATGGCTTCCCAGGATTCAAAGGCGACATGGGCATTAAAGGTGACAGGGTGAGTGCTGGGACTTCTTCTCCATGGTCAGAAATAAAAACTCTTGTCAAGTATTGTTTGATTGAAAAGCTCTCTGGTTGGTCCCCATACTGGGCTTCTGAGTTGATAACTGTTCCCCTTTCCTATCCTCCTGGAACTCTTCCAAAGTCTTCCTTGTCATCATCTTCATTTAACGGCCCCATAATCCCTTGAGAGTTGGAGTCTGGGCAACTGAATGGAGCTAGCAGAGTGTATTAATGGCCGGATGCCTTTCCTGTCGCTAATGCAGAGTTTTGTTCAGCAGATACATTCTCAGTGTGCCCAGAGAGAGAAATGCCTGCCTCTACTTAGGATCGAACTCACAGCCTCCAGATTGTGAGGCGAGAGCTCCACCTCTATGCCACCGCACCTCTCCTTTCCAAAGTCTCCCTTGTGCAGTGACTAAATTTATGCTTGGCACAGGATTTGGAAGTGGGCGAGTCGGAAATGCAAGCAGCCTCCCCCAGAAATGTTCTTTCAGCTGCCTTACCTCCCATTCATTAATTGTGGGGTTGGTATCTATCATTTGGGGGTGGGGTGTCAATTAGTAACATTTAATAAAAGAATCACTTCCCTGTTCAGTCTTAGCCACCCACACCTGGTATTGCAGCATGCTCCCTTCGTATCAAAGTGGTCTGTTCTTGGCCTGGGATCGGGAAGAGGGTCACTTAACCAGCTCCATGCAACCGTTTTTTTTTTTTAAAACCCAGAGATTAATTAATTAATTATTGGTGGGTCCCGTAAAGTGACTGTTTGATTGCTCACACCAGAATAGTTTCTTTCTGTATGAAAAAAAAAAACGCACAGCCACAGCAGAAAATTACCAAATTTTCATTTCAGGGAAAATGAGATTGTACAGCTTTTCTGGAAAAACACATGTGCAATGCAAAACAACACCAGCACATAAATTATTCAAGTGCCTTCTAAACAAAACCCAATGGTATGTCTTTTGGGCTGTTGAAGAAGCAGATATTAGCCCTGCATATTTCTCTCTCCCTCTCCCTCTAATTCCCTCCTTCTCTCTCTCTCTCTCCCTCTTTCTCTCCCTCTCCCTCTCTCTTTTCCTCTTCCTCTCCCTCTCCTCCCTCCCTCTCTCTCTCTGTCATAGAAACAATGCTTTAGTCCTCTGTTTCTACCTGGGCATTGGGCCTGACAATATGGCCTGTGCCTTGTGCCTTGAGAAGATTTCTGCAATAGATAGGCCTCTGGCAAAGGGCAGGAACTGCTGTGGAAGGGCTGTTGATGGAAATTGGAGGAGCGTGCCAGGCATGGGCAAAAGTGCAACGAACCTTTGGGTTAACAGGCTTTAAAAGTCATCCTCCTCCTGCACACAGCCAAATCTTCTACCTCTGCCCCCAAACTACTCTTAACTTTGACCATCTCCTGAGACATGCCAAGCATTCCCTCAGGGGTGGGCAAAATGTGCTGGGATTCATTGCAGGCTTCAGTGATCTTCCATTACTCGGAAGATTAGAAATCAGGTAATTAGGAAAAAAAAAGTTGCCTAGGCAGAAAAACCAGGGGGGAAAAGGCAGCCTGGATCTCTAGGCATAACACAAAGCCAGTTTTGTCCATCTGATCCCGGCCGGCTCTTCACTAAAGGAAGTCTTTTAAAATGATGAGTTTGCCTTCAAATGGCTTCCTTCGAAATGCAGCAGGAGCCTTGAGAGTGTCTTCAGCTGTTCCCAAAAAGAAATCCAGAGCAGACAAGGACCGATGATGTTGGTCATCATTCAACTTGTCTGAAACTCAGCATGAATCTTTTCTCTAGGTCCCAGAAAGCAAATTGTGGGATGCTGCCTGGAAAATTTAGCTACTCTGAGGCTTTGTTCACGCAGCACACAGGTTAAAATTAACTTTGATTAGGGATTTTTTTTTTTTTGGGTTCAGCCTGTTCTGCAAACCCAGCCTCTTTGATGAGCGCTTGGCTCACAGCACTGCGTGAACCCAGAGAGCTCAGGAGCCAAGCTAAGCCAAATCAGCCTTTTCATCTCCAAGCCTTTCTCGTCCTTCACGATTCTTGGTGGATATCATCTTCTCCGTTGATTCTGGCGGTTTATTAACAGTGTCTTCTAATACCGACACAGGAAGGTTTTTTAAAAAAAGGCAGAAATAATAATCTCGTTTTCAATTTTTGCTAGGGTGAAATTGGCCCTCCTGGTCCACGGGGCGAGGATGGGCCGGAAGGCCCGAAAGGTCGCAGCGGCCCCAACGGAGAGCCAGGCCCACTAGGTCCATCTGGAGAAAAGGTAGGTGCTCCTAATGCTGCCCATCCCTCCTCAACCCCCACATGCCTCATCCAGCTTTCCCTTAGCTGCAGAATGCAATCATCTCTAGGGAAATCTTGCTCAGGTTTTGGTTAATGACTCTCGATCTACCTGCAGGCTTGCCCCAGTGCAAGGACGATGCAAATGGGAGTTCACTTGGAGACACTGTCCCTTGTTGCTTTGGGATGGAAATGCAATCCCAAAGTCTGGAAGATTTCTCAAGATTCTAGGGATTTATTTATTTATTTATTTATTAGTCATATTTCTATGCCGCCCACTCTCCAAGGACTCTGGGCGGCTTACACCAGACAGTATACTAAATAGCATATTGCCCCCTAACAATCTGGGTCCTCATTTTACCCACCTTGGAAGGATGGAAGGCTGAGTCAACCTTGAGCCTGGTGAGATTTGATCCGCTGATCTGCTGAACTAGCAGTCAGCTGAAGTAGCTGCAGTACTGCACTCTAACCACTGCGCCACCTCGGCTCTCTTGGGATGAATTTATATTCCTTTCAACTTTTCTATTTGCTAAATCATAGGATTAACTTGGATAGGATAGAGAACACAGAACAGGTTACAGAATAAAATACATTACAGGAATAGAATAGAATAGAATAGAATAGAATAGAATAGAATAGAATAGAATAGAATAGAAGAGAAGAGAAGAGAAGAGAAGAGAAGAGAAGAGAAGAGAAGAGAAGAGAAGAGAATTCTTTATTGGCCAAGTGTGACTGGACACACAAGGAATTTGTCTTCGGTGCATAGGCTCTCATTGTACATAAAAGCTATAAGTGATAAATCATAAACTTAGTGATGAATCTCCAGAAACAACGTAGTGCATTCTCTCCATCTTCCTTCTCCTCCCTCATCCTCATCCTCATCCTCTGTTTGTCTTCACAGGGGAAGCTTGGCATTCCTGGTTTGCCTGGATACCCTGGAAGACTTGGCCCCAAGGTAACTTTTGCCCTTTTCGCAAATAAATTTCCATTTCAGTGTGCAAGTTAGAACCACATGAGCCGCTGGGCGAGTTTACCGAGACCCTGTGCAACCAGCCAGGTGGAATGGGGAGGGGTTGTGTGTTTTTGCAGTACGAAGTAGGTCAGGGGGGCCAGGGTTAGGGAGGAAGGCAGACTGGTCCATGCTCCAGAAGAGGCGGACTCCGCGTCCATTGTTATTCTGGGAGGCTCTGAGCGAGTCCCAGCAGCTCGGAGAAGGAAGCTGCAATCGTTTCAGTTTCTGTTCTGCAATTTGAATTTGCTGGGGAAAAAATTATACTTCGAGTTGCTATCAGTCATGTAAAAGAACTAAAATGATTTTTTTCTTCTTTGCTGAGCAGAAAAGAGGTTTTGCTCCAGAGACAGTCAGCTAGACACCAGTTTGTGGAACCCTTAAACCCCACTGGTGTGTAAAAGGCTCCATCCTCCTCCCAGGGGCTGACCCTGCAGCCCCTGACCCCCAGCCTTTGTTCAGCAGCATGGGCATTGGTTCTCCTGCTTCACTCAAGCCAGAATCTCTGAGTTCACCCCTGTAGAAAATCTGATGCTGGCATCATAAAAGCTCATCTTAGTAGGAAGCAGTGCTGATGTGAAGCAGGTTCATTAACCACAGGCTCCAAGGGGATGAAAGAGCAAAGCAACCGCCATGGGCAGTCCTGACCCTCTCAGGACAGAGTCCTTTGCTGTCCGCAGCGTCCATCCTGCCCTGGGCTTCCACTGCCCCGGGGGAGGGGGTGTCTGTCCTCCTTTGGGACACTTCTAGTCCTCCAACCATCCTGGTGCCAAAGTTATAGCAATGTGAAGACTTGCACTTCCTTCTGCCTCGCTGATTCTCCACACATGGCTGGTAGGCCATGAATTGTGGAAAACTGATAACATGAGTATCCGCGTAAGAAGATGTGCCTTATTTGATGATGTACCTGATATTTGCTCAACTGTCAAAAGAAGGGGTTGTCACTGCGTTTTTGTATTTACCAGATGAGCTATTATTTTTGGACTTTCAGACTTACCGTAGCTTGCCAAGTTTCTTATCAGTAAGCTAACTGCGCATGTCTACATTCCTTCATTTTCTTCTATTTTTTTTTTGTTCTCCGGCCAGGAGAGGTCCGGCCGGGGAAAGCTTTGCCAAGATGTAACTAATTAGATCAGTAAGATGTTTTATTTTCTTTATAACAAATAAATGAGTTTTTCTTAGAAAATATATCTTCGGGTTTATTTTCTTAACGTATACTTCAAGGAAAGGTCATGATCCACTTCTCTAAATCAAGGTGCAATTGCCCAAAAGCAGAATGGGATTAATTAGCACCCTGACGTCCCTTTCCAGATGCCTCCGCTTCTCCTTATGTCAGCACTAGAGTAAATGCAGCTTGAAGTGCTGACAGCAGATCTATAAAGTAAGGGCCCAGTTTGCAGGATGAACTGTTTCATTCGAGCAAGTGTCCTGTATTTTCTCTCTTTAAAGAGAAGAGAGGGAGAGGAGGAGGAGGAGGATCCATTGACTAAGGCTCATCTCAGGGCCCCTCTGAGCCAGAGAAGGTTGTCACCAAGCACCAAGCCACTAATGGCCATTGACTCCCTCTCCCTCCCAATCTTCTGCAGAAGGACCTTAATATCATCTTCATTTCTTCTTTAACCCAAGTCTTGCCACACAAACCATCTCCAAAGGCTCAGTGACCGGGTCAGACAGAATGGTTTGCCCAGCTCCGGTTGGCCCCTTCAGCCTGCTGCAGGCTGGCCCCCACCCCCACCATCTCTTCTGCCATTTGGCTGTGAGGGAGAGTGGACAATCTGACCTGGGATGAGTGCAGACTCCAGGGGATGGAAGGAAGGTCAGGCATCCAGATATTTCTTCCTTCTAGGCATGAGATTCACTAGCCAAGGATGACTGTTGCTTAATCTGGGAGTTCTGTTTTGAACCATCCACCCTAAAGAGCTAGCCGTGGTTCCAGGGAACTGAGTTCTCCAACTGTTACGTTGCTGATGCTGTCATGTCCCCTCCAGTTGCGTCTCCATCTCCTTTCTTCTCTGCTTCCTTTTCCTCTAGGGTTCGATTGGATTTCCGGGGTTCCTGGGAGCCAACGGAGAGAAAGGAGGAAGGGTAAGTACGGGGCGTTGTCTGGGGCTTCCGGTGGGAGATCTCTTCCACTGGCCATTGCTCACAGGGTTTCACATTTTCTGCAATGATTATTTCTGCCGTTGAAGACAGGCTATGGAGAGGTTTGGAGACGGCATAGATTTGCCTCCACGAAACAAGATGAAAACAAAACAAACAAAAAAGACCCACAAAGCAACACGACACTCATTTAACTAAAACACCTTTTCCTTCTGGTTAATGCTTCAGAAGGGAAAAAGGGTAACTCAGCCACTGGGTGCAAAAGTTAACAGGGTTTCAGAGAGCACCACAAAGGTTTGCAGAGGGTCTGCCAAGCTTCATGGCAGAGGCCGTCCCTTCTGGAATTCCCACCCTCACCCACCCATAAAGTAGACCTGGATTCCACTCCAGAATCTCAGCATTTGCTCCCTTTTCTCTTTCTCTTTAACTCCTGCAATAAAAATACCTTGTCTTCGTGCGTCAGAATGAATCAATGTCAGAATCTGCCGGAGGGGCACAGAACGGAGGGATAGCTGGCCAATTTTGCAAGACTGAATAGTTTCTTCCAGAATATTAACAACTTTGAAAGGAAAAAAAAAAAAACCAGTAAGAACATATTCAGAATAAAGGTCATGTTTCACCAGTGCCCAGGGGTGCCCCAGGATGGGGCTGGCAGAGCGGAGGGTGTAAGAATGATAAAGGACAAGGTGCACCCGAACTGGCCACTTCTGGTGGCTTTGGGAAGGGATGCTGTGTTCCCTGGGTCTTCTAAGCGAGATCTGCGTATCCTGGCAATTAGAGAAGTTCAATCAGAATCGGAATAGAGTGGTGCGGTGGCCTAGAGGTGGAGCTCTCACTTCACAATCAGGATGCTGTGAGTTCGATCCTAGGTAAAGGCAGATATTTCTGTCTCTGGGCACAATGAGAATATATCTGCTGCGAACTCCACATTGGCAATAGGAAGGGCATCCAGCAGTAAATACTCAGCTCCATTCAGTTGCCCTGACTCCACCCCATTGCAAGGGGTTATGGGGTCATTAAACGCCAAAAAATAAAATAAAAATAAAATCAGAATCAGAATCAGAATAATAGAGTTGAAAGGGATCTTAGAGGTCTTCTACTCCAACCCCCTGCTCGAGCAAGAGGCCCTCTGCCATTCCCTTCCCTTCTTGTAAACCCTCCAGTGATGAAGAGACCCACAACTTCTGGAGGGAAGCCGTCCTTATCAACCAAGATCAAAGGCTCCGGCAAGTTGCTTGCACAATTATCAACTGCAGAGCAAACCCAAATTCTGACAGTGAATATTCGGTTAGAGGGAGAGCAGGAACGGCATCAAAGTTCCTTTTGTTCGTCTCATTTAAATACAGATTGCTTCTAACAGGCCTGCTTGGTAGGCCTGCTGGAGACAGAAATAGTTTTTCAGCATGTTAATGTTTTGCTGCCTCGATTTCATTGACAGGGATTGAGAGCAGAGGCTCTGTTTTCCTTCTTTCATCCCCCCTAATTTTTTTCCCTGCTGCCTAGTTTTTGTTTCTTGCACATGAGCCACGCAGGGTCTCTCCCACCGGTTGTGAGGGTGGGGAGGGTGGTATTGGGGGACTGGCTGCAACTAAGCCAGCATGAAGTGATCGGTCTAATGTAGGGGGATCCTTAGGAGGATCCTGGCTTGTGGGGCAGGCCGAAGATCAGGAAGTGGCCCCACGTGGTCGGCCACGTCAGAGTGAGGGAGTTACTGAATAAAATGCTGGAAAAATCGAATGAAGTTTTACAGCTAGCTTGGTCTGGCACAAGTAGTTCTCAACTTACAGCAGTTTGTTTAGTGACCAAAGTTACAGCGGCACTGAAAAAATGTGACTTATGGCCGTTTTTCACACTTACAACCTTAGCAGCTCCCCATGATCAGGTGATCAGAATTCAGGCGCTTGGCCACTGGTTCACATTTATGACGGTTGCTGTGTCCCAAGGTCACATGATCCCCGTTTGCGACGTTCTGACAAGCAAAGTCAATGGGGAAGCCGGATTCACTTAACAACCAGGTTACTCATTTAACGACTGCAGTGGTTCACTTAACAAATGTGGCGAGAAAAGTCATAAAATGGGGCAAACACATTTCTCACTTAGCAACAAAACTTGGAGGCTCAATTGTGGTCATAAGTCGAGGACCACCTGTAGTTAAGGCACTGGATTAGCTGAGTTCTAGTCCTGTTTTAGGCAGGTTCCCAGCTCCTTTTTCTCTCTGTTCACAGGGCACCGCTGGCAAACCAGGGCCAAGAGGACAACGAGGGCCCACGGTAAGAAGTATTTCCTTTTCCTCCTCCTGGCTCCAGAATCGCTGCCTGAAGCTCCAGGCGGTCTGAATCATGTTGACGGCTGTGGTGGTGGGAATGACAAATATTCATAGATCACTTTTAAAGAGAACTTGCCCACTTCAAATTCCTGACCCTTTGCAGAATGTAGAAATGACACAGCTACAAAGTGAGTTCCATATCCTTCCAAATCTGGCAATATACACTTCAAGTATACTAGGAGGCGGCATATTGGGTTAAAATGAACAGAAATTGCATGAGAGAATATTGCCTACAAAAATAAAATAACAGAATAACAGAGATGGAAGGGACCTTGGAGGTCATCTAGTCTAACCCCCCTGCCCAAGCAGGAGATCCTACACCATTTCTGACAGTCCATTCTCTTCTTGAAAGCCTCCAGTGGTGAAGCTCCCACAACTTCTGAAGGCAACTTCTGTTCCATGTATTGTTGGTCCTCACTTTTCTCATTTGTATATGCATGAAAATATATTCATATTTACACACAGATTTCCATGCTAAGATAAATGTCCCCTGAGACAAAAGGAGGCCAAAGGAACGTCAAGTTAGGCAGGGAAGAGCTGTTGAATGCATCCCATTTCCTCCTCCTTCCACACTGACGTCTCCTTCTCCTTGTCTCTTCTCAAGGGCCCCCGAGGAGAACGCGGCCAGCGAGGCATCACAGGGAAGCCTGGTCCAAAGGTACTGAAAAGCCGTCCGAACACTCTCTTCCCGGTGCCAGTTCAGTGCTGGGACCAGTCCTGAACTTCCCTTTCCTTGCAAAAGGAGACGGGGGGCGGGGGGCTCAGCTTGGAGAATGTGGTTCCCCCATTGCTGGTCACTTTCGCTTGGATTGGAAGGGTTTCAATATAATAGTAACTTGGAGACAGCAGAAGAGAAGAGAAAGAACTGGGGGAAATACAACGACCTACAAGTAGAACGACTGTGGCAAAAGATAGTATTAATAGTAACATGGACCTTGGGTGCAATCCCAAAACATCGGGAGCGCCACTGGAACACCGTGGGCATTGACAAAATCGCTATGCGTCAATTGCAAAAGGCAGCTTTGCTCAGAAGAGTTTACATCCTCCAGCAATACTTTTAACATCAGAACACCTGCCTATACTGGGTCCTTTGGAAGGATAATTGGATTAAAAATTGATGTGTTGCCTGACACCCAGTGACTCCCCCCATGCTCACCAGGGTGTCATTTTTATGTAATCACTGGGTCTTGGAAGAGACGTTAATCATAGAATATAGAATAACAGAGTTGGAGAGGATCTTGGAGGTCATCTAGTCCAACCTCCCGCCCAAGCAGGAGACCCATCACCATTTCTGACAGATGGCAGCCCAGTTGCTTTCTGAAAGCCTCTAGTGATGGGGCACCCACAACTTCTGAAGGCAACTTCTGTTCCATTGGTGGATTGTTCTCCCCAGAGAATAATCTTTGCCAGTTCCCAGTGTTTTTCCCCCTAATCAACCAAAACGCCTGTTTTTTCCCTCTGCTTAGAAGGGAAGGGGCGAGCAGGGATAGAACAAGCCTCGTCTGTGTATTTGGTGGGTGGGCTGAAGGTGTGAGGCATCCTGCAGGGGCTCAGAAAACTCCACTCTTGCTTCCCAGCCATACCTGCATCTCCTTGGGAGGGCTGTGGAAAATACAGTGACCTTGACAATAGAATAGAATAGACTAGAATAGACTAGAATAGACTAGAATAGAATAGAATAGAATAGAATAGAATAGAATAGAATAGAATAGAATAGAATAGAATAGAATGAGCTGGAAGGGACCTTGGAGGTCTTCTAGTCCAGCCCTTTGTTAAAGCAGGACAACCAATACAATCTCAGACAAGTGACTGTCCAGTCTCTTCTTAAAAACCTCCAGTCATGGAGCGCCCATGATTTCCCAAGGCAAGCTGTTCCACTGGTTCATTGTCCTCACTGTTAGGAAGTTTCTCCGTAATTCCAGGTTGCTTCTGTCTTTGATTAGTTTCCATCCATTGTTTCTTGTCCTGCCCTCTGGTGCTTTGGGGAATAATTTTAACCCCTCTTCTCTAGAGAACTTCCGCATGGCAAATCTCCAGCCCTAGACAGCGCAGCTGGGCTCCCTTTCCTGATTTGAGGATAATTTTGTTTTGCAAGCTGCCCAGAGTCATTGAATATGAAATGAGTGGAAAATGAATTTTATAAATAAATAAATAATAAATAAATACCGTCACAGTTGGTGGGGGGGGGCTGCTTCCTTCTTCTTCCCCAGGGTCTCTGAAGCAATGTTCTACAGAATCCCAGAGCTCCGTGGGAATTGGATGGAATTCCCTGAGGAGGGGAAAGTTTCCTCCTCCGCAGCTGGACATTCCCAGGAACCAAGTCCAGGTGGAATACCCAGGGAAGGGCTTGTCAAGCTCATGACAGCTCATTGTCCTGACAGGGCCTGAGAGGCAGCAGTGGGGCTTCTGGGAGGCATTTTTGGTCCTAACTGGTCCTGTGGCCTGAAAAGGTTTATGAACCCATGACCTGACGCCACACAGGAGCTTAGTGCAAGATGACAATTCAGTGCAAGACGATGACTGTCCGAGTGATGGACAGCTCTGGAATTGCAGAAGCCAAATGAAGAGCTGAAGCCATTATCCTCAGATCTTTTTTTTATTTAAAAAGTTTTAACAATCCTTACAACAATTTTTCCCCCTCCACCCTGACACCCACCCCCCGGACTTCCCAGAGCAAAAACAGGGTATAGCATAACAAACATAAGCTAAAATAAGCCAACTTTCTGTGGTCTCCAAACTCCCCCTTCCTCTTTAACTCCCTTTTCAACTAACAAAACATATTAAAAAAGGAAATATAGACTTCATTCATAAGCTATTTGAAGCTTTTTAGTCCGATATTTGTTTTGAATATAGTCAATCCATCTTCTCCATTCCAAAATATATCTTTCATTTGAATGGTCCTTCAAATACGCTGAAATTTTGGCCATCTCTGCTAAATTCACTACTTTTAGTGTCCATTCTTCAATAGTAGGCAAATCTTCCTTCTTCCAGTACTGTGCCACCAAGAGTCTGGCTGCTGTTATTAAATTTAAAATCAACTTAGTCTCTATAACAGTACAATCTGTAATTATGCCTAACAAAAAGAACCGTGGAGTAAATTTTATCTTCTTTTTGAGAATATTTTGAATAATCCACCATATTTTTATCCAAAATGCCTTAATTTTTTTACATGTCCACCATATATGATAATACGTGGCATCATCACATTCACATCTCCAACACTTATCCTCAGATCTTGACCACAAATCATACTAGTGCCAGTGTTTTGTCTGAGGGGGTTGCAGGTTACTCTCCCTTTTGCCTGCTCCTGTGTGAATATTTTTCTGACAAAGGATGCCTCAACTCCAGATCTCTGCTGGGAGGGGCCTGGCTGAGTATTAGAAAAGCTGGACCTTCACAGACATTGCAGTCAACCTCCCCACCTGGTGAAATTTGCCCCTGAAATAAGGGGCCAGGAATAAACCTGTCCCAAATGATTCTGAGCATCTGCCGGTCTCCACCTTTTAGTGCCGAGAATGATCGGAGGGTAATGGCTTATTGATACTCAACTGATAATTTATGGTTTTAATTCTCTCTCTCTCTTTGCCTTCCAAGGGCAATTCTGGTGGGGACGGACCTCCAGGACCGCCAGGTGAAAGGGTAAGATCAAGCGAGCTGTAACTGAACAGATGGGCCACAATTTATACTTCCGATAGAAAGATGGGGCGGGACTTCTTGGCTGGCATCAATCCTGCCAAGGCAGATGAATTAACCTGGCCGGATCCTTAGGAAGGAGAATTGCTCCCTCCGTTCAAGGTGGCAACACTAATCCTCGTGTCTCTTCGTTCCTAAGGGACCTTCAGGGCCTCAAGGACCAACAGGCTTTCCTGGACCCAAAGGCCCTCCGGTAAGTTCAGCCAAGAGAGCCGGGAGACAGATTTGCCTCTGTTTATCCAGGTCTCTCCGGGCTAAAATGGACCTCAAGAAATCTCGGTGCAGAATTTGTTCTGCTGCATGCGAGGACATCATTACCTTGAATACGTTCAGTTTCACTGAAGCTCCTGTTTCCTTCTCTAGGGGCCTCCAGGAAAAGATGGATTGCCAGGCCATCCTGGGCAGAGAGGTGAAACGGTCAGTGCCTTGATGTTTTCATCATTTCGGTTGATGTAGGAAGAGCATTTTCTGTCTTTTGTTTTGCAGAGGCAGGTTCTTCTTAGCTCTGCATCTGACCAAGCAAGACTTTCCCTTCCCCTTCTTGCGCCAACCTCCTTGCCCCCTTCTGCCCCCTCGGTTAGGACCAGGCAAGCAGAGCAATCTGGTCAAGTGACCCTTGGTGACAATCTCGGCCTCCAGAGAAACCTCCAAGTCACGGAGGCCGGACAATCTAGAGAGAAAGAGAAAAAAAGTAATAGATGTGGAGATTTCTTCTCAAGCAACATCCAGCTCCATATTCATTTCATATGTTTCTTGTCCCCGGAAACGTTCAAGAAAGTGCAGATTTCAGTGGATAGCAGTGCTTCAAATTGTGCATTGATTCAGGAAGTGCTAAATTCATAGTGAAATACAACTCCAAAGGTCCCAAGTCCCTGGTCAGATTATTCCAAGGAACTCGTCTTTAGAAAAGAGAAAGCTGCTGAAAGGAAAAGGCCACCTAAACCTTTTTTTCCCCCTCTTCCTCCCCCCCAACACAAAGGCATTCTTTTAGAAGTTTCCAGAAATCATTAAGAGTTGGGGAACCAGCACAAGGATGCTGCCAGATCCTGGAGCCTTCCCATATCCCCAAACATCCCGGCCTCCTTCGCCAAGTATCTGATGTAGCTCATCCAGAGTCTTGGAGAGAAAGGGCCAGAAAGGTCCAGTGCAAGAAACTTAAAGAAGAGCATAAACCTCTTTTTGATGGCGGCTTCATACGTGTGAGCTGTGGTGGCTCAGTGGTTAGAATGCAGTATTGCAGGTTAATTCTGCCAATTGCCAGCAGTTCAATCCTGACTGGCTCAAGGTTGACTCAGCCTTCCATCCTTCCGAGGTGGGTAAAATGAGGACCCAGATTGTTGGGGGCCAAGAGGCTGACTCTGTAAACCGCTTAGAGAGGGCTGTAAAGCTCTGTGAAGCGGTATATAAGTCTAAGTGCTATTTCTCTCCAGGCCTTCAGAGGTACTCAATGTGTCTCTGACCACCCCCATATTCAGCCCAAAGCAGCCGTGCTTTGACCCTCATCCTTTGAACCAAGGACTTTTTTCTGCCTTGGAGGGTGGCCCTCCTTTGAGCCCAAAAGGGCAAAGTTAAATTGAATTCACTTTCAATTTATTACATTAATTAATAAATTCATTACATATGGATAACCATTTCTTTCATTGGAAATTAAATAGGACAGTTAGGGAGCAGCTGTTGGAGGCTGCATTTAGGACTTGTGGGGCAGACATGGGGAGGTGGGGAAGAAAGAGCTTCAATCAGTTGTTAAAATGTGGCTGCAGTTGGGCTTTGGTTCCTCTCAGTGAAATCCTCCAAATTCGACAAATGTTTACTTCCAAGGAAAGCCTTTCCCAGCCTCCGACATCTTGTGACATCTGACATGAAAGTTTCCTGACGACAAAAGTCTATCAAGTGTCAAGCCCGTTTTCTTGGCACGCTTTGTGCTTGTTCTGCTTCCGAAGTCAATATGGCAGCTCTTCTCCGAGGGCATTGTGTGGGATTGATCTGGTGGTTCTTGCTGTGAAAGGGAGCCGCAGGAGACAACAGGAGAGAGAAGCTCCTCGGCTGACATCCTGCTGGATGAATTGATCAGCATATATCCTGTTGGCTGTGCAATCTCTCCACCTAAAGCCATCGGAGGATTTCCTGGAGAGATCTGGGATTAGGCTTCTTCCCTCAACCAGGAACTCCCATCGTTCTAGAGTCAACGGAGATCCCCGCCTGCTCTCTCAAGTGGGGCCACTGAACCACTCGGCTTCCCCCCATCCAGACCAGGCAGAGAGCATCACTTCAACCTGTGTGGGAGGAAGCTCCTATTGTCAGGGTTCCAAGTAATACATCCCTAGCAAGCAAGACTCCGAGGCAGGTAGATTCCTCAAAGAATACTTTCATTTGGAATTATCATATTGGCACATATCTGGTGAAAACCGACTCTGAAGTCTCCCACGGTTTTCACCTAATTAAAAGTAAAAGTTTTCCCACTTTCTCAAAACAGTCAAGTCACATGGTCCAATCACAGAACGGGCTGGCAGCCAAGTGACATCATTCCACTTTTTTCCAACCAGGTGTGAGAATGTCCTTGGTTCCCAAGAGAAAATATGTTGTTTTAGCTATAGGTTCCCCCCTATGTCAATTTCACCCCCTCCCTAGTCCTCAGCTCCAGCGTGGCAACACTGAAGCGGTCAAAAATGGCTTCAAGTCAGCTTCAGGGTTGACACCTATCTTAAGGGCTTCCTTCTTCTCTTGGGCTTCACAGCACAGGGGGCGTCACAGAAGCCTGCCTGGGCTATGGCATCCAGGAACCTCCAGGAAGCAAGACTGGGCCAAATTGGGTGGAAAAAGGACTTGGGCTTCAGGTTTTTTTACCCTTAGACCCCTGTAGGCTCTGTTCCCTCATTATATCCCCTTCCAAATAGTTGGATCTTTGCATGTTGAGGGACCTACTGAAGGGTTTGTCTGTGTGCTCCAAGGGACGGTCAGTCCTTTCTCCTTGCAGCTGTAGTTTCGCCCAGCAAAATCATTTTCAAATGAATCCGGCAACGTTGGTTGCCTTTAGGGGACCAGGGATGTCCGTCTCCTCTCTCCAGAATGTCAGCTGGGACTCCTGGCTCCTCCAGGACAGGATTAGTGGTCCAGAGGTTGTCCAGGCAGACGGGCAGCTACACAAGTAATAAAAAAGCTCCCTGTTCTCACCAGACAAACCTTCCCGCCTTCTAGTAACTGCCTTCCTTCGCTTTTAACATTTCTGCTTTAAGCCTTTGGTAACCTTTTGGCTGGCTTTTGAATATCCAGCTTCTATCTCTGTCGTGGTTTCTTCCTTCCTTCCTTCATTGCCCTTGGCAATATTCACTCTTCCAGAGGTGGTAAGTGAGCTTATCAAAAGAGATCCTGTCCTTATTTGTTTCTATACATGGCCTGCTGTTGTTTTGCCCTTTAATTGACCCTTTCTTCTTTTCCCAGGGCTTCCAAGGGAAGACGGGTCCACCTGGACCTCCAGGTGTTGTTGGTCCGCAGGTGAGTCATTCCCAGATTCTCTGGTCAAAATCCATTTTTTCCCCAGCTTTGTAGGAGGTCTGTTGTCTCCCTAATTACTTTCTAATTCCTAGAAACTCTGTCAGGTTAATGACAGTTTAAATTCTGTATCACAGGATAAATAACATTTCTGAAGTATAAAAGTCTACTGCCTGCTAATTACTGTATGTTTGGAAATGCTAAAACATAATTAGTGTGATTTCCAGAAACAGTGGCATTACCAAAGTTTACCAAGTGAGAAGCTTTATGCCCTGGCTTACAGTTCAGGGTGCAGGACCTCAGGCTTCTAGGGTGGCCACAGCAGAGTGGAGGGCAGTGGGAGAAATAAGGGTGGGGGGATGTCTATTTCCAGTGTTGTGCTGTAAGGAAACTTACACGATTTTGAGCAACAATACAGAACAGTAAAAACTCAATAAAAGCCACCCTACTGGAAAAAAAGAGCATTAAAGAGAATCACTGTTATCTAATACAGGTCCCCGACTCCTGGGCCATGGCTTATTCTGAACCAGGCCATGTGATCGGTGGACTGATGCACACGCACACGCGTGCACAGCTCAACATGGCGTGGTTTCCCTCTTTCTCTCCCCCAGACAGGTCGCTAAGCTGAAGTGGTTGGGCACCGCTGATCTAATAGACAGTGCATGGTAGATTACGAACCAACTTTAGGTAGACCAAATTGGTAGCTCAACCAGGAAAGTCAAGATGAAGTTGACATGGTCAAGATGAAGGGGAAAGAGTGGGAAGCTTCTGGACAAGCCAGCCAGTCTCGAAAGGCTCCTAGAGCAAATCTGGAAAGCAGCTGCTAAGAATACTGGCACCTAAAAGGTGCATCTTTTCCCCAAAAGCTATCCCCATGGAAACCTTAAATGCATAACACTCCAAGCCACCAAAACCAAAATAATTAAAAAGTACTAACCAAGCTTAGCATGGTACACAAAGCATTGTTAATAAGGCTGGCAGAGCTTTGACCTCAGCAGGGGAAGCCCGCTCTCAGAAGCAGACCCAGGCCTGCCCAGTTTCAGCCAACTGATACAAAAGGCTTCGGCCACTATCGCATGATTTCGAAAATAGCCACAGCAGACATTGTGTTGGTCTCTTCTGGTTGTCAGGGTTCCAAGTAACACCCCCCCCCCAATGAAAAAAGACTCCAAGGCTAGAAGCTCCTTAAAGTTCCACTTTATTAGAGATGTCATATTGGCACATCTGGGAAAACCCGAATCTGAAAGCTTCCAGGTTTTCACCACCCAAAAGAAAGTCCAAGTCCCTTCTCCTGCACCCACATGTCCATCATATGGCCCAATTAATGCACCGTCCCAACTGGAGATGCCTCCCAGTCATGCCACTTCAAGTGCATTGCTGAACGACCTTGACTCCCAGAGAAAAGAATGTTGTTATGGCTAAATATCTCTACCACTCCATGCATTGCAATCCCCCCTCCCAGTTTCCCACAGCACTAAGTGTGGCAGCCCTGAAGAGCCAAAGAGAAAGATGGCCTCCAGGGCTGACACTGCTCTTGCAAAGCAGTTCTTCTTCCCCGGGTCTTCTGACCCAGCCTTCACGAGCCCCACTCAACAGCCTACTTGTGAGGAGAAACCTCATGAGAAAGGCAGGAACACACGGCATTCACTGGCAAAGCTCCGGGTCACACATCCAAAACTGAGCTTGCCTAAGACTATCCCAGATCACCCCAGGATTCCAGAATGTGTGGTGAAGGCTCCTCTGGCAAGATGGGACCAACTCTCGCCTGTTCAGAGAGAGCCTGGTGCTGCAAATGGAGCCCACAAGTAGGCTAGGAAGAGGGAAGCGGGAAGGCTCTTCAGCACTGGAGGTTAATGTGGCCCTTTCCAGACGCCCTGCGTTTCTGAGACGAGAGGTTCCTGTGCTGTCAGAAGTTGGAAAATGGGTGATTTCCGGCCTCTGGGGGGGCCTCTGGGGGGATGGGAAGGCCGTTTTCGCCTAGAAGAGCCTCTGGAGCCTGGGGAGGTCGAAAAATGGGCCATTGCGTGACAAAAGCGGGGGGAGCACGAGGGGGTCACCCACACATGCACGGGGCGCATTGAATTATAGGTGTGAGCACGCACATGTGCGACAACCCCCCCCCCCAATGCTGCCCCTGCTTTTGGAACACGATGGCAGAAAGGTTAGCCATCCCTGTCTAGACTCTGGTGGGTCTCTTGTGGATACTGAGTTATTGTCTTTGGTTGGTGGTGTGAATCAGGCTTTCGCATTAAACTATTAGATGGTTTATTTGTTTAGACATGGCATAATATGCATTGCAAACTCACTTGGCTTGTTATGTGAATTAGACAATTGAGGGTCTGTGGAGATTCTCCGTCTTCCAAGTCACGGTTGTCCCAAAGGTGCTTTTCTCAAGAGGCAACTGGACTTTCTGGTTTTTCTCTGAAGACGTTTTGCTTCTCATCCAAGACGCTTCTTCAGCTCTGACTCCCACCATGCAGTCAGGGCTGAAGAATCTTCTTGGATGAGAAGCAAAATGTCTTCAAAGAAAAACCAGAAAGTCCAGTTGCCTCTTGAGAAAAGCACTTTTGGGATAGGCAATTGAGACGACAAGAGGATTCAAGGTGTGGAAAGAGATTAATATCTCACTGACAGAATTATGCTTGATTTGGGGGACAACAAACTGGCTGTTTTGCACATCAATCTGAGGTGGACGCTGTGACTTGCCTCTTGTCTTATTACAGGTTTGTGTATCCCTCCTGGGCTTTCCCCCTGCTTTCCCCCAGCTTCCATCCCCTGAAATGCCCCCAGGTCCCCTCTTTTGATGGAATTAGGTATCCGGATGCCTGTCTTGAAGGTGCCTCCCCATTTCTTTCAGGGCCCCACAGGAGAAACAGGCCCGATGGGTGAACGGGGCCATCCAGGACCTCCCGGGCCCCCTGGTGAACAGGGACTTCCTGGCTTGGCTGGAAAAGAAGGAACAAAGGTATGACCTCCATTGGACCAAGAAGGCATCCAGGCTGGAAGAAACCTTCATTTTAGAAAGTTAAAGTTCTATGTCTGGAGGGATTTAAGAGTGAAGTGTGGGTGAGGCTTGCTCTTTCTTGGGGAGAAAAGTGTAGAACAAGAATTCCTGAATATCGGTTTCTTTGCTCTTAAGAGTGGTGCGGTGGGCTAGAGGTGGAGCTCTCGCCTCACAATCAGGAGGCTGTGAGTTCGATCCTAGGGAGATGCAGATATTTCTCTCTCTGGACACAATGAGGATATATCTGCTGAAAAAAACTCTACATCGGCGATAGGAAGGGCATCCGGCCAGTAAACTCCATTCACTTGCCCAGACTCCGTCCTGCAAGGGATTATGGGGTCATTAAAAGAAGATGATGATGGTTGGTTTGTTCTTAAGAGAACCTTTTATGTCCCATGGAGGCTGTGGGTCTCCATTGCTGGCTGTCTTCATGCAGAGCCTAGGCTGCCTCTCCCTGGGGGCTCAGTCAGAGTTCCTGCGCTGGGCAGGGGTAGGTGGCATGGCCTCGAGGACCACTCCCCCCATAGGATTCTAGGCAAAGCCCTCAAGGCCTGGAGAAATGATGCCAGTGGTGTCGCAGCTATCCTGCCTCAAAGCCTTCCATGCACAGGTTTGCAGTGGAAAAGCTCTGTGACGTCAGGGGCAGGTGCTGGGCCGGCCTCCTGAGCCAGTGCAGAGTCCTTTCTTCCCAAAGACAGATTCCCTTTATGGGTTAGATCTGTTTCCAGATCTACACTCATGGCAGACAAGACTACCAGAAGGATCAGGAGGGGAAGGGGTTCTCCTGGCATTGCCTCTTCCAACATCAAAGCTTGCAAAACGTCCTCATGCCAGACTTGGAAGGGGATCCATCCCTTCAGATACCATCTGGGACCGCCAGTCAGAATTCAAAACACGCAGCCTCCTCCTTCTGGGTTGGCACTGGGGGACGCGGGAGGGCTTGGTTTCTAGCTGTTCTGACCCATGGTCCTGCTTGCAGGGTGACCCAGGCCCTGCCGGTTTGCCCGGGAAAGATGGCCCAGCAGGATTCAGAGGCTTCCCCGGAGACCGAGGACTCCCCGGCCCAATTGTGAGTTGAGAGCTTTTCTCCCCCCCCCCCCGATCCCTCCCGATGACCACCGTCATCTTTGAGACACCTTTGCAAGTGAGTGATGCTGCTTTCCTCCCCTGCAGGGACCTGTGGGGCTGAAGGGCAACGAAGGCCCACCGGGGCCTCCTGGACCAGCAGTAAGTACCACTTTTCTCTGGCTGGGCGGAGGGTCGGGTGGCTTTGGGCTGTTCCCAGGTGGCTGGAGGAGAAAAGGAGGGGCCCCTTTTGGGAACCTCCCCCTGCAAGGGGGAGAAGCTGGGCTGGGCTGCCTGCTTGCACACATCTGCCCTGCTGCTGTTCCTGACCTTGGAGCTCATCTCCTGCCCTGGTTCCTGCCTGGGCTCAGTGGGGCAGAGGGGTCTCTCCCGCCACGAACTGCTGTCCTTGCCGTTGACAGGATTCAGAGGTTTACCAATTTCTCTTACTCTGTCCCCACCTGGCAGTGTCCTCATACGCTTCTTTGGCTCTTGGGAGTGCATCCTTTGGTGTTTGTCCTTTCTCTTAAGTCTCAATCCTCTCCTTTTCTCTGGTAGCCAAAGTGGCCCACCCTCTACTCAGCCGCCTTCCTTGGGGCGCTTGCCTTCTGCTAGAGCATTCACTAACTCCCTTCTTCCTCCCTTAGGGCTCTCCAGGGGAGCGAGGTCCTGCAGGAACAGCTGGCCCAATTGGACTGCCAGGACGGCCTGGACCCCAAGGGCCCACTGGCCCTGCGGGTGAGAAAGGGACCCCGGTAAGTTTGTGTGTGTGTGTGTGAGAGAGAGAGAGAGAGAGAGAGAGAGAGAGAGAGAGAGGGAGGGAGGGAGGGAGGGAGAGAGAGAGAGAGACTCTCCTAAGCATTGGCTGGAGCAGATTCATCAGTTGACTTGGCAAGGCTACTATCATTTCTCTCCTTAAATGTCTCTTCTCTTGCATGCACCTCCCCAAATTCCACATGCTTCCGCCATCCATAAATATTTTTGCCTCTGTGTCCTGGTCCACTTGCCATTGGCCAGTTCTTCAACCCAGGAACCAAAAAGGTAGCAAGAAGGCTAAGACAGACAGTGGTTTACTCACAAAGACACACCTGGTCACAGTTTCTCTGTGCCCAGAGCGGCACTGAGAAGGGAGGCGGCCCTGCCAGGTCCGTGGACAGAAGGGCATCCCTGCCAAGGGTCAAAGACCTAAGACCAGCGCCCAGGGAGAGAAAAAGGCAGTGTCCTTATTGCAGGGATGGGATTAATGGTCGCTGATCCAGTGGGTGTGACCTGACCTAATAAAGCAAACCTCGCATTGCCTTTTTCTGCCTGGAAGCAGAAACTTCCTTGCTCTCTTCCTGGAGCTAGCAGCTCTCTGCTTTCCCCTCCTATCAATTCCACAGACCCTGGAGAGGAGACAAGCCTCATGATTTTGCATTAAGCAGACAGGCCACTGATACGGATCCGTGTGCCCCACCTTCCACCACCATCCCTGCGACTGATGCACTGGGAGGGGGGTTGAAATCTGCAGCTGGGCCTGTCGTGCTGATCTCCCTGAGCTCCATTAGGGAGCTTTGCGCTACAGCCCTGGCATCGCATCTGCTGAAGCCTCCTCAGCCTCGGCTGCCTCAGATGCCAACGGTGAAGGAAGGGGCTCTCCTGGATCCCCACCACCACCACCACCCACTCTCTTGTACTCCTCCTGGGATGATGAGACAGGGAACGGGGTTCAGTAGGTTCACCCTACTTTGATTAAATGGTTGAAGGAACTGGCTGGGTGGAACTTGAAAGGGTGCCAGCGTGTGGCTGAGATGGTCTTGCAGGAGGCATCGAGTGTCCTTGGGAATCTCTATGTGGCCAGAAGACCAGCACAGCACACGCCTCAAGGTTGACTCAGCCTTCCATCCTTCCGAGGTGGGTCAAATGAGGACCCAGATTGTTGGGGGCAAGAGGCTGACTCTGTACACCGCTTAGAGTGGGCTGTAAAGCATTGTGAAGCGGTGTATAAGTCTCAGGGCTATGGCTATTGCTAAATGTGGGGTGTGTGGGTGACCCTGGGGGAGGAGAGGCTGCCTAGGGAAGCGTCAGAAGAGGGTCGGGAGCCCCCCAGTCAGAGGAAGAAACTAAGGAAGGCCCCAGCCCTAGAAGGAGCAAGCAGTTAAAAGCAGCATCCCAAAGTTTGTATGTTCAGACTTGCCAAATCCTGTTAATGCAGCCGTACAATAAGGTAGAATTAGCTCATCTGGTTGCGTTTCCTATCTGGTTTAGCCGGGAGGGCTGACACTACATTTATTGAAATAATATATGAAGGAATGAAAACAGGAAAACCTATTAAAATATCCGTCAGGATTGATGTTAAATTCTTTCTGATCTTATTTATGCTAGCCAAATAATGTGCTTCTGGCCTAGATGAGGGGTTCAAATTTGCAGCCCGCCAGATTTAATCAACTAGAATGAGCTCCTCTATTCCTGTTTCCTTCTGGCTTTCCCTGGAGGGCTGACATGGGGTCAGTCCCCAGCAGTGTCTCTTGGACCCTCTCTTTCCTGAATTCCTGGAGCATCGCAGGGGGGTTTTGAGCTAATTCAAAGGAGGATCTGGCTCAGGAGAGCTTCTGGAAAGAAGGAGATGCAATGAAAGCCCAACTGCTTTGCATGCAAAGTTCACAACCTTCGGATCTGGCAGAGGAAATGCTTCCTGCCATAAGTCCCTCGAACTCAGGGCTCAGGATGGGCTGTGTTGAAGGCTGCTTCCCTAGCCCAAATGAAACTGTGTTTATTGCAGTCAGGCCATGGGGCAGAGCCTCCATCCCCCCTCCCCATCGTTCTCCTGTTTGTCCAGCTCACAAATCCCGTATTATCCCAAGGAAGAGAGCTTTAAAATACCGCCTGTCCTGAGAAGTGACCGATGGCTTCTGGGTTGTGAGGTTCTGAGAAGACTTTGATTTTCTCCTTCGGCTTAGGGTGAGAAAGGCCCTCAAGGACCAGCTGGACGAGACGGCATCCAAGGACCAGTTGGGCTTCCAGGTCCTGCCGGCCCGGTTGGCCCCCCAGGAGAAGATGGAGACAAGGTAGGCAGCTTCCATGCCAGGCAAACCTTCTGGCTTTTTTCCGTTGAATGGATTGCTTTGCATGTAGGCGAGAAAACCCTCCAGTGCTTTCAAATGGGAGGCAGTGAAACTGTGCCCACTTCAGAATCGGCTGTTCTGTTTCCTGTATATCTTTATCTCTCTTTTCACTTGGGGTGTCAAGTTTTGAGGTTGTCTCGAATAAAATGCATTTCAAACAAAATCTTTGAAGAAAAAAACTCCTATTTATTGAGCACGACATCCTAACCTGACTCCAAACGAAGCCAACACTGACTTCCAGCCCCAAAACCCTCCCTTTCCGTTCCCCACTACCCTGCACTCATTGGTCATCTTCCAAGTCATTCTACCCCTAATCTACTCCAGCTCAAAGGAATTCCCCCCCTCCCATCTCATCTCCTAGGGGACATTATCTCCAGGGAAAATAAATAGGTGAAAAGTCAGCCGTCCCTTTCCAGACGCCTTCGCTTCTCCTTATGTCAGCACTAGAGTAAATGCAGGTTGAAGTGCTGACATGGGGTATCTTAAATTTTTCGGTATCTGGGATCCCACCTCCAAGGCAATAGTGACATCAATGGTGAGGTGCCAGCAAGTGTGGATGCAGCCTGGATGCGTTGGTGAGAACTCACTGGTGTGCTATGGGACAGACAAATGCCAACCCGTCTTAAATCTAAGATTTACAAGACAACCATCCACCCTCTTGCACTGTATGGCACTGAGTGCTGGGCAGCAACAACAGGGACCGAAAGATCTCTCCATGCCATGGAAATGTGAAGGCTCCGTTGGATATTGCCCCCCCCCCCCTTCTTGACCACATCACAAATGACCCCATTCGACAACATTTTGGTGTGGCACTATTTACAGAGAAGTGCCCCGGCTCTGCTGGTATGGACATGTCCAGAGAGCAGCACCTTCCACCATGGCCAAGGCTGCCTATCAACTAGAAGTCAGTGGCCGGTGACCTCACGGGCACCCAAAACAGAAATGGCAAGATACCATCAACAAAGATATGTGGGCTGAGGGCCTGTGCCCTGGAGACGCAGCTGACTGTGCAAAGTGGTGTTGGGTGATCTGAAAAGCAGACCCTGCACCTGCGGGAGTAAACTAGGAAGAAGAAGATTTGGGGTATCTTAAGGGGGGAACAGTTCTCCCTCCAAGTGAAACTGCCGTTTTCTAAGGGCAGCTGAGGATCCAAGGCTGTGCCTGTCCATAAACTGAAGGCTACTAAAATACAAGATGGCCTTGCACGTATTGGCACCGTTTGACCTAAATCTGTTCAGTGGTTACACCGTGGCTTTGCCAAATGTCCTGCCACAGGGCATAAAGCAGTTTTACCTGTTCAGAGACGGATGGCAACAGAATACACACACACACACACACACACACACACAAACACACACGAAGTGACAGGGGCTCCTTAGGCCATTAATTGTAAGGCTGTCACAATGCAGAAATTGGCGTCCAAGCCCTGTGGAGGAATGGCTTGTCCATTCGTCCCCTGAAGCCTCTCTCGGAGTCCGGCTGTTCTTAGTGTTAGGAAGGCTTTTTAAAATAAAAGCAGAAACTTTATTCAGGCATCATTTCTGCAATGCTGATCATGTTTCATGCACAGTTTTCCTCCAATAAATTTCTCAATGCCCCAAAATGATTTTAATTTTACAATGTTTTTTTCTGGAAGTGCAGCTTTGACCTGAAAAAAAAAAAATCTACCCAGAGGTGTAGTCATTCTTCATTTTTTAGGATCAGACCAAACCACCAACAAACATTATTAATTTGTTAAGAATGTATAAGATATGGAGCAAATCCAGGAATCTTTTTCCTTTCTTAGGTTCTGGTTGGTTGTTGCATATGACAGTTCTGCTTGTGTTACAGAATGATATTCTCCATTTATTAGGGTGAAATTGGTGAACCAGGACAGAAAGGAAGCAGAGGGGACAAAGGAGAACAGGTGAGCTTTGACTTTCCCACGTGGAGGCAAGGGAGGATGTCCTGTCCCCCTCCCCGGTGTCCTGAGGCATCCCAGCACCCCTTTTCTACTCATTCTCATGGGCAACTATGAATTCAGAGCTGCTTTGGTGAGCATTCATGACTCAAAGTTCCTTTTCCAGCCTCTCCATCTTCAGGGGTGGCCCAGAGGCTCCAGGAAGGAGTGTGGCCACACAAATCTTAAGGTGGTAGTGGAGTCCATCCCACCACTTCTGAATAAAGAGAGACAGTCACTCAACAAAGTACCCTGTTTCCCCCAAAATAAGTCCTATCCTGAAAATAAGCCCTAGCATATCTTTTATTTATTTTATTTATTTATTTATTAAATTTATATACCGCCCTATTCCTAAGGGACTCAGGGCGGTGAACAGCGAACGATAAAAATACATGTAATACAAACGTTAATAAAAAACCAATTAAAATATACTAAACACTCTGGTCCTAGATAATTCAAGACATCCCAGTTTAAAATAAATCAAAAAGCAATATATAGGGAAAGTTAGGCCAGGCCGGCCTGCTGAAACAGGAATGTTATGTTAATGTTAAGCCACTCTCTATGGGAGCGTACTGGGCGGTAAGAAGCTATTTTACATGTGCACCTAATATAAGCCCTATATTGTGGCCACGGCACAGGTGCATCGCTTGGCCTCCTGTTCTGTTGCGGCCGTGAGCAAGCAGAAGTGGGTCACCAGCCATGCAGGGTCCTGCTGGACTGGACTGTTGGAGCCGCTGCCATAAGGCGATAATATAGGTGACTTGGCTGCAGAGGTCCTAAGCTAAACTGGTGCAGGGCATGTGGGGCAGCTCCACCCCCCACCTCATGGGCGCAGCCTCCTGCCCTGCTATGAGCAAGCAGAAAATAAAATAAGACACTCTGGGCATCCATCCATCACTGTGGTTGGAGGACTCTGGCAGAATCCAGAGGAGGGGGAGGGCAAATTTAGCCAAATCCAGACAGGTATCAATACGACTTGAGAGCATCATTCCACATTGCATTGGTCTCCTAACTTGATTTCAACTGTTTTGCCATTTCTTTGACCACGTGTCTTTGTTTCTTGCTAGGGTCCACCAGGTCCTATTGGTCCACAGGGCCCCATTGGCCAGCCCGGTCCAGCCGTAAGTAATCCTTCTGTACTTAAACATTCTCTGTACTTAAAATATAAGTTAAAAAGTCCATCGCTCCATGGCTTTAGAGGGAGCAAGAGAAAGGCAGGGCTAGTCTAGGGAAGAGAAGGACCAGGGGAGATATGATAGCAGTCTTCCAATATTTGAGGGGTTGCCACAGAGAGGAGGGGGCCAAGCACCAGAAGGCCAGACAAGGAACAATGGATGGAAACTGAACAAGGAGAGATTCAACCTGGAAAAAAGGAGAAACTTTCTGACAGTGAGGACAATCAACCCGTGGAACAGAAGGTTCATCACTGGAGGTTTTCAAAAAGAGATTGGACTAGATGACCTCCAAGGTCCCTTCCAACTCTGTTAATCTAATCTGAACTAAAAAGGAAAGGTTCTGCCTGTGTCTCATTTCCTCTTAGGTTCTCCCATTGCTTATTATATATCCTTTTAACTTCCAATGCAGTGTGTAGTCCTGGGAGCATAAATAGATCAAACTTGTCAAATAAAAGGCCTCTCAAGTTGAATTGCTTGGTTTAAAGAACTCTGTAGAATTGAGTTCCTTAAATTCTTGGATGGATGCCTGTATGGCTATAATCTCTGATGGCCTAATGCATATCAGAGAGCTCGGTCTTCCTTCTGCCTGAAATTCAAAGAGCTCACAGCATTTCATGTGCCTTTAGCTGTAAACTTTTCTCTCTCCTTCCAAGGGAGCCGATGGGGAGCCCGGCCCACGAGGACAACAAGGGCTTTTCGGACAGAAGGGCGATGAAGGGCCGAGAGGATTTCCTGGCCCTCCAGGGCCAGTTGGGTTGCAGGTAACTGCCAAAATGAACCAGCTCTGGGATCAATTCATCATTTAGAGCACTGGATGATTCCAGCCAAGATAGAAAAAAACAGAAATTAGGATGGCCTGTTGAAGTGGATGTCAAATAACTTCGGCAGTTATAATTCCTTCTTTTTTTGTGTGCACGTCGACTGTCCCTTTGCACTACCCTAAATTATTTGGGCTGGATTGTAGGACTCTAAAAAATCTAAAAGGGCTTGGAGGGTTTCTTCTGTAGGTTGAGTTCCAGTTTTGTGATGGGGGTGGGGTGGGATGTGTGAAATATCTGTAAAATGTGTGAAATGCCCTCTAAATGAGGTTGCCTCCCACTCCCCATCTGTTGGCCCCCCCCCACCCCCCAATGTTGTTTAGAAGAGCAGTGAAGACCTGGCCCTCCATCCAGGGCTTCCGTGGGAGGGTTATCTTCTCCATCCCACCTGCCAGTTTTTATCTTTCCTCTTCATGTTTGATTGATTTTGTTCTGATCTCTTGTCTGAAGTAAGCAGCCCAGCATTATTGAGAATCAGGGAGCGTACAAGTTTCACATATTATTAGCATTATTATCATTATTTGCAAAATGTGTGAAATATTTGCAACGTGCAAGTATTTTGTCAAAGTACTTTATTTTGGTTATAGAGTAACAGAGCAAATAAGATTAATAAAATAATAGCAATAGTAATTAGACTTATATACCATTTTACAGCCCTTTTTAAGCGGATTACAATGTCAGCCTCTTGCCTCCAATAATCTGGGTCCATCTTTTACCCACCTCAGAAGGCTGGAAAGCTGAGTCAACCTTGAGCCTGGTGAGATTCGAACTGCCAAATTGCAGGCAGCCAACAGTCAACAGAAGTAGCCTGCAGTACTGCACTCTAACCACTGCACCACCACAGCTCAGTTGTGAATGCTATAAAATATAATTAAAAGTAGAATGAAGAAAATAAAGGTCAATTAAAAATACAAGTCTAACTGTCTAACTAGCAAGATCCTTGCTAGAAGGAGACTATTTTTAGCCTTTTTAGCTAGGATCAAATGTGGAATTTGCAAAAAGATGGCAAAGTTTAATTGGATACGTTTGACAGCCACAACTTGTAGTAAATAAAGGCCAAGCCTTTCCATACAACTGGAGACAGTTCGAGGAGAATATTTGGCCCTCAGAATTACCAAAGGGAGGTTGTGAGCTCTCTACCTTTTAGCCAGGTGAGGAAACAGGCATCCCTTTGGTATCACTTGACAGCTGATCAGCACCAACAATTTCTTATCATCCTGCCTGTCAACAGCAGAGAACTCCTATGATGGCTGATTGTGTCACCTGGCTTCTCACATCATGTGGGTCGTGCGGATTTGTGAGATGTGTTGCATAAACACAGTCGTGGTGTTTGCAAAATGCAAGCTTCCCTTTACTTTATCTCTTCACGTAAAATGTTTTATCTTTACAAAAGATAAAGCCAAATAAAATAAAAAAAACACCACCTTTCTAATTCTTTCAACAGGGCTTGCCTGGTCCTCCAGGTGACAAAGGAGAAACTGGGGATGTCGGCCAAATGGTAAATTATTTTCTCTCAAATGTTAATTTTACTGTGTATGTTTTGGACAAAAGCTTCGTCTTTCCATCAACTGAAAGATTGTTTTCTCTCCCTTCCCCAGGGTCCTCCAGGTCCCCCTGGACCGAGGGGTCCAGGTGGACCACCTGGAGCTGATGGGCCACAAGGTCCAGCAGGAGGGATTGGAAATCCAGGAGCCGTTGGTGAAAAGGTAATGCCATTTTGCCGGGGAATCTTGGAAGGGGAAGACAGAACATTAAAATGCTGCAGTTAAGAAAGGGGGGCAGGAAAATCCAGTTGTGGGGGGAGGCCTCTGGCTGAAAGTCTCATCTGGGTTTTAAGAATGGGGAGGGCGTTGCTTACCAAATCTCTCCTGCTACCTGTTAGGGGTACAAATGAAGAGCAACTGGACCGACTTACAGATTGGGGTGGAGGGTTGGAGAAATTACAGGAAACCTGGAGAAAGGTCTTGACTGCATCCTACCACTCTGAGCATCAGTGGCCAGACCAAAGTATCCCAGAGCTGAGAGGGGTTTTCCTATAGCAATAGAAATAGCACTTAGACTTAGTGCTTTTACAGCCCTCTCTAAGCAGCTTACAGAGTCAGCCTATTGCCTCCAACAATTTGGGTCCTCGTTTTAGCAACCTCGGAAGGACGGAAGGCTGAGTCAACCTTGAGCCAGGCAGGATCGAACAGCTGGCAGTGGGCAGAATTAGCCTGCAATACTGCATTCTAACTATTAAGCCACCACAGCTGATAGATAGATAGATAGATAGATAGATAGATAGATAGATAGATAGATAGATAGACAGACAGACAGACAGACAGACAGACAGGCAGGCAGGCAGGCAGGCAGGCAGGCAGGCAGGCAGGCAGACAGACAGACAGAACTTATATACACTTTACGGTGCTTTCCAGCCCTCTCTAAGTGGTTTACAGAGTCAGCCTCTTGCCCCAACAATCTGGGTCCTCATTTTACCCACTTCGGAAGGATGGAAGGCTGAGTCAACCTTGAGCCTGGTGAGATTCGAACTGCCAAATTGCAGGCAGTTGGCAGTCAGCAGAAGTAGCCTGCAGTACTGCACTCTGACCACTGGGCCACCGTGGCTATAGCACCTGAGTTGTTTTGCCTTTTGCAGGGAGAACCTGGAGAATCAGGAGAGCCTGGCCTTCCCGGAGACTCTGGACCACCAGTAAGATTCAAAACCTTTTTTTTTAAAGTATCCGTCTGGAATTGAGATGAAATGGAGTAAGATTGGTACTCAGGAATGGTTACAAAGCCTGAGGCAAAGATTTCCAAAATGGAGTTTATAACACCATTTCCAGTTCTGTCCTTTTTCTGACCCTCCCACAAATAATCTCTTCTGGAGCAATATTCTACTAGATGGATTGGCAAGATGATTCACAACCACTGTTGTGCTTCTTCCCATCTCAGCCGTCTTTCAGACCCGAATTCTTCTGCATATCCACAATTTACCAATTTATCTATTTATTGGACCAGCTTCCTACAGTTGGTCCCTTGAAATCCACTCCCACAGAAACCAGCTGCTTAATCAAGGCAGGAGAATTCCGAAAACACATCCCACCACATTCCAGTGTAGGAAGTGGGCTCTTATGAGAAAACAAGTGTCTGGAGAACCCAGATTCACCACTGCATTCTCGCTCGGTGTTCATAAGGACCATGCAAGAAAAATCCATGTTATTTTTATTGTGCAAATGGGAAACCGAGTATAACTCTCCAAGTATAGGTGAGACAAAAACACAACACTCAGATTTCCTGAAATTCATATAGCGCATTGTTTAGGTTAACTTCAAAACTGAAATTTCAGCCAGTGGGCATTATCTGTTGTCCTAACTGTCTTCTTCAAGAAACAGTGGCTAAAAGTGAACCCATACTTTATTCCAGAACATGTTACACCTGCACAAAATGTTCCTAGCTGGTTGATTTGTATACCAAAAATTTATGTAGCTCAATCAAACGTGTGATGTAAATGATAACTGTGATTCCTTCAGAAGTTGTGGTTCTAAAGACGTTCCTTCATAGCTGTGGTTGCCTTCAGAAGCCGTGGATGCTCCATCACTGGACCTGTCTGAAGTGGTCTAGGTCTCCTGCTTGATCAGGGGGTTGGACAAGAAGACCCTTCTGATTCTGATTCCTCTGTATCCCACGAAGAGAGAGCAGTGGAGGAGACCTCTGGGTCTTGGTGATTGAGCATCAGAAAACAATCAAATGCTGGTCATTTTTTGATTCCCTCTAAGTGCTGATTTGGACCTTTAATTGGTTTTTGTCCCCATTATTTAATCTGTTGTTGAAACAACTCAAACCTTCTAACAAGCATCTTCCTTTGACAGGGTCCTAAAGGAGAAAGAGGGGAAAAGGGGGAAGCAGGCCCCTCTGGGTCTGCTGGCCCCCCAGGCCCCAAAGGTCCCCCAGGAGATGATGGCCCCAAAGGGAGCCCGGTAAGTAACCCCCTCCTCTATTTTGCCCACTTCTAGAAGGAGATTGTCCCCTTATGATGCCCCCCTTCCCCATTGTTCTCTGGGCTGGGCTGCTGGTTCCTTCCAGAGAGCAAATGGCCTTCTCTGCTTTTCTCCTGTTCCTTGAGAATCCTGCTTTAGGTGCCTTGGTTCCCACGTGCTTCTCAGACTGACTTTGGAGGCAGACTATAGGGCCCCTCCCTGCCATAGGGACAGCCCAGCTGCCTTTGCTTCCCTACAGTGATAGATACCCCATTTCACAGAGCTCTTCAGGAAGATATTGGGGGAGGGGGGATTTGGAACTTGCTTCCTTGGGCCTTTTTAATTTCCATAACAAGTTTATAATTGTTGTTATAAATAATAGACTGCCCAACTCCTAAACAATTCTGAGCAGCTTGCATCTAAAAAAAACCAAAACAGCTCATTAAAAGGAAAATACAAAAGAGCAAAATACAAAGAGCCTTGTGGTGAGATGGGCCAGAAATAAATTTAATTAATAAATAAAAGCCAAGCAAAACAAAAGAAAACAAAAGCAAAAAGTGGGCTTCTCAGTCACTCTGTCCCCAAAGCCTTGGTGAATAACCAAGTCTTCAACAAACTCCCTTGAGATGAGATGGGCAGCAAATAAATAAAATAAGTAAACTTTTTAAAATTTTATGATGACTATGATCATGATTTATCACTAATGGCTTTTATGTACAATGAGAGCGTATGCACCGAAGACAAATTCCTTATGTGTCTGATCACACTTGCCCATAAACTATTCTATTCTATTCTATTCTATTCTATTCTATTCTATTCTATTCTATTCTATCCTATCCTATCCTATCCTATCCTATCCTATCCTATCCTATCCTATCCTATTCTATTCTATTCTATTCTATTCTCTCTACTACGCTACCCTACCCTACCCTACCCTACTCTACTCTACTCTACTCTAAACAAATAAATGACATAAGTCTGGGAGTTGCATACATCCGTGCAGGAAGGTTTGAGATTGGATGATAATTGGCCAGGAACATGGTGTCCGTTTTCTTTCTTTCACTACATGTAGCTCCTTCAAGGTTCACCATTCCCTCCCTCAAGGATCATGATACCCCCACTCAAGATCACCTGGGCAGCGTTAACCATCTAGGATCTAACAGGCAGATGGCTGCCTCCATAGACACTCTCTCCATTTGCATAAGAGTCACAGAATTTGGAATTTTAAATTTTTGGGTTTTTAACGAATCTTGGCCGTAAATGTAATAATTTTTAATAATTTTTAAATTTAATTGGGATTTGTATTGTGTTTTTACTTGGCTGTGCACTGCCCCGAGTCCTTCGAGAGAGGGGCAGTATAGAAATAAAATTATCTATCTATCTATCTATCTACCATCTATCTACCTATCTACCTATCTATCTAATCAAAGTCACTCCCCAGGGACCTCAACTTAGCCAGGCAGCCAAGGGACCCTCTGACTGCAAGTTGAGGGACCATCAGACAAATAACAAGATATTCCTGATAGTGGTCTGTCAGTCCTGAGGCTCTTTCCTCCACAGCAATGACCAGAGCTTTGAACAGAGCATCAAGTGGCCACTGATAGATGCAAAAAATAGAAACAACATTTTGTTGTCCTGATGTAATCCCTAATGTGGGTTTTATCTATGCTTGATTGGCTTCCTCCAGTGGGGCTCCAGGTATCTTTTCTTCCCTTCATTTCCTGGAGCTCCTCAGAAAATGGAGGGTTTTGTTCCTGTCTTCTCCTTAAATACATTTTTGACCGAGCTTGGCTTGCAAACTTCTCTCTCAGTATTCTGCCTGAGATCATGAAGTCGTTCCATTTCACAGGAACGGATTTTCTAATGTCCCCTTGATCTAACTATCATGGTCAGTGTATTGCCAAGATTATTGCTCATTTCTTTCTTCTGCTGAATGTAAGGTTTCATGGGAATCCAGTCATGTTTTTTCTTTCCATACCTTTCCAGGGTCCGGTTGGCTTTCCAGGTGATCCAGGCCCCCCAGGTGAACCTGGTCCAGCTGTAAGTACCAAGATGGAAAACAGAGACATCATTTCTTTCTCAAACGTGTCTAAGAATTTTCACCAGAAGAAAATTCTGGGGAGCTGCTCTCCAGATCTTTCGGAAATATTTCAGTTTGGATTGAAATAGGGAATTTGGACATTTAAAATGGTGTATTTCCCCTTAAGATTTCAAATATATATTTCTAAGGCACATATATATGTTTTTTTACTTTTATAGCCTACTTATTAATTTTCTGATAAGCAAAGAGTGCAGAGAAGAGCTATGAAGATGATGAGGGGACTGGAGGCTAAAACATACAATGAAGGGTTGCAGGAACCGGGCATGGCTAGTCTAGGGAAGAGAAGGACCAGGGGAGACAGGATAGCATCTTCCAATATTTTGAGGGGCTGCCACAGAGAGGAGGAAGGGGGTCAAGCTATTTTCCAAAGCACCCGAAGGCCAGACAAGGAATAATGGACGGAAACTGATCAAGGAGAGATTCAACCTGGAAATAAGGAGGAATTTCCTGACAGTGAGAACAATCAACTCATGGTACAGAAATTTTTAATCAAGGGGGAATTTTGACCTTTTGAAATCTGGATCTTACATTGAACTCGTTAGAAATGTGCTCCACATTTCATTAAGAATATTAATATATTCATCATGTATTACAAGAGCCAGTTTGGTGCTATGGCATGAGGTAGAGCATGAGACCTTGGGTTTTAACCCTGCCCTAAGCATGAAGCAGCTGGGGAGGGGGGAGGTTGAGCCAGCCCCTCTTTCTCAGCCCCAAGAAGAAACAAGCAACAGCAAACCACTTCTGAAATTTTTCCAAGAAAATTATAGGGCCTAGTCTAGGTAGACACAAGGAGCCAACACTGACTCAAAGCCACACAAATATATTAAAATGTAATAAATTATATATAAGATATCTACAGTTCCTGTGTCACCTCTTGCATTTAGCCATTAATAACTTCCTTTTTATTAGGAAATTCCTCAGGAATGTGCCCTTCAAAAGGCATGAAATAGTAATGGGAAAGTAAAGAATTCCTTTTCTATTTTCTTCTAGGGTCAGGATGGCCCAACAGGTGATAAGGGTGATGATGGGGAACCTGGCCAAACAGTAAGTACCCTGACTGGATGCAGATGGCATGTATTCCTTAGGGGCAAAGGATGCCTCTCTTCATTTAGTACCAAAAATACGATACGGATGAGTTAGCAACTGAGTAGAGATGGCCACCAAGAGAGAGCTAAGGACTGGTAGGGAGCCATTAGACAGAATCTGGGATCAATGGGTGTTTCCAGAATGTGTCAGCCTAGAAGTCTTTATTTGGAGGAAAGCCCATCCCGAGGCTAAGCACCCCTTTCTTCTTATTTTAAAAATGTCCTGGATGGTACTCCTCGTGCTTCTCTGCAGAAGACAGTTTGGCACGGCTCTCTCTTTCCACAAGTGTGGAAATAGCAAATTCCTGGTGCAATTTTTTTTACTACTGGTTCTGTGGGCGTGGCTTGGTGGGCATGGTGTGGCTTGGTGGGCATGGTATGGCTTGGTGGGTGTGGCTTGGTGGGCATGGCAGGGGAAGGATACTGCAAAATCTCCATTCCCACCCCACTCCAGGGGAAGGATGCTGCAAAATCCCCATTCCCTCCCCACTCTGGGGCCAGCCAGAGGTGGTATTTGCCGGTTCTACAAACTATTCAAAATTTCCGCTACCGGTTTCCAGAACCTGTCAGAATCTGCTGAATAGCATCCCTGCCTATGAGACAGAAAGATATTCAAGGATGCTCTTTTGAGCTTGTGATCCCAAAACCTCATTAAAGGACACTGTCAGGCTTCTCCCAATTTGTGCATTCAGGAAAGAAAGACCCTTGACTCCATTTGTAGTGAAAGGTATACTTTTACTGAAGCCAAGTGGTTACAGTGTAGCAAAGCCAGATCTGAGGATTCCCTGTGTGAACCCGGTAATTTTCCCTTGTCCAGGCCCTGTTTACCTGTGTCCTCAGGGTCACCTGAGTTAGTGCAAATGGTTCCTGTAGTCTGCAACATTTTTCCTCTGGAAATCCATTCCTACTCCCACCCCATTCCAAGGGTCTTCATCCCAAATTGTATAGCTAAACGTCTGTAGAGATTCTCCGTCATCCGGGTCATGGCTGTCCCAAAGGTGCTTTTTTCAGGAGGCAACTGGACTTTCTGGTTTTTTTCTTTTGAAGACATTTTGCTTCTCATCCAAGAAGCTTCTTCAGCTCTGACAGGATAGTGGGGAAGGGAAGGATTCATACTCCTTACAGACAGCTGGTTATTTTCATTAACAACTCCTGCTTAGCAACATAAATTTGGGATTCAGTTGAAGACCACCTGTAACCAAATCAGGATTTAGCCTGTCCCGTCAGTTCTTGTGTTAGAGCTCTAAGGATAAACATTGTTTTTTCTCTCTCCTTTTGTTCTCAGGGGTCCCCTGGTCCAACCGGAGAGCCGGGTCCTTCTGGCCCTCCAGGCAAGAGAGTAAGTTGCCTTTTCAGTCTTTCATCTCCCAGTTTTTAGCCAAACATCTCAGAAAATGTCACTGACCCCTCAGCATTAAAGAGGGCGCAGCCGAATGGATGGGTGTCATGATGAAGAGAGGGGGTCAACGCTGTCCCTGCCTCTGCAGGGTGGGTTGGTGTGTGGATGCACGAATCTTATAAACAATTCATCGCAGACCAATTTCTGCAAGTCTGCAAAGAAAACAGCAGCAGGAACATCAGAGGTGGCAATTATTGAAAATATAATGTATCACCATAACAACAAATCTCTGACATATTTGGAAAGCCTGGCATGAATAAAGGCAGATTCTATGTTGCTCTCAGGAAGAAAAGATTATCGTTCTTGCCCTAACAACCTGTTAGTTTGCATCCCGTTTGCAGAACAGGAAAGCCAGGATAAGAACAGCTGTTAGATGCTTTGGAGAAGGCACATCCCCACCAGAAACAGGGTGTGGTCTTCCAGATTTTTCTGGCTCTCCTCCAGCCAGATTTCAAATATCCCATAGCTACCATTTCAAGGTTATATATTTGCTCTGTGGGTAAAATCATCCGTTGTTTGCTTTGAAACTTGTTTCCACTTAAGAAGAAGGTTAGATGCAAGTAAAAGAAATAAAGAAGCCCCATCACTGGAGATTTTTAAGTCTTTAGAAAGACTGGACAACCATTTGTCCCGAATGGTCCAGGTTCTCCTGGCTGAGCAAGATGTTGGATTAGAAGACCTCCGAGGTCCCTTCGAACTCTGTTGCTCTGTATTCAAAAAGCAATTATGGATTTGTTATCTGAGGGAATCTCAGACAACTAATGACATTTAATTAAAGGAAAATATTGTTTTAACAACAAAAATGTTGGATAAAAAATATTCATGAAAGATAAAAGAGTTTTTTTTTTTTTAAATGACCAAATATCTGAAGAGCCAGCATCTTGGTTGATGCTGCAGATGGGTGTTGGGGCTTCCTTCGGTCAAACTGTTGTTAGATATGGCGGGAGGTTCATAAGAGGGGAAGTTGCTATGACCATCAGGGTTTAATCTCACTGCACCGTGTCTCCCAATCTTTTTAGGGGCCACCTGGACCAGCAGGACCTGAAGGCCGTCAAGGAGAGAAAGGTGCCAAGGTAAAAAAAACAAAAACACTGAGCTGCCACCAGACAAGGCAGCATTTCTGGTTTCAGCCATGTTCTCCATGTAACGTCTTGCTTCTCTTTAGGGTGAATCTGGATTGGAAGGACCTCCTGGGAAGACAGGACCTGTTGGTCCTCAGGGGCCTCCAGGAAAGCCAGGTCCAGATGGACTTCGGGGAATACCTGGCCCAGTGGTAAGTGTTGGCCAACCAAGATCAATTCCATCTCTAGGAGAGCACTGGTCCCATTAAAAACCAGTGGGGGGTATAGTTAGGGGTTATAGTATTATAAAATGTGATTTTGATTTTGATTTCATCTTGAGGAAGTCATGGGGGGAGGGGAGGGTTAGGGAGGGTTTGGGGGGGGGAACCGGGGGGAAAATGTATTTGTAAAACTTTTTAAATTAAAAAAAAAAAAACAAAAAAAAACCCCAAAACCATGTTAGTCGGGGCTACTTACTACAGGATGCGGTGGCTCAGTGGCTAAGACGCTGAGCTTGTCGATCAGAAGGTCGGCAGTTCAGGGGTTTGAATCCCTAGTGTGGAATATGTGTAGAGGCAAACTAGAGTGTGTTTTTTTCTAATGCCCGACAAGGAAAGGGGCATTGCAGCCAATCCTAACAATCCTAGCAAACTTCAGTAGCACTCAAGTAGAGAGGTGACTTGCCATCTGCTTCAGTTGACCCAATTCTGGATGATATTTCCAGCATTTTCAAGGGAATAAAAAATCCAGTACAGGTAGTCCTCCACTTACAAAAGTTCACTTAGTGAACATTTGAAGTTAAAATGGCACTAGGGAGAAAAAAGTGACTTACAACAGTTTTTCACAGTTACGAATGTTTCAGCAGCCCAGGGTCACGTCATTTACATTTGGATGCTTGACAACTGGCTCCCATTGATGATGCTCGCAGGGCCCCGCGGTCACGTGATCAGCCTCTGCAACCTTCTGAAAAGCCATGTCAATGGGGGAAGCCAGATTCACTTAACAATCGGGTTTCTAACTTAACAACTGCAATGATTCACTTAAGAACTGTGGCAGGAAAAGTTGTAAAATGGGGCAAAACTCACTTAACAAATGTCTCCCTTAGCAACATAAATTTTGGGCTCAGTTATGTTTGTAAGTTGAGCAATATCTGTATCACAAACATCCAGACCAACCAGTGTCCTTCCCCATGAAGACTGGCTGGTTTTCTTCATTGGAACTTAAAGCCTGCAACATCAGACCAGAAGTATGAGAGATGGAAACCTAGAACTAGATTTGGTGCAAATGATACGATGATCTGGGGGGCGGGGGAGGCTGGAAGGCCCAAGACCTTGGGCAGACATTTCCCTCTTCCTTCTGAGAAGAAAAGCGTCCATTCTGACATACGTAAAATTAGTTAGGGTTATGATATTAGGCTGTGATATCATCCCTCCGCTATCAGTTTGGAGCTGCTGTCAAGGTTTTTAGAATGATGGATACAGATATGACAACTGAAGACATGTATCCATGCAAGATTAATTGGAGTTTAGTCCATGGAAGCTGAGGCCAGCCTGTATTTGTTGGCATGAAAGGTGCCACAAGTGTGTTTGTTGACTTGTGATGGATGTTAATCTTATTAAAGTGGCGCCACTGACTGAGAGCAGCCTCCCCAGAGACCTGACCAAAGGCTCTTGTCAAGACATCGGATAACTGCAACTGAGTGATTGAATAGATTTTGTTCCAAATCACTTAATAAACTAAAAATCAAGGCATCCTGGTTTATGGTATGGGTCAAAGCTCACCAGCTGGTTGAGAAGAGTGGAGTGGGGGCACTCTTCAATAGTTTGCACGGAGAGCAGAAAGAGAGTTGATAGAAAAGGAATCTGGGTCTTCTTGAGAAGCAAACATGTTTCAGATGGTTTTCAGTCATCAGCACAAATTAGTCAAACCAAAAAGCTGCAGGATCCATGGACCGCAAGAATCTTCAGATGGGATTTTTTCCCGTCTCTCTCTGATGTCTGGATGCTGGAAAGCCTTGAGAGGAGATGCCTTCATGGAAGGGAAGGGAAGGGAAGGGAAGGGAAGGGAAGGGAAGGGAAGGGAAGGGAAGGGAAGGGAAGGGAAGGGAGGAGAGGAGAGGAGAGGAGAGGAGAGGAGAGTTGGAAGGGACCTTGGAGGTCTTCTAGTCCAACCTCCTACTCAGGCAGGAAACCCTATACCATTTCAGACAAATGGTTATCCAATTTCTTCTTAAAAACTTCCAGTGTTGGAGCATTTACAACTTCTGGAGGCAAGCTGTTCCACTGATTAATTGTCAGGGAATTTCTCCTTAGTTCTAAGTTGCTTCTCTCCTTGATTAATTTCCACCCATTGCTTCTTGTCCTGCCCTCAGGTGCTTTGGAGAATAGCTTGACTCCCTCTTCTTTGTGGCAGCTCCTGAGATATTGGAAGACTGCTATCATGTCTCCCCTAGTCCTTCTTTTCATCAAACTAGACATACCCAGTTCCTGCAAACGTTCTTTATATCTTTTAGCCTCCAGTCTTGTTCTCTTCTTTTGGCCTTATTGATGCCTTATTTTATATTTTATGAGGCCTTAGTTTGGCCTTACTCTTCCTTTCTCTCTGAAGGTCCTCTCTCACTGGTCCTTCAGAACTTTTCATTTTGCTGGTTCCAGAAAAACGCCAGTTGATATAATAAGGTTTGTGACTCGATCGGTGGAGTTGGCCACTGCAGCAGATTCGAGGAGATGAGATTCTGAAGCCCGGCTTCCAGAAAAGCTCCACGTAATGGGGTCTGTGACACCATTCCCAGACTTTGCTACTGCAGCAAATTCTAGGAGATGGGTTTTTGAGGGTGAATCCCAGGAAGCAGAGCGCCCTTCAACTACCTGGGAGGGAAATCAGAATTCTATCAGGCCTGTAAATGTGTACCCTGGTGGAGGTTAAGGGCAGGCTGAATATTACTCAGCAATATTCCTCTAGATAGTCTGGACTAGGAATGCTAAACCCACAGACTATTTCCCCTTCATGTCACTTCCACTACTTCATCCATAGTTATGTGTTTAGATTTTACATCTGGTCAAAACAGGTAGCCCTCAACTTACAATTATTTATTTAAACGACTTATGTTTATGCTATGTTATGCCATCAGTTATGATGGCACCGAAAAAGAGACAATAGAATAGAATAGAATTGTTTTTATGTTTTGTTTTTGTTTTAAAATAAAAAAATGTTTAAAAAAGAATAGGATGGAATAGAATAGAATAGAATAGAATAGAATAGAATAGAATAGAATAGAATAGAACAGAACAGAACAAGATAGAACAGAACAGAACAAGATAGAATAGAATAGAATAGAATAGAATAGAATAGAATAGAATAGAATAGAGCAGAGCAGAGCAGAACAGAACAAGAAACAGAATGGAATGGAATGGAATGGAATGGAATGGAATGGAATGGAATGGAATGGAATGGAGGAGAGGAGAAGAGAGGAGAAGAGAGGAGAAGAGAAGAGAAGAGAAGAGAAGAGAAGAGAAGAGAAGAGAAGAGAAGAGAAGAGAAGAGAAGAGTTGGAAGGAATAGAATAGAATAGAACAGAACAGAACAGAACAGAACAGAATAGAATAGAGCTGGAAGGGACCTTGGAGGTCTTCTAGTCCAGCCCCCTGCTCAAGCAGGAGAACCTATATCATTTCAGACAAGTGGCTGTCCAGGCTCTTCTTAAAAACCTCCAGTGATGGAGCACCTACGATTTATATGGCAAGCTGTTCCACTGGTTAATTCTCCTCACTGTTAGGAAGTTTTGCCTTAATTCCAGGTTGCTTCTTCTTTGATCAGTTTCCAACCATTGTTTCTTGTCCTGCCCTCTGGTGCTTTGGAGAATAATCTGACCCCCTCTTCTTTGTGGCAGCCCCTCAGCCCCTAACTACTGGAATATTGCTATCATGTCACCCCTAATTCTTCTTTTCTTTAGACTAGCCAGACCCAAATCCTGCAGTTGTTCTTCATATGGTTTAGTCTCCAGGCCTTTGAACATCTTAGTTGCTCTTCTCTGAATTTTTTCCAAAGTCTCAACATCTTTTTTGTAGTATGGTAACCAAAACTGATTGCAGTATTCCAGGTGTGCCCTTACTAGGATAAGACTCACAATTTACAAAGACTTAAAGTCACAACTGTTATAGCATCCCCACGGTCACATGACTGGGCACTTGGCAACTGGCATGTATTTACAGCTGTTGCAATATTACAGGATCAGGTCATCCCCATTACAGCCTTCCTTGCTGGCTTCCAACGAGCAAAGTCCTTGGGGGAAGCTGAATTGATGTAATAATTGTTAACTCATTTGGTCAATAACATCGAGATTCCCTTCATCAGTTAATGACTGCAGGAAAAAAGGGCCCATAACTGGGTGAGACTCACTTAACAACTGCATCGCTTAGTGACAAACGTTCGGGTTCCAATTGTTGTAAGTCAAGGACTACCCATAGCGCTTTTAGACGGAAGAGTAGTGGCATCCTGCTGCTCCCCTGGCAGGCCCTCCATCCCTTTTTCCCAGAGAAAGGAAATGCACCTGGTGGGAAACAGCATGGAGCTTGTGGGGGACAGTCAATACTGTATTAATCCTGGTGATGAGGGCTACCACCTTCTTTGAAACAAATATGTGGGGTAGAAATTTAACCTAAAAACGCCACTCTCCATGCCTTGCTTGATTCTTCTAAAATGTGGGAGATGTACGAGTATCTCCCACCTTAGTTATGAGTTTCTCCTACTAACCCAGAATGTACCATAACAGCCAAACGTGTCCATTGTTTTCTAGGGCGAGCAAGGGCTTCCAGGTTCACCTGGCCCAGATGGACCTCCTGGCCCGATGGTATGTCTTGACATTTTGGGAATTGTGCTTTACCTGCCTTGGGGCTGAAAGCAAAGGTCGGCCCCATCCCAGCCCCCACCCCTTCAGCTTTCCTGGTTCAAGCACGAAGATCTGCGTCTCAATGGGGGTGGCAGGATGGGGTGTGTGGCTGCATCCCCAGTTCCAGAGCAGTCTCTTTCCAATCCCTCCCTCCCAAAAGATCTTATGTCCTTACCTTTATATAGTTCCCATTGGATGTAGCTAGAGGGCAGTTTAAGTGACCACGCTTTAGCAGTCTGAAAAATGAAGACTCAAAATTAGAATTGTGTTAACGTCGGTCCAAATTCACTTTTCCTTTCCCAAATTAATTTGGCTCCTGTAAATCTAAAAAAAACCAAAGTGGCTGAACAAGATGCCTGATTTTTAGTACCCATCTTCTCATTCTCTTCAAAGGGTCCACCTGGTTTACCTGGCCTGAAAGGGGATTCGGGTCCAAAGGGAGAAAAGGTGAGTTTTCAGCATTAAGATTTGGGTGCGGTCCAGAATCAAGGCAAAAAGTAACCTCCAAACAAGCCGGTAAATTTGAAGCACCTGGCTTAACTCTTAATTCTGGGAAGAGAATTCCTGAAGCCAGCTGGGAATTGCAGTTCTTGGCCACGGCTGGCTTCTCTCATCCAGGCACAAAGAGCCTTTGCAATGCGGCCTTTGCCTTTTCTAGGGTCATCCTGGACTGATTGGTCTCATTGGGCCTCCCGGTGAGCAAGGAGAAAAGGGAGACCGGGGACTGCCAGGACCTCAAGGAGGATCGGGGCCTAAAGGAGAACAGGTAGACCATCAAGAGCATTGCTGCAAAATCCCTTAGTTCTTATTGATTGCCAAATCTTAAGATCCCCCCTCCCCCTGGGTGAGGATGGGTCTGAAGCTTCCGAATTGGAAAGAACTCCTCCACTGAAGCTGCGGATTAAGGAAGCATTGCAAGCACTGATTTTCTTCTTTCTCTCCTTCCTTCCTCAAGGGTATTCAAGGTCCATCTGGCCCTCTTGGCCCACCTGGTCCTCCAGGGTTGTCGGTGAGTAGCAAAGAGGCAGGGACTTCAGTCTATTAAATGAACACGTGGTTCCCCCCTCCCCATATAATAGCCATAGCCCTTAGACTTATATACCGCTTCTCAGTGCTTTACTGCCCTCTCTAGGCAGTTTACAGAGTCAGCCTCTTGCCCCCAACAATCTGGGTCCTCATTTTACTGACCTCGGAAGGACGGAAGGCTGAGTCAACCTTGAGCTAGTGAGAATCGAACTGCTGGCAGTCGGCAGAGTTAACCTGCAATACTGCATTCTAAGTCACTGTGCCATCACAGCAGATAGATAGATAGATAGATAGATAGATAGATAGATAGATAGATAGATAGATAGATAGATAGATAGAAAGAAAGAAAGAAAGAAAGAAAGAAAGAAAGATAGATAGATAGATAGATAGATAGATACCACTTCACTGTGCTTTATAGCCCTCGGTAAATGGTTTACAGAGTCAGCCTCTTGCCCCCAACAATCTGGGTCCTCATTTTACCGACCTTGGAAGGATGGAAGGCTAAGTCAACCTTGAGCTGGTGAGATTCAAACTTCTGACAGCCGGCGGTCAGCAGAAGTAGCCTGCAGTACTGCAGAATAATAGAACATAATTTGACATTTCAGTGATTTCAGAAAGATAATTATGTTTATTCTGAAGTATAATAAGAATTGTGAGTGTACAAAAAAACCGGCTGTTTCAGCCTCAGACTGACGTGCTGAACCCATTAATTAGTAGACAACTTGTGACAATCTTCGTTCTGCTAATCAGCACCGGCCTGGGGTCTGGGCTACTTAGTTATTTTTAATGGGCGCTTTGCTAACAAGCTCTTCTGTCTTTCAACTAGGGGCCCCCCGGACCCAAAGGTGCTAAAGGATCTTCCGTAAGTACAAGTATCAAATCCATCACAGGAGGAAAATTGTTTTATTGCTATTAATCGTAGTATTGCAGTCCACATGGTCCCGTGGGGAGGGGGGGAGGGGAGCGAAGCTCTTTGTCCCTTTCCTGTCGGTTGAGCTTCCTTCATGTCTTTGTCCCTCCCATCATCCACATTTGATTTGATCCACATCCCTTTGAGTACTCTTGAGATGATGTGATATCATCCCCTAGAGCAGGGGTGTCAAACTGGATTTCTCAGCAGGCTGGGAGGGCGGGGTGGGGCGGGGGGGGAGAGACAGGACGGATACCTCCTGCAGCACCCTGCTGCCCAAAACAGGGTGTGGGTGGCCTGCGCGCAGCCCTCCTCCCCGCACCTCGTTTTTGGCCTCCATGGCCTCCAGCAAGACTCTGCCGGCCAAAAACAGGCTGTGCAGAGGCCCCGCGAGGCTGCCGGGGAGCCGCTCGCAGCCTGTTTTGGCCGGCAGAGGCACCGCAGGCTAGTCCTTTGATATTTTCAGGGCAGGATTTAAGTACCACACAGGCCGGATCCAGCCCACAGGCCTTGAGTTTAACACCTCTGCCCTAGAGGAATGAATAATGATGTTCATGTTTCCTCTTGCTACCCTGAGAAAGAAAGGACCCTGGGAAAGAAAGGAAAAGTAGCCCTAACACAGAGCATAGGGGCAGAAGACAGGGGGCTTGGGGTGGTGGTGGTCTGTGAGCACTAGGGAGACTGTCCTTCTGCATCTCTTCTTCCACCGAATTTCCTTGGGAGAAAAGTCACAGGTGAGAGGATGAGTCCCTGATTGCTCCCCACGGAGACTTGCCCATTACTGGGCCAGGAGTTGTAGCCTTTGTTTAACCCTTTTACTGCTGCCCAGAAGGGAATGCGGAGGTATAGGAAGGGGGAATTGGGTGCCCCTCCCTGGTCCAAGAAAACTGTAGAGGTTGGGAGGAACTGAGCTAGTCAAGCTCAACAGAGGAGACTGTTCCATGGAGATTGTCAACTGTCCCACTCAGTCATTCTGGCTCTTTGCTAGATGATTGAGTGGGACGGTTGAAATCTCCGTGGAATATACTCTTCCTTTAAGACTTCTGGCCATTTATTTTGCCAAGAGTATACTTTACTGAAGCTTAAATGGTTACAGAAGTAGCGTAAGCTGAATCTGAGGTTTTCTTGTGCAAACAACACAAAGGAAAGGAAAGTCCCACCCCCCCCACCCACCCCCCGCCATCTCCGTCTCCCAGTTATCTGCAATGGTCCAATCAGGTGCTTGTATATCATTCAGGAAACAGGTAACAGGTGCTCAGTTCCCAGCTCCGCATATCATCAATGACCTTGGCTTCCATTTCCTACTTTCTTCACATTCCAATCCTCCCTTCCTGGCTGTCAGCTCATGAAGCTTGGTTAGGTGAGATGCAGCCATGGCAGAGATGTTCAGAGGCCCCTGCAGGTTGCAATTCTCACCTTGCAATTTCCACTTGGGTTTCAAGGAGACAACCTCTTGCTTCTTGAGCCAACCTCTCTTCCACGTTTGTCTTCTTTTTTTTTTTTTAATTTGATTTATATGCCGCCCTTCTCCGGAGACTCAGGGCGGCTTACAATGCGTTAAGCAATAGCCTTCATTCTTTTTGTATATTTATACAAAGTCAGCTTATTGCCCCCACAATCTGGGTCCTCATTTCACCTACCTTAGAAAGGATGGAAGGCTGAGTCAACCTTGAGCCTTGGAGAGATTCGAACCAGCAGAAATTGCAGGCAGCTGTGTTAATAACAGGGTGCATAGACCACTGTACTATCAAGGCTCTTGAAACCCACAAGGAAACCCACAAGGAAATTGTAAGGTGAGAAATGCTGTGGCATCTCCTTGACTGGCCGTGTCTTTTCTGCTTCTCCTTCTTCCCAGGGGCCAACAGGTCCGAAGGGCGAAACTGGTCATCCCGGCCTACCAGGACCTCCTGTAAGTGCTGCGGCTAAGATGTTTTCCAGGTTGTCACAAGTTTGAGTCTGCTTCTCTGGTGTGGCATCGCTCAAGCCAAGTTCCTGTTCTTCTCCCATCATCCAGGGTCCTCCAGGAGAGGTAATCCAACCTCTTCCCATCCAGTCCTCCAAGCGGACTCGGAGAAACATCGATGCCAGCCAACTGATGGATGATGTCAATTCAGACAATTATGTGGACTATGCTGATGGCATGGAGGAGATCTTTGGCTCATTGAACTCTCTGAAACTGGAAATCGAGCAGATGAAACACCCCTTGGGCACCCAGCTCAACCCAGCTCGGACTTGCAAAGACCTGCAGCTTTGTCACCCGGACTTCCCAGATGGTAGGCAGGGGAGAGGGAATAGAAAAGGGCAGTTGATCCTCTTTTCAAATGTTCATAGATATCCAATTCTGTCCCATTGATCAGACTGGTTAGGTCCAAGATTTCAATCTAATGTTAAAAAGTTGTGTAAATATCATGGTTGGCATGACAGTTAATCCAGGTGGGCTCCAGATTTTAATTCTAGAGCTCCATAGGGCTCCCATCCTGACTGGCTTTAAAACTCAGAGTCAACTGGAATCAGGCAGCACCCAAGTTTAGATAGATAGATAGATAGATAGATAGATAGATAGATAGATAGATAGATAGATAGATAGAGACAGACAGATGTGTAGGTGTAGGTAGAGGTAGATAGATGTGCTGGAGCTGGCTTGTACTGGTTTGCAAGAGACAATTGTTACATCTTCTGGAGATTTGCAGATTATCAGGGAGAAGAGCTGACACACCAACAGTGTTTGTTTATTTATTTATTTATTGGTTCGATTTATATCCTTCTCTGGAGACTCAGGGTGGCTTACAATGCGTTAAGCAATAGCCTTCATACTTTTGTATATACCTGCTTAGTAGGGCTTTCGGCCCCCCCAAGCGGTGTTCTTTTTATACAAAGTCAGCTTATTGCCCCCACAATCCGGATCCTCATTTTACCTACCTCGAAAGGATGGAAGGCTGAGTCAACCTTGAGCCTGGTGAGATTTGAACTTGCAGTAATTGCAGGCAGCTGGTGCTACTTAACAGCACTTTAGTCTGCTGCGCCACCAAGGTTTGACATCATAACAGTGTTATTGCTTACAGATGTCTCATTACCCAACTAGGGAACACCATCAGTGCAAGTGGTGTCAGAGGTTTAGTTTTATACAGTATTCAATTATATACAGTTTGAGTGGTGTGGTGGCCTAGCGGTGGAGCTCTCGCCTCACAATCAGGAGGCTGTGAGTTTAATCCTAGGTAGAGGCAGATATTTCTCTCTCTGGGCACAATGAGATTATATCTGCTGAACAAAACTCCGCATTGGCAACAGGAAGGGCATCCGGCCATTAAAACACTCTGCTAGCTCCATTCAGTTGCCCAGACTCCACCCCAGAAGGGATTAAAAGAAGATGATTCAATTATACATGGTTCAGCCTGAATATTGGAAACCCATATGAGTGTCAAACACTTCAGAAAGCACACAAGTGGGATAAATTTACATGGAGGCAATCCTCCAATTATTCTTTCTGCATGAATGCCCACAGCAACATCCACTGCCCAGCAAGGCCAGACACTGGGTGGCTGGATGGAAAACAGCTCAACAAAGTGGCCAGACAGGAATCAAGACTGGGCAAGCAATCAGACAGAAAACAATGCCCTAAAATCAAGAAACTACCAGAGAGAAAATCACACCCTCATCAATACTGGCAGGGGTAACAATTGTGTATGAACAAGGAGCAAACCCCACACTCACCAGCACTGATGACATAGCTTGGTCAGGTAACAAAATGTCTCCAAGCAAACAGCCAAGCTCAGTGAGCCCCAAGGAGCTTCTATTGGAAGCTACTCTTCATATTTGTATTTTAAATTGAAAACACTCTTTTTTTTAAAAGAAGAAAGGTAGATTGAGAAATAACATGCATTTCAGAAGCAGAGGAAGTTTGAGCAATTCCTGCTGAAAGACAGAAGCGATGTTTTTCAGTGATGGGACCAGCTCTGGAACGATCTCTCGGTGTCTCTGGAAAAAGCTGGAGTTTTTCTGAAGGGCTTTTGAAGCCGATGCCAAAGTTCGTGTTTGGGCTTTATAATTTCTAGCTGTTGCTTTTCTCCCAACTCTAGGAGAATATTGGGTAGACCCGAATCAAGGCTGCCCCCGGGATTCCTTCAAAGTTTACTGTAATTTTACTGCTGGTGGGGAAACTTGCATCTTCCCAGATAAGAAGTCGGAGGGGGTAAGTAACTCTTTTTTGCTGTCCCTTTGGAAGATATTTTGCCAAATTGCTTTTATTTTGCTTTCAACGACATAGTTCCCATCAGGAAAAGATTGAAAAGAAGCGAGCAAAAGAGCAAAAGGCTCAGAGGCTCAGCCTATTCTCTAAAGAAAGAAGGCAGGAGTGGGTTCCTCTTACCTTCACTACCGGATTGGAACCGGTGGGCGCAGAGCGTCCGTGATGACATCCAGGCGGGTGGGCGGAGCCTCCTGAACCGGAAGAAACCCACCAGAACCCTGAGGGCAGGACAAGAAGAAATGGGTGGAAGCTTATCAAGGAGAGATTCAACCTAGAACTAAGGAGGAATTTCCTGACAGTGAAAACTGTCAATCAGCGGAACAGCTTGCCTCCAGAAGTTGTGGGTGCTCCATCACTGTAGTGTTTAAAGAAGAGATTGGACATCCACTTGTCTAGGATGGGATGAGAACTCAGGCCTTGGGCAGGGGTTGGACTAGAAGATCTCCAAGGTCCCTTCCATCTGTTCTGACCCGGCTCCCAAACACGGCAAACCCTCTGTAGTTAAATCAATGATTCCTTTATTAGGAGTGTCAGCAGCCCCTGCAAAAAAATCCCTCTCTCCCTCACAGCAGGCTAACAAGTCCATCTGGCAAGGTGATGAATAGTTGTCTGCCACATCTATTGATCTCCACCCCCTGCCTTTTATCCCCAGAGCTAGGGTGGAGCTTCCCTAGCAGCGATGGCTCTTCCTTCCCAAGGATCGGCCCATAGATTTCCACTACTCTCCTCTCCTCTGCCTTCTGTGCATCCATGCGTCAGGCACTGGACCCAGCTGTTCCTCCTCTTCCTCATCAGCCACTTCCAGACTTGGGGGTTGTTGACTCTCCATCTGAAGGCTGATGGACGGCCCAGGCTCTGGGTCTCTGTCTCTCTCTCTGACAGCTCCACTCCCTCTTCCCCCTCGGAACTCCCATGCTGCCTCATCTGATTTGGTTGCTGAGGGGCTGGCGGCCGACAGGCCACAACACCGTCCTTAATGATTTAATGATTCTATGAATTAGAGGCAGGGAAAAAAGAGCAAAGAAAATGAAATTGAACAAATCTACTTTACTTCAGCTGCAACCCTGTTCTTTCTCCATCCCTTTCCCTCCTTGCAAGCCATCCTTTCTTCTGACATGTCTGAACGCTCATTCAGGTGCTGCGTTTTGTCCTTTGAGCTTCTCATTTCTGCCTGGCACATCATTTAATGTTTCTCGTTTATTGATAGACGTCTACAACAACTTGCATTGTTAATAAGCTGCCAAAGAAGCTGAAATGTGACAATTTCTGCAGATTCATACATGCAAATGCATCATGTCATTTCCTCTGTACTAAATTATTGGTAGGTCAAGTGCATCATTAATTGGAGTGAAAAATATGGCGTTGGAAGTGAGAACAAGTGTCCTCCCTGTGGTTGTCGTCCATTCACACTTCCACTCCCTCTATGATGCCCGGTAATTAACAGATCACACATGGACATGTCTGAACATGTCTTTACAGTGACCACCCAATCTGCTTCCAGAGTGAGATCTAGCAAGCGGCCCAATGTGCTTGTGATTGTTCTTGGGGGGATGGGAAGAAGTCTAGGCCAAATCCATCTCCAGGTCAGAAGTTCCCTCCCCCATTTCATTGAAGAGGAAAACTAGAAACAAACTCTTGATCCTATTTTTTTCTATGTTATCAAGACAAAATCTACTTTAGAGTGTTGTAAGCGATGGGGTTTTTGCAAAATTAGAAATGGACGCAGAAGCTGCTGAGCAACATTGCTTTTAAAATGTTGCCCTTTTAAATGTGGCCACTGCTTTTTTTTTTTCTTTTCTTCAGAATATGATGACATTTCCAGGAAAGCTAGATTGATGTTAGTGGATGAAATCTGTGATACTGTGTAAAAATCAATGCAGAGGTTTTCAAACTGCCATACGCTTTTCTATTTCCAATTTTAGTGTTTTAAAATGTTCATAACTCTTGTTTTGGATCTAATGTAAAGAAATTTGCAGGAGGATGTGAAATATTAGTGTAGATTTCAGCAACTAAGTTCCTGAAGAAACTGGTGAGAAATAATATTCCCCTCCATCAGTGAATTGGAGCCAAACGGTGGCTAGCGAGAAGAATAGGAATTTAACTTCCCTTTTTCATAAAAAAAAATGGTCTTTCAGCTAGTCAAAAAGATAAGACCACTGCAAAATTAGGCAGGAAAAATCAAAGGTAAAAGTACAGATTAGGCAAGACCTGGTTACTCAAAACCAGAAACTGAGAGAGGGGCCTTCGAGTCCTAGTGGACCATCACTTAAACATAAACCAGCAACCAAAAAAGCTAATACAATCCTGGGTTGTAGTAAGAGAGGCACAGAATCAAGATCACGTGAAGTATTAGTACCACTTTATAAAACCTCCTAGTAAGACCACACCTGGAATACTGCAACCAATTTTGGTCAGCATACTACAAAGACTTTGGAAAAAGTTCAGAGAAGAGCAACTAAGGTGATTCAAGGCCTGGAGACTAAAACATATGAAAAACTGCTGCAGGATTTGGGTCTGGCTAGTCTAAAGAAAAGAAGAATTAAGTATTGGGCAATTCCTATTGTGGCTGAGGGCTAATCCTACCTTTGTTGGATCTAGGGTGAGGGTATTTGCTTATGAATAGAGCTATCTATCTCTTTATCTCCTAAGTGCTGACATCTGCTGTGGGCTATTAAGGAAGGTGGGGACTGCTTTCCAAGAGCATGTGTCTCCATTTCTGATCCAGGGAAACAATATTCTGCCTTTTTAATATTTCTCAAAATATTTCATTCTTCAAAGAGAGGGGCGGGTGCTAACCTTTTACATTTTTATTAGAGATCAAGTGTATTGCAGTAATGCATAGACAGAACTGAGATTTGCGTGCCAAAATCCCTGTGTTATATTTTCTCCTCCTTTCCCCTTCTTAACTTTCATTTCCCATCCAAAGGTAACCAAATAAAACCTTGCAGTTCAGTTCAGTTCAAGCTCTGGAATGCAGCTCCCTCCCTTTTCCAGATGGGTGACCTTGAAGCAGCTTCTCTAGTCAGCACAACACCTACTTTCGGTTCCCCAAACTTGTCCCCCTTCGCCCCCTTCTCTATAATTCACGGCAGAGTGTCAGCGCATACCAGGGAAGCACATGGAAGCATGAGGTAGCAGCTGACAATTGGATTTTTTCTGATTTTTGCCTACCGTGACTGACATAGTTCTCCTACTACAATATCTGGGACGCTTTGGAGATTCATTGATAGCAGGCGATTAAGCAAGCATGCAGGCTTTCAAGGAGGAGAGCGATTGTTGATTTTTGATCTGGCCCAGACTGTTGGGAATTGTTGGATGTCTTGGGTTTTAGCCATGGGGTCAACAGGGTAAAGACCTCTTGCTTACTGTGCAATGCTCTAAAATTGGATGGGCCTTAGATGCCTTTAGATGGCACTTCTCTCATCCATTATTGGCCGTGCTGGCTAGAACTCATGGAAACGGGATTCAACAACTTCTGGTGGCTCAGAGGCTGCCCTAAAATTCACCATTCCAAGTAATACACCTCAACAAACAGGACTCAGAGGCAAGCAAGTTCCTCAAATAATTGATTTTTTGGACATATCATATTGGCACAGTCTGGTGAAAACTGACTCTGAAGGTTCCCGCAGTTTTCACCTAATTAAAAGTAAAAGTTTTCCCCCTTTCCCAAACAATCAGTCACATGGTCCAATCAAGGTGCCGTCCGGTTGCCTGGTAACTTCACTCCTCTTTTCTCTGACCGCCTGTGGGAATGTCCTTGGTTCCCAGGAGAAAGTATTTTGTTTTGGCTACAAAATCCCAGCTATCTCTATTCCCCCCTCCCTCCCCCTCAGCTCCAGTGTGGCAACACTGAAGCTGACAAGATGACTTTGGTCAGGTCAGCTTCAGGGTTGACAGGCAGCCCCCCTTAATTGAAAAGGATTTCCTGCAAAGAAAAGAAACTGGAGAGAGGTTAGTCAAGGTTCAGCCTAATACAGCTTGGAACGCTGACAGTTGAGTTTTGACACCAGAACCATGAACATTTCTTGGCAATGTGAATAAAGACAATAGATGACTCCTGTGATTATAAAAGTGGCTTCTACATCTGGAGGGCCACCAGCTCCTCAATTGGAGATTTCAAAGCCAGGTGTGGCAATGGGTCACCATGAAATGAAGCGAGGAATAGGAGAGCACTAGGCTTCACAATTAGGGCAATATATTTGAACACACTAATAAGCATTCAGAGAAGCAGATCTCTCCTTGGAAGCAGAACTGTCTTCTTTGGCTTTTTAAAGAGGGGGGGGGGAGTCAACCCTCCCGCTTGCCAGGATGGCCTTAGCAGGCCCATTTCTTTCTTGGTTTCCTCCCCACCAACCGCCAACCATCCAGGCTCCGGGAAATAATATTGGCCTTCTGGGTGTTCTTTCAACAGTGTCAGAGGTTTGCATTGTCGGTGTTTTGCTTAAAAAGAAAGACTCAAGTGATTTCCGCGGGAACCTTTCATTCCAGAGTGTAACTCTCCTTTTTGTCTTGTCTCTGTCCTTCTCTTCCCCAACGTGCCTCTTCCACTGTTTTCAGGCTAGAATTACTTCATGGCCAAAGGAAACCCCGGGCTCCTGGTTCAGTGAATTCAAGCGCGGTAAACTGGTAAGAAGAACCCACACTCGGCTTTCTGTTTGGCTTTAACCCCTCTCATATTTTGCAGAGCAAAATGGCCCGTTGGCCCAAAGAGCAGCCAACCACCTGGTATAGTCGCTACAAGCGAGGGTCATTGGTAAGTGGTAAAGCTTCTGGCTCCCTCCGCCCTCCATCTGGAGCACGCCAGCCATGTCCGCTTTCCACGCCTGGCCCCAAACTAATTTCACTCTATATGCTGAACTAATGAGCAGCGCTAGAAGAGTCCAAGGATGGCCGAGGAGCAATTGCCGAGGGAGTTTGAAGGCTCCATTGGGGCCCTCACCACAACCGACGTCTCCTTGGCCTTTCTGAGGTGAAGCTGGTCCTTTGACCTGATCAGGAGATTCTTGTGGATACAAAAGACAGGACAGGACAGGACAGGGTTTGAATCAGAACTTGATTTAGAACTGGAATTCTGTCTTGGAGAATTCACAACTTATGAAAAAAAATTAAGAACATGAATATTCATGGAAATAATATATACATAAATGGTGTTATATTAATGAACTACTTTACAGAAACTATGTAAGAAGATGTAATTCTAAGAATTTCATATGAAAATATTTGTGTTTGGAGAAAAAATGCTCCAAAATACGCTGAAAACATTATATTTAAATTATTGAACTGGAAAATTGGAAGATTCTCAAAACGGAGAAAATGGAATGGAAACATTTTCAAAGTTAGAATAACTGAAGTAAACTGGTTAATTTTTTTTTTTTTAATTTGATTTATATGCTGCCCTTCTCCGGAGACTCGGGGCGGCTTACAATGTGCTCAGCAATAGTTTGCCTCCTTCTGCCGAAATTCATTCCCACTTGACACCTACTGGAATTCAACCTCAATTTCCAATTCACTTTTGAAGCCAACACAGATCTGAGTTACCAAGATCACAGGAACCTTTGGAAAATTTACCGCATAACCTGATGCCAAAGCTCAGAATGTTGCCCTGATTAGAGCAACAGAAGCACAAGGGGATCTTCCTTAACATTGGGAAGATGGTGGAATTGCGATGATAATCTCTTCAACGCTTGCCTTGAATGGTGGGCCATTGCTGAAGGACTGAAACATGAGGAGAAAACAAGGCCGTGTCTTTTTTGGGGTGGTGATTAAGAAAAGCCAAGAAGGTGACAAAAGATGTAGAATTCATTTCTCTCAGCTTTCTTTGTTCAGAAAAGAACTTTCCAGTCTGACAGTATCTGTGCAAGTTTTCTATAGTCTCAGAACATCAAAATAAGGAAAATGTAATGTAATGTTAGAATTCCATATTCCACAATTCCATATTCCAATATCTGGAAGGCTGGGGTACAAAACAGTTTTAGATGAAGTTAGGCGTGTAAAACGTCCTCTCTTTGTGAGGGAAATGTTGGAAAAACATTTGGAAGCATACTAAAGAAGATCCGTGCAAGATTCTGAAGATGTTGAAGTTCTGTCACAATTATTCCCAATGATATTCTTTGCCATGCTAGCAATTCCCTCTCGAGCAAAGGAATTCATGTATTAATTCTAAACAACAATAGTGACAGCTTTTGAGAACCTCTTGAAATAACCTTACAAAGTTTTCTCCGGCAGCCTTTTTTTAATTTTAATTTCTTTTAAAAAATACATCTTACTCTTCTGTCTGAAGTCAATGTCAACTGTGCACGGAGAGCTCCTGAGTGAGATGCACAAAAGCTTTTCCAGCTAGGCAGCACTGCCACTTCACAGAAAAGGCGGCTGTCACGTCTGTTTGTGTGTGTCAAGAGCTTCTTCCCTGCTCAAGGGAGCCCATGCATGTTCCCAGACTCACCACACTGTACTAACTGGAGAAGTCAGGTCCACTCTGGGTCTGGCTGGCCAACCCCACCGGTCTTGTGCAAATCATTTTGTTGTGGGGGAAGGGAAGGGTTTTGTTTGCAGCAGCTGGTTTTTGCTCATCCCCTCAAATGTTGCCCTCCCTCTTGTTTTCTTGCTCTTGTTATCTTGCTGGTCATTAGGATTGTTTCTTGAACTGGCAATGAGCCACCAGGAACTAAAAGATTTCCAAAGGCAACCGTACCACATTTGCTCATGCGGTGGGAATTCCAGATCTATCTGAGAAATTTTACCGTTCCTAAGAAAACTCTTACTAAATTCCTCTGATGTATTAGATGACAGAAATTGAAAATTAGTCTTAATATTCACCTTGGTTTATAGCAATAGCACTTAGACTTATATACCGCTTTTCAGTGCTTTACAGCCTTCTCTAAGTGGTTTACAGAGTCAGCCTCTTGCCCCCAACAATCCGGGTCCTCATTTTACCCACCTCGGAAAGATGGAAGGCTGAGTCAACCTTGAGCCTGGTGAGATTTGAACTGCAGGCAGCCGGCAGTCAGCAGAAGGAGCCTGCAGTACTGCACTCTAACCACTGGGCCACCGCGGCTCAATATATTGTTGTGATTACCCATTTAGCTTACCCGTTTAGATAATATTGCGTTTTGATTTGGAGAGCAGCTATGGATGGGGTCCCAGGGCCTTTAAAGGCCACCTGCAGCTCTGGATCTCAGATGGTGGATTTGGGGTTCCATCTCTCTCATGCTATTTTCCCCTCGCCTGGAGAGCTCCTTTTAGCATCTCAGAGGCTTCAGCGCCTGTTTGCGCTCACTCTGGTTTGGATGCCAGGTGGTTTCCATCATAAACGCTTCATCATGAGTCCTTGGAAGGGCCTGTTGCCCTGTTGGCTTGGCTTGAAGCATTCTTAAGGAGAGGTTGCCAACTAACAGATTTTTGGAGGTAAGATCTTGTTCCCTTGTTCACACACTGAATGATATAGGATTGATTAATGGGATGGCTTAACCTTCATGGTTCCAATTAGCATTTCTAAAATTCTAAAAAATTATTTATTTATGAAATCTATTTGCTGCCCTTCTCGTATCCAACGATTCTGAATGACTTACAGCTTTAAAGCATTAAAAACATTAAAATCCATCACTCATAGAAACACAGCTGATAAAATAATTAACAAATAAAATCATTAACAGCAGATGGCAAGGGAGGGAGCTGGACACACAAAGGGGGTGGGGGGAGATGGGATTAAGTTTTAATTAGTCCAACACCTCCAGTATGAAGCTCCAGTATGAAATATTAATTATTTCCATAATAAATGCAAATTAGGCACCATCTCCAAAAAGGGATTTTCAAATCTGTTAAATGTGGGTGCACTGGGGTTGTGTGCATGGCAGGGAGGGAGAGAAAAGGGTTTTCAGAAAGGCTAGCTTTTCATTAAAAAAAATTAATCAATTAATTTAATCGACTGGATAACTAAACATTGCTGATAAACATCAGTTTAATTTGCATATGTAATTCGAAGAAGTAGTTGAATCCTACACACACACACACACACATGTAATATTCCTTGAGGTAAAAATATGTAGTAAGATATTTGGAGATCTCTTAATCTCGTTCCAAATTCAGAGGATGAATTTAAAAGACGATGTCATAACAATTGACCTGGCATTTTGCCAATGGATTACTGCAATGACTTCCACATGGGACCTCTCCTTGAAGATGATCAGAGGTGCAGCTGGACCAGAAGGCAGCTGGGTAGAAATGCCTCAATATGTCCTCCTGTCACTACTGCTCGTACAGCTGCAGTTGCTTCCAGGCCCTGGTGTCACCGCTCAAGAGGTAGGACCTAGTTCTGAGGGACCCCCGTGGCTGATAGTTTCTGCCCATCCTAGAAGAACAGGCCGAGGAGATGTAATCCAGGCCCAGGAAGGAGGCCATCTCGGTTGCTGCAACTGGTACAGCCTCCTTCCAGGACTTGGCTCCTCTCCTGAGCATCAGAAGGTGCTAAAAAACTGGCTTTTCCCTGAGCCAAAAATGGGGTGGAGCCCCTCAGGAATTTTATCTGAAATTTCTTCCAGTGAAGTGTTCTGCCCAGAGTCTAATGGTGCTAGGCGGCCTCTGAAATTGAATGAATTATATGAGGGCTCTCCAACCTTGGCAACATTAAGACTTGTGGACTTCAACTCCCAGAATTCCTCAGCCTTTGCTGGCTGAGGAATTCTGGGAGTTGAAGTCCACAAGTCTTAAGGTTGCCAAGGTTGGAGACCCCTGAGTTAGATGGCCACTCACTCCTAATTGGAATAACTGGAAATAAGTTGCTTTTAGGGGATCATCTATCTGCATCAGAAGAATTTAGGAGATGATAAGATGAGTTAGTAAGAGTTAATAAGATTTTCATTTTTTTTTCAAAAGAGACCTGTTCAGCCTTGGAAGGAAGGAATTTATTTATTTATTTGTTTGTTTGTTTCAATTTCTATACCGCCCTTCTCCAATTAGGACTCAGGGCGGTGAACAGCCAAAGTAAAAAACAGGACATACAAAATTTAAAAACAGTTTAAAATAATTAAATATTTTGGCCGTAAAATTAAAACAACCCAATTTAAAATCAATTTAAAATTTAACTCAAGCCAGTTAGCTAGTTAGTTGAAATAAATAGGTTTTTAGGGCCCGACGAAAAATCCGGAGGTCTGTTATTGTATGTATCTCTGAGGGAATAAGCATAGAAGATCTTCCATCAGTCCATCCTCACTGGTGTAAATTCAGATTACATATGCTTTAAACAATGGAAGAATCAGTTGCCATCCGTAAATCTCTTGTGAACAGGTCCTGATCCAGGGTAATCCACTGTCATCTAGTTCCTGGTTGCTCTTTTAGCTTGTTGTCTAGCTTCTGCTTGCCTCAGTCAGTCATTTTGACCTCTCTCAAGACAATCATGGACAGGAGTCCAAGTAACTGGTTGGTAAAACTTTTGTTTCTTCTTATCAATTGTGTGTATGTGTGTGAAATTGACTGATTCTGAGCATGTGTGGACACGGTTCCATTCTCTTCTGGCCCACTCAGTCTTTTCCCACAATATCTAATGAGCACCAGGGTCTTCTCTGGAGGTTGTGTAACTTTGGCATGCAATGCCAAGATATAAAGTGAGCATCGGATGAATTGGGTAACCTAATCTCGGACACAAACACACAGATTTTCAGACAAATCCATGGAGGAAAAAATCCAAAATTCCAACGTGGCTGAGATGTCTACGGTTAACCCAACATTTCAAGTTCTTTAAACATCTTGAGTGTTTTCTGACTGTGGTCCTAATTCTTATGTGCCTACGTAATGATCCTTTTAATTCCACGCTTGGTTATTCTGCCAATTGAAGAGTTTTTAATTATTTCCTGAATAATTAAATCCTGAATGTTGTAGAAATGAGACCTATTTCTCATTTCTAGGATTTGCCCAGCCCGAAAATCAAATCCCGTTTATTTTTCAGAAACAATGGTGGTTGTGTGCTTCTTCAAACGTAACTGTAAAGAATTCTCTCTGACCATGCCTCAAGGGGTCCAAGAATACCGTGAAACACTTTGTGGCACTTGGGTGTAAACTTTCTGCCGGGTGGCTTCCCTCTCGCCTGCCCACCACGTCTTGCTTAGCCTACCTGGTCTGCTTCTTCCTTGTCTCCTTTTCCACTTCCCTTTAGCTCTCCTACGTGGATGCCGACAGCAACCCCATTGGAGTGGTACAGATGACCTTCCTGAGGCTCCTGAGTGCATCCGCGCACCAAAACGTCACCTACAACTGCTTCCAGTCCGTGGCGTGGCATGACGCCACCGTGGGCAACTACGAGAAGGCCATGCGCTTCCTGGGCTCCAACGACGAAGAGATGTCGTACGACAACAGTCCTTTCATCAGGGCGGTCTTCGACGGCTGTGCAGTGAGTAGTGATTGTGCAAAGGAGAGACTTTTAGTTGGGGGTGGGGGAGCAGGGGTTGGCTCACAGCCCTCTCAGGCAACCTCCTAGGCCTGTTATGGCGAACCTCTTTGGCACTGAGTGCCCAAACTGGAACGCGTGCTGGAGCACTGGAAACCCAAAGACCAGCTGGCCAGAGCTCATGCGTGCACCGGCCACCTGGTCTGTGGGTTTCTAGTCCTCCAGCGCACGCAAAGACCAGCTAGCTGGTGCGCATGCCAGAAACCAAAAGAGCAGCTGGCAACGGCGCACGTTCCCACAGAGAGGGCTCTGCGTGCCACCTCTGGCACACTGCCATCGGTTCACCATCACGGTCCTAGGCTGTTCGTGTTGACAGCGGAACCTCCTTTTCATGGGCGTGATTGAGAAGAGGAGGGCAAAAAATAAGAGGCAATAGATTATTTTTTGACTAATGTCTGAAAATAATTATTACTGCATATATTAGCTTATTGACAAAAAGAGTTTTAATTAAGTATAATATAATAATGCGTTTATTGTGGTCAGTGACCAGAATTAATTAAGTGTAACAATCGGTCCTGGATTTCTCAAGTAAAAGTCCGACTTTAAGCAGAGAATGTTACATTCTTCTTCCACTAATAGAGATTAGAGTGGTTTGAGTGGTTGAATGAATGATCCATTTAATTTGAGGGGAGAGGAAGTGGTGAGACCAGAAGCCTCTGCTGGGTACCTGTGCTAAGAAACCACAGGATCTCAGAAGAAAGCAAGGATTTTAGGTTTTCAGCTTCTTTAGATCAGGAATCAGAGACTGTGCTCTGAACAGCATCCTATACAAAGAGTGATGATTTTAGGTGCCCCTGAGCTTGTTTAGCCTAAAGAAGGGAAGATGAATGAGACACACAACGAGAGTCTTCCAATCCTTGAAAGCCACAGAGGGAGGGACTAAATCCCCGGAGCCAAGAGGTTTTACAGGGAGAGAACTAAAGTTGAGATCAGGAGGAATCTCCTGACTGTGAGAGAGCTAAGCAGTGGCACGGCTGCCTTCTGGAGTCGTGGGGGCTCCATGGATGGAAGCTCTCAAAGGAAGGTTGGATGGCCTGAGTCTCTTGGGGAGAGGGGTGGACTAAAAGACCTCTGAGGTCTCCTCCCATCCTACCATTTGGAGGAAAAGATGGAAGATTTTCATAACTGATGTGAACTTATTAACTTTACGTTTCGAAATTAATACTTCAGTGGAAATGCAGAATTCACCTCCCAAACATTTGTAATGTGATTTGTCCATAAGTAAAGATGGAGATGTACATTCAGACACAAGGTCAGTGCAGGGCTGTCCGTTCCAGCCTCCAGAAGACACTGCAGAGCACACGGAAGCACGAAAACAGCATCTTCAATTCAAATCTTTATTGTCAGTGCAACACATATGTACAATTATGTACTTAAAGCTCTGGCCTGGGCCAAGGGTTGGAGGGTGGGTTGTCCCCAAAATGCGATGGACTTTCGCAAAACTTTTATTGAAGCTGTCAGGATTCGGTGTCGTCTCAAATAAACTGCATTTCAAACAAATAGTCCTTGATCAAAATCTTTCATTTATTAGGCACAACAATCGAAACTCCGACTCAGTTGCAGCCAACACTGATTTCCTGGTCCAAACCCTCCCTTTCCTTTCCCCACTGCTCTGCTTCTCATTGGCCATCTTCCAAGTCACTCTGCTGTTATCTACTACTTCAGCTGAAAGGAATTTCCCCCCTCCCAACCCATCTCCTAGGGGATAGTATCTCCAGGGAAAATAAGTAGGTGAAAAGTCAAGTGTTCTCTTGCCAGATGCCCCCACCTTCTCCTTCTTATGTCAGCACTGGAAGGAATGCAGCTTGGAGTGCTGACAGAAGCGTTTCGGCAAAAGGGTCCCAGCCTCTAAAGGACCTGAGACCCTGAACAACAGCAAAGCACAATCTTTTATACAATTGATTTTCAGAAATAGGGAAGTAAATTTCACAGCTATTTATTACCTTTTTGGGAGTTCTACCTTGCTTTTAGTCTATGTGCCCACTTGTCTGTGGAGTTACGCCTTGCCTAAGTATACGTGCCATTCTGCCCCTATAGAGACAGACCTTCTTAAGCCCTGCTTATGGTTTCTGCAGATTATTTTCTTGTTGCCAAATCTTATAGCTATCTAATTTCGAGTAGGTGTTGTTGCATTTCCTCAATTTCAAACTGACATGTTATATGGTTACATTACTCTTAAGTTTTCACTCTTTCCTAGGATGGGGGTGTACTGCTTCTTGATAGGGGATCCATCAGGTGCAGCTGGTAGCCATGTGTTGCTGAGAAAAGGAGGGAGGAGCTATTAGACACCTCCCCCCCAGGGCCCTGGAGCACTTTTTGGAGACTACCTGCAAAGTCTTCTTAGACGACAGAGAGGGAAAGAGGGAGGGAGAAGAGAGAGAGAAGGAGAGGGAAAGAGGGAGGGAGAGAGACCGCCAGCTACACAAAAAGTCATATATAGATTCATACACTTGAGCAAAAATGCCTTATATCAAGGAAAACTATTGGCAAAAGCAGCGTGCATTAGGCAGTATTTTGAACAAAATGTATATATTTTAGAAATATGAATAAAAAGATATAAACCTTAATGGGAATTTTTAAAAAAATATCGAAGTTAAAGCAGATCAAACTTGATATGCAGTAAAAATAAATAAATACCCAAACCGTCCAGGTTTCCCATCCCAGAGTTCAGTTGGCAGGAACCATGGTTTGCAGTATGCTGCGCATTCAGCACAAGCCAGATTTTTTTTTTTTAAAAAAAAAAATCTAACTCAGCATAATTTCCTGTTGTCGAACAACAGAGCGCTTGGCTACTCAAGCAGCAGAAGAAGTGAGAAAATGTAATGAAGAGTAAATAAAATAATAAAATAAAATAAAATGGAAAGAAGGAAAGGAAAGGAAGGGACGGGAACTAAAGAAGAAAGGAAAAGAAAGAAGAAAGGAAAGAGGAAAGGAAAGGAAAGAAAGTTAATGGGAAGGAAAGGAAAGGAAAAGAAAGAGGAAAGGAAAGAAGAAAGGAAAAGAAAGAGGAAAGGAAAGAAGAAAGGAAAGAAAAGGAAAGAAAGTTAATGGGTAGGGAAGGGAAGGGAAGGAAAGGAAAAGAAGGGAAAAGAAAGAGGAAAGGAAAGGAAAGGAATCTGTCCACCTGAACGTCCTCTTGTCCTGCCTTCTTCCTCTGCAGGCAAAGAAGGGCTACCAGAAGACGGTCTTGGAAATCAGCACCCCCAAAGTGGAGCAGGTCCCCATTGTTGACATCATGTTCAACGACTTCGGCGAAGCGTCTCAGAAGTTCGGATTCGAGGTGGGACCGGCGTGCTTCCTGGGCTGAGGGCTGCTCAGAAGACTCTCTCCAAAAGGGCAACTTCGTAACCTCATTGTGCCTTCTCTTTTTGGCTACTTCCTCTTTTTTTGTTTTTGGTCATCGCGTTCACGTTCTGAAACTGGACAGTTTGATGGGTTTGTTTTTAAATCACTCTCCTATTTACCCGGACATCAATTTTGCTGCAAGACACCCCTCCCCAACCCCAGTCAAAATCCGGACCCTGCTCACCACCGACTCCAGAATCACATGACCTAGGGGCTCTCCGACTGGCCAGAGCAAGCTTTTCCTTCTTTGCTGCGCCTCTTCATGGAGACCATCAAAGGGCTCCGCTCTCACGCTTGAATGTGTTCCCTTTTCCTCGAAACCAGAACATTTCTGGCAGGAAAGATGCCATTCCTGTCGTCTTTGCCTTCCTTTCTCTGCATCAGATGCCTTCTCTGCATCTGATGGAAAACTGTCCAGGGATCGCCAGTTTCCCATCACTGGAAAGTCCTCGAAACGCCATCAAAAGCCATCAGCCGGGCGATGCAGTCAGCACCTGATCTCTGTACAGAAACATGGACGAAGGACTCCGAAACCCCCTCCTCACTTGGATTCTCTTCTCTGCTGGGGTTTCTCTCAGAACCTAGATGGAACTCAGCCACCCCACCAGAGGCGTTTCTCTGGTTAGTTCACACAAGAAACATCGGAAAGCCACGGCCTTTCAAAGTGCCAGGTTCTGACTGCTTATCCCATATGATAAAGGTGCTTCTATTTTTGTATTTTGTAAGTAAATATTTGTATATTATTATATTAAATATTAAATGTTTCTGGGTTCAAAACATGCATGTGAGTCACCCGTGCTCCACTGGGCAGCCTCCTCCTCCCCAGCATCCAATGTCTTTGCTAAGACCAAAGTAGGAATCAGCAGGGAACTGTGTGCTCCCCCCCAGACTCAGGAAGCAGGTTCCCGGAGCCCCCACCCCCACCCCCTTAGGAGCAATATGCCTCAGCCTTACAGACACCCAAACAAATGGGATTAAAATTAAGCATTGCTGAACTTTGGGGGAACTGAGGCAGGCATGTCTCTGGACAAAGGAAAACAGCTGCCATCTTTGCACCAAGTGTACCAGCAGTGTTGATATTTGTCACTTCTGACAAGCAATAAAGATTTATGGCCAGCTCCCTCCCACCCCCATTCTTCAGGCTTTACCTAGTGCAATGTAGAGGTTTTTTTAAAAAAAATCTTTTACCAAGAAAATCTTTTCCCCCTCAGTATTATCTTCATTCCATTTTGTTGGTGCTATAGCTGTCGGAGGAACCTTCCAGACAACCCTGGCTGAGCCCTACCAGGGGTCCCTCCCAGTTCTCCCCTCATTTCAGCCCAGTGATACATCACCTGTCTTCCCCCCTCCCCCACAATGACCTTGTATCATGTGACCCATCAGCCTGTCAATGATGTGTCTGATGAGCGAGTTAATTCAACTGTTCTGGAGGTCTGGGTTTTTCTTTGGTAGCAATAGGCTATTCATGCAACGCATACCAGGGTAAACATGCCAGATTTGTACTCAGTTGCTGAATATTTGTGGTGCTAATTTATGACGTTATTCAATGTACTGAAGCCAAGGCCAGACTTGACCTGTCTCTACAACTCCCCTCCTCTGTCTTTCCAGAGCAAAACTGAACAGTGCAATTGTGTGTGTCTTTCTTCAGTGGGGGGCTTGCAGCCACCGCCCGCCCTCCACCCCTCCAGCTCACTGCTCCCACATTTAGAAAGGGAAAGAGCACCCCACGCCTGGCCCTCAGCCTTGGGGCCAAAGGGAAGGGCACTGCTGTGACTGAACGGGAGCTGTTGTGGGATGTCTTTTCCCATGGCATTCCTGACCTGGGGAAGCTCCGGGTGTGAGAGTAAGTAGCCAGCATCTGTCTGCATCTGTAGACTCCCCTCCTGGGCTGGCTGACTTTCCTTCTGCTGTTACCGGGGACCCTCACCCCTCCTGCCTTCCTTTCCCACCAAAGGAGCAGGAGCCTCTGAGAGTGGCTGTCAGAATATCGCTTGGGAGGCCAGGAGTGACGCATTTCTGATTGAAAACAGCCATGGCCCACTTTGGCTTCTAAACAGCCCTGTTTGGCCAGTCTTTGCCTTTGTCTCTAGAAGGGGGTGGGAGGCCTTCCCTGTAGCCCACTCCCACTCTTCATTGACAGACAGCAATGAACTGTCCCACTCCTGACAGGTTTGTTCCAGGGGACAAGCCTCGCGAGGCGCACAGAGTCTTCGAGGATCAGTGAGCTGGAGATCCTAAACTGGAGCAACTCCCCAGAACAGATTCCCTGAAAGTCAACGGTTCAGAAGCTGCCCTGCACTGCATTCCCTAACCTAGACACAACATTCATGGTGCTCTTTCTCTTTTGGGGAATTTGGGGGGAATCACCGCATGGAGGGTGGAGAGCCAAAACACGCTCTCTTAGGTCATGTGATTCTGATCTGATTATTTCATCTCCCTTCCTTCCTTCCTTCCTTCCTTCCTTCCTTCCTTCCTTCCTTCCTTCCTTCCTGTTTTGGTGCTTCTATCAAAATCCTACAGAGTGTTGTAAAACTGTACTGTTGTGTCTTTCATTCCTGTTCCATTTTTTCCTTCCCTCCCAGAACACTTAGTTACCGTATATTGCAATAAAATTTGCTTCTTGTATTTGCAGACATATCTTTCTGTGTAATTTTATCCCCTAATATATATCATGACTTGAACAAATGTTGATAAAAAAAAGTATGAAAACAAAGATTTAAATACATAGAGCCCCCTCCCCCTTTGAAGTGAGGACGTGTGGGTATGAATCTCTGCATGTATGTACATGTGTACACACACACACACACACACACACACACACACGTGTATGATCAGGTGACCTGATTCGTACAGGTTTCCAAATTCCAACAGATCAATGCCCATTAGAGGTATTTTTAAGAAGAAAAAAATTGAACCTGTGTAATAAAGGAATAAGTGTAATCGATATTTTTCAATAAACCAAGTTTACTGTTTCCACCTAACCCCCGTGACGTGAATGCTTCTTCGCCCTGTAGGTCCAAAGCCCCTTCCTTCCCCCACTTTTCCTGATTTCCCCAAACCAGCCCAGCTTTGGGGGGAGGCACAGAAACTTCACCAGCCAGGTAGCGGAGAGTCTTGAAAGGAAAACAGCAATGAGGGCAGGGGCTGCCGTGGAATGGGGAAGAAAGATGCGTTAGCTGAAACCATGGCTGCCTCTTGCTCCGTTTCATCTGCCAGGCAGCCTTAAATCTTGGGCTGTCTTGTTGTGTCCTCTTCCAGGGGATGCTGGCACCTCTCAAAGAGAGGAGGCTCAGTTTTCTGACTCCTGCCCTGCTGGGGAGCCAACCTTTTCCATGCTGAGGGCCAGAGATACGATGCCAGATCCCCACAGTCAGGGACCTTTCAGCAAATTCTGCCTTTTCTGGGAGAAACGATGCCATGGGTGCAGCTGGCATCTTAGTGGAAGTTCAGCCCTTTTCTACCCAATGCCTCCTTTTCAAGGAATCCTAATCCAGGTCAGCCTATCTAACCAAGAGAAGGACTGATAGCAGCAGCTCACAGGGAGCTGAGGGGGTCAACCTATTGTCCAAAGCACCTGAGGGCAGGGCAAGAAGTAATGGGTGGAAGATTATTAAAGAGAGATCCAACCCAGAACTAAGGAGAAGCCCATGGAGACTTCAGTTCTGATCTCATCTTAAGAAAACTGTGATGGTCACAATGAAAGCTTTGGATTTGGACAGGAGAGCTTCATGTCTACCACAGGGTGGGTGTGGGCCAGTCTCTCTGTGCCACACACAACCTGGCACAGTTGTTGTAGAGAAGAAATGACCTTGGAACATTGCCTTGAGCTCCCAGGGGGAAGATGGGAAATAACTGTAAGATGCAAACAGCGCTCAGCGTCCAGGGTCTCTAGAGGGGGGAAATGCCGTGCTTGGGCTTTCTCAATGGGCCATCCCATTTGGACCACAAGATGTCCAACCAAGGCCCGCCCTCCCCCAGGGTCTGCCAGCGTCATTCTGCCTTGAGTAACAAGAGAGCAGTTGTGGCTGGCCTTGAAGGTTTCCTGAACCACCAGGTGCCAAGCGAGGGTAGTGGGATTGCAAGAAGTAGCAGAAGGGGCATCCTTCCTCCATGCTTGTCACCTGTTATCTGGGTCCCATTGGAGCCCTCCTGAAAGTGCTGAACCTGAGCTTAACAATAACTTATCATACTAGCCAGGGGTGGGTTTCACATATCCTTACCACCGGTTCGCAGGGGCGCCTTCCGTTCATGCGCCCGGCCTTGAAAACATGGCTAAATAGGACGGCATTATGCCGGGGCAGGCCCACCTGCAGTTGCCGCTACCAGTTCACCTGACCCAGCACGAACCGGCTGAATGCCACCTCTGATACTAGCTGTCAGGCCTGGGGGAGGAAGGTTGTTTTGTAGTGAAAGAGTCACTGCGTAGAACCCGGAGAGCGTTTTGACCGTAGGCTGTATCTCCTTCTGTGCTTCTCTTCTCCTCCTCAGCCTGAGAGCTTCACACGGTACACTTGACTAGGCTAAGGGAGGTTTGTTACTTGGAGTTCAGCTTTTGACATGAATACACAGTAAACAGGCAAAGAGGTCATTGTGTTAACCCATAAGGTGGCATGTCTGGTTTTGGGACCTAATATGATATGGAAGCCCACCGAGTGGTGCGGTGGCCTAGAGATGGAGCTCTCGCCTCACAATCGGGAGGCTGTGAGTTCAATCCTAGGTAGAGGCAGATATTTCTCTCTCTGGACACAATGAGAATATATCTGCTGGGGAAAAAATTCCACATTGGCGACAGGAAGGGCAGCTGGCCAGTAAAAACTCAGCTCCATTCTGTTGCCCAGACTACACCCTGCAAGGGATTATGGGGCCATTAAAAGAAGATGATCATGATATGGAAGCCCACCCCCTGTTTTGGGATTACAGGGACTTCCTATCTGGACATGTCTATCTAAATCAAAAGACTATAAAATTCTTCAAACCACCAAATGAGTCAAGGTAAGATTGGTTGTCCCAAAGGTGCTTTTTCCACAGCTAGATGCACATCTAGATGTAAAGGAGAAATTAAATGCCCTGAAGCTCCTAGACCAGCCTGCTCAATGTCCCCCCTCCCGCCATCTTCTCCACTGAGGGAGGAAGGCATTAAACCTAACTCCACCCTGGCCCAGGTGGCCAGTTCCATCCCTAAAAGGGCCATATTTCCACAAGTTGTCATATCTCCTCTTCCTCTTCCTGCCCCTTTTTGAATTTCCCAAAAGTGGTAATATCTGTTTAAATGTGGGAGGAAGGAACTGGAAGACAGATGCTTGCTGTTTGCACAGTATTAGTTTGTGTCACTCTAAATTGAAATTTATCTTCCGCTAGGTGTTATAATCCCATCACTGGGCTGGTGGCGCTACCAAGGGCCACTCCACTTGTCCTGCGGCTTTACATAAACTGCCACAGCTTTTCAATTTGCTTCTGGCCTTCCTCACCTTCTGGAAAAGCAATATTGGAGGCTGCAGAAAGAGAGAAAGCAGGCAGCCTGTTGTTGGTGGGGCTTGACAGGTGAAGTAGAAGAGGCTGGCATACAGCTAGAGAGAGGAAATTAAATGAGACTTTTTTTTAAAAAAAAAAAAGGGAAATATGGAAATGAGTCATGAATCTAAAAGGAATCAGACCCAGGAAACTGTGTATCAGTCTTCCATTGTACACAGGAGAATAATTCCACATATGCTCTTTCAAATATTTCCTGTTCTGCTTCTCTGTTAAAAAATAACAGGATTTAAGGTACATTTTATTTTGTTGCGTTATTTGCAATAAACACTGAGGTGGGACAATAAGGATGAATGTGCAAAAGATACTAGAGAAGATCTGTGGCAGACACTCAACAGCTGCATTAATGCCACCAATGCAGGGGTTCCGGGGTTTTGGGGGGACAGTTGGGGGCTGACGGTTCATGCCAGCCTCCTCCTGCCTGGCTTCCCCCTTCAGCCACCCAGGAGTCCTGTCCGAAGATGCTGGTGCCAATGGGACTTTCTCATCCAGAAGATGCAAGTGGGGCCAAGCTCGGCCATGACCCACCTATTCGGAAGAGAGATTTGCCTTGCAAGGGGGCTCCTGGGGGACAGGGGCTGGAGCAGCTGCAGGCCTGCGGGCTTAGTCGGTTCACCATGAGAGCTGGGCTGCTTCTTTCATTCTCTCTGGCACAATGGCCTACATCGCCCTCCATTTTGTGATTGACATGATACTGTTGGCTCAAAGAAGCAGCCCACATCAACCCAGCAACTGAGCCAAGGGCCCCCCTCCCTCCTGTCATCTTCCCCAGATAATTTTGGCTGGGAGTGACTCTGCCATCCTGACTTCTTTGACACCTTGTCAAGTGGGAACCAGGGGCGTCCCCCAGTGTCCCCAAGGCATCAGGTAATAATTTCATGGTTCCGAGTCAATTCAGGACTCTGGATGGACATCCAAACCCATCGCTTTACCTGGCTTTTCTCAAAGATCCGTTTTATTGGGTACATCATATCGGCACATTCAAATGTGAAACCAACTCTAAATATTTCCTGCGTTTCGTTATAATAAAAAAAATAGACATCCCCCACCCACCCCTTAGTATTACAAGTCACGTTAGCCAACCAGGTAGATGGCAGTTATGAGCTCTTGTTGAGATGACCTTGGTTCCCACGGGCCTTATCCAGTAGTGGGATTCAAGGAATTTAACAACCGGTTCTCTGTCCTAATGATTTCTTCCAACAACCAGTTCACCAAACTGCTCAGAAAGTTAACAACTGGTTCTCCCGAAGTGGTGCAAACTGGCTGAATCCTACCACTGGCCTTATCACTGTTATGTCTGGCACACGGAAGAAAAATATCCCACGCCCTGTAGTCCCCCCACCCCGCCATATTTATGGCAACCTAAAAACAAAGTAAAAAAAAAATGACGTCAGCTAAAGTTGTTTTGAGAGTTGACAAACAACTTGAAATTAAGCTGCTGTTTCTCGGGGGGGCGGGGAAAGAAGGGAGGGGCCTGGAGCAGGGGTGAAATCTAAATTTTTTTGCTACCAGTTCTGTGGGCGTGGCTTAATTAGTGGGTGGGGCTTGATGGTCAGGTGGGCGTGGCCAAGTCAATGTCACTTTTTCCCCTCCCTTTTAACCTACAAAACACAACACAACACAACTGGCTCACCCACAATGTAAAAGCAGCTGTGCTAGACCCAAAATGGCCCCTGCAACAAGCAGGAACCTCACACCGGCACAAAAGCCCAAAAAAACAACTCTCACACTTTACACAAACAAAATTCCACATACAGCTTTGTGAGATTTTGTGTGTTTGTGTAGTTAGACACTACAGAAAGCTGTACAAATATTATTTTATTTTATTTTATTTTATTTTTATTTTTATATAAAAGCAGCTAAATTCAAAACTTCCTAAACTTTAAATGGCTAGGTCTAAAAAAAGAACAACTAAAAAAAAAACCCCAATTAACTATTTTTTTGAAGCTCCCAAAGGGGGGAAAAACTTACCCAATTGAAGGGATAAGGCAGGCAGGCAGGCAGGCAGATAGAGCTGCTCACCGATGAGCTTGATTGCAGGCAGGGAGATTCAGTTGCTTGCTGATGCAATGGATTGCAGGGATTACAGCAAGCGAAGCAAGGCAGGCATTGCAACCAGCGGCTCAGGATTCAGTTTGAAGAGCGAAGGTAAGCAAGCTGGAGGCTGTGGGGGGAAGGGATTTTTGCTACCGATTCTCCAAACTGCCCACTGCCATTGCTACCTACTCGCCCGAGCCGGTCCGAACTGGGAGCATTTCACCCCTGGCCTGGGGGCTCTGAGCCTGACATCTATGCAGCTTCTCAGTCATCCAGGACATGGTTGTCCCAAATTTGCTTTTCCAAAAGCCAACTGGACTTTCTTTCCTTGAAGACGTTTCGCTTCTCATCCAAACCCATCCTTTTATCTGAGGCAGCAGCCATCATTGCAGAGCCATGCTGAAGGACCCCACTTAGCGGTGCTGTTTTTCTTAAAAGACATGGCCAAAAGTAAAAAAATAAATAAAAATAAGGTGATGCTCAAAGTTGCCTTATATTAAATGGAAGATCCCAGACATGGGGATGAAAGCAGGACTCACGCATCATGTGAAGGCCAAACGGACTGGCCAATCCCATTTTGACACGTTGCTCCTGCAGTAGATTGGTGTGTCAATCCTTAGCCAATCATCTCAGTTTCTCTCGGGGGTGGGGGTATAGAATAGAATAAAATAATAGAGTTGGAAAGGACCTTGGAGGCCTTCTAGTCCTACCCCCTATTCTGGCAGGAAACCCTAGACCATTTTAGACACATGGTTGTCAATCTCTTCTTAAAAACTCTCAGTGTTGGAGAATTCACAACTTCCGGAGGCTAAGTTGTTCCACTGGTTAATTTTATTAGCTGTCGGGACAATTGGCAACTGGATCTCCCAGGGCTTTCCTAGGGAGGTTTTTGTTGTTGTTTTTTTTAAATTAAGGCATTAGGACCAAAACTGTTTTTCCTGCAAGGGATGTGCTATTGCTGAATGATATTAGTGACCAGCTCTTTGCAAACTCTTCCTCAAACAAAATGTTCCCAGCTGTCAAAAGGAGAAGACATCTATTCAGAGTGAACAGTCAGTGCCAGCATGATAGGCGCCGATCTCTCTTCTCTCATTTCCTTGATTTTCTTTTAAATTTTAACCAAAATTTAGCCAAATGGCATTCTGCCACACAGCGCCAGGGAGACAGGAAGCAACATCAACAGAGTTTTGCACGTCCCAAACCTCCCTGGGCTTGCCTGTCCCAGAGGCAGAGGAGGAACGGCAGGCAATCCGTGTGTCAGGACTGCCATTCTGCCATGTCATGCTTTGCCTGCTGCCTGCCTGCCGTATGAAACAGGGTGGGAAGATTGGTGGGATAAGGGGAAGGTCAGCACAAGAAATCAAAACTATGCATCGTGCCATTCATGAGATTCACCAGCAGTTCCAGAGGTGCTATTAAGCCACTTCAGATTGGTTCAGGTGAACCGGTAGCGGGTGGTCCCCGCCCACTCACCCACCTTCCCCACTGTAATGCCGTCCTATTTAGGCACATTTTCTGCATGCGTGGAAGGCCGGATCCATGCGGGGAAGGTGCGTGTGTGAAGTGATCTTACGTGCGTGTGGCAAACTGGTGGTAAGAATATGTGGAACCCACCACTGGGCGGTTCCAAGGTCACACAAAGAAATGCCGAACCATCCTGCCTGCAAAAACAGGGACTGTTACCCAAACAATTTGTTGGCACCTAATTGGACACTCTTTGGTAACCAGGGGGGTGGATGAGAACAAGGGAAAGTTATCCATACGCTTTGGGGGCGTGAAAATCCCAGATCCAGCGTTGCTTCTTCTGTAACCACTTGGCTTTAGTAAAGCGTACCTTTGGCTAACCATGGACCTGGGAGTCTTTCTTTTCTAGCGGACCAAGTTGACATTGTGTTTCATTCCCGCAGCAGAGCATTGTCCAAGGAAAGCCAGAGAGGGCTTCAGGAATGTTCAGGAGGAGGCCATGCCAAATCCAGGAGCTTTTAAGAGGCTCCTCCAACCACTGAGCACTCAACCGAAGGCACAGCTGATGCTAAATCCTGTGGATGGCCTGGGTCAACATCTCCACCGCTCTGGAAAACTGCAATGTTAGCAGAGCCTCTCATTTGCCCAAGTTGCCGGAGTAGCAGAGCTTCTTCGTGGAACGCGCATCATACTTGGTTTGCTTTGGGGATAATCAAATCTACCCCCCCCATAAATAAAACATCTCTTTAAACAAAATTAGCAAATCTCTCTGGGATGCCCAACTGTCAGTTAAGCCTGATATTTACAGGCTGCTTGATAGATTGGAGGGGAGGAGTGGGAGCAGAGGAGTCTGAGCCCTCCCCTCCTTTCCCCAATTTCAGCAAAGGTCAGCACTGCAGGTCTGAGCAGGTGGGCATCTGGGGACCCTGGTTCCTTCTGCTTTAATGATCCAGTTGTCTGGGAAAAAAACTGACTCAGCCCTGGGAGAGGATGGCTAATTGGCCACAGAACCAGGTAATTCGTTTGGTCTTGAGGAAGGAAAGAGAAAGCCTTCAGCTGATTAAGAAACCTCCAAAATGTGTTAATGGTGTGTGTGGGGGGCGGGGGATCTCACCAAACTCTCCTGTAAGCATATTTCTGAGAAGATTCTCCAGGGTTCCTGGGCTTGAGGAGAGCAGGGAAGGACAATTGGTGCGTTCCCAAAAATAAAGTAGAAACAAAACTCACCTATGAGCCACACTCTCTGGAGGGTTTTTGGTGTGCAAGGCAGCAACTGGGGGTGGGGTGGGGAGCAGTTTTTCAAAAGCAACTGAGCTCCCTGAGCCCCACACAGTCCATCTGAGCCAGGGCAGGGCAAGAGACGGCAGGCCAGAAGGCTGCGTGTTTGGGGGACATCCAAACTCCTGCTGTGCTCCCCACAGTTCTTCCATACAGCTGCATTTTCATACTCTGGAGCTACAAGGGATTACGACAATGCCCTGCATTGCTCTATGTTGAAATTCCTACATTTAAATTTAACAGATTAACAGAGTTGGAAGGGACCTTGTAGGTCATCTAGTCCAACCCCCCACCCAGGCAGGAGACCCTATGCCATTTCTGACACATGGTAATGCAATCTCTTCTTGAAGCCTCCAGTGATGAAGCTTCTACAACTTCTGAAGGCAACTTCTGTTCCATTGGTTGATTGTTCTCATTTATCCAATTTCTCCTTGTTGCAATATTTTCAGGATCAGACTCAATAATTAAAGTAAGAATAGTATGTTTAAATAAAGCTCTGTTTAATCACAGATGGCATTCTATATTCACTGAATATTCACAAATAGAAGCACTGAAAAATGGCATACAGCTCCTTATATATACAAGGGGAGGAGCTAGATATGGGAGTGGTTAGACATACATACATTAAGCAATGGAAATAAGTTAACTCTTGATATACTGTACAGATACTATTTACATGATGGAGAATAAAGCATTTACTTGTGACACTCCTTATTTCTAAGTTGAATCTCTCCTTGTTCAGTTTCCACCCATTGTTCCTTGTGTGCCCTACAGATGCCTTGGAAATAGCCTGACCCCCTCCTTTCTGTGGCAGCCCCTCAAATACTGGAAGTCTGCTAACATGTCTCCCCTGGTCCTTCTCTTCACTAGACTAGCCAGGCCCAGTTCCTGCAACCCTTCATCACATGTTTTAGCCTCCAGTCCTCTAATCATCCTGGTTGCTCTTCTCTGCACTCTTTCCAGAGTCTCAACATCTTTTTTATAGTGTGGTGACCAAAACTGGATGCAGAACTCTAAGCGTGGTCTTACTAAGGCTTTATAAAGTGGCATTAATATTTCACTAGATCTTGATTGTATCTCTCTGTTAATGCAACAATGCCATTTAGCTTCCTTCAGAGGAAATCCCTTCAACCTTTTCATTATTTCACTAATTCCCCCCCCCTTTTCTAAGGGGGGAAAATTATTTGAGGTGGCTTTCTACAATTCCAGGCTAAAGTTTTCCAACGGACAGGCAAGGTGGGCACGTAAGAAATATTTCCACTTAGCCCCTACCCCACACACTTCCTCAGCCTCATCGTCTGGAATTCTGTTTCTACCCACAACACCCCAAAGGTTTGCACCAGCTCTGCTTTGAAAGCCAAAGCCAGTTATTTCAACTTGAGTCTTTGCCAATTTGGGGGAGGGAGGGGAGGTTGACGGCAGGCTGGAATGTAACAGTAACAGAGTTGGAAAGGACCTTGGAGGTCATCTAGTCCAACCCTGGTGGACTAGATGACCTGGTGGCCTGGTGGCTCAGCAGACTGATAGCATTGTGATTAACACCAGCTGTCTGCAATTACTGTAAGTTCAAATCTCACCAGGCTCAATAATAATAATAATAATAATAATAATAATAATAATAATAATAATAATAATAATAATAATAATAATAATTTTATTTCTATACTGCCCTTCTCCCGAAGGACTCAGGGTGGTGTACAGCCTATTTAAAAACAGAATAGACATCAATTTAAAATAATTTAAAAGTATTAAATAAATTTGGCTTAATTTAAAACCCCAAAAGTTTAAAACATCCAATTTAAAATTATGTTGCTAACCCAGCCTGGCGGAACAATAGGGTCTTGTTGAGTCAAGGTTGACTCAGCCTTCCATCCTTTCTAAGGTAGGTGAAATGAGGACCCAGTTTGTGGGGGCAATAAGCTGACTTTGTAGAAATATACAAAAAGTATGAAGGCTATTGCTAAATGCATTGTAAGCCACCCTGAGTCCCCGAAGAAGGGTGGCATATAAATCAAATTAAAAAGAAAAAAGACCCTGCTCACGCAGGAGACCTATACTTGGGATTCGAACTGCCGACCTTTCTGATCGACAAGCTCAGTGTCTTAGCCACTGAGCCACCTAGGGAGCCGAATGAAAGCAGGTCATGGGTGTTCTCCCAAATTGAGGGCTGGCCAAGACCCAAAATGGTGGGCTTGGTGGGTTCAACCAGTTTTAGGAAGAAAGGATGGGAAGGGAGGAAACTAGTGAGTTTCCCCCAAGCATTTCCTTTAACCCTTCCAGATGTTCCCTCCCACATCAATTTGCTTTTGTTTTTTTGGGACGCATTCATACCTGTCTAACTCTCCCATCCTGGTTTCAGGAGTGCCTAAAGAAGAAAGATGAAGTCAGAATCTCAGCTTGGTATCTAGCCATCTTCCATCATGGATGCTTAAATTAGTTTTCCTGCACTGGGCTAGAAGATCCAACTATGCAAAGATTCCAAGAATACGTTCAGGTGCTTGGTCCAATTCCATTTACATTTCAAGGCATATTTTTCTAAAATAAGATGAGAGGGTTTTTTTTTCCTGCTAAGGGGTGCAACACTTTGAGGGATGCCTACTTTGATAAGGCTTCAAGTCAAGCCCCCTTCAGAGCTACAAAGCCCCACCAGTTCTCAAAGGGAAGGGAAGAAGCTGCATGGTTCTGCAGGGCCTCTTCCTCTTCTGATGCTCTTCCAGCACCATCTGCTCCAGCCCACGGAGCGGCTGCAAGGCTGCATCCAGGCAAATCATCCAGCTTCATCCTAAGAGGGGAGGGGCACGTCCTGAACGCCACCAGAGGCCTGGTCAAGCTCAAACCAAGCCAGGCTCCTCTCCATAGATCTGTGAGGGGCAGAAGAATATTCTTTTAAGCTGGCTTCTGCAGGATTTCTGTTTGTTAAGTCCTGAAAAACAACTTTTAAAAATATACTGAAGAATAATTTTTCCCACACCTGGTACAGTGTTGTCTGTACCAAGTAAGGAAAAGTGTAGTAAAAAACGCTTCCTTTCTTCCTTCCTTCCTGTATCCTTCTTTCCTTCCTTCCTGTATCCTTCCTCCTTTCCTTTCCTTTCCTTTCCTTTCCTTTCCTTTCCTTTCCTTTCCTTTCCTTTCCTTTCCTTTCCTTTCCTTTCCTGCCAAGATGGAGCACCCACAACTCGTGGAGGTCATCAATTAATCATTCTCACTGGAATTTCCACCATTTCCAAGTTGAATCTCCTTCTGAAGAACTTCTGGTTCTGCCCTCGTGCTATGGATTGGATAAAAGGGCAGGGCTGATGCTTAAGAGACAAGGAAAGCTTGTTTAAGTAGCCAGAATTTAAATATCTAGAGCCAAATACAGTTGCATCCTTGGGTGCGGAAACCACGTGCATTATCTTCAAGAAATCCTAAGTAACCGCTGACATCAAATAACGGAGGAGAGCAAATTATGTTTGTTCAAAAAAGGGGGAAATGGGGATGGAAGGGACACTGCTTCAGTCTGCTGATATCAATTCCTGGAAAGTTTGCAGAGAAATCCATAAAGAGTCTGCAAGCAACTGCAATAACGATCAAAAGTCACCATGCATTGGTCAGAAATAATTCTTACCAAACAATGTTTGGTTTTAATGGGTTCGCTTCCTTTATAGAATGTGGGTATGTTGTAGAGTAATATAACTTGTTACCTGCAAATGATTCCACAAAGTGTTCTGTGACATGTGATTAGCATGCTAGTTAAATATGGGCTGGGATAGTATGACTATTAAATCAGTACATATTCAGGTCTTATGTCTTTACTCAGCGGCTGAATAGGCCTGGCCAGTTTGTTATAAACCAGGGCATGCTGGGAAGGTGGATGCTGCTCTGAATGAAGCTAGCAGAATTATTATCAGATATCTTCTCCTCTAAATAAGATCTACCACCTAGCCAGCATTGCCCCACCGGCTGTTCACAGAGAAGAAGTAACATACAGGCTTAAATAGCTAGACAACACCCTCTCTATGGCTTACAACCAGATCATCAGAGATTAAAATCCAGGAAAAGCTTCCTTAGTCAGATGGATCTATGGCAGGGGTGTCAAACTCAAGGCCCATGATGTGGTTGGATTCACACTCAGTGTGAAGAGGAAAGATCAGGAATGGCGTCAAGATGCCCACGCCCACCCAGTCGGCAACACCCACCCAGTTGGCCATGCCCCTCTCCCCCGAGGTCAACCACAGCCCTGATGTGACCATCAATGAAATTGAGTTTGACACCTATGGAAAGCTACAAAGAACCAACACTGGGTGGAACCAACGGAGGAGCTGGGCAGTGGGGAAATAATTGAATAGACTGCGCACGGATACAAGATCCAGAGACACTCTGAAGAAATGGGGCCATCCAGTGGCTTCCGTCCTTTGTGATTGCAGTGACATGCAGACAACAACACATATGTATACCGTCCTTTGTGTCCTGATCAGTGAACACTTAAGGACCTCATGGTAGTGCAACAGAACATAATTGATGTTGCTAGTTTCTGGGCAAGATCTGTTTAACTTGTGGATATTTTAATCTGGTATTTTGGAGTGGTGCAGTGGCCTAGAGGTGGAGCTCTTGGCTCACAACGGGAGGCAGATATTTCTTTCTCTGGGCATGTTGGGAATATATCTGCTGAACAAAACTCCGCATTGGCAACAGGAAGGGCATCTGGCCATTAAAACATTCTGCTAGCTCCATTCAGTTGCCCAGACTCCACCCCGCAAGGGATTATGAGGTTGTTAAAAGAAGATGATGGTTTTGGTTTTTTTTTTCAATTTTAAAACAAACTTTATTCGTTCTTAAAAAAACATTTTTTTATTTTTATTTTTATTTTATTTTGAATTTGTATACCGCCCTTCTCCCTGAGGACTCAGTGCGGTGAACAGCCAAGTAAAAACATCAAATACAAATATTAAAATACAGTTAAAAATATAAATTCGGCCCCATTAATTAAAAACGATAAACAAAACAATTAAAACAAACCCGGCTTGCTGGAAAGAGAAGGTTTTAAGGGCATGGCGGAAGGCACTGAGGTCATGGATTCTCCTTATCTCAGGGGGCAACTGATTCCAGAGGGTAGGTGCCCCCACAGAGAAGGCCCTCCCCCTGGGGGTCACCAGCCTACACTGTTTGGCTGATGGCACCCTGAGGAGGCCCTCTCTGTGGGAGCGCACGGGTCGATGGGAGGTCGTCGGTAGCAGCAGGCAGTCTCGGAGATAGCTAGGCCCGATGCCATAGAGCGCTTTAAAGGTGATAACCAACACCTTGAAGTGCACCCAGAAGACCACCGGGAGCCAGTGCAGCTCACGCAGGAGCGGTGTTACATGGGCTGCTGCGTTCTGGACCAGTTGGAGCCTCCGGGTGCTCCTCAAGGGGAGCCCCATGTAGAGAGCGTTGCAGTAGTCAAGGCGAGAGGTTACGAGGGCATGAGTGACTGTGCACAGGGAATCCCGATCAAGAAAGGGCCGCAACTGGCGAATCAGGCGAACCTGACAAAAGGTCCCCCTGGTTACAGCCGTCAGATGTTCCTCCAAGGACAGCTGCGTATCCAGGAGGACTCCCAGATTGCGAGCCCTCTCTGTGGGGGCCAAAGACTCGCCCCCAATAGTCAGTGATGGAGTCAACTGACTATATCGGGATGCCGGGAACCACAGCCACTCAGTCTTGGAAGGGTTGAGCTTGAGCCTGTTCCTCCCTATCCAGATCCGTACAGCCTCCAGGCACTGGGAGATCACTTCAAGGGCATCGTTGGGGTGGCCTGGGGTGGCGATGTACAGCTGAGTGTCATCAGCGTACTGGTGGTATCTCACCCCAAAGCCACGGATGATCTCGCCCAGCGGCTTCACATAAATGTTGAACAGGAGGGGAGAGAGGACCGACCCCTGAGGCACTCCACATATAAGAGGCCTCGAGGTCGACCTCTGCCCCCCTGCCAAAACAAACTGCGACTGGTCGGAGAGAAAGGAGGAGAACCACTATAACACGGTGCTCCCCATCCCCAACTCTTCCAACCGGTGCAGCATGATACCATGGTCGATGGTATCAAAAGCCGCTGAGAGATCTAACAGGACCAGAACAGAGGAGCAACCCCTGTCCCGAGCCCTTCAGAGATCATCAACCAACGCGACCAATGCCGTTTCCGTGCTGTGCCCAGGCCTGAAACCCGACTGGAACGGATCCAGATAGGATGTTTCCTCCAGGAATTGCGGAAACTGTCGCGCGACCACACTCTCAACAACCTTCGCCATGAAGCGAAGGTTGGAGACAGGACGGTAGTTGGCCAATATTGCCGGATCCAGGGACGGCTTCTTGAGGAGAGGCCTCACCACCGCCTCTTTCAAGGCCGTGGGGAACTGACCCTCACTCAACGAAGCGTTGATAACACCCTGGAGCCAGCCTCATGTAACCTCCCGGGAGGCCAGTACCAACCAGAAGGGACACAGGTCCAGTAAACATGTGGCCGCACTAAGTCTCCCCAAAATCCTGTCCACATCATCGGGAGTCACAGCATCAAACTCCTCCCAGATAACATTCTCAAGACTATTCCTTGTCACCCTGCCCTGATCTACCCAGTCAGAGTCCAAGTCCCCCCAGATCTGAGCGATTTTGTCATACAGGTATTGTCTGAAATCCTCCGTCCTGCCTTCCAAGGGATCCTCCTGCGCTCCCAGATGGAGCAGGGAGCGGGTTACCCTGAACAGGGCGGCCGGACAATTCCCTGATGATGCAATAGAGGCGGAAAAGTAATTAAACTTTGCCATCTTTATCGCCACTAGGTAGGTCTTAATATGCGACCTTACCAGTGTTCGGTCAGATTCAGCGCGACTGGCCCTCCAACCGCTCTCTAGGCTTCTTTTCCGGCATTTCATCTCCCTCAGCTCCTCGGTAAACCAAGGAGCCGTGAGGGATCGACACCGGGTCAGAGGCCGCAAAGGCACGACTTGATCCAAGGCCCCACCAGCCGCCCGATCCCAGGCAGCTACCAGGTCCTCAGCCGAGTCGTGTGCCAGATCCTCAGGAATTGGCCCAAGCTCCATCTGGAACTTATCAGGATCCATCAGGCGCCTGGGGCGGACCCATCTAATTGAGTCCGCCTCCCTATGGCGGGGTGTAGCGGTTCGAAGGTCCAGACAAAGGAGTGAGTGATCTGACCATGACAAGGGTTCCATGTCTATATCCCCTATAACAAGATCACTCAACCACTGGCCAGAGACAAAAATCAAGTCTAGAGTGTGTCCCCCCCCCCCTGTGAGTGGGGCCATGAACTAACTGGGTCAGGTCCATGACCATCATGGAAGCCATCAACTCCTGAGCCATCCCAGACGTTTCACCAACGGATGGCAAGTTGAAATCACCCATGACCATAAGCCTGGGTGTATCAACTGCCACCGTGGCTATCACGTCGAGTAGCTCAGGCAGGGCCACTGCCACGCGGCAGGGAGCCAGGTACGCAAGCAGCAAGCCCATCTGAACCCCATGACCCCATCTCACAAGGAGGGACTCACATCCGGCAATCTGTAGCACAGTGGTCTCCCTCGGACCAAGACCTTCTTTAATAATAACCGCCCCCTCCCCGCCCCTCCCCTGGGCTCTCGGTTGATGGAATGCTCTGAAACCTGGTGGGCACATCTCGACCAGAGGGACTCCTCCCTCCGGTCCCAACCAGGTCTCCGTAATACCCGCCAGGTCCGCTCCTCCCTCCTGTATAAGATCGTGAATGAGGGGGGCCTTATTGACCACGGACCTGGCATTGCACAGCATCAGCCGAAGGCCCAGGTCCTGAGTATCTAAGCCACCTAGTATCCGAGAGGAGCCTTGGGGGCCGGGGCGCGCAATAGCTCTCAAACAGCGAGTGCGCATCCCCAACACATGATGTGGCCCCCTGCTCCCGCCATATCTGCCCCTCCCAACCACCGTACTGATGGTATTTCCCTCATTGGGATAGCCCTCCGCCCCCTCCCCATTCCCTCGTCCTGTACCCTCCAAACCGTTACCCCGTGCTGGGCTCGGCTCTGACCTTGGTGGATTACCCCCCCCCATCCCCTTTGGTCGTCCTCTTGGTTCCCCTTAAAAAGTTATTAAAAACCCTAATTAAAAAAACCCTTAATTCCCGCTTTGAAACATGCCACCTCTCAGGGCTCCAAAGCCCATCCTTAAGGTAGGCCTTTGATAACGTGGAAGGCCATCGCCGCACATCTTGCAGCGCAAGCAGGTCTGCCGAGGTATAAGCCATACATAGATGAGAGGTAAAAAATCTGGTCAGGAGTTTGATAAATAGTCTAAAGGTATTGGAGCAAGATGGATCAGAAGATGATGGTTTTAATCTGGTATTTTATGTCACATAGCATGCCTTATTTTAATTGTGATGTGCCAGACATAATAAACAAAGCTCAGAGAATGGTCATCAGTGGTTGGTTCGTTATCCAATTGGATGGTGGCATTAAGTGGGGGATCACGGGATTCAAACCCCAAAGCTTCTGTGTCTGCTAACCTCTTTCTAACATCAAAGCTTTTAATGTTCACTTATATGGGATGTAATGACATCCAGAGATGAAGAGGTGGGGGTGATGGTAATAGGATCCACTCATCACGAAGATCCCGGTGATCAACTCAGATTGGGTCCTGCAACATTATCCCGGGACACGTATATTCGCCTTCAGCCTTTCCTCCAGTCTCTTTATGCTGCCTTATCCACTGACGTTTACAAAACTATTGCCATACCAATAGCCTGTTCTCCAAGATTAAAAGGGTCTCTCTCTTCCTTTTGTCCTCTGGGTGGAATGAGGCTGCGCGCACACACAGACACACACACAATTTTAGACAGCATTTGGAGAGATTGCCTTAACCTTAGTCTAAGATAAGGTCTTAGGTCTGCCTGTGTTGTGCAGTGCATTGAGAAATGTCCATTATTGCAACGATTTCTACTTTTTCCTATGTAATCCCATGATTTGCATTTCTTTTCTAAATGTTTTGCGCCGGATCAGCTTCACTTTCATTTCCTTCCAGTTAATACGCTGCCTTGATAGCACAGTATCAAAAGCTTTTTTGAAGTTGATACAGTTCATTAGCCACAGGCATTGAAATGGGATGTGCTGATTTAACGAAGTGGCATGATGTGAAGATTTGCACGGAGAAAACCTGCTTGTTGTTTCCTTAACCTTTTACCTGGTACACTCAACAGTTACCTGGAATACAAAAGCTCTTCCCAGGGATTGAGGGGAGCAGGACGCCCCTCCAGTTGCTACAAAACCACTGCGACACCAAGGCTCATTATTTTTAAATATTTTATTATATTTATTTTATTATAATATTATTATAATCTCATATTTTACATTTTAGGTCATAAAATGCCTTATTTTAATTGTGATGCTTCTGACGTGAATAAACAATAAACAAACCTGTATTATTATTTATGGTTCATCACACAGCAACCAGACGTTTGAACTGGATTTGACATTTTTAGCCAACTATAGAGCCCTTCCGAAGGACCTGGGATGGGGCATATTTTGCTGTTTTTGTTCGTGTTAAAGGTTCTGCAACAGGATGTCAGCTCTTCTGAGGGAAGCTGCCTTTTGCAATTGACTGGTGGTGATTTTTGTCAATGCCAATGATCTTCTGGGATGGCAATTCAACGATTCTTCCACTATTGGTTCTCTCTCTGATTTCTTTTGCCACCGTTGTTCTAATTATTATGTGTGAATATCTACACTTAGATGCACAGTTTAAGATTGCTGGAAGTCCAAACCAAGGACCTAAGAATTATTAAGGTAGCATCTAAGAATATTTTTCCTGACAGTTAGAACAATTAATCAGCTGAATGGCTGGCCTCCAGAAATTGTGGGTGGTCCAACATTGGAGGTTTTTAAGAAAAGTCTGGACAGCCATTTGTCTGAAATGGTCTAGGGCAGGGGTGTCAAACTCAGTTTCATTCTGGGCGGCATCAGGGTTGTATTTGATGTTGGCGGGGGCCTGGGGTCGCCGTGGCCAGCTCGATGTCACTCATGTTGGGCCACCTGTGGTGGCCAAGTGCTAAGGCAGGACCTCCCTCAGACCCTCCCTCCCTCTCATTATAATCTTCCTTCCTTCCTTCCTTCCTTCCTTCCTTCCTTCCTTCCTTCCTTCCTTCCTTCCTTCCTTCTCTTCTTTTTCCTTCCATCTTCATTCTCCTTTCTTCTTCCTTCCCTCTTCCCTTCTTTTTCTTTGTCTTCCCTCTTTCCCTTTCTCTTTTCCTGTCCCTTCTTGCATGTGCAAATGCAAAAGGGGAAACATTTCCCCTTTTGTTTTGTTTTTAGTTTGTTTGGGTAGCCCTCTACCAGCAAAAACGGAGCTCAGAGGGGCCGTGTGTGGCACCCCAAGCTCCATTTTCACTGGTAGAGGCACTGTGGGTCAGTCCTTTGCTGTTTCCAGGGCAGCCCCATGGGCCAGATCTAAGCACCCTGTGGGCCGGATTTGGCCCGCGGGCCTTGAGTTTGACACCCCTAGTCTAGGGTTTCCTGCTTGAACAGAAGGTTGGACTGGAAGACCCTCAAGATCCCTTCCAACTCTGTTATTCTGTTAGTATAAGGAGCTCCAAGAAGTGTGTTCTGTCCCCGTCTCACACACGCACACAAACAGACAGCCGGGGGTTAAATAAACTGGCAGACAACCAATTCTTCCGATAAGAAGCTTGGCAGCAACCCAGTAGCTGCTTGCCAAGAACTTTACTGATAAAACAAAATACACACAGTCAAGAATTGTCCAGTTCGTAAAATAAATCCAAGGCCGATAATGTTGTTTCCAAAGATGCAATGTGACTCAATAGTAGTTAGTTTTGTCCGACACAGAGTCTGAATGGCCACCTCACCCCCTTTTATACCCTGTGGGGTGTGGTCCAGTGACTCAGCCTAATCTCTGGCACGCCTTTTCTTCTGTTGCGCGCGCTTATCTCTGCGACGCTGCCGAGGATCTAGCCAAGACTCCTTTCCCTCATCACTGTCCACCTGTGGCTGCGTGGACGTGCTTGGCCCCGGCCCTATCTCTTGCCCTTCGGCAGACACCGAAGGCATTGCCAGAGAGGAGGATCCTGGAGAGGGAGGCCTTGCCAACTCCTCTCCTTCACTCCCGGAGTCCTCTCCTGCCAATGACACAGGCTCAGGTAACGGAGCCACAACAAAGGGTGGGATTTTGCCAAATTCAGATGTTTGGGTCTGATAAATTCAGTATTTCCAGATATTGAGGAAGTGCTTTAGGTATCACTCCAAGGGCTCCAATAATGACTTGTATAACAACTGTGTCAGGGTTCCGACAGAAGCCCTAATAAAATAATGAGCCTCGAGCCAAGCTTCAAAAAAAATCCAGTTATTTATTAGGAGCTTCATGTCTGCATGTTCCAGGTGAAGCCAATTCTAACCCCACGTAATTTACATGACCCTGTTTCCCCCATCCCCCCAGGGTGTGTCATCAATCACATTCGTCAAAGGAGCAATTTCGCAAGCTGTGGAGATCACTCCCCTCCGACTGCTGTGGGTAACCCTGGGAGACAGCCTTGAGAGAGATATGTCTGGAATGTACTTCTGTTTTTGGCTGCCATGCTGCTTTGTCGGTTTCCCATTCCTCTTGCCTACTCAAGAGCAACTCAAGAGCAGGCTTTGCGAGTTGACAAACTGTTCCCCCCCCCCCCATGAGCTTTCAACTTTGATCTGGGAGTCCCAATATTTTGTAATTTTTTCCAATGGTTTTTCTCAATCCTAGCACCATCCGAAATACCAACATCAATGAACCAATTACTGTTATATCAGGCACATTATGAACAAGATGCCTGTCTCTTCGGATTTTAAAGTCCCATAAGATCTTAACACATTCATTACTCAAAACCTTCTCATCCTGAGCATCCCCGGTCATTTTTACCACATTAAAATCCAAACCTCTGGCAAAGTTTCCAATGAATAATTCTTGTAATTGCATGTCATCAATTGGTGAAAATGTGCTTCATCCATTAATCAAACAGTCAATCGTTTCATCCTCTTTATTACAAAGATGACATTTTCTGTTGTTTGTTACATGTTGAATTTTTGCCTTTGTGTAATTGGTTGGAAAAGCTCCAACTGCTAAAATAAAGCCTTCGTGTTCATTTTTTTTAGCATTCTTGATCTTAACCAACTCCACCTGGATTTTTTTTATCAGCTTTCCCTTCTATATCCTTCAAGCATTGACCGTGTATTGGCTTGTCCTTCCAATTAAGACATTGACTTCCAATTGTTTCTTTTCTATGTTCAGCTTTCACCTTTGTTGTTTCAAGACCTTTCCTTGATTAACTTCCTTCATTGAGAGACCTTGTTCTTTTCTTAAAGTAGTCAATCAGGCCACAATTTTCTTCCTCCACATTTGGCTTCTACCTGTGTTTCCCCCAAAATAAGACCCTGTTTTATATTTTTTGAACCCCGAAATAAGCGTGTGGCCTTATTTTCGGGGAGGTCTTATTATTTGGGGTATGTGGAGCAAGACGGGGATCCTCTTGCCATTTTGTTCTGTTTCCCTAACCCTAACCAGAGGAAACGGTGGAGACCAGCTGCGCGTGTGTTTAAATATTTTTGGTGAGGGCTTCTTTTTGGTGAGGGCTTATTTTCAAGGGGGGGCTTATTTTAGAATATGCGCTCAAAAGCCTGATTGGGCTTATTATCTGTGGAGGTCTTATTTTCGGGAAAACATGGTATCCCATTCACCTCTTGGCACACCCACAGTCGGTCAATATCACTTTTTGGGTACAAAGCATGGCACGTTGTCATTAGTTGCCACAAAGAAGAGGGGGTCAACTTATTCTCCAAAGCACCAGAGGGCAGAACAAGAAATAATGGTTGGAAACTGATCAAAGAGAGAAGCAACCTGAAATTAAGGAGAAATTTCCTAAAAGTGAGAACAATTAACCAGCTTGCCAGCAGAAATCATGGGTGCTCCATCACTGGAGGTTTTTAAGAAGAGACTGGACAGTCACTTGTCTGAAATGGGATAGGTTCTCCTGCTTGAGCAGAGATGGACTAGAAGACCTTCAAGGTCCTTTCCAGATTCTGTTCCGTTCCGTTCCGTTCCGTTCAACTTTACACTACTCTATTTGTTTTCTACTCTTCTGATCCAGTGATCAAGCTCCACCTGAGTGCAGTCAACTATTCCTGCTGTAGATCAAATAACAGGGATTGCCCAGATATTGATTACCGGTAGTCCTTAATGTATGACCACAATGGAGGCCAAAATGTCTGTTGTTAAGCGAGATATTTGTTAAGTGAGTTTTGCCCCATTTTATTACTTTTCTTGCCACAATTGTTAAGTGAATCACTGCAGTTGATAAGTTAGTAACACTGTTGTTAAGTGAATCAGCTTTCCCCCATTGACTTTGCTTGTCATTTCATTGTATTTTATTTATCCATATATTAAATTATTGTATTTTGTTCCAATCTCATTTTAAATTGTATTTTAGTCCGATTTCATTTTAAATTGTATTTTATTCCAATTCCACTTTAAATGGTTTTTATCGGATTTTAGTAATAATTTGTGTTTGGAACTCTGCACTTTGATATGGCCCATGGGCCAATCAATAAACTAAACTAAACTAAACATTGACTTTGTCAGAAAGTCACAAAAGGTGACCTCCTGAGCCTGGGACACAGCAACCATCATGAGTTCCAAGCATTTGCCAAGTACCTGAATTTTGATCACGTGATCATGGGACTGCTACAAAGGCTACAAGTGTGAAAACTGGTCATAAATCACTTTTTTCAGTGCCGTTGTAACTTTGAACAGTCACTAAATGAACTGTTGTAAGTACGAGGACTACCTGTACTTGAATGATGTTCCTTCTGTTTAGCTTTGAGTTCAAATTTCTAAACAGTGTGTTGGAGGTCATTTGGATCTCAGGGTAAACCTGAGAGATAGTCAATATTCCAAATATTATTTCTTGTCATCTTGTTTTTTGATTCTGTGGCCTATGACTGGTCTATTGTTCCATAGTTTCTGATTTCTCACTTAGTGACTCTGTTGATCCTTTCGCCACTTTGTAAGTTTCTGTTCCTCAACCAGCTGCCAGTTCTTGTCTCAGCCTACTTTCTGTGTTCCTCTCCTTCAGCCAATGATTCTTCAGATACTGTGATGACCCAGGGCAAGGCACAGAGGCAACACAGGCAGTTCAAACCGCCCCTTTATTGCTCCAAATTTTCCCCAAAATGCTCCCACGTTTCTGGCAGGTCCCAGAGCAAAGTGATAACACACACACACATACCTCCAGCAGCCTCTGGCTGCAAACAATCCAGCACAACGCTGTGAGCACAACGGCTGCAAAGCGAGAAATCCAGCAGGACAAGGGAGTAAATCAAGGAGTCCAGGGAGCCAAAAGAACAAGGCAATTAATCCAGGAAACATCCAACTTCAGCAAAAGCACACAACACTCAATGAGTTCAGTGTTTGTTCCTGACAAATGACCTTCCCCGCAGTGTCTCCTTAAATCTAAGCCCCCAGGTGTGCCTTGTGAAGAGGGGCGAGCTGCTTCCTCTTGAGTAGTCGGGTCAGTCTGTGCTGTTCTCACCTTCTCTCCACTCTCCATGCTCGAGGATCAGGAAGGGGTGGTCCTTGCTCATTGCCTGAGCTCTGTCTCTCATGTTCATTGCTTAGCCTCTCTTGTTCATCCTGTCCCTGTTCCTCCCTGCCTACAAGTCGTCCCAATCCTGAAAAGCCCTGGCCTGACTGGGCCTGCTCCTCCCCACCTTCTTCCAAAGCCAAGGATGCTGCCCCCTCGATCGTTGTCGGTTCCAGTTCTGGCCCGTCTTCCTCCTCAGATTCAGGCTCTGATGGGGGCACGACATACTGCTTGTTTGAAACATCCCCACTGATTTTCAAGCTCAGTGTTCATATTGTGGTTGCTGAGTTTGTGCCGTTTTGTTCTACCACGACAGGATCCCTTAGCTTCTCAACAGCACAGGGTGCGTGGTAGATCATTTTGCTTCACAGCAAAAACTTTAGTGTGGAGCCACCTGAAGATGATAGTCTGATCCCACATTTGCTTCACAGATACTCTGGGAACTACGAGTGCTGATCACCATCATTTGCTGACACAGATGTAGTCAATTTCATTGTTAGTGGCTCCATCCAGTCATCCTCCTTTTGGTGAGGAATATTTTTATGTGCAAAGTTGGGGCTTCCTAACACAAATGTTAGGTTACAGAATAATAGCAACCGTTCTCCACTTTTGCTAATCACGAGTTCCTATTGTTGCCTATTATGAATGGATTCCTATTGTCAATAAGCCATATAATGTCATGTTTGGGCATGTTGCTGATAGAGTCTTGTCATTCTTCACAGAACGTGCACTTTTCAGCTCCATTTGCATCCTGAGTTGTGTGTAGGTTTGCATGATGGTTGTCTTTGTGTGCTTTGATTGGAGCCTTGCTGTGATCATGTTTCTTCCCCGGCTTCCATCAATCAAAGGCATTGTTACCTCCTTGCTCTGCACCAGGTTAAGAGCTCAATGAACACCGTGCTCAGTTCTTGATGCAGCCCTTTAACAACTGCAAATTCTTTTTATTGATGGAGATGATGGGGCAATGCTCCCCTGAAGAAAGAGGCAAGAGAAACTAGCTTAATGCCTCTGCAGAAAGAATGAAGGAGATGAATGTATTTATTTTGAGCAAATGAGGAGGGAATTGGTAGCAGATATTCTTGAATATCTGAAAAATGTCCCCCTGAAAATGCCCAAGACTTGCTCTTTCTTTTCCAAACTGAAGGATTTCATTTGTTTATTTAGCAATAGCAATGCAATTTAGACTTAGACAGTGCTTTGCAGCCCTCTCCAAGCGGTTTACAGAGTCAGCTTATTGTCCCCACAATCTGGGTCCTCATTTTACCCACCTTGGAAGGATGGAAGGCTGAGTCAACCATGAGCCTGGTGAGATTTGAACTGCCAAACTGCAGACAGAACTTGAACTCATGGTCTCCTGCTTTTTCGGCGGGCCTTAAACATTAGATCAAGCTAGTTGAGTTCAAGCAGAGGCATCAGCTTGGCAGAGCCGGATTCTTGCAGTGGGTAGAGTTGGACTCGTCCCACGATTTTGCAGGTCAACATTTAATAATAATAATAATAATAATTTTATTTCTATACCGCCCTTCTCCCGAAGGACTCAGGGCGGTGTACAGCCTATTTAAAAACACAGACAGAACAACAGTATAAAATTTAAAATAATTAAATAGGTGGCTCAAATTTAAAACCCCAATAAATTTAAATACCCAATTTAAAACTATTGTGTTGATAGTCCGGCTTGGCGGAACAACAGGGTCTTCAATGCGCAGCGAAACGCCCGGAGGTCGGAGATCTTACGAATTTCCGGGGGCATAGGGCTGGGGCTCCCACAGAGAAGGCCCTCCCCCTGGGTGTTGCCAGCCGACATAACTTGGCTGATGGCACCCTGAGGAGACCCTCTCTGTGGGAACGGACTGGTCGGTGGGAGGCTATTGGTGGCAGAAGACGGTCTCGGAGGTACCCGGGTCCTATGCCATGGAGCACTTTAAAGGTGGTAACCAACACCTTGAATCGCACCCGGAAGACCACTGGGAGCCAGTGCAGCTCGCGCAGGAGGGGTGTCACATGGGCACAGTGGGACGCGCCCATAACCACCCGCGCGGCCGCATTCTGGACCAGTTGGAGCCTCCGAGTGCTCTTCAAGGGGAGCCCCATGTAGAGAGCATTGCAATAGTCCAACCGGGAGGTGACAAGGGCGTGAGTGACCGTGCGCAAGGCGTCCCGATCCAGAAAGGGCTGCAACTGGCGAATCAGGCGAACCTGATAAAAGGCCCCCCTGGCCACAGCCGTCATGTGCTCTTCTAAAGACAGCCGTGTGTCCAGGAGGACACCCAGATTGCGAGCCCTCTCTGTGGGGGGCAAGGATTCACCCCCAATAATCAGCAATGGCACCTGCTGACTATATCGGGGCGCCGGAAGCCACAGCCACTCGGTCTTGGAGGGGTTGAGTCTGAGCCTGTTCCTCCCCATCCAGGCCCGCACGGCCTCCAGGCAGCGGGACATCATATCAAGGGCATCGTTGGGGTGGTCTGGGGTGGAGATGTACAGCTGAGTATCATCAGCGTACAGATGGCACTTCACCCCAAAACCACGGATGATCTCACCCAGCGGCTTCACATAAATGTTGAACAGGAGAGGCAAGAGGACCGACCCTTGCGGCACTCCCCATGCGAGATGCCTCGAGGTCGACCTCTGCCCCCCTGCCAACACAAACTGCGAGCGGTCGGAGAGGAAGGAAGAGAACCACCGCAGAACGGTGCCCCCTATTCCTAACCCCCTCAACCGCTGCAGCATGATACCATGGTCGATGGTATCAAAAGCCGCTGAGAGGTCTAATAGGACTAGGACAGAGGAACAACCCCTGTCCCGAGCCCTCCAGAGATCATCCACCAACGCGACCAATGCCGTTTCTGTGCTGTACCCCTGCCTGAAGCCCGACTGGTACGGGTCTAGATAGATAGCTTCATCCAGGTGCCGGGGAAGTTGTCGTGCCACCACGCTCTCAACAACCTTCGCCACAAAACGAAGGTTGGAGACTGGACGATAGTTGGCTAATTCAGCCGGGTCCAGGGAAGGCTTCTTGAGGAGGGGCCTCACTACCGCCTCTTTCAAGGCGGCAGGAAAGGCACCCTCACTCAAAGAAGCACCTATAATCCCCTGGAGCCAGCCTCGTGTAACCTCCCGGGAGGCCAGTACCAACCAGGAGGGACACGGGTCCAATAAACACGTGGCGGCACTAATCTTACCCAGAACCCTGTCCACATCCTTGGAAGCCACAGGATCAAACTCCTCCCAGATAACATTCTCAAGACCTGCCCCGGTCTCCTCCCGTGGACTCATCCAATCGGAGTCCAAGCCATCCCGAATCCGAGCGACTTTATCGTGCAGGAATTGCACAAAGTCCTCAGCACGACCCTGCAAGGGATCTTCCCGCACTCCCCCCCGAAGAAGGGAGTGGGTCACCCTAAACAGGGCGGCTGGGCGGTTCTCTGCAGATGCGATAAGAGCGGAAAAATGGTTAGATTTTGCCGCTTTTATCGCCACTAGGTAGGTCTTGATATAAGACCTCACCTGTGTCCGGTCGGAGTCGGATTGGCTAGTCCTCCAAATGCTCTCTAGGCGTCTTTTCCGACGCTTCATCTCTCTCAGCTCCTCAGAGAACAAAGGAGCTAATTGAGATCGGCATCGGGTCAGAGGCCGCAAAGGCACGACACGTGCTTTGAGAAGCAAGAGATGATTAGGCCAGAACAAAAGTATTTTTTTTTCACCTGAGGCATTGAAGTCACTGTTACAAGACACTTCAGCAATTGGCTATATGTAAAAGAAGATTAGACCATGTTAGAGCAGTGGTTCTCAACCTTCCTAATGCCGCGACCCTTTAATACAGTTCCTCATGTTGTGGTGACCCCCAACCAGGGGTGGGTTCTAAATTTTTTTACTACCGGTTCTGTGGGCGTGGCTTATTTTGTGGGCGTGGCTTGGAGGTCATGTGACTGGGTGGGTATGGCTAGCTGGTCATGTAACCAGGTGGCCATGGCTATGTGTATAGGGACTACTCAGAGGGCTGAAAAAAGTGATTTCTGACAGGTCCTCGCACTTTTGACTGGTCCTCACACTTATGACCATCCTCACATTTATGCCCGTGCAGCTTTCTTAACAACCATGTCACTCATTTCACAACTGCTTCTCTTCACCATGGTGACAAGATAGGGCAAAAATGTAAAATGTGAGGACAGTCGTAAGTTCGAGGACTGGTCAAAAGTGCGAGGATCAGTCAGAAATAACTTTTTCAGCCCTCTGAGTAGTCCATATGCATAAAAGGATACAGCAATAGAGAGGGATGAAGGAAGGGAAGGGAAATTAGAGTAGGAGAGAGAGGGAGGAAGAGAGGAGGAGAAGGAGAAAGGAAGAGGAAGTAGGGAGGGGAGGAAGAGAAAGTAAGAAGGAAAGAAAAGAGAGAGGTGGTAGGTTTGAGAAAGATTGCTGTACAATAAAAAAATGAAAGGGAAGAAAGGCAACCCCAAACAAATATAAAGATATTAAGATAAAGAATGAATTGTTAAACTTTAAAGAATAAAAGAGAACAAATATGAATAAATAACAATAATTAGAAACACACATACAAACATACAATGTATTTTCTTTGAACAGAGTATTTGGCCAGTTCACAAATTTAAACAGTGTTTAGTCATTTCAATTAAATTTACAATTTCTATATTTCCTTTTTGCCATATTTATTCCTCATCTATTTTTGTAAAAAACCAATATTACCCTCATCCTCATCTCTAATCTTAATCAAATTCAATTTTTCCCTTCTATTCTATATTATACCCTTTCCCATTGTCATCTATTTTTATATCCATCCTCACATTGGTTAATTATGTAATATTACAGTTTTTTAATATGAATTCAACATTTTAATATAAATCAATTAGTTATATAACTACCTTTTTTGCACATTAATCAATATGAATATTCCAATTATTTCCATGCAATCCAATTTCTTACAAATCAATTAATTATATTTACCAATAATAATAAACCAAATAATTTCCCCCATATATTCCTCCAAACCACAACTTAACCATTTCTGCTTTGAACACAATATACAACTAATAGTATCTCAATTATTACAATTCCCTAGTTAAATAGAGCTTTTTTTCTTTTGTGTTTTAAAATCTCCTCTTTTTCCCTAAATTTCCCGTTGTTTGCACCTACCTTTTTTGGTGAGGAAAAAGAAAAGAAATCTGCCTGCCTAATTTTCCAACGTGCAAAGCCAACAGCCTGCTTTACTTTCTCTTTCGTTTTTCAGTATAGGTAGGGGGAGAAAAAATCAGCACTCTTTGCAAGCAAGGAGCAGATCCGTGAGCAAAACAGCTGAGAGCAAATCTAAGCAAGGGCTAATTAGCCTATGCTGAAGCTCCGGGGGCCAATAAAATTACAAAAAAAACACCGAACCCTTTGTTAAATTGCTGGCTCCCCCGTCCACCACTATTTATTGGCAATAAATAGTGGTGCGGAGGGGCGGGGCAAGCCAGCAATTTAACAAACGGTTGGGCTGCACCACTGGCTATAGGGCGGCCCTTTGAAGCCCCGCGGCAAGAATTTAAACAGTTTTTTTTCCTCTAGCCATCGGAGGCAGCAATAGATTGGGAATGGGCGGGGTAAACGAACGGCCGGCGATCCAACAGAGCAGAGGGTGAGGGTGAGTGAAGGCGTGGGGGGGGCGAGGGCTTTGGCGACCCCTGTGAAATGGCCGTTCGACCCCCAAAGGGGTCACGACCCCCCAGGTTGAGAACCGCTGTTATAGATGATTTAACTCTCTAAAGTTATTTGTCATATTAATCATGTGTGATGATCCGGAACAAGGTACGAAGGTCACACAGCCAGGTGAGAGTTCAAACTCCCGTTTAATGCTCCAAATTTCCCCTCAGATGCTCCCACATCCTTGGCAAGTCCCAGAGCAAAGCACGCGGATGCACACGGCAGCCTCTGGCTACACCCAGTCCAGCAAAACAAGGGAACAGGAAAAGTAGTCCACGAACCAAGGAACAAACAATGAGTCCACAAAGTCAGTTACAAGATACCGAGTTCACAAAGTCAGGAAGAAGCAAGCAGTCCTGCAAACTCCAAATGACTGTACCGGCACACCAAACACTACCAATTCAGTGTTTGTTCCCGACAAATGCCCCTCCCCACAGCGTCTCCTTAAGTCTTAGTCCCCAGGCGTGCCTTGTGAAGAGGGGCAGGGCGCTCTCCTCCCAAGTCATTGGGTCGGCCTGCGCTGTTCCTGCATTATCTCCACTCTCCGTACTCCAGGATCAGGAGGGGGCAGTCCTTGCTCATCGCCTGAGCTCTGACATTCCTCATGGCAGCAAGAGCTTGATTACATTTTAAATAGATGATGACTGCTGGATCTTAAATGGGGAGGGCAGGTTAGTCTAGACTGGTTTGGCCTGGTGCTGAAGGTACAGACCTAGAAACTAGGGGATATTCTAGTCCTGCCTTGGGCACAGAGGCAGATGTCTATCACTCTCTCTCAGCCAACCTACCTCACAGGATTGTTGTTGTGGGAAAATAGAAGGAGGAAGGAGTACTATGTATATCCTCCACCTTGAGTTATTTATAAAGTAATAAAGGTAGGATAAAAAAAAACCTAAAATGTTAGGAGAAAATAATCCAAGGATTATTCTGAGGAACTTTCACAATCCCTTGGAAAACCAGCCAGGTGACTAGAGGTGGAGGGGATGGAGCTGCCCTGCCAGCTTCCCTTCAGCCAGGTGTTCTCAGCCAGGGTCCCCTCAGGTAACAACAGCCCCTTTTACCTTGGAGCTTCTCCAAGCAAATGCCACTGAGTGGCTAAATGTCAACCCCGAATTGTTAAATTCAAACAGGAAGGAAGAAAAAGGGAGAACTGTGGTAAATGCCCACCAGGAATTTTGTAAACCATAAACCGTGAACCATCCTTGCTGTTTTGCTTCGTTATTTCATTTATGACAATCCAACATACTTCAAAACCTCAAAAGCTTTCAGCTCTGTGGGCTGTTAAATTATTAATCTTCCAAAGCTAAGATGTGAGAAGGGAGGCTTAGGAGAAGCATTGTCCCTTTTGGCTCAGCTGAGCCCGGGGGAGGTGGGGAGAGAACCTGCCTCTTGCCCACCCCCTCCAAGTGGCAAAAAAACACCTGGGCCTTGATAGCGACTGACGTCAATGGGCCAAGATCACAAGAGTTAATTGCACCGTTTCCATCACTCTTCTCTCCAAGGCTGGCCAGGAAGCTGCTAACAAAGTGGAAAGTTCTGATTCCTCCTAAAATAACAGTCTCGCTTAAAGTGCAGAAGGGGGATAATTGGCTGCAGAGAAAGGGGAGACTAAGGGAGAGAGGGGGGCTGCTGGCAGGAGCCCTTCCCCACTTGCCTTGCCCAGCCCAGGAGGTGGGTTAGGGTTAGAGAAAGAGGAGGAGGGGGGAGAGGGGCCTCACTGCCTGCTTTCTGGAAATGAGGCTGGGGTCTCGGGAGCCTAAGGCCTGCTCTCCAGATTCCTTACCCCACTTTGCAGAATCTGGGAAGGTTGCTATGGCAATGGCACAGCAGCACATTTTGTGGCTTCACACGTACACATACCACCACACAGCCGTGAAATTTCACAGGCTTTTGGGGCACAAAATAAGGGCCTGAACCCACCTGCTGACTTTTGTTAGGGGGGAGGGGGGAGAGCATGTCCCAGAATAAATGGTCAGGCACAAGAAATCAGGGAGAAGGAGAAATGAACAAATGCTAACAAGAATCTGAACTACTAAGAGGCCAGGCAAATTGGCAGTAGATAAGGGCCAAGCGAATTCAAGAGGGGCTGGAGTGAGGCCTCTAGGGACTCGAGACTAATGATACACTTGACCCCTCCCTTGGCCTCAGCCTGGTCATCTTTGCACAGGAACAGGAAGCTCAAGTTCAAAGCCCAAGAGGGTATAAATCAGGGGTGGGTTCTACTTACCTTTACTACCGGTTCCCAACAGGAGCACACGTATGTGCTCGCTTCGCTCGTGATCGCCAAATATGATGTCAGGGCAGATGGGGAGAGCCTTCCGCCACTTTTACTATCGGTTCTCAAGAACGGGACAGAACCAGGAACAACCCACCACTGGTATAAATAACACTCACTCTCCACTCCATTCCCCCTACCCAGGGCTTCAAACCCATGTTAAAGTAGAATGATGGGATTAAGTCCTTGCTCGCAATGCCTACGTGACACTGTAGAATGAGAGGACTGATGGGATTAAGCCCTCACTCATGGTGTACGTGACATCTCACCTGTGCTGAGCGACCCCGGCAGGACCAAGGAAGTGGGCATGTCATACCCACATATGGTAATCATGGGTACATCCGGAAATGAATATACTGACTGAAAAGAATATATAAACTCCTTCGGGGTTCAGACTTTGCTTGAGCTGCTGAACCTTGTGCAATAAACCTTTCCTTTCGATAAAGAGCTGGTGTGATCTCTTTTCTGTAACATTATCTGGCGAGCCAGCCAGGAGTCACCAGGCAATTTTTTGCTCCAGACGACCAGGACCCCACGGCAGTGGAGGGATCCCTTGCCCAGGTACCTCAAGGCGCTACAAAGTCATTTACTTCAGAGGGACGGGGCGGGGAGCCATCCACCGACAAGGGGACATCCAGTCAGTCCAAGGACCCTTTGTGAGTAAAGTAAAGGAAGTCTGAACAAATTCTGATCAGGATGTGAGAGGAAGACCTGCCGGCAGGCAAGTATACAATAATGTTGGTTGCCTACTCCGCTTGAGAGTTGAAGAGGGTGCCTGATCACCACCCTGGACTCGGGACGTCGATCCTAAAGAAGTCCGTGTAAGGTTTTGGTTTGGTGGTTAAACCAGTGCAGTTCCTGAAGGTGACTATTGAGTTCCGGCACCCCAGGTCACTAGTAGGAATGGATGGAAAGAGTAGTGTCCCAAGGACACATTCCAATGTATGTTAAATAATTTTCAGCAGGCTTTTAGCAGAGATTATGGGGACCCGAAAGCGGATAAGTTTACTTTGCAGAAGTTATGCAAAGATGAGTGGCCCACCTTCGGCATAGGGTGGCCTCCGTCAGGGACCTTAGAGCTCCAAATGATAGGTTTAGTACATCAGGCGATTACTGATCCTGACACTGGTCATCCCGATCAATATCAATATATAGACCACTGGCAAATAGCAGTAGAAAATAACCAAGAATGGTTAAGAAAATGCAGGGCTGAGTGGATGCGAATGTGTGTGAGTCGTACACTCGAGAATAGTCAAAGAAAGATGCCCGTGGCATCGTCCGGTGGCATACTTTTCAAAGCAACTCGATGGCCCAGCCTAAGGCTGGCCCCATTGTCTTAAGGTTCTTGCGGGGGTTGCCCTCTTGCTGCAGGAATCAAACAAATAGACTTTTTCAAGTTCAGTGAGTGTACAAACCCCCCACGCACTCCAGTCCATATTAGAAAATAAAGGTCACATGTGGATTAGCAATCAAAGACTTTTTAAGTATCAGGCTATGTTACTTGAAAATCCCCATGTCCATTTAGTAGTTTCAAACCGATTAAACCCGGCTACTCTATTACCAATTGATACAGAATCAATAGTCCATGATTGTTTACATGTGTTGGAGTCCCAATATTCGTGTCGTGCTGATCTTAAAGATCAACCAATTAAAGATGCCACTTTTCACTGGTTCACGGATGGGTCCAGTTATAACCAAGATGGCTCATGGGTTGCGGGATATGCAATTGTTACTCAGGACCATGTGATGGAAGGTGGACCACTAGGAACCGGCTGCAGTGTCCAACTGGCAGAATTGTGGGCATTGCTCCAAGCTTTAGAATTAGCACAAAGAAAAAGCCTGAATGTATGGACTGATAGTAAATATGCTTTTCTCACTCTGCATGCTCATGCTGCCTTATACCGAGAACGAGGGTATCGAGATTCTAATGGTAAAGATATCCAACATGCTCATATCATACAGAGACTTATTCAGGCTGTGATGAAACCTGCCAAGGTAGCTGTTATTCATTGTAAGGGACATCAAAAGGGACTCGATCCGGTGGTAGTGAGGAACAGGAAAGCTGATGCTGAGGCTCGCCAAGCAGCCTTAAGGGAAGAACCGATACCGGATCTAAGTATCTGTATGGCACTCAATCTGGGAGTGACCCCTTCACAATTTACCCACAACGACTGGCCTGGACACTGGTAGATCATGCCCACCGTGTACTTCACCTCAGGAAAACTGGGTTGGCAGAGGCCATATTGAAGGAATACTATTTAGACAGTGTCCATGCATTATCAGCAAAAGCTTCCCTTCAATGCAACAAGTGTGCTCAGGCAAACCTGCTGCAGGGCCCAACTTTGCCCTCAGGAATGCAGCCGATAGGTTATTCACCTATGGACATTGTGACTGTTGACTTTACTGATATGCCTCGTAGCAGCCAATATCGAGCTATGTTAGTTATTGTAGATTCTTTCTCAGGATGGCCTGAAGCCTTCCCCACTCGAACTAAGCAGACAAAAGAAGTCACTAGGACTTTTCTGAAAGTTATCATACCTAGGTTCCGGTGCCCGTCAGTAATTACATCTGACAATGGCCCAGAATTTGTCCATAAAATAAACAAGATCTTAGTCCAGGCCAGAGGAGCAACTTGGCGGTTTCATTGTTCTTTTCACCCCCAGTCAGTTAGAAAAGTGGAACGCATGAACCGCAACTTAAAAGATAAGCTTACCAAAATTTGTATTGAAACCCACCTTAAATGGCCTGATGCGTTGCCTTTAGCTCTCTACACTGTCCATATTGTATCCGGAGCAAAATATCACCTTTCCCCATTTGAGATGATGTGTGGGAGACCCCCCACGATTTTACGAAGAGACGTGGTGGGCTGGCCAGACTTGTCCCATAAGGGGGGAATAAGGGGGAATAGGATTGAATACATACACAGGCTATATATGTATAGCCTGTATATATACATATACAGGCTATAAGGACATATGTAGGAGAACAAACACCACCTTTATTAAGTACAAAATGCCATTCCTTTAAACCAGGGGATAGAGTGTGGGTAAAGCACTGGAAAAATGAACCTCTTAAACCACAATGGAAAGGGCCATATGCCGTAGTGATGTGTTCTCCCCTTGCAGTAAAAACCGTGGAATCCAAATCGTGGATCCATTGGACCAGACTGAAAGGCGCTGCTAATAGCGACCAGGTCCAGTGGGAGGCACAACCCACCGAGAAACCATTGGTCCTTAAGCTCAAACATAAATGAATTGGAGATATATAAACTTTTAATTGCAATAGTGACATTGGTAGTGGTTTTACTTGTCTGCATCCTGAAAAGGACACTCTGTTGAACCTTACTGGCAATAGGTTCCTTGCACATAGTGTTGATGTCAGGTTTCGGTGTCATCTCAAATAAATTGCATTTCCAAACAAATAGTCTTTGATGAAATCTTTCATTTATTAAGCACGACAATCTGTTCCCGACTACATCGTAGCCAACACTGACTTCCTGACCCCAAACCTTCCCTTTCCGTTCCCCAATTCTCTGCGTCTCATTGGCCATCTTCCAAATCACTCTCCCCATATCTACTACTTCAGCTCCCAGGAATGTCCCCGCCTCCCATCCCATCTCCTAGGGGATATTATCTTCAGGGAAAATAAGTAGGTGAAAAGTCAAGCGTCCTCCTGCCAGCTGCCCCCTCTTCTCTTCCTTATGTCAGCACTGGAACGAATGTAGTTTGGAATGCTGACAGTTGAAGAGCTTTGCTGGGTCACACCGGAAGCTGACCCTCTACGCATAGCAGAAGAATGGAACTGGAACTTGTATTCCTAATCATGGTATTAGGGTATTATGCACGAGGGAAAGTACTGTAGTATATATTGAAAATTTAAGCAAGTGGGGCTCTAGGCGAAGCATTATTTTTAATAATAATAATAATAATAATAATAATAATAATAATAATAATAATAATTTTATTTCTATACCGACCTTCTCCCGAAGGACTCAGGGCAGTGTACAGCCTATTTAAAAACAGAATAAACATCAATTTAAAATAATTTAAAAATATTAAATAGATTTGGCTTAATTTAAAACCCCAAAAATTTTAAACATCCAATTTAAAATTATGTTGCTAACCCAGCCTGGCGGAACAACAGGGTCTTGAGTGCGCAGCGAAATACCCGGAGGTCGGAGATCTTACATATTTCTGGGGGCAGTTCATTCCAAAGGGCAGGGGCTCCCACAGAGAAGGCCCTCCCCCTGGGTGTTGCCAGCCGACATGACTTGGCCGATGGCACCCTGAGAAGGCCCTCTCTGTGGGAGCGAACTGGCCTGTGGGAGGCTATTGGTGGCAGAAGACGGTCTCGAAGGTACCCGGGTCCTGTGCCATGGAGCGCTTTAAAGGTGGTGACCAACACCTTGAATCGCACCCAGAAGACCACTGGAAGCCAGTGCAGCTCGTGCAGGAGGGGTGTCACGTGGGCGCAACGGGTTGCACCCATAACCACCCACGCGGCTGCATTCTGGTCCAGTTGGAGCCTCCAAGTGCTCTTCAAGGGGAGCCCCATGTAGAGAGCATTACAATAGTCCAGCCGGGAGGTGACAAGGGCGTGAGTGACCATGCACAAGGCGTCCCGGTCCAGAAAGGGCTGCAACTGGCGAATCAGGCGAACCTGATAAAAGGTCCCCCTGGCCATCATATGCTCTTCGAAAGACAGCCGTGCGTCCAGGAGGACACCCAGATTGCGAGTCCTCTCTGTGGGGGGCAGAGATTCACCCCCAATAGTCAGCGATGGCACCTGCTGACTATATCAGGACGCCGGAAGCCACAGCCACTCGGTCTTGGACGGGTTGAGTCTGAGCCTGTTCCTCCCCATCCAGACCCACACGGCCTCCAGGCAGCGAGACATCACATCAAGGGCATCGTTGGGGTGGTCTGGCAGATAGGAAGGAGGGGTGTGTGGAAAATTTAACCTTTCTAATTGTTGCTTATCAATTAATGAAACAGGGAAAGTTATCAAGCAATTAAACACTGAAATGAGACAGCTCACCCACAATGCTGACCAGGAATGGAATAGATTTAATTTCAAAGAAGTCTTCAGTGGCTGGTTCCCTAAATTGCCAGGATTACAAGCGATCGTGGCATTAATAGGTTTAATTGCGACCAGATGTATCATCTTACCAGGTGTTCAGCCTGTTTTTGTTAAAAATTATGTCAAATAGCTTGTCTGTATTGGCAAAAAGGGAGGCAGTCACCCAGGTCATGGCTATATGGGAATTTCAGAGAATTGTTGACACTGACAATTATGAAACTCCTCTTGAGAAGTCAGAAGAGTTCCAGAGGGGGGAATAAAGTAGAATGATGGGATTAAGTCCTTGCTCGCAATGCCTACGTGACACTGTAGAATGAGAGGACTGATGGGATTAAGCCCCCGCTCATGGTGTACGTGACATCTCACCTGTGCTGAGTGACCCCGGCAGGACCAAGGAAGTGGGCATGTCATACCCACATATGGTAATCATGGGTACATCCGGAAATGAATATACTGACTGAAAAGAATATATAAACTCCTTCGGGGTTCAGACTTTGCTTGAGCTATTGCTGCTGAATCTTGCACAATAAACCTTTCCTTTCGATAAAGAGCTGGTGTGGTCTCTTTTCTGTAACAATGTGGTCCTGTTGGCCATTAAAACCATCCTTCCAAGCAGTCTCAATGTTTCCAGTGTCTTTCGCCCCACTTGGTATTAAACCCAGATGGACATTTCTTCCAACAGTTCTATGTATGCTCTGCCAGTCATTAGCTACCGTTCTGGTAGAGTGAGTTGGCCAAAGCAGGACATAGAAGCTGCTGATGATAAGAAGCTCTTAGTGGAGGTTTTCACCCTAAATTCAACACCCAGAGACTCTACATAAACCAGAAAGAAGGCAGGCAGGGTCTGGAGAGTGTCAAAGCAGGATTAAAGATTTTGATCATAGCAGCACAAGAGTAGGCACTACCCACCGGAGCTATAGAAGCCAAGTCTACCACACTAGACCAGACCCAGGCCTTGGTAGGGGTGCCAAGTGACAGCAACATCAAAAAAAAAGAGAACGCGAAGCTAGAGAAGGACCAGGGTCTGAAGGAGGAACAGGAGAGGATGTGGAAAGTCAAGGCCAAAGTGGTCCCGATGATGGTTGCTGGTAACCACAATAACCCAGTAATCCAGAGTAAAAGTGTGGCACTCAAAAAGGCATTTCTAGTAGGCAGGGTCAACTGATGCCAAGAAAAATGGCAGGGACTTGTCCAGGCAGTATCTGAGACTCAGGCACAATTGAATGGAAGGAAGAAAGAAAAAGAAAAAACACCTTTCTGTGCTTCCCTCCTTGGTGATTGCTAATAGATCACCAAGCTTGTTGAAATTGGGTCTGATTAAATCTAGTATGTATGTACAATAATATCCTGGTTTCTCCTTTTGAGCTAGAGTTAGATGAAGAGAAAAAAAGAAAAAAAAACACAAATTGATTTATAATCTGAGAGACTGGAAAACTTATTAGATGGACTCACCTTTGAATCCCTGTAATTTATAAGTACCCTATAATATGTCTTTAGTGACAATTGTTCTGGGAATAACAGTATTTCCTAGCTAATTGCAATAAAGATTGATTGGTATGTTTTTATAGGTTATGAAACAGTATAATGAAGTTTCATTAATATTAGTTAATAGGACCACATACATTTTGACAATTATGCAGGAATGCTTCATACCTTGGCCAAACCCTCCTCAGCTCCATTGAAAAAACTGACATTTTCTGGCTATTTGTGAGCCTGGACAAAGATGCTTCTGCTTTAAATATTGCTTGCTCTAATGAGTACGTTCCTCTTCTTCAGGCAGAAACTATCATCAACACAAACAAAATTCCATATGCAATTTTCTTTGTGCACTAAGGATGCTATTTATATATGCTATATTAAACTTTGCATCAGGAAATTAAAGTCAAGCCCTCCTCCCCCTCCCAGATGATTAGGGGACTGGAGGCTAAAACATACGATGAAGGGTTGCAGGAACTGGACATGGCTAGTCTAGGGAAGAGAAGGACCAGGGGAGACAGGAGAGCAGTCTTCCAATATTTGAGGGGCTGCCACAGAGAGGAGGAAGGGGCTCAAGCTATTTTCCAAAGCACCTGAAGGCCAAACAAGGAATAATGGATGGAAACTGTTCAAGGAGAGATTCAACCTAGAAATAAGGAGAAATTTTCTGACAGTGAGAACAATCAACCCATGGAACAGAAGTTGCCTTTGGAAGTTATGGGAGCTTCATCACTGGAAGCTTTCAAGAAGAGACTGGACTGCCATCAAGCATGTGGTCGCCCCCCCCACACCTCCCTCCCCCCATGCATAAGCTTGTAAGCATGTATGTATGCTTACAAGCTTTCATAAATGTAAGCTATTGGCTGTCAGACTCCCAGAGGGCGGGGGTCTTAACTAACTTTGTAGGCTGTCTGTGTCCCAGGCTTAGTTGAATCTTGCTGGGTGACGCAATTTCCTATTGTGGCTGAATGGTTTTGCCCTAATCCCATCCTCCTGGAGCTGGGGTCTTTTGTTTCCGTTTCCTTTAAGATTTTTATTTCTATTTTAGGGGAAATATTCTGCCTTTGTAATATTCCCTACACTATTTTATTCTTCTAGGAGAGGGGTGGGTGCTAACTTTCTACAGAACGTAGAATAATAGGGTCGGAAAAGACTCTTAGGGGCTATTAGATGCATACTTTTTTGCAGCCTCTCTACTGACTGCAGGATGACAAGTAAGGAGCTTCCCTTACTTGTGTTTTTCTAATCACATCTGTAAATCTTTTCCTGCATTTTCCCCCCTCTTTCCCCTTTAACTGGTGTTACAATAGAAGGAACAGATTGGTCTAAACTGAGGAGGTCAGTGTAAGAAGGGAGTTGGGACACGACGCAGGAGAAATTCGGTTCACAAGCCGTTGGCTCAGTGGTGGTTGGTGATTGAAACACATAAGGGAATATCTCTCCGGCCGCCTTGAGTTGTGAAGCCGTTCCATAGGTAGAAGGCGTAGACATTTTGATGAGATAGGGACGTTTATTACTGTAAGGAGCCCCAGAATGAAGGAGTGGAAGGTCTGCCACTTTGAACTGAGGTAACGGAATGTGAGGCAAGTGGCAATTGGAACTTTTCAGGTGGGGAAGGCGAGTAGAATGTCTAACTCCTTAGTTATCAGCGAGTGTGAATATACTGTATATGAAATACTAATGATGTGATGTCATTTCGAAGAATCCTTTCTTAGCAGGCACCTAGAAGTCAAGAGGAATGTACATGCCAAATTTCAAGTTTGTAGGCTTTACCATTCTGGAGATTTCGTGATGAATGAGTGGGGTTCGCTTTTATATATATAACATAACATAACATAACATAACATAACATAACATAACATAACATAACATAACATAACATTACATTACATTACATTACATTACATTACATTACATTACATTACACTATCCAGTCCCTATATATTAAACAAAAGATAAAAACAAACAAGAAATAATATAACATGAAAAAATACAAAAGAAAGAAGGAACAAAAAGAAAACCATAGCTTCCTTTTTTAAAAAAAACAGCAATTATAAGTACAAATACAAAGTTGCCTCTTATTCTAGGATTACAAAAAGCTCTTTTTTCCTATTATCTATTTTTTCTAATTATCCATAACATATCGTGAGTACATTTCTTTCAGTTTCACACAAAAGGCCTACAGTATAAGGGGCTGCCAGCCAGCAGAGCCTTTTTGATGTGGAATCAAAGCGGTTAGCTTAACTTCTCTCTCTCTCTCTCTCTCTCTCTCTCTCTCTCTCTCACTCACACACACACACACACACACACACACACACACAGAGAGAGAGCACAGATGTCCCAGGACGTTTTGGTATCCCTGTGGGATTAAAAATGCAGACCATCATTTTTCCCCCAGTTGAGAATGATTCCGCCATGGAAATAGGAGAAGCCCCCCTTTTAGGAGGTGCAGCCATGGTCCATGATTTGGCTTCTTCCCAGCGTGAAACTCATTTTATCCGGTTCTAAATACTGGCCTGACACTGAATCAGCATGCAGGACTGTCCTATTAAATGAAATTTAGATCAGTTACCTGAGATGCTCGGCAGCAAATGATTTTTTTTTCCTCCCCAAAGGGTAAAAATGCTCAGGACTTCATTAGATTCACCGTCTGTCTCTTTCTCTTCCCACCTTTCGCTCTCCATCTATCCTTCAACTTGACTTATTGCTCAAACTGCTTCTGGCAAGGGAAATGAATGGTAGCAAGGAAACAATTGATGAACAGGGACTAAGAGGGGAGGGCATGAGTCAGAGGGGGTAGGGGACGTCTTTGCAACCAACGGAGTTGCTGGGATCTCTAGTCGTGGTCTGTGGTTTGCCTGAAGGCAGCTCCCACCCATCTTCCGGGAAGGCAGCCCGAGACAGATGGGCCGGGATCCTTCTGGAGGCAAACTTCCAAACTTCTGGCACTTTGGGGCAGGCAAGTCAGAGGGAGGCCCTGCAATCTTTGGACCAGCAGGACACTTGCCTGCACAGCATTTCCATCCTGCCCCAGGCGCCATGCTGTCCTTCTCTATCAGGCTCAAGGTGCATTAACAAGAATCACAATGGTATAGTTTGGAATGGAATGAAATGGAAGGAAATAGAATAGAATAGAATAGAATAGAATAGAATAGAATAGAATAGAATAGAATAGAATAGAATAGAATAGAATAACACAGTTGGAAGGGACCTTGGAGGTCTTCTAGTCCAGCCCCCTGCTCAAGGCCCCCTGTACCATTTCAGACACGTGGGGCTGTCTAGTCTCTTCTTAAAAACCTCCAGTGATGGAGCACCCACAACTTCCGGAGACAAGCCGTTCCACGGTTTGATTGCTCTCACTGTTGGGAAGTTTCTCCTTAATCCCAGTTTGCTTCTCTCCTTGATTAGTTTCCATCCATTGTTTCTTGTCCTGTTTCTCTGGTGCTTTGGAGAATAATTTGACCCCCTCCTTCTTCGTGGCAGCTCCTCAAGTACTGGAATACTGCTCTCATGTCCCCCCTAATTCTTCTTTTCTTTAGACTAGCCAGACGCATCACCTGCAGCCGTTCTTCATATGGTTTAGCCTCCAGCCTTTGAACATTTTAGTTGCTCTTCTCTGAACTTTTTCCAAAGTCTCACCATCTTTTTTGTAGTCTGGTGACCAAAATTGGTTGCAGGATTCCAGGTGTGGCCTTACTAGGGTTTTGTAAAGCGGCACAAATACTTCACGTGTTAGTGTTTAAGGCACTGAGCTAGAAACCAGAAGCCAGTGAGTTCTAGTCCTCCCTTGGACATGGAAGGCATCTAGGTGACTTTATTCCCTCTGCCTCCAACTAACCCATCTCACAGGACTGTTGTGGGAGGGGAATAGGATGTTAACCATCCGACTAGTGAACCCAGGAAAAGTAGGTACTTTCAGTAACTTTGAAATGCCCAAAGTAAAACTTTATTGGAGACACATTTCAGGATTGAAGGATCAAAACCAAGTCTGGTTTTTCCTGTGCAATGCATGTATAGTTAAACAATAGCTTCTTTTCTCTTCACCCTTGGTTGGTCACATTGTCCAATTATGAATCATCCTTTTGTTTTGAGAACTGTCCACTTTTCTGTCAGACACCGGCAATCCATGGCCTTGGTGGGTTCTTGGCTCTCACAGTCCGTCTCTGGCACTCTGGCATTCTTTCTCCCTTTCCCTCCCTCCAGTTTATTTATTTATTTATTTAATTTATATACCACCCTTCTCCCAAAGGGACTCAGGGCGGTGTACAGCCAGCATAAAACACACAAATATAAAATTTTAAAAATATTTAAAAATATTAAATAGTTTGGCCCATATCTAATTAAAATAAAAACTGCCCGATTTAAATGTTTAAAAATTAAGAATTGACAATTTAAAAATGTTAAAAAATTAGGCCAGCCTGGCTTGTTGAAATAAAAGCGTCTTGAGGGCCTGGCAGAAGGTGCATAAGTCGGGAATCCTCCGCATCTCGGGGGGCAATTCGTTCCAGAGGGCAGGAGCCCCCACAGAGTTCTTTGGCGAGTTTAATAGCTAAATGTTTCAAAAGTGGTTCAACCTTGACATAGGAGGTAAGAGCACAATTTATTCCACTTTGAGTTGTACGAGATAAAGGCAGGAAAGAAATGTAATAAAACATAAATAAAGGGCAGGGATTGATGGAGCCATCAAACATCCAGAGTCTCTATCTGCTACCCCACCCCCCAAGCCTTTCTACCACTGGAATAGAATAGAATCCCAGAGTTGGAAGGGACCTTGGAGGTCTTCTAGTCCAACTCCCTGCTTAGGCAGGAAACTCTACACCACTTCAGACAAATGGTTATTCAATCTCTTCTTAAAAACTTCCAGTATTGGAACTTCTGGTGGCAAGTTGTTCCACTGATTAATCGTTCTCACTGTCAGGAAATTTCTCCTTAGTTCTAGGTTGCTTCTCTCCTTGATTAGCTTCTCCCATTGCTTCTTGTTCTACCCTCAGGTGCTTTGAAGAATAGCTTGACTCCCAGTTCTTTGTGGCAAGCCCTGAGATATCGGAACACTATCATGTCACCCCTAGTCCTTCTTTTCACAAGACTAGACATATCCAGTTCCAGCAACGGTTCTTTATGTTTTATCCTCAAGTCCCCTCATCATCTTTGTTGCTCTTCTCTGCACTCTTTCTAGAGTCTCAACATCTTTTTTACATCGTGGTGACCAAAATTGGATGTTGTATTCCAAGTGGTATAATACCAAGGTATTATAAAGTGGTATTAACACGTCACGTGATCTTGATTCTATCTCTGTTTATGTAGCCTAGAACTGTGTTGGCTTTTTAGGCAGCTGCTGCACACAACTGGCTCCTATTTAAGTGATTGTCCACTAGGACTCCAAGATTCCTCCTACAGTCAGCACTATTGAGCAAGGTACCACATATACGGTACCTGTGCATTTTGTTTTTCTTGCCTAAATGTAGAACCTTACTTTTTGCACCATTGAATTTCATTTTGTTAGATAGTGCCCAATGTTCAAGACTGTCAAGATCCTTCTGTATTTTAAGCCTATCTTCTGGAGTGTTGGCTATTCCTGCTAGCTTGGTCATCTGCAAATTTGATGAGTTCCCCATCTATCCTCTCGTCCAAATCATTGATGAAGATGTTGAAGAATACTGTGCCTAAAACAGAGCCCTGGGGTACCCCACTGCATATCTCCCTCCATTTAGATGCAGTTCCATTGAGGACTATATGTTGAGTGTGTTGGTTAGCCAGTTACGAATCCATCAGGTGGTGATGCTGTCTAACCCACATTTTTCTATTTTATCAAGTAGTAACTTATCAAGTCTACTTTGTCAAATACCTTACTGAAGTCCAAGTAAATTATATCGACAGCATTCCTCTGGTCCACTAATTTTGTCACTTTGTCACAGAATGCAATAAGATTAGTCTGGCATGATCTGTTTTTGATAAACCCATGTTGGCTTTTGGTTATTACTTTGTTTGCTTCTAGGTGTTCGTTGATTTGTTGCTTGATTATCTTTTCCAGCATCTTCCCTGGTATTGAGGTCAGGCTGATGGATCTGAATCTATTTTTTCCCTTTTTTGAATATGGAAACTACAGCAGCTCTTTTCCACTCCTCTGGCAGATATAGTTCAGTGGTTCTGAGATGACATCTGCCAGTTCCTTCAGAACCTTCAGATGGTATAATCCATCTGGTCCTGGTGATTTGAACTCATCTAGGGTAGACAGGTGCTCACTTACCATTTTCTTCTGTATTTTAACTTGTGTTCCTAATCTGTTTTTTGTGGTGCTGTTTTTGATGGGTTGGACTGTTTTTTTTCCCTTTGTGTAAAGACAGATGCAAAAAAGGAGTTAAGTAGTTCCACAACTGGTCAACTTCTGATTGAATTGATCAGGTATCCAGGCTGGATGATGCCCAAAGAATGATGGCCATGGAGGGCTGGGCCTGTCAGGAGGGGATGGAGCATACAGGGCATGGCCATGCCGGCCTCAAGTGGTCAATTTTGTGACCACCTCCTGGAAGTCTCCAATGGCTGCTGAACGATTCCCTGCTTAAGGGAAAGCACTACTTCCCCCACAGAAGAGCTAAATACAACTTTCTTGAGTCTGGGTGGGGCATGAAGCCAAAGTCCTGAAGACATGGCAGAGGAAAGTGGTTGGTAGAACAAGTTCAGGCACAAAGAGTCTTTTTCTGTAGGGTGGAAACGTAGATGGCTGCAATCAGCTGTCCTCACATGCCCATCTCCCAAAGACAAAGTGATGACCACTCCATCTAGGCCAGAGGTCTCCAACCTTGGCAACTTTAAGACTTGTGGACTTCAACTCTGGAAGAGCCTGGTGGTGCAGTGGACTAAGTGCTGTTAAAGTAGCACTTAAGTTGCCAGCTGCCTGCAATTACTGCAAGTTCAAATCTCACCAGGCTCAAGGTTGACTCAGCCTTCCATCCTTCCGAGGTAGGTAAAATGAGGACCCGGATTGTGGGGGCAATAAGCTGACTTTGTATAAAAAAGAACACCGCTTAGTTGGGGCCGAAAGCCCTACTAAGTAGGTATTTACAAAAGTATGAAAGCTATTGCTTAACGCGTTGTAAACTGCCCTGAGTCTCCGGAGAAGGGCGGCATATAAATCTAACTAACTAACTAACTAACTAACTAACTAACTAACTAACTAACTAACAAACAAATAAACAAATAAATAAAGTCTTAAAGTTACCAAGGTTGGAGACCCCTGATCTAGGCCACTAGATATTCCATACTGCCTCAGTTCACAATTATCTTTGAGAGACAGGTGAGCAAACTCCCTCCCTCCCTTCCCTCCTTCCTCCCCTTTTCTCCATCTGCAATTGTACTGTAGCACACACTCCCTAAACATCTTCAAGTAAGGTGACCAGATTTTAACATTGGTAAAGAGGGACATTGTGGGCGTGGCTTATTTTGTGGGCGTGGCTAGCTGGTCATGTGACTGGGTGGGTGTGGCTAGCTGGTCATGTGACCGGGTGGCCATGGCTATGTGTATAGGGTAAGGTGAACAGATTTTAACATTGGTAAGACGGACACCATTGTGGGCGTGGCTTATTGTGTGGGCGTGGCTTGGAGGCCATGTGACTGGGTGGCCGTGGCTAGCTGGTCATGTGACTGGGTGGCCGTGGCTATGTGTATAGGAACTACTCAGAGGGCTGAAAAGTCATTTCTGACAGGTCCTCACACTTTTGACTGGTCCTCACACTTATGACCATCCTCACATTTATGCCCGTGCAGCATTCTTAACAACCATGTCACTCATTTCACAACTGCTTCTCTTCACCATGGTGACAAGGTAGGGCAAAAACGTAAAATGTGAAGACAGTCGTAAGTTCGAGGACTGGTCAAAAGTGCGAGGACCAGTCAAAAATAACTTTTTCAGCCCTCCGAGTAGTCCATATGCACAAAAGGACTAACCAGAGGGCTGAAAAAAGTGATTTCTGACAGGTCCTCGCACTTTTGACTGGTCCTCACACTTATGACCATCCTCACATTTATGCCCGTGCAGCATTCTTAACAACCATGTCACTCATTTCACAACTGCTTCTCTTCACCATGGTGATAAGATAGGGCAAAAAACGTAAAATGTGAAGACAGTCGTAAGTTCGAGGACTGGTCAAAAGTGCGAGGACCAGTCAAAAATAACTTTTTCAGCCCTCTGAGTAGTCCATATGCATAAAAGGATACAGCAATAGAGAGGGATGAAGGAAGGGAAGGGAAATTAGAGTAGGAGTGAGGGTAAGAGGGGGAGGAAGAGAGGAGGAGAAGGAGAAAGGAAGAGGAAGTAGGGAGGAGAAGAAGAGGGGGAGGAAGAGAAAGTAAGAAGGAAAGAAAAGAGAGAGGTGGTAGGTTTGAGGAGAAAGATTGCTGTACAATAAAAAAGATGAAAGGGAAGAAAGCCAATCCCAAACAAATATAAAGATACGAAGATAAAGAATGAATTGTTAAACTTTAAAGAATAAAAGAGAACAAATATGAATAAATAGCAGTAATTAGAAACACACATACAAACATACAACTTATTTTCTTTGAACAGAGTATTTGGCCGGTTCACAAATTTAAACAGCGTTTAGTCACTTCAATTAAATTTACAATTTCTATATTTCCTTTTTGCCATATTTATTCCTCATCTATTTTTTTTAAAAAAACCAATATTACCCTTAATCCTCATCTCTAATCTTAATCAAATTCAATTTTTCCCTTCTATTCTATATTATACCCCTTCCCATTGTCATCTATTTTTATATCCATCCTCACATTGTTTAACTATGTAATTATGTAATACAGTTGTTTAATACAAATTCAACATTTTAATATAAATCAATTAGTTATATAACTACCTTTTTTGTATATTAATCAATATGAACATGAATATTCCAATTATTTCCATGCAATCCAATTTCTTACAAATCAATTAATTATATTTACCAATAATAATAAACCAAATAATTTCCCCCATATATTCCTCCAAACCACAACTTAACCATTTCTGCTTTCAACACAATATACAATTAATAGTATCTCAATTATTACAATTCCCTAGTTAAATACAGCTTTTTTTTCTTTTGTGTTTTAAAATCTTGAACTCTCCTCCTAAATTTCCCGTTGTTTGCAGTTTTTCACCTACCTTTTTGGGGGAGGAAAAATAAAAATAAAAATAAATCTCTCTGCCTCATTTTGTCACGTTGCACCAAAGATCCTGGTTTCGGTTTCGTTTCTGCAGCTTAGCTAGGGGAAAAAAAACTGCTTCAGGAACTCTTTACACTGAGTGCCTGTAGGGCGGCCCTTTGAAGCCCCGGGCAAGAGTTTAAACAGTTTTTTTTTCTTCTAGCCATCAGCTGGGGCTCAAGAGGGACTTTTTTGAAACGCCGCGGGACGCGGGACAAATTGCTAAAAATCGGGACTGTCCCGCCAAAAGCGGGACGTCTGGTCACCTTATCTTCAAGCCAAGCGTCCCCAAGTTTTGCAAAGTGTCTCCCAGACCTGTGCAGCCTCCTCACCCCACCCCAGAGAGAAACAAAAGAGAAGGTGGACCCCACCCCCTCCAGACTCTTGCCCCTGTCAGGCTGCTGCTCAGGGGATGTGGTGAGACTGGCATTCAGGGGAGGGAATGGTGCCCTGGGGTCCTCTCGCTCTCAATGGCCACCTGACATTCTGCTTGAATATTCATCCTGACCTTTTGGGCCTGGAAGAGCCCCTGTGGTTTAGCCACCAGGCAACTCCAGCACCAGCCTAGATTGGTGCAAGGAAGCCCATCTCTCGTTCGCTTTGAACGTGTTATTTGGCACACATACCCATGCCAACCACAGGGCCCTGTTCAATTTTTCATGGAATGGTAATTGCTCTTCCTCCCTGCCATGAGATACAATGCTCACAATCTCCTCCCCCGATGCTGAATTGGATCCTGCACTAATGAGGGGGAACTGAGGAGATGGTTGGCATTGCCAGCAGCTGGGAGGACAGGGCCCACGATTGGCATAGAAAAGCTGAAAGGAAAAGGGTCTTAGCCAGTCTGGCCTTTATGCAGGGCCGTAATGTGAGAAACAGACTCACCAGTCAGAAATTTGACAGAGTCATGAAGTGAAACTGCAAGCAGTTTATTGCATATAAAATACGTTCTTGCAAGAAAGGGTGGCCAGCTATGTGGGCGCACAGAGGAATACATTTCTCCAGCTTTTTATTCCCTTCACCCGAACCAGAAATCCCTCCCTGCAGCCCCCTTTGACAAAGACCACAGGGTTGCAATCTTCCTGGAACGCCTGTTTCTCCCTGAATTTCCCCCATGCGTAATCTGTTTCCCCACCTTTTGCCCAGTTCCCCCTTTTCCAGACTACCTTTTGTCCCTTTATTTTATTTCTTAACCTATATTTCTTATTTGCTTACAATCCTTGCAGCATAAGCATAATAAATTAAGGCAAGCAGTTAATTAATTTCTCCACTATATACCAGGCTGTATGGTTAAAACTGTTGACTGGTCTGCTTGCCCAAGCTGACTCGCTTATCGGAATAGCAGACCCTTCCTGTTTTCCAGTCTTGGCATTTTTACCTTTAACATCCCAATGTCCCACTGAACTTTTAAACCCACATCTCTCAAAAATTGCTTTCTTTACAAAAACAGCACTATCACCATCAGTTTCTTACAATAACAAGGAATTGATGACACAGCCTGGGGGAGGGGGGAAACCATTGGGGCATAAAATATGTGGGGTCAGAGTTGGCTTGCTGTCAAGGTTAGGATGGATGCCCTAATTAAATCATGAGGCTCGAGCCAAGCTTCAGAAGAAATCCAGTTATTTATTAGGAGTTTCATGTTGGCACGTTCCAGGTGAAGCCAACTCTGACCCCACATAATTTACGCCCCAATCATGACCCCGTTTTCCCCCTCCCCCCATAGTGTGTCATCAATCACATTCACCAACGGAGCAATTTCATGGGCTGTACAGATCACTCCCCTCCGGCTGCTGTAGGTAACCCTGGAAGACAGCCTTGAGAGAGATATGTCTGGAATGGGCTCCTGTCTTTGGCTGCTGGGCTGCTTCATCAGTTTCCCATCCCCCTTGCCTATGGCAACTCGAGAGCAGGCCAGGGATCTTTGTGAGTTGACAGAATATGGAGCATGGACAAACTTTTTCTAACTGATGTTGAAAGCATTTTATGTACAATTCACATTTCATACTGCCATGTATTTGATTTCTTTATTTAAGGAATTACATGGAGCATTTCTAAGCCTAAAACCAAATTAGGCCAACACCCAGTTTAACAAAATTAAACATTTTGTTTGGACAAGAAATAAATCACCTACAGCTCAGGGAATCTCTCTGAAATTAAAAATAGATATTTATAATATAAATAGATATTTATATTTATAATAGATATAATCTTGTTTCACCATGTTCCAGGTCTTTATAAATGAAGCTTTAAGAAAGATAAATCGGAGAGGGGTCTTCATGAGTTGGCATGACATATGAAAAATGGGGAGAGGGGAGATAAATATTCCTTTGTGACTGTTCCAGAAGAGTTTACTTCTGCTGAACTTCAGATGGGCACCATCCAATTTTGAGAAGGGGGATATTTTCAGATTTGGGAAAGTTCCACAGTTGTTCATCATCCCCTGTAAAACAAAAAAATGCAAAGAGCCAATAGCATCTAGTAGAATTTCAGAAGGATAACCCAGAGCCATAAAATGTGTTCCCCAAGGAGTCTTAACCCTAACCCTCACGAAAGCCTATTAATGGCCTGTAATGGGAGAAGGCGAATGTCTGAAACAGACACCAACGGTGTGAAAAAGTAATGTTGTTGCTGGCACAAATCAAAGGCCCTTTTGTGCCAGAAACTCAGCTGGGGCAACCGGGCTGGCATTGCACAACATACGTTGCCTTAAAGATGTGCCAGGATCAGCAGGCCACACTCGGCTCCTTTGTTGTGTAAACCCAAACTATGGACTTCTTTCTCAATTAGCTCCATAATTATGTATGTTGTATGACCAGCACTGTCCCTCTCTGTTTTTGTGTGTATCTTGGCACAAAGGTGCATGATCTTTCCTCTACTCAAAGTCTACTCAAAGTCACAGTCACAATTCCATTTTGACTTCTTTGACCATACTCTGAGGACACCCTGCCAAGCAAAAACCAGAGGTGTCCTGGTCAAGTAGGAACATCAAGTAGGAACTTGAAATGAAGCTTCTGTTTCTCAGGGTGGGGTGGGGGGCAAGGAGGGAGGGGCCCAGAGGCTCTGAGCCTGACATCTATGGAGCTTCTCAGTCATCCAGGTCATGGTTGTCCCAAAGGTGTTTTTTCAAAAGGCAACTGGATTTTCTTGTTCTTTTTCCTTGAAGAGGTTTCACTTCTCATCCAGGAAGCTTTTTTAGTTCTGATTGAACAGTGGCGAATGGAAGGATTTATATTCCTTGCAGTCATCTGATCGTTAGCACTTTCTTTGAGAGACGTTGAGGCCACTTGGAGCTTTATCTGTGTCCTCAGGGTCACCTGAATAGTGCAAATGGGTGTGGAGCCTTCTTGCAACTGTTGAAAGGAAACAGGGGGTGTCATATCCCCCCCCACAGTTTGAATGTAGATGCCCTCTTTGAACCAGTGGTGAAATGTAAAATTTGTTACTACCGGTTCTGTGGGCGTGGCTTGGTGGTGGGGTAATGTGACTGGATGGGTGTGGCCAACTTTTTTTTTTTAAAGCATTTTTTCTACAACCTCTTCGGTAAAAAAAAAATGCTTTTAAAAGGCTCTGCCAATCAGGCAACGCAGCTGGATCGTCAGAGCCTTTTAAAAGCTTTCTACAACCTCTTCTGCTGAAGAGGAGCCTTGGTAGTACAGTGGTTTAATGCACCGTTATTAACACCAGCTGCCTGCAATTTATTGCTTAACGCATTGTAAGCCGCCTGGAGTCTCCGGAGAAGGGCGGCATATAAATCAAAAAAAAAAAAAAAAAAAAAAGAGGTTCAGAAGAGGTTCGGCTGAAGAGGTTGTAGAAAAAAATGCTTTTAAAAGGCTCTGACGATCTCAGCTGAGCCATGCGATCATCAGAGGCTTTTTTTTTACTTTTAAAAACATTTTTTCAGCTGATGAAAAAATGCTTTTAAAAGTTAAAAAAAAAGCCTCTGATGATTGTGCGGCTCAGCTGGGCATGGGGGAGTGCGGCAAGGATTTTTGCTACCGGTTGTCCGAACCATTCACCGCCATCGCTACTGGATCAGACAATCCGGTCTGAACCGGGAGCATTTAACCCCTTCTTTGAACCCTCTTTCAAACCTCTGTGTCCAATTTGTGGATCTTGCTGTCTTCAAAAGAGAGGCCTTTGTCCAGGGCCAGATTTTCCTATAGGCTAACTAGGCTTCAGCCTAGGGCCTCAAGATCAAGAGGGGCCTACACAGTGGTGGGATTCTGGGGGTTCTAGGGGGTTCGGCCAAACCCTTTGTTAAATTGCTGGCTTGGCCGCCCCTCGACTCCCACCCGCGCGGTGCCAGCCTACCGTAGCCAGGGGTAGGCAATGGTGGCTCTTTTACAACCTGTAGACGTCAACTTCCAGAATTCCTGAGACAGCTTGGCTGTCTCAGGAATTCTGGGAGTTGAAGGCCACAGGTTGTAAAAGAGCCACAATTGCCCACCCCTTCCCTAGCCTGAGTTCCGCTGCCTGGGATCCACATGGGCTGCCACGTGGTTCCCCACCGGCTCCGGACGCAAGAGAGCCAGATGGAGAAAGCAGCTTCCACGCCTTCACTCACCCTCACTCTCTGCTCTGTTGGATCGCCGGCCATTCGCTTACCCCGCCCACTCCCCGTCTAGTGCTGCCTCTGATGGCTAGAGGAAAAAAAAACTTCCAATTCTTGCCGCGGGGCTTCAAAGGGCCGCCCTAGAGCCAGTGGTGCAGCCAAACCCTTTGTTAAATTGCTGGCTTGCCCCGCCCCTCCGCACCACTATTTATTGCCAATAAATAGTGGTGGGCGAGGGGCGGGGGAGCCAGCAATTTAACAAAGGGTTTGGTGTTTTTTTGTAATTTTATTGGCCCCCGGAGCTTCAGCATAGGCTAATTAGCCCTTGCTTAGATCGGCTCCCGACCCCCAGCTGATTTGCTCTCAGCTGTTTTGCTCAGAGCTCTGCTGCTTCCTTGGAAAGAGTGCAGATTTTCCCCCCTCTATCTATGTTTAAAAACGAAACTGAAACTGCTTTGCTGTTGCTGCAACTTGGAAAATTAGGCAGGCAGATTTCTTTTTCCTCACCAAAAAAGGTAGGTGCAAACAACGGGAAATTTAGGGAAAAAGAGGAGATTTTAAAACACAAAAGAAAAAAAGCTCTATTTAACTAGGGAATTGTAATAATTGAGATATTATTAATTGTATATTTCTGAAAGCAGAAATGGTTAAGTTGTGGTTTGGAGGAATATATGGGGGAAATTATTTGGTTTATTATTATTGGTAAATATAATTAATGGATTTGTAAGAAATTGGATTGCATGGAAATAATTGGAATATTCATGTTCATATTGATTAATATACAAAAAAGGTAGTTATATAGCTAATTGATTTATATTAAAATGTTGAATTTATATTAAACAACTAATATTACATAATTAACCAATGTGAGGATGAATATAAAAATAGATGACAATGGGAAGGAGTATAATATAGAATAGAAGGGAAAAATTGAATTTGATTAAGATTAGAGATGAGGATGAAGGGTAATATTGGTCTTTTACAAAAATAGATGAGGAATAAATATGGCAAAAAGGAAATATAGAAATTGTAAATTTAATTGAAATGACTAAACACTGTTTAAATTTGTGAACCGGCCAAATACTCTGTTCAAAGAAAATACATTGTATGTTTGTATGTGTGTTTCTAATTATTGTTATTTATTCATATTTGTTCTCTTTTATTCTTTAAAGTTTAACAATTCATTCTTTATCTTAATATCTTTATATTTGTTTGGGGTTGCCTTTCTTCCCTTTCATTTTTTTATTGTACAGCAATCTTTCTCAAACCTACCACCTCTCTCTTTTCTTTCCTTCTTACTTTCTCTTCCTCACCCTCTTCTTCTCCTCCCTACTTCCTCTTCCTTTCTCCTTCTCCTCCTCTCTTCCTCCCCCTCTTACCCTCACTCCTACTCTAATTTCCCTTCCCTTCCTTCATCCCTCTCTATTGCTGTATCCTTTTATGCATATGGACTACTCAGAGGGCTGAAAAAGTTATTTCTGACTGGTCCTCGCACTTTTGACCAGTCCTCGAACTTAGGACTGTCCTCACATTTTATGTTTTTGCCCTATCTTGTCACCATGGTGAAGATAAGCAGTTGTGAAATGAGTGACATGGTTGTTAAGAAAGCTGCATGGGCATAAATGTGAGGATGGTCATAAGTGTGAGGACCGGTCAAAAGTGCGAGGCCCAGTCAGAAATGACTTTTTTCAGCCGTCTGAAAAAAGTCTATGCACATTGCCACGCCCACCTGGTCACATGACGAGCTACCCACGCCTACACAGTCACGTGACCAGCTAGCCACACCCACCCAGTCACATGATTGCCAAGCCACACCCCCAACTAAGCCACGCCTACAGAACCTGTTGTTAAAAAAATTGAATCCCACCACTGGTGAAAGGGCCTCATAAGTGGAATAGCCTAGGGCCTCTTTTCATCTAAATCCGGCCCTGCCTTTGTCTTTTACATGCAAATGGACTGCTGAATCTTGTCCTGATCAGTTTGTTCTGCTATGTTGTACTATGTATTTGTGAAATGGTTGTTTTGTTTCTCCAATGTACAGATCTGCACATGGCTCACTGCATTGTACTGCATATACCACATTGCTCAGTTTACAGTATGTCTGGGTGTTTTATCCTTGGGGTTGACAAGCTTCTGCCTTAGTGTATTCTTGGGTGGGAAGTATGCATGTATGTTGTGTTGGTTGAAAATCCTCCTGATCTTTTCAGATATTCCTGCAGCGTATAGAAATGATGATGTTGCTTTGTTTAGTGTCTCTTCTTTGTCTGTTATGGAGGAGCTCCTGCTGGGTCTTTCCTGTGTGAATTTGTCCAGAGTTGATATGTTTGGTGAAGGCTTCCAACTTCCAATCAAGAACAAGGGAGATACTAATACCACTCTACAAAGCCTTAAGTAAGACCAGTGGTGAAATCTAATTTTTTTTACTACCGGTTCTGTGGGCGTGGCTTGGTGGGAATGGCTTAGTGGGCGTGGCAAGGGAAGGATACTGCAAAATTTCCATTCCCACATAATAATAATAATAATAATAATAATAATAATAATAATAATAATAATAATAATAATAATATCATCTTTTAACATCAAAATCTTGTTTGTAATTTTAACCCAGCACTTCTTGTTCTGTCTTCTGGAATATTTAGTTTAATTCAGAATAGAGCTGGAAGGGACCTTGGAGGTCTTCTAGTCCACCCTCCTTGCTTAAGCAGGAGAACCTATACCATTTCAGACAAGTGACTGTCCAGTCTCTTCTTAAAAGTCTCCAGTGATAGAGGGCCCACGATTTCTGGTAGCAGGCTATTCCGCTGGTTAATTGTCCCCCACAAACATTTTACACATCCAGTATCTGTGGGACAGAGCAGGAAACAGCAGCTCCAGGCATACTTGCACCTGGAAGGGAACTGGCCCCAGAGGTCTCCTGCAAGCCAGCCCCCCTCTTTCGGAAGGGAGGAGCACCCATTGGGGAGGACTTCCCAGGCAGGCCCAGAGGGAAGGAGACATGGAGAAAAATGAGAGGAGGAACAGTGGTGGAATTCAAAAATTTTTACTACCGGTTTTGTGGGTGTGGCTTGATGGTGTGGCTTGGTGGGCGTGGCAGGGGAAGGATCCTGCAAAATCTCCATTTCCACCCCACTCCTGGGGGAAGGATATTGCAAAATCCCCATTCCCACCCCACTCTGGGGCCAGCCAAAGGTGGTATTTGCCGGTTCTCCAAACTACTCAAAATTTCTGCTACTGGTTCTCCAGAAGGTTGTCAGAACCTGCTGGATTTCACCCGATTAAGACCACACTTAGAGTACCGCATTCAGTTTTGGTCACCACACTATAAAAAAGAGGTTGAGACTCTAGAAAGAGTGCAGAGAAGAGCAACCAGGAAGATTAGGGGACTGGAGGCTAAAATATATGAAGAACGGTTGTAGGAACTGGGCATGGCTAGTCTAGTGAAGAGAAGGACCAGGGGAGACAGGAGAGCATCTTCCAATATTTGAGGGGCTGCCACAGAGAGGAAGGAATCAAGCTATTCTTCAAAGCACCCGAAGGCCAGATAAGGAATAATGGATGGAAACTGAACAAATAGAGATTCAACCTGGAAATAAGAAGAAATTTCCTGACAGTGAGGACAATCAACCCATGGAACAGAAGTTGCCTTCAGAAGTTGTGGGAGCTTCATCCCTGGAGGCTTTCAAGAAGAGACTGGACTGCCATCGGTCAGAAATGGTGTAAGGATAAGGATAATTTTTATTTCTATAGGGTCTCCTGCTTGGACTAGATGACCTACAAGGTGCCTTCCAACTCTTTTAATCTGTTATTATTATCTGTTTTTTGTTGTTGTTATTATTATTTTTTCCTGTGTTTTGATCTTGACCCAAGTATCATCCACATACCTATACCAGTGAGTGGGTAGAATTCCTGGAAAGGAATCTAGGGCTTTGGTTTCTACCTCTTCCATGTAGAGATTGGCTATGATGGGGAACACAGGTGAACCCATGGAACAGCCGTGTTTTTGCCTGTAGAAACCTTCATTGTATTTAAATCTTCACTGTATTTAAATATAACCTTCACTGTATTTATCTGAGTCTGACCTTCCTCATCCAGCCCCAACCTCTGTAGCCTTGGGGCTGGCCTCACTCCTGATTTTTCTGGCTTGAAACCACAAGATTTCCCCCCTCCCTGGCATAAGCCAGCCCCTCAGAGGCTTTTAGCCAAGGGGGCCTGAGGGCTTTTGGAGGCCCCCTCCCCCCCCAGTCCTCATTCTGGGAAGCAGCCACGGGGCTCAGATAGCTTGCAGCCCCCAAGACCGTCTCTCCCAAAAATGTAGGTCAGGTCTTAAAGAGAAGAGGAATTTGGGGCAGGAGAGATGATTGAAGCAGAGCTCGACTTCCCCTTTAACGTTAATTAAAGTACTGTTTTGGATGAAAAGTATGGAAACCAGCAAACCTTGCGGAAAATGTGTGCGTGCAAACCAGGTGCCATTGTGCCGCAGGGCCAGAGTGTCCCACTTTCCTCCTTTCTTTGCCCTCCCCTCACTTTGCCTGCTGCTGCTGCTGCTTCTGCTCCCTCCGTGACTGAGACCCCAGGACCAGCCCCGGGCTGGCCGAGGGGGCTCAGTGGGGGAGAAGTGGAATGGAGTTCGGCTGCCCTTTCGGGCTTCCAAAGGCCCTGCCACCTGCCTCCTCGCAGTTCACTCACCAAGGAAGAATTTTATTTCATTCGTTATCATTTAATTTTAAAAGATTTCACTTAATTAAACGGATTTATGAAAACCCCCAGAGGCAAATACGGGATGATTTGCAGGTGGCTCCTTGGAATGTCAGGCAGGACATTTATTAGTGGTTTTGATTAATTGCCCAACGCTCCGACTTCCATTTCCCATCTTTTGGTTCTTTTAGAGAAAAGCAGGAAACACAAAAGGCAGAGGGGGAGGGAGGGGGGGAAACTAAATCTCCAGAGGGGCTCCCCCCTCTTCTTTCTTGTTGGATAGGGCCCGACACACTCAGAAAAGCAGAAAGATTGCCTTGCTTTTCTCCCCATTAAATTTCATGTTGTGGGATGGGGCCCATTGGTCAATTCTGTCAAGAACTTTTTGGATCCTGAGCTTGTCTGCTGGGGTGTTGGCTGTCCCTGCCAGCTTAAGTGCCATCTGCAAATTTGATGAGTTCTATTCACTCATCTACGCAATGGCTGAAACAACGTCTGCCCTAAGCCCCCTAGCGCCCCTAACCTAAGGACTATCTGCATCTCCAGCTGTTTGTTGGTAAATACTTAGCAGGTGGTTCTGCTGTCTTCATTGCCACCTTCGCTCTACACTGCTGATTGCCAAACACTGTTGGTGTGTTAGATGGTTCAGCACTTCTCTCTGCTGACTTGCAAATCTCCAGAAGATGGAACAATTGTCTCTTGCAAGCCAGAACAAGCCAGCTCCATCTATCTACCTCCATCTCCATCTCCGTCTCTCTCGTCTGTCTATCTATCATCTATCTATGTATCTATCTATCTCTATCATCTCTATGTATCTATCTATCTACCTCTATCTATCTATCATCTCTATTTATCTATCTATCTTCTATCTATCTCTATCATCTCTATCTATCTATCTATCTATCTATCTATCTATCATCTATCTATCTATCTATCTATCTACTTCTATCTATCTATCATCTCTATTTATCTATCTATATTCTATCTATCTCTATCATCTCTATCTATGTATCTATCTATCATCTCTATCTATCTATCTATCTATCTTCTATCTATCTCTATCATCTCTATCTATCTATCTTCTATCTGTCTCTATCATCTCTATCTATCTATGTAACTATCTATCTATCATCTATCTATCTATCTATCTATCTATCTTCTATCTATCATCTCTATCTATCTATCTCTATTTATCATCTCTATCTATCTATCTACCATCTATCGATCTATCTATCTATCTATCTTCTATCTATCTATCTCTATCTATCTATCATCTATCTATCTATCATCTATCTATCATCTATCTATGTATCTATCTATCTCTCTATCATCTCTATCTGTCTATCTATCTATCTACTTCTACCTATCTATCATCTCTATTTATCTATCTATCTTCTATCTATCTCTATCATCTCTATCTATCTATGTATCTATCTATCTATCTATCTATCTACTTCTATCTATCTATCATCTCTATTTATCTATCTATCTTCTATCTATCTCTATCATCTCTATCTATCTATGTATCTATCTATCTATCTATCATCTATCTATCTATCTATCTATCTACTATCTATCTATCATCTCTATTTATCTATCTATATTCTATCTATCTCTATCATCTCTATGTATCTATCTATCTATCATCTCTATCTATCTATCTATCTATCTATCTATCTATCTATCTATCTATCTATCTATCTTCTATCTATCTCTATCATCTCTATCTATCTATCTCTATCTATCATCTCTATCTATCTATCTACCATCTATCGATCTCTATCATTTCTATCTATCATCTATCTATCTCTATCATCTCTATGTATCTATCTTACCTCTATCTATCATCTCTATTTATCTATCTATCTATCATCTATCTATCTCTATCATCTCTATCTATCATCTATCTATGTATCTATCTCTATTATCTCTATGTATGTGTCTATCTACCTCTATCTATCTATCATCTCTATCTATCTATCTATCTATCTATCTATCTATCATCTATCTATCTAGCATCTCTATCATCTATCATCTATCTCTATCTATCATATCTATCTCTAACTCTATCATCTCTCTCTCTCTATCATCTATCTATCATCTATCTATCTATCTCTATGTATCTATCTCTATGTATCTATCTATTGATCTATCTATATCATCTCAACTATCATCTCTATCTATCTATCTATCATCTACTTATCTATCTGTATCATCTCTATCTATCTATCTATCTATCTATCTATCTATCATCTATCTATCATCTATCTATCATCTATCTATCATCTATCTCTATCTATCTATCTCTATCATATCTATCTCTATCTCTATCATCTATCTCTCTCTATCATCTATCTATCATCTATTTATCTATCTAACTCTATCTCTATGTATCTATCTCTATGTATCTATCGATCTATCTATATCTATCATCTCAACTATCATCTCTATCTATCTATCTATCTATCTATCTATCTATCTATCTATCTATCATCTACTTATCTATCTGTATCATCTCTATCTATCTACCTACCTACCTACCTATCTACCTACCTACCTCTATCTATCTATTATCTATATCATCTATCTATGTATCTATCTATCTCTATCATCTCTATGTATCTATCTATCTACCTCTATCTATCTATCATCTCTATCTATCTATCTATCTATCTATCTATCTATCTATGCCATGGAAGTGCAGTGGCTAAAGTGCAGCATTGCAGACTAATTCTGACCACAGCCAGGAGTTCATACCTGACTGGCTCAAGATTGACTAACCCTTCCATCCATCCGAGGTCAGTAAAATGAGGACCCAGATTGCTGGGGGTAAAATGCTGAGCCTGTAAACCATTCAGATAATGCCATAAAACACTATGGTGGTGCTATCCACTAGGAAGTGCTATCCATCCAGCGACTGTAGCCATCTACTATAATGCTGGGAAAGGTAGAAGGAAAGAGAAGAGCAAGATGGATGGACTCAGTTACAGCAATTCTGGATGGACCATTGGAAGTTCCAAAAGGGGGTTGGGGACAGATTGTCCTGACAAAAGTATGTCTATGGGGCCATCAAATTACCAAATGTGTGTGTGTGTATGTGTGTGTGTGTGTGTGTGATATTTGGAGCTGGGAATCCAAGGCAGTCGGGGTTCTCTATCTGGCCTGCAAACTCTGGATGTCCACCAGGGGAACACAACAAGGCACAATGCTGCTGTCCATACTGCCCTCTAGGGGCTGTACAGAGTGCTGCAACCCAGATCAGGCAGCCTGAGCACGTAGCAACCTGAACTGTTCCCCCAGAGCTTGCGCTGACATCTGGGCGCCAGGGTGATTTAGAAGAAAGACAAGCATAACAAAGCTGTAAACCTTTCAGCCTGGAGTTATAGCAAACACCCGTCTTTTCTGTACTTTTATTTCCTCCACATACTCTCTGCTTCCCTGTTATAGCCACAGTAAATCTGGATGTTTCTGGGGCTGTTTGTGGGGAGAGAAAAAAAAACACACAAAACACCCTGGGATTGTAGTTCCAGCTCCAAACAATTGAACTATAAATCTTAGCCTGCTCCGTCTCAGTGGACATCACAGCTTCCAGGCCAATCACTGAGGTGAACTCTCTCATTGGTCCGATCCAAAAAGAAGGTGGGAGCGGGTTTGTTTTTTCAACCAGTGGCAAGACAGAATGCTTCCTGTATGCATTGGTTTGTCTCTCTAGAAATGTTGAGGACTAGCTACTTGTTTTGGTGACTTAAAGTTAAATCAGAGGATCTAGTTCATTCAGTTGTCAAAAATGTGGTAGCCAAAATCTGGATATGACATGAAACCTGGATAAGAAATTGTTGGAAAAAATATCCATCTGGTTCAGTTCCAAGCTGGGAGAAAGACAGGATTGGAAAGATGGTTTAATGATGAAGCAGAACCACCAAGCACATGGTTCTCTGGTGCAGCTGACCACGTGGAGTTGAGAGTTGGGGTTTTTTATACCTTCTCTTGGGTTTTGAACTTGAGCTTCCTGTCCCTGTGTAAGAACATGTATTCTATTGGCTGCGATCAGGGTCATAGCTGGCTCTGTAAGTTGTCTGAGCTCTCAGGTTTGGTTGAAGTTTGGACTCTGATGCAATGTCTTTAGGAGATTGTGCAATGTGGTGAACTCTGCTGCTAATCCTATTATGTCCTGGAGGGTGATGTCTTAATCCCATCATCCTAGAGCTGGAAGTCTTTTGTTTTGTAGATAGGATGGCCCAGTCTTTCTTAATGGACAAAAAATATCTGATGGGGCTATTAAGAAAAGTGGTCATGGCTGTCTCTTTCTGTCTCCAAGAGCATGTTTCTCCCTTCCTCCTTTAGGGAAATGTAATATTCTGCCTTTTCAATATTTCTCAAAATAGCTCATTCTTCCAGGAGAAGGGGGTCCTCCCTCAATAGGATACGATATGTAAGTTTAATTTACATACAAAAGGCATTGTAAACTAAAGATGCAGATTGAGAAGCATGAAAAGAAGGGGGGCGAGACCAGGTCACAGTTCAAGTGGCTGGTTCTTACAACCCTGAATAAAACTAAGACAACTCCAGAGGAAGCAGATTGTTCTCCTGGGTTATTTTGTTTTTAAAAGACCAGGTATTGATCAGGGTCAATAAATCCATTGATGGATCAATGGCGGCTGGATTTGAAGAAAAATAATATCTTTTTTCCCCTGTATTTCCCTCTTTTATTACCACGAACAAATATAAAACCTGTCACATCATTTCAAGTCAAACAAACTGGAAAAAAAAGGAAAGATACTTGCAAAATTCCAAGGGAGACTATTTTCCAGGGGAAAAGAGAAGAAAGGGATGGTTGAAAGATCGCAGCAGTTTCGGTAATCAACATGCATTTCCAGGATGCTCCTGGAAAGAAAAGAGGAAATTGCAGAAGTATCGTTTTTCTGTAATATTTATGGCTTTAATCCCAGATACATGTTCAGTAGCCCTTTGAGCACGAGCCAAGTATCTGCAGACCAACGTATTCCCCCACAGCTCCCCCATCTTCTCCCTCAAGATGTTGTCTACAAACCTTATTTTATCTTTCTTAAATCTTTTTTTTTTCCTGGGCTCTCTTCCAAGCTTAGATCTGAGTTCAGCCCACAGCCCTTTTATCTTCTAAGAAACCTTCAGAGGCTGCTTGGATCCGGAGGCAGTTTTAATGCTGGAGGAGGGGCTGGTTTCCCTCTGTAGCAGCTCAGATCCCGTTTTTGAGTATAAAATGTGGGGGTGGGGTGGGAGGAAGTTAACCAGGTCCGTTGTGAGCCTAAAATCTGCATTTATAGTAACTGAACTCGATTTTTTGGTGTGGCTTAACAAATTGTGTGAATCCCTCCTGTTTCAACTAAATTTGGGGAGCAATTTATTGGGGAAATCTAGAAGATGGGTGAATTTGCTCACTAAGAGTTTAATGCCTTTGATGCACCCAGGTACGAAGGGGTGACCCTCTTTGGAATCTGGGAGAGGAAGTGGTGGGTTCAAATTTTTCCAGACTCTTTAACCCCCATCCATAAGGGCAATTCCAGGAACCCAAAATGTTACTCCAAGTAGGCAGAGTCCTGGCTAAAATTAAATGTGGTTTGATTTTACTTTTATTTATCAATTAGTTATTATTTATCCCAAAGGTGCTTTTTTCAAGCGGCATCTGGACTTTCTGGTTTTTCTTTGAAGACGTTTCGTTTCTCATCCAAGAAGCTTCTTCAGCTGTAGGAAGAAATATCCTTCTGGGTTCAGCTCCAAGTGGGGAAAAAGACACTGGAAACATGGAGACTGCTTGGAAAGATCACATGGTTTGAGTTCCTGAACAGAAAAAGGGCGAGACGCAGCGAGTCCCCAGGTTTTATGCCCTCTCTGGCTTTGAACTTCCTGGGGCCCCGAAAGAGTATCCTGATTGGTTGTCAGACTCCCAGGGGGTGTGGGTCTTATCTAGCCTTGCTGGCTGATGTAATCTTCCCAGGTGCCATGTGGTGAGTTTCCGTTGCTAGATGGGTCCTATTGTGTTAGTTTCTGTTGCTAGATGGGTCCCATTGTGTTGCAGATGATGGTCCTTTGACAAAGATTGAGTTTCTGCCTCTGGCCCATTAACAAAAGGGTGGGGGCAGGAAGGTGGGAGCTGCTTCATCTTTAAAACATGCTTCTCCATTTCTCATCCAGGGAAACATAATATTCTGCCTTTTTAATATTTCCCAAAATATTTCATTCTTCTAGGAAAGGGGTGGGTGCTGACTTCCTACACAGCCACTCAAAAAAGCACCTTTGGGACAACCATGACCTGGATGACTGAGACTCTCCTTAGACGTTTAGTTATTATTTCCTTATTACATTTGTTTGCTTCCATAAGGCAACTCTTCATTTAGGGCAGTGTTCTAGCCAGAGGTGGGCAGCACATGGACAACTTGTTCGCCCAGCACCGAAAATGTGAGTGTGTGTGCCTTCCATGGATGCACTTTGCTCACGCAGGTAGCTTGCACGCATGCACGCGGCTTAAAAAACACGGCTAAATAGGATGGCATAGCACCGGGGCGGGTGAGCGAGCCCACCCGCAGGTCACAACTATTGGTTCACCCAAACTGGTCTGAACCGACAGCAGCCCACCACTGGTTCTAGCCCCCTCCCCAGAGGTGGGTTTCAGCAGGTTCTGACCAGTTCTGGAGAACTGTTAGCGGAAATTTTGAGTAGTTTGGAGAACCGGTAAATACCACTCCTGACTGGCCCCGCCCCCATCTATTCTCTGCCTCCCGAGTCCCAGCTGATTGGGAGGAAATGGGGATTTTGCAGTATCCTTCCCCTGCCATGCCCACCAAGCCACACCCATAAGTCACACCCACAGAACCGGTAGTAAAAAAATTGGAATTCCACCACTGTTCCTCCCCTCATTTTTCTCCATGTCTCCTCAGTCACATTCAAGGTTCTAACTTGGGAGCCCCCTCTTCTGAGCCTGCCTGGGAAGTCCTCCCCAATGGGTGCTCCTCCCTTCCGAAAGAGGGGGGGACTGGCTTGCAGGAGACCTCTGGGGCCGGTTTCCTTCCAGCTGCAAGTATGCCTGGAGCTGCTGTTTCCTGCCCTGTCCCACATATACTGGATGTGTAAGATGTTTGTGGGGGACAATTAACCAGTGGAACAGCCTGCCACCAGAAATCCTGGGCGCTCTATTACTGGAGGCTTTTAAGAAGAGACTGGACAGTCACTTGCCTGAAATGGGATAGGTCAGTGATGGCTAACCTTTTCCAAACTGAGTGCCGAAAGCGTGGGCGCATATGCCCGAATGCATGCAGGTGCACTCGAACCCGCAAAATGCAATGTGTACGCAGCCCCCATGCATGTGCCCCACCCCATACATGTGTGCATGGCCCTCCACATGCCCCCGTGCACCCATCCAGCACGCGCCCCACCCTACGCATGCACCTGTGGTCCCCTGCATGCACCCCTGCGCATCTGTGCACCTCCCAGTATGCGCCCCACACCCCGTGCATGCACAGCAGAGTCCTGAAGACTAGCTGGCTGGTGGGAGGTGTGCGCGCATGTACCGCACAACTGAACTGGGCCGATGGCTTGCGTGCCCAAAGAGAGGGCGTTGTGTGCCACCTCTGGCACTCGTGCCATAGGTTCGCCATCACGGCTATAGGTTCTCCTGCTTCAGCGGGGGGGCGGGGGTAGACTAGAAGACCTCTAAGGTCCCTTCCAACTCTATTCTGAATTAAACTAAATATTCCAGAAGACAGAACAAGAAATGCTGGGTTAAAATTACAAACAAGATTTTGATGTTAAAAGATTTTCTTTCATCATCATCATCATCATCATCATCATTATACAATATAACAAATACAAAACACACAATACTCTTTTAACGGCTATTTCGTGGTAGTCATCTTCTAATATTTACATTCTCCCCCGTTTCCCTTTATACTATTCCATTTTCTTCTTGCCCTTTTCTCTTTCAATTACCTTATACTTCTTAACAATCCTATTGATTTTATACATTCTATACATTGTCATATTCATTCTTTCCATTTTCGAATTTCTTGTTGGCAGGAGCTGTTCCTCACTCGAACAGAAGCCTTGGGAGGTGGTGAATTTTCTCCGATCCCTTCCCTAACCATTCCCAACCTTTCATTCTATGTTAGATTATATTACAAATATATTTTAATTCCATCTTAAATTTTGTTCATTATCTTTGAACTCATTAAATTGAATTGATTCATTGATTAATTGAAACATCCCATGATTCTACCTTTAGGAGTTACTTTGTTTACAACGGTTCAATTGCAACATTAACAATATAAACTGAATTCCACTCAAATTCCAGTATTTGAGCGGAATTCAAGATATGCAGACACATAATCACTACTTTTCGATTACTTTTACATACATACTACTTCATTTCTTTCTAATACATTGCTAATTTTGCTGAATGAATTCACTCCTTTCTTATATCTTTCAATCATTGGTAAAATTATTCTTGTAATGAGTATGGTAGCATATTGGAAAAAATGAGTTTCTGGTATGTTTTAGTGGGTAACTGAAAGGATATTGAAAGGCATAGAATAAAAGAGCTGGAATCAATACAACTGAATTTTTACCATCTTTTCCCATAATTGTTGTGTTATACAGCACCAGTTTTGATTTAAAAAACCTACTAAGGGAGATGAACAGCAATAACCTTTACCCAGGTCTGTTGATTTAAAAATGTCTGCTGGGGAGTCACAAGCCACTGCATCAGGGGTGAAATCCAGCAGGTTCTGACAGGTTCTGGAGAACCGGTAGCGGAAATTTTGAGCAGTTCGGCAAACCGGTAAATGCCACCTCTGGCTGGCCCCAGAGTGGGGTGGGAATGGGGATTTTGCAATATCCTTCACCCAGGAGTAGGGAGGGAATGGGGATTTTGCAGTATCCTTCCCCTGCTATGCCTACCAAGCCCCGCCCACAAAACCGGTAGGATTTCAGAAGTGATTTACCATTGTCTCCTTCCTAGGGCTGAGAGAAAGTGACTGGCCCAAAGCCCTCCCACTGGTTTTGTGCCTCAGGCGGGAGATTCTGCCAGGTTTTTTTTAATTTGCCAGCTTAATTACCAGCCAAACCGGCTCTTAATTTATTGACTATAATTGATATGGTGCCTACTTGAGCAACTTCAGTTAACTCGCAGGCTGCAAATTTAAAATTTTTTAAAAAAGAAACTTTGTCAAATCAAAGCCTTTTTTTAAAAAAAAAACCCTTTATTGCTGTCTTCAGCTCACATCTTCCTGGCTTGTGAAAGAGGACAGTTTTAACGTATTGTATGAATCACATCATGATTCTGAGAAAAAAACTCCTGTGTACTTTTGCCTCTTCTATTACTCCAGCTTGAAGAAAACTCAAAAGTTAAGGGGGAAAAGTGGGCCAACCCTGAGCCATAGCAAATCCAATGTCTTCTAAAATAGTCCAGCACCCCAAGATCTGTGTATCAGTGTGCAGTGTGTAGATTAGTGTAGCTCAGTGGTGGGTTTCACATGTTATTACTGGTTTGCTTGCTTCATGCGTGTGCACGCCAAGTTCGTGCACACGCCTGCCTTCCACGCATGCGCCCAGCCCCAAAAAGGGGCCTAAGTAGGATGGCATAGAGCTGGGGGGGGGCAGGCCCACCCGTGATTTCCGCTACCGGTTCGGGCAAACCGTTTCAAACCAGCTGAATATCGCCTCTGTTCATGCTGTAGCCCAGCCATGCAGTAGCATCCAGGCAATAGATAATCAGTATTATAATTGTGGCTTTTCTTTTAGTTATAAAGCATGATTCCCACGCAAAACAAATTATTATCATTTAAACTGTGAATATATCAAATCGGGTCTTTATTTTGATCATAGAAGAGCATACAATAACTTCAATAAACATTGCTGCTATTTCCGTGAAGCCTATAAAAAGAGATCTAACAGTTAATGCTGCCAACACAATGGTGTGATATTAAAATGCTAAGGATCTTATATAAGCATTCTTAATATTAGGACTACAAACTCGATGGTGGGAACACAATGTACAGTATAAATTGAATAAGATTATGGGGAAATAATTACATTTTTACATACTTTTACATGTAGCTACATAATTACAGGTTGTCCTCAATTTATGATCACAATTGAACCCAAAAACTTCCGTTGTTGTGGGAGACGTTTGTGAAGTGAGTTTTGCCCCATTTTATGACCTTTCTTGCCACAGTTATTAAGCAAATCACTGCAGTTGGTAAGTTAGTAGCCTGGTTGTTAAGTGAATCTGGGTTCCCCATTGACTTTGCTTGTGAGATGGTCACAAAAAGGGGATCATGTGACCCCGGGACACTGCGACCATCATAAATATGAACCAGCTGCCAAGCATCTGAATTTTGATCATGGGACCATGGGGATGGGGCAAAGGTCGTGAAAAACAGCCATAACTCACTTTGCATCCTTTTAGAGGGTCGTTGAAGCACCTGGAAGCTTATCTGTGTCCTCAGGGTCACCTGAGTGGTGCAAATAATTCCTGTAGTCTGCAATTTTTTCCTCTGGAAATCCATTCCTACCAGTGGTGGAATTCTACTGGTTTGGACCGGTTTGGCTGAATCGGTAGTTCCCACTTCCTGCTGAGACCGAACCGGTTCTCTGTTGCTGTGAAAGTGGGCCCGCCCCGCCCCCCGCCCCCAGGTTATACTGACCTTTATTTCTGCTTCTGAAGCCCAGCTGATCAGGGGCAGATTGAATTGTGCCTCCTCAGCTTGCTCCTTTCCTTGTTTGCAACGCGGAAGTCCAATTTTATGGAAATTGTGCATGCACGCAACCTCAACAAACTGGTTGTTCAACCGGTAGGATCTCATCCCTGATTCCTACTCCCACCCTATTCCAAGGGTCTTCATCCCAAAGTGTATAGCTAAAAGTCTGTAGAGATTCTCAGTCCTCCAGGTCCTGGTTGTCCCAGAGGTGCTTTTTCAGGAGGCAACTGGACTTCCTTGTTTTTTTCTTTTGAAGACGTTTTGCTTCTCATCCAAGAAGCTTCTTCAGATGAGAAATGAAACATCTTCAAAGAAAAACCAGAAAGTCCAGTTGCCTCTTGAAAAAGAAGCTTTGGGACTATCTTCCAAAATGTTAGTTAGCATTCCTAAAACTTGCCCTTTTTGGGACCTGGTCTACCTGCCTCATGCCTCAGAGATTGAAAGGAGAGGATTGTCTATTGGGTTCTTACATGCAGTTCTGCTTTTGATTAAAAACAATTGCAGAAAAGGTCCCTGAAGAATTGCCAGGGGACCCTACGGCTGTTGACTTATTGTTTACCTTATTACTTGGCAAGTCAGTCTAATTAGCAGAGCAGAAAGCCAGTTGAGAGGCATTTTGAATAGAGCAGCCCTTCACCCTCATCTCTACCTCCTGCACACATGTGCGCGCGCACACACACACACACACACACACACACACAGAGAGAGAGAGAGGAGATAATTGGAGACTGATTGGGTAGTAAAGTTAAATAGTTACTGATGTGCTTTATGAAGATATAAAATGGTTTTAAACAATTTTATAGGGTTTGGTAGATGGAAGAAGACTGTAAAACCCAAAAGATGCTGCATTGTGCAATTTCAAATGTGTGGAAATTGGCTATTGCTTGGCTTACACCCAAAGCAGACCCTGTCACAGAAGTGAACCAAGACAGATTATTGCTCATTTCTCCTCCAGATGCAAAAAGAATATTCTCCTAGGTGTTAGGGGACAGACACTGGGTTCATCTTCCCCTTGAATGTCCCAAAGGTGCTTTTTCAGGAGGCAACTGGACTTTCTGGTTTTTCTTTGAAGACATTTCGCTTCTCATCCAAGAAGCTTCTTCAGCTCTGACTGGATGATGGGGAAGGGAAGGATTTATACTCCTTGCAGACAGCTGGTCATTTGCATCCTTTTAGAGCAGTGGGTCTCAACCTTCCTAATGCCGCGACCCTTTAATACAGTTCCTCATGTTGTGGTGACCCCCAACCAGGGGTGGGTTCTAAATTTTTTTACTACCGGTTCTGTGGGTGTGGCTTATTTTGTGGGCATGGCTTGGAGGTCATGTGACTGGGTGGGTATGGCTAGCTGGTCATGTGACCAGGTGGCCATGGCTATGTGTATAGGGACTACTCAGAGGGCTGAAAAAAGTCATTTCTGACAGGTCCTCGCACTTTTGACTGGTCCTCACACTTATGACCATCCTCACATTTATGGTGACAAGATAGGACAAAAACGTAAAATGTGAGGACAGTCATAAGTTCGAGGACTGGTCAAAAGTCCGAGGACCAGTCAAAAATAACTTTTTCAGCCCTCTGAGTAGTCCATATGCACAAAAGGACTACCCAGAGGGCTGAAAAAAGTGATTTCTGACAGGTCCTCGCACTTTTGACCGGTCTTCGCACTTATGACTGGTCATCATTTATGCCCATTGTAGCATTCTTAACAATGTGTCACTCATTTCACAACTGCTTCTCTTCACCATGATGACAAGATAGGGCAAAAACGTAAAATGTGAGGACAGTCATAAGTTCAAGGACTGGTCAAAAGTGTGAGGACCAGTCAGAAATAACTTTTTCAGCCCTCTGAGTAGTCCATATGCATAAAAGGATACAGCAATAGAGAGGGATGAAGGAAGGGAAGGGAAATTAGAGTAGGAGTGAGGGTAAGAGGGGGAGGAAGAGAGGAGGAGAAGGAGAAAGGAAGAGGAAGTAGGGAGGAGAAGAAGAGGGTGAGGAAGAGAAAGTAAGAAGGAAAGAAAAGAGAATGGTGGTAGGTTTGAGAAAGATTGCTGTACAATAAAAAAGATGAAAGGGAAGAAAGCCAACCCCAAACAAATATAAAGATATTAAGGTAAAGAATGAATTGTTAAACTTTAAAGAATAAAAGAGAACAAATATGAATAAATTAACAATAATTAGAAACACACATACAAACATACAATGTATTTTCTTTGAACAGAGTATTTGGCCGGTTCACAAATTTAAACAGTGTTTAGTCATTTCAATTAAATTTACAATTTCTATATTTCCTTTTTGCCATATTTATTCCTCATCTATTTTTGTAAAAAACCAATATTACCCTCATCCTCATCTCTAATCTTAATCAAATTCAATTTTTCCCTTCTATTCTATATTATACCCCTTCCCATTGTCATCCATCCTCACATTGGTTAATTATGTAATATTACAGTTTTTTAATATGAATTCAACATTTTAATATAAATCAATTAGTTATATAACTACCTTTTTTGTATATTAATCAATATGAACATGAATATTCCAATTATTTCCACGCAATCCAATTTCTTACAAATCAATTAATTATATTTACCAATAATAATAAACCAAATAATTTCCCCCATATATTCCTCCAAACCACAACTTAACCATTTCTGCTTTCAACACAATATACAATTAATAGTATCTCAATTATTACAATTCCCTAGTTAAGTAGAGATTTTTTTCTTTTGTGTTTTAAAATCTCCTCTTTCTCCCTAAATTTCCCGTTGTTTGCACCTACCTTTTTTGGTGAGGAAAAAGAAAAGAAATCTGCCTGCCTAATTTTCCAAGTTGCAGCAACAGCAAAGCAGTTTCAGTTTCGTTTCTAAGCATAGATAGGGGGAAAAAAATCAGCACTCTTTCCAAGCAAGTAGAAGAGCTCTGAGCAAAACTGAGAGCAAATCAGCTGGGGGTCGGGAGCCGATCTAAGCAAGGGCTAATTAGCCTCTGCTGAAGCTCCGGGGGCCAATAAAATTACAAAAAAACACCGAACCCTTTGTTAAATTGCTGGCTCCCCTGCCCCTCGCCCACCACTATTTATTGGCAATAAATAATGGTGCGGAGGGGCGGGGCAAGCCAGCAATTTAACAAATGGTTCAGCTCCACCACTGGCTCTAGGGCGGCCCTTTGAAGCCCCGCGGCAAGAATTTAAACAGTTTTTTTTCCTCTAGCCATCGGAGGCAGCAATAGATTGGGAGTGGGCGGGGTAAACGAACGGCCAGCGATCCAACAGAGGCAGAGAGTGAGGGTGAGTGAAGGCATGGGGGGGAGAGAGGGCTTTGGCGACCCCTGTGAAATGGCCGTTCGACCCCCAGGTTGAGAACCGCTGTTTTAGAGGGTCCTTGAAGCACTTGGAGGTTTACTTGTGTCCTCAGGGTCACCTGACTGGTGCAAAGGGTTCCTGTAGTCTGCAATTTTTTCCTCTGGAAATCCATTCCTACTCCCACAACCATTCCAAGGGTGTTCATCCCAAATTGTGTAGCTAAAAGTCACAAGAGATTCTCAGTCATCCAGGTCAGGGTTGTCCCAAAGGTGGTTTTTCGGGAGGCAACTGGACTTTCTGGTTTTTTTCTTTTGAAGACTTTTCACTTCTCATCTAAGAAGCTTCTTCAGCTCTGACAAGATAATGGGGAATGGAAAGATTTATATTCCTTGCAGACAGCTGGTCATTTGCATCCTTTTAGAGGGTCCTTGAAGCATTTCCCCTTGAATGTTGCTTATCTGCTGGGAACGATTGGTTTTCCCAAATAAAAGTATACCAGATGGGCAAAGAATCGCTTTCCCAGACCAAAGTGGGATACTTTCCCACTGCTGTTTGCAAAGAACTGCATCATAATTTGGAAGGGTTGGAAGAGACCTTGGAGATAATTTAGCCACTGACTCCTATTGGACTAGTCCTCATTGTGTGTGTGTGTGTTCCTGGGAGGGATGAGGGAAGAAGGTCATGTATCCTGTTATGTATGTAGATTTGGGCGGGCAGTTTGAATTAATTGACCGTCAGCTGATTGGCTGACCACCACCTCTGCAAGGTATATAAGGGGAGCTGTTTCCCCAGGTCAGTTGCTGGGTTCTCACCCTACAATAAAGAGCTGTTGTCACTCACTGCCAGGCTTGCTGTAGCCTCATTCACCCAACTTAACATTGGCGACGAAGGTGGGATTTTGAGGCCAGAAGCCACGGAAAAAGCTGAAGCCACGAGCCGATGAAAGAGCTGCAAACTCGAATCCAGCCAGGCAAGCGAGCGGAGTACTTGGAGAATCTATCGACAATGTCTGCCTACGTACCGCCAGCGCCTTTCAACCCAATGGAAGAGAAGTGGGGATTCTACATGTCCCACTTCGAATGCTTCCTGGTGGCCAGCGACCTACAGGGGCTACCCGACATACAGAAGAAAGCCCTGTTCCTGAGCCATTGTGGACTCAAGGTGTTCGATATGGCCGAGGCCCTGACTGAACTCGGTCCACACCATCTCGTGGCAAATGATTCAGACACTGCTGAAGGACCACTATGCCCCAACGCCATCGAAGTATTGTGGCTGTGATTTTAAAAGTTGAACCTGAGATGGTCTTTTGTAAAATAGATAAAATCTATAGAGTTAACTCGTGGGTGGCCAGACAAAGACAACTGCCTAGAGATGTGGTCATATATTTTACAGACAGAGCAATAAGAAATGATATCTTGCAAAAATCTTTTCTCACTTCTGTGCAAGTGAGCGGATCTAAGATTACAGTTTACAAGGAGCTCCCACCCAAGATGTTGAAATCTAGAAAAGAGTATGGTTTCCTTGTTAAAGAATTGCAGAATAGTCAAATCCCATTTCGTTGGGATGCCCCAACTGGCATAATTTTGAGATATAAGGGAGAGAAACACCGTTTGAATACTGTGGAGAAGGCGGAGCAATTTTATAATGATATTTTTAAAGAAAGAACTCCATCCCCACGCTCATCTACAGTTTTGGAGATTAAAGAGAGTGACAAGAAGCAATCTCAAGAATTGCAACAACAATCTAAGCAGGAATTAGTAGAGTTGAAGGGTGCCGAAGGAGGTTTTCTGGATGAGCCTTTGCTGGAACCTTCTCCAATCTTGGAGCCGGCTTGGGCGGCTGAAGTCAAGGACCAGCGTATAACCCGAGCAAAGGCCAAGGAACTGAAAGAAAAGTTACGGCAGGAGAGACAAGACAAGGCTGGGGCTGTGGGAAATGCAGGACAGATTTCAGATGAAATCCTAAAGTTCTGCGCTTCGCTCCAGAAGGAGAATGATGATTAAATGTTTATCTTGGAATGTGAATGGGTTGAATGTAACACAAAAAAGGAAGAAAGTATTTGCATATTTAAAACAACATAATAATGATATAATTTGCTTGCAAGAAACGCATATTACAGCTCAAGATCAAAACTATTTGAAAAACTCCAAATTAGGAACACATTTTATATCTTCAACTAACCAAAAAAAGAATGGTGTGGTTATTTAACGTAAATAAAAAATTAACAGCCAAACTTATAGAAGCTGATCAAGATGGTAGGTTTGTAGCAATTGAATTATTTTCTGCTAATAATCCAATTCTCTTGATAGGAATTTATGCTCCTAATCAACAACAGGACTATTTTTATAAAATGCTGCATACTAAAATACTTCAATGGGATTATAGATCTATTTTAATTATGGGAGATTGGAATGGAGTAATTGATTCTAAATTAGATAAAAAGACTCTGGCAAAGTCAAGAATTAGATTACCACAGACTTTTTTTGATATGAAAGAAGACTTGGAATTAAAAGATATTTGGAGAATACATAACCCAAAAGAACTGGACTATACTTTCTTCTCTGATAGACATAGATCCTTTTCCAGGATCGATTTTATTCTGCTGTCTGATGATTTACTTGTTAGGACAAAAAGAACAAAGATTCTGCCAAGAACTTTGACTGATCATAGCCCAGTCTGGATAGAAATTGAGACATGCAAGACTGAGAGACGCTCTTGGAGACTAAATGAAAATTTGTTTAGATATGAGAAGAATATAACAGAACTCAAAAAGCATTTGAAAGAGTTTTTTGAAATGAATTTGAATAAAGGCACCCCAATGGAAATTGTGTGGGATGCAAGCAAAGCTTATATGAGAGGGGTGCTTATATACATGAACTCTAAACATAGGCTGATTCGACAAAAGAAAAGACTTGAACTGGAAGCAGAAATAAAGGACAAAGAACAGCTACTTAGTAAAAACCCAACAGATGAAAGAATACTTAGTGTTATAAAACTTCTGAAAGACCAATTTCAAATGCTTATAGCGGAACAAGTAGCAACAAATCTACAATATGCGAAGCATAATACATTCTGCAACGCTAATAAACCAGGCAGGTGGTTGGCTTACACATTAAGGAAGAAACAGAGTACACGGACTATTGATAGTGTTGATATTGGGGGGAAAGAAGTTTTTCAACAGAATTTAATAAAAGAAGCTTTTCTTCAATATTACACTAAACTATATGCCAGAGAGGAGGTGCAGAATGGACTTATAGAAAAATATCTGGACGATAAAAGAGTTACAAAAATCACTGAACAACAAAAGGAAAGAATGGATTATCCTATAACAGAGGAGGAGATAATAGCAGCAATAAAACAATTAAAAACAGCTAAAGCTCCTGGAACGGATGGTCTGACTGCAGTGTATTATAAAACTCTGCAGGCAGAAATGGTGGAACAACTTAGAGATTTATTTTGTAACATACAACAAGGGGGAAAAGTACCTCCATCGTGGACTACAGCTTATATTTCATTGATACCAAAAGAGCAAGCAGGTCCCAAAAAACCGGAGAATTACAGACCAATATCTCTTTTGAACACGGATTATAAAATTTATGCAAAAGTATTAGCCAACAGACTGATGCCAGTAATTCAAAAGGTGATCCATGATGACCAAGCGGGATTTATTGAGGGTAGGCACATGAAGGACAATGTAAGGCAAGTAATAGATTTATTGGAATATCTTGAGAAAAATAAACAGATCCCTGCAGTGCTGGTTTTTCTGGATGCTGAGAAGGCCTTTGACAGAGTGGATTGGAATTTTCTACTAAAGACCTTAAAAAAGATGGGCTTTGGGGACCAATATATACAGGCGGTCTCAGCAATTTATCAAGAGCAAAAGGCACAGATCATTATTAATGGAAGTTTGACAACAGAGTTTAAAATTGAAAAAGGAACAAGACAGGGATGTCCACTGTCCCCACTGTTGTTCATTTTAACACTAGAAGTCTTGTTAAATACAATAAGGGACTCTAACACTTTGAAAGGTATAATGATAAGGCAAGAGGATTACAGAATAAAGGCATTTGCAGACGATCTGGTTGTTACCCTAACACAGCCAATGGAATCGATAATTCAGATGAAGGACATTATACAAGACTATGGTAAAGTTTCAGGTTTTAGATTGAATCAGAGAAAAACTAAGATGGTAGTTAAAAATATGACACAAGATCGTAAAGTGGAGTTAGAAAGGAGGGCAGGTTTTGAGATTGTACCAAAGGTAAAATATCTAGGAGTTCAGGTTGCAGAATCAAATATGAAATTGTTTCAAAATAACTATGAGGTATTGTGGCGAGAGGTGCAAAAAGATATGGAGACTTGGAAAAAACTGCAGCTGTCTTTACTTGGAAGAATAGCAGCAGTTAAGATGAACATTTTGCCAAGATTTCTTTTTCTGTTTCAAATGATCCCGGTGCTCAAAAATGATAAACAACTAAAAGTATGGCAAACTGGAGTGAACAAGTTTGTCTGGAACGAGAAAAAACCAAGAGTAAAATTGAAAATTATGCAAGATGTTCCAGAAAGGGGAGGTCTTAAACTTCCAAACCTACGGTTATATTATGATGCAGCAGCTCTGACTTTAGCAAGTGATTGGTTTGGAGGAAAAAAGACTGGAATACTGAATGCAGAAAGTTTTGATCTGGAGTTTGGATGGCACGCTTACTTATTTTACGACAGTAAAGTGGATAAAGTATTTAAAAGCCATATACTTAGAGATTCTTTGCTGAGAGTTTGGAAGAAGCACCGAAACAATTGGAATTATAAAATACCGCTATGGCTGGATCTTGGTCATATCTTGTGGAATACAAATATAATGTCACTCGGGGGGTTTTTATACAAAGAGGTTCTTTTTACAGATGCGGGCAGATGGCAGCTGAAGACATTACAGACATTGTTGGCTGAAGGGATTAATTTAACTTGGTTACAATATAATCAATTGCAATTGAGATGGAAAGAGGACCAAAAAATTGGTATTATGATGCATGAGGAAGAATTGGTTAGACACATAAAAGAGAAAGGTCCAATGCATATTAAAAGACTTTATAATGTTTTGTTAGAAAGGGATTCAGAAACTGAATTAGTTAAAGACTGTATGATTAAGTGGGCACAAAACTTTGAAGAACCAGTGATGTTGGAAACATGGGAAAAAATTTGGGTTCAGAATGTTAAATTTACGCAGTCGCAGAATTTGAGGGAAAATTTCTACAAAATGTTTTATAGATGGCATCTAGATCCTAAAAAATTGTCGTGTATGTACCCTAATGTCCAGCCTAAATGTTGGAGATGTGATTGCCTAGACGCTACATATTATCATGTTTGGTGGACCTGTAAGAAAGTTAAGGCTTTTTGGATAAAAATTTGGTGGGTCATGCAGAACGTTTTGAAGAAAAAAATTCAATTTTCTGCACAAGTGTTTTTATTGGGTATAGTTAAGGGTTTTACACTGGGTGAAACAAAATTGATATTGTACATGATAACTGCAGCAAGATTGTTGATAGGTAAATACTGGAAAAATGAAGCGCTGCCTACGATTGAGGAATGGACTCTGAAGATGGCCAGTTTTGCAGAGATGGCGAAGATTTCAGCATATTTAAAAGATTGTTCTCAAGAGACTTATGAATGGGAATGGAAGAAGTGGATAGATTATGTTCAGCATAAATATCAAACTAGGAAGTATCAAATAGCCTTTATTTAAAAATGTTATAGCAAGATAGTAATATTTTAGGGTTGAGAATAAAAATTTGCTAGAAAATGTTATATTAAGATAGAAATTTTTTAAGGTTGAGGATGAAAATTTGTTAGAAAATGTTATATTATGATAGAAATATTTTTAAGGTAATCAGGAGGAAAATTTATTTGAAAACGTTATATTAAGATAGAAAGAGGTTAAGGTAATGAAGATGAAAATTTGTAAGGGGGAGGGAGGGGTTTAAGTCTTATATATAAAGGAGGGTTTTTTCCTTTTATCTGATATGAGTATATTAGGAAGTCCGGGGGGGAGGGGAGGGTTAAGGTGGGTTAGGGAGGTTGGGAAGTTTGGGGGGGGGTAGCGGGGGGGGGGGGAAAAAGGGGTGAAAATGTAATTGTAAAACTTTTGCAATAAAAAAAAAAAAAAAAAAAGAAGTATTGTGGCTGAATGGCTTTGCCCTGAAGGATAATCCCATCATCCTGGAGCTGAGGGCCTTTTGTCTTCTAGATAGGCTGGCCCAGTCCTGCTGGGGCTATTAAGAAAGATGGGGGCTGCTCTCCAAGAGTATGTTTCTTCTTTAGGGAAATACAATATTCTGCCTTTTTAATATTTCCCAAAACATTTCATTCTTCTAGGAGAGGGGTGGGTGCTAACTTTCTACATGGCAAATGCATCCCTGCACACTGCCCAGGAGAAGGCCATGGCAAACACTACTGTATTTCTACCGAGAGAGCCACATGGTTAGAAGATGATAAAACCTGATTGCCCATAGACTGCCAGACGATGGCACTAAACCAGGCTACTGAGACATGCTGAGGCATTTCAGAAAGCTAATGATGGTTGGAAGCTGATCAAAAAGGGAAGCAACCTGGAAGTAAGGAGAAACTTCCTAAAAGTGAGGACAAATTAACTAGTGGAACAGCTTGTCACCAGAAATCGTGGGCGATTTCATCAATCCCTGGAGGTTTTTAAGAAGAGACTGGACAGTCACTTGTCTGAGATGGTATAGGGCCTTGATGGTGAACCTATGGCACATGTGCTAGAGGTGCCATGCAGAGCCCTCTCTGGGAGCATGCGTGTGGGGGCCAGCTGATCTTCCGTGTTCTGTTGTGCTCACATGCGCGCCTCCAGCTGCTCTTCCAACTGGCCAGTGCGCATGACGTGCCAGAACCCGAAAGGGAGCAGCTGCCCGGCTTGCATGCATGCAATGGAACCCGGAAGAACAGCTGGCCACTGCACACATGCGCACCAGACACTGCTCTCCATTCTGCTGCTCCGGTGCGCGCATGCTCCAGTTTTGGCACTCGGTGCTGAAAAGTTAACCATCACTGGTATACGGTCTCCTGCAGTGGTGGGTTTCAAAATTTTTACTACCGGTTCTATGGGTGTGGCTTGTTGGGCGTGGCTTGTTGGGCGTGTCAGGGGAAGCATATTGTAAAATCTCCATTCCCTCCCCACTCCAGGGGCAGGATCAGAGGTGGGTTTCAGCAGGTTCTGACCAGTTCTGGAGAACCGGTAGCGGAAATTTTGAGTAGTTCGGAGAACCGGTAGTTCTCTGAAAATTTGAAATATGATTTTGGTATTAATTATAAAGAAACTTTCCTGTGGGAAAGTTGACGTATTTTGAAATTTTTCTAAGTCAAGAAAACAATAAACATCTTTTTTTAAAAAATTGTACACTAGAGGAAACTAAATATTTTAATTAAAGGAGAAGAATACAACATAAACCCAATTAATAGCTACAGAATGGTGCAAAATATTATAACGCTGGAAATACTAAAGGATACTGGATGTCAGAACAAACCGTAGAAATTGCCAAGAAGAGAAGAGAAGACAAATATTTCAGGAAAAAAAGAGTTTTCAGAAAGTGTTAGGAAAGACAAGAAGTAGCACTGTCACAACATCTACAAAGACACAGAGATGGAAACACAGAAAAACAAGGAAAGTCTTTTAAAAAACAAATAGCATCCTGCAAGTTCAGCTATCTTCTTCAGCTGTCTTCTCTCCTTCTGGGCTGTCTTTCCTCACATAGATGGATCAAGGGGCTGGAGGCGTCTTAGCCTTTCTGCACTGCAGGTCCTGTTTGATGTAGGGTGCAGTGAAGAAAGGAAGTGAAGTGAAGTGAAGAGTAAGATCAGTCGCGTCCTCATTATCAGTGCAAACATGGATTGAAAACTCAATTTTCCCCTGATGCTATCTTGGATATTATGCAGAATCAAGTTATTATACTAAATACCACAAATTCATTTATAATTAGGAAAATCTGGAACTCCCTTTATCTGGGCAGCTCAGGCTTAAAACAGGGTGCAAACTTTGGAGTTCCAAAAATGTTCACCGAGCGAAATGTTTTCAAACATTTCAAGAGGTGGAATTGATTGGTGCAACTGCAGGTTGGCCATTTTCCGTAGCTCTTTGTTGAAGATCAAAGGTTCGTGTGGACAAAAGAACTCCAGAGGTCATGAGATTCTTTGCACAAATCAGTAAAAAAATCCAGTTAATCTGCAAGGGCTGCAAAGAGAGAGAGGTGGGGGGAGGGAGGGAGGGAGGGAGAGGGAGAGCGCCACAGGCACTGATGGGGCAGGGCTCTACTGAAAATGGGGCCAGGTGGGCTGTCCCGCAGAAGCCCACTCAGGAATATCACCCACTCAGCAGTTCCTGCAATGCTAGGAGAAGAGGAATGAATGTCTGTAGGGCCTTCTCTGTGGGGGCACCTACCCTCTGGAATCAGCTGCCCCCAGAGATAAGGAGAATCCAAGACCTCAGTGCCTTCCGTCGTGCCCTTAAAACCTATTTTTTCAAGCAAGCTGGGCTGGCTTAAGAAGAAATTTTTAAATGTTTTAAATGTTTTAAATGGTAGTGAGTTTTAATTGGGCCAAATTTATATATCTTTTAAGTGTTTTTTAATATTTGTACTGCATGTTTTTTAATTCTGGCTGTACACCGCCCTGAGTCCTCAGGGAGAAGGGCGGTATAGAAATTCAATAATAAATAAATAAATAAATAAATAAATAAATAAATAAATAAATAAATAAATAAATAAATAAATAAATAAATAAATAAATAAATAATTGCTTAACATGGATGATGACCATTCACAAGTGAGTCCGGATTCGGAGCAGATCTGGTTTGGCTGCTGCCAACTCCATGCTAAGGGACCGTCTTCATGAAAAAGGAAGACTGTCCCATCAACAGGAGGCATAATCCGGCCCCCTTTTCTTCTGGGATTTCCCTTTAGGCCATGACCTTGGTACTTAAGCCACCTACATGTTGGTTGGAACAGAGTGTTTGAAGCCAAGCCCTAGGGAAAAAATACCATATTTGTTTAAGTCAAGTTGAGAAGTTTCCTATTAGCATGTTAAGCTGATCAGAAGGATGACTAAATTGATTAAATGAGATTCCCCTATAATAGCAGGTTTGAAAACTGACCAGAGGAACAGCACACTAAGGGGACAATAAAGGTGTTGGAAGGAAAGTGCATCTGATTCAGTTCCAATCTGGGAGAAAGAAGATGCTGGAAACAAAATGGAGGCTGGAGCCTGATGGGAAAGAAGGTCCATTTATTGATGAAGCAGAACCACCAGGGTTTGTGGTTCTGGGCAGCTGACAAAATGGAGTTTAGAGTGGGTGGGTTTTTATACCTTCTGGATTCCTATGGGGGTCCTGTAGGGCTCATAGGCAAAAGGGGAAATGCAAATCTGAGCTAATTTTGTCGACCTGTAGGGCTCATAGGCAAAAGGGGAAATGCAAATCTGAGCTAATTTTGTCGACCTTTTGTTTGTTGCTTATCTAGAGTTTCTGTCTGACCCAGTCTTTCTTAATGGATTACCAAATCTGCATTTCTAACAGTCGGCCTCCTCAGTTTCTGCTTGGGGCAGGGAAACTGGGGCTGGTTTCTGCCTCCCTTAAGATTTTTTGTATTTCTTCTTTAGGGGAAATATTTTATCCTGCCTTTTTAATATTTCCCAAAATATTTCATTCTTCTAGGAGCGGGGCTTCCCACAAAGGCATGCTTGATAACCTCTTTCCTGAGCAGATTGATGAGCGAAAAAATAAAAAGACTGCTAAAATCAGAAAGGCGGATTCAGATTCACTCGGAGCACAGAAAGTAATGCTCCAAACCTTTTGCATGTTCACAGAAGGAACTTGGGTAAGCAAAAATGTCAGTAAGTGAGAAGAGGCAGGTCTGTTTGCTCTCTCCCCATCCACCCATTTCACAGGAAGGTAGAGTGTCTCCATGGCAGCTCCGGGGCTCATAACAGCCCCACTTTCGCCCAGGGCCTCTCCTGCTGCGGGTCAAATATTTATTTCCGTCATTCTCATTCTTCGCCCAACTTCCCTCCCACCCCCAGCCTAAATAAAGGGAAGCTGCATGGAAGCCCTGCCACTTGATTTAGTACTAATAAATGGGCCAATATCAAAGTTTCAGCACAGGCCGACTTTAATTAAAATGACAAAGGAAGCAGATCTATAGGAATGATTTACTGAAGTAGAAAATGTTTTATTTGCCTCCAGCTAGTTTTAATTAAAAAAAGAGAGAGAGAGAGAGAGAGAGATCAGCCTGGGCACCATGCAAAAAAGCTGGCTTGGTGGAATCGGGTGGCGGGGGGGGGGAGGCAGCAGAATGCTGAGTCTTGATATGGGTCTGTGAAGGGTTTGAGGTTTGGGACCTCTCTGCCACTCTAACGGAGACAAGAAGCCACATAGCAGTAAATATGCCTTTGAGAGCAGAATAAACTTTGTCCATCTTCCCAGTGAGGTGGCCTCAGGGTTAACAGGTGGAGTTTCCGCAGGTGGAGGGCCTTTGGAAATTGGATGCTCAGGAATTGGGATTTTTATTATTTTTATTATTATTTATTAAATTTTTATACCGCCCTTCCCCCGAAGGACTCAGGGTGGTGAACAGCCAGGATTAAAATACATACAATATGAAAATTAAAATAATTTAAAACATGATTAAATTAATTTGGCTTCCCCAATTTAAAACCCCTTACCCATAAAATTAACCAGTTAAAACTTTTAAGCCAGCCTGTCTTGCTGAAATAGAAAAGTCTTCAGGGCCCGGCAGAAAGTATGGAGGTCCGGGATCAGTCGTATCCCTGGGGGAAGCTCATTCCAGAGGGCGAGTGCCCCCACAGAGAAGGCTCTCCCCCTGGGGGCCACCAGTCAACATTGCTTGACCGATGGCACCCTGAGGAGACCCTCTCTGTGGGAGCGTATTGGCCGGTGGGAGAAGGTGGTCTCGTAGATACCTGGGCCCTAAGCCATGGAGTGCTCTAAAGGTGAGAACCAATACCTTGAAGCTCACCCGGAAGACCACCGGGAGCCAGTGCAGCTTGCGCAGGAGAAGTGTTACATGGGAGCGCCATGTCGCCCTCACAATCTACCCTCGCGGCTGCATTCTGAAGGTTTTCCTATTGTTGGAAGAAATGTTCATCTGGTTCAGGTCCAAGTGGAAAGACACTGGAAACATGGAGGCTGATTGGAAAGATGCTTTATTGATGGACAGGAGCACATGGGTTTGAGGTCCTGGGCAGCTGACCACATGGAGTGGAGAGTGGGGGTTTTCTATACCTTCTCTTGGGCTTTGCACTTGAGCTCCCTGTTCCTGTGCAAGAGCATGTCTTCTATTGGCCATTGTAGGGGTTATGTAGGGGTCATATCTGGCTCTATAGGTTGTCTGAGCTCTCAGGTTTGGTTGAGGTTTGCTGGAGGTGATGCAATGTCCTTAGGAGATTGTGCAATGTAGTGAGCTCTGCAGATAAGTGGTAGTGGGTTAATCCTATTATGTCCTGAGGGTCATGTCTTCATCCCATCAACCTGGAGCTGAAGGTCTTTTGTTTTGTAGATAGGCTGGCCCAGTCTTTCTTAATGAGCACAAAATATTTTCTGGGGGCTCTGAGTTTCTGTCTCCCTTCAGATTTTTTATTTCTTTTTTAGGGGAAATATTTTATCCTGCCTTTTAAAATATTTCTCAAAATATTTCATTCTTCTGGGGTGGGGGGCTTCCTTCACAGGAGAAGCTAAGGAAAGGCAGCAATTGGCTTCTAGGCCGTCTGCTTCTCCCGCTGGTTTGTGAGATTGGATTGCACTCTTTCATCTCTCAACCCTCAGGGATCTTTGGTGTGCAAAAGTAATGATGCCCCAAGAAAGCAAATTTAATCGAGGCTTTCCTGAGCTCCTTGGAGTTACCGGGAGCCTCATCCTTAGCTGGGGTTCCACTAAGAATGTTGGGAAGGCAGCTGGTGTTGCCTAGAAACTGAGACATTGGAGTTTGGTTGGAACTGATAAGAACTTAATCCCCGGATTTGAGCGAGAGTCTTTTATCTTTGCAAGGGAGCTTCTTTGCCCATCCAAAAATATGAATCACCAAATAATTCGAGCAAAGCAAAAAAAAAAATGTTTAAAAAGGGAGGTCAAATACAGAGTAGAGAAACAAGTTATACCTACGTTTAAGGCAGGGGTGGTATTCATTTACTTTCCCTACCAGTTTGCAAATGTTCACTTTGCTCGCACACGCCACTTCCACGCATGCACACAGCCTTCCGTGCATGTGCTTTGCTTGGACGCGAGCCTTACACGCATGCCTCAAAATGTGCCTAAATAGGACGGGATAGAGCTGAAACGGGTGGGTGGGTGATTTCCGCTACCGGTTCAGGCAAACCAGTCTGAACCGGCTGAATGCCACCTCTGGTTTAAGGCAGATGTGATACATCAGAAAGCACGACATCAAACAAAGGACAAAGATTCATAACAACCGCAAGCCACCTGCAAGCCACTGCACAACACCTGTGCATAAGAAAGGTCATAAAGTGAGGTAAAAACTCACTTAACAACTATCTCACTTAGCAACAGAAATGCTGGCCTCAATTGTACTCATAAGTGGAGGCTTACCTGTATTCATCAACTAAAGAAATGCATTCTAGAATCCTTGAGTGCTATAAGAATAGAATAGAATAGAATAGAATAGAATGGAATAGAATAGAATAGAATAGAATAGAATAGAATAGAATAGAATAGAATAGAATGGAATAGAATAGAATAGAATAGAATAGAATAGAATAGAATAGAATAGAATAGAATTCTTTATTTGGCCAAGCGTGATTGGACAGAGAGAAGTGCAGAGAAGAGCAACCAAGATGATTGGGGGACTGGAGGCTAAAACATATAAAGAACGGTTGCAGGAACTGGGCCTGGCTAGTTTAATGAAAAGAAGGATTAGGGGAGACATGATAGCAGTATTCCAGTATTTGAGGGGCTGCCCCAAAGAAGAGGGAGTCAAGCTATTCCCCACAGCACCAGAGGGCAGGACAAGAAGCAATGGGTGGAAACTCATCAAGGAGAGAAGCAACTTAGAACTAAGGAGAAATCTCCTGACAGTGAGAACAATTAATCTGTGGAACAACTTGCCACCAGAAGTTGTAAATGCTCCAACACTGGATGTTTTTAAGAAGAGATTGGATAACCATTCGCCTTAAGTGGTTTTCCTGCCTAAGCAGGGGGTTGGACTAGAAGACCTCCAAGGTGCCTTCCAGCTCCTGTTATTCTAATATACCTCCAAGACCACTTCTTTCACGGCTCTCTCGCTCTGAGAAGCATTCTGAGTAAAAAAGCAATTTTCTTCTTGGCTTCGAATGGATTGAAAACTTCTTGCTCCTGTATGTACATTTGAAAAAGGCAAGCAGGAGCCAGAGTGTTTTGCTAATGAAGGAAGGCTCAGTTTTGAAAGGAAAAAAAAGGAAAGGAAGAAAAAAAAAAGGCATCTGAATGCAATTACTGCCAAAACCCAACCACTCTGTGAGGAAGACAGACGGAGGCTTCAGAAGCTCCTAAATGCAGCTGCTTGAGTGCATCAGCTAGTAGATATGTCACTGGTGGGTTTGGGTACAAGCCCCCCCTTTTTTAATTAGCTTCTTGAAGGCTACCTGGCTTCCCTTAACCAACCAGTTTATCAGAAAGTTCTTTATGCAGCCATGCTGGCTTCATCTTGGGTCTCCTGTTTCTCTTTTTTCTGTGTGTTATTGTGGTGAACTGGGCTTTTATAATCTCATCTTTCAGAGTTTCCCAAGTTTCTTATTTTCCCTTTTAGGAGTTCCATCCATGGAATCCTTCCTAAACTTTGTCTTAGGTTATTGTAATCAGCTCTCTGAAAGTCTAATACACTAGTTTGTCTTTTTTCAGATGAACAGATTAACAGAGTTGGAAGGGACCTTGTAGGTCATCTAGTCTGACCCCCTGCCCAAGCAGGAGACCCTACACCATTTCTGACAGATGGCAGCCCAGTCTCTTCTTGAAAGCCTCCAGTGATGAAGCTTCTACAACTTCTGAAGGCAATTTCTGTTCCATGTGTTGATTGTTCCTACTGTCAGGAAATTTCTCCTTATTTCCAGGTTGAATCTCTCCTTGATCAGGTTTCAACCATTGTTCCTTGTCTGGCCTTCAGGTAGTTTGGAAAATAGCTTGACCCCCTTCCTCCTCTCTGTGGCAGCCCCTCAAATACTGGAAGACTGCTATCCTGTCTCCCCTGGTCCCTCTCTTCACTAGACTAGCCAGGCCTGGTTCCTGTAACTGTTCATTGTATGTTTTAAGCTCCAGCCGCCACATCATCCTGGTTCCTCTTCTCTGCACTTTTTCTAGAGTCTCAACCTCTTTTTTATAGTGTGGTGACCAAAACTCGATGCAGTACTCTAAGTGTGGTCTTACTAAGGCTTTATAGAGTGGTAGTAGTAGTGATTCTATTGCTTATGCCTGCATTATGTTGAATTCCACCTCACCCTCTCTATTGTTTCATCTCTGTTAGTAAGAGTTAATTCCAATATCTCCTCTACTTTTTGGGAGACAAAGTTGTCTGACAGGTTCATCAGGAATCTGTTTGATCTCCCACTTGATGTCCCACAGGAGTGGACGGGAGCATCTTGGCACCTTCCTATCTCCAGTCATTGATTCCGCCCCCGCCCCCTTCTTTCCAATCCAGAGGGATTCCTTTGCTGCCAAAGAGGAGAATGTTTTTCAGATTGTAATACACTAGTTGTGCCCCCCCCATTTTAAACATGGTCCTATTTAGATAGATTTTGTGGGGGTGGGGAGGTAATGTTTGCATTGAATGCTGCCCTTTATCAGTTGTGTAGCTGGGAGTGAGCAAAACCAGGGAGGGGGTCAATAGGGGTCCATGGAGATGAGCTTGATCCGATCTCTTCCCAAGGCAGCATCTCTGACCGATGCCCATCCAATCTCTGAAGATCTCCAGTGAAGGAGAGCTCATTACCTAGTCCTTTTCAGTGACTGACAGCTCCTACAGTCCTGATCTTTGTCAGCCCCTTACAACGTCTAGCCTGCTCCACCCATTTGCTGATGACATTCTTTTCTCTCCCTCCCTCCCTCTCTTCCCTTCAATGACACTTGTGGTTTCTTGTAGTTTTAGCCCTTGGTTCTGTTCCTCCAGAAAAATCCAATCCCTGCAGATATTGGAAGTTTGCTAGTCTCTCTCCCCTCAGACATCACGTTCCCATCACCAGATGAGGAAGGCAAGTTGCAAGGAGAGCCTCGCAGGGGGCAAATGGTTTGACCCTTGGAGACCTCAGCTCTTGACTGGGCTCTGTGCTTTGATGACCAAACTCATGCAAATGTTGTTGGGGTTGAGAGTGAAAAGGGCTACAAAGCAAAAACAGACTGGTTCTAAGAGAATAGAGTTGAATCAGAGAATCCATAGGGACCTTGGAGGTCTTCTAGTCCAACAGCTACTGTTAAAGGTAGTATTTAGCTTCCAGCTGCCTGCAATTACTGCAAGTTCAAATCTCACCAGGCTCAAGGTTGACTCAGCCTTCCATCCTTTCTAAGGTAGGTAAAATGAGGACCCGGTTTGTGGAGGCAATAAGCTGACTTTGTATAAAATATACAAAAGTATGAAGGCTATTGCTTAATGCCTTGTAAGCCGCCCAGAGTCTCCGGAGAAGGGCGGCATATAAATCAAAATAAAATAAAATAAATAAATAAATAAACTCCCTGCTCAAGCCGGAGAGCCTAAATCATTTCAGACAAATGGATGTCCAATCTCTTCTTAAAAACCTCCAATGATGGGGCACCTACAACTCGGGGGAAATGCTACCAGTTCAGTCCGGTTTACCCAAACTGGTAGTTAAAAAATGTTTTAAAAACAGTTTTGTTTTGGTTTTAATTTTGATTTATATGCCGCCCTTCTCCGGAGACTCAGGGCGGCTTACAAGGCATTAAGCAATAGCCTTCATACTTTTGTATATTTTATACAAAGTCAGCTTATTGCCCCCACAATCTGGGTCCTCAATTTACCTACCTTAGAAAGGATGGAAGGCTGAGTCGACCTTGAGCCTGGTGAGATTTGAACTCGCAGTAATTGCAGGCAGCTGGAAGCTAAATACTACCTTTAACAGCAGCATTAGTCTGCTGCGCCACTCAGGCTCCTTTCAGGCACTCAGGCTCCTTTCAGCTGATCGTCAGTTCAGACGATCAGCTGAGCAACCCACGATCCTCGGAACTTTTTTAAAAAACTTTTTCAGCATTTTTTAAAAAAACTTTTTTAGCTTTAAAAAGTTTTTTTTAAAGTTCCAACAATCACGAGTCGCTCATCTGATCGTCGGAACTTTTTTTTTACGTTTTAAGCATTTTTTTACTACCGGCTCGGGTGAATAGGTTGTAAAAAAATGCTTTAAAAAAGTAAAAAAAAAATGGCTCCGATGATCACAGCTGTGCCACACGATCGTCGGAGCCTTTTTTTTACTTTTTTAAAGCATTTTTTTTACAACCTATTCACCCGAGCCAGTGGTAAAAAAATGCTTTTAAAAGGTAAAAAAAGGGTTCTGATGATCACAGCTGGGGCGCGCGATCATTGGAACCATTTTTTATGGGAGTGGAGATCCATTTTTGCTCTCAGCAGGCTTCCCTGAAGCCTGCTAGGCCAAAAGCGGGGGGTGTAGGCAAAAAACAGGGGGGGTGGGAGAGTCTATTTTTGAGAGAGAGAGAGAGAGAAGGAAGGAAGAAAGGAAGGGAGAGAGAGAGAGAGAGAGAGAGAGAGAGAGAGAGAGAGGGAGGGAGGGAAGGAAAAAGGAGAGGAAGGAAGGACTACAAACCTGGTACTAGTTGCAGCTTCAGAGGATAATCCAGGGCTGGAAGGGATCTGGAGGTCATCTGTGTTATGTATTGATACTTTTGAGCGGGAGATTCAAACCTGCATTCGTTTCTGATTGGCTGACAGTCCCTCCTGGATTGTATATAAGGAGGACTGCAGCCCCTGAGTTTTGGCTGAAGTCTCACTGTATATTAAAGAGCTGTTGTCACTTGCTTGCTTGTGCCTCTCGTTATTCCCGAACCACTTCATTGGCGACGAAGGTGGGATAGAGGCTACAAGAAGCCAACCAGTGAGACCATGAGCTTCAGCTAGGCGACGAGGCGAACCACAGGAGACATACCGGACATGTCTGCCTACGTTCCGCCCAAGCCTTTTGATCCGACCCGCGAAAAATGGGTCTCGTACCTAACGAGGTTTGAATGTTCGCTAGAAGCCAGCGACATGCAGGGCCTCTCGGCTAATCGAAAGAGAGCCCTATTCCTAAGCCACTGCGGACCGGACGTGTTCGAGATGGCCGAGTCACTGTGTGAGCCAACGCCGGTTCAAACAGTCTCATGGGACACCCTGATGGCAACTCTCCAGGCTCACTACGCTCCCGTTCCCTCCAAGTTCGTGCAGCGATACCAACTGAGGCAGCGCGTTCAACGAGAGGGAGAGCCGGTCAGCGCGTACATGGCCAGCCTGAGAAAAGCCGCAACTCATTGTGACTACAGGGACTTGGACGATGCGTTGCTTGAGCAACTGATCTGTGGTGTTCGGGACATTAGGCTGCAACGGCGTCTGCTCGCCAAGCCTGATTTGACGCTTGCCGGAGCCCTTGACGAGGCCAGGGCTCACGAAGCCTCCACAAAGGCCGCTGAAACGCTGCAGCGTCCGCTGGCCAGCAAAGACAGCCCCAAGTCTGCCCCGGTGCACAGAGAAGATGCCGGATCCAGCTCGGAGTCCGAGTCGGATGAGGACGTCTTCCGAACGGAGCACCAGAGAAAAGACACTGGCAGCCCCCGGCGAAGCTGTCCCAGCTGTGGCGGGCACCATGATAGACTGTCCTGCAAATACAGAGAGGCTATTTGCAGGCGTTGCGAAAAGAAAGGGCACTTGGCGCGAGTCTGCAGAGCCATTCTGCCCAGAAGACACAAACCACGTGAGCGCCGCAGCCAACCGGAACCGGCGCGCCAGAAGCAGCCAACGAGAGAAGGCGGCGCGAAAAAACGGCGCGAATTTGAACCGCGAGATGGCCGCAGCATACACATCGACCAGGCCAGCACGACGGTCGAGGACAAAGTCAGCACGGTGGTCGAGATCAACGGAAGGCCGTGCTCGATGGAGATCGACACCGGATCAGCTCTCTCCATCATGTCGTGGACGACCCTAAAGACCCTCCTGCCGTCGTTCCGGAAGGATCAACTCTCCAGACAGAGACTACGCATCCTAGACTACCAGGGGAACCGAGTCCCCCTCAAAGGTGTGGGCACGTTCCGGGTCACCTACGGAGACTACGAAAGAGACCTGCCGCTGACCATCGTCACGAAGCAGCTTCCGAGCCTCCTGGGCATGGGGTGGTTCCGAGCCCTTGGCATGGGCTTCACCGGCGTCCACCTGATGTCCAAGTCAACCCTGAAAGACAGCCTCCTGTCTGAGTTCCAGGACGTTTTCGGGGACACGTTGGGCAAGTATGTGGGGACCCCTATTTCACTAAACTTAGACCCCAACGTAGCCCAAGTAAGACTGAAGGCCAGACGAGTGCCGTTCGCATTGAAACCTAAGATCGATGCAGAACTGGACAAACTGATTAAGCAAGGGGTGTTGGTTCCCGTTGACCATGCTAAGTGGGAGACCCCCATAGTCACCCCAGTTAAGTCCGACGGCTCAATCAGAATTTGCCCCGACTACAAGTGCACGATCAACAAGGCTTTGCAGCCGAGCGCCTATCCGGTGCCGATCGTGCACCATCTACTACACTCCCTGGGCCCCGGAAAAATTTTTGCCAAATTAGACCTGGCCCAAGCCTACCAACAGTTACCGGTCGACGACGCCACGGCAGAGGCGCAAACGATCGTGACTCATAGGGGTGCATTCAAATGCACCAGGCTCCAATTTGGGGTGAGCGTCGCACCCGGCTTATTTCAAAGCACCATGGAGCGCCTGTTGCAAGGACTCCCGGGAGTGGTGCCCTATTTCGATGACGTCTTAGTCAGCGCCCAAGACGAACACCAGCTAGGGGACAGGGTACGGAACGTCCTGTCCAGATTCAGAGAAGCGGGACTAAGACTTAAAAAGAACAAGTGCAGGATAGCGGTCCCCTCTGTAGAATTTCTGGGGTACAGGGTGGACGGCACAGGCATCCACCCTACCGAAAGCAAGGTGAGAGCCATCAAGAGCGCACCAGCCCCCAAATCCAAAGCTGAGCTCCAAGCCTTCCTTGGACTGCTCAATTTCTACTCAATGTTCCTAAAGGATAAAGCCACGGTCGCAGATCCCCTTCACAAACTGTTAGGGAAGAATGTACCATGGGTCTGGGGGAAACCGCAAGCAGCCGCTTTCGAGGCTTTAAAAAGGCTCCTATCTGAGGACAGTTTCCTGATCCAGTACAATGCAGAGCTGCCGCTCGTCTTAGTTTGCGACGCCTCCCCCGTAGGAGTTGGTGCCGTCCTAGGCCATAGACTGCTGAACGGCCTAGAGGCGCCCATTGCTTTCTACTCCCGAACTCTGTCCAGCACAGAACGAAACTATAGCCAATTGGACAGAGAGGCTCTGGCTGCGATTGCGGGGGTTAAGAAGTTCCACGAATACCTCTATGGCCGAAAATTCGAACTTGTGACTGACCATAGACCGTTGCTAGGACTGCTAGCAGGCGACAGGCCAACCCCCGCTGCCCTCTCCCCCCGTTTGACTAGGTGGGCGATTTTCTTATCGGCCTACTCGTACCAGCTCGTCCATCGGCCTGGGCGAACCCTGGGTCATGCGGATGCCCTTAGCCGTTGCCTCCTTCCCGACCTGCTGGACAACCCAACGCCGGAAGCCTCCGTCCTCTTGTTGGACACGTTAACTTTGGGGCCCATCTCCTCCGGCGAGGTGGCGAAGGCATCAAATAGAGACCCTGTTATCCGGACTGTTATGGGTTGGGTTTTGAAAGGGTGGCCGGACAAGGTGGTAGGGGAAGAGTACCAAGGTTTTGCTAACAAACGAAATGAACTGTTTATGCAAGGGGGGTGCTTACTGTGGGGTGACAGAGTGGTAATTCCAACGAAACTACGGGATAGGGTTTTAGAGCTATTGCACGAAGGGCACCCGGGCATCGTTAGGATGAAGTGTTTAGCCCGCAGCTATGTCTGGTGGCCCAACATGGACCAGGTCATTTCCGAGTGGGTGGGGAAGTGCAGACCCTGCCAGGAGTCTCGCCCCGATCCCCCAGTAGCGCCCATCCGAGAGTGGGAGAAACCAAAAGGCCCATGGGGGAGGATCCACATTGATTTTGCCGGCCCGTTCCATGGCCAAACGTTTTTAATAGTAGTGGATGCCTTCTCAAAATGGCTCGAAATTGTATTAATGCCATCCACAACGGCCGAAGCCGTTATCAAGGCCCTGAGAAAGTTGTTTGCCACCCACGGCCTGCCGGATACCTTGGTATCAGACAACGGGCCTCAATTTACAGCAACCCTTTTCGAAGGCTACTTGGCCGGCCTGGGAATCCGCCATGCCCTATCAGCCCCATTTCACCCGGCTTCCAACGGATTGGCTGAACGATTTGTCAGGACAGCCAAGGAAGCGCTGTCCAGATTAGACAATGGGGACTGGCAGGCCAGGATAGATCAATTCCTTGCAGTTCAGCATGCATCACCATGCACAGCAACAGGGAGAAGCCCAGCAGAGCTCCTCATGGGGAGAAAGCTCCGGTGCGTGTTGGACAGGCTTCACCCTAACTACTCGCACGAAAACTTTAAGGGAGAGACCTGTGGCTTAAGGCAGTTTCAGGTCGGGTCCCCGGTGTTCGCTCGTAATTATGCCAGTGGTCCTCTGTGGGTTGCAGGAACCATAGTGGGGATAACGGGCCCAAAATCATACACGGTGGACGTGGGGGTAGATAGACTCTGGAAGCGCCACATAGACCAACTTAGGAAACGGGTGGTTGGCGAGGCAAACATCAACTCAGACATGTCCGAGCCTAACTATGACCACTTCTCCAAAACAGCTAACTCAAGCCCGGGGCCGCGAGAATACTTAGCTGACAAGCCCTGGTTCCAGCGCCGCCCCAGCGAGTCGCCACTCCCAGCCGGGGATAACCACGCCCCGGACAAAATCCAGGAGGTTCCATTGGCGGAGCCGGGAGAGACAAAGAGTCCCTCCGACGCCCCACCAGACTCTGAACTGCGCAGGTCAACTAGGGCGAGAACTCGTCCTAAGCACCTGCGAGATTTTGTCTGTACATATGTTAATTTTTGAGTGTTAGTGCCTTCTGGGAAGGGAGGGGTGTTATGTATTGATACTTTTGAGCGGGAGATTCAAACCTGCCTAAGTTTCTGATTGGCTGACAGTCCCTCCAGGATTGTATATAAGGAGGGCTGCAGCCTCTGAGTTTTTGCTGAAGTCTCACTGTATATTAAAGAGCTGTTGTCGCTTGCTTGTGCCTCTCGTTATTCCCGAACCACTTCAATCTAGTCCGACCCTGCTCCAGCAGGACATTGTTAGTGAGGTTTGGTGTTTTTTTTTTTGCTTTAATTTATATGCTGCCCTTCTCCGGAGACTCAGGGCGGCTTACAATGCGTTAAGCAATAGCCTTCATATTTTTGTATATTTATACAAAGTCAGCTTATTGCCCCCACAATCCGGGTCCTCAATTTACCTACCTTAGAAAGGATGGAAGGCTGAGTCAACCTTGAGCCTGGTGAGATTTGAACTTGTAGTAATTGCAGGCAGCAGATGTTAATAACAGGGCTTTAGTCCACTATACTACCAGGCTCTTTTGTCTTTTGAGCCCCAGTCACATGGCTACAAAGCCACGCCCACCCAGTCACGTGACCCCACCAAGCCCACCCACCAAGCGACGCCCACAGAACCAGTAGGAAAGAAATTTAGATTTCACTGCCACAACTTCTGAAGGCAAGCCATTCTACTGCTTAACTCTTCTCACTGTCAGGAAATTTCTCCTTAGTTCTAGGTTGCTTCTCTCCTTGAGTAGTTTCCATCTGTTACTTCTTGTCCTGCCCTCAGGTGCTTTGGAGAATAAGTGACAGCCCCTATCAATAGATGGATGAATTAAGCCCCTTTGATTTAATTGTTAATAGGTTAATTAATAGATTATTAATATTAATTTGTATTAATGGAGAAATATTAATCAATTAATTAATGTGATTGCTTTGAATTAATCCAGTAACCTAATCAGGATTAAAGAAGACTGGTTGGGATGGTTGGCAGCCTTCATAAAAGCTAGTAGCTACAAGCACACACCCAAGACACGTCTCTCTGGTTTCCTTTTTGGATTTTGTGCTTGGAATTCTAGGTGCCCCTGAAGATCTTCCCTGGGCCTGGACTGCCGCTGAATCTGGACACCTCCCAGGCAGAGCCCCAAGGTTTAGCCTGAGTCTTGATCTTTTATCTGGGTGTGCAGGTAACTAATAATCTGAACTGGCCTCTCCACACGTCATCCTTAGTGAAGCATGCAAAGTAGCATCTGCATTTCCTGCATCAGATGAGGAGAGCACCTCTTTCTCTTTCTGTCCTGGCCACTTTTTACAGAGGCACGATGGAGAGCATTTTAACAAACTGCATCCCTGTTTGGTTTGGTGGCAGCAGTACCTCAGATAAAAAGTCCCTACAGAGAGTGGTGAGGACAGTGGAGAAGATCATATTCAGGATGCTGCTTATATGCTCTATGTGCTTAGAGCTCAAAGCATCATTAGAGACCCCACACACCCACTTTATGGTCTGTTTCTGTTGCTCTCCTCTGGGAGGAGGTTTCGAAGTATTTCTAGCAGGACTACCAGATTCTGGAACAGCTTTGTTCCCCATGCCATCCGTCTGGTAAACTTGCAAGATTTTTTTTTTCTTGCCATAAACATGTATACATCCAAACTAGACTGTGTTGTTTCTCTGTGTCATGTATTAGATGTGGGTATACTCATAATTTTGTATTTATTTATTTATCTTGTCATCTTTATGTAGTGTAAAATTGGAGGTGGCGACCCTTTAAGAGCTCCCTAAGTCACTTCTGCCCCACCATGGAGTATGAGATTCCAGGGCTTCCAAATCCTGGCCCCAGAGAATTCACACACACACACACACACACACACCAATCTGCACACACTTCCCAGTGCCCACCTGTGGCCCTTGCCAGCTCCCTTTCAGCCCCTGCCACCCCACTGCACTTCCTAGCGCTTGCCCATTGTGCCTGCACCATTGTGTGGGACTCCTCCCTCATCCCATCTTATGACCTGCCCAGTCCTGGGGTTATAATGGCAACAAATCTGCAGCGATGACCACCATTAAGTGATTCCGATCACACAACATCACATTTCTGTGGTGCCAATTGCCATCATAACCTGAGAACTACCTATATTTCTTTTATTATACATAATCACAGAAACTTGGGAGTCTGAATGCACTCCTCCCTCCCTTTCTCTTTGTGACAGCTAGGGAGGGTCTTTTCTCAGAGTACATTTCTTTGCAATTTTCTCTGACCTGCTAGAGGCGGTTTCTCCTGTCCCTCAAGGCCATCCTCTCTGCCCACTGCAAATAAAGAATGGCCCCTCCACCAAAGCAGGAATCTGGACAAGAAGGTTGCAGACAGTCCCATTCCCTGGCTTGTCCTCATAACTGGGTGGTAGTGCCAAGAATGAATAATCATCTGGTTATGACCTTTAAATCTTGATGGCTCTCAGGAGAGAAATATGAAGCTGCCATTAACTGAGGCGGCACTTGGTTTCATCCCATCCAGTCCCTGATTCGGGCTCTTCACAGACTCTGGGGAGAGGTGCTCTTCTTTGGGACCTGGACGTGGGCGACTCCTTAGAACAGACCATGCCAGTTTTCCAACAAGCCAAATCTCTCTAGGTATGATAAGGCATCACAGCTTCTATGCAAGACCACTGGAGAAGCCCCATTTGTCAGGTTTCCCCATAGTTTTGCCCCAGAGACAGCAAGCCTTGGCAAGGAGGAGCCCCTTGGTGGCAAAGCAGGAGTCTTTTGCCAAAGTCCCAGATAAAAAGCAGCAAAATGAGAAGTTGACTCAAGCCAGGACAGCTGAAGAAGCCTGAAGAGACTGGATCCCAAGGCTGAGGGGCTTGAAAGGCCTGAGGCTGTGGGAATTCATTTGTAATCTGACAGACTTCCAGGCTGCTGGGTGGAAAAGCTTTGTACTAAGGGGGGAAAAAAACAGGGAAATGCCATTTGAGAAGTATGAAGAACCAAATTAAAGTAGGACAGAATGAGAAGAGGATCTAAACACTAAATCCACAGAAGAGCAACGAAGATGATTAGGGGTCTGTAGGCTAAACCATGATGGAAGGTTGGGAGAATTAGGTACAATATGTATAATCTAAAAAAGAGAAGGATCATTAGAATGTCAACTCGCAAAGCATCCCTGGCCTGCTCTCGAGTTGCCATAAGCAAGGGGGATGGGAAACCGATGAAACAGCATGGCAGCCAAAGACAGATGCACATTCCAGACTTCTCTCTCTCAGGGCCGTCTCCCAGGGTTACCCACAGCGGTCAGAGGGGAATGATCTCTACAACCCGCGAAATTGCTCCGTTGGTGAATGTGATTGATGACACACCCTGGGGGGGGGGAGGGGGGAAACAGGGTCATGATTGGGGCATAAATTACGTAGGGTCAGAGCTGGCTTCACTTGGGAACATGCCGACATAAAGCTCCTAATAAATAACTGGATTTCTTTTGAAGCTTGGCTTGAGGCTCATGATTTTATTAGGGCTTCTGTCGGAACCCTGACATAGAGGTGACATTATAGCAGCCTTCTATTACTTGAGGAGCTGCCACAAAGAAGAGGTGGAGTCAACCTATTCTCCAAAGCATTTGAGGGGCAGGCAAGAAGTAATAGGTGGGAGCTTATTAAAGGGAGATTCACCTCTCTTTAAGGAGAGATTTCCTGAGATTGAGAACAATTAACCAGAGGAACAGCTTGCCTTCTGGAGTTGTGGGTGCTCCATTGCTGGACATTTTCAAGATGAGATTGGACAGGCAGTTGTCTGGGATGTATAAGGTCTCCTGCCTCGGGCAGGGGTTGGACTAGAAGACCTCAAAGCTTCCTTCCAGCCCTGTGATTCTGTACTCTGTGGTTTTGTAATGTGAACACAGCCTTTCTGTAATTTAAATGGGCTCCAAGAATGGAGAAAAACCTTCTGATGGCGTGAAAGGAACATCAGTGGTGGCTGATTCAGGAGAAGCCAGAGATGGTTTGGCATAGAATTCCTTTGAGCAGCTTTTTCCTGGCTAGGCCCCTGCTGGCTTTCTGAGAAATAGATTGCCAAAAGTGAGGATGAGTATTGACTCATTCGGGGCCAGAATGCCAAGCTGGGATCACAGGATATGCGTACCTGCCTCATGGCTTAATGTTACAGGCAAACCAAGATGGCTTCTCCAGCAATTCATAGGATAAACAATCTTAGCTGAGCATCTGATGTGAGTTTAGATAGCCAGGACAAAAACCATAAGGAAAGATAGAAATGCAAAAAAGTTAGTCAGTGATAAATTGGAGCAATTCAGTTTATTTTTTCCCAAGAAAATCTGATGAAAAGTTTGGGATTTTTTCACAAATGGAATGGAAACAAACCATCAAGGTCACTGTTGTAGGTGCTTGAGAAAGAGAGGGACTGTTCCCATAACAAAAGGATGTCTCATAATTGGATAATGTGATCACCCAGAGGTGGGGAGAAGGAGAACCTCTCCCCACCTATGGACCTAGGCAAGCATTTGTGCAGGAAAACCAGAGCTGGTTTTGATTCTTCAGTACAAAATGGTGTATCCAATAAAGTTTTACTTTTGGGAATTCAAAACTCCTGAGAGTGTTTCCTAGTTGGACAGTTGTAGGCGTATGTATATGTGCAGGAATGTTCCTATCTTGGATGGCAAACCTCAGATAAGGAAGGTTACATGCACGGTAGTAGGCGCCAGGAAATGGCATTAGAAAATAAGACCCTAAATCTTTAGATAAGAGGAACAGGAGAAGAGGACGTAGGACATATGTTAGACTTTAACTATACATAAACATTATAAGTGCTTAAGCAAGCAGTAGTAATGGTCAACCAAGGATCTTATGGCTTTAGTTGCTTGAAAGACTTTGTGAACCAATAAGATGCTGACAAGTACGCTGTGGCTGAAGGTAACAAACTATATAATGTCACTTTGTAAAGCAATAAACACCACATATATCCTCAACCTTTCTGTGTATGGTCATTTGATTACAACAGACGGTGGACGAGAGAAGGAACTGCTCTCATTTGAAGAAAGGAGCTGAAATTCCTTAAGATTGGAACTTTCATACAAACCAGAACTTAGAAACACTAACTTTTGACATTGATGTATTCCAAAGCCCGAACAATTGCCCCTTTTGACCTTGGGATTCCTGTCAAAGTAGGAGACACTGAGCTCCTCGTGGCACCCCAGAGAAGATTCATAGACATGTTGCAGTCCAAAAAAACCTCCCCCTCTCTTAATTCTGGGAAGCGTTTGATGCATCTAGCTTTAAAATGGACTAAATATCCTGACAGCATCATTGCATTAACCGAGTGCACAGATGGCTCCATTTTAAGCACCAACAGCCGCTTCCTACATGAATGCAAATAAAACGAGGCCTTGGGGAACAGCTTGCATGGAGGGCGTCTGTGCAGTTACCCACTCACACACCTCGGACTACTCTTTCCCAGGATGGGGACAACACGATATGACAGTTGCTGTCACTGTTTTGTTCTGCTTTTGGTCACAAAACCCAAATCCCCTGTGGGGGATCAGTGCTGTTCAGGAAAGAGGCTGACGGGGTGTGGTGGGGGGGTGCTGGAAGAGGGGTTTACATCCTCTCAAGAGTTTTCATCACCACAAAGTTGAGCCATGCTGGATCCTGTAGGAAGGCCCCATGCCACCTGCCCTGCACGGTCCCTGACCAACCTCATTCTTGGAATTTCAAAGGATGTGAACATTATCCGCCCTCTTAGTCTAGAGCAAGGGTGTCAAACTCAATTTCATTGAGGGTCGCATCAGGGTTGTGTTTGACCTCGGGGGGGGGGGAGGATGGGGGGCGTGGCCAGGGAGGGCATGGTCAATTTGATGTCACTCATGTGATCAAAGGCCACTTTTGTTAGTAGTTTGTTTTGCTAGCATTCTGTCATTCCTCCATCGGAGCTTGAATCTGCAGAGGAAGATGAGCGGGAACGGGAACCGATGGAGATTGAGGGGGTGGCTTCATTGGCTTTGGAAGAATATGGGAAGGAGCAGGCCGAGTCAGGCCAGGGCCCTTCAGAATTGGGACAGTTTGTAGGCAAGGAGGAACAGGGACAGGATGACCAAGAGAGGCTAAGCAGTGAAAACGAGAGACAGAACTCAGGCAATGAGCAAGGATCTCCTGATCCTCGAGCATAGAGAGTGGAGAAAAGATGAGAACAGTGTGGGTGTCAGGTTACGATGTTGTCTCAAATAAATTGCATTTCCAAACAAATAGTCTTTGATGAGATCTTTCATTTATTGAGCACAACAATCTGTTCCCGACTCCATCGTAGTCAGCACGGACCTTCTGACCCCAAACCCTTCCTTTCCGTTCCCCAATTCTCTGTGTCTTATTGGCCATCTTCCAAGTCACTCTCCCCATATCCACTACTTCAGCTCACAGGAATGTCCCCCCTCCCATCCCATCTCCTAGGGGATATTATCTTCAGGGAAAATAAGTAGGTGAAGAGTCAAACGTCCTCTTCTCTTCCTTATGTCAGCACTGGAGCGCTGACAGTGGGATGACCCAACTATTTGGGAGGAAAACGCCCCTCTCCACAAGGCACATGCTGTGTGGGAGGGGCATTTGTCGGGAACAAATGCTGAATTCATAGAGAGTTGTGTGTTGTTGCTGATGTTGGACGTTTCTTGGACTTCTTGCTTTGTTCCTTTGCTTCCTAGACTAATCGACTTATTCCCTTGCCCTGCTTGTTTGTAGCCGTTGTGCTCACAGTGTTGTGCCGGACTTCTTGCAGCCAGAGGCTGCTGGAGGTGTGTGTATGTGTGTGTCATCCCTTTGCTCTGGGACTTGCCAGAAATGTGGGAGTGTTTGGGGAACATTTTGAACAATAAAGGGGTGGTTTGAACTGTCAGCTGACTGTGTTGCCTCTGTGCCGTGTCCTGGGTCATCGCACACTCTGCCAGCGAAACAGAGCTCATGAGGGCTGCGGGTGGCCCTCCCGGGTTCTCCTTTCAGCTGCGACAGCCTCCTGAAGCCCTCTGCCAGCGAAAACAGAGCCTAGGGGCATGTCAGGGGTGCCTGTGGTGGCCCAAGAGATCTGTCAGCGAAAATGGAGCTCAGGAAGACACCTCCCGAGCTCCGTTTTCGCTAGAAGAGGCACTGAGGGCCAGTCCTTCGCTGTTTCCAGGGTGGCCCCGGGGGCCAAATCTAAGCACCCCACAGTCCAGATCAGGCCCAGGGGCCTTGAGTTTGACACCCCTGGTCTAGAGGAAGGGAACCACTAAGGCCGAGCAGGAGGCCTGTTTCTCAGAAGCCTCTGATGGAGGCAGGACGGCAGACGAAGCTGGATTTTCAAGGTCAGAGAAGTACCCTAAACTCGATGCTGAAAAGCCCCTCAAAAGGGAGGAAGCTTTTGGGGCAGAAGACGCAGATCACAGCCCCTTGAGAGAAAGCTGGAGGGCAGGAGAAGGACGGGAGTGCCGATGGGAAGGAAAGCAGCCTTGATTTGAGAACATGGGTGACATTTCAAACCAAGGTTTTTTTTCTCTTCACAGCTCAGTGTTTCTGAGGACAAGCAGCTAATTTGAATTTTGAGCCGCTTCTTTATTTTATAGAAAAGCACTTGTACGAAAGCAAATGACATTTGAATTGACTCATTTATTGCATTTCTCAATTACAAAGCAGCAGCTGCTAGATAAAAGAAGGGAGAAAATACTTGTTTTGCATTAACGTACAGAGGGGCCAAATGTAGTTGCTAGTTAAATAAAGCCAACACCCCATAGATATAGGATGCAATGCCTGCTGAATACCAAGAAACCAAGGGTATTTCTGCCATTTCCCTTTTAAAAATGCTTGAAACCTTTAATTTGCAACTGCCCAACCAATCTTCCGTTGTTTGGAAGGAGCCGGCAGTATTGCGTATATACCTTCTGGATATTTATTCAGGGAATAGACACACAAAAGAAGAGGTTTTTTTTTTAAAAAAGAACCTTTTTTGACAATTTTACATTTAACTTATTGGTTGGAAAGGAACATTCTCCATCAATATTTCTCAATAACCTTGCCTCATTCATTCCCTTGAAGTAAAGCACAAAAGCAATTGTCAGATAAAATAATTGAAGAATCTTGATTAAAATGCCTTCCTCCTATAAAAAGTTAATTTAGCAAAATTCATCCCAGGTGGGAAGGAAAGGATTAAGAGAAAGCCAGGATTTTAAATCAAGGAAGAATTTCTTCCGTTGGAGTCCTCTCTGACCGGCCTTCTCAACCCATGTCTTCTGTTGATTTCTCAGTTGGCTGCATTCTGTCTAAGAAGGCTTGGGACTCAATTGCCCTGTGGCTCTAAATCAGCTTTGCTGGCTGGGGAATTCTGGGAGTTGAAGTCTGCCAGGCTTAAAGTTGCCAAGGTTGGAGACCCCTGCTCTAAATCAACAGTTCTTGGAGAAACTCCTGGGGTCAGCTTCCCTTAACACAAAGCAATCCCATTTTTGCTCCTAGGAACCTTGATGAACGACTGCAAAATTGAGATCCAAGTGGCAAGGTCAACTTTTCTGGGGTTGCTCCCTTGCTCAGCTACTCTGTCCCCAGCCAGCAATTTTTTCCTTGTGTTTCTCTGACCTATTTCCTGTCATCTCCTTTGGGTTCTTCCTAAAGCCCTTGGAAGAATTTTCTAAAGAATCTGGCAGCGTTTGGCCGTATGTCCTCGCCAAGCAGCGAGGTGAAGTGATGTGCTGTTTTTAATTGAGTTTGTCATTTTAATTGTTTTTACGGTATTTTTATGATACGGGTGATGATATCGGAGCTGCTTGGCAGTTTGGCAGCATTGGCCAGGTTACAAATCATGTAAGGAGATAAATACGGGGTAGAGATCTCAAAGGAAAGACAGGGCCCCACAGAAAACCCTGATTGCGGTCTCAGCAATTTATCAAGAGCAAAAGGCACAGATCATTATCAATGGAAGTCTGACAACAGAGTTTAAAATTGAAAAAGGTACAAGACAGGGATGTCCATTGTCCCCATTGTTGTTCATTTTAACACTAGAAGTCTTGTTAAATACAATAAGGGATTCTAACACATTGAAAGGTATAATGATAAGGCAAGAGGATTATAGAATAAAGGCATTTGCAGACGATCTGGTTGTTACCCTAACACAGCCAATGGAATCGATAATCCAGATGAAGGACATTATACAAGACTTTGGTAAAGTTTCAGGTTTCAGATTGAATCAGAGAAAAACTAAGATGGTAGTTAAAAATATGACACAAGATCGTAAACTGGAGTTAGAAAGAAGGGCAGGTTTTGAGATTGTACCAAAGGTAAAATATCTAGGAGTTCAGGTTGCAGAATCAAATATGAAATTGTTTCAAAATAACTATGAGGCGTTGTGGCGAGAGGTGCAAAAAGATATGGAGATTTGGAAAAAACTGCAGCTGTCTTTACTTGGAAGAATAGCAGCAGTTAAGATGAACATTTTGCCAAGATTTCTTTTTTTGTTTCAAATGATTCCGGTGCTCAAAAATGATAAACAACTAAAAGCATGGCAAACTGGTATCAACAAATTTGTTTGGAACGAGAAAAAACCAAGAGTAAAAATGAAAATTATGCAAGACATCCCAGAAAGGGGAGGTCTCAAACTTCCAAACCTACAATTATATTATGATGCAACAGCTTTGACTTTAGTAAGTGATTGGTTTGGAGGAAAAAAGACTGGAATATTGAATGCAGAAAGTTTTGATTTGGAATTTGGATGGCACGCTTACTTATTTTATGACAGCAAAGTGGATAAAGTATTTAAAAGCCATATACTTAGAGATTCTTTGCTGAGAGTTTGGAAGAAGCACCGAAACAACTGGAATTACAAAATACCGCTATGGCTGGATCTTGGTCATACCTTGTGGAATACAAATATAATGTCACTCGGGGGGTTTTTATATAAAGAGGTTCTTTTTGCAGATGCGGGCAGATGGCAGCTGAAGACATTACAGACATTGTTGGCTGAAGGGATTAATTTAACTTGGTTACAATATAATCAATTGCAATTGAGATGGAAAGAGGACCAAAAAACTGGTATTATGATGTATGAGGAAGAATTAGTTAGACATATAAAAGAGAAAGGCCCAATGCATATTAAAAGACTTTATAATGTTTTGTTAGAAAGGGATTCAGAAACTGAACTAGTTAAAGACTGTATGGTTAAGTGGGCACAAAATTTTGAGGAACCAGTGATGTTGGAAACATGGGAAAAAATTTGGGTTCAGAATGTTAAATTTACACAGTCGCAGAATCTGCGGGAAAATTTCTACAAAATGTTTTATAGATGGCATTTAGATCCAAAAAAATTGTCGTGTATGTACCCTAGTGCCCAGCCTAAATGTTGGAGATGTGACTGCTTAGACGCTACATATTATCATGTTTGGTGGACCTGTAAGAAAGTTAAGGCTTTTTGGATAAAAATTTGGTGGGTCATGCAGAATGTTTTGAAGAGAAAGATTCAATTTTCTCCACAACTGTTTTTATTGGGTATAGTTAAGGGTTTTACATTGGGGGAAACAAAAATGATATTGTACATGATAACTGCAGCAAGATTGTTGATAGGTAAATACTGGAAAAATGAAGCGCTGCCTTCGATTGAGGAATGGATTTTGAAGATGGCCAGTTTTGCGGAGATGGCGAAGATTTCAGCATATTTAAAAGACTGTTCTCAAGAGACTTATGAATGGGAATGGAAGAAGTGGATAGATTATGTTCAGAACAAATATCAAACTAGGAAGTACCAAATAGCTTTTATTTGAAAATGTTATATTAAGATAGAAATATTTTAAGGTTGAGGATGAAAATTTATTTGAAAATGTTATATTAAGATAGAAATATTTTCAAGGTAATCAGGATGAAAATTTATTTGAAACTGCTATATTAAGATAGAAATAGGTTAATGTAATGAAGATGAAAATTTGTAAGGGGAGGGCGGGGTTCAAGTTTTATATACAAAGGAGGGTTTTTCCTTTTATTTGACATGACTATATTGTGAGGAAGTCTGGGGAGAGGGGTGGGTTAGGGTGGGTTAGGGAGGTTGGGAAGTTTGGGGCGGGTCGAGGGGGGGGAAAAAAGGGGTGAAAATGTAATTGTAAAACTTTTGCAATAAAAAAAAAAAAAAAAAAAAGAAAACCCTGATTGTTGAGTCTGTGGGTGGTGTCAGCCTCCCCAAGAAAGAGAGGGTCCCTCCTGTCTTGAAGCCTGCAGTGGGGCAGATTTCTCTCTCTCTCTCTCTCTCTCCCTCACACACACACACACACACACACACACAGAAGTTATTGCCAATCCCAATAAGTTTGAACAATTGTCATCTAGACTCGAACCTTCCCTTTCTGGAGAAGGTTATTGGGAAGGTAATTAGGCAACAACCACATAGAAAATGATCTGCATGGCTTTCAATTGGATTCCAGACCAGGATTTAGCTCAAAAGTAACTTGCAGGACTCTTGAATTTCGATGGAGTCTGGACTGTGGGGGTGAGGGAGGGGGGTGGAGGGGGGGTGCATTCATTCTTAAGTCCTTAATCCCTCCCACAGTGGCTTCAGGTACTATCAATCATTCCATCCTTCAGGACTGCCTGTTGGGATTGGCAGTTACAATCATTTCTCCTACTTTCTCAACAACTGGTTCTGGTTGCTGTTGGCACTAGGGAGAGGTGGGTCCTTGGCCCTTCATTTGTGGGGCGCCTCGAGGCTTGGCCTCCCTCAACCCCGCATTCAAGTTGTATGCAAAACTGCCGAGTGATCTTGAGATCCAGTATCATAGAACCATCAGTTGTATCGCTCCACCTCCAAAGGTTTTGGAAAACCAAGCTTTTTTTCCCAGGCCTTGGATCAATACAAGACCTCTGCAGAGCTAAGTTCCAAACTATAAGATTCCTGCCACACCCATCCTCAAGGCTGGTGAAAATGCCCCTGTACAGGTTCCACATAATGGCCCATAGGAAATCAAAACTCCAAGGCAGGATTCCTCAAAGTATAGATGTATGAGGCATTTCATATTGGCACATCTGGTGAAAATCCGACTCTGAAGTCCCCCAAATTTTCCCCACCCAATTCAAAGTCCAAAGTTCTTTTCCCACCCCCACCCCCCATTGCACATAATCATCACATGCCCCAATCAAGTCACACTCCCCCTCCTGGGTGACTCCCATCCATGCCCGTCCAGGTGCTGGGGAGAGTGTCCTTGGTTCCCAGAAGAAAGAATATTATTTTGGCTACATATTCCCCTCAGCTATCTCTACTCCCTTTCCCACAGCTCCAGAAAGCCTCACTGTGGCAATCCTGAAGATGCTCCAAGATGGCTTCCCGGGTTGACAGCCCCAGCTTGACAGCTTTCCTGAAACCTACAAAATTGGCGTTGGCTGAATTTCAGGGTGGATGCTGGTATAGAGAACGGGGTAGCAATTGAAGTGGCCCATTTCTTTCTGCAAACTACAGAGGCGAACTGTAGCAGCAAGTCCAAACATGGAATTATCCCATTAACCATTTCGGATTCTGCCTCAACATTAAGACAACTGGGATTCTTAGAGACTATCACCACCTCTGGAACTCTTCAAATCAATGGAAAAAACCTAGAGAAGGGGGACATTTTTTGGTTTCTGGGATCCCACCTACAAGGCAAAGGAGACATCAATGGCGAGGTGCCAGCAAGGGTGGATGCAGCCTGGATGCATTGGCGAGACCTCACCAGTGTGTTATGGGACAGACAAATGCCAACCCGTCTTAAATCCAAGATTTACAAGACAACCATCCACCCTCTTGCACTGTATAGCACTGAGTGCTGGGCAGCAACAACAGGGACCGAAAGATCTCTCCATGCCATGGAAATGTGAAGGCTCCGTTGGATATCAGGCACCCTCCCCCTTCTTGACCACATCACAAATGACACCATTCGACAACATTTTGATGTGGCACCAATTACAGAGAAGATGAGAGAAGGCCGACTCCACTGATACGGACACGTCCAGAGACCAGCACCTTCCACTGTGGCCAAGGCTGCTACTAGAAGTCAATGGCTGGTGACCTTGTGGGCGACCAAAACAGAGATGGCAAAACAGAGACACCATCAACAAAGACATGCAAGCCACGGGCCTGCGCCCTGGAGATGCAGCTGACCGTGCAAAGTGGCATTCAGTGATCCCAAAAGTGGACCCTGCACCTGCGGGAAAAGGAGGAGGAGGAGGAGAGAGAGAGAAAAATGGGGAGAGAGTCCTGCCTGCCTGATCCTAGAAGGGACGGCTTAGATGGCCGTGGCAGTCCACATCCAGTGATGAACGTGGAAAGGTCCATTGTTTTGATGATAGCCCTATGATTCTACCCTGTTTCCCCAAAAATAAGACATCTCCTGATAATAAGACCAAGCAGGCTTTTGAGCACATGGCAATAAGGCCAAGCGCTTATTTCAGGGTTCAAAAAAATATACAGGATTTTATTATAATTTTGCAAAGTGACTTTCTCTCACAGGAAGAGAAAGCAATTAAGCCTTCTTCTTACAGATCTTATATACAATTTTCAGGATACACAGATCTGATACAACAGGATACAACAGGATGTAAGTACGTCCATAGAGCCCAGTTTCAGATCTTATATAACATATTTAGCATATGGTTTTGCCCCCTGGAAAATCCCCACCTTTCCAGTAAAAAATATACCACACAAAAATATTGCTTATGCTTGTGATATCATTATATGCGTACTTCCCCTTATTAATGAGGGCACGTTGACCCAGAAGAATATTTCCTGCAAAACAAGCAGATTTTAAGAACATACATCAGCATTTAAGAACATACACAGGAATTACACAGTTCCTTCTCTCATGTTCCTAAGTCTTATTATGTTCTTTTAGCTAAATTATATAATCAGGTTATACAAGGTAAAATAAGGCACTTAAAATGGTGTAGCTCAGGTTATACTTTTTACAGGAATAATCCTTATTTCTCACAGACAGGGTCTTATTTTTGGGGAAACACGGTATACATTGCTTTCATTCACACAACCCATTTAGCCAGCTTAGTTACAGTTGTTCCATCGAATGAGCATTAAGCTTTAATGTTGATGTGATGTGATTCCAATATTTAAGGGGCTGCCCCAGAGAGGAAGAGGTCAACCTGTTTTCCAAAGCACCCGAAGGCCAGACAAGGAATAATGGACGGAAACTGATCAAGGAGAGATTCAACCTGGAAATAAGGAGAAATTTCCTGACAATGAGAACAATCCATGGAACAGAAGTTGTGGAAGTTTCATCACTGGAAGCTTTCAAGAAGAGATTGGACTACCATTTGTCAGAAATGGTGTAGGGTCTCCTGCTTGGACGGGGTTTGGACTAGATGACCTCCAACGTCCCTTCAGTTTCAGATCTTATATAACATATTTAGCATATGGTTTTGCCCCCTGGAAAATCCCCACCTTTCCAGTAAAAAATATGCCACACAAAAATATTGCTTATGCTTGTGATATCATTATATGCATACTTCCCCTTATTAATGAGGGCACGTTGACCCAGAAGAATATTTCCTGCAAAACAAGCAGATTTTAAGAACATACATCAGCATTTAAGAACATACACAGGAATTACACAGTTCCTTCTCTCATGTTCCTAAGTCTTATTATGTTCTTTTAGCTAAATTATATAATCAGGTTATACAAGGTAAAATAAGGCACTTAAAATGGTGTAGCTCAGGTTATACTTTTTACAGGAATAATCCTTATTTCTCACAGACAGGGTCTTATTTTCAGGGAAACACGGTATACATTGCTTTCATTCACACAACCCATTTAGCCAGCTTAGTTACAGTTGTTCCATCGAATGAGCATTAAGCTTTAATGTTGATGTGATGTGATTCCAATATTTAAGGGGCTGCCCCAGAGAGGAAGAGGTCAACCTGTTTTCCAAAGCACCTGAAGGCCAGACAAGGAACCATGGATGGAAACTGATCAAGGAGAGATTCAACCTGGAAATAAGGAGAAACTTTCTGACACTGAGAACAATCAACCCATGGAACAGAAGTTGCCTTCAGAAGTTGTGGGAGCTTCATCCCTGGAGGCTTTGAAGGGGAGACTGGATGGCCATTGCCTGGGCGTTGGTGGGGTTGGACTAGATGACCTACAAGGTCCCTTCCAACTCTGTTAATCTCATCTGATGTGCTGTGCAAAGGTGGACATTTGGTAGGTTTGTGAATTAATACATTGTGCAAATTAAGCCAATAACCGCTTTAAATGTATTGTATGGCAGCAACTCTTTGCTGGGGAGAAGGAAGCAGGTAGCAGGAAGGAGACCCTCCGGCAAGAGCAGAAGGGGAGCTCCAGGTGTTTCCCCAGATGTTTTCCAACCCAGCCTGCCTTTCAAAGGCTCAGAAAAGCCCTGAGGCTGTTCACCTATCACACTGATAAGCCATGTTTCTTTTAAAGTAGGTTTTGGACAAGCCAGCATCAGTCTTGCAACCAAAAAAAAAAAATTGCAATGTGTTGCTTCAATGCCTGGTTTACATTTCTTCTTTTTATTTATGTTTGCATTGTATGGTAGGTTTAATAGGGTGAATTTTTAAAGCAGAATTAAGCCAGGAGAAATAGCACTGCCTCTCTCTTCTCGTCTCACTGAACAACAACTTTAAAGAATAATCTATTTGCAAACCAAGAGGATGACTTAATGCTCCATTCAGGTTGACTCAGCCTTCCGTCCTTCTGAAGTTGGTAAAATGAGGACCCAGATTGTTGGGGGCCAGAGGCTGACTCTGTAAACCGCTTAGAGAGGGTTGTGAAGCACTGTGAAGAGGTATAGAGGTCTAAGTGCTATTGCTGTTTTCCTTCCTTCCTTCCTTCCTTCCTTCCTTCCTTCCTTCCTTCCTTCCTTCCTTCCTTCCTTGGTGCGCAGTTAGAATGCAATATTGCAGGCTAACTCTGCACTGCCAGGAGTTTGATTCTGCCCCGCTCAAGGTTGACTCAGCCTTCCGTCCTTCCGAGGTGGATAAAATGAGGACCCAGATTGTTGGGGACAATAGGCTGACTCTGTAAAGCGCTTAGAGAGGGCTGTAAAACACTGTGAAGCGGTGTATAAGTCTAAGGGCTATTGCTATCGCTACTCAAGCTGTGCTTTCTTCATTCAGGTGCTCTACTAAACTAAGAAACCCTAGAAGAGTTAGGATGAACGGATGGACAGTCTGTGGGGTTCCCTAGAGCTAAGGTGCCCCAAGGAGACACGTGAGGTGGTGTGGGATGCATTTTAAAGCAGCCATCTGGAAGACTCATTTGACTCCTCCGGATCCAGTTCAGATCCTCCAATTCTGCACCTGAGCCACACAACATCATGGCAGACTTGGTTCTTGCCAGGGGGAGGGGGAGGGCCTTCTCTGTGGGAGCCCCAGCCCTGTGGAATGAACTGTCCCCGGAAATACGTAAGATCTCCGACCTCCGGGTGTTTCGCTGCGCACTGAAGATCCTGTTGTTCCGCCAGGCCGGGCTATCAACATAATAATTTTAATTTGGGGTATTTTAAATTTCTGGGATTTTAATTGGAGCCTAATTATTTAATGCTTTTAAATTTTAATCGTTGTTTTGTTTTGTGTTTTTAAATAGGCTGTACACCTCCCTGAGTCCTTCGGGAGAAGGGCGGTATAGAAATAAAATTATTATTATTATTATTATTATTATTATTATTATTATTATTATTATTATTGCAAGAAATGCTAGATAAAAATGCTTCATTCCCTCTTCCACGTTCCAAGTTATTTCTATTCCTACTTCAAATATGAAATTTCGCAATTAGGATTTGAGAAGCAAAATAGAAACACTCCTTTCTTTGGCCTTGTTTATTCCCATTCCAATCCTTCACCAGGCCAGAACCAGCAAACTGATGTTGGGGCCACAAAGGGAGCGGCCCAAAAGGCTTCAGAGAGACCTGGTCGGCCTCATTGGATGCGTAGGTCATGGTCAGTATTCCAATATTCTTACCACTGGTTCGCCACATGTTCACACACTCACTTTGCATTTGTGCCTTTTGCACATGCGCCTGGCCTTCTGTGCATGCGCTTTGCTCACTTGCACACTTTCCACGCATGCACCCAGCCTCACATACCTGCCTAAATAGGACGGCATAGAGCCTGGCGGGTTGCCTGAACCAGTACGAACCGGCTGAATAGCACCTCTGGTCATGGTAGATGGGGAGCTGGCTGCAGCTACCTAAAAACTCTTTGAGGTGAAAAGAGGCAGTGAGTCCATGAAGGCAACTCCTTGCACAGATGGGTCAACCCTTCCAGATCCTTCCAGCCCCTGCTTGAATGAAGGGGAGCCCTGAGCCCCCCTCCCCCAGTCTCTGGTTCCACTGTCCAATCATTCTTAAGGAAGTATTTTCTAACATTCAGTTGGAATCCGCTTTCCTCTAAGTGAAGCACGTCAATCTGGGTCAGAATAAGAGTTGGGTCCCTGGAGGTCTTCTAGTCGAACCGCCTGCTCAAGCAGGACACCCTTTATCATTTTGGACAAATGGCTGTTCAGTCTTTTCTTAAAGCATCCAATGATGGTGCACCTACAACATCTGGATTTAATCCATTCCACTACTTAATTGTTCTGTCAGGAATTCTAACAGCTGTTCTTTGCATGTTTTAGCCTCCAGACCCCTAATCATCTTTGTTGCTCTTCTCTGCACTCTTTCTAGAGTCTCCACATCTTTTTTGGTGTTTTGTGGTGACCAAAAGTGTATGTAACATTCCAAGGGTGGCCTTACCAAGGCATTATAAAGTGGTAGTAACACTTCGCCTGATCTTGATTCCATCCCTCTGTTAATGCAGCCTAGACTTGCATTGGCTTTTTTGGCAGCTGCAGCACACGACTGGCTCATATTGAATTATAGTTATATATTTATATTTATTAAATTTTTATACCGCTCTTCTCCCAAAGGACTCAGGGCGGTGTACAGCCAAGATAAAAAAAAAAACAATATAAAAGTTAAAAACAATTTAAAATTATTAAATAATTTGGCCAACAATCTAAAATGGCCAACCCATTAAAAATATTTTAGACCAGCCCTGCTTGATGGAATAATAGTGTTTTAAGGGTGCGGCGAAAGGTACGAAGGTTGGGAATCTGATGAATCTCCGGGGGCAGCTCGTTCCAGAGGGCAGGTGCCCCCACAGAGAAGGCTCTCCCCCAGAGGGTCGCCAGTCGACACTGTCTAACTGACGGCACCCTGAGGAGTCCCTCTCTGTGGGAGCGTACTGGTCGATGGGAGGCTATCGGAGGCAGAAGGCGGTCTCGTAAATTTGATTGTCCAGTAGGACACCAAGATCCCTCTCACAGTTACTGCTGTTGAGCCAAGTTTTGCCTATTCTGTATCTGTACATTTGATTTTTCTTGCCTAAGTGTAAAACCTTACTTTTCTCTCCAACTGAATTTCATTCTGTTCAACAGAGCCCAGTGTCCAAGTCAGTCCAGATCCATCTGGATCTTGAGCCTGTCTTCTGGGGTGTTGGCTATTCCTGCCAAATTTGGTGAGTTTCCCTTCTAGTCCCCCATCTAAATCATTTACGAAGAGACTCTAGGTACAGATTGTTCCCCATGTGAGACTGTTTCAAATCAAGACATCACTCAGATCTAGTACATGGGTAGGTGTGGGGTAGGAAGGAGACTTAATGGCTGCCCAAAGGCTTTCCTTCCACAGAGAGCAGGGAGGGTCCTGCACAGTGGTGGGCTGCAACTGGTTTAACAACCGGTTCTGTGAGCATGCGCTTCACGCGAGTGCGGGCTTTGTGTGCACACCTTACACGCTTGCGCACAGTGTTCAAAATACAGCAATTTGAAGCTCAGCTACTTACCTTCTAAGGCAGCCCTGGTCAATAGAACAGCAGAGGTGCGGAAATCAGCTGTTCTGCCCCAGCTCCAGATTCCCGAGGTTATTGACACACACCAACGGTCCTTATCAAATGTATTAAGTAGCAAGAATAAACCAAAGTCCGGCAAAGGTTGGCAACCAGCCCAGAAAACAAGATACGATAAGACTTTTCCAAAAATGCTCTGATGATAATTACAAGTTGTTTCCAGCAAGAAACTTACTAAAGGCGTGTGACTTAAATAGGCTAAGGGAGTGGCCAATTATCCTCAAGCCTTACTCTCGAGGAGACCTCCTCCTCCTGAGTAGCCACTCCTGCCTTTTGGCAGCCCTACGTGCTCGAGCATTGAGGAGAGGCTCCTCCACTTCACTCTCTCCACTTGAAGGAGCCTCTGGAGGTTCTGAAGGCCCTGGCTGAGTCTCTGCCTCTGGCACCACATCCTCTTCAGCCTCCTCGCTGTCTGACGTGAGCGCTGGCTGCGCAGACTGCTGGCGCGACACCACACCAGCCTCCTCGTCGTTGGGATCAGCCACGATCCGTGGAGGCTGCTGGCGGGCCACAACACCAGCTGAGCCAGAAAGAAGGAACTATAGGACAGGATAGGGCGGGTGCAGGTGGGTGGGGCCAGCTAATCATCGGAACTACCGGTTTGCCCGAACCGGTCCAACCACTGGTCCTGCACTTGTACATAAGGGATGTCTTGACTTCCTTCTGCAGGACTTCAAAGAGCCCCTCAATTGCTCATTCGGTCTCCTCTTCTTAAAGCTGGGTGTTTCCTTCAGTCTCTCTGCGCTGGATGTACTTTCTGGTTCCTGTCCTCCTCCTTGTCCTCTGAACCCCAGAACAGCCTCTTCAGAGCCGGAAGCTGCAGATGGGACTGGATTGGCCAACGTATTGGCTGTTCTCTGTGGAAGGAAAGCCTTTTCAACATGGAAACACTGAGAACAATCATCCCATGAAACAGAAGTTGTGGGAGCTTCATCACTGGAGGCTTTCAAGAAGAGACTGGATGGCCATCCGTCAGAAATGGTGTAGGGTCTCCTGCTTGGGTGGGGGGTTGGATTAGATGACCTACAAGATCCCTTTCAATTCTGTTAATCTGTTCATCTTTTAGCAGCCATTAAGTCTCCTTTCTCACCGATTCTCCTCTCTACCTCACATCTACCCAACACGGCTCATGCACTAGATCTGAGTGATGGGGCAGCCACGTCTTGCTCTGACACCGTCTCACATGGGGGAACAATTTGTCCCTGGAGTCAGACTCTGCCTGGAACAAGAAGGGGCTCTGCTAACCAACTAATGGCTCCCAGGTCAACCAAGAGGGCAGCGGCCACCAAGCTCTGTCTTGGAAAGCAGCTTGGAATTCAAAGATCAGACAGGCAGGGCTGACGTGTCCAGGCACGAGAAGCAGTGACAGTATAGGACATTCTGGGGTGTACATGCACGTGTGAACACACGCACACACGCACACACGCACACACACATGTACTTGTGGATCACAGAGATGTTTTCTTTCAAAAGGAAATGCCATCTCTTTGACACATGGAATCCATCGGCAATAGTGACACCATCTCTGTGACATCCTGGGCGAGTTTCTCTGAAGGACACCCGCTTGCTTGCTTTCTTCTCTCCCCCTTGTTTCCAGAAGAGAAGTTGGTGCTGTTACTGTGGCAACTGCCTGATTGCCTTGGCTTCTGCCTGCGGGAAGAAGAGGCTGCTCTTAAAGGAGCAAGGAGGCTGCTGAAAGCCTGGGGGGGGCAGGGGGGAGGAGAAGCAAGTTTCCCCCATCTCCACATCCCAGGAAGAAGGCCCTGGGCAGACCGCCTGGAACAGGCCAGCACTGGGCATGGAAGGAGGGACACATATTGAAAGTCTCTCTCTCTCTCCCCCACCCCTCTCTTGCTCTCCTCTCTCTCTCTCTCTCTCTCTCTCTCTCTCTCCTCTTTTCTTTCTCTCTTCTCTCTCCTCTTCTCTCTCCCCCTTTTTCCCCTCTCTCCCCTCTCTTTTCTTTCTCTCTCCCCTCTTTTCTCTCTCCCTTCTCTCTCTCTCTCTCCTCTTTTTTCTCTCTCTCTTCTCTTTTTTCTCTCTCAGGCAATGAGCAAGGACTGCCCCCTCCTGATCCCGGAGCATGGAGAGTGGAGACAAGGCGGGAATAGCACAGGCTGACCTGATGACTTGGGAGGAGAGCACCCCACCCCTCTTCACAAAGCACACCTGGGGACTGAGACTTAAGGAGACACTGTGGGGAAGGGTGTTTGTTGGGAACAAATGCTGAATTGGTAGAGTTGGGTGTGCCAGGACAGACATTTGGTGTTTGCAGGACTGCTTGCTTCTTCCTGACTTTGTGGACTCATTGTTTGTTCCTTGGTTTGTGGACTCATATCCCTGTTCCCTTGTTTTGCTGGACTGGGCATAGCTAGAGGCTGCTGTGTATGTGTGTGTGTGTGAGTGAACTTTGCTCTGGGACTTGTCAAGAACGTGGAAGGGTTTTGGGAAAAATTTGGAGCATTAAAAGGGAGTTTGAACTCTCAGCCTGGCTGTGTGACCTTTGTGCCTTGTCCCAGGTCATCACACACACCCTGCCGTGCCCCAGATGTGTTCTAGCAGGGAGATTCTTATGGGACTATAGGGGTGAACCAGGGAGCGTAAGTTATATGTTTGACAATGATAGATCAAGAAAGCTTCTCCATCTTTAGAAGCCAAATCACAGGTTCTGAAGACATAGAAATGTTGTTTCGTTTCTTCCTCTTTTCCTAGGCCTCCTGGAAACATCTCTTTGTTCCTTAGTTGGATACGTCATATTATAGAAGTCTTTCTCCATTCAGGCTGAGGATTTGAGGAAATGGCAAGTATTTGATTATGTTAGCTTACACTGAAACACCAATCATTTTAATCTGTTTGAATGTGTTCAACCAGAGAAAAAAATAGCAAACAATTGTGGGGTGTTTTTTGGGGGCAGCTGTGACTACTAATCCAGTGTCACTATTGTGACAAAATAACTGGCTTCAGGTAACACTAAACTGTGCTAAAATGGGGTTGGCATATTGTGGGAACCCAGCCAATACTTTAACATGTGTCATGAACTAAGTTGGTCTATTTCCTAGGATAAAGCGGATGCAATAATAGTTTAGTTAAGCCGAGGTTAGGATTTAAGGCTCATCAACCTACATGGACTGAAATTGGTTGGACTCAGTGCTTGAACTCCCCAAAGCAGACGGACCACCACAGCTCCGAAAGGACAAGCTGTGTGGTGTTAAACCATCCTTATTATAATTTGCAGCATGAAAAATCTCTGTCCCAAAGGGAGGCCTGTTCAGGACGGCCTATTCAAGAAGCCAAATGGCAAATTTCTGGGCAGAATGACTTTCTGAGTAGCTTTAAGAGAAGGAGAAGAAAATCTATAGGACTTCCCTTCTGGGGCATGGATGGGATTGGGGGAGCCAGGGAAGGAGAACATTTATTTATTTTTTTATTATTAATTTATTAATTCAATTTGCACGTGCACATGCATACATGCTCTTCGGCTGCATTGGGATTAAACAAGTGCAAGACACCCCACTCCACCCCAACTCTTTTCTCCTTCCAAAGAAATTCCAAGACAAACTTTCCTTCATGTAACTCAATAGATGAGTTTTTTGGTGCAACCATAAAAGGTCATTTCGAATTTGCCCCACAAAGCCACTGGATCCCACTGGGGCCCTGCACCCATTGAAGGATTTGGACCTTCTCTCAAGGCTTCCCCAGCCCACTGACCAAGAGATCAAAGAGGAAGGAAGCCATCAAAGGGATCAAAGAGGATCTACAGGAAAGTTGCCACCCTAAGGTAAGGTTCTCTCTTTCAAGGATGCTCCTGGGCTGACCTTCCATCATGGAACAGCCTTTTCCCACTCTTGGATTTTTTTTAAAAAGGGTGATTAACAGATGAATGGAGTTGGAAGGGACCTGGGAGGTCATCTAGTCCAACCCCCCCAAAGCAGGAGACCCTACCCCATTTCTGACAGATGGCAGTCCAGTCTGTTCTTGAAAGCCTCCAGTGATGAAGCTTCCACAACTTCTGAAGGCAACTTCTGTTCCATGGGTTGATTGTTCTCACTGTCAGAAAATTCCTCCTTATTTCCAGGTTGAATCTCTCCTTGTTCAGTTTTCATCCATTGTTCCTTGCCTGGCTTGATTTATAGGTTTGCTCTATAAAAGGGTGGGTGGGCATGCATCACAACTCAGAGGGAATTGTGTTGAGCAACCACCCCTGGTTTCTATCTCTCCAGCCATTCAGGGTTGTTAACACATGTTGTGGGCTCCTAGCACATGAATTTTTTTTTGGGTGGGGGGGAACCTTGGACTGGTTTCAAGTTCAAATCCAGAGAAATCTGGACAGTCACCTGCGTTGATCAGAACCCCACACAACAGCAGGTCAAGGAGGCAAAAGCCAGCATGGGGTTTCTGCACCCACCTGGAGGGAAAACTACCCCAACTACCTGCAATTACTGCAAGTTCGAATCTCACCAGGCTCAAGGTTGACTCAGCCTTCCATCCTTCCGAGGTAGGTAAAATGAGGACTCAGTTTATGGGGGCAATAAGCTGACTTTGTATAAAAAAAGAACACCGCTTAGGGGGGTCCGAAAGCCCTACTAAGCAGGTCTATACAAAAGTATGAAGGCTATTGCTTAATGCATTGTAAGCCGCCCTGAGTCTCCGGAGAAGGGCGGCATATAAATCGAACCAACCAACCAACCAATCAATCAATAGAGCACTTGTAAACTTTCAAGGGGGCAGATGAAGCGGCTTTGCCGGCGAGAGCCAGCGAACGACCCGAGAGGCTTCTTCCAGAAGCTTTTGCCGGCCATACGGAGCGACCTCAGCTCGGAAGGATCCGAAATCCCAAAGGTGTGGGTTTTTTTGGGGAGGCAACTGGACTTTCTGGTTTTTCTTTGAAGACGTTTCGCTTCTCACCCAAGAAGCTTCTTCAGCTCTGACTGAATGGTGTGGAGTAGAAGGATCCCAAGGTGTGGGGGGGGGGAGGGCGAGGGGGGAAAACAGAGGCGGGAGGGGCGGCTACAGGGGCGGCCGGTGCGTTTGAAGAGCCGGGCTGCCCACGGGGGTTGCTGGCCAGAGGGCGGGCGGGGGGCACCGCTTGCCCCTTCCGTGGCTGCCTCACTTTCCCTCTGTTTAATCAAATGCCCCCCCGCCCCCGCCCCCGCCCCCGCCTGATGTCACATCCGCTGCCGGCCCTGCTCTCGCGGCGCCCGCCCGCCTGCCCGCCCCTCCCCTCCCTCCCTCCCTCCCTCCCTGCCTTCTCCGCCCGACCCCCCGCGCCCCTCTCCTCCTCCTCCTCCTCCTCCACCTGCTTTCCCAACTTTTGGCAGCGGCGGAGCGGAGACCGCCTTTCCAGGCTCGGCTGGCTCTGCTTCCCGCCAGCCTCTTCCCGGCCTGTGAGCCACGGCAGGGCAGGCGGGCGACGGAGAGGAAGCCGGGTCGGGGGAGCCGCGCCCGGCAAGGATGCCCTCTGCCTCCAGCCGTCCCGCCTCGGGCTGCTAAACCGCCCGCCGCCGCCGCCGCCGCCGCCGCCGCCGCCACCCGAGAGCCCGCCAGCGCCTCCTCGGCGGGGCTGCGAAGGGAGTCGGGAGCGCCGAGTCGCCTGAACCGGAGGACGCGGCCGCCGCCGCCGCCGATGCCCGTGGTTGGAGCCGCCCGCCGAAGCCATGCCGCCCGCCCGCAAGCTGCTCAGCCTTCTGGTCCTGCTGCTGATGGGCACCGAGCTCAGCCAAGTAGGTGACCCCGCCGCCCGCCGCCCCAACCGCCCCAACCGCCCCAACCGGCCGGCCTTGTGAAAGTTGGGTCCCGCTAGCGCAGCCGGCCGGCCGGAGTAGCCGGGACGCTGTCCGTGGTGCTGAACGGCGGGCCGCCCGTTTTCCCCATTCGAGCAGCTGGGTGGGGTTTGGGGAAAGGGGGGCCCGGCCAGGTCGGAGAAGGGGCAGCGCGGGGCGCCCCCTCCCCACCGCCCCAGCCTTCCCGCTCGCTGAGTCCCTTCGTGGCCTACGTGGGGAGAGTGGCCAGGGGTCTTCCCGGAGAGCAAGGAAGTCTCTTCCGGGGCCCCGGGCCTCCCCCCTCCCCAAAACAACCTTTCTTGGACGGTTTCCCTGGGCGAGAGTTTCCTTTCCCGGAGGGAGGGAGGAGCTGGCAAGGAGGGCAGCGTCTCCCAGGCGGGGTGTCTTTGCAAGACCTGCTCTGGCTCGCCCCCAGCCCTCCTCCAGTGGTCCAATGCGGAGGCCGGTCTGTGCGCTCCTTTCCAGGGAGGGGGAGGGGGAGGCTTCAGCATCCTTTGCTCTGCCTGGAAGCCCAAAGTGGCCTCGCAGAGAAGACCGTCCTTGAGCCCCCTCCGCTTCTTTCCTTGTCCGCCTTTCTTTTGCCCTGGTTGGCCTGAAAGACGAGCGACCCGGAGCCCTCGTGGAACAGGGCTGCTAAATAGGGGCGAGAGGGGAGGGGGAGAAAAGGGAAGGGATTACTTGCCTTTGTTTTGCTATTTTTGTCATTGGGAGGGCAGGTGAAGCCTGCTGGCTGACTGCAATCACTGTTGGTATTGTGAGTGTGTGTGTGGTGTGTGTGTGTACAAGGAGAGAGGGGGAGAGCAGCTATTACTCCCTGCCCAGAACTGCGCATGGGCCAGAAGTGGACAAAACCCAGGTGAAATGGACACAGCTTTCTCCTGCTTGCCCTGCAGCTTTGAGGTGCCTTTTAGCCCCCCCTCCCCACCATCCCAGGCTGGAGAAGGGCTCCTTGGTGAGGGAGATCATTCCAGGGACCCTCACATTACTTGGCAGTCTCTCCCCCCCACATTTTAAGTGGCCACCTTCCTGCCTGACCAAGGCAGCACCTGCATTCCCCTCCCCCCCCATATATTTTCCTCAAAGGCAAGAGAGTGGTTTTTGTTCGGCTCTGCTTTTCCGCCGGACACACAACAAAGCGAGTTGGGAAGAGCGGCAGTGACAGTGGGGAGGGGTTCAAGACAGAGACCCTCCCTCGGGCTCCCCCCAGAATGCACCCAGTTGGATGAGAAGGTTTGGCTGTTGTGGAGGTGAGAAGCCCCACCCCCCTTTCAGGCTTCTCACCCGTGGCAGAGAGGACGCTAGCAACACAACCACTGCGGCTGTTTGACAAACCTCTCGCTCCCTGGATGCAACCAGAGCTGCATCTCCATTGACAAGAGGCTGAGCCAGGCTGAGCTCACCCGAAAGTCCCAAGGGTGCTGTGTGAAAGAGCAGGGGAGCCAGTCCCATTGGGGGAGGGGGCCTTGAAAGCCTGGGTTTTACTGTTTTCCAAGTCACACAGAATAAAACGGCCACGTGCTTACAAGAATCTTCATGACAGCCTTGTAAGGTAGACCGTGACATCTCTTTGCCCCGTGGGGGAAGAGCTCTCTTGCCTAGTTCATCTTCTGAGAATTTCCGGCTGAGGCATAACTTGAATTGGGAATTTTTTGTGGGCTCAGGATTCATCCTCTAGCGTAAGGATGCTACTGTGACTGAGAAGGACAGTGGAAAAATGGGTTTTACGCAGGTATGCCTTTGCTTTGCTTCCTTTCTGGAACAAAACAGCCGAGTTCCGTTTTCTTTCTTTTAAAAGCCAGTTTGTGAACGTGTCAAAGTTTCTCGGAAGTTGACTGTCTGGAATAGACAATCTGGGGGTCTTACCCCACATGCTCCTGCCTTTATCTTTTCAGAGAAAGAGGCAATCCCACATCCTCCAGGAAGTCTGTCATCTTTTTCTTTTTTTAAATTTGATTTATATGCCAACCTTCTCCGGAGACTCAGGGCGGCTTACAATGTGCTCAGCAATAGTCAAATAGTCTTCAGTCAAAAATGATTATTATTTTTATTTTTTTGCTTCCTTTGAAATCCCTCAGATTTTTAGGCTAATCATCAACACCCAAATCCACCCAACATTTCACTTATGGCCAGAATGTTGCTTCTGTAACTACTACATGCCTCAAATAATAAAACCACCATTTGGAAGAGGCTGAACGAATAAATGGGCTTGATGATGGGCAGGGTAGAAGGGAGGGAGGGAGGGAGGGAGGCAGTGCCTAGAGTGGTTCTGCTTTTCTGCTCCTTCTGATCTTGGCATTCATTGTCAAGCTTTGTTCTGCAGGCAGCAGTTGGAGAAGACCCATGGGAAGGTGGGGCTGGGGCTGGAGGAAGCTCAAGGGTGAACCCTTTGCTTTGCATGTAAGAAACCCTCACTGGTTCCCCCTTGACAGGTGGTGGGAAAGACCCTTCTACTTCCGGGACCCCCATAGGCAAAACTCATCTTTCTACAGTCCAGGTCCTGGACTTGTGCAGCAAAAGGTGCAGAGGTTGATTTAAGAGGGTCCAATCCCCTCTTCCCCGTCACTCTGAGGAGCCATCATCTTCATCATCCCCATGACTGGTCAAGTCTGCTTAATTTGGTAATAATCCAGAGGTTGGATGCTTGCAACATCTGGAGGTATTCGGCCTGCTCTGATCATTCATCTCTGGGAATAGTCACCCCAATTGGTGGTGGAATAGAAGAACCCAGAGGGGCTTCCCCCGGTGCCCCTGACTTGGCTTTGATGCTTTGAACTGCCCAGCTTGGACCCTCCCCTCTGGTACCAGGAGTTGGCTGGCAAGGTGCCCTTTCTATTCCTGTTCATTAGATTATCTTGACTCGGAGGGACAATCTAAGAGGGGTCATGTTGATCTTTAGATCCTTATTTTATTTCTCCTACTTCTCTCTGTGATCCATTGCTTTGAATTACCATTTTCTGTGGACTGGGCCTCCTTTTGTTTCACTTCAGCTGCTTTCGAGTTGGGACACTTGCAGCATCAATGCACACCTTCCTTCCTATCACAAACATTCAGTAGCAAAGCCCAAATGCACAGAGATTTTAAATGGTGCCCCCAATAGCAGATTGAAGTTACAGCCCGATGCCATGCCATTCCCAGATGGAGGGAGACCTAACCCCAGATTCATGGTGAAGGCAGAAAGAAGGATGTAAACAGACACAGAAGACAACCATGCATATGAAGCCAGCAGAATAAAAACCCCAGGCCGGAGCTGGAAGACAAGCAGTTGCTAAGAAATCAGTGTTGCCCCACAAGGAAAATCTCATCCTTTGCAACCCCAGGATGGGCCGAGGGAAGAATGGAGAATGTTGGGAGATGGCAAAAGGATGGATATTTAGTTTTTGTCAATAGTGGCAATGCCAATGACGCTTGGAAGGATTGCGAAGCTCCAGTTGGCATCTGGACATCTAACTAGCAGAGGTTACTGGGATTGCAGAGTGCCTGTCCTGAAAGATTGGCACTGATTCCAATTACTTTGTGAGATCAGTTGAAGATGTTTAAAACCCTGTTATCTATCCATATCAGGGTCCATTTCCTCCTCACGCCCTTCTCTGGGCCTTCAGATCTGCTTCGAGAGCTCCTTTAAAAGAACCCTTGCTATCCAAACACCCAGCAAGTGCCGAAGCTCATACAGACCTTGTCTCATTTAGGTGTGGGTTGTGGGCCTCCCATTAGAATGCCTATGAAATGACCTCTTTATTGTGGATTTTGCATGTCAACAACTGTACTTTTCCTTGCTTTTTAAATCTTACATTGTTTTCTTTATTTTCAAGTATACACTGCCTTGGGAGTGGTCTGTACAGTTGCTACAGAAAGGTGGGTAATGGACAGATAGAATTTTAGGGTTAGAAAGAACATTGGAGATTTGCTAGTACAGCCTCTGATTAATCACTTATTCTTTTTGCTCACATTTAAACCTGAAATGGTTGTCAGGGCTGTTGACATAGAAACCTTTGGCAGAAGCTTCTGAAGATGAAAATGTTGGTCTGAGATTGGAATGGTGGGAAATTGTGGAACATTTGCACTCTGGATTCTTTGTTCTTTGTGGAATTCTGTCCATTCTCAGGTTTGGGTGGTTTCCATACCACCGCAGGGACAGAGGGTGAGATGGCCACTTGGAGGTCTGTGGGATGTCTCTGAAGATCGGACTGGTCTTTAAGTTGCTGGGTTTGGAGGACCTTCCCAGTTTTGAACCCTTTGGGTCAGCCGCAAAGCCCTTCCTTTGGTCAGAGGACATTTGCAGTACCCTCTTGAGAGGGCAGGTTCCCTGAGATCCTACGACTGGGATGACTGCTTCAGATCAAGAGCACAGCCAGAGAATTTCTCCAGAACTTCTCCAGAATTTCACCTGGGTTGATCTGAGCCCTGAAGGTCAGATTTCTTCATTATGGCTTTAAACACATCCTGGGTCCTTGTTGTCTGAGACATGATTAGACAGGCCTTCCACAGCCCGATTGCTCCAAAAACATCCAGCCACGTTACTCATCAACCCCAGAGGCCACGCCAGTTGGGAATAATGGGCTCTCCAATTCTATGAAGCTGGCATTTGACACCGCCAGAGGAATTTGGGGAAAGCAGGATTAGAAGAATTAGTCATGAGTGAAACACCTCGGCAACTTGTAATTTAGTCTCATGACTTACTATGGACTGGCAGCCTGAAAGCTTAAACTGATTATGTGGGGTTGTAGCAGAAAAAGTTCCTATCAATAGCATTCAAATAGCTTTTGCAAGTATTGAGGCTACATTATTGGGTGTGAATTTTAAAAAAAATCACCAATAACTAAAAGTTTTGCTATAGCGTTATCACCTTCATTTGAAATATGGGAAATAATGTTGGATAAGAGGAAAAAACAAAAAATAGATGGCTACAATGTCCTTTTACCTTAGGACAATCATCTGAAAATCAAAGGTCATCCAACTCTGAAGTCAACAACTTCATGTTTGGTATAAATACGAAAATGTTGACCCACTGCTGCACTGGCTCATTTATTTGCATTTTCAAAGAAATTCTGTTTTGCCCTTTTGATTTGTTGAGCCAATTCTTCTGACTATTAAATTGAATTTATGTTTAATTATCTCCATTTAAGAGTTCTCTTTTGTGGATCTCTTTGAAGTTCTAACTCCAATTTCTTGAATTCTTCCCTTAGCATCGTACCCTGTGGTTTTTTCTCTTTATTCTTTTCAGCCATATAGGCAGGGATGAAATCCAACAGGTTCTGACAGGTTCTGGAGAACCGGTAGCGGAAATTTTGAGTAGTTCGGAGAACTGGCAAATACCACCTCTGGCTGGCCCCAGAGTGGGGTGGGAATGGAGATTTTGCAATATCCTTCCCCCAGGAGTGGGGAGGGAATGCAGTATCCTTTCCCTGCCATGCCCACCAAGCCACGCCCACCGAATCGGTAGTAAAAAAATTTGGATTTCACCACTGCATATAGGTTATAGCTAATCCTCTGAAATATGCCTTCGCTGTATCCCATACGTTCTGAAGAGATCTTCTCTTTTATTTTCTTTAAAGAAAAATTCCAATTTTTTTTACAGCAGTTTCTATAAATTCTTTCTCTTTTAATATAGATTGGTTTAATATCCGCCTTAAATTCTTCTTTGTTCCTCTCCAAATCGGCTTTATTGGATTATAGTCTGCCCAGTTTGCCTGTTGTTCTTGTCCCAAGGTTGGAGGAGAAGTCCTTAAGGGCACTTCAGCTAAAGTTGTCCGGACCCAGGCCCAATTCCCCCTCCCTCGGTGCTCTCATCTTGCAGACCAACCGCTGTCTGATTACTGCACAAATATTTATTTATTAATTAAACTTTTATGCCATCCATCTCCCCAACCACTTGACTCTGGGTGGCTTACAACCAGGAGTAGGATTCAAAAATTTTAGTAATCGGTTCTCTGCCTGGTTGTTGGGTGGGCGTGGCCATGGTGGGCATGGCCTACTTGGACTCCTGCACCGGGGTGTGTGTGTGTGTGCATTTTTACCCTCCCAAGGCTCTGGAGGTTTTTCTCGAGCCTCCGGGAGGGCAAAAGTGTCCTCCCCCAGGCTGTGGAGGCCCTCCAGAGGCCCAAAACGGGCCCTTTTCCAGACTTCCAGAACTTCCGGGAGGCCCATTTTTCACCCTCCTAGAGCCTCCACGCGGGCTCTGCACTTACCTGGCATCCAAAACTGGCCGTGTGGAAACTCCTGGGAGAGGCAGAGTGGGGTGGGCGGGGCCAGCCAGTCCTTGCAACTATCAGTTCGGCAAACAAGATGTAAAATTAGCATCCGCTTCATCCAAACCAGCCAGAACCGGCTGAATCCCACTCCTGCTTACAGTGTTTCCTTTGCAGTGAGAAGGGAACGTCCTTTTTCCCCAGTGTGGTTTTCTGAAACTCTGCAGGGGCTCCTTTCCTCTTTTGTCTTCCCCATCTGGCACATCTCCTTCTTCCACCCAGCTTGATTGCAATTCCTGTCTGGTTCTTTAGACAAATTGCAACCCAAGGCCAAATTAGCCTCTCCAGCGCTAACCTTGGATGCTCCCTTCCAACAACAGAAGTTTCACTGAGATAGTTCATTGGAGAATGAGAGATTTTTTGCACATGGGTTCTTGTGATAGCTTCAGAAACCTGATTTTGCACATCAATTCTTACCGCGCATTGGGGGCAGATAGAAGAGTGCTGTGCTGGCCTAGAGGTGGAGCTCTCGCCTCACAATCAGGAGGTTGTAAATTCAATCCTAGGTAGAGGCAGATATTTCTCTCTCTGGGCACAATCTGCTGAACAAAAACTCTGCATTGGCGACAGGAAGGGCATCCGGCCAGTAAACACTCAGCTCCATTCAGTTGCCTAGACTCCACCCCACAGGGAATTAATGGGGTCGTTAAAAGAAGATGATGATTGGGGACAGATAGAACAGGCAGACCGATCGTTTGGGTCTTTCTGATATTAAATAAGGAGCCTCCCCTTAATAAAAAGGGAAGGTGGTAAGGGGGGAGCTCCTGACACAGTGTCAGGAATCACTGGGACTCTTCAGAACAGCCTTGAGGGGTGAAGTCCAGTGGCCGTGCAAATCCTGAGAAAGATCCTGAGAGAGAGGTGAGGATGGTGGCCATTCCTCATGAAATAGTGGGGGACAGAATCACCCCAACAACCACTAGCCTGTCCAGACTGAAGGATCGTAGGCCGAAAGTTGCCTCCCCTGTAATCTATCATGAGTTTCCCTCCTTCTTCTCCACCATCTTGGACTGCCATTTGTTAGAAATGGTGTAGAGGGGCGTGGGGGTCGGACTAGATGACCTACAAGGTCCCTTCCAACTGTATTAACCTGTTAAATATTTTTGGTTGTTACTGTCCCCATCCCCAGCAGGTTGTTTGGGACCCTCCTCTCTCACTTGTCCTCCCACTCACCATCTTTGGTGTCTGATATTCCCACCACTCTTTACATGGCTGGGGTTGGTGGGGAGAGCAATTTCTGTTGTTTAGAGCCTCCAATTAGCTAGTGCCTCTTATTGCGCTTCGTAATTCATTAAAGGAATCTGAAATGATATAAAGCCAAGTGAAGTAATCAGGCCTTAATTGTCTGATTTGTTAGATTCATACGGCATCTTCCCTTCAGGACCATCCGGGGTCTCTTGGGCCATTTTTACACAAAACCAGCTTCTACCCCCCTCCCCACTGGGATGGGGAGGGTGAGGCTGCCCCAGGGTCCCCAGGCAGCTCCTCTGGCTGGGAGGGGGTCTTCTCTTGGGGGGTTTTGAGGCTGGACAACTCTTCTAAACCTGACCAGCCAGTCAGCAAGTGTCAGGCTGGTCTCTTTTCCGCTGACCCAAGGATGGCTGCAGGGCAAACCCCCCACCCCCAGCGCTGTGCTTCCTTTCTAAAGCTTCCTCTCCAGATAGAATTTTTTCCTTTGTTCTTTATTTTTAGGAGCAACATGCACCTGTGATCAGACTAAAATGAGACCGAAAAAATAACACCTCAAAGGAGGGTGTTGCATAAATCAAAAGCACAGGTGGAAACTCTTTAAGAAGGAAGTGGGAGAAAGAGACCCAAAGAATACAGTGGTCTCCATGGAAGGGGCTCAAAATGTCAAAGCTTTGTCCCTGACCCTTTTCTTCCACTCAATTGTGTCTGATTCAGATTAACAGAGTTGGAAGGGACCATGTAGGTCATCTAGTCCAACCCCCCGCATAAGCAGGAGACCCTACATCATTCTGAGAGGCCGCCTGCATAAGTCCCTGCAGTTTTCTTAGCAAGGATTTTCAGAAGGGTCCTTCTTGGGGCTGAGAGCGAGGACCGGCCCAAGGTCCCTCAGCTGGCTTCATGGCAGAACTAGAACTCAGGTTCTCCTGTTCTCTAGCTTGATGTCTTCACCATGACACCAAAGCTGTTCTTGTCTCCTCTTTAAATCTCTTACTAGAGCTGGGAGAGACAATCTGGCCCAAAGTTATCCCACATTTTTTTACTACCTATTCGCCCGAACCGGTAGTAAAAAAATGGTTTTAAAAGGTAAAAAAAGGTTCTGATGATTGAGTGGCACAGCTGTGATTGTCGGAGCCTCTTTTTTTACCTTTTAAAAGCATTATTTTACTACCGGCTCGGGCAAATAGGTAGTAAAAAATGTTTTAAAAAAGTAAAAAAAAAAAAAAGGTTCCGATGATCCCAGCTGTGCTGCGCGATCGTTGGAACTTTTTAAAAGCATTTTTACTACCTATTCGCCCGAGCCAGTAGTAAAATAATGCTTTTAAAAAGTTTTTTAAAAGGTTCCCACGCACGCCACAGCTGATCACCCTCCAGCCCACACGCTGTTCTACTTACCTTCCCAAGCCTCCTTTTGGTGCGTACTGCATGTGCAGGCACGCTGTGCATGTGTTCACACAACGCAGAATTTTTTTTTTTTTGCTTTAATTTATTGGGTGCATGGCGCACATGCGCGGCCAGCAAGCCAGTAGTAAACCAGTTCGGAATTCACCACTGGTTTCAACAGGCAAAGTTGAGAAATAGGAACCCAGGAAAAGATGCGCCTACATCAAGGTGTTCCTGGCAGGAGCAAATTGTTGCCTCCATGTAGATTCTGAATCGCATTTGCCTTGCAAATCTTGGTAGTCCAATTAAATTCATTTAAAATGAGCACAGTGCCTTTGGTAGAGGAGTATCCATATACGTCTGACAAATAAATTAATTAATCCAGTTCAGCATCCTAGAATAAATACCACGCAAATGTAACTATTCATGTCACCCAAATATTTACGGATCCAGTTCTGGTTGACTTATTAAAAAAACAAACTGTTGTTTTGTTTTGTTTTTTTTTGTTTTCTTTGTTTTCTTAGAGAATAATTTGGAGCCACAAATGTACTGCAATTTTAAAAAAAATACTAAACAAGCATCATGCATTTGTTTAAAAAGATCTTACCAGGAATGCAAAGTGCTCAAAATGGAAAACTGATCGATTGTGGGAGGCTCTTGGCTGGAGTATCATTGCTAGAAACAAAGAGATTTTAAAGCCGGAGTAACCCATTTAATAGTACATTAGGAAGAGAAGGAAAAAGATATCATTTTATTTTTTTTAAATTAATTATTTTCTTATGATTCCACAAAATTGGGCCCACAACAAAACAGATTAGAATGGATGTTTAAAAACAAAAAAGGAAGCAGGATTTCCTTCTGTGGGGCTTATTGGGAATAGAGATGGGCAGAGTCATTAAGAGAGCCCCCCCCCCCCCCCCGGGATTTAGTTCAACTTTCCAATCTCAACCACAAAATATTGCCTGTCAGCCTCCCATTGAAGCCCTGAGCTTCCAAGTCCAAAGGCACCAGGGGGAGAGGTCCTTTTTAACAAGCATGGTTTTTTTAAAAATAATTAAATGTGTTTAATTTATCCTGCCTTTACTTTTTTTAATCAGCACAAGGCAGTGCACACACCCAATTTATTTATTTGTATCCCACTTTTATTATTTGTTTACAAATAACTCAATGCAGGGAACATATCCAACACACCTTCCTATTTTCCCCACAAGAACCCTGAGAGGTAAATTGGGCTGAAGGGATAGTCGGTCCAAAGTCACCCAGCTGGCTTTCATGCCTAAAGCAGGACTAGAACTCACAGTTTCCTGGTTTTTAGGCCGGTGCCTTAGATGCTACACCAAACTGGCAATAGTGTTTCTGTGAGTGCACAGGAGCCTAATGAGCTTGCGTGCAGCGTTCAAAATACAGCAATTGGAAGCTCAGCTGCTTACCTTCTCTTTTTACTGTATTTTTTGAATAAACTAGCCAAACTGGCAATATTCTTATGAAAACCAACCCAAGCAATAATCTCCAAATAAAAGTGCTGGATGTTTGCATTCTAACTGTCCCCTAAATCAGGGGTGAAATCTAAAATTTGTTACTACCGGTTCTGTAGGCATGGCTTGGTGGTGGTGGGGGTATTGTGACTGGGTGGGCGTGGTCTTTTTTTTTTTTTTTACTTTTTTTACTTTTAAAACCATTTTTTCTACAACCTTTTCGGCGAAGAGGTTGTAGAAAAAATGCTTTTAAAAGCCTTTGACGGTCCCAACTGAGCCGTGCGATCATCAGAGGCTTTTTAAAAAACTTTTAAAAGCATTTTTTCGGCCGAAGAGGTTGTAGAAAAAATGCTTTTAAAAGTAAAAAAAAAAAGCCTCTGATGATTGTGCGGCTCAGCTGGGCATGGGAGGAGGGCAAGGATTTTTGCTACTGGTTCTCCGAACCACCCGCCGCCATCGCTACTGGATCGGGTGATCTGGTCCGAACAGGGAGCATTTCACCCCTGCCCTAAATGCCCCCCAAATAATCAAGATGCTCTGGGAAGTGAGTGGAGACCCTCCAGGCTCTGGGCATTTGGGACTAGCCGTAATGCAGATGTCCCTTCAAAGTTGCAAACAGGCTCCCCCACAGACACTTCCCAAACAAAAGGCTTGACACACAAACACACCCATCCCACCCTGGCCAAATTGCTCTGAATTAGGCAATGCGAACAGTTCTTCAGACTCAAAGGAAGTCCCTTTGAGGCAAAGCCTGTTATGAAGAAAGTACAAGGTGGGCATAGTTTGATCCACAGAAATGCTAAGCCCCTGCTCACATACACACCCCATCTTTGATCCAAACCACAGTTTTGCATAATGAAAGTTCTGGCCACAATAGCAATAGCACTTATACGCTGCTTCTAAGCGGTTTACAGAGTCAGCCTCTTGCCCCCAACAATCTGGGTCCTCCTTTTACCCACCTTGGAAGGACGGAAGGCTGAGTCAACCGTGAGCCTGGTGAGATTCGAACTGCCAAATTGCAGGCAGCCGGCAGGCAGCAGAAGGAGCCTGCATTACTGCGCTCTAACCCCTGCGTCACCAGGGCTTAGGTTCCCACATCACTCTGAGCCATTCCATCCCAGCAACTCTGGTTTATAAACTTGCAAGCACTAAGCATCTTGGTCACACCTGGGTGTGCAAGAACTCCATCCCTGTAGCCCTCCTAACTCATTATCTGCAACTCCCAGAGTCCTGCCTCTTCTGGCTGCGGCTGCTCAGAGGTGTAATTCAAGAGCACCTGGAAAGGAACAACTCAGAGCCACAAAGGAAAGCCAGCTCAGGTCTTTGGGGCTCCTCGTTTTCTTCTTGAAGTGGAAGCTACAAAGGCTAAGAAGGGTCAGGAACCCCCCTTGGAGTGGCTGGTTGCAGACCGAATCGCCTTGCCTGGAACTTGTATCTCTTGAGAAGGAGGGCAGCTTCCCCGACCTCTTGCTGGGGCTCCGAGATCTCATCTGCCCTCCCCACTCCCCTAATTCTCTCTGGACTTTTCTAGCTGCCTTGGGAAACAGGGTTTTTTTTTTTTGCTGAGTGAGGAACAAGAGAGACTGGGGTTAGTCTCGGGCCAGAGCCAGAGCCCCCGGTATCAAGGAGATAACCATGCAGCATTTCACTAGCATCAGTTTTCAGCATGAAAAAAAAAATTGGAGGAGGGGGCGTAATTTTCAGCCTTGGGTCATTGTTTGCAGGAGTTCTCTGTCTGTCATCAGGCTTAGTACCCTCGTGCAAAGGAATGTGAGGCTAGCTGGCATCTGGACCAACGAGGAAGGAAAGAGAAATGCCTGGGTGGCCAAAGGGGACCTTTTAAGATGGGGAAGGAAGCCTCCCCTCCCATGCTGAGTCAAGGATGCGAAGTTTCCTTGGGGTCCCTTGCCATACAAAGGACATAGGCAGCATCCCGTTCAAACATGGGCCCTGCGGAGTGTGGCCCTTCCAACATCTGGCTGTCCCTGAATCCAGCAAGTTGGAGAACCTGACTCCTGCCAGAGCCTTACTCACATGGGGGCTACATGGGGTCCTTATTGAGCAAGAATAACTATAACAGAATAACGAGGTCTCTTCCAATTCTGTTATTGTTATTCAACAGTGTTGGAAGGGACCTTGGAGGTCTTCTAGTCCAACCCCCTGCTTAGGCAGGAAACCCTCCATCACTTGAGACAAATAGTTATCCAACATCTTCTTAAAAACTTCCGGTGTTCGAGCATTTACAACTTCTGGTGGCAAGCTGTTCCACTGATTCATTGTTCTAACTGTCAGGAAATTCCTCCTTAGTTCTAAGTTGCTTCTCTCCTTGATTAATTTCCACCCATTGCTTCTTGTCCTGCCCTCAGGTGCTGTGGGGAATAGCTTGACCCACATCTTCTTTGTGGCAGCCCCTGAGATATTGGAAGACTGCTATCATGCCCTTCTTTTCATTAATAGCAATAGAACCTAGACTTATATACCGCTTCACAGTGCTTTCCAGCCCTCTCTAAGCGCTTTAGAGATTCAGCCTATCGCCTCCAGCAATCTGGCTCTTCATTTTACCCACCTCTGTGTTGCTCTTCTCTTTGTAGAGTCTCAGCATCTTTTTCGGCTCTACAAGATTTTTGGCTCTACAAGTTTCATTGGAGAGTTTGAAAACTTGTCCTGACAATGAAGCTGCACATGTGAAGGCAAACGTTTTTTGGGGATCCCCCACCAGGCAATTCCTGGGTCTGTTCTGCAGTCACCTCCCTGTTCTGGAGCCTTTGTGTGTGTGTGTGTGTGTGTAGCAGCATTCCTGGAAGTGAAAAGCATACTGCAGGGTGGCATTTTGTTTGCAATGCCCGCTGTAAATTTATTTTTTAAATTAAATTAATTTGTGTGACTTAAATTAATTAATGTATTAATTAACATCAGGTACGACAGGTACCAGGAAGGTACCAGCTCTGTTGCAACCACAGCATCGCATAAATTAATTTCACCTTCAGAACAGGAAAATTTGTGCAGATATTTGGAATGAAAAAGGTCTGAAGTCCATTTTCCTTCACATCTGACTCTTTCAGGAGCTGAAAATCCTCACCTCCTCTGAATACAAGGGAAGAGATTTTTCCATATATTTTTTAGGAAAAAAACCCCCCTAAGCTGGAATGTTTTGCCTTCCTCGCTTCTGTCCATCCAGCGTAGTTGCCTCCTCCTGAGGCCGACCCAATCCCAGGGCTTCTCTGCCCTTTGAAAACCAGGAGGCACCCAGGGCTCCACTTCTACCAGAAGAAAAATGACTCCTGAAGCTCAGTATTACAGGAGAAAAACTTAATATGAAGGAGAGGAAATCTCAATCTTTCCAGCTGAGGAAGCATTGAGAGAAACAGGGCACTGAGGAGAGCAGTTCAGACGTGTCAGGAATGACCCCGAATGGAGTCTCTCAGCTTCAACAACCTTTTAGTGGGTGGACTTCAACTCCCAGAATTCCCCAGCCGGAGTTGAAACCGTCTCATGTTTGAATTCCTGGGGTTGAGAAACGCTGACCTTGTCACAGGTGCGCACTGAACCCCCGTGTATTTTTTGCCCACTGAAATCCCCTCTCTTGACAAGAGACATTGGTGGCCAAACTGCTGGATGCCCCCCCCAAAAAAGAGCAAGTGACATCAACTGGTTAATTTTCAGAGAAACATAATGCCCCTTTTAGTTAAAATATCCTTGTGGGAATAGCTATTTTGAAGAGCCCTGCCTAGTGGCGCAGTGGTCAGAATGCAGTATTGCAGGCTAATTTTGCCAGCAGTTCGATCCTGACCGGCTCAAGCTTGACTCAACCTTCTACCCTGCTGAGGTTGGTAAAATAAGAATCCAGATTGTCGAGGGCGCATTATGCTGACTCTGTAAACTGCTTAGAGAGAGCTGCAAAGCACGGTGAAGTGGTACACACTGTAAATCTAAGTGCTATTGCTATTTTTGGGGACAGTTTGTACCCAGACAAAAACGGAAAGAAAAAGACAAAGGGGTGCCATCTGACCAAAGAATGGAGAGGAGAATAATGGTGGGAAAGATGGGGGGTGAGGGGTGGGGAGGGAAAAAGTCAGAGATGTCCTAAACCTGCCGTTGAATCCAGAGTCATTGCCACCTCACAGGGACAGCTCCCTTCTGTCTCCCAAAGGAGTTCAAAGCTGCAGGTCCAATTTATCTCCCCGATCAATTCCCTGAAGGGGAACGGGAAAAAACGAACAAGGAACAGGCTGCCTTTGCTACTGAGAAATGGGGACAGGCTGTCTGCTGGCTCCGTGTTTGCAAATTAGACTAAAGCAGGCATATTCTAATGGCATTTCAAACGCCTAACAGAGAGCCACCTGTTCTCATTTAAAATAAATTGTCATTTCCTGAAAAAGAGGGAGGGAGGGAGGGAGGGAGAAATGTATCCACCCACTCTGCTTTCTTGTGCGGCCATCCGTGTGCAGCCCACACGGATGCAACTGCCGGTGGATGAAACCATCACAGATTCAGGCCCAGAAAATGTTGTCCACACAAAACCAGGACATATACAAAGTGCAAAGACGGCTCTGAGGTGTGTTTGTGTGTGTGTGGTGGTGGTGGGGAATGAAGTTTTCCAAGAGGCCCCAGGAAGCATGGGGGGAAGGGAGGGCTGGAGGAAGAGTCTGTCAAGCTGTCTCCCATTCTGAGCAGAAGCCAAGGGAGCCCCTGAATCCGCTCAGCCTCCCCGCTTTCATTCTGGACCAGTCCTGGTTTCCTGGAGGGGGACCCAGATTCCAACTGCCCAAATGACCGTGCTCTTTGACCAAGAGTCAGGCACTCCAAGTTCCTCTGCTTTCCATATGAGCCATGGTGGCGCAGTGGTTAGAGTGCAGTACTGCAGACTGTTTCTGCTGACTGCCTGCAATTTGGCAGTTCAAATCTCACCAGGCACAAGGTCACAAGTCCCATCCTTCTGAGGTGGGTCAAATGAGGCCCCAGATTGTTGGGGGCAATAAGCTGACTCTGTAAACTGTTTAAAGAGCGCTGTAAAGCACTGTAAAGCAGTACATAAGTCTAAGTGATATTGGTATTGCTATATAGCTGGCCTCTGTTCACACTGGCTGCTGGATGAGCCCCTCCCTCACAAGCTTCCTTCCAGCCCTGCTCCAACAAGGGGCAGCAGGTGTGTGACTAGAGGAGGGGGTCAGTAGGGAAGGGATTAGGACGAGGGTTCAAGTCCTCCCTGCCTGGAGCTTCAGGCCTGCCATAGTCTCTGCCTAACCCACCTCACAGAACACAAGGGGATTGCACACCTGGAGCAAAAGCAGGTTATAAATCAACAGATGAGCTAAAAAGGAAAATAACTCTATTATTTCCTAATTAAACCAACCAAGTAGATTCTAATAGGTGAGCTAAGTGATGAGGTGGCTGTCACAATTTTTCTTTTTTGTATTTTAACTCATGTTTGGTAGCTGGAAAGGTATAGTCACTTGTGTCCTATTTGACTTCTGTAACTTTGAAAATCCTTAATTTTCTTGCCAGTCTTTGAATAAAAAAGATTATTCTAGTACCTGGGATATTGGGGGGCATCTTCCTACCTCTTGGGTCCCCACAATTTCAATCCATAAATGAATGAGAGAGAAGAATCCACCTCTCGGCCAGATATGCAATGTCACACAATGAGCTAGACCAGGGGTGGGCAAATGTGGCCCTTTTACAACCTGTGGACTTCAACTCCCATAATTCCTGAGACAGCCAAGTTGGCTCAGGAATTTGGGGAGTTGAAGTCCACAGGTCATAAAGGGGCCATATTTGCCCACCCCTGAGCTAGACAAATGCAATGGGTAGTTTGTGTTTCTCCTGATGTGAGAACTCAGACCTAACTGGAGCAGTTTGTGTGAATCCAACCATTACCTTAAGCCAGAAGACTGCTGGATATGGTGTGCTATGTGCACATACCAATAATCCTAAAGGTGCTTTTTCAGGAGGCAATTGGACTTCCTTCTTTTTTCTTTTGAAGACGTTTTGCTTCTCATCCAAGAAGCTTCTTCAGCTCTGACTGTATGATGGTGGGGAATGGAAGGATTTATACTCCTTGCAGACAGCTGGTCATTTGCATCCTTTTAAAGGGTCCTTGAAGGACTTGGAGGTTTATCTGTGTCCTCAGGGTCACCTGAGTGGTGCAAATGGTTCAATTTTTCCCTCTGGAAATCCATTCCTACTGCCGCACCATTCCAAGGGTCTTCATCCAAACTGTATAGTTAAAAGTCTGTAGAGCTTCTCAGTCATCCAGGTCAGGGTTGTCCCAAAGGTGCTTTTTCAGGAGGCAACTGGACTTTCTTGTTTTTTCTTTTGAAGATGTTTTTCTTCTCATCCAAGATCCCCACTATCCTGTCAGAGTTGAAGAAGCTTCTTGGATGAGAAGCGAAATGTCTTCAAAAGAAAAAAACAGAAAGTCCAGTTGCCTCGTGAAAAAGCACCTTTGGGACAACCATAACCTGGATGACTGAGAATCTCTACAGACTTTCCACATACCAATCATGTTTCACTATCCCAGATTTAGTTAGGTTCGCCTAGGTTCACATGTGGTGTGAATCCAGCCAACACACGCTTAATGAAACAGAACAGAAAGGAGAAGCTCCTGAGCAAACGGAAGGATCTTTCTCAGAGACCCAGGAGAAGAGGCTGAACCATTCGCGGTCAAGGAGATCTCCCCCAACCAAGCGGACAGGGTCCAAAGAGAGAAGCACACTGGTACCCCAGCTATACCCTACGTTTAACCCGGTTATTGAAGTGATCCCTTTTCTGGGTCAAAGTGCTGAATCATGATCTAACCCAGGAGTCTGGATTGGTACAATGCTACAAAAAAAAAATCCCCAGTCAAACAACTTTCCCCTTCATTCAAGGTCTTCTCCCTGACCAGAATCAGTGAATGAGAGACTGAAGAGGCTCAGAAACCAAAGATGAGACTTCTCCATCCAGAGACCCTCTGGCCTGCAGCGTTATTTCCCTGTTCCTTTCCCGAGATTGATCAGTGTGGAGGGCTGATCGGTGCCTCCCTCACAAAAGAAGCCAACGTGGGGATGCCCACAAAGGGCTCATAGCTTAGAGAAGCTGAGAATCGCTTCCATGCTGCTTCTAGGACAGGCAAAAAGGATTCCGTGTCCCAAAAAGTGTCAGGACTTCATTCTCCATCCATTGCTGGAATGGCTGCAGAGGTCATGTTCTCACACCCACTACTCAGTACACCATCTGTGCTCTAAGAGTAAAGAACTCATGGCTTCCTGTTCCAACCTGTTTCCCTGGCCAAGGACTTCCTGAGGTCCAGCTAAACCTCTCACTTGCCCAGTCATCTTGTTTCAGTGGGGAGGGGCTTCCCTAGTTGCATTAACAGAGGGATACAATCAAGATCAAGGGAGGTACTACTACCACTCTATAAAGCCTTAGTAAGACCACGCCTAGAATACTGCACCCAGTTTTGGTCAAGAGAGGTTGAGACTCTAGAAAGAGTGCAGAGAAGAGCAACCAGGATGATTAGGGGCCTGGAGGCTAAAACATATGAAGAACGGTTGCAGGAACTGGGCATGGCCCAGAGTCTAGAGAAGAGAAGGACCAGGGGAGACATGATAGCAGCAGTTGTCCAATATTTGAGGGGCTGCCACAAAGAGGAGGGGGTCAAGCTATTTTCCAAAGCACCCGAAGGCCAGACAAGGAATAATGGATGGAAACTGATCAAGGAGAGATTCAACCTGGAAATAAGGAGAAATTTCCTGACAATGAGAACAATCCATGGAACAGAAGTTGTGGAAGTTTCATCACTGGAAGCTTTCAAGAAGAGATTGGACTACCATTTGTCAGAAATGGTGTAGGGTCTCCTGCTTGGGCGGGGTTTGGACTAGATGACCTCCAACGTCCCTTCCAACTCTGTTAATCTGTTAATATTACATGGATGTGATTTTGCTCTCCTCCCAGCTGTGGGCCTGCAGTAGCAGTGTTGGCTGGGAGATGGCACCAAAGCCCCACCAATCCATCCTGAAGCACCAAGTCAGCCCCCGCCTAACAGCAGCTGGCCTGAAAGGATGATTTTTTTTTTTTTAAATTTGATTTATATGCCGCCCTTCTCTGGAGACTCAGGGCGGCTTACAATGCGTTAAGCAATAGCCTTCATTCTTTTGTATATTTTATACAAAGTCAGCTTATTGCCCCCACAAACTGGGTCCTCATTTCACCTACCTTAGAAAGGATGGAAGGCTGAGTCAACCTTGAGCCTTGGAGAGATTCGAACCAGCAGAAATTGCAGGCAGCTGTGTTAATGACAGGGTGCATTAAACCACTGTACCATCAAGGCTCTTGGAAGGAAGATTCTTAAGCTTCCTTCACCAAACACACCTATCTTGGTTAAGGAATGAAACAGGGTCTGCGAAATACATTGAACCAAAGGGGTTGCCCAGAATCACCAAGCCACGAAAAGCATCATCATCATCATCATCATCATCATCATCATCATCAAGCACCATCAAAGTTAAAAGCAAACGTGTGAATTCAGTCACCGATTCTTTAACATTTATTTCTTCATTTATTGGTTCGATTTATATGCCGTCCTTTTCCAGAGACTCAGGACGGCTTACAATGCGTTAAGCAATAGCCTTCATACTTTTGTATATACCTGCTTAGTAGGGTTTTCATGCCCCCCCAAGTGGTGTTCTTTTTTATACAAAGTCAGCTTATTGCCCCCACAATCCGGGTCCTCATTTTACCTACCTCGGAAGGATGGAAGGCTGAGTCAACCTTGAGCCTGGTGAGTTTTGAACTCGCAGTAATTGCAGGCAGCTGGTGCTACTTAACAGCACTTTAGTCCGCTGCACCACCAAGGCTCCTTGGTGAATCAGAAAGGACATGAAGCAGAAAGGTGAACATCTTGCCAAGATCTTCTGAACTGGTTTCTTAAAGATGGCAGGAAACATTTCTTGGACCAACCCTCTACGACGTTTAGTTTTTTGGGGGGAAATTTGGACGGAATCTCTTGTCTTTGACAACTGCTGTGTTTGGAGTAACTCAGTGGTCCTTTAAATATTCAGTTTTTGTTGTCATTGAGGTTGGTACGAATCCTTCCCCAGTATTGTGGGTGGATTTCCGTTTGTTTCTTTGAGTCTTGGAATAACATGGAGGGGACCCGAAGGTGCTTTTTTCAAGAGGCAACTGGACTTTCTGGTGAACAAAAAAATCCAGTTGCCTCTTGAAAAAGCAGCTTTGGGACAAGCCTCACCTGGATGATGGAGAATCTCCATAGATTTCTCCCCACTCACCTGTCAGGGCCCCAGTGATGGTTTGCTTGAAACGCAAAGGGGACCTTGTCAAGGCCCTCAGATTGAACCAGGCAGGAAAAAAAGGTCGGGATCATTTTGGGGGTGTCAGAGGAGGAACACCAGTCATGAATATCAATGGCTGAATTTTCTCCTCAGGCAAACAGCAGCCAGAGCTGCTCCTTCACTGCAGGCCTCTAACCGTGGCCAGGAGCTGGAGGCTTCGCAGGGCAACCCGGCCTGGTGCTGGACCTTTTCCCCGGCAGGAGACCTCCTCCCCCAGGCCCCGGGCTCTCTGGAGGCCCGCTTGCTAAGGAGGCGGAGGGGGAAGAGAGGCTGCCTGAGGGGCCACCGGCACAGAGGCGGTGAGGGCAGAGCCCACACTGAGGTGCTTCGGCTTCTGGCGGGGCTCCTCACGGCCGGTTGGGCGCAGACGTTGTGGTGTGATGTGGTGTGTCCATCTTAACAGCATTATGGGCCCCAGGGCAAAGCAGTGTCCTGGGGCCCCTATGACAACTCCTCACAGGAATAAAAATGTAAATGGTCGATTAAAATTACAGATATATTTGCATGTTAGCATTAATAAAATAAATGCAGTAAAATGTAATCAATATGTTGCTGTATTTATAAGATACAAGGTGCATCGAAGGGTCGTGTGGGGCCCCTCAGGCCCAGGCGTCTATTTCCAGGCGGGGCTCTCGGGGGGCCCCGCCCGGCTCGCCCGCCAGAGGGCAGCAAGGAAGCGCGCGAGGCGGCGGGGGCTCCGGCTGGCCTGACATCAGCAGCCGCGCAGCTGGCTGGCCGCCCCGGCTGGGCTCCGCCTCTCAGTCCCGCGCGCGCTGCCGGCGGGTCGGCGGGGATTCGGGGCGGAGCGGGCGCGCGGAGCCGCCGGCTGCCAGATCGCCCATTCCGCTCGGTGCAGCGCTCCCGGCCTCGGGAAAGAGCTCCGGGGAGGCGCGGGCAGCGCTCAGGCGGCGGCCCCGGAGAGGCGGACGGAGCGGACGGCCATGGGCCAGCAGCGGCGGAGCGGCGCTCCGGGCGACCGGCGGGGCGCAGCGTCCGGCCCCGCGGGGCGCAGGCAGCCCGGCTGGGAATGAAGGCGGCGGCGGCGGCGGCGGGCGGAGCGCCCCAGCGGCGGCGAGGAAGGGGCGGGCGCGCCCTGCCGGGACCATGTCGGTGCCGCTGCTGAAGATCGGCGTGGTGCTGAGCACGATGGCCATGATCACCAACTGGATGTCGCAGACGCTGCCCTCGCTCGTGGGGCTCAACACCACCAAGCTCAGCGCCGCCTCGGGGGGCACCTTGGACCGCAGCACCGGCGTGAGTCACGCGCCGCTCCCGGGAAGGGAAGGGGAGCCGCGGCCGGCCCTCCGCAGCCATCCGTCAAGGGCCGCCGGCCGCAACCGCAGACCCCCGCGCGGGGCGGGCGGGCGAGGTCCGCGCCGGGAGCGGCGATGTGGGGGAGACGCCGGGCGGGCGGCAGCGGGGAAGGGGGCCCCTTCGGGCGGGGAGGAAAGGGGGGCCGGGCCGCCTCCCGCCCGCGGCCGCAAAGTTTGAGCGCGGGTCGCGTCCTCCGGTTCCCGGACACCCAGCCCGTCGGCCACCGGCGGGCGTCCCCTCCAATCCAATCCAGGGGGTCGTGAGGAAAGCTCCGCGGTGAAGGGAAGGGGGGGGGGAGGGGGAGACGCCCCCGGGGCAGTTTCAGCCTCCAAGGGCAGCCCCCCCCGGGGGGCGGGAATCAAGGCCGAGGTGAACCTAAGGGGGGGGGCACGAGGATTGGGGGCTGGGGGGGCAGATGTGCAGGGGGGGCGGATTCCGGGAGGCGGGTTTGTGTACCTGAGGCCGGCTGGGAGGAAGGGCTTGGGAAGGAGGAGAAATCAAAGCTCCAGGGTCAAAGACTTTAGTGTGCATGAAACAAAAAGAAAGAAAGAAAAAGAGAACAAAACATCTAAGGGCCTTTTCACAGATGTCAGGTAAATGGGGGGCGGGGGAACACATGGCACCCTTGTGCTTTTCCAGGCTTCTGCTAAGGTCCAGTCCCTCCCCCCAGGGAGATGCCCTGTTTTTGGTCCCTTGCTTAAGTGGAAGTTATTCATCTATAATTCCTCCAAGGGCTCTTTAGAGGATTTCAGAGGAAAAGGTGCCGGTTTGGGGGGAGAAGAAGTCTTTTCAGCTACAAGTCATGTATATCCTTATAAATCTCTATCGGTTGGTTTAGAAAATAATTTCTTTTCAACAGTTTAACATTCAGGCTGTATTTTGCCTCCCGCTCCTTCCCAAGGATGCCAAAGTGAGTTTAACCATATAAAGCTGTTTGGTGTCTTTAGGCAAGTGGGAAAGAGGGAGAAAGGTTTTGGGTGGGCATGAAGAATGACGAGGGTGCCAAAAGGAGCCACCACCACCCCGGGCACTGAGGGCAGATGTCGGTTTTGGTGATCTGTTCAGACGCCTTTGGCCTCCTGGGTTGAGCTCTGTCTCTGGAGCTGAGGGGAGCTGGCCGGCCAGCAGATCAGAATCCTCACCCCCTCCACCCCTTCCTCTTGCCTTCACAAATGACCCTCCATACGCCATGGAGCCATGCTCGGAAACAGAAGGCCGTGGCTATTTGCATTTTTGACTCTTGAGGCCATAGTCCTGTGGAGATTGGGGGACATGAAAGGAAACACTGACCGGTTGCTTTCTGGGTCCTGAGCAGAGACATGGCTGTAGCTTGGCACTCTCTGATGGCAAAAGCTCTCCCCCCTCCCCCATTTGTGCGTGAGATTCCTGGCAACTGACAGGAGTGGCCCCTGCAATTTTCTTGGAAAGCTTTTCTGGAAGCAGTTGACCATTGTCTGCTTCCTAGGGCTGAGACAGTGACTGGCCCATGGTTACCAAGCTGGCTTTGCGCCTAAGGTAGGACAGGAACTCAGCAGCTCCTGTCTTTTGCCTGGGGCCTTCACCACGACACCAAACCGGCTCTCAAGGAATCAGTGGGACTTAAAGAGGTTGGGCAATTTGCCTCTTCTCTTCTCTTGAATACGGTTTATGATCCAAAGTGAACTGGGTGTCTGTGGGTGGTGTGAATGGTCCCCCTTGGAAAGCCTGCCAGTTCCTCTGTGGAACACCACTCCAGGGAGACCACCCCCCCATGGGCAGCAGGGGTACAGGTGGGATTGGCAAGGCGGGCACCCAGCAGCAGGCTGAGAGCTGGCAGATGTGGCTTCCCCTGCCCCAAAGACCTTGCAAAGCCAACGGCTTCCTATTTTGGCTGAACTGTGAGATGGCCTGAGCGGGCAAAGACCCTTTTGTGGTTCCATCCCAAATGAAGAAGAGACCTGCATCCTTCAGAAGCCCCACTCCCCTCCTGCAGTGTCAATAGCAGGAAATTGCAGCTTTACGTAACAACTCAGGGGGAGTGAAAGTTCCGATGTACTCCGTGATCACTGTGGAGTAAGGAACCCTCCGCAAAGGGGATGCTTCAGTTTGCCCAAAGACAACCTGTGAGCCCCAAGTTTGCCCCAGCTGTTACAGAGCGGCCCCTCCCGGCAATGAGATCCGGGGGGGGGGGGGAGAAGCTGTGGGAAGCTGCTGCTTGCCTGCTTGTGCATTGGACATTTGGAGGCACAGATGGAGGTCTGCAGCCCCCACGTAAACACTGTGTGGGTGTTTTTCATAATTGGCTGAGTGTTTGAAAGAAAAAAACATGCTCGTATCATGTGCCTCTCTGACAGCAGCATCTGTCCCTAAAAATCTCCCCGTGTCTCTCACGACTGCATCAATTTGGGAGTTTCATAGAACCATAGCATGAGAGGGCATCATCCAGTCCAGCCTCTGCCACTTGGGCATTCCTGAGAGATGGTGCCCCTGCAGCCGAGGGAGCCCCCCCCCCCCCCCCAATCTCTCTAATCCTAATCCTACCTTGGCCTTTGTTTTTCCTTGCCAGCTGCCTTTAGTGAAATGCTTCCTCAAACCGTTTTCTGCCCAACATTTCAACTTATCAAGATCCTTCTGAAATCAATCCTCCCGGGTAGGATTGTCTCCCTCCAATATTTGCATCACTGCTGAACTTGAATATCCTGTTTCCTAACCATTTTCTCAAGTCATGTGTTGTATAAATATAATTTCAGGGCCCACCATTCCCCCTCTCCCTGGATGGCTTTGACTCTCACTAGTTATGACTGTCCCACCGGCTCTGCCCGTCTCATGATTGCAGCCCCCTGGCCCACATTTCACCCCCTTCTTTGAACCTCCTGGCCACTTAGTCACAGGCTTTGCTGAAGACAAGGTATCTTACATCAGTCACATTCTGCTTGGTCAGCTGAGGTCAGCCTTTCAAAAAAGGAGATCAGGTTGATCTTGGAATATTTTATTCCCAAGTAATCCATGTTGCATTTTACCAAGCAGCTCATTCTTTTCCAAGTGCTCAGGGGGGAAAAAATCGTATTTCATAACCTTTTCCAAAATTTTGCCTGATGTTGGTTGCATCAGGAATAATGGAATAATGGATGGAAACTGACCAAGGAGAGATTCAACCTGGAAATAAGGAGGAATTTCCTGACAGTGAGAACAATCAACCCATGGAACAGAAGTTGCCTTCGGAAGTTGCGGGAGCTTCATCCCTGGAGGCTTTCAAGGGGAAACTGGACTGCCATCTGTCAGAAATGGTGGAGGGTCTGCTTGGCAGAGGGTTGGACTAGATGACCTACAAGGTACCTTCCAACTCTGTTCATCTGTATCTGCATGCTGACTGGTTTGTGGTTGCCCAGGTCCTCTTTTCCCCCGTTTTGAAGAGGAGACCAAAACTGACCACCCTCCATTTTCTGGCACTATTCTAATCCTCCATGATTTCTTGGAGATGACGTCCTGCTGGCAACCCTTTCAAGATTCATCGGTCTCATCCTGAAGACTTCAACTTGCTCATGCCAGCCATTCCCCCACAATCCCTGTTGCTTCTCTCCACTGCCCCTCCCTTCAATTCTGCTTAGATCTTTCTGGACAAGGGTCCCTCTGGAGAAGAGATGGAGGAACTCTGCCACCACTTCACCAACTCTGCCCATCACCATCCTGCTCTCCTCTGTACCAGTGGCCCACCTGGCTCGGTCTGTTCAAGTCTGCCCAGCAGAATGAAGGAGTTACCTGAGCTGAAGCAAACCAAGATAACAGCAACAGTATTTAAAGCCTTTTGCCAGACTGAGGTGTTTGATGGGACCCAGAGTGGTCCACACCCCGTTCAGAGATTGCTTTGTGTTTTGGAAACTTGGGGGGTTCAGAACAGGCAAACTGCATCATGGAGTTAGCCAGCTTTATCCTCATCTTGTGGGGCAGGTGGCCGAATGAACAGTGGTAAGCGAAGAGGCACCCTGGCCAGGTCAAAAGACTTGCCTCCCAATCCAGTCAGAGTGGCTGAATAAGATCAAGTCAGGGGATGGAATTTACTGCCTTCTGGTGGGGAGCCAGCCAGCCAATTAAGCGAATTCACCAATTTGGATTGATTTATGGTAATCTTAGCTGTGCTACTGAGCAGGACATGATCAGCAGAAGGAAGGACCGTGATTTTGAGCAAAGGAAGATTCTGAGCAAAGGAAGAGAGCTCTGGGATCATCAGCCCGTTCCTCTTGCAGCAACGTGTTTCTGACCCAACATTCGGCTGGGATTGACACATGGATTGTCCCCAGTTGGGACGATGTCCTTTCTTTCTTGGAGTTACTTTCCCGGATTTTTATATCCTCCAATGGATATAAAATCGCGATGCCTTCCTGTGTCCCAAACTCCTGATGAAACTGAAGCAGTGTGAATTCTCCGACATCACCAAGATGGCTTCTCCTGGAACCAGTTCTCCTTTTGATAACGTTTTGCCTGAGGAAGAGCCCTGTGGAGATGGTGGGAGCCACTCCCTTTGTCTGTGTGTCTCTGGGGGCTTTAGAAGACCCTGCCTGACCTGGACAGATGATGCCCCCCAAGAGCCATGATTGGAAACTTCACCTCTGAAACCTCTCAGCATCTCAGCCAAAGGAAATGTTTTCTTCCGTGCTTATCGTCCTCCTCTTCCTCTTCTTCCTGGGAACAGACTAGCTATAAAGATGCTTTTAACGCAGTTAATTATTCATGTGGCTAGCAAAAATAGGCCCTGCAGCCATTCTTTGGAACACAAAGTGCTTGGAAAAACCTGAGCAGCCTCCAAGCTGTTTTAAACAGCCATGTTAGAGTCCTGCAGCGATCTGGCAGATGGGGGTGGGGGGTGGGGGGTCGGCATTGCCCGTTTCTCTGAAGGGGGTCTTGAAAGAGGAGAAGGTGGGCAGCCTTGCATGGCACCTCCATGGCTGAGTAGAATCTCAGTTGGCCAAGAGCTCCTTCAGTTTGCCCTCGTCGGATTCTGCTTGCCAGCAAGGTCTGTTTGCGGGGGAGGAGCAGTGAAAGGAGCAGTTGTGGGAAATCAGCTTGGTCTCAGACAAGCCAGGATGAATTCACACAGTGGTCGCAATGGGCTTTAGGTGGGTGAAGCCTTCCAAGGGGGGCTCAGATGCCCCCAGCTTCGTCGGAGCCCCTCTGCTTTCAGAGTTGAAGCTCCTCATTAACCACTAGGATATATAGCTTGCAAGTCCTCCCATGTCTTGGTCACCTGGGGCTGTGAAGTCAAATCGATGTCAGGAGAAGCCGAGAAGAGAAACACCCACCCCCGCCCCCCAAGCAGTGGGTTCAAGAGCCAACCAGCAGTTCTGGAAGGTGCATGGATGGTGGCCACAGCACTTGGTTGCCCATAGAGCTCTTTGTGATGTGACTTGCAAAGCTTGATGGTGTGGGAAAGGAAGCAAGACCGGCTGCCCTGAGGCCAGATGAGCCTCCCCATTAAGGGACGGGCCCTTCGCTTTTGAGGGAGCTGCTGGTGCTCAGGGATCCCCGGCTGCTCCTTCCCTTCCCTTCCCTTCCCTTCCCTTCCCTTCCCTTCCCTTCCCTTCCCTTCCCTTCCCTTCCCTTCCCTTCCCTTCCCTTCCCTTCCCCTGCCCTGAGCCAGAGCAAGGAGGGAGCTCAGCCCAGAACGACAGTCTAGTCAGAGGGAGCAATCTGGGAAACGGGGGGCTGCCTTCTTGAGCTCTGCACTAGTGGCTCAGTGGAATGAGACTGAATTGTAAACTGGGACAGCCTTGCCACACCTTGACTTTGATGCAAATACACTGGGGTGCCCCATTTACAGCATGCTACCATGGCCTGCCTTGCAGGGTGGGTTTTTTCTGAGATGAATGCAAACCAGAGTATTGCTGATTATTGATTATATGAAGCACTTTGTTAAAATTGCTGGCGGTTTTTTTCAGAGTGCCGCCTTCCTTCTGCTCCCTTCCGCCTTCCTTGCTCCTCCCCCTCCGTTTGCTCAGCTTTTTAGTTCTTTGAGACCCTTGAGACCTGCCTTATGCTCCCTCTCTCATGTGTCCAACCAGGTGTTGCCTACCAACCCTGAGGAAAGCTGGCAGGTGTACAGTTCTGCTCAGGACAGTGAAGGACGATGCATCTGCACAGTGGTGGCACCTCAGCAGACGATGTGCTCACGGGATGCCAGAACAAAGCAGCTCCGGCAGCTCCTGGAAAAGGTAACTTGGTATGGTGGCCCTGGAATGCATCTATCTCCCTCCCTCCCTCCCTCCCTCTCTCTCTCTCTCTCTCTCATCTACCTACCTATTTATCATCTATCTATCTACCTATCTATCTATCTACCTACCATCTCTCCTATCTATCTATCTATCCTATCATCTACCTACCTACTTGTCATCTATCTATCAATCATCTACCTACCTACCTACCTACCTACCATCTCTCTCATCTCTCTCTCTATCTCTGTCTCTCTCTCTCTCCCTACCTCCCTACCTACTTACCTACCACCTATCATGCCTCTCTCCCTACCAATCTATCATCTATCTACCTACATATCTATCATATATATATCTCTATCTCTCTGTCTACCTTCCTACCTACCTATCATCCATCCATCCATCCATCCATCCATCCATCCATCCATCCATCTATCTACTATCTATCATCTATCTGTCTGTCTGTCTGTCTGTCTGTCTGTCTGTCTGTCTGTCTTCTCTGTCATATCTATCTATCTATGCCTTCAATGGAGGGACAAATTGCATTTGCAAAGCTGAGTTGCAAAATGAATATGAATTAGGTGAAGAAGCGGGGGGAGTCTGGGGGGCTTTAAGCTGCCAAAACAGAATTCGAATTCGATTTGGGGGCGTGGAATGAAGTGCTAGAAGTTTTAATGTATTTCAGGACTCTGATGATCAATGATGACTTCGGTTGATTTATTAGTAGAGTAAATTTAAGGTGTCCCACGTTTAAATCAAATGTTTTCATTGCTATTAAATTTAGTGGATTTATTTGCTAGGCTGCAGAATTTGAGACAGACTGCTTTTTGGGAGGTGGGGTGGGCCTAAGGAGAGGGTACCTTTTATGGGCATCCTTTTCTTTATAACAGAGTATTGTTCAAAGTCCACTATGTTATATCTCATTTCGCCACTTAAATTTTAGCTACAACATTTTAGGAAAATAATATTTTGATTTTTTTCTTTCCACATTTGGAATTTGACTCTTTTAGAGGAAAAAAAACCCGGTGCCTCTTGTTTGGCTTGGTACCTGCCAGCTACCTCTGTTATTGTGTGCCACACATGGGCATCTATTGGCGTTTCCAAATCTGCAGTTAGGAACCCAGGGTTGCAGGGTGCAAACTTTACAATTTCTGAATAGTCAGGGAATAGTAAAGGTTTACCTTTTTTTCTTTATACATGAGGGACCACAAAAGGGGTAGATTGGTTGGTTTCAATTAATTTGTGTCCCTTGTTATGGTGATGAGAACCACAGAAAATAGATTTGATGTTCAAGAGACTTGAATCTATACTGGCTAATTAAAACTGAAAAGATCAAAGCCAGTCTATTGTCCTAAATAAATCTTCTAGGAGAGGAAAGTATTAAACCGCCAATTGGCCCAAACCACTTCGCTCTTCATTAATTTAATGCTTGAACTTGTTCAACGCACACAGCTTCCAAAAAAGCCATGTGAGCAGCAACATTAAAATGCAAGGCTGTGCTCTTTGTTTTCTCAACTGACTTGAAAAGGTTGGGTTTGATATCATCAAACCGTAACAGAAAAAAGGATGATTTGTGGATTTCTGAGTATATATATATATATATTTATATCCATGTGATCTGTTTTTAATAGCCTCCGGTCCACAGAGATCAGAAGGATAATATTCGAGATCAAGGAATTCAATGTTTAATTGCTTCCATTGCACAGATTTTTATGAAATATCATCTCTCCACCTCCATTCCCCAAATTAATTAGATTCTGGCAACCGAACATATCATTATCCTTGGCATTTGGGATATAATCTGCCAGGTTTTGATGAATATGGTGATAGGTTTCTCCCTACCCGCAATCATAATGCATGAAGCAATTTAACACCTTAGATGTTTTCCAGTAACAAAGCTTCAAATCTTGTTTAAAGCAGTGCTCCTCCACCTTGGTCACTTGAGGATGGGTGGATCTCAACTCTCAGGATTCCCCTGCAAGCATTGCACACATCCTCCAAGTGGCCAAGGCCGAGGAACCCTGGTTTAAAGGGGCTGCCATTACTTATGGTGGGCACGATAGTGTCTCCTCTTGCCAATATTCTGTAAATGGAATGCATATCGCAGGTCTGTGTTCTTGATGAGATCTGTAGCTGTGGCTAAGCCAAGTCTTTCAGAGCTTTTCTAAACCTTCCTGAACAAAAGTGCAAGGAGGATACAATCAGAGTTATAAAATGTCTTCTCCTTTGTTCAGAGAGTTACTGCAGTTCCTGGGATTGGTAATCAGGGTAGCTCTCTCTTATTGCATTCTTTGACAAAGTGACTAAATTAATGGACCAGTGAAATGATGTGGAGTGAAAGGCATTTGACAGAGTAGACCACAGCCTTCTTGGTAAGCTAGAAAAATGTAGGATAGACAGCATCACCACCAGATGGGTTCTTAACTGGCTGACCAACTGCACTCAATGGATAGTCCTCAATTGAAGTACATCTATATGGGGGGAAGCATGCAATGGGGTACCCCGAGATTCTGTTTTACTCCTCAACATCTTCATAAACAATTTAGATCAGGGGATAGAAGGGGAACTCATCAAACTTGTAGACAAGACCAAGCTGGTGGGGGTGGGGGTGGGGGGAGAACAGCCAAAACTTGAGAAGACAGGCTCAAGATCCAGAATGATCTTAATGACAACAGTTCACTTAGTGACCATTCAATGTTACAATGCAGAATTTCAGGCTAATTGTGCCCATTGCTAGCGGTTCAACCATGACAGGATGAAGGTTGACTCAGCCTTCCGTCCTTCTGAGGTCGGTAAAAGGAGGACCCAGATTGTTGGGGGCAATATATAAATATTATATATTATATAATAAACCTATAAAACCACTGAGAGAGAGCTGTAAAGCACTGTGAAGCGGTATATAAGTCTAAGTCTATTGCTATCTATCTCTATGTCTGCCATCCATCCATCCATCCATCCATCTATCTATCGTGGTGGTGCAGTGGTTAGAATGCAGTATTGTAGGCTAACTCTGCTGACTTCCAACAGTTCGATTTTCACCGTCTCAAGACTAACTCAGCCTTCCATCCTTCTGAGGTTGGTCAAATGAGGACCCAGATGGTTTAGGGGGTGTGGGGGGCTAGAGGCTGACTCTGTAAACCACTTAGAAATGTCTGTAAAGCACTGTGAAGTGGTATATAAGTCTAAGTGCTATTGCAGAGGGCACTTTAACCTACCTTCATCTCTGGCCTTTTCGCAGCTCTGTATCCCCTCCCCCTTGGTACCCCCTGTTGCCCTTTGCCGTCTTCTTCCATTGATGCTGGCTCTTCCTGGGGTTTTGGGAAGGAGGCCCCACACCACCAGCAGTTCCCACACGAAGGGCCAGGCTGGGCACACCACATCAGCAGCCAGAGGAGGGCATGAAGGATGGCAGGGAGGGCAGAGGGGAGGGCACAGGGCAGCCAAAGGATGGGTGGCGGAGTTGAAGCAGAGGCGAGCACAGCAGGGCAGCAAAGTGTGAGGTCCTGGCCTATGGGTAGGGACTATGGGTAGTTCTCGTCTTACAACAACTCATTTAGTGACCATTCAAAGTTGCAATGGCACTGAAAAAAGTGACTTATGACCGTTTTCACACTGCTGTAGCATCCCCATGGTCACGTGATCAAAATCCAGAGGCTTGGCAATGGGTTCAGATTTATGATGGTTGCAGGTCATGTGATCACCTTTTGACAAGCAAAGTCAATGGGAAGCCAGGTTCACGTAACAGCTGGGTTACTAACTTAACAACTTCAGTGCTTCACTTAACAACGGTGGCAAGAAAGGGTGTAAAATGGGGGAAAACTCAACAGATGTCTTACTTAACAGCCAAGCTTTTGTGGTCATAAATCGAAGACTGCCTGTACTGAAACTGCCATCGCTAAGTGGCGTGGTCATGTGATGTTACTGTTGCCCCGTCGCTTAGCGACAGAAATTCCTGTCCAGTTAGGTTCGTTAAGCAAGGACTACTTGAATATTCATTAATTCAGTCTGTTTCCACACTAGTGAGCGATGGTGTCTTTTGGCTTCCTGCGCCAGAGCCAGAGCCGTAGATCATGAATGAAGGCAGACTTTCTGTTGCTACATCAATCATCCATCATTTGTGTGGGAATGGCCTCTGATTGCCAGTGCATGATTAGGAGGCATTTCACGGCCTCTTTCGTGCACAAATGCTTTTCAGGATGGGAGAGGGAGGGAGGGAGGGAGGAAGGAAGGAAGGAAGCAAGGAAGGAAGGAAGGAAGGAAGGAAGATGGGAATAGGAAGGAAGGAAGGAAAGGAAAGGAAGGGAGATGGAAGAAGGAAGGAAGGAAGATGAGAACAGGAAGGAAGGAAGGAAGGAAGGAAGGAAGGAAGGAAGGAAGGGCTTGTAGTTTTTAAAGGCATCAGCTACCATTTCGTGTGCTATATCATCTACCTACCTACCTATCTATCTACTTACCTATCATCTATCTATCTATCTATCTATCTATCTATCTATCTATCTATCCATTCGTTTGTCTGTCTGTCCGTCCATCCATCTGTCTGTCTATCTATGCTGTGGAGGTGCAAGTGGTTAGAATGCAGTATTGCAGGCTAATTCTGCCCACTGCCAGCAGTTCGATCCTGACCGGCTCAAGGTTGACTCAGCCTTCCATCCTTCCGAGGTGGGTAAAATGAGGACCCAGATAGTCGGGGGCAAGAGGCTGACTCTGTAAACCACTCAGACAGGGCTGTAAATCATAGTGAAGCGGTGTATAAGTCTAAGTGCTGGTGCTACTGCTATTACCTGTACCTGCATGACCAATTGTGTGCCAGACAGACTCTGTCGTGGAAAAAGCTCTGCAAATCAAGGTTTGCCTTTGGAGATTGTTTGCTGCTGCACATTTCACAGCAGGGAAAGGAGAGCAGAGTTTAGCCATGTTTCAGTGCTCTTTCTGAAGTGCCTATTCAGCATCTCGGTCTCCAGTTTGCAATACATCACAAAGAAAGGGGCAACCCTAGGCACGGATTTGCAGAGATCTGCATGTTCCAATGCACAAGGCTGGATGCAAATTTATCGATAATTAGTATAGTTGAGAGAGAAACATTATCTGCCTTGCCACTGGGAAGAATTTCAGGCAGATGACCTTTCTACTGCTGTCCCCAGCTGCTCCTCCCGACTCCAGGATTCGCATCTACACACCCGTCTTCACACTAATTACATCCTTGAATGAACTTGGTATTTTGCCTAATGATGCAGCTCCAGTTTTGAGTCATAGAATGTAAGACTTCGTAGGACTTCGTTGGTTATCTAGTCCAGCCCTTGTTCTGCACGGGATCCTCCTGGTGGGGCATCCCAGACAGATGGCCATTCAGCCTCTGCTTAAATCCTCCAGTGAAGGTTCTCTTGGGAGATGTTCAAACATCTCCCAAGAGCCTGACCCATTGAAGAGCAGCTTTCATCCTTAGGATGGTCTTCTTGTACCCAACCCAACCCATTCCAATATGTTTCCAAGCGATCCTGCCACATCTTTTATCTACATGATCATGGACACTTGTCTCACTGCAGTCTTCTTCTCTCCAGACTGAAGGTACCCAACACATCCAATTGTTCCTCTTCAGTTTTTTGTTCTATTCGCCCTCATCATCATTGCTTTTCTCTGGACGTGCTCCAATTTGTCAGTGTCTTTCCTAAAATGTAGAATGAGACACAGTATTCTAGGTGTGATCTGACCAATAGAATGCAGTACTGCAGGCTACTTCTGCTGACTGCTGGCTGCCAGCAGTTTGGCAGTTTGATTCTCACCAGGCTCAAGGTTGACTCAGCCTTCTGTCTTTCCGAGGTCGGTAAAATGAGGGCCCAGATTAGAGGGGACTGTAAAGCATCGTAAAGCAGTATATAAGTCTAAGTACTACTGTTTGGGAAGGGAGGGAGGAAGGAAGGAAAAGATGGAAGGAAAGAAGGAAGGAAGGAAGGAAAGAAAGAAAGGAAGGACGGAAGGAAGGAAGGAAGGAAGGAAAGAAAGGAAGGACGGAAGGAAGGAAGGAAGGAAGGAAGGAAGGAAGGAAGGAAGGAAGGAAGAGCTGTGGTGGCACAGTGGTTAGTTAGAATGCAGTATTGCGGACTTATTCTGCCAACAGCCAGCAGTTCGATTCTCACCAGCTCAAGGTTGACTCAGCCTTTCATCCTTCCGAGGTCAGAAAAATGAGGACCCAGATTGATGGGGGCAATAGGCTGACTCTGTAAACTGCTTAGAGAGGTCTGTAAAACACTGTGAAGCGGTATATAAATTTAAATGCTATTGCTAATACAGAAAATAGATCTTTCTTGATTTTGACACCGTACTTCAGCTGAGGATTGCATTTGCTTTTTTTTACAGCGCCATTATCATTTTTAAAAAATTTATCTATTTAAACGTATTGGCCACCCAAGGCCATTTGCAACATTGAAAATTAGAGAAAACATAAAAATAGCTAAAAGCATTAAACTGACAGATTTGAACCAGCGGTAGCTTCTGGGTAGCCTTCAAGGGCAGCCCCCTGTAGAGCACATTGCAATAACGCAATCAAGGTGAGGGGACCAAGTCATGAATGGCTGCCTAAAAGGCCTTCTGCCTCAGGAATGGGTGCAACTGGTACCCAAGATGAAACCTGTGCAAAGGCCTTCCTGGTTGCAGCTGCCCCTCTGCTTTTTGAACAGCAGCTGCAAGTCAAAAAGGACACATTAACAGAGATGGAAGGGACCTTGTAGGTCATCTAGTCCAACCCCCTGTCCAAGCAGGAGACCCTACATCATTTCTGTCAGATGGCAGTCTAGTCTCTCCTTGAAAGCTTCCAGTGATGAAGCTCCTGCAACTTCTGAAGGTAACTTCTGCTCCATGGGTTGATTGTTCTCACTGTCAGAAAGTTTCTCCTTATTTCCAGGTTGAATCTCTCCTTGATCAGTTTCCATCCATTGTTCCTTGTCTGGCCTTCAGGTGCTTTGGAGAATAGGTTGATCCTCCCCCCTCCTCTCTGTGGCAGCCCCTCAAATACTGGAAGACGCTATCCTATCTTCCCTGGTCCTTCTCTTCCCTAGACTAGCCATGCCCAGTTCCTGCAACCGTTCATCGTATCTTTTAGCCTCCAGTCCCCTCATCATCCCGGTTGCTCTTCTCTGCACTCTTTCTAGAGTCCTAACCTCTTTTTACCTTGCCAATTGATGTAAATGAAGCAGTTGACAGAGGGATAGACAGGTGGGTGGATTGGCATGTTGGCAGCAAAACAGATACATGCCAATGATCGTCAGCAATCTGAGAAACGGACTCATCCATTCGATCCTAGATTCTCTAAGCTCTAGCCATGTTGGCATATTTCAGGCCCATCAATCAAACTGCACCGCCTTTTGTGATCTGAGAGGCATGTTGCTACTCTTTGAAGTAGCAGGTTCCTCCCTCCTTGTCCATACAGCCCTCACCCAGCCTGTGGATTTTCTACAGAGTTTTTATTTATTTATTTTTTAAAAATATTTTTTATTGAGCATTTTACATTTTAAAACCAAACACACAATAGCAAAAGAAATCAAAAGACAAAAACAAAAAGCAAAAACACACGTACACTAGAAATAGTGTGAAATACAATACTAACAACAGATATATAGTTTTACAACTTTCTGCATCGACTTTTGTCTTTACTCTTAGCTTTTATCTAGAAAATCTAGAATAAAATCTAGAAAGCTTTTAAACTCTGCCTTTTCCAGCAGACCTCTGTCCAGGACGATATAGGAGCTGAAAGCAGAGTCTTGTTCAGTTCTACTTTTATTCCCCTAGAGTGGAGTCTTGGTTTTTTCCTTGTTCATTACTGATTTATTTCCAGTGTAGTTTACGTAATACGTTTTTGCATTTTTAAAAATGCTGCCCTAAAATACTTCTGGATTTATAAATAACATCAATAATGAATGAATGAATTCCAGCATCCCACCTGTAAATCGTAGCATTATTTGATGATACACAAACACAAATATTATTGTAATAATATAACTGTTACAACAAGAACCTTACCTCCATCTGACTGCCTTGCTTTCTTTGGCTGCATTGAGTAACAACAGCACACCTACATCTGTATAGGGTAAACCCTCAGTTTCTGCCGTAACAGATGTCACTTTGATTTCAAACAGAGCAATGTTATGCACAAAATCTGTCATTTAATCAGCATTTGTCCTTCTGTCCCTCCAATCCAAGGGAAGACTTATATTTCCTGCTCAGGAGTAAGCAAGTATCATGTGGCTTACAAGCAGACCAAGAAGGACAGAACTGCAGCCTTTGAGTTTACTGAGCTACAAACCTGGCTGCTATTTTTCCCCATCTCCATGGGCCACGGTGGCTCAGCGGTTAGAGTGCAGTAGTGCAGTCTCCTTCTGCTGCCTGCCAGCTGCCCTGCAATTTGGCAGTTCAAATCTCAGCAGGCTCAAGGTTGACTCAGCCTTCCGTCCTTCCGAGGTGGATAAAATGAGGAGCCAGATTGTTGGGGGCAAGAAGCTGACTTTATAAACGGCTTAGAGATGGGTGGAAAGCACTGTGAAGCGGTATATAAGTCTAAGTGCTATTGCTATTGCTATCTGTCATGGAAAGTTTAAGCCATTTTCTACAAGCCATATTGCACATATTCTGTTATCCTAAAACTGTAGAATCGTTGAATTATTCTCTACCATGTTCAGGAAAATCAGTTAAGCTATTACCAAGAGGTAATGTCCAACTGTTCAACCTCTTAAAAACTTCCAGAGTTGGAGAATCTGCAACCTCTCTAAGTAGATAGTTCCACTATTGGACAATTGTTATTTTCAGTAAGTTCTTCCTTAAATTCAAAAGAAATCTAGGTAGCTGCAACATGTATCTGTGATTTCTGCTCTTACTTTCCTTGATCATTGGCAAAGAGCTTTTGTCAAACTCCCCTTTGTGTCTCTCTTCCTTTAATGACTTCTTCTCTCTTGGTTTCTCCTTCCCTCGCTCCACAGGTACAGAACATGTCCCAGTCAATAGAAGTCTTGGACAGGCGAACTCAACGGGATCTTCAGTATGTGGAGAAAATGGAAAATCAGATGAGAGGCCTGGAATCCAAGTTCAAGCAAGTGGAAGAGAGCCACAAGCAACACCTGGCCAGACAGTTTAAGGTAAGTCGACCTCTTGGGCCCTGGAAGGAAAAAAGTGTCTTCTTGACAGAATTTTTGGGGAAGGCTGAGGGTCTGTTAGGCACCGTTTCCCAACTGGGGTGGGGAGGGGGTTTCTCAGAATGGTTGGGTTCCCCTCCCATTGCAGGACTACTCTTGCTCACAACAATGGTGGCTGAAGCTCAGCACAGAGGCAGAATGGAAAGGACTCTGTGCAGCTTTGATTTCCGCTGCAATGGCTGGGAGTTTCCAGGAAGCCTACATTTCCTTTGCTTAAAGGCATCCTGGAAACCCTAAACTTGGGATGAACTGAATGGCTTTTGAGATCCAAGGGTCAGATTGTTGGGCTGCAACTTTTTCTCCTTATCAGCATTCTAAAATCTACTTTCCCTACTAAAATCCATTCCTTTGGCTGCCATTAAAGCAGTTGTCTCCACAAGTGCGGGGGGAAAAAGACCCAATAACCCAGGCTGGAAGGTGCTTTTTCCAAAAGACAACTGGACTTTCTTGGTTTGAAAACATTCACTTCTCATCCAAGAAGCTTTGAAATGTCTATGCAGAGGGAAAAAACACCAAGGAAGACTATTTGCCTTTTGGAACAAGCATCTTTGAGACAACTATGATGATTGAGAATCTCCATAGACATTTACCCAATAACTTTATTTTTCTACACACACACCTCCCAAAAAAAGTTGTCCCTCAAAAGCTTTTCATCTCTCTACCTTTCCTCACTGAACTGGTTCCCATTTAATAGATCTTTCTCCTCCATGCCCACTAAAGCACCTGTCTGGAATTTGCTACAGTCCATAAGATTTTGTGCCAAGTAAAACTGATGTAATCAATGAAAGATGCCCTTGTCAGTTTCGAAATCTAACTGGGAGTTTTAATATTGCACATGGAATCCTCAAGGCGGAAGGGACTCTTGGAGACGTCCAACCCACCCCCAGCTCAGTGTAGGAAGCCAAATGGGAAGATCCCCATGACTTGGAGGCTCCAACTGGGCGTGGCTTTTCCGAGCTACGAATGAATGTGATGTGTGAATGTAAAGACCCTCATGTTCTTTCAAATGAGTGTTTCTGTCTGGTGCTGAGCCCCTCTAATCAAAATGGCTTCCCGGTGGGGCTTGGAGCCCACCCACCCACCCATGGAATGCAATGAAAACAGAGCCCCAAGTTCAGACATTCTTGAGAGATGGCTGTCCAAGCTCTGGTTCACTTCAGTCCATCCAGTGAAGAGGAGCCCACCCTTCCTCCTCTGGAGAATTAGTTCCATTATGAAACTGCTCTACTTCTCGCCTCACAATCGGGAGGCTGTGAGTTCGATCCTAGGTAGCGGCAGGTATTTCTCTCTCTGGGCACAATGAGTAAATATCTGCTGTGAACTCTGCATTGGCAATAGGTAGGGCATCCGGCGAGTAAACACTCAGCTCTCTTCAGTTGCCCCGACTCCACCCCGATGCAAGGGACTACGGGGTCAGTAAAAGACAAAAAGGAAAAAAAATGAAACTGCTCTGCTTGTTGCATTTTTATTTTTTAACGTTCAGCATCATTTGGCCTGTTGCACATATTAATTCAAACTTATGGAGACCGTTAAGAGGGCCTCCCCACTGGGGAGGAGACGTAGCTGGAAGAGATGCTTTCTGGAACTGTTTTCAGGCTTCCCCAACCTGTCCCTGATCCCAGTGCAGAGATGGGTTGGTGGGAAGGCTCTAGAGAAAAACCTCCTAACAGGTGTGTGTGTGTGTGTGAGAGAGAGAGAGAGAGAGAGTCCAAAGAGACCTTTTGTTCCACACATTCTCAGCTGAGTAAGTGGCTTTTGGGGAAAGGCAGGACAGCCTCTTTTTAATTGCTGGCATTCTAAACAAAATTAATGAGACTTGAGGGTGAATTGCCTTCCAGAATCCTTCACAAATTGTTTGTCAGGCCTGGAAGCCTTTCCGTTGGGGGTGTTACTTGGAACTCTGACATTGTTTCCAGGCAGAAAAGTGGGGTTGATGATAGCTTCCTCATGGATTAGAGGGCCTTTCTGGCTCTCCAGGGAAAAAGGGCTTCTCCTTGTGGTGATTTTTCCACACAGCAGAGAAGCCCTTGGCCATGATCTTGGCTTGGCTTCTGAAGAAGCCCCTGGGTCAGGGGGCCATCTTCCTTTCGGAGGCCTTCAGTGGGCAGGAGATGGAAGGAAAGGGAAGGAAGCCCAGGAAGTTGTAGACCAGGGGACAGAGAGTCACGCAAGAGTAGGCAGCTCCATCACACACCTGAAGGCTTTTCTCTTTGAAAGAATGTGCAAAGCAAGTTCCCTTTCATCAGATTGAATGAGGCAGAGGAGAGAGAGAGAGAAAGAGAGAGAGAGAGAGGAGAGAGAGAGAGAAAGAGAGAGAGAGAGAGGAGAGAGAGAGAGAGAGAGAGAGAGAGGGAAGACTAAAACAGCAAATGAAGCAAAGAATTCAAAAGGTTTTCCCAGAAGACATCCCTTAACATTTGCATGCCAGACTCATAAGGCCAAACACCACGAAAGGCAGAAGCTTGTCTGGACTTTCCCTAAGCGAGAGCTGCTCAGGCCCCTGCCGAAGCTTCTTCCTTTTCATGACTTGCGAGTTGAACCAGGGCTCCCTTTCATTCTTGGCTACCATAGGCACAAACGCTGCCAGAATCCTTGGCCTCTCACAGGGGGTCCCCCAATAGTCCCCTTCCTCTGCAGAAAAAGGGAGGCCAAGCCCTGTGGGCAAACTTTCCACGATGGGTCTCTGCCTGGTAAAGACGTGGTGCCTGACCCAAAGCAGAGATCCAGGGAGCTTCCCCTGGCAGCCTTAAACACGGAAGCTTGGAGATCTTGGGGAAGGGGGGGGGCTTCCCCTCCTTTCCATTGCAGGGCCACCATGCGGTCAGCAAGGGCAGAGGGGTTTCCTGGCAATGGGGAGGGATTGGGTGAAGGGCAAGGCGGCAGATGCCGAGGGAGGCAGTTGAGAGAATGGCACGGGGCGGAGGGGAGAGGGCCAGAAGCTCCTACCCCACTCCGTGAGTTGGCCCTTGTGATGGCCAGAAGCTCTTATTCCCTCCCGTGAGTTGGCCCTTAGGGAGGAGGTCTCTGGGGAGGGATGGGTCAGCAGGGCCACGTCTGGGATGGAAACTGTGTTAACCTGTGAGTAAAACCTCCGGGACTTGAGCGTTTCGTCTTCTTGCTTGCAGGGCTAACTTAAAAGAAAGTTTTACAATGTCGCACTGGCTGAAGAAGCTGTTCATCCCCCAGGCCCCCCACCCCCCACATGAAACCATGAAAAACAGAGAGAGAGAGAGAGGGCAGAGGGCTTTCCCCAAACCCCCTTTGAGTTCGGCCTTTTCTTGAGTTCTCTGGTCCTGGTTTATTTTATTGATTTTTTTCTTTCCAATTCCCACCCTTGCCAGAACCAATCCGCTGAAAGCTTGTCTGTTGCATGGAACTTGTAGAAATAACATTTCATCACTAGTTTTTGGAACTCCTTGTCAATACGTTGGTTATTATTATTATTATTAATTATTACTATTATTATTATCCTCTTCCTCATCCTCATCCTGATCATCATCATTATTTTATGGAAAAGAAAAAAAAAAGAATTTGTGTATGTGACCGAAGCATGTAACCTTAAGATGTTGCATTCTAAAAACAGAAAAAAATCAAAATAAAGGCCTTTTTTCCCAAATAAGACGGTGTTTTTCAGACTGTTTAATATATGTATATATATATATATATTTCTCCCATTTGAATGTCCACGCTCCCCACAAGCCTTAATCGTACTAATAATGCCAGTCCTTGTGGTGCACCCCGAAGGGAGCAGCAGCAGCCCAGTGCAGAGAGAGGAGGGGCGGGTGGGACCCTCTTGCGTACAGAGCACTGAAACCAAGCTTATTTTAACCTTGCAGGCGATAAAAGCGAAAATGGAGGAACTTAGGCCCTTGATCCCAGTCTTGGAGGAGTACAAAGCCGATGCCAAATTGGTTTTGCAGTTTAAGGAGGAGGTGCAGAACCTGACGTCGGTTCTAAACGAGCTCCAGGAGGAAATTGGCGCCTTTGACTACGAAGAGCTTCAGAGCAGAGTGTCAAATCTTGAAGAGAGGCTGCGGGCATGCATGCAGAAATTAGGTAGGAGATGCACCGGCCCCCGAGGGGCAGGGTGTCCTCACCCTCTGGGCTGTTCTGCTCCCACCGGGCACCCAGGCTGGCCAGAGATGCAGGAATCGCCCTCCCGCTCCTTCCTCACCCCGCTCCCCCACCCCACCCAAACTCAGTGGGTGCCCTGCCACAGCCCCGGGCAGAGGGGGTCCCACTGCAAACCTGCCAACAAGGGCCAGAGGAAGGTGCCCTTGCGGCCCTTGGGTTGAGTCCCCCGTAAGGGAGAGGTCAGGGAAGACACTTGGGCAGGATACGTCAGAGAGGATGGATGGATGGATGGATGGATGGATGGATGGATGGATGGATGGATGATTCAGGGCCATTCTGCCAACCTAGGGGGGTTTCCAGAAGGACCATTGTGGCAGGAATCTTCAATTTGGAATGTGCATGGGGAAGGGAGTGGGGATGAGACACTGCTGACCAAAAGGGGGGTAGGAAAAACATGCGGAGGGGGGGGAGCTCAAAACAGAGACTTGGGCTTTGGGCAAGCTCACACCGATCCTCTTCTAGCTGGCTTGAAAGGGTCCAGGTGTCACAAGCCAAGATTCCAAAGCCACCAGTGTCTAAATACTGTCACCAACCCTGGTTTTTATATCCTGCTGTTCTAAAACACCATCAGCAGTAAATCTTCGGCTAACATCTTAAACAACCAAAAGAAAAACAAGGCTCCAAACAGCTACCAGTGGGGGGGAAAATGCAGAGATAAGATTAATACGATGGCTGCAAACATAAACGCCAATACTTAAAACCCCTGCCCTACGGCCAACCTCTAGAAACCCTCTGAAGTGCGTCTGGTGAAGCCACCCTGAGTTGAGTAATGAAAATCCCCAAGTTTTTGGGGTGATTGGGAGACCTATTTAAGTTATTGATTTACTGTAGTTATTTATATTTCATATTTCCAAACTGCCCGTCTCCCTCCAGACTCTCTGCTGTTCATGATCCCACCACCCCAGAGCCAGGATCCCCTGGTTGACTTGAGAATCCACCCCTCGGAAAGAACCTTGATCCAATAACCAGGGTTCCGTTGGGAAAGTCAGGGGAACCTTTCAGAGTTGTGGGGCAGGGTCTGTGCCAGGACTAGCTGACATATCTCTGTCGAGGGAATGTCCCATTAAGCAGATCAGGGGAGGAACAAAGGCATTCTTGCCAGAAATCAAGCGAGCTAAATGATCTCCAGTGGATCTCCTCCTACATGGGATTTCCAGTTTCTGCTGGATATCACTGAGGTTGTGGGCCAGAACAGGAAGCGGCACCTATAGTGGTACAATGCCACCAAAGCTCAATCAGAACTAAGCCTTAAGCATTGCGAAGGTTTATGCCAGGTAAGTAGGTAGGCGATGGCAGGCCATCTTTTCCCTTTCTGGTACTCTCTTGGAGATGGATGGGGAGCCCCTATGAAATGCAGCTTACATTTGTGGTTCACCAGCCAACCCCTTCACCCCCTCAGAGAGATTCCCTTAGCAGAGCTTCTTTTAAAATCCAGAGATTGCATCTGCCTTGAAAATGTCCCCCGTTTAACCTAATAGCACAGACAAAGAGCGGGAAACGTCACATGACATTTTGTATTATGTCATAAAATGCTTTATGGTAAAATTACGATCATTTAAAATTCACAGCAGTTTTATAACGTTTGCCAAATATTTATTCCACAAGTGTCATGGGTCCCAGACAGTTAGCCCATTGGAGATACATTGGTTCAAAGAGTTCTGACCATTTAAAGGTTACAGATGCAAGAGCTTTAGTAGGACATAGATTGCTTGTTAAAGATAAAGTTAAAAATCAGACTGGGATTCCACAATTTTTTATAGATCTTGCTAACACCAGAGAAGGGAAATCTATCTCTTACCATAACCCCCAGATTGGTTCCAGAGAGCTGCCATTTTACTACTCTTTTGAGACTGGATAGCCCAGAAATGAATCATAGCCCATCAGAGTTGGAAGGGACTTAGAGGTCTTCTAGTCCATCTCCTTGCTCAAGCAGGAGACCCTGCTCGATTAATTTTACGTCTCATAGGCTGGAAGAAAGGAGTGTGCAAGACTTCCTAGAAAGGCCCAGGGCTTTAGAATCCTTCTCTTTTGCTCCGTGAATGGCAACTTATTATATTATGTGCCAACGTTCACCTACCTATGCCCACTGAAAACATTCTTTCTTGGACGGCAATCCATAATTGGTGGAGCCCATTTTTCTCAAGTGATGGTGAAAAACAGAAATATCCGAAAGCCATGGTAGATTTTTGTCAACTCATCTGAGATCCAAGGAACTTACAATTAGTATTTATCTATTGAAGGAAATGTTCCTCAAATACATAAGGTAGGAGGATGGAGAACTTCTTTTAATCCGAAAGCAGAGATCATATAAATGTTTGTCACTACTTGATGTGGTACCTTTTAGTGAATTGTAATTAGATGCCTGATGGATACCTATATTATTGTGTATTGGGCATTATATGTCTTCAGAGTCTTCAGAAATATGATGCGGTTCTTCCTAAATAGCCCTAATTGCTACAAAGCTGAATTCAGTTATCAAATCCTAATGTCTAAGACCAAATACACAAATAAATTCTGGTCTTTATTGTGGATAGGGGGATGTTCCTGGACTTCCCAAAACTGATGTATGAAAGCATCACTGCTGAGATGGAACACGGTCCCCTTATTAAGGGGACATGCAGGAGTGATTTCCTTGAGAGCTGAGGGCTTCCATTGAAGAAAATATTTAACATTATATTTGAAATTGATAAATTGTATGAGTTCCCCCTGTGCTTGAAATGAAGAACTTGCTCAGTGGTGAGTCCACTTTCATGAGAGGCCTCCAGACAGATGCTGGGTGAAGCATCGTCTCTCGTTCATCTCTAGCATTTGGGGATGCCAGTCTTTTGTGAAGAACACACTTTTGGCAAGCATCTCTTTTATGGAGTGTGGAGGTCTTGCACCTGTTTTGAAGGAGGCAGCAAAGGCAGGTTGTACCATGCTTCTCTCCAGCTACCTGCAGCCTCCTCGCTTCCCAAGTGACTATTCCGTCCCAGGGAAGGCAACCGGAAGGACCTTTTTCTGACCAGAAAGCAGAGGCAGCCAAGAAAACCACAGAGGGGCAGAAAGCTAAACAAACTGTTGTAATTCTAGGAGTTCCTTTAGGTTCCAATATTGGTTCCAATATTTGATAGGCTCCTACAAAGAGGAGGGGGTCAACCTGTTTTTCAAAGCACCAGAAGGCAGGACAAGAAACAATGGATGGAGACTAATCAAGGAGAGGCCCAAAGGTGCTTTTTTCCTTTTCTTTTCAAGAGGCAACGGGACTTTTTGGTTTTTCTTTGAAGACGTTTTGCTTCTCATCCAAGAAGCTTCTTCAGCTCTGACTGGATGACGATGGGGAATGGAAGGATTTAGATGCCTTGCAGAGAGCTGGTCCTTTGCCTCCTTTGAGAGAGTCTTTGAGGTTTATTTGGGTCAAAGTTCATCTGCCTCTTGAAAAAAAAAAACACCTTTGGGACAACCATGACCTGGAGGACTGAGAATCTCCATAGACATTGAATGAAGGAGAGAAGCAACCTGGAATTAAGGGGAAATTTCCTAACAGTGAGAACAATTAACCAGTGGAACAGCTTGCCTCCAGAAGGCAGATCTCCTGCTCGAGCAAGGGGCTGGACTAGAAGACCTCCAAGTTCCCTTTCGACTCTTGTTATTCTGCACAGATTTGGCTCTATTCCATAGAGTGAGCAGCAGCTGTTCTGGCTTTGTTTCTTCCCTGTGTGAGGAGGCAGCTATTTTCTCTTTCAATGGGCCCTCTGTGCACACCCAGAACTTCTCGCCAGCACACCCTGCAACTGTGCAATCTCCCCTTCCCACCCACCCACCCCCAAAAATTCACTTCTTCTGGCATCTCAGCCACTTTCTCTGTCTAGCGAAGAATACTCTGAACACAAAACTACCATCCAAAGAAATGGGAAAGCGTCGTAAATACGATTTAGAAAACACCAGAAGCCTCTTTCCCAGGACAAGAAAATCTGCACATTTTGACCCAGAATTATGCAGACTATAAGGTGGAGGGAGGGGTGGGAACTGCAGGGCTTTCTTACTATTGTTGTGTTCCACTATCTTGCAGCGTGTGGGAAATTGACTGCAATAAGCGATCCCATCACCGTAAAGACCTCTGGCTCAAGGTTCGGCTCCTGGATGACGGACCCCTTGGCTCCCGAGGGTGAAAGCAAGGTAGGGTCATTTCCTTGTACCGGCCTTTGACTCTGTGAAGAGGGCAGTAAGGCTTGGACCACCCCAGGAGAGGAGCTACGTTGTCCAAAGTCACTGGGAATGCTGCTGCTCTCGGTCATCCCCACTGACCCACAGGCCAGCAGTAAGCCTTCAAAGATGGGCAGAGGCCTGCTTGTCTCGTCCCTCCTCACTAGAGGCACAGTTCAGGTGATGGGACTGGCAGTCTCCGGGGGTGGGGCCATATTTTTCTGCCTGTTTCCAGCTAATTCTGGTTTATCTTTTCCTGCCACATCTCAAGGGGTGGGAGAGAAACGGAGCAGACAAAAGACAGAGGACCCAGTGAAGCCAGCAGGACCTGGCAAGTCTCTGTCAAGTGCTGAGCTCTTTCCCCAAACCCTCTCCTCTAAAGGATGTTTAATTGTCTCCGTGAGTTCTGAGGCATATCAGACTCACTTCCTTCAGAGGAAGGCTCCCTTTTCTGTTATTGGTAAACCAGCACAGCTCTGCTCATTCAGGAAGACGGTGGGTTCTCTGTGGAGCCACAGTTCATTTTGCACAGCCCCAGGGAGAGTAAAGGGTTTTGCAGAACATCAGAGGTCCATCCTATGATGGACCTCCACGAAGGGGGAAGAAGGGTTGTGTCCATGGGTGTCTGTCTGAAGGTCCAAGAACGGTTTACCTGTATTCTTAGCAATAGTAATAGTATGTACCGCTTTACGGTGCTTTCCAACCCTCTCTAAGCGATTTACAGAGTCAGCCAATTGCCCCCAACAATCTGGCTCCTCATTTTACCCACCTCGGAAGGATGGAAGGCTGAGTCAACATTGAGCCAGTCAGGATTGAACTCCTGGCAGTGAGCAGAGTTAGCCTGCAATACTGCATTCTAACTACTGTGCACCATGGATGGATGGATGGAAGGAAGGAAGGAAGGAAGGAAGGAGAAAAGGAGAAGAGAAAGAGCAATAGCTGTAGCACTTAGACTTATATACCGCTTCACAGTGCTTTACAGCCCTCTCTAAGCAGTTTACAGAGCCAGCCTCTTGCTCCCAACAATCTGGCTCCTCATTTTACCCGCCTTGGAAGGACAGAAGGCTGAGCTTGAGCTTGGTGAGATTTGACCTGCCAAATTGCAGGCAGCCAGCAGTCAGCAGAAGTAGCCTGCAGTACTGCACTTTAACCACTTCACCACCGTGACTCATTATCTGTATCCTTCATAGAAATTATGGGTAACTTTGAAAGAAATGGAGCTTGTTGACATTATTAAGAGCCTTGGTAGTACAGTGGTCTAAGGCACCCTGTTATTAAGATGGTTATTAAGACCAGCTGCCTGCAATTACTGCAGGTTCGAATCTCACCAGGCTCAAGGTTGACTCAGCCTTCCATCCTTTCTAAGGTAGGTAAATTGAGGACCCAGTTGTGGGGGCAATAAGCTGACTTTGTATAAATATACAAAAGGATGAAGGCTATTGCTTAGCGCATTGTAAGCTGCCCTGAGTCTCCGGAGAAGGGCGGCATATAAATCAAAATAAAAATAAAAATAAAATAAATAAAATAAAATAAATCTGGCCTATAATGTGATATGTCTCAGATGGTCTTTCAAAAGCCTGTATGTGAGACATGTATTGATTCATTGCCATCACACTCTGTGTGTGTGTGTTGGGTGATAAACCTCACCTTCACAACTGGCTTTGCTGTTGGACCTGGTGACTGAAGCAGATGGGAATTGTAGTCCCACAGTTGGAGATTGGCACCAGATTAGAGGAAGCTAGGCTACTGACCTTTGACAGCAGAATCGTTAGATGGGTCAATGTTTTTTAATGCTCTTTCCTTCTCTGTGTTCTGCTGCTTTTCTCTAGGTCTGGTACATGGACAGTTATCACAACAACCGATTTGTCCGCGAATACAAATCCATGTCGGACTTCATGAACACGGATAACTTCACCTCTCACCGCCTTCCACACCCATGGTCCGGCACCGGCCAAGTGGTCTACAACGGCTCGATTTATTTCAACAAATACCAAAGCCACATCATCATCAGGTTTGACTTGAAAACGGAGACCATCCTTAAAACCCGTAGCTTGGATTACGCCGGCTACAACAACGTCTACCATTATGCCTGGGGTGGCCATTCAGACATCGACCTCATGGTGGACGAGAACGGGCTGTGGGCCGTCTACGCCACCAACCAAAATGCAGGGAACATTGTTATCAGCAAGCTGGACCCCAACACATTGCAGAGCCTTCAGACCTGGAACACCAGTTACCCCAAGCGCAGTGCCGGCGAAGGGTTCATCATCTGCGGCACGTTATATGTCACCAACGGCTACTCGGGAGGGACGAAGGTGACCTACGCTTACCAGACCAACAGCTCCACTTACGAATACATAGACATCCCGTTCCTAAACAAATACTCACACATTTCCATGCTGGACTACAACCCTAAGGACCGAGCCCTCTACGCTTGGAACAATGGCCACCAAATACTTTACAACGTCACCCTTTTCCACGTCATCAGGTCTGACGAGTTATAGTCCTCTTTTGGGGTGCGGAGATGGGACTGAAGGCTTCACGCACAGCAAACCCCCGAGAGCCGAAAGCTGTCGGGGACACATATTTTAAACTTATCAAAAAGGAAGTTTCGAAACGGAGAAGCTGCCAATCCGGAAGCAGAGAGGATTATTACCTGAGTTAAAACTGCAAGACGAGAACTTACCTCTCAAATGTCAAACTACTATTATCGAACAACAGGAATAATAATAATAATAATAAAAAAATACGCTACTCATTTGCAGCTGGAACTGCACTTGAAAAATACTTTCCAGCCACTTTTTCAGGGTGGGGCCGGGGTAGTTGTCCCCCCCCCCATTTATGTTCCAATAGCAGAGCTGTAGTTACAGAGTACGATGAAAGGCGATGACTGTTGGACATTCATTTGGGGTTACCTGGGATTCTTGTTTCCCCTCTTTTTTCTTTTTTGCCTTTGTTTCTTTCTTGATGTGTTGCATGGACACTTCCTTACATCACAGAGTGTGGTGATGAGTGTCTGGGGGTTGTTTGACAGCGTACAGTGGATTCACACTAGCAGAATTTGTTTGTTTGTTTTTTTAAATGAAAAGAGGGTTGTGTGTAAAGATTGTATAACCATTACAGCTAGCAACTCATCTCTCTCCTCTCTCTCTCTCTTTCTCCCCTCCCCCCCTTTTCTGTGCTTTATGTCCCCTTTAGATGAACTGTTCTGAGACCCAAAGTAGCTAATGGAACTGTGTCTTTAGTAGCTATAAAATACAAAAAGAAAAAAAAAGTTATGTACTATTGACAAGATGTTGTACCCAAATATTTGTTTGAACATGTATCCAACCAATAACTTGTACCCTAAATGTCTGTTATTAACCAGAGGTGGAAAACTTTATATGTCCAAGTTTATGCAATGAATGTTGTAAATGCAAATGTCATTTGAATTAATAAATGAAAGTTTCATATCTTAAGAAAAGTCCTGTGTTTATGTCATATAGATAAGCAACTAATGTCTGGAAGGAGATTCAGAAGCAAGACAAATTTCACAAAGAGATGAGCTTTTACTTTCCTCCGAATTCTATGAACATTTGAACTTTCTCTGTGTATAATGTGTAAACATAACGGACACAATCTGTACGTTTTGCGTTTTTGTACAATGGCCTTCCTTGCATTGCAGATGACTGAATATTTATATACTGCATCTTTCAAATTGCAGTGCTCTTTGAAATGTTGCAAAATAATAAATATGATTTATATATTTGAGATGAGAGATGAGAAGACTCCAATCTAATCATAGCTTGAAAAAAATGAGAAGTTTTCCTTAAGGGATCTGAGGGCAGCCGTGAAATCCCAGCCCCGTTGTTAACATTTCAGCCGGGGGCGGGTGGGTGCGTGGGTGCTTTGCCCCTTTGAGGGCACGGTGTGCACATGCAGGAGGCCAAAGCTAGTTGCAAATGATTCAAAATCAAGAGCCTTGATAGTACAGTGGTTTGGTGCACCCTGTCATTAACACAGCTGCCTGCAATTTCTGCTGGTTCGAATCTCTCCAAGGCTCAAGGTTGACTCAGCCTTCCATCCTTTCTAAGGTAGGTGAAATGAGGACCCAGTTTGTGGGGGCAATAAGCTGACTTTGTATAAAATATACAAAAGAATGAAGGCTATTGCTTAATGCACTGTAAGCCGCCCTGATTCTCCGGAGAAGGGCGGCATATAAATCAAATAAAAAAAAAAATTGTCAATAGTTTTCTTTAAAAAGAGTAACTGAATGGATCCCTTTAGCTTTTTTTTGGCTTAACAGTTTACAGTTTATTAAATCCAACTGCCATAGTTCAAAAAAAAGAGGAAGGGGAATTAAAGGTGGGTAAAAGATGTTGGCTGTATAGCACTAGTACTTAGCCCTTAGACTTATATACCGCTTCAATGTGCTTTATAGCCCTCTCTAAGCGGAGGTCAGCCTATTGCCCCCAACAATCTCATTTTACTGACCTCGGAAGGCCGAGTCAATCTTGAGCCGGTCAGGATCAAACTAATAGCAGTGAGCAGAGAATTAGTTTGCAATACTGCATACCAACCACTGAGCCTCCACGGCTTTAGCTAGAAATAGAAGATGATAGATAGATAGATAGATAGATAGATAGATAGATAGATAGACAGACAGACAGATAGACAGACAGATAGATAAGCTATAGCAATAGCAATAGCATTTATACTTATATACCGCTTGAAGATGAAACTCGAATACTTTGGCCACCTCATTAGGAAGGAAGGACTCCTTGGAGAAGAGCCTAATGCTGGGAACGATTGAGGGCAAAAGAAGAAGGGGATGGCAGAGAACAAGGTGGCTGAATGGAGTCACTGAAGCAGTAGGCGTGAGCTTAAATGGACTCCAGAGGATGGTAGAGGACAGAAAAACCTGGAGGAACGTTGTCCATGGGGTTGCAATCAGTGGTGGGATTCAAATAATTTAACACCCGGTTCTCTGCCTTAATGATTTCTTCCAACAACCAGTTATTTATCTATCTATCTATCTATCTATCTATCTATCTATCTATCTATCTATCTATCTATCATCTATCTATCTATTTATTTATTGCGGTTTATATGCCGCCTTTCTCCCTAGGGACTCAAGGCGGCTTACAAAATGACAGCTTCAATACAAATCACAATACAATACCAAATTAAAATCAGTAACCCAATTAAAAACGATTTAAAATTATACCAGTGTACCCCCAAACCTTGAGCCTGGTGAGATTTGAACTGCTGAAGTAGCCTGCAGTACTGCACTCTAACCACTGTGCCACTTCGCATATAGATATAAAGATATAGATATAGATTTATATAAATATATATAGAGAGAGATGAGAGAGAGAGAGAGATGATAGATTATGTATGATAGATAGATAGATAGATAGATAGATAGATAGATAGATAGATAGATATCCATCCATCCATCCATCCATCCATCCATCCTATATATATCCATTCTATCTATATATGTCTATCCATCATGCATATACATATACATATACACATACATATACACATTCTTCCTACATTTTTATATATAGTGCAGTGCAGATTAGGTCCTTTAGCAGGTAGATCTCAGAAGGAGGTGGCTCCTCTCCTGGCTACAGTTGACACCTGAAGCTGCTCTTCTCCAGATATCCCATCTCTCCCCTCCTCTCAACAAGAGGCTGAGTCATCATGGCAATGATGAGTCTGTTTGATCTCCCTGCAGAGGAGGCAAGCAAGAACAGAGAAACTCAGACAGTATCAAGGACTCTACAGTCCCACCCTGAACTACACTTGGAATCCTGCATCCAGTTTGGGTCATCATATTATTAAAAAGATGTTGAGACTCTGGAAAGAGTGCAGAGAAGAGCAACCAGGATGATTAAGGGGATTGGAGACTACAACATATGATTAACCTTTGTGGAACTAGGTTTGTCTGACTCTAGTCTAATGAAGAAAAGGACCAGGGGTGACATGATAGCTGTCTTCTGGTACCTGAGGGGCTGTCCCAGCCTATTTCCAAACCACCTGAGGGTAGGACAAGAAGTAATGGGTGGAAGCCTGTTAAAGAGAGATTCCAGCCTGAAGAGAAATTTCCTGACAGAAAGTGGAACAGTTTGCCTCCAGAAGTTGTGGGTGCTCCATCATTGGGGGGTTTCAAGAAGAAATTGGACAGCCATTTGTCCAGAATTGTCTTCTGCTTGAATAGAGGTTGGACTTCTTCCTACCCTATTATTCTCTGTCTTATGTTCTTTATTTAATCAAAGTTCATTAAATCCACTGCAGTTTATTGGATTTATCCAGGCCTGAGCAATGTGGGTTATTTGCTAAGTTGCAAATGTGGGGATGCTCCAGAAGTGGCTGCCTCAGTGAAGGTGACCTCCCCAGATGCTCCTAGTCAAAGCAGCTCAGCTTTGCCTTCCCTCCCCCTTCCTTATTTTTCCTGGGCTGCAGACACTTCTGTGTTTAGCTTTTCGATGTTCTTGGGGGTAAGAGGGCAAGAGGCATTCTTGGAAGTACAGATGATGCTAGAGGTTAGTACAGAGCTAGTCAAATTTCCCATTTTTATTAAAAGAATCAAATTCGATAAAAGCAAGAGGAGGAGGAGGAGGAGGAGGAGGAGGAGGAGAAGGAAAGAAGAAGAAGAAGAAGAAGAAGAAGAAGAAGAAGAAGAAGAAGAAGAAGAAGAAGAAGAAGAAGAAGAAGAAGAAGAAGAAGAAGAAGAAGAAGAAGAAGACAACCTTGGAGGTCTTCTAGTCCAGCCCCCTGCTCAAGCAGGAGAACCTATACCATTTCAGACAAGAAGGAAGTCTCAACCAGACCATATTATGTCATCTGAACAGCATGGAGTTTCTTTGGATCATTTGACAGATTCTGGGCACCAAGCTTCCAAAAGAATGTAGACAGATGGGAAGAGAGCCAGAAGAATGCCCATTGATGATAGGGAGATGGGAGGTCATGCTCTCTACGCATCTGGTAGGTTCAGTCTGGGGAAAGATGGAGAGGAGACACAATAAAGGAAAATATTTCTAGCTCAGGGTTGGAATGAAGAGTCCTTGGTGCTCTCTGAGCTTGGTCGTTTTCTTGCAGATGTTTCTTTATCTAAACTAGGAGACACAATAGCCATGTTTGGACACCTACAAGAAAGCCAGTAGGGGGATGGGCAACAACAGGCTTTCACAGCTACAGAAAGACTTTAATTTAAATCTAAATTTAATTTAGATTTATATGAAATCTAGATAGCAAGTTGCAGCTATCCAGAGTTCATTTAAATATTAAGAAAAGGTTCCCACTGATAACATTAATATACAGTGAAACAGACTCCCTGGGGAGCTTGTGGGTTCTCCATCTAACAGGGGTTTGAAGAGGCTGGACCTCCCATTTATGGTTTCATAATTTTCCCACACAGTGTAGAGGGCTGGAGTAGATGATCTTTGTGGCCCCTGTTCACATTTCTGATTTTGTGATAAGTATGACAAAAACATTCAATAAATACTTTTCAGTAAGCAAAGTTAAAGGATACATAAAATTACTCAGCTTTTAAAAAAATGTTGGAATAGACTGCACAGAAGAATCAAAGGATGCTATTTGAGTTACACAAAACTCCAAAGTTGAGTTTTGAGGCAAAAATCCAGCAACTTTGCAATCACGTCCCACCAGTTCCTCCTCTGGCCAAATATCTCTTTTCATACATTGATTAAAAGAAATACAACAAAAGATACGTTGGATTTTCAAGTAGGTGTGCATGACTAAAATGTCCATACCATAATACAGTATTATTTTTTAATACTAAAATGCCAAGAATTGTTCCACTAGAAACAATTTAATTAGCAGCTCTCATTATTACTCTACAATAATGAACACGTAACACAGTTTCCTCCAGCTGGTCAGCTGCTGTCCAAGCCTGGAAGCATTACAAGCTTCACACATCTGTCAACTGGTATCAAACTGCTTTTCTTTGATGATCCAAGGATCCCATTTAGCTGCTGTGAAGGCAAGTGCAGCAATGGGATGATTAATGGTGGCAATGAGTCTCTAGAATTTACTGACCCAGTGACAACAAGACAAACAATGTCCTTAGGTCAAGACAATTGGGGGAACACCTTCTGGTCTTTGGGTAAGGACATAACTGCTCTGACAAGGTCAGGTCTCCTGGACCAGATGGTTTCCACTCCAGGGTATTGAAGGAGCTGGCAGATATAATCTTGGAACCACTGAACAAAATCTTTCAGAGCTCCTGACCCATGAGGGAACTGCCAGAGGACTGGGAAAGAGCTAATGTGATTCCTATCTCCAAGAAGAGGGAAAAAGTGGATCCAGAAAACTACAAACCAATCAGCTTGACAGAAATATCTGAGAGAATCCTGGAAAAGATAATCAAGGAGCAGATTTGGGAGCATCTAGGATGAACAAGGCGTTTATGGAAAGTAGCTTGTTAAAAACAGATCAGGCCAGACAATCGTTAATGCCTTCTTTGATAAAATGACTAAGTTGGTAGACCAGGGAAATGCTGTGGATATAATATAATATTGGTAAGGCATTTGACAAAGTAGACCACAGTCTACTTCTGGCTAAGGCAGAAAAAAATGTTGATAGACAGCATCACTGCTAATTGGATTTGCAACTGGCTGACAAACCACACTCAGTGTATAGTCCTTAATGGAGCAACATCTACATGGAGAGGTTCCCCAAGATTCTGTCTTAGTACTCTTCAACATCTTCATAATTAACCTACATGTGGTGTCTGGGGGAGAGCTCATCAAATTTCTGGGTGACACATAGCTGCAGGGAATTTCTAACACTTTGCAAATAGACTCAAGATTCAGAAGGATCTTGGCAAACTTAAGTACTGGGCCCTATCCCAAGTATGCAGTACAGTGGTGAGACAACTAAGGTCCCGCCCTTAGTCAAGAAAACCCAAACATATAGATACAGAATAGGAGGTATCTGGCTCAACAGTAGCAACTGTGAGAGGGGTCTAATGGATCACTGCTTAAGTGTGAATCAGAGTGTTTCGCAGCTGTCACAAAGGCAACATAGTCTTAGGCTGCATCAACAGAGGGAGAACATCAAGTTCATGTGAAGTGATAGTACCACTCTATATTGCGCTAGTGAGGCCACACTTGGAATACGGTGTCTAGTTCTGGTCACCACAATACGCACAAAAATTGTTGGGACCTTAGAAAGAATGCAGAGAAGTGCCACAAAACTGACAAGGGCCCTGGAGGCTGGACTATAATGATGAACAATTGTGGGATTGATATATTTCTAGTAATGAAAAGAAGGAGTGGGGTAACATGATAGCAGTCTTCCAATATTTGAAGACTGTCACAGGGAAGATGGGGTCAAGCTATGCTCCAAAGCTCCTGAGGCAGGACAAGAAGTAATGGGTGGAAATTTACCAATGAGAGATCCAACCTGCAGTTCATGCAACGGACCCTGTTGGTCAGCAAATTCTGGCTGGCGGGGTCCAAGAGAAGAGCCTTGCCCCCTGAGATGAGATGGGCTCCCATCCTCCTGACCTTCCGTAGGAGCCAAAAGTTGGCTTGGAGACCCAATGGGAGAGTATCACCTTGCAGGTGATGGATCAATCAGTAGCAGATCCCACCTCCCCCTTTCTACATTCTGTCTCCTCCCTCCACGCTTTTAATCTCATAATCCAAATTATCCCCTTTTATAATCCATATTTCTCGGTGCTTAATTACAGACATACCTTTTTATGGTTTTATTGTTTTTAATGTTGAATTTACATTTTACCAACAAAGAAATATAAATTTCTTTGTTGGTAAAACATAAATTTAACACAAAAATAGTTTGTCACGAAAGCAACTGCCTGCGAAGGCCCCTGGATTGGGGCGGAAAGTGAAAACGGAAGCAATATCCCATAATTGGGTAGATCAGGTTGCCCTGATAGATGGATCTCACTGGAAAAAAACACTTATTGTTTTTAATGTTGAATTCTGCCCAGAATCACCACGTAGTGAGATGGGCTGCAAACAAATTTAATAAACAAACAAAAAAAAAAACAAACAATACTGCTCTATACCACACTGGTAAGGCCATATTTGGAATATTGCATACAGTTCTGGTCACCATAAACCAAAAAATAAATAAAATAAAATGCTGAGGCCCTAGAAAGTATGCAGAGAAGAGCAAGAAAGATGATAAAGGGTCTGGAGATTAAACTGTCTGATGAATGGTTAAGGAAATTTGGTATGTCTTATGATTCTTGATGAACATATCTTTTCTTTATGTACTCTGAGAGCGTATGCACCAAGACAAATTCCTTGTGTTTCTAATCACACTTGGCCAATAAAAAATTCTATTCTATTCTACGTTTAGCCTAATGAAGAGAAGGATTAGGGTTGACATGATAACCATCTTCCAATCTTTGAAGGGCTGCTCCAGGGAAGAGGGGGTTGACTTGTTCTCCAAAACACCTGAGGACAGGACAAGAATTGATGGATGGAAGATTATTAAAGAGAGATCCAAGCTGCAACTTAGAAGAACTAAGGAAACATTTCCTGACAGTAAGAACAATTAATCAATGGAACTGGAGTTATGGGTGCTCCATCGCTGGAGGTTTTCAAGAAAAGATTGGACAACCATTGTTTGAGGACTCCTACCTTGGGCAAGGGGTTAGACGAGAAGAACTCCAAATTCTAGGATTTGAAGGTGAACTGAAGTTGTCCCTGGAAAATGGGATAATAGCATGACTAAAATCTGTAGTTGGATGCAGGATTCAGACCAGCAAAATCTCTCCAGAGAAAGGAAAGATCAAAAGTACTTTGGAGAGCTGCTCTTTATGAGTGAACCAGAGGAATAGAAGTATTTGCAGTAAACTCTTGAGTTGAGCAGTTGGCAGTTGAAGGATTACATCTAAGTTTATAGAAATGTAGCCCTTAATAACTCAAGGTTTGGCTGATCCTCTGTTCTTAATCTCCTTTGAAGTAACTTTTATTACTTTTTTAAAAATATTTTTTATTAAAGGTTTACAAAGAGCAGAAAAACTATTAAAGGTTTACAAAGAGCACAAATTAATAAAAAGTAAAAGCAAGAAGAAAGAAGAAAAAAAATCTGAGTGCAGAAAGAAAGAATAAAAAGAAGTTTTCAATTTCCTTTGCAGCAAATATCTGTAGAAGTTATAAAGTTATCTCTTACTATTATTACAAAGAAAAGCTCACTCTTTCCTATTATCCATTTTTTTCTAATCATACAAACTATAAGTACATTTTGTTCTGCTTTATATAAACACAAAGTGTTTTCAGTCAACCACAGATATAAATATTATACTTTTTTCTCTAATTAAGTTAATTTAGCCACCTCTGCCTGTTTGGCGAAATGAAATCAAATGGCTAAACCTTTTATTATTTTTTAAATATTGAAAATCTCTGAAAGAGATAAGTTTTTATAGAACTCCCTGGGTGACTTCCCTTCAATCCAGTACGAAAGAGGTTTTAACTATGTGTTCAACAATTTTAACAGTTAACAGTAACAGAGTTGGAAGGGACCTTGCAGGTCATCTAGTCCAACCCCCAGCTCACGCAGGAGACCTGGACTAGGGATTCGAACTGCCGAACTGCCAACCTTTCTGATCGACAAGCTCAGTGTCTTAGCCACTGAGCCACCTAGTCAGGTTTTATTATATAAATTTATTTTATTATATAATTTATAAAACAATCTTTTTAATTAACAGAGAAAAATTATTTGTTGGTTTGATAAAATTATGAATGGATTAAGGATCTAGATGGGTTTAATAAAATTTGGAAATTGATTATACAAATCCTTCCTATGAGAAAATATTCAATTTTTTTTTTTACATTCGGAAGCAAAACAATATGATAAAATGAGACTTTGAAGATTGGACATTAGAGGACACCTGAAGGAAATAAAACATTGGATGCATTGAGAGAGAGATGTACTCAAAAATTCATTTTAAAGGACTCCGTCATTATTGACAGGCTCTATCAAGCTCTGGAGGGGGACTACATTTTACTAGACAAGACAGAAAGAAGAATATGGAAAAATAAAACAAATTAAATCACAAAAAAGGAAGTGCAGACTAGACTAGAGGAATGACTTTTTATATTGGATCTATAGAAGAATAGAATAGAATAGAATAGAATAGAATAGAATAGAATAGAATAGAATAGAATAGAATAGAATAGAATAGAATAACAGAGTTGGAAGGGACCTGTTGTGACCCTGACTCCCGAGCCTGTCGTAACAGAGGAAGAGGACTCAGAAGGTGATGGGGAGGAACTGACAGGGCCTCCCTCTCCAGGACCTTCCTTTCTGGCAATGCCTCAGGTTCCATCCGAAGGCCAGGAGGAGCAGCCTGGGATGTGCCAGGAGGAAGGCATATCGGAGCACTCATTGATGAAGAATCAATGATTCATCAAGGATGATGAATCCTGGCTTGATCCCAGACAGTGTCGGAGGGAGAAGCATGTGTAGCAACGGAAGAGGCGTGGGAGGGCCAGAGATTGAGCTGAGTCATGGAGCCATGCCCCACCAGGAATAAAAGTGGGTGGGATTGCTCTTCAGGCTTTGTGATGGACAAACTTAAACCCTGAAAGTCACATCGTGATCTCTGAAATTCGGCTTGGATATATTTTGGACTGAACATTGACTAAAGTCTTGTCTCATGGATAATTTGTTGCTCCTGGAATGGACTGAAAATAAGTCCTCTTCTGCTTTATGGGAGTGAAAACGGTCTTGGCAGGCATTCGGCAGTTTGCTGCCAAAACCTTGGTCTGCCAAGAATTCTAATCTGTTTACCTAATACAATATTGGCAGGCGTGCTTGGTATTACGTTTGCCTGTGTGAGGAAGGGGGACAGAACAGGACCTTGGAGGCAGTGGTGGGATTCAGCCAATTCGCACCACTTCGGGAGAACCGGTTGTTAACTTTCTCAGCAGTTTGGTGAACTGGTTGTTGGAAGAAATCATTAGGGCAGAGAACCGGTTGTTAAATTATTTGAATCCCACCACTGCTTGGAGGTCTTCTGGTCCAACCCACTGCCCAGGCAGAAAACCTACACTTATAAAAGAGATTTGTGAAGATTTTCTGTGATTTTGTGAGAAGAGAGAAAAAGAGAAAAAACAAACAAACAAACAAGTGTTTGGATATTATCTGAAGGGATTAAATATTAAGGCCATTGGGAGCAAGGGGAAGAAATATAAAGTTGGTTTATTTGACAAATGTTAAAATAGATGGCTTGTCATGGGGGGTGGGGGGGGGGTAATGGATTTTCTTTGACCAGGACTGGATGATGAACTCTAAACAAAACTCTTTTATGAAAAAGAGTTCATTTGCTATGTTTTATATTTATCTGATTAAGGTTAAAATTGTTATGTTGCTATATACTGATTAGATTTAAATGATAAGATTTGGGGGATTTGCTTAATGATAACAAATGAGATATGAATGGAAGGATTTGCTTAATGATAACAAATGAGATGTGAAGGAAGGAACTGAAGTGTGTTTTTAGATCAAGTATATATTAAGTTGCTATTTCTGGTAACTGTAAATGGACTTTTGTTGATTAGGATGGATGATGAGATTTTAAAAACACACTTATAGAGAAAGATGTGAAATATGGGATCAAGATGACAGGGTTGTGAGCCTGTTGAAACGTTGCTATAAGAAAAACTTGTAAAGTTACTGGTAGGATTTTAGCTGAGGTTTTAAAGGACCTTGCAGAGTGCTCTGTAAGGATTTTTAAAAGATTTTAAGCTGGGATTTTAACCACAATTTTAAACATTTTAACCAACTTATTTACAATGACGCGGGAAAACACCCAAGATTTTAATTTTTTGCATATATATATATATATATATATATATATATATATATATATATATATATATATATGAATGATATTTTTGTAGTCAGGGTTTTTTTTCTCCTATGTAGATCAAGTTGTTAAATGGCCATAGTGGGATGATATCTCCAATCATCACTTTCAGGCCTGTCAGACATTTTGTGTTGTTTATTCTGAGACTTATGGGAGACTGGGATAGCACTATTTTGGTCTTTTTGGACCTGAAGGAAAAAAAAAACCCTGACCAAGGTTTTTCTGCAGCCCCAGCTCAGTAGAATCGCATCCACTTGATTCTGGGCTTTTTTCTTTTCTGGTAGCCAGCAAGTTCTTCCTGCTAGGTGGGAGACTTATATAGATCTATTTCTAGCTCGTTTGCTTTCATCAGTAAGCCACACCCACATCTTATGTATCCTCCCTGTAAAGGTATAGTATCTATTTTCTTACTTCTTCGTAGGGTTTATGTGTGTTTTTCCTCTAGCCAGGTTTTCCCTACATAACCAAGGTTTTTCTGCAGCCCCAGCTCAGTAGAATCACATCCACTCGATTCTGGGCTTTTTTCTTTTCTGGTAGCCAGCGAGTTCTTTCTGCTGGCTACCGATTCTACTGAGCTAGGGCTGCAGAAAAACCTTGGTTACGTAGGTAAAACTTTTTTTCTTTTGTGTTTTAAAGTCTTGAACTCTCCTCTTTTACCTTAAATTTTCCATTGTTTGCACCTATCTTTTTTGGTGAGGAAAAAGAAGAAAAAGAAATTTCCACATTGCAGCAAACAGCAAACAGCCTGCTTTACTTTCATTTTCGTTTTCAGCATAGCTTGGTTAAAACAAGGGGAAAAAAAATCTGCTCCAGCAATTTAAGTCTTTGCAGCAGAGCCCTGCACAAAACAGCTGAGAGTCAGGAGGCTGATCCAATCAATTTGTACTAATTAGGCTGTGCTGAAGCTGAAAGGAGCTGTTTTTTCTTGCTGTTTGCTTGCAAGGAGGTAACTGCTGTGGGGCACGGGCCAAAGGGTGGGGGCCAGTGGGTGAGCGGGGCTACATTTGGTGTATAAGACGCACCTAAATTTTCAAGGTCCGTCTTATACTCCATATGGTAACTTTTTAAGAGCAACAAAGTTGATTAGGGGGCTGGAGGTTAAACCATATGAAGAACGGCTGCAGGATTTGGGTCTGGCTAGTCTAAAAAAAAGAAGAATTAGGGATGACATATTTGAGGGGCTGCCACAAAGAGGAGGGGGTCAAATTATTCTCCAAAGCACCAGAAGACAAGACAAGAAACATTGGATGGAAACTAATCAAGGAGAGAAGCAACCTGGAATTAAGGAGACACTTCCTAATAGTGAGAACAATTAAGTAGTGGAACAGAAGTTGCCTCCAGAAGTTGTGGGTGCTTCATCACTGGAGAAGAAGAGACAGGAGAGCCATTTGTCTGGAATGGGTATTGGGTCTCCTGCTTGAGCAGGGAGCTCAAGGTCTCTTCCAACCATGTTATTCTGGTTTGTTTTCTCTCCCTTTTTTTTCTTTGTTCTTTTGTTCTGTGCTTTTTTTTTTTTTAACCTTGGAGTTTTCTCAGCTGCAGATCCCTGGGGAAATGGCTAGAGAAATTCAGAGAATTCAACCACCTTATTTCTGCACCCACCAAAAAATGGAGTTTGGCCTCTGCATGTCGCTGGGTTCTTCTTTTGTGTTCCTCCAGCCCAGCCGGTATCCAGAAGGCTTTATGAGCATGTACAGATATCCTTCTGGATGATGTGCAGAGAGGTCTCAGAAGCAGTGAGGGTGCTGTGTTTTCATGAGGCAGCTCTAAAGAGATGCAAAACTTTGAGCAGGCCTGGCAAAGACGTGTTAGATATGTTCGAGGATCGTGCCCAATAATTTCAACAAGCAGTTCTTGTTTAAGTTGTTTATTGTTTATTGACTGAGCATCTCATCAATACAGGTACATCTCTGGAACTGGAGCAGGACCGCATGGCTGACCCTTAAGTACCCCCTGGGCGTGGCTAAGGTAAGGAGGGGCTATTGGGTTAGGGTGTACCTTGTGGGCTGGCCTGTCCAGCCCCCCTGCCTATAGCTCTGGGTCAGAGGCAAGGCATTTACTCCTGACAAAACCCCCTCTAAATGCCTGGCCGGGATGTCCCTGAATGGTGTACACTTGGGGTGTTGTTTTTAGGAGGACGCCCAGTTTTGATGTGAGGTATGTGTGTTGTTTGTTCTGCAATGGCTTTGTTAGGATGTCTGCTGTTTGTTCTTCTGTGTCACAATGTATGACCCTTATGAATCCTATGTTTGCGAACTGCCTAACATGCTTATATTTTATATCTATGTGCCTCGACCTTTGGCCGACCGCTTCGGCCTTTGATATTTCCATAGCTGCTTTATTGTCTTTGTGCATGGTGATGGGGTAGTTTGGTTCGGCCCATATGTCCGTGAGCAGGTCGTCAAACCAGATCAAGTTATTGGTGGCCTTGGACAAACAAATATATTCGGCTTCTGTGGTAGATGTGGCTACCAGATCCTGTTTCCCTGTGTACCAATGCACTGGGCTGTTGTTGAGGAAGAACACGTAACCTGAGGTGCTCCTCCTACTTTTCACATCCCCAGCCCAGTCAGCATCTGCGTAGCACGTGAGTGTGGGTGTTGTGGCGTTCTCGGGTTCCAGTGACAGGCAAGCATCAGAGCTGTGTTTTAGGTATCTCAGTACCCTTTTTATGACTTCCCAATGGTACGCGGTGGGTTTCCCTACGTGTCTAGACAGCAAATTGACAGGTAGGGCGATATCTGGCCTAGTCCAGTTCGCAATGTACAATAGGGAACCTATGGTGGATCTGTACAACGTGTTGTCTTTGAATGGTTCAGCCTCATTATGCATGTCCTTCAGGATATCTGGTTGCATTGGTGTTTCACACCCCTTGGCGTCTGTCATATTGCACTTATGTATCAGTTCCAAGATTTTATCTTTCTGTGACAGTTGGAAACCTTTGTCTGTTTTTGTGATTTGCACCCCCAGGTACTTGTCTACCTTGCCCAAAATCTTCAGGGAGAAATGCTTTCCTAGTTCATTGGCAAAGTCACTGCATTTGCTGGTCTGATTACCGATATATAGTATATCGTCCACGTATATTAAGACGTACTCGAGAGAATTGCCTGACTTCTTAGTGAAGAAGCAGTTGTCGGCTGAGGTGGCTGCAAAACCCATGGACTTCAATGTCTTAGACAAGCACTCGTACCAGCGTTTCCCTGATTGCTTGAGCCCATACAAGCTTCGGTTTAGAATCCATGTTTCTCCCTTCCTAGTGGTTTGGCTGGGAGGTGCTCTTACATAAATCTCTTTGTCAAGCTCAGCGTGCAGGTAGGCGGTCTGTACGTCGAATTGGTGTACCTCCAACCCCAGCAGTGATGCAATAACTAACGCACATTTTACGCTTTCGGCCCTGACTGTGGGGGAGTATGTTTCTGTGTAATCATCAGGGTATTTTTGGGCAAACCCCTGCACTACCAGTCTAGCCTTGTAGAGAGTTTTGTTTTCCTCTAGTGTTTTAACTTTGTAGACCCATCTGGTGCCTATTGTCGTTTTTCCTGCTGGGACTTCAGAGGGAGTGTATACGTTTAGTTCCCTCAGGCTGTTCATTTCCTTCTCCATGGCTTGCTCCCATTTTGCCCTTTCCTCATCTGGTAACCTTAGTACATCCTCATATGTGTTGGGGGTTAGTTGGTTAGTGTGGATAGATAATACGTAATCCCCTAACCTCTGTGGCACCTTGCCCCTGTTTGCCCTGATTGGCCTGTCAGGGGGCGTCTCAGTGTCGTGCATGTACCTGGCTTCTTTCTCAGTAAGTGAGTCCACTTTGATATGTGGGTGGTTCTCCTTCCACTCCTTCACTAGTATTTCCTGCCTCTTGTTTTTGATTCTTTCCTGTTCTGTACTCTTTCCTGTGTTTGGTGTTACTCCCCTTTGAGTGTTCCCCGGTCCGTCCTTGCTAAGGGACACCTCGTTGAGGTGTATCTTGGACCAGTTGGCATTTTCGTGAAAAACAGCTGTTCGAGAGATTACGAAGTTGTTGTTGCTGTCTATGAACCTATATCCCTTTGTTCCTGGCTCATATCCCATGAACCTCAGCCTTCGGGATACCCTGTCCCCCTTGTGCCTCAATTACCTGGGGATGTGCACATCTGCTGTGACCCCGAATATGTGTAAATGCGATACTTGTGGTTTCCTTTGGTACATTAACTCATATGGAGTTTTATTTAGTACGCTGGACCATAACCTGTTCAGAGTATAGTTCGAAAAAATAAGCGCTTCCGACCAGAAGTGTTGTCCCAAGCCTGCATCCTCTAATGCGCACTTCATCATGGTCTGCAGCATTCCGTTTTTTCATTCCGCCACTCCGTTTTGAAAAGCCGAAAATGGGGAAGACGTGTAGTGGACTACCCCGCGTGCCTTTAGCCATCGCGAGAAGTCGCTCGATAAAAATTCAGACCCCCGGTCTGTCATTATTTGTCTGATTTTGGTATTGTATTGTGTCTCTACCCTTGCGTAGAATTCCTTGAATTTTTGGAATACTTCGCTCTTTTGTTTTAGTGTGTATACGAAGCCATAGCGGCTGAAATCATCCACTATGGTCAGGAAGTACCTTTTCCTGTATTTGATGGAGGGCCTTAGTGGTCCCACTAGATCCATATGTACGAGTTGAAAGGTTGAATCTGTAGTGCGTACTGACTTTTTGGGCCTAGGTTTGGTTTTTAATTTGGAGCTCTTACAAACAGAACACTCGGGATAGTTCTCACAATTCTTTATTTTTACACCTTCAGAGCACTCCATCATCTTCTGCACCACGGGGAAGCTAATGTGTCCTAACCTTCTGTGTAATAGGTGAGTGCAATTGTCGTGCATGGGCTTCCCTATCGCTGGCCTTTCTTTTCTGGTTGTCTCCTGCTCACTTGTTTCATTGTTGTTGTGTGTGTGGCTAACCCCCTCTATTTCCCTACTTGTGTTATCGGGGCTGGCCTTCTGGTGGTTGTTTACTCTGGGTTGTTTGTCCCAGACTGGGTGGTAGAAGGGAAGTTCTCCGCTGATTACTATTTTCCCTATGTTTTTGCCCCCTCTAGTTACCTGCACCTTTCCTCCCTTGAATGTTACCTCAACATTGTTGTCCTTGCTTAACTTTAGAGTGGCGAGGATGTTGTAGGGTATATTGGGTACCAGTAACACTCCTTGTACCTCTCCTATCCCCGGCACGTATGCATTACCCTTGCCTGTTACTTGCACATTATTCTGGTTAGCCACCTTTATTATAAAACTCTCTTCTGTGAATGATGTTAGTAGATTACGGTCATACGTGGTATGATTTGTGGCTCCTGAATCCAGCAGCCATGTACCTTCCTTCCTGTCCTGGTTTGTGTGTTGCTCCTGGTCTCCTATGCCATACAGTGAACCCGTTTGACTTTCCCTGGAGCTGTCCCTGTGGTTTCTCCTGTCCCTGGGGCTAGGTGAATCCCTACGCCTGTGCCTATCCTCTGGTGAGCGTCTGCTAGTATATCTTGTCCTTGATTCTGATCTGTCCCTCCTACGTGGCCTGTCCCTGTCCCCTGTGTTTCTAGGGCAGTCTCTTTTGTAATGGTTCCTTGACCCACATAAGTAACATTCTGCGTTGCTGTGGTTCCTGCTCTGTGGCTCGACCTTCTTACTGGGCCTTTGCTCCCTGCGGCTTAGTGAGCGATCCTTTCTGATGCTGTCCTCAGCTATTAGTTTGCTCGTTAGTAACTCTAGCGAGAGCTTTCCTGTCCCCAGGTTGTCTATTTGTGTAATGAAGGTGTCCCAGCTGGGGTCCAGGGAGTTCACAATGATACTTATCATGGTCCTTTCGCTTATGACCTCCCCCCTTTGTGTCAGCTGGGCTCTGGTGGCGTTTAGGGACAATAGATGTTCACTCATTGGGGTCCCTGCTTTGTGTTTGGTGGCATAGAATTCCCTGGATAGCCTGGTGGTGCTTGCCACGCTCTGGCAGTAAAATAGTTTGTGCATCCTCTGTATTACTTCTAGAGCAGTCAGGTGATGCCTGATGCTGGGGTAAATACTGGGGGTAATGCTAGCAATAACAATGCAGTATGCTTTATGGTGGGTGCAATCTAGCTCAAAAGTCCAGGGCTTTTGGGGGGGGATCAGTGACTATGGATAGTAGGTCTTCTTTGAGTAGGGTGACCTGGAGCTGCTGGTTCCAGTCCAGGAAATTCTCCCCATCTAGCCTTAGTTTGGGGAAGTCACTTGGCAAAGTCCCTGAATTATAGTTTAAGTTACTCACATTATGTCGCTGTCCATGGTTCCTCACGTAAGGGAACTCACAATAAGGTAGAGGGATGACTGTGGCGAGTCTGAACTGACTTGTCTCTGTGTGCATGTGTCGGTGTAGCTCTATGTCTTCTTCCGTTTCTCCTGCAGGGGCGCATTGCGCGTGCACGAAGTTCATTTCTTCCCAGCCGCCGTGGAGTGAAGAGCTTGTCCCCGTAGCTCCCTGGTATAGGCCCCAATCCTCCGGATGGGCCTTCGGTTCCTCCTTGGTCGGCCTCGCTTGTCCGGAATCGTCGTGGTTCGTCGTCTGGAGCCTCGAGAAGCGGTGAGGATCGTCGTCGAGGGTCTGGAGTCCGGTTGGGGCCGCGGATGGTCCCGGATGGCCCGGCCTCGTGCGGATGTCGCCTCCGGGTGTCGGGCCGAGTCCCCTGCCCGCCGATGGACGTCCCCTGCCGGTGGATGGCCCCGCGGGCCATGGGTCTGGTCCAGTTCGTGGGTCCGGTGAGTAGTCCCATCGCCTCCGGTGTTCCGTTTTTAAGGGGAGGCTTCTTGGGGGCCCTGGGTGGCTCTGGATCCGCGCGGCAGTGATCGATCCCCCGGGATGGGTGTCGGTGTTGGGCCTCCTCACGTTAGGGTCCCCTTTGCGCTTGGGCCTGGCACCGGGGTGCGTGTCCGGTAGCTTCATCTTGTCCCCTAGGGCCGCGGCGATCAATTCGATTGCCTTGTTGAGTTCGGGCTCGGTAGGCGAGCCTGTGGCTTTTGGCCTTGGGTTTCCTCATTGGTTGTGGTATTCTTGGGGGGTTACCTTGGGGTAGGCCCCGATTCCCGCCATGAGATTTAAATCTCGGGAATCTATTGGTGGATGGTCGGCCATTTTTGATGACACCGCCTCCCAAGATGGCCGCCGTGAAAAAGGCGCGAAAATCCCTTCGGCTCCCTTGGCAGGTTTTTGGTGGGGGGTTCTCTCCCTTACCGCTTCTCCGCCGCTGCATTCGTATTCATCCTCATCTTCCTCACTCGCTGCTTCGCAGCCTTCGATCAGGCTTCGTAGTTCCGCGATGAGGTCGGTGTTGCTTTGCGATGAATCTATCAGGTCCAGGAGTTTTCCTTTCAGGTCGTGCGTTTCCCCTTTTGGGGTCTCATGTTCATTCCACTCCTCTCCGCGTCTGGCAGGGGTGCGTGGGTGGTGGAGCAGGCCGCTTGCTTCAGATGCCTCTCCTTGGGTGGCTTCGGGTTGGGCAGGTCGTTCTGCCATCTCCTTGGTGAACGCTCTGGTGTTCATCCTTTCCGTCTTGGTCCTTTGCATGCTTGTGGAATGTTTGGGTTGGGCTGCCGAACCATCCTCTGCTACCATTTTGTTAGATATGTTCGAGGATCGTGCCCAATAATTCCAACAAGCAGTTCTTGTTTAAGTTGTTTATTGTTTATTGACTGAGCATCTCATCAATACAGGTACATCTCTGGAACTGGAGCAGGACCGCATGGCTGACCCTTAAGTACCCCCTGGGCGTGGCTAAGGTAAGGAGGGGCTATTGGGTTAGGGTGTACCTTGTGGGCTGGCCTGTCCAGCCCCCCTGCCTATAGCTCTGGGTCAGAGGCAAGGCATTTACTCCTGACACGAGGCCTCCCCCTCCTTTTCTGTAATGTCCTCTCTGGTGTCCAGGAAGAGGCTCACCCCCTCCCTGCATTTCTGTTCCCAGCCTTACTCCTGCTCCCTTCCCCCCCCTTCCCCACCCCCTTGCCTTGAAACAGACTCTGGTGCTTAACAGAAGAGACTGAGTCTAGGAAAAGCAGCTTTTGGAATCTGGGACCATATGTCAGTTCTGAAAATGAAATTGCTCTCTTAGGTAATCAGGAAAAAGCAGCTCAACAGACAAGCTGGCACAAAGCTCCTCATCTCCTACCATCTTGAGACTCCGTCTCTAAGCGAGTGTGATTTCCTTTCCGAAAAGGACTCTTAGCACACTCTCAGCTTACCTATTAGCTTAAGGTGACCAGATTTTAACATTGGTAAAGAGGGACATTGTGGGCGTGGCTTATTTTGTGGGCGTGGCTAGCTGGTCATGTGACTGGGTGGGCGTGGCTAGCTGGTCATGTGACCGGGTGGCCATGGCTATGTGTATAGGGACTACTCAGAGGGCTGAAAAGTCATTTCTGACAGGTCCTCACACTTTTGACTGGTCCTCACACTTATGACCATCCTCACATTTATGCCCGTGCAGTATTCTTAACAACCATGTCACTCATTTCACAACTGCTTCTCTTCACCATGGTGACAAGACAGGGCAAAAACGTAAAATGTGAGGACAGTCGTAAGTTCAAGGACTGGTCAAAAGTGTGAGGACCAGTCAAAAATAACTTTTTCAGCCCTCTGAGTAGTCCATATGCACAAAAGGACTAACCAGAGGGCTGAAAAAAGTCATTTCTGACAGGTCCTCGCACTTTTGACTGGTCCTCACACTTATGACCATCCTCACATTTATGCCCGTGCAGCATTCTTAACAACCATGTCACTCATTTCACAACTGCTTCTCTTCACCATGATGACAAGATAGGGCAAAAATGTAAAATGTGAGGACAGTCATAAATTCGAGGACTGGTCAAAAGTGTGAGGACCAGTCAAAAATAACTTTTTCAGCCCTCTGAGTAGTCCATATGCATTAAAGGATACAGCAATAGAGAGGGATGAAGGAATGGAAATTAGAGTAGGAGTGAGGGTAAGAGAGGGAGGAAGAGAGGAGGAGAAGGAGAAAGGAAGAGGAAGTAGGGAGGAGAAAAAGAGGGTGGGGGGAAGAGAAAGTAAGAAGGAAAGAAAAGAGAGTGGTGGTAGGTTTGAGGAGAAAGATTGCTGTACAATAAAAAAGATGAAAGGGAAGAAAGCCAACCCCAAGCAAATATAAAGATATTAAGATTAAGAATGAATTGTTAAACTTTAAAGAATAAAAGAGAACAAATATGAATAAATAGCAATAATTAGAAACACACATACAAACATGCAATGTATTTTCTTTGAACAGAATATTTGGCTGGTTCACAAATTTAAACAGCGTTTAGTCATTTCAATTAAATTTACAATTTCTATATTTCCTTTTTGCCATATTTATTCCTCATCTATTTTTTTAAAAAAACAATATTACCCTTCATCCTCATCTCTAATCTTAATCAAATTCAATTTTTCCCTTCTATTCTATATTATACCCCTTCCCATTGTCATCTATTTTTATATCCATCCTCACATTGGTTAATTATGTAATTATGTAATACAGTTGTTTAATACAAATTCAACATTTTAATATAAATCAATTAGTTATATAACTATCTTTTTTGTATATTAATCAATATGAACATGAATATTCCAATTATTTCCATGCAATCCAATTTCTTACAAATCAATTAATTATATTTACCAATAATAATAAACCAAATAATTTCCCCCATATATTCCTCCAAACCACAACTTAACCATTTCTGCTTTCAACACAATATACAATTATTAATAGTATCTCAATTATTACAATTCCCTAGTTAAATAGAGCTTTTTTTCTTTTGTGTTTTAAAATCTTGAACTCTCCTCTTTTGCCCAAAATTTCCCATTGTTTGCAGTTTTGTACCTACCTTTTTTGGTGAGGAAAAAGAAAAAGAAAAAGAAAGAAATCTCTCTCTGCCTCATTTTGTCATGTTGCAGGTTTAGTTTCGCTTTCGCCTTTGTTTTCAGTATAGCTAGTGGGGGGGAAATCTGCTCCAGGAACTTTTTGCAGCTTTTTGCAGCTAATTAACCTAGCGGAAGCTGTTAACAGGGGCTGTTTTTTCTATTTTTGCAGGCATGGGTCTATTCATTTTTTTTTTAACACTGATCAGCTGTAGGTCGGCCCTTTGAAGCCCCGCGGCAAGAGTTTAAAGAGTTTTTTTTCCCTCTAGCCATCAGCGGGGATTCAGGAGGCAGAATGAAAAATCGGGACTTTTTTAAAACGCCGCGGGACGCGGGACAAATTGCTCAAAAGCGGGACTGTCCCGCCAAAAGCGGGACGTCTGGTCACCTTATATTAGCTGGGAGGTTTTCTGAACCAGGGGAGCTTCTACCACGAACTTCCTTTTCTCGCTTTTCAGTGCTGGCCCTTAGACTTATATACCGCTTCACAGTGCTTTTACAGCGCTCTCTAAGCTGTTTACAGAGTCAGCCTCTTGCCCCAACAATCTGGATCCTCATTTTACCCACCTTGGAAGGATGGAAGGCTGAGTCAACCTTGAGCCTGGTGAGATTCGAACTGCCAAATTGCAGGCAGCAGCAGTAGAAGAAGCCTGTAGTACTGCATTCTAACCACTGTGCCACCATGGCTCCTATACATCCTATGAAAAATGGTTTTAAAATGAACATATTTGGTCTAAAGAAGAGACCGTTGAGTGGAGACGTGATGCTGTCTTCAAGTAATTAAAAAGTCATCAGGAAAGTGAGTGTGAATGTATATTCAAACTCAAACTGGGAAAGTGCCAAAATTCATGAAAAGTGTCTGGGTGCGTAGGATACATAACCAAGTAGAAGATCAAGAATTGTGATTGATGTAACTTTCACAGATGAAAGAATTTATGTGTTTGAATTGTGATAGATAGATTGTATAAGGAAAAGGAACTGTATTTGTTGCAAGGTAAAACTTGATGGAAATGTTCAAACCGGAAGTCACACCATGTCCAATGTTGTTAATTGTATTATTAATAAAAAACTTAAAAAAAAAAGAAGAAAACTCTGCAAGTCATTTGGCCAAGGTAATGAGGGAGTTCAACTACCCTAGTATTAACAGGGGTTACGCTCTGCAGCTTAGGAGAGGTAGCAGCTGTTTCCTGTGATTTACGGGAAACTTATCATCTTCCAAATGGGAACTCGGTGTAGGAGAAGGGATGGGAGGAGGTGGAGTGAAAAGAGGGATCAGCCTAGAATCCCTACAGAGCCAAAAGAGAAAAAAGTGTGGACTTTTTTAACTAATCTAACTAATTTAACTAATTTAATTATTTAATTTAATGAATCTAACGGGACCATTAGTTGAGAAGACTCTTGGTAGAGGCCTTTTAGCAGTAAATCAGTTTAATTGAAATTTTATGTGTGGCCTTTCCTACCTGAACTAACTTGAATTTACCCTCAGAGAATAAATTGTTGAGGAATCTTAGAAACATTGAATCTTAGAAACCTTATAATTCCTCAGTCACCATATTGCAGGCTGGGAGAATGGAAGATTAACATTTTAAATTTCGAGAGAGATGACTTCAGTGAATGAAGGGTAAAAGTTAGGAAGGAATCCATGGATGGAAATCCTGAAGGGAAACCATTCAGGTGTGTTGAGTTGTTCTTTGGGGGATAGCTAGTAGGCAGGGTGGCTGAAATATAGGTCTCGCCAATCCCAGCTCAATGACAAACCACACACACAAAAAGATAAACTTCCTGACGTATGTTTTTCTCTACTTTCCAGCTGATGGATGCAACCACTTCAGGGGTGAAATCCAGCAGGTTCTGACAGGTTCTGGAGGACTGGTAGCAGAAATTTTGAGTAGTTCGGAGAACCGGCGAATACCACCTCTGGCTGGCCTCAGAGTGGGGTGGGAATGGGGATTTTGCAGTATCCTTCCCCTGCCACGCCCACCAAACCACGCCCACCAAACCACACCATGCCCACCAAGCCACGCCCACAGAACCGGTAGTAAAAAAAATTGGATTTCACCACTGAACCACTTGTATGTGTTTCGTAACAGCTGAAGGTGGACAGTTTAATTACTCGGTCCTCTGTTGTATCCTTACGGAGACAAATGGATGCATTTGTCTCACCGCCACTTTTTGCAATTCTTCCTATAGCTATACCTCTAGCCCAAGATAGTTGCCCAGCCCGGTTTGAAAGGAGATGACAGGGCAAAAAACACAACTATGCATTTTTACATCTTGCTAGGAGAAGCCTTGGCATATAGTAGCTGATGTGCAAGAGAGAATTAGGGCAACTGCCAGGGCTTCCCTGGGGAAAATCTTGAAGCTTTTATCTAACACAAGATCCTCATTTTCCTGGATTTACATCTCTTCTCCCCCTACCCTCAGGTCTCCATCAATTCCATTCTGCCCCATTTAACTCTGGATTTGGCTGCTCAAAGCTATCTCGACTTTTGACAGTACAGAGAAATTCTGCAGAGCTTGACAACTACCAGTTGTTCGGGGCCCAAATCAAGGTCCTGCTTGTCACTAAACTGCTCCAGCTCCCCTCGAGACCCCCTTTGCTTCAGTCTGCTGCCTTCCACGATGCAGCTGGGAGAGGCTGCTCCTGCTGCCATCTCTGGGCAGCAACTGGAGGCGGGAAGGGAAGGGCTTTGCAAGCAGGAACATATTGTATGCTGCCTTGCTTTGCTGCAGACGTCCCTGGTGCAATTTAAAAATAGAGATCAGTTACTAGTTTCATCATTCCACAATATAGTAGAATAAAATAGAGCTGGGAGGGACCTTGGAGGTCTTCTAGTCCAGCCCCCTGCTCAAGCAGGAGAACCTCTACCATCTCAGACAAGCAACTGTCTAGTCTTTTCTTATAAACCTCCAGTGATGGAGTACTTACAAGATCTAGAGGCAAGTTGTTCCACTGGTTAATTGTCCTCACTGTTAGGAAGTTTCTCCAGGTTGCTTCTCTCCTTGATTAGTTTCCAACCTTTGCTTCTTCTCCTGCTTCTCTGGTGCTTTGGAGAATAAGTTGACCCCCTCTTCCTTGTAGCAGCCCCTCAAATACTAGAAGACTGCTATCATGTCACCCCTAATTCTTCTTTTCTCTAGACTAGCAAGACCCAAAACCTGCAGCCGTTTTTCATATGGTTTAGTTTCCAGGCCTTTTAATCATCTCAGTTGCTCTTCTCTGAACTTTTTCCAAAGTCTCAACCTCTTCTTTGTAGTATGGTGACCAAAATTGGTTGCTGCATTGCAGGTGTGGCCTTACTAGGGTTTTATAAAGCGGTACTAATACTTCACATGATCTTGATTCTATGCCTCTGTTTATACAAACCAGGATTGTATCAGCTTTTTTTGGCTGCTGCGGCATACGGCTGGCTCATATTCAAGTGATCGTCCACTAGGACTCCAAGGTGCCTCTCACAGTGACTGATTTTGAGCCAGGTCTCGCCTAATCTGTACTTATACCTTTGATTTTCCCCCTACCTACATGTAAAGCTTTGCTTTTCTCCACATTAAAATTCATTTTGTTGGACAGGGCCCATTGTTCAAGTTTGTCCAGCTCCTAAGTTATATTTTAGCAGCAACCGAAGGAGGTACTGGGCAAAGCAGGGTTTTTGCATTTCTCTTCGCTTCCTCAATAATCTCTCAAATTCTGAGATTATTTTCTTTATGTATATAAAATTTTCTTTTAATGCAAACACTCATTAAACAGCGTGTCGTCTGGGTACACATTTTTTGTGCAATAACAGTTAAAGCTTACCACCACATTCATTGTCTATATCTACTCTTATTTTAATACTAATACTTATTATTTAACATTTCTATTATTTTCCTCTTAATTTACTTAACTTTATTATACATTTCTTACATATTTATTCTCTAACCATTGATAAAATAAATCCCATATATTGTAATAATCAGATTCTTCCTTTCCTTTAATTGCAAGTGTTAATCTATTCATTTCTGCACATTCCAATATTTTCTTAATCACATTTTCATCTGTAGGAATCTCTTCATCTTTCCAATTCTGTGCAAATACAATTCTAGCTGCAGTTATTACATGAATAATCAAATATACATTTTCTTTACTATGTTTTTCTGGTAAAATCCCCAACAGAAATATCTCAGGTTTTAATTCAATATCCTGCTGTGTCATCTTCTCCAAAATTCTGAGTTTATTTTCAAAGAGAGACGAAGCAGCACTCAGGAAACACCAGGCGCTGAGCTTCACATCAGTACTGAACAAGGTCCTTCAGCAGATGACCAGAGTCACCGTACTGGAGATAGGTAGCTTATAAATTCACTAAATAAAAAGACAGGAATGCATTGAGACCACATGGATTCATGAGTAAATCATACAGAATGTGATCTCTTATGAGAGAGTTACTAGATCAAGGAACTTGTCAGTGTATAAGAAATTATGAGCTGGAATAGCCATAACAACAAGTCAGCCAATGGGAAATGTTTGGTGACTAAGAAACAGGCTCTGTTGTGAGCCATGTGAGATGGCTCAAAGCCTGGGCATGGCTTAGCTTAACTGGGCTATATATAAGGGTTCGTTATAATATAGATTCTGTGCTTCTACAGCTTCTATCGCTTCTGTGATTCTGAGTTCTGGTGGTTCTGGCTCCTGCTTCTTGTCCTTGTACTTGCTATCACGTTGCAAGAGCTTCATGGGTATTGTATACATGCATCGTGCTTTTTATTATTATATATAAACAAGTTTCTTCTATAAATGAATCCTGCTGAATTATTTACTTGTGTGCTGGTTGGATCGCTGCAAATTCTGACAGAACTGTCATGGTGATAGCAGATCTCGTCTTCAGCAAGGCTTCTAATGGATTCTCATAGCCTCCTTGTTAACTTGTTAACTCCTTGTTAACTGTGGATCCACAGTTGGCTCAATGAGCATACTCTCCGGAGTAGATATAAATGGTGTCAAATCTGTCCAGAGAGCCAGTCACAGGAGCCACAGATTCTGTCTGATCCTGGTAATATTCACTGTTTTTATAAATCTTCTTTTATAAATCAATCAAGATCATGTGAGGTACTAATACCACTCTATAAAGCCTTAGTAAGACTACACCTAGAATACTGCATCCATACTATAAAAAAGATGTTGAGACTCTAGAAAGAGGGCAGAGAAGAGCATGATGATGAAAGAGGATGATGAGGGGACTGGAGGCTAAAACATACGATGAAGGGTTGCAGGAACTGGGCCTGGCTAGTCTAGGGAAGAGAAGGACCAGGGGAGACAGGAGAGCAGTCTTCCAATATTTTGAGGGGCTGCCACAGAGAGGAGGAAGGGGGTCAAGCTATTCTCCAAAGCACCTGAAGGCCAGATAAGGAACAACGGATGGAAACTGACCAAGGAGAGATTCAACCTGGAAATAAGGAGAAATTTTCTGACAGTGAGAACAATCAACCCATGGAACAGAAGTTGCCTTCAGAAGTTGTGGGAGCTTCATCATTGGAGGCTTTCAAGAAGAGACTGACAGAAATTGTGTAGGGTCTCCTCCTTGGGTGGGGGGGTGGGGGGGTTGGACTAGATGACCTACAAGGTCCCTTCCAACTCTGTTAATCTGTTAAAATGATACAGGGCCAGGGAGTTCAGGGAACACCTGCTAAATCTGCAGGCCACCTTTGGTTAATACCTGGAGGAGGCAGGAGAGATTACAAATTTCCTAGGTTTGAAGAGTGGGCAGAAACAAACAGAATGAAATATAAGTATATCAAATGTTTTTTTAATAAATGATATGGATAAAGGCATCAAGGGAATGCTAATTCAAGTTGCAGGGTGGCTAATACTAATATTGCTTAACGCATTGTAAGCCGCCCTGAGTCTCTGGAGAAGGGCAGCATATAAATTAAAGCAAATATATATATATATATATATATACTGTGAAGTAAAGGGGAAGCCTCCAGAAAAACCGGCTAGATAGAACTGTGGGTGGAAACAAACAGAGTGAAATTTAATAGGCAGACACGTAAAGTCATACAACTGGGTGTGAAAAAAACAAAAGAAACAGGTCCACAATGGTGGAAATCTGGCTCAAGAGCAGCGGGTGAGAAGAATTTGACTGTGGAGATAGTCCTCAATTTACGACCACAACTGAGCCCAAAATTTCTGTTGTTAATGAGACATCTGTTAAATGAATTGTGCCCCATTTTTGACACAGTTTCTTGCCACCGTTGTTAAATGAGTCACTGCAGTTGTTAAGTGAGTCACTGCATCCGGCTTCCTCATAGATTTTGCTAGTCTCAAAAGGGGATCACGTGATCTCAGGTCACTGCAACAGTCGTAAATAGGAGTCAGTTGCCAAGCGTCTGGATTTTAATCACACAAACCATGGAGTTGCTGCAATGAGACTTGGTTCAAGAAGAACCAGGAAAGGAGGAGGAGAGAAACCAGAGGCCCTCTGAACTTGACGTTGGCTACTAGAGAAAGATAAGAACCGTGGTGGTGCAGTGCTTAAAATGGAGCCTTGGTGGCGCAGCGGACTAAAGTGCTATTAAGTAGCACTTAGCTGCCAGCTGCCTGCAATTACTGCGAGTTCAAATTTCACCAGGCTCAAGGTTGACTCAGCCTTCCATCCTTCCAAGGTAGGTAAAATGAGGACCTGGATTGTGGGGGCAATAAGCTGACTTTGTATAAAAAATTTATACTAAGCAGGTATATACAAAAAGTATGAAGGCTATTGCTTAACGCGTTGTAAGCCGCCCTGAGTCTCCAGAGAAGGGCGGCATATAAATCGAACCAATAAATAAATAAATGCAGAATTGCAGGCTAACTCTGCCAATTGCCAGCAGTTCGATCCTGACCGGCTCAAGGTTGACTCAGCCTTCCATCCTTGCAAGGTGGGTAAAATGAGGACCCAGATTGTTGCGGGCAATGTGCTGACCCTGTAAACTGCTTAGAGAGAGCTGTGAAGCACTGTGAAGTGGTATATAAGCCTAAGTGCTGGTGCTATTGCTATTTTCCTACAGCTCTAGGATCTGGTGGTGCCTGTGGAAATCTTCTGCAGCTCTGCCTCTTCCATCACCACCATCAGAAGAAGAGCAGTTAGTTGAAGCCCCATCTGCAAACATTGCCCAAACCAATATTGGTGTGAAATCTTGGAGCTCCCAATGGCTAAATTCACACAATAGCTACACTGACAGGGCTACGTGATTTTCAGTGCAGCTTCTTCTGAAGACTCAGTTTTTTGTCATTGTCTTAGTGAACCAGAATATGCTTTATTAGGGGCCCTGCCAGGGGTGAAATGCTCCCGGTTCAGACCGGATCACCTGATCTGGTAGCGATGAAGTCGGGTGGTTCAGAGAACCAATAGCAAAAATCCTTGCCCCCCACCCCCACCCATGCCCAGCTAAGCCGCACAATCATCAGAGGCTTTTTAAAATTATTTTTAAAAGCATTTTTTCTACAACCTCTTCGGCAGAAAAATGCTTTTAAAAGTAAAAAAAAAAAGCCTCTGATGATTGCGCAGCTCAGCTGGGATTTTCAAATGCTTTTAAAAGCCTCTAACGATCCCAGCTGAGTTGCATGATCAGCAGAGGCTTTTTTTCTTTTAAATGCCTCTGACGATCCAAGCTTAAAAGAAAAAAAGCCTCTGCTGATCAGGCAACTCAGCTGGGATCATCAGAGCCTTTTTAAAGCATTTTTTAACAACCTCTTTATCGAAGATGTTGTAGAAAAAATGGTTTTAAAAGTAAAAAAAAATGGCCACGCCCACCCAGTCACATTACCCCCCCTCCACCAAGCCACGCCCACAGAATTGGTAGTAACAAATTTTAGATTTCACCACTGGGTCCTGCACAATCTACTACTATACACTTAAACATGAGCCAGCTTTATGCAGCAGCAGCAGCCCAAAAATGTTAATACAATCCTTGGTTGTATAAACAGAGGCATAGAATCAAAAGTATTATTCATCATCTCCTTTTAATGACCCCATAATCCCTTGCAGAGTGGAGTCTGGGCAACTGAAAGGAGCTGAGTGTTTACTGGCCAGATGCCTTTCCTGTCACCAAAACAGAGTTTTATTCAGCAAATATTGTGCCCAGAAAGAAATATGTGCCTCTACCTAGGATTGAACTCACAAGCCTCCTGATTGTGAGGCAAGAGCTCCACCTCTAGGCCACCGCACCACTCACGTGAAGTATTAGCACCACTTTATAAAGTCTTTGTAAGATCACACCTGGAATCATGCATCCAGTTTTGGCCATCACATTACAAAAAAGATGTTGACACTTTGGAAAAATTTCAAAGAAGAGCAACTAAACTGATTAATGGCCTGGGGCTAAAACTTATGAAGAACAGCTGCAGGATTTGGATTTGGCCAGTCTAAAGAAAAGAAGAATTAGGGGTGACATGATAGCAATATTCCAGTATTTGAGGGGCTGCCACAAAGAAGAGGGGGTCAACTTATTCTCCAAAGCACCAGAAGACAAGACAAGAAACATTGGATGGAAACTAATCAAGGAGAGAAGCCACTTGGAATTAAGGAGACACTTCCTGATGTTGAAAACAATTAACCAGTGGAACAGATTGCCTTCAGACGTTGTGCTTCATCATTGGAGGTTTTTAAGAGGGACAGCCACTTGTCTGAAATGTTATAGGGTCTCCTGCTTGAGCCGAGGGCTGGACTAGAAGACCTTCCAGGTCCCTTCCAGCTCTATTCTGATTGATTGATTGAATCAGCAGAGTAGCTTGCCTTCAGAAGTTGTGGGTGCTCGATCTCCAGAGTTTTTAAGAAGAGACTGGATAGCTATTTGTTGGAAATGGTAGAGGATGTCCTGCTTGATTGGGGCTGGACTAGAAGACCTCCAAGGTCTCTTCCAGCTCTATTCTGATTTTGATTCTGTACAAATGAAGCCCTGTGTCAACTTGCAAAGCTTTCAAGTTGCCATGAGCAGAAGGGAGGGAGAACTGAAGTGAATGCCATACATTCTTTCTGACCGCAATCAGAAGGAGGGTGTTAGGTTTCATAGCCAGCCAAAGTGGTTAATTGGAGAATGTGATTTATGACATGGCGAGAGAGGAGGGGAGAGACAGGGTCATAGGGGAACGTAAATCTACGTAGGATCAGTCCTAACTGCATCCAAGTATTGCCGGAATGTTGCTCCTAATAAATGAATATATTTCCTTTGAAGTTTGGATCATGACTCATGAATTAATGAGGGCATCTTTCGGAAACTTGACACCCTGAATGTCTCTGGTCACTTTGTCCTGGAAATGATGGCAGGGAGAGGGGTGGGGGGGGGCAGAAAGGACTGCATGCCACCCAAGTTACTGCAGGCTCCCTGAATGCCTGCCAAGGCCACCTCTTCAGATCTGCCGCATCCGAGCCCAGCTGTTCCCTGCCTCTATTCATTTCGTAGAGCAGAAAGGCAGAGCATAAGCTGCTTTGGGCATTTCAGTGGGTGGCAAAGTTAATAAAATATTGAAAAGGATTTCTGCTTTTGGAACTCATGCACAGATGGGAAATGAGAAATTCATGGGATCCAGCCACTCTCAGAAATTCCATTCTCCAGATCAGCTGCAGCAGCAGCTGTAACCATGCTGGAGATGGAATGCCAAAATGGGTATTTCTGGGAAAGAAGAGAGGCAGAGTGCTGCCATTTGACACCCGTTGTCATAGGCCTTCGGTTTTCCTTGATGAGCCAAGCCTAGTGAGGCTTTTCTGCGTTGTGTCTAAAAGGCAGAAAAGGACAAAAGCCATATGCGGAAACGGACGGGATTCTCTGCTTTCTACTCCCTGCAGGGGCCCATGTTCACAGCCAGGTAACAAAGGCTGAAACTGGAAGGTGGGTAGATTACATGTGTGATGAGAAGACAGACATTTGAGAGGTGTCACCAAGAAGAGGGGGACAGCCTATTCTCCAAAGCACCTGAAGGCAGGGCGAGAAGTAACAGATGGAAGCTAATCAAGGAGAGGTCCAACCTAGAATAAAGGAGAAACTACCTGACAGTGAGGACAGTTAAGCAGTGGAAGGGCTTGCTGTCAGAAGTTGTGGTTGCTCCATCACTGAAGGTTTCCAAGAAGAGACTGGACAGCCATCTGTCTGGAATGGTATAGGGCCATGATGGCGAACCTATGGCACGCGTGCCACAGGTGGCACGCATAGCCATATCAGTGGGCACGCCAGCTCAGCTCAGCTCTGGCAAGCATGCGCGCACCAGCCAGCTGATTTTCGGGCCTTCTGAGCCATCTACTAGAGAGGCTCTGGAGGCTGGGGACAGCAAAAAAGTCACTTCCTGTCCAACTGGGAATTGGGAAATGGGCCATTTCAGGCCTCCAGAGGGCCTCCAAGGGGTGGGGAAGGCTCCCCAGATGCATAGAAAGGACCTGGAGCCAGGTGAGAAAGAAAAATGGGCCTACTGGGCCATCATGTGCCAGGAGCAGGGGGGGGAGGGTGGTTGCACGCACATGCACAGGGCGGGGCACATAGAATTATGGGTGTGGGCACGCATGCACCCGAACCTCTCCCTCCCCCCCCACTCCTGGCACGCGATGGCAAAAAGGTTAGCCATCACTGGTATAGGGCCTCCTGCTTGAGCTGGGGGGTGGACTAGAAGACCTCCAAGGTCCCTTCCAACTCTTTTATTCTGCTGTTTTGTTACAAAGGGTTAACATGTTTCCACTGAGCTTTCAACCCAGGGTTTTAAATCAGGCATACCATTATTAGCAGCCTAATGAATATTGAAATAGTTTCAGCATAGAAGATTCAGCGATGACACAGAATAGTTTTTAGCATTCCAACTGGATAATTGATAAAATGTGAAAATATTTGCAAGAAAGTTGTTATTTGGTTCAGGAAAATTTCACAGTGAAGAGATTAAATTAGCCGAGATGTGAGGGAGGGAAAAAACAACCCTTCCAAGTAGCAAAACAGAAAGTTCAGCAAGGGTGAGGAAAAGGTCTAGTGAAGCCAGACATAAAGTAGATCAATCAATCAGAACAGAGCTGAAAGGGCCCTTGAAGGTCTTCTAGTCCAACATTCCACTCAGGCAGCAGACTCTATACCATTTCAGACATGTGGGGCTGTCTACTCTCTTCATAAAAACCTCCAGGGATGGTGCACCCACAACTTCTGGTGGCAAGCTGTTCCACTGGTTAATTGTCCTCACTGTTAGGAAGTTTCTCCTTAATTTCAGGTTGTTTCTCTCCTTGATTAGCTTCCGCCCATTGTTTCTTGTCCTGCCCTCTGGTGCTTTGGAAAATAAATGGACCCAGTCTTCTTTATAGTAGCTTTTCAAATACTAGAATAGTATTTGTAGATAGTAGATCCTAGAATACTACTAGTGGTGGACAGGCAATATGAGAAATTCTAGCATGTTTTGGTCACAAAGATTGTATCTAGTACTGTAACGCAAAACTGGTCTACGGGCTCTCCAAAATTCCTTAGCAATAAACACTCATATAAACAATCAGAAGAGAGACATGTTTTTAAAAGGTCATACAGGTCCAGGCAATCACTCCTAAGATCCAAATCTCTATTTTTCTTTGTTTCAATAAGAAGGAGTTGGCATCAGGATGGCCTCTCTGATGGGGTTATCCACTGTCCCGCAGCAGCCATTTGGTGGACAGGAGGACGGGTGCAATTTGCAATGTTTTATGGCAGCGTCTGCATTTCCTCTGTCAGATGAGGGGAGTATATCTTTTTCCTTCTGTTCTGGCCACTTTTTACAGAGGCACAATTGAGAGCTTTTTAACAAACTGCATCACTGTTTAGTTTGGTGGCAGCAGTGCCTCAGATAGAAAGTCCATACAGAGAGTAGTGAGGATAGCGGAGAACATTATAGGAAGCCCGCTTCCCATTATTCAGGATGCTGCTTATAAACACTATGTGCTTAGAGCTCAAAGCTTTGTTAGAGACCCAACACACCCACTTCACGGTCTGTTTCTGTTGCTCCCCTCTGGGAGGAGGAGGTTTCGAAGTATTTCTAATAGAACTACCTGATTCTGTAACAGCTTTGTTCCTTATGCTATCTGTCTGGTAAATTCACAAGATTCGTTTTTCTCACTGTGTACATGTATACATCTGTACTAGACTGTGTTGTTTCTCTGTGTCATATAATATATGTGGGTCTAATAATTCATAATTTTGTATTTATTTATTTAGTCATGTTCATGTAATGTCTATTGGAGGTGGTGATCCTTTGAGAGCTGTATGCAATGAAATTTCATTTTAATATATGGTGATTAGTGTACATTCAAAGTGACAATAAAGTTATTCTAAGTCTTTAAAAACCCTCAATGTTTAGACTTTAAAAAAATAGTTTATTTCTGATCAAGACCCCAAATTCCTTACTTGTATTCCAGAGAGAAGACCTAATGGAATTTCCTTTTCCATACCTGAAAAGGTGCTTGAGATTTGCAAAAGCTGCAAGAGATGGTATATTGCACCCACCACAAAACATGGATACCTGTTCCATTGAATGTGGAATCTAAGTAGGCATGTGGTACAAATGAGACATACTTGATGTCTCATACTTTTTTTGGTAGCTTCACTCATTTGCTTTCCTTTTTTTTAGCTCGCCTAAATTGTTTGCCAGATCCTTGAATGGATGATCAGTGAGATGAATCTGGGAAACTCAGAATGTCAACAAAAGCTTTATAGTGCTTAATGATGGGTCTTCATTAAGTGATAGAGTAGAATCAAAATCACGTGAAGTATTAGTATTGCTTTATAAATCCTTAGTAAGACCACACCTGGAATACTGCATCCAGTTTTGGTCATCACACTGCAAAAAAGATGTTGAGACTTTGGAAAAAGTGCAGAGAAGAGCAACTAAGAGATTAAAGGCCTGGAGACTAAACCATATGAAGAACAATTGCAGGATTTGGGTATGGATAGCCTAAAGAAAAGAAGGACAGGGGTGACATGAAAGCAGTGTTCCAATATTTAAGGGGTTGCCACAAAGAGGAGAGGGGTCAACTTATTATGGGTTTGTTAAAAACAGATCATGCCAAATCAATCTTACTTCATTCTTCAGCATAGTGACTTCATTAGTTGATCAGCGAAATTCTATGGACATAATATACTTAGACTTCAGCAAGGCATTTGACAAAGTAGACGACAACCTACTTTTTTTTTTTAAATTAAATTTATATACTGCCCTACTCCTGAAGGACTCAGGGCGGTGAACAGGCACAAAATAACATACATAGATACAAAAGTTAGAAACATAATTAAAACCAGATTAAATAATTTAGCCTGAGACAATTAAAAATCCCAATAATTTAAAACAAATTAAAATTTCAATTTAAAAGAATTTTAAAACGGGGGGAAATTAGGTCAGGCCCGCTTGCTGGAATAGGAAGGTCTTAAGAGCACAGCGGAAAGTGCGCAGATCCAGGATCCTCCGTATCTCTGGGGGGAGCTCGTTCCAGATAGTGGGTGCCCCCACAGAGAAGGCTCTCCCCCTGGGGGCCACCAGTTGACATTGTTTGGCTGACGGCACCCAGAGGAGCCCCTCTCTATGAGAGTGTACTGGCCGGTGGGAGGCTGCTTGTGGTAGTAGGCGGTCCCGTAAATAACCAGCCATGGAGCGCTCTAAAGGTGGTGACCAAAACCTTGAAGCGCACCTGGAAGACCACCGGGAGCCAGTGCAGCTTGCGCAGGAGAGGTGTCACATGGGAGCTCCATGTTGCTCCCATAACCACCCGCACAGCCGCACTCTGCGCCAGTTGGAGCCTCCGGGTGCTCCTCAAGGGGAGCCCCATGTAGAGAGCATTACAGTAGTCCAGGCAGGAAGTGACGAGGGCATGAGTGACTGTGTGTAGGGAGTCCCGATCCAGAAAGGGATGCAACTGGCGAATCAGGCGAACCTGATGAAAAATCCTCCCAGTCATGGCTGTCAAGTGCTCTTCTAAAGACAGCCATGAATCCAGGAGGACACCCAAGTTGCAAGCCCTCTCCGTGGGGGCCAGCGATTTTCTAGTTTACTTCTTCGTAAGCTAGAAAAAAAGTGGGATAGATAGCTTCACCACCAGATGGATTTGCAACTGGCTGACAAACTGTATTCAATGAATAGTCCTTAATGGGTCTAAGACTACATGGAGAAAAGTAAGGAGTGGGGTGCCACAAGGTTCCATCTTAGGCCCAGGACTCTTCAATATCTTCATAAGCGACTTAGATGAGGGAATAGAAGGGGAACTCACCAAATTTGCAGATGATACAAAGCTGGCAGGAATAGCTAACACCCTAGAAGATAGGCTCAAGGTCCAGTTGGATCTTGACAGACTTGAACCCTATCTAACAAAATGAAATTCAATGTAGAGAAAAGTAAAGTCTTACACTTAAGTAAGAAAAACCAAAAGCCCACATATAAACTGGTATCTCTAGAATAATTTTGTCGCTTCATCCAGAATTACCATTGTTTCTTACTGGCAAGAATTGTGCAAAGCGGTGGCTCAGCTACCTTTTACATTTCTGCAGGATTCCTCAATATATCCTTGTCTATTATATTTTTATTCTGCTCTTCATTCACAAGGATCCCAAGAGAAGCTTTTGATCTATTTCACATATCACAAAGCTGGTAATGTTTGCCATTAAGTGGGAATTCACCAGGGAAACATCCATTACCCATCTTTTATCTTTGAAGGGGTGTCACTCCAAGACATGGTCCTCAGAGCCTGACTTCACATTTCTTAGTGGGAATTGATGGGTCTTGGAGGCAGGCCAAAAAATGAAGCAGCGTTGAAGCTACACGTTCCAAAATACCCCGATGTGAACCTGAGTCAGCTTTGTAGCGAGGAAAGTTGTACGTGTTTCTCAATTGAAGTCCCCTGCGTGAATGCTAAGGTGAAGATCCTAGCTTGCAACCTAATTACTGGCTTTATTTAAGACAAAATACAACACATTCCTGAGATGAGATCGATGTGTGAACCTGGAAGCTACCTAAGGCAAAACAACAACAGAAGAAAAATTTTGGATTGGGGAACTGCCTTGTCAGACATGCAGGCACCTTCCCCCAGCCATGAGAACCTGAGTAGCCCTAAAGAATTTGGCCAAGGCATAAGTGAATCTTTTTTTTTTTTTGACATCGTATTGTGAAGAGAGCCAAGAAGAACCTTCTTCTTGGCAAGCTAGAAAAATGAGGGATAAACAGCACAGTACATAGACAGTAGTGAGGGGCAACTCCCGAAAACTTCATGGGAGTGATCTGACCATGACAGAGGAGTAAGAGAAGACTCCCCCAAATGCAACAACGCTGCTGCTGCTCCTGTAGAAAAGCCTGGTCCGGTTTTATGACCGTCATTATACACTGGGCACTGAATGGTCTGGCAGAGGCCATAGATATCATGAACACTACAGTCCAGATGCAGAGAATAATAATCTTATTATCAGCCACACCTTAATATTTTTAAAAAAATTAGAACAGAACAGAACAGAACAGAGTAGAGTAGAGTAGAGTAGAACAGAACAGAACAGAACAGAACAGAACAGAACAGAATAGAACTGGAAGGGACCTTGGAGGTCTTCTAGTCCAGCCCCCTGCTTAAGCAGGAGAACCTATTTCAAGCTAAAAAATTTAAGCAGGTTTTTATTATTTAAAATATTATAAAAAAAATAAAATATTATTTTTTAAAATATTTAAAAAAATAAAAAAGCAGAGTTTTTCTGTGATGTGAATGTAAATGATACTACAATGATGTTACACTAATAAGTGCTGCATTTGGGATGCAGCATTTTATATCCCTTTCATAGTGAATTGATAATGTTGATCCCAGTAGAATGATTGCTTAGGGTATATAAATCAGGTAGCCCCAATCTCCTCTTCCCTTGCATTATGTAGCACCTGATATTTAACTCCTAGTTTTTTTCCCCTGCCACACAAATTTGATGTATCCCCCTGCCACAGTTTAAATCGCACAACACAGTTGCCAAAGCAGATATTGTCTGAAACGGAGAAGGCAACAGATGCACGACAAGAGATTTATCAGTCAGTGTAATATTTCATGTGATTAAAACTATTCTCTTTCAGATTTGAAAACACTTACATTAAAGACATTGATGGCTGCAGAAGCTGTGTTATTGGATTTTTTCCCTTTATACTATCATCAATGTCATTATGATCAGTTTTCCATGAAATTGATAGCAAAAGTGTGGAAATATAAAAGAATAACAATTTGATATGGAAAGAGACATGCTCAGCATCACAAGACAAGATAGAAGGCCTGCATATGGATTTGAGAACAAATAAAAATATACATACTGAGCCATGGTGGCCCAGTGGTTAGAGTGCAGTACTGCAGGCTACTTCTGCTGAGTGCCGGCTGCCTGCAATTTGGCAGTTCGAATCTCACTAGACTCAAGGTTGACTCAGCCTTCCTTCCTTCTGAGGTGAGTAAAATAAGGACCTAGACCGTTGGGGGCAAGAGGCTGACTCTGTAAACCACTTAGAGAGGGCACTGTGAAACGGTATATAAGTCTATTGCTACAATGCCATCAAAAGAGTAAAAGAATTGAAATGGAAATGCAAGAGAACTGATAACAGGTGGATGAAGGCAGTCATAGAATGGATCCCACTGGATCCAAAGTGTCCATGAAAGAGACCTAAAACAAGATGGATCGACGACATCAGCAAATATTGGGGGCTGCAAATATTTCCTTTCCCAACTGGGAAAGGAAATCTCGGGATCGTATGGGTTGGAAACAGGCGGAAGAGGCCTTCATCCTTCAACGGATAAATAGACCATGGCTAGAATGATGATGATGAACAAATAGATAAATGCTTCTTAAAGTGGTTGAAGAGGTGTTTTCAATCTGGTTAGAGTTTTACACAGAAAAGTTAATTAAGAAGGCAGCCACCGAGAAGTCTAAGTACGTGTTGAGAATGCTGGTCTGTAGGACCAACAATTGGAGCTGATTTCCTCACACTCTCCAGTTCTTAAGTCTGCAGAAAATGAAGTGAAGAGCAAATAAAACTAGTGCAAGCATGTTCCCTATTGCTGTCTTCTGCTTGCAAAATGAGGACATCATTTAACAAATCTTTTCCTGAACTAAACAAGAAGCATATGGGACATTAGAAAAGGCTTAAGCACTATAGAGTAATTAATTTGCTAACCTTTAAGATGAAGCTCCACATTAACTAATCCCCCCCCACCCTTAGATTTTAATTATGTAGGCAGCAAGATTAAGGAACTTGGCAGTTTCTGCCTGGAACCTCTGAATACTTGAAAAGAATCTTAAAGAGAAGTTTGATTTGCTTCTCCCCCTCTCCATTTTTGCAGTCACTTCCACTTCTTTCTCTTCAAGAGATGAATATGCATCCCCAGTTTTTCCCCTCTAGGCTAAACCTTCACCTCCAGAAAAAGGCATTTCAAATCCAAGGCCTGGGGCAGCCAGAAGAGAGTGCTCACATTTTGGAGTCTACCTTGGGTTTGGGCATTTCCAATGCTGGTTGAGCTACACAATTTCCCTTTCTCCAGGAGAAGGCCCTCCAGGTGTACTGCACTACAATTTCACACACATTAAAAAAAACCCTGGAATATGGCATCCAGTTTTGGTCATCGCAGTACAAAAAAGATGTTGAGACTTTGGAAAAAGTGCAGAGAAGAGTAGCTAAGATGGTTAAAGGCCTGGAGACTAAAACATGTGAAGAACATTTGCAGGAATTGGATATGGCTAGTCTAGTGAAAAGAAGGACTGGGGTGACATGAAAGCAGTCTTCCAGTATTTAAGTGGTTACCACAAAGAGGAGAGGGGTCAATTTATTACGGGTTTGTTAAAAACAGATCATGCCAAACCAATCTTACTTCATTCTTCAGCATAGTCACTACATTAGTTGACCAGTGAAATACTATGGACATAATATACTTAGACTTCAGCAAGGCATTTGACAAAGTAGACAACAACCTACTTCTTCATAAACTAGAAAAAAAGTGGGATAGATAGCTTCTTCACCAAATGGATTTGCAACTGGCTGACAAACCGTACTCAATGAGTAGTCCTTAATGGGTCTAAGACTACATGGAGAGAAGTAAGGAGTGGGGTGCCACAAGGTTCCGTCTTAGGCCCAGGTCTCTTCAATATCTTCATAAGCGACTTAGATGAGGGAATAAAAGGGGAACTCACCAAATTTGCAGATGATACTAAGTTGGCAGGAATAGCTAACACCCTAGAAGATAGGCTCAAGATCCAGATGGACTTTGACAGACTTGAACCCTATCTAACAAAATGAAATTCAATGTAGAGAAAAGTAAAGTCTTTTCTCTACATTGTAGAGTAAGTAAGAAAAACCAAAAGCACACATATAAACTGGGGGAAACCAGGCTTAATAGCAGTGACTGTGAGAGGGATCTTGGAGTCTTAGTGGACAATCAGCCAGATATGAGCCAGTGTGCAGCGGCAGCTAAAAAAGCCAACACAATCCTAAATTGCATTAACATAGGGTTTCAATCAAGATCAAGTGAGGTACTAATATAAAGCCCTAATAAGACCACACCTAGAGTACTGCATCCAGTTTTGGTCACCACACTATAAAAAAGATGTTGAGACTCTAGAAAGAGTGCAGAGAAGAGCAAGCAGAATGATTAGGGGACCAGAGGCTAAAACATACGATGAACGGTTGCAGGAACTGGGCCTGGCTAGTCTAGTAAAGAGAAAGACCAGGGGAGACAGGATAGCATCTTCCAATATTTGAGGGGCTGCCACAGAGCTCAAGCTATTTTCCAAGGCATCTAAAGGCCGGACAAGGAATAATGGATGGAAACTGACCAAGGAGAGATTCAACCTGGAAATGAGGAACTTTCTGACAGTAAGAACAATCAACCAATGGAACAGCTTGCCTTCGGAAGTTGTGAGAGCTTCATCACTTGACACTTTCAAGAAGAGATTGGACTGCCATTTGGTGTAGGGTCTCCTGCTTGAGCGGGGGGTTGGACTAGATGACCTACAAGGTCCCTTCCAACTCTGTTAATTTGTTAATGTCTGCAAATCAAGTAGTTAAAAATGGGAGGAAATGTGTTGTATTGTTTATCATTTCATTGGACACAAATTTCAGGGGGTTCGGATAACAAACTCCTTGTGAATAGGGTAGAGAGTCTTTGGGTAGAGTCCTTGTTAGGGATACAATTGGCGGCATTATAGGAGGTGAACCAAAGTTTTCATTTATGGGAACCCAAAACCAGTAATTTGGTAGCATCTTTTCAATGGAGTCCCATCTTGATGTGCCAAATTGTTGGAAATAATATTCATCTGGTTCAGTTCCAACGGGGAGAAAAATACTGGAAACATGGAGGCTGATTGAAAAGATGATTTTTAATGAAGCAGAACTATCAAGCACATGTGATTTTGAGTAGCTGAACACATGGAGTGGAGAGTGAGGATTATTAATACCCTCTCTTGGGCCATGTCCTTGAGCTTCCTGTTCCTGTGGCAAGGGCATGTATTTTATTGGTTGCTGACAGACTCCCGTGGGGCTATGGATTCAGAGCCAGATTTTGCTGCAGGGAGTACTGGATTAGGCCTAGGGAGGTCACTGTTCCTCAGGTTGGCGGGTGTGAATCCCTCCTTTTGAAATGGGACCCTGGAGTTCAGTCTGGGCTGTTGATCACGTACCTCTCCCCCAGCTGCGTGGCCTCAGCCCTGCCCGCACTACTAGATGTCTTAGCCGAATTGACGGTGGAACTCCCCAACCTTTTGGTGGTGGGAGATTTCAATTTGCCATCGGCCGGTGAGTCATCTGAGTTGGTGCGGGAGTTCATGACCTCCATGACGGCCATGGACCTGACTCAGATTGTACAGGGCCCAACTCATATTGGAGGACACACACTCGACCTTATTTTTCTCTCTGGACAGTGGATAAATGATCGTGGGGAGGGGACTCTATCTATTGACCCTCTGTCATGGACTGATCATTCCCTCCTTAGACTCGACTTTTCCTCCGCCATCCCCCGTCGCAGGGGTGCGGAACCAGTAAGATGGTTCCGCCCCAGGCGCCTGATGGAACCCGAAAGTTTCCTGATGGAGCTTGGGTCATTTCCCGCCTCCTTAGCCCACGATTCATCTGAGACCCTTGTCACGGCCTGGGAACAGGCTGCGGTGGGGGCCTTGGATCGAATCGCGCCTTTGCGGCCTCTGATCTGACGCAGATCCCGGGCAGCTCCTTGGTTTACCGCGGAGCTCAGGGAAATGAAGCGTCAGAAAAGACGCCTGGAGGGTGGTTGGAGATCCTCCCGATCCGAGTCCGACCGAACACAACTAAGAACCCATATTAGGTCTTATCTTGTGGCGATGGAAGTGGCGAAACGTAACTATTTCGCCACTCTCATTGCATCTGCAGAAAATCGCCCAGCAGCCCTGTTTAGAGTGACCCGCTCCCTCCTTAATCAGGGAGCGAGGGAGGACCCCTTACAGGGCCGTGCTGAGGACTTTGCACAGTTTCTGCAAGATAAAATCACTCAGATTCGGACCGGGTTGGACTCCGACTGGACAGAGTCCGTTGAGGTGACAGGGCCTAGTCTCGGTGGAGACATCTGGGTTGAGTTTGAGCCTGTTTCATTGGATGACGTGGACAGGATTATGGGTAGGCTGGGGTCTTCCACATGTTTACTGGACCCTTGTCCCTCCTGGCTTGTTTTGGCAGCCAGGGAGGTGACTGGAGACTGGATCCAGGCTATTGTCAACGCTTCATTAAAGGAAGGGGTCTTTCCCGCTGCGCTTAAAGAGGCGGTGGTTCGACCCCTCCTTAAGAAGCCTAACCTGGAGCCTGACGTACTTAACAACTACCGTCCAGTCTCCAACCTTCGCTTTTTAGTGAAGGTTGTTGAGTCCGTGGTGGCACAGCAACTCCCTCAATTCCTGGAGGAAACTGACTACCTGGATCCTTACCAATCTGGTTTCAGGCGTGGCCACAGCACGGAAACGGCATTGGTCGCCCTAGTAAATGATCTCTGGCGGGCCAGGGATGGGGGTTGCTCCTCCATCCTGGTCCTTCTTGACCTCTCAGCGGCGTTCGATACCATCGACCATGGTATCCTACTGCAGCGGCTCAGGGGGATGGGGTTAGGAGGCACCGTTTTACGGTGGTTCTCCTCCTTTCTCTCGGGCCGTCTGCAGTCTGTTTGGGCAGGGGGTCAGGGATCCTCCCGGAGGCCTCTCACTTGTGGGGTGCCTCAGGGCTCGGTTCTCTCTCCTCTGCTCTTTAACATCTATATGAAACCGCTGGGTGAGATCATCCGTGGTTTTGGGGTGAGGTATCATCAATATGCTGATGATACCCAGCTCTACATCTCCACCCCTGACCACCCTAGGGATGCCCTTTCCATGATGTCCCACTGCCTGGAAGCGGTGCGGGTTTGGATGGGGAGGAACAGGCTTAGACTCAACCCTTCCAAGACTGAGTGGCTGTGGATGCCGGCATCCCGGGATCTGGAGGTTCCATCCTTAATGATCGGAGGTGAAACCCTTGCTCCCTCCGATAGGGTCCGCAACTTGGGTGTCCTCCTAGATTCTTGGCTGTCTTTAGATGACCATCTGACAGCCGTAACCAGGGGGGCCTTCGCACAGGTCCGTCTTGTGCGCCAGTTGCGCCCGTTCCTAGACCGGGATGCCCTCGCCACGGTCACTCACGCCCTTGTTACCTCTAGGTTGGACTACTGTAACACCCTCTACATGGGGCTGCCCTTGGGATGTGTCCGGAGGCTTCAGCTAGTCCAAACTGCAGCCGCGCGGGTAGTTACGGGGGCGTCTAGATACTCCCGTGTAACACCTCTCCTGCGTGAGCTGCACTGGCTACCGGTGGCACTGCGGATACGTTTCAAGGTGCTGGTGCTCACCTATAAAGCCCTTCATGGCTTAGGCCCAGGGTACTTGCAGGACCATCTCCAGCCGTTCTCCCATCGTCCTGTGCGCTCTCACAGAGTCGGCCTCCTCAGGGTGCCGTCGGCCAAACAATGTCGGCTGACGACCCCCAGGGGGCGGGCGTTCTCTGTGGGAGCCCCGACCCTCTGGAATGGATTGCCCACCGAGCTCAGGACAGCCCCCGACCTCCTTTCCTTCCGTCGTGAGCTGAAGACGTGGCTCTTCCGCCAACTAAACTGATCCGTTTGGGGGTACACTGGTATAATTTTAAATTGTTTTTTAATTGGGTTACTGATTTTAATTTGGTATTGTATTGTGATTTGTATTGAAGTTGTCATTTTGTAAGCCGCCTTGAGTCCCTAGGGAGAAAGGCGGCATATAAATCGCAATAAATAAATAAATAAATAAATAAATTACCAAATGTGCATTTCTAAAAGCTCAGTATCTGCTTGGGGGCAGGGAGCTGGGGCTCTGAGTTTCTGTCTCCCTTAAGATTTCTATTTCTCTTTTAGGGGAAATATAATATTTTGCCTTCTTAATATTTCTCAAAATATTTCATTTTTGTAGGAGAGGGATGGGTGCTAACTTTCTACACCAAATTCACAAATGTTATTAAAAAGCAGAAGTTTTCCTGAGCTACAAACTACTGTATGTCTTTTGGTAAAATGTATTAGTTGGAAAAGAAGATCCTGGACTGCTACTGATTTTTGTTTCGTGGGGGTGATGGTTTGTTTGTTTATGGATCCTGAGCAAGAATTTATTTTATGTTCCTTTCAATACGTCTCCCGATCCTTTAAAGATGCGGATGTCTTTTGTGCTTGAGGGAATCTAGACTTGATTTAGAATTGGGAGACATTTCCTTCCTTTGAACTATTTTATTATACAATTACATTATTAATGATGGGGCAGACTTTTCAGGCAGGCCATTGATCACGGCTGAAGGCTGAGAGGGTCCTGTAACTAATTATTCATCATTGTCCCGGCTGGCCCATTTTTATTGACCAGTAAATCTGGAAGCCAAATGTTACCCGAGAAGCCAGTCGGTTCACTTGTGGGTGTTTTCACAATCTCTATAAGTGGGGCAGGCAAGGGCTTATTTGGGGAGGAGCTCAAGAAATCGCCTCAGTGCCTTAATCAGTGATGAAAATAAAGGTATCCAATTTGCCTTCCTTTCCTCCATGTCCTCCCAAATGTAAAAGGAGGGGCCCTTTCTTGCCCCACTAAATTCAAAGTGGCACAAAAGGATTTTGATGGGCTATCCTTTTGCAGCCACATCCAGCCCCAGTTTCTCTATCAGCAGCCACCCTCCCTGGCCCTTGACTCTGCCTCAAGCAGGGTATTCTGTAGCTCAGTCCTGTTCCCCCCCCCCCGCATCCTTTACTCTGTTGTATGTGCAATGGTGTCAGGGCTGGGGGTGGGGTGGGGCGGGAAGGAGAGCAGGAAGAAATATAGCTGGCATTAGATTTCCGCTTTATGGGACTGCAGCCATAAAAGCAGATTTAATTGTCTGACAGGATGATTCTACTTCTAGAGCAGCCAGGAGCCGCAGGTTTCTCTTCCATTCGCTCCTTCTCCGCCACCGCCACTGCTCTGGGCGTTGAATCTCAACATAAATCAAACCTTTCTGAGGGAACCGCTCTGGGTGTCTACTCCATGCTGCCAACGGCCGCTTGTGGGCATGTGCCAGGAGCTTTTGCCTCCACAGAAGCCGTCCCCCAATTCCTTTTCTTCCTGAGTTGGGAGGGGAGTCCTGGACAGAGCAAAGCCAAGGATTGCAGCTGCCATTCCCTTTGCTGCTTCTATAGGAAGTATTGTTGATCAGGAATCTGATGATGAGTTTGAGGACTGATTAAAAGGTACATAAGTTGAGATGGCAGAATTAAAGTGCGGGCCTCAGCTGGCCTTCGAGGCTGTTCCACAAGAAACCACAACTCTGTGGGTTAAGCATATGACCAATACCATAAAAGGCGTACATGGGTATTTTTATCACTTCTATACATTATCTGTGGTGTGCTAGCTTCCTCTTATGTAACTAAGTAAAGGTAAACAATCTTGTTTACAGATTAACAGAGTTGGAAGGGACCTTGTAGGTCATCTAGTCCAACCCCCCGCTCAAGCAGGAGACTCTACACCATTTCAGACCAATGGCAGTCTAATCTCTTCTTGAAAGCTTCCAGTGATGAAGCTCCCACAACTTCCAAAGGCGAAATGTTCCACTGGTTGATTGCTGTCACTGTCAGAAAATTTCTCTTTATTTCCAGGTTGAATATCTCCTTGTTCAGTTTCCATCCATTATTCCTTGTCTGGCCTTCGGGTGGTTTGGAAAATAGCTTGAGCCCCTCCTCTCTGGGACAGCCCCTCAAATATTGGAAGATGCTCTCCTGTCTCCCCTGGTCCTTCTCTTCCCTAGACTAGCCAGGCCCAGGTCCTGCAACCCTTCATCGTCTGTTTTAGTCTCCGGTCCCCTAATCCTCCTGGTTGTTCTTCTCTGCACTCTTTCTAGAGTCTCAACCTCTTTTTTATAGTGTGGTGACCAAAACTGGATGCAGTACTCTAAGCGTGGTCTTACTAAGACTTTGTAGAGTGGTTATTTCCACCTCCCTTAATCTTGATTGTATCCCTCTGTTAATGCAATTTAGGATTGCATTGGCTTTTTTGGCTGCTGCCGCACACAGCTGACTCCTATTTTATTGGTTGTCCACTAAGACTCCAGGATCCCTCTCAGAGTCACTGTTACTAAGCCTGGTTTCACCGTCTATATGGGTACTTTTGGTTTTTCTTGCCTAAGTGTAGACTTTACTTTTCTCTACATTGAATTTCATTTTGTTAGATAGGGCCCAGTGTTCAAGTCTGTCAAAATCTCCATATATCTGGCTTTCACTATGTTCGGGGTTCTTCCAATTTAAAGGAGGACCTGCCTTTTTTTCCAGCTGAATAAACACATTTGGCTCATCAAGAGACATTAGGACTCCCTCTCCTCATTTCTACCGAGTCACACCTGGCATTTGCTTAGTAGTATTATGAGTGGACCAAACACAAGGGCCCATGTGACAATATAACAACACAATGGTCCAGTGCTGAAAATATACCTGGATTTATAGAAATTGGACCCACCCAACATGTTAAGACAAGAGCTGGGCCTATACCCAGACCTGTTTCAGCTCAATGCTGCATATTGCACAAACACAACTGGTTTCTTTTGGTGTCTCACTCTGGCCTCACCTCCATTCTTCACCCAGAACATAACTCTTTCTTTCTTTCTTTCTTTCTTTCTTTCTTTCTTTCTTTCTTTCTTCCTTCCTTCCTTCCTTCCTTCCTTCCTTCCTTCCTTCCTTCCTTCCTGCTTTCTTTCTTTTTCTATTTATTTATATTTCACACTCCCTAACCACCCATCTCCCTCAGAGAGGGACTTCCTGTTGCTTTATTCCCTTCCAATCAATCTCCAGGAAACGTTTTAGAGGAGGAATCTGCAGCCCATGGCTTCCCACCCTTCCCCTGAATCCCAAGGGAAAGCATCCTGAGGGGGCCCTTTCCAGTGGGAAGTGGGGAGGGGAGGGGGCAGCAGGGAAGCTGGAGAGGAATGGAAAGGAGCAGAGCTCAAAATAACCCAAGAGCTGCCCCTGCTATCAACTCCAATGATCAAGTCAGCAAAAGAACTCAAAGAACTTTTCAAAAACAATCCAATCTGCCAAGAAAGATAGTGCAAGAGATGGCTGTTTGTTAAGAAGAGCAATTGCAAAGAGGGGCTCATTTGCTGGAGAAGATGTGAACATGGAAATTTAGGTTGTGTTTGGAAGACAACTAGTCCATTAAGTGCCATCTAGACTGAACACAGAAATTCAGTTTAACTCTGAACCCTAAAGACTGGCATTCAGAAGGAACTGGAATGTCAGACCTGCCCCAGCTAGGTCCCTAGGAAAAAAAAGACTCTCAACTCCATTTGGTTGAAGTAATAGCATCTTTTACTAAGGATTAAAAGTTGCAGCAAAATCAAGCGCTTTAAAGCGCTCCATGGCTCAGGACCTGGGTACTTGCGGGACCGCCTACTACCACCAATAGCCTCCCACCGGCCGGTATGCTCCCATAGAGAGGGGCTCCTCCGGGTGCCGTCAGCCAAACAATGCCGACTGGCAGCCCCCAGGGGGAGAGCCTTCTCTGTGGGGGCATCTTCTATCTGGAACGAGCTCCCCCCGGAGATACGGAGGATCCCGGATCTGCGCACCTTCCACCGCGCTTTAAAGACCTTATTATTTCACCAGGCGGGCCTGGCCTAATTTTCTCCCTTTTTTATAAAAGATTTTTAATTTTTAAATATCTTTTAGTATTTTATATATTCAATTTTAAAATTGGTTTTAAAAAGTTGGGGTTATAATTTGTCTGGGCCAAAATTATTTAATTTGATTTTAATTCTACTTTTAAATTTTGTATGTATGTGTTTTACTGTTTGGCTATGTACCGCCCTGAGTCCTTCGGGAGTAGGGCGGTATAGAAATCAAATCAAATCAAATCAAATCAAATCAAATCAAATCAATCAATCAATCAATCAATAAATAAATGCCAGGTCTGAATATTCCCATGCAAACTTACACATTTTCCCTTGTTTGTCTTGACTGGACCACCAGTGTCCAATAGCATCCTGGTTTGATATTTTGAAAACAGCTTTGATTGTAGGTCCTGTCTTGAAAGGGTTTTGCATTCTTTCCCAGGCCAGGCGTTCTTGAAGAGGTGGAATCTAGCTGCTTAGCACCTCAGGTTCCTGTCAGTGTCTTCCCTCCCCCGTACATCTTTATTCTCTCCACCTGCACAACTCCCCCAATTTCTTTCATCCACCTCCCTCCATTTATGGCAGGATGCCAGCAAGCTTAGCAAAGATGGGAGAGCTGAAATTTGTGGTCTATGCCTCTTCAATTCTGTCCCCAAAATGCCCCAGCAACCGGCTCTTTCCCCAGATTCACACTCTGTCCAAAGCAAGGACTGAAACAAACATTTTTGGGAAAAGCACATAGTTCACCAATTCTTTAGACCTGTACGGCAGTGGTGGAATTCAATTTTTTTTACTACGGTTCTGTGGGCGTGGCTTGGTGGGCATGGTGTGGCTTGGTGGCCATGGCAGGGGAAGGATACTGCAAAATCCCCATTCCCACCCCACTCCTGGGGGAAGGATACTGCAAAATCCCCATTCCCTCCCCACTCCTGGGGGAAGGATATTGCAAAATCTCCATTCCCATCCCACTCCTGTGGGAAGGATACTGCAAAATCCCCATTCCCACCCCACTCCTGGGGGAAGGATATTGCAAAATCTCCATTCCCACCCCACTCTGGGGCCAGCCAGAGGTGGTATTTGCCAGATCTCCGAACTGCTCAAAATTTCTGCTACTGGTTCTCCAGAACCTGTCAGAACCTGCTGGATTTCACCCCTGCTGTACTGTACAAATCTGAAGCACAAAGTCAGTCTGGCTACGAAACTATGATATTAGGATGGAAGAAACGGGAGGGAGCTCCTTATAAAACTTCCTGTAAGTGCCCTTCTGACATCTTAGTCAAGGTTCTCTTTCTCTGGGGAACTCTTAAGTACTAGCAGAAGGATGTTTCATGCGCTATTTATTCTGCAAAAATAACAAAGGGACCTAAGGCAGCCCTGGGAACAAAAAAACTCAAAGGCTATTTTAGGAAAAATCACCCCCAGGGTGACCATGAAATTAAAAGGAAGTTACAGGTTGGGAAATAATTAAATTGACTGGCATACTAAACAGGGTTAATCAAAGCTTTGATGCAAATAAATGAAACCTGAATGCTTACACGTGGAATGAAACGTAAGGAAGGACTATCCTAAAAATTGGCTGTTCTTTGTGCTGTGTAAAATAAATCTAACAAACAAAATGAAGTCCAGATGTCAATGGAGATTCTCCGTCATCCAGGTCATGGTTGTCCCAAAGGTGCTTTTTCAAGAGGCAATTGGACTTTCTGGTTTTCTTTGAAGACGTTTTGCTTCTCATCCAAGAAGCTTCTTCAGCTCTGACTGGATGATGGAGGATGGAAGGATTTGTCTGGAAGGAGTATAAATCCTTCCATTCCCCACCATCCAGTCAGAGCCAAAGAAACTTCTTGGATCCAGTTCATCTCTTTGCCTAGCCTTGTTGGACCCAATTGAGTGTCCTCCCCCCAAACAAAGCCCCCTGCAAACTATCTAGACCAGGGGTCAGCAACCTGCAGCTCTGGAGCCGCATGTGGCTCTTTCACCCCTCTGCTGCCGCTCCCTGTCACTCAAAATATGCGTCACAACTGCCAATGTGCAACACCCACCGGCACACAATTTATTGAGCTTTTCAACCCCTGGTAGGCCAACCATGGATAAATCCAAAAAAAGAAAAGTTTCAGAAGAAAACAGAACGTTTAATTCAACTACATCTGCTAGTTTTGTGGCCGCTCAAGAAATAATCAGGCACGGGAAGCTCCTTGTGGCTCCCGGTGTTTTCTTTTCTGTGGGAAAGGGGTCCAAATGGCTCTTTGAGTGTTTAAGGTTGCAGACCCCTGATCTAGACCATAGCTCCCCACCAGTTCTCAGGGCAGCCTTGAGAAGGGAGCTGCAGCATAGTAAGAGGAACCCCAATGTTCCACCCTCCGTCAGGGACTCCCTCAACAGTCCATCTCTTTTGCATTTTGGCAAGGATGTTTCCCAAAAGCCGGAGACCGTCAAGGTGCTTGGTGTGCAGTCAGAGATAATCTGGCCCATTCCAGATCTTCAAATGAATGTTAGCAACTTTGTACATGCCTTGTGAAAAAAAGCCCAGCGCTCCCTTGTAGCAGAGATTTTGTCTTAGCTCTCAGTTTGATTGTTCTGACTATCAAGCAAAACTCCGAGACAGATGAATTCCTCAAAGAATAGCTTTATTAGAAATATCATATTGGCACAGATCTGGTGAAAACCGACTCTGAAGGTTCCCGCGGCTTTCACCTAATTAAAAGAGAAAGTTTTCCCACAAGCCCAAACAATCAGTCACATGGTCCAACCAAGATGCTGTCTGGTTGCCTGGTGACCTCACTCCTCCTTCCACAGTCCAGGTGTAAGAAAGTCCTTGATTCTCAAGAGAAAATATTTTGTTTTGGCTTCACAACCCCTACTATCTCTAATCCCCAGACTCCCTCAGCTCCAGTTTGGCAACAATGAAGCTCCAAGGTGGCTCTGGTCAGTTCAACTTCAGGGTTGACACTGTTATAAACAGTGCACGTTCGCATATGGGACTACCTGAGACAACGACTTGAAAGCAGCAAAGAAGTTTATTCAGGTATTTGCAAACGCAGGTGCATAGAAAGTGGACATGGAACAAAGCCTTCGTCAGCTTTTATCTCCTTACACAAATTCATTTCTCCCTCCCCTTTTTGACACAGCCTCCTACTCAATTCTCCTAGAACCCCCCTCCACCTTTGTTCAAAGAATTTTAACAAGTTCACCATAACCTTTTTCCTTGCTAGCATGAGCTCTATTGTTATTTTTGTACTTCCTCTGCTGGTGGTTTCAGCTGGCATTCAGGCTCGCTGTTAGCTGGAACATACAGGTAATTCTGAGCTTATAATTGTTCCATTTGACATATCAAGCATTTGCCTTTTCAGAAGCAATACCAGCTCCATTTTCTTATACAAAATAATAATACATGATAATTATTATTAATAATTATACTTTTTTATTATTCTTTTAAATTATCGTTTTACTTATATTTCACAACTCTTGACACAGAATGCATCCAGCAAGCTTTATCTGCTGCAGCTTCCATTCTGCCTGGTAGCTTTTACTGGAATTACGCTCCCCACAGATTCTGTTCAGTGTTTCCACATCAGTTTTCTGCATTCTGCATGCTTCCCTGGAGACTCCACTTATGATATAAGGCAGGGGTCCCCAACCCCTGGGCCGCAGCCCAGGGATGGTATTTAGGGGTGGGTTCTACCGGTTCGCAAATGTGAGCGTGCGTGCCTTCTTCACACATGCACACAGTCTTCTGTGCATGTGCAGAGGGTCAAAAATGGGGCGTGATGATGTCTGGGCATGTGGGCAGTGCCTCCCACCACTGGCGCTACCAGAATGCGTGATTCATTTGTGTGAATGGCATGCACAATAGGAGCCTGGGCTTCCCCACTCTCAGCCTCTCAGCTGATTTGCGCAGGGCTCTGCTCTTGCTAAATTGCTCCAGCAGTTTGTTTTTTTTTTCTCTTTGTGCAAACCAAGCTCAAAACGAAACTGAAAGTAAAACAGGCTGTTGGCTTTGCTGTTTGCTTGCAACGTTGGAAAATTAGGCAGCAGATTTATTTTCCTTTTCCTTACCAAAAAAGGTAAGTGTAAACAATGGGAAATTATTTAGGGCAAAAGAGGAGAGTTCAAGATTTTAAAACACAAAAGAAGAAAAAAGCTCTTTTTAACTAGGGAATTGTAATAATTGAGATACTATTAATTGTATACTGTGTTGAAAGCAGAAATGGTTAAGTTGTGGCTTGGAGGAATATATGGGGGAAATTATTTGGTTTATTATTATTGGTAAATATAATTAATTGATTTGTAAGAAATTGGATTGCATGGAAATAATTGGAATATTCATGTTCATATTGATTAATATACAAAAAAGGTAGTTATATAACTAATTGATTTATATTAAAATGTTGAATTTGTATTAAACAACTGTATTACATAATTACATAATTAACCAATGTGAGGATGGATATAAAAATAGATGACAATGGGAAGGGGTATAATATAGAATAGAAGGGAAAAATTGAATTTGATTAAGATTAGAGATGAGGATGAAGGGTAATATTGTTTTTTTAAAAAAATAGATGAGGAATAAATATGGCAAAAAGGAAATATAGAAATTGTAAATTTAATTGAAATGACTAAACACTGTTTAAATTTGTGAACCAGCCAAATATTCTGTTCAAAGAAAATACATTGTATGTTTGTATGTGTGTTTCTAATTATTGCTATTTATTCATATTTGCTCTCTTTTATTCTTTAAAGTTTAACAATTCATTCTTTATCTTAATATCTTTATATTTGTTTGGGGTTGGCTTTCTTCCCTTTCATCTTTTTTATTGTACAGCAATCTTTCTCCTCAAACCTACCACCTCTATTTTCTTTCCTTCTTACTTTCTCTTCCCCCCACCCTCTTCTTCTCCTCCCTATTTCCTCTTCCTTTCTCCTTCTCCTCCTCTCTTCCTCCCTCTCTTACCGTCACTCCTACTCTAATTTCCCTTCCCTTCCTTCATCCCTTTCTATTACTGTATCCTTTTATGCATATGGACTACTCAGAGGGCTGAAAAAGTTATTTTTGACTGGTCCTCACACTTTTGACCAGTCCTTGAACTTACGACTGTCCTCACATTTTACATTTTTGCCCTATCTTGTCATCATGGTGAAGAGAAGCAGTTGTGAAATGAGTGACATGGTTGTTAAGAATGCTGCACGGGCATAAATGTGAGGATGGTCATAAGTGTGAGGACCAGTCAAAAGTGCGAGGACCTGTCAGAAATGACTTTTTTCAGCCCTCTGGTTAGTCCTTTTGTGCATATGGACTACTCAGAGGGCTGAAAAAGTTATTTTTGACTGGTCCTCGCGCTTTTGACCAGTCCTCGAACTTACGACTGTCCTCACATTTTACGTTTTTGCCCTATCTTGTCACCATGGTGAAGAGAAGCAGTTGTGAAATGAGTGACATGGTTGTTAAGAATGCTGCACGGGCATAAATGTGAGGATGGTCATAAGTGTGAGGACCAGTCAAAAGTGTGAGGACCTGTCAGAAATGACTTTTCAGCCCTCTGAGTAGTCCCTATACACATAGCCATGGCCACCCGGTCACATGACCAGGTAGCCACGCCCACCCAGTCACATGGCCTCCAAGCCACGCCCACACAATAAGCCACGCCCACAATGGTGTCCGTCTTACCAATGTTAAAATCTGTTCACCTTACCCTATACACATAGCCATGGCCACCCGGTCACATGACCAGCTAGCCACACCCACCCAGTCACATGACCAGCTAGCCACGCCCACAAAATAAGCCACGCCCACAATGTCCCTCTTTACCAATGTTAAAATCTGGTCACCTTAGACTAAGTGCTGTTAAGTAGCACTTAGCTGCCAGCTGCCTGCAATTACTGTTGAGTTCAAATCTCACCAGGCTCAAGGTTGACTCAGCCTTCCATCCTTCCGAGGTAGGTAAAATGAGGACCCGGATTGTGGGGACAATAAGCTGACTTTATATAAAAAAGAACACCACTTAGAGGGGGTCCGAAAGCCCTACTAAGCAGGTATATATATAAAGTATGAAGGCTATTGCTTAACGCATTGTAAGCCGCCCTGAGTCTCCGGAGAAGGGCAGCTTATAAATCGAACCAATAAATAAACAATAAATGCAGGCATGCCCGCTGGCTGTGCAAATAGAGCTGCGTGTGTACGCACTTGCCCACTGCTCATGTGGAATCGTCCCCTCTCCTCCCATCCAGCCTGTTCCCAAAGCCAGAAATGTTGGGGAACGTGGATATAAGGTATAGGTGGCATTCTGGGGAGGGTGGCAGGCATTGAGGCATATTCACTCAATTGCTGGCACGGACAGTCCCAGCTCCCCTTGACTAGAGGGCCAACTAACCTCCAAGATCCTCTGTGGCACCCCACTGGGACCTTGGCAGTATATTGGGTGTCATGTCCTCTCTTTGTGCTGGCTTTCTGATTGGTCACAGGATCTGCCTCCACCTTGTCTCCAGAAATTTATTTTTTTATTTTAGTTATTTTTATTTATTTTTGTCAAGTACGTGTTAGATTATATATATAAGCATGAATATATAAAATGAATACGAATAAAAGGAGACATTAGGACAGGGGCGGAAGGCACGCTGGTGCTCTTATGCACGCCCCTTACAGACCTCTTAGGAATGCAGTGAGGTCAACAGTAGACAGTCTAAGGTTAAAGTTTTGGGGGTTTAGGGAAGAAACCAAAGAGTCAGGTAGTGCATTCCAGGTATTGACCACTCTGTTGCTGAAGTCATGTTTTCTGCAATCGAGTTTGGAGTGGTTTACCTTGAGTTTGTATCTATTGTTTGCTCGTGTATTGTTGTGGTTGAAGTTGAAGTAGTCAGTGACAGGAAGGACATTGTGGCAGATAATTTTATGAGCCATGCTTAGGACCCAGGTAACATTAGTCAACGGAGAAAGGAAACCTCCACACTAAGGCACTGAGGAAGCAATTTAAATGCCTTCACCACACTTTTTGGGTGTGGCAACATACTATACCATGAGCCATGGTGGCACAAAGCAGATATTGTCTGAAACGGAGAAGGCAACAGATGCAGGACAAGAGATTTACCAGTCAGTGTAATATTTCATGTGATTAAAACTATTCTCTTTCAGAATTGGAATCACGTTAAGGACATTGATGGCTGCAGAAGCTGTGTTGTTGGATTTTTTTTTTTTACTTTATACCATCATTGACGTCATTATGATCAGTTTTCCATGAAATTAATAGCAAACGTGTAGAAATATAAAAGAGTAACAGTTTGATAGGGAAAGAGACATGCTCGGCATCACAAGACAAGATAGGAGGACCTGCATATGGATTCGAGAACAAATAAAAATATACACACTGAGCCATGGTGGCCCAGTGGTTAGAGTGCAGTACTGCAGGCTACTTCTGCTGACTGCTGGCTTCCTGCAATTTGGCAGTTTGAATCTCACCAGGCTCAAGATTGACTCAGCCTTCCGTCCTTCTGAGGTGAGTAAAATGAGGACCCAGATTGTTCGCTGACTCTGCAAAGCGCTTAGAGAGGACTGTAAAGCACTGTGAAGTGGTATATAAGTCTAAGTGCTATTGCTATATCATTAATGGTAGAGAGATATTATTGACTACTAGCATTATATGTGTTTTTATGCTGAGAGGAGGAGGAGAGACAGCTTCATGAAGGATTAAGTAGAGGATGCTTTCATTCAAACTTCTTTCACATTGCTGATAAGATCACAGGGCAGGCTAGGAAGAGAATCAGAATAGAGCCGGAAGGGACCTTGGAGGTCTTCTAGTCCAGCCCTCTGCACAAGCAGGAGATCCTGATCTATACCATCTCAGACAACTGACCGTCCGGTCTCTTCTTAAAAACCTCAGTGATGAAGCACAGTGATGAATGAGAGTCATTCGTTCATCAGCCTCAAAACAGAACATTCCTTCCCTCTCTTTCTCCCTTCTTGAATCAACATTTTATTCTGGAACATCAGTTTCATTCATCGATTCGATCAAATCACCCTGAACCATTTGAGTTTTGGCACACACCTTTTCTCGCCAGATCTGGTCTGGAAGGATGGGCAAAGATCCTGTGGATTTTAGAGCTGTTTTGGCTAGACCTGCTGCGTGTAGACTTGTCTGAAGCAACCTCTGTTTGTGACCTTTACTCCTCAGCTGTAGAGCCTGGAGGCTTAAGAGCTACTCAGAATTAGAAAGGGAATTGAATCATCTTCAATGGAAGCAGCCTTGAAATCGGTCCAGCTCTTTCAAGTTAACCTCAGGCTGCTTTTTAGGCCACCGGATATTTTATACAGAGCAAGTGGACACTGATCTATTTCTGTGTACACGGACTAGAAAAGCCAGGAGAAAACACCTCTCCTCTCCCACCAAAAGCCTGGGAGACTTAGCAGGTGGACGATCACTTAAATATGAGCCAGCCGTGTGCTGCAACTGCCAAAAAAGCCAACACAGTTCTAGGCTGCATCAACAGAGGGATTCAATCAGGAGTGGGATTCAGCCAGTTCGGATGCTAATTTTACATCTGGTTCATCAAACTGGTAGCTGCAAGGACTGGCTGGCCCCTCCCACCCTGCCCCACCCCTCCCAGGAGTCTCCAAGTGGCCTGTTTTGGATGCGAGGTAACTGTAGGGACTGCACGGAGGCTCTGGGAGGGCAGAAAATGGGCCTCCTGGAAGCACTGGAAGTCCAGAAATGGGCCCGTTTCCAGACTCCAGAGAGCCTCCGGAGCCCAGAGGAGGCCATTTTCACCCTCCCAAAGGCTGGCACACGCCTCCCGGAAGTAGCCATTTTCACCCTCCCAAAGGCTGGCACACGCCTCCCGGAAGTACCAGAAATCTGGAAACAGGCCCATTTCTGGCCTCTGGAGGGTCTCTGGAGCATGGGAGAGGCCGTTTTCGCTCTCCTGGAGGCTCAAGGAAAGCCTCCGGAACCTGGGGAGGGCAAAAACATCTCCCCCCCCCGCCATGGTGCAGGAGGCTGAGTAGGTGACGCCCCCGTGGCCACGCCCACCCAGCAACCAGACAGAGAACTTGTTGCTAAAATTTTTCAATCCTACCCCTGGATACAATCAAGATCAAGGGAGGTCCTAATACCACTCTATAAAGCCTTAGTAAGACCACACCTAGAATCCTGCATCCAGTTTTGGTCCCCACACTATAAAAAAGGGGTTGAGACTCTGGAAAGAGTGCAGAGAAGAGCAGCCAGGAGGATGAGGGGACTGGAGGCTAAAACATATGAAGAATATGCAGGACCTGGGCCTGGCTAGTCTTATGAAAGGAAGGATTAGTGGTGACATGATAGAGTGTTCCGATATCTCAGGGGCTGCCACAAAGACAAGGGGGGTCAACCTATTCTCCAAAGCCCCTGAGGGCAGGACAAGAAGCAACGGGTGGAAACTAATCCAGGAGAGAATCAACCTAGAACTAAGGAGAAATCTCCTGACAGTTAGAACAATTAATCAGTTGCCTGCAGAAGTTGTGAATTCTCCAACACTGGAAGTTTTTAAGAAGAGATTGGATATCTATCTATCTATCTATCTATCTATCTATCTATCTATCTATCTATCTATCTATCTAAATGAGACTAAAACAGCTGCCCCAAAGTTATTGGTCTTTGTGATTGGAAGAAAGGCGAGTAAGGGGAATAATTAGCAAAAAAGGAATATTTTTATCATGAAGAAAATAGTATCTTGTGTCGTGTGTTGTCTCCCCGCATCCTCCTCCATCCTTCCTCAAGGCTGATGAGGGCTTGGCCAGAAGAAATGGGCCTGGCAGCTTTTGGAAAGCGGCAATTTTGAGTGGCTGGAGGGTTGACAGTCCATCAGTTGAATGGAGGTTCCCCAGAGTTGGGTCAGAGCCAGCAATTCCCAACAGACACGCCTGGCCTCAAGGTTTTTATTGAGCATAGCTGAGCAGAAAAAAGAGATGATTCAGAATTGCAAAACGAAGAATAAATTTGAGTGGATGCTGGAGTATTTTTATGAGCCTGTGCAGAGCAGAGAACGATTCTGGCAGGAACATGAGATCTTGGTTGACATAAATCTCTCCCCCTCCTAGGATTTCTTTCTTCATTCACTTAATATTTGGTGCACTATTTATATATTCCTGTATACTAAATAATTAGTGAATGAATATGTGTATATATTGTGCATTACGCGTGTGCAGTGCACACAAATACATATTCTAATACAGCATCCCTGTAAATTTGAAAAAGAGGGAACAATGAATTTGGGGAAATTAAGTGTTAATGACAAAAGGAACAGAAATTAATGCAGAAAGAGAGAGAGAGGCAAGCAAGGGAGAGACAGAAAGCAAGAAGACACTGCATCCCAGGCTGTTTAAGCAACAGCCTTGTGCTTTTTATTCTGCCTTTATATTTAGCATTTTGCATTTTCAGGGTCAAAATTACATTGCTTTGCATATTCCCTGTGACATACAAAACGCTATTTGGGATCTGCATCTAATTTAATTTAATTAGCAATTTGCAAAAAGAGTTCCCCCTCCTTCTTACTTAGATATTATTGATGCTACTAAAATTATGAAACAAATCCACGGAGGAATATTATCCGAAATAGAACCTCCATATTCTGCGGGATTATAGCTGAATGTTCAACTGTGAGAAGGAATCACACTTTTCAGGTCCACCTCATTTCAATGCCCAAGGATTATATGGTGAGTCAGAGAGAAGAGATAGGGTTTTGTGTGGGTTTTGTGCATTGCCCTTAAAGAGTCTTCCCTCAGCCTAATTCCCACGCGCTTGATTTCTCCCGTGAAGTTGTCTCTGTGTGATGGTGTGTGAGAGAGACCTTGGGAGACAGGAGTGAGAGCTGCAGGCTGCACAAGTGACCCAAGGAGGGAGCGGGGGGAGAAATATTTCCCTAATTATCAGGAAAGTAATTGCAGTCTTGCAATATTCTGTTAATGTGAACCTTACAGCCAAGAGAAAGCAAAGATTCCTGCAGATTAACCAAGCTGGAAGGGACCTTTTAGGTCATCTAGCCCAACTCCCCACCCACCCAAGCAGGAGATCCTACACCATTTCTGACAGATGGCAGCCCAGTCTCTTCTTAAAAGCTTCCAGCGATGAAGCTCCCACAACTTCCGAAGGCAACTTCTGTTCCATTGCTTGATTGTTCTCACAAGATCAGGAAATTTCTCCTTATCTTTCCTTGTTCAGTTTCCATCCATTGTTCCTTGTCTGGCCTTCGGGTGCTTTGGAAAATAGCTTGACCCCCTTCCTCCTCTCTGTGGCAGCCCCCCAAATATTGGAAGACAGCTATCGTGTCCTTCTCTTCACTAGACTAGTCTGCTTGTGCTTCTTGTCTGGACTACCTCACCACGCTAAGAATATGTCTTTATGCACAGAATTCCAAAGAATATTCTTAATCCCTAAATTGGACATGATTGTTTTAAAGCCCACTCCTGATTTTATCTCTGGAACAACAGCCTTGCAAGGTACTTTGAGCTAAGAGAAGACGACTGGCAGGATCCAAAACAGCCTTCTCTGCTGTAGCGCTGGCCCTGGAACATCCTGCCCGCCTCCCCCAGGATGAGGTTTGCCCCAACCATTCTAGCCTTCCACAAAGACCTGAAGATCTGACTCTCCCAGTTGACCTAGGAACTTAAACTTATATATCGCTTCATGGTGCTTCACAACCCTCTTTAAGCAGTTTACAGAGTCAGCCTCTTGCCCCTAACAATCTGGGTCCTCCTTTTACTGACCTCGGAAGGATGGAAGGCTGAGTCAACCTTGTGCAGGTAAGAATCGAACTGCTGGCAGTCAGCAGAGTTAGCTTGCAATACTGCATTCTAACCATTGTGCCATCATAACAGATAGATAGATAGATAGATAGATAGATAGATAGATAGATAGATAGATAGATAGATAGATAGATGGACAGCCCTCTCTAAGTTGTTTACAGAGTCAGCCCATTGCCCACATCAATCTGGGTCCTCGTTTTACCCACCTCAGAAGGATGGAAGGCTGAGTCTGAATCTTGAACTGTTGAGAATTGAACTGCTGGCAGTCAGCAAAGTTAGCCTGCAATACTGCATTCTGACCACTGCACCACCGTGGCTCTGAATGTGGCTACTGGACTAATTAGCTGACCCAATCTCCCGCCCTGTGCTTCCTGTTTCCCCTCCTCCCCATCTTTTAATTCATATTATTGTACTTTTATTATTTCTTTTCATTGCTTCATTGTTTTGCTATTTTCGTGTTCACATTTTTTTCCATTTTACTGTTATAAGCTGTTCAGAGGAGCCCCACTGTGACATGGGTAGAGAGAACGGATCTAATGGAATCTACTGATTCAGATTGAGGTGGATGTTTTGGCACACCTGTAATTTTATACCTTCAATTAAATTCATTTGATTAGGATAATCTATCCAAATCTATTTGACTCTGGATGGCGAATACAATCCCCAAAATACCATATCTGAGTTGGAATATCTGAGTCATAAGACGCTGCCAATAAATCATGTCAAAAAAATTATGGGTTTTTGCCTGTTTCTCTAATTAGCAGGGAAAGATTGCGCTGCTATTTCTTTCCAAGCTTAAAATAATTTTGGTGAAATTTCCATGGGTGATGTTTGTATCCCACTAGGAACTGGGGGGAGGAGGGGGGGCAGGGAGTTTTCAGAATGGTAGGAGTGTGTGGAACAGAAAATACGCCAGTGGGCACCATTTTGCCACCTGCAGCAATAAAGCTAGTTCAGTGATACCAACCAGGAAAATAGAAAAGAAATGTTCAAGCGCCTTGAGCATAAGGTAAAAATGGAGATGGCTATTTTGCAGGAAAGGGAGAGTGATGAAGCTTCCTGCCTCCTTTTCATTATGTGGCTCAGCTGTTGTAATCACATTTAAATCCAGATGTCCAGATTTCTTTTGTAGAAGATTTTGTCCTCTACTTTTGTCTGGTTGCCTCTCTTCCAGCTTGTTTTTGGCTGCCCATGCTTTAAACCCTTTGCAGTCTAAGTGGTGCCCCTGGGGAGGGGGGCTGCCTGTGAGTCTCTTGGCTGCCTGTCAGGATGGGGTGGCTTCTGTTGCCCCCTGGTGTCTCTCTGTTCCATTTGCAGCAGGTATGAAGAACCCAATGGAACAGAAGTTGCCTTCAGAAGTTATGGGAGCTTCATCACTGGAAGCTTTCAAGAAGAGACTGGACTGCCATCTGTCAGAAATGGGGTAGGGTCTCCTGCTTGAGCAGGGGGTTGGACTGGATGACCTGCAAGGTCCCTTCCAACTCTATTCATCTGTTAAATTGTGGTGGCTCAGTGGTTAGAATGCAGTACTGCAGGCTCCTTCTGCTGACTGCAATTTGGCAGTTCAAATCTCACCAGGCTCAAGGTTGACTCAGCCTTCCGTCCTTCCGAGGTTGGTAAAATGAGGGCCCAAATTGTTGGGGGAAATAGGCCGACTGTAAAACCGCTGAGATCGAGAGGGCTGTAAAGCACTGTGAAGCGGTATATAAGTCTAAGTGCTATTGCTAAACCTATTAAATCTACTGCAGTGAGAAGTCCAACATTTCTTTGGAAGTTCATTTTCTCAATGCTTTGATTAGTTCACACGTGGCTTTGATATTTCATGTCTTACTTGTTTACTTGTGATTTTAATCACCAATTAATTTTATTACCTCATCCTTCTGCTCAACATCCCAAAATACACAGTTAAAAATAAATACAATCAGTGGCAGCCTTTGAAAAGAAGATTTCTCTGTTGTTTTCTCCAGTGTCAAGCACTTGAGACAAGGGGTTCTGGATAAGTTATGTGGGGTTCCCTCAGTTCCCCCTATTTCTGTTTCCAACCACTTCCTTTTGAATCGGGGTTCTCTGCGCTAGGTCCAAGGTGTATATATACAGAATACAGCATAACAGAGTTGGAAGGGACCCTGGAGGTCTTCTAGTCCAACCTCCTGCTCAAGCAGGAGAACCTATAATACCATTTCAGACAAATGGCTGTCCAATCTCTTCTTAAAAGCTTCCAGTGATGGAGCAACCACAACTTCTGAAGAGAAGCCTGGTTGATTGTCCTCACTGCCAGGAAATTTCTCCTTAGTTCTAGGTTGCTTCTCTCTTTGTTCACTTTCCATCCGCTGTTTTTTGTGTTTTGTCTTTTGGAAGATGTGCTTAGCTCATAAAGGGAAACTACGGGAAATAACCCGGAAAACAGGGCTAGAAATGATACATATCTAGATTTAGTTTAAATATTGGTCAAACGTTTATAATAAAATCTGTAGAACTAGGGAACAATCTGCTAGAAAGATGGGTATTGTAATTGGTTTTCCTGCACCTGGCAGAAGCTGGGATGGATGATTCTTGCAGTCTCTTCCGTGGCTACGTCATAGGTTGCTTCCTAGTGGTGTCTTTGGATGAAAGCTCCCACTGAATCCAAATGCTCCTCAGGCTGCCTGAAACCTCCCTGCTTAAAGTTTGCATATTAATTGGCACATATTTAAAGCAAGCCATTGTTTATTCTCCACTAATGTTAGTTTCTCTGTGCTTACATCTGCCAGTTCCGCTGGTGTTGAATTATATCTTACCCAGGGGTAATAACAGCTCCTAGCCTTTATACCTCCTCTGCCATAAATCTCAAAGCAATTTACAAAGGAGCATATTAAGAGCCAGTGAAGACGGCTTTCGACTTTTCATGAATAGTAATATTTGCAGTTTTGAACTCTTTGATGGATCTTCCAGCTTCTCTTTGGCTCTCAGGGGAGTTGCCTTGATTTATGTGTCTTTACTTTTCTTGATTACTTTCGTGGAAAACCATGCCGTCGGCATCACGTGACCACGATCACATGACTGCCCTGGCTGATCAGCAGATGAAGTCAAGGGCCCCGTTCCACTGCCACGGCTCACTGGCCCCAGAATGCTTAAATGGATTCCTTTCATCAGCTTGCTGAATTAATAATTCATATCCTGGGTTCATGTGGTTCAATGAATTATAAACTAATGAAAAGTACAAAAAGAAAAAGCAAATAACACATTGCAGCAGCTCAATCGCTAACTTAGTCACCAACTAACTTAGATAGTTTTGCAAACTCGACCTATCGTTAAGAAACTGTGCCATGTTATATTATGGCAGTATCTGAGTGATCTGAATGGCTGATGTCAAAAAGTTAAGCAGATGTGCTACCCGTGTTTCCCCGAAAATAAGACCCTGTCTTATATTTTTTTTAACCCTGAAATAAGCGCTTGGCCTTATTTTTGGGGAGGTCTTATTATTTTGGGGTGCGAGGAGCAAGATGGGGCTCCTCTTGCCATCTTACCTGATCTTCAGCTCTGCGTTTAAATATTTTCGGGGAGGGCTTATTTTTGGGGGGAGGCTTATTTTTGCACATGCGCTCAAAAGCCCGATTGGGCTTATTATCAGGGGATGTCTTATTTTCGGGAAAACAGGGTAACACCTTCAGCCCAGAAGGGCTGGGTCACAGGGTTTTTGGGATTTGGAAGCAATGATTGCACCAATGTGAGGACTTAAGCCTTTATGCTAAAGTAGTATAAGAAAGTGACATAATGTAATAAGAGACAACAATCAGGTATACAGGAAAAAGAAACAACAAAAATTACCTTGTCTGCCATCAGGGGCCCAAAAGAGATGGCAGGTAGCAGAGGTGGTATTCAACTGGTTCGGACCAGTTCAGGCGAACCGGTAGCTTCAATGATCATTTAGCCCTGCCCACCTGCACCCGCTCAATCCTGTCCTTTATTTCCTGCTTTGTAGCTCATCTCAATCGCACGGCACAGCTGATCCCACCCCCCCGCTGTTCTACTTAACCATTGCTGACTTGGAAAGTAAACAACTGAGCTTCTACATGCTCCATTTTCAGTGTGCGTCCACCGAACCGGTTGTTAAACCAGCAGCATCCCACCACTGGCGGGTGGACCACAAAGCCCTAGACGAATGAGCCTCCATTAGGGAAAGTCAGCATTCTTATTTCTGCTACACTGCATACCATGCTTTACTGGTTTTTCTTTTGCAATGGTTGGATTGTTTCGTGTTTGCATTTGATATTACCTGATTGGCATCTTTTAATACTTGTGCTGGGCAGGGTACAAGTATTAAGATGGTGGCTCAGTGGTTATGTTGTTGGGCTTGTCGTCTGGAAAGGTGGCAATCCAGGTTTGAGACCCTGAGCACCACACAGTGGGGTGACTCCTGCCCTCTCCCCAGCTCCTGCCAACCAAGCAGTTCGAAAGCATGCAAATGCGAGTAGATAAATAAGTACCACTTTGGTGGGAAGGCAACAGCGCTCTGTGTCCTAGTGGTCAGAGGACTAACTCTGCAGCCATGAAATGCAGTTGGGCATTTACTATGAGTCTCCTTGCAAGTCAAAGCTATGCCTTGGACTCACTTTGCCCACTAGGATCGGATCGTGAAAACACATGGTTTTCCAGTTCCTCTGGGACAGAGCAAAGATTGAAATTGCCTATTTCCCCAATTGGATGCCTGTCTGCTGCGGGACACTGGCGGGCTGAAAGGAAGTTTGGCATTGGCTTTAATGGGCCTGCTTTCAAACCCAATTTATGCCTTTGGCTAACACCGCAGACAAGGAGCAGATCCTGAAAACACCTGGTTTCCCACCTTCCCCAGCCCAGGGCAAAGGTGAATAGGTGCCTCTTTTTCTAATTTGATGCCTGTCTGGAGTGGGACACTGGCTGGACGAAAGGGATTTTGGCATTCGATTTAGCGGGTCTGCTTTCTAGTCCAAGCTTTGTCTTGAAAGGCCAAAGGGGGTCTGCCAACTACCCAGAATTGTAGAGAATCGGGCCATATATAAACCCCACAACCACATTGTAAAATAGTGGGCGCAGGAAGGACACAGGACACCGACTTCAGTAACAGCTCTTTATTAGCTCCAGTACAGCAATGGATTGCCTAGCCGTGGCAGCCCCTTTTAAAGGGAGCTGTCCGAGGCTTCAGCCATTGACGTGCTTCTAAATCTCCCGCTCTATTTACTCACTTCTAATTGGCCCGTTTGAATTGTCATTCAATACTCAACACACATCAAGGTAATGCCTCATTGGGGGATGATTATTATGGTTTGTTGCACAATCAGTCACATGTTTAGACTGGATTTTGCATTTTTATTTTTGGCACCTTGACTCAGAACAGCTCATATCCTGCAACCTTTAACACTATGAAGCAAGGACATTTGAGGCCTATTTGAGGTCCTTGGGAAAGACTTAATAGGTGAATAAAAATGCAAAGCCAAATTGAGAAGACAGCAACAGACAAGAAGTTCCACCTCTGCAAAGAAGCTGAAGAAACAGTGGAATCCCTGGTAAGCTGTTGCAAGAAGATCACCCAGCCTGACTACAAGCAGCGCCATGACAAAGTAGCAACCATGGTGCATTGGAAGATCTGCAAGAAATATCACTTGCTTGCAAGTTAGAACTTATAGGTCCATAAAACAGAGAAAGTCATAGGAAATGAAGAAGTTAAATTGCTCTGGGACTTTAAAATTCAAACCAATAGGCCTGTCTCACAACACACATTTCACAACACCTCAGACTGTTGTTAAGAAAGACAAAAAAAGTCTGGGTAGTGGATATGGCAGTACTTGGAGACAGCAGAATAGAAGAGAAAGAACTGGAGAAGATTACAAATAAAGACCTGCAAATAGAAATAGAATGACTATGGCAAAGGCCAGCAAGGGCAGTACCAATAATAATGGGTGCCTTGGGAGCAATCCCAAAACAACTGGAGCACCACTTGAACATGATTGGCATTGACAAATTCACCATCAGTCAATTGCAAAAGGCGGCTTTACTCGGAACAGCTTCCATCCTACAATGATATCTGAAACATCATCCACATCTGCCTATTCCAGGTCCTTGGTAAGGACTCGATAGATAAACAGAAATGCCAAATCTAAATATTACCATTATTATTGCTGTTGTTTGTTGTTAATTATTATTATTATTAATATTATTACTGTTACTTCTTGTTCTGCCTCAGGTGCTTTGGAGAATAGGTTGACCTTCCTTCTGGCAGACCCTCAAATATTGGAAGACTGCTATCATGTCACTCCAGTCCTTCTCTTTGTTAGACTTCATTATTAGTTGCAAAGTCGTGTCTGACCCATGGCAACCCCATGGACAACTTTTCTCCAGGCCTTCCTGTCCTCTACCATCCTCTGGAGTCCATTTAAGCTCACGTCTACTGCTTCAGTGACTCCATCCAGCCACCTCGTTCTCTGTCGTCCCTTTCTTCTTTCCCAGCATTAGGCTCTTCTCCAGGGAGTCCTTCCTTCTCATTAGGTGGCCAAAGCATTTGAGTTTCATCTTCAGGATCTGGCCTTCTAAAGAGCAGTCAGGGTTGATCTCCTCTAGGACTGACCAGTTTGAACGCCTTGCAGTCCAAGAGACTCACAGAAGTCTTCTTCAGCACCAGAGTTCAAAGGCCTCCATTCTTTGGCGCTCAGCCTTCTTTATGGTCCAACTTTCACAGTCATCCATTGCAACTGGGAAAACCAAAGCCTTGACTATATGCACTTTTGTTGGCAGGGTGATGTCTCTGCTTTTTAGTATGCTGTCTAATTTTGCCATAGCTTTCCTCCCCAGGAGCAAGCATCTTTTAATTTCTTGGTCATCTTGGCCAAAGTTAGGCCATCTCAGCCATTTATGATTTATGCAATATTCCTTGTTTACATAGACAATGGCTTAGTCTGTGTGAACCCAGCCACTGTGTCGATAAAGGACATGAGGAACAGCAATAGAGGAGCCCAAGGAGGGCCCCCCAATGCCTCCTCTGTGTTGGAAGGAATATCCATCTGGTTCAGTTCCAAGCCAGGAGGAAGGCACTGGAAATAAAATGGAGGCTGGAGGCTGGTTGGAAAGAGGATTCATTTATTCATGAAGCAGAAACACATGAGTTTGTGGTTCTGGACAGCTGAACAAAATGGAGTTCAGTGGGTTTTATACCTTCTTTTGGGATTTGTATTTGAGCTTCCTGTTCCTGTGCAAGGACATGTATTCTATTGGCTGTGTTGTCAGATTCCTATGGGGTCATGTAGGGGTCATAACTGGCTCATAGATAAAAGAGGAAGTGCAAATCCTAGGTGCTTGTCCGAGCTAATCTGGTCAACCTCTGGCTTATTTATTTATTTATTTATTTATTTATTTATTTATTTATTCAAATTTCTATACCGCCCTTCTCCTTTTGGACTCAGGGCGGTGAACAGCCAAGTAAAATACTTTATATACAAAAGTTAAAATAGATTAAAATAGTTAAATAATTCGGCCCATAATTTAAAACATTACAATTTAAAACCAATTTCAAATTTTAAAAACCCACCATAAAATCAGGACAGCCCAGCTAACTGAAAGAGGTAGGTTTTAAGGGCCCGACGAAAAGTCCAGAGGTCTGGGATCACTCGTATCTCTGGGGGTAGGTCGTTCCAGAGGGTGGGTGCCACCACAGAGAAGGCTCTCTGCCTGGAGGTCGTCAGCCGGCATTGTCTGGCCGACGGCACCCTGAGGAGGCCCTCTCTGTGGGAGCGAACCGGCCGGTGGGAGGCTATTGGTGGCAGAAGGCGGTCCCGTAAGTACCCTGGCCCTAAGCCATGGAGCGCTTTAAAGGTGATCACCTTGAAGCGCACCTGGAAGTCCACTGGAAGCCAATGCAGCTTGCGCAGGAGAGGAGTCACATGGGAGTGCCCTGTTGCTCCCATAATCCCCTGCGCGGCCGCATTCTGGACCAGTTGGAGCCTCCGGGTGCACCCCAAGGGGAGCCCCATGTAGAGAGCATTACAATAGTCCAGACGAGAAGTGACGAGTGCTTGAGTGACTGTGCGTAGGGAGTCCCGATCCAGAAAAGGACGCAAGTGGCGTATCAGGCGAACCTGATAGAAAGCCCCCCTGGCCACGGCCGCCATATGCCCTTCTAAAGACAGTCGTGCGTCCAGGAGGACGCCCAACTTGCGAGCCCATTCCGTGGGGGCCAATGATTCACCCCCAATAACCAGTGATGGCGCCAGCTGGCTATACTGGGATGCCGGCAGCCAGAGCCACTCGGCCTTGGAAGGGTTGAGTCGAAGCCTGTTTCTCCCCATCCAAACCCGCACGGCCTCCAGGCACTGGGACATCACTTCCAAGGCATGGTTGGGATGGTCTGGGGTGGAGATGTACAGCTGAGTATCATCAGCGTACTGATGGAACTCCACCCCCAAACCACAGATGATCTCACCCAGCGGCTTCACATAAATGTTGAACAGGAGGGGCAAGAGGACCGACCCTTGTGACATCCCACAAACAAGGCGCCTCGGGGTCGACCGCTGCCCCCCTATTATTGTTTATCTGAGCTCCCAGGTGAAGTTTGGACTGCTCTGGGGGTCATGCAACGAAGGGGCTTGTGTTCCAAAAGGGTGTTGGGCAATTCCTATTGTGGCCAATGGATCCTGTGTTGGATCCTGGGCGAGGGGCTGCTTCTAATCCTACCGCTGTGCTTTTGTTAGCTGTTCAACTTCGTTGCAAGCAGTTTCGAAATATCCTGTCTTGAATGGATTTCTGCCTGCAGTATTTGCTTTGCTTATGAATAGAGCCATCTAGATAGTTGGCTCCTTCATGGGAAGAGGGGAGGCTTTCCACATCTGTCATTGGGGTGCTGCCTCCACCTTTTGGGGCTGCTGACCACCCTCCAAAAAGGAGTCCCAGATCCCCTCCTATGCACTACTCTACAGCCAGGTGCTGCCTATTCACCTGTGCATTTGGCTCTACCTGCCAACACCCAAAGAGCTCTGTAAATAGAAAGGGGAGTCGGAAGGCACTTTTGTTCAGTCGAAGTCATTAATGAACCCATAAATCATTAGGAAAATAATTCTTCTAAATTGAATTACCACTTGCAATTATTTCCCCCCCTTGTTTCTGGCTTCCTTCTTTGTCCTTTTATTTCATTATCCCCAAAGTACCAGCTCATGTCATCATGTTAGAATTACACCCAGTCAGGCGGATGCTCTTAAGTAATTTTTTTCACTTAATCGTACGTAGGATTCCTTCTTTCCTCCTGGAAATGATTACAGTAAAAGAAATTGGAAACTGCCACAGTCTGGCAGCTGCTTTGCCCCAGAGAATTCTCAGAAGCGTAATCTGCCATTTGCTTCCCCATCGTCTGAGACCTTCAGAAGGGGGAAAAGAGAATACTTGATAAATTACTTGAAACATGCATGTAGACATATTAGCGGCATTTATTGGTACGCCGAGTGGTCTGATCTCGCTGGATTTTGCTTCTCAGCAATCCAACAAGCGACACGAAAATTCCTGCCTCCGAAGATGTGATTTGAATTGAACAGTATTTCCTTTTACTGATGTTCTTCCATTTCTGCTATTGTGTTTGCACTCTTATTGTGTAAGCATTTTTTATGAAGTTATAAAATATAAAATACAAAATACAAAAGTAAATAGAAAAGCAGTGAGGGGTGGAGGGGGAAGAGAAGTGAGGAAAGATAGGAAAAAAGAAAAAGAAGCATTGATTTCCGACTCTCTCTGTTACAGTAAAATAAGGCATTAACATCAAATCACAACTCCTTGCTTTTCCATAATAATATAAACAAGCCATTTCTGTAAAGATCTATCCATCTAACTGGTGAAACCCAAAGTCAGAGTTCCATTCTTTTCCACATCAAGCATGAAGTTCAGAAACGGTTTCCATGTGGAAACAAAAGTTCTTTTGTTCTTTTCTTTAACCAAAGTAGTCAGTTCTGCCATTTCTGCCAACTCCATCAGCTTCTGCAACCATTCTTCTGTGGTAGGAATTGAAGTGTCCTTCCATTTTTGCGCATACAATAGTTTTGCTGCTATAAACATATTATATATGTTGGAGTTAGAACTCCAACATATATAAATTGGAGTTGGAACAAAGTTCCAATTTTTTTTCTCCAGTTCTTTTTCAATTAGGCTCAAAAGAAAAAGTTGCTTGCACTCTTGAGGGCCCTGAGCAGCGGTGGGATTCAAAAAAATTTATTATCAGTTCTGTTGGCGTGGCTTGGAGAGTGTGGCATGGCTTGGTGGGCATGGCAGCGGAAGGTTACTGCAAAATCCCCATTCCCTCCCGATCAGCTGGGACTTGAGAGGCAGAGAATAGATGGAGGCGGGGCCAGTCAGAGGTGGTATTTACTGGTTCTCCGAACTACTCAAAATTTCCGCTACCGGTTCTCTAGAACTGGTCAGAACCTGCTGAAATCCACCTCTGGCCCTGAGGGCAAAATCAGCCCAGCTCTGCTTTTAGGGTACTTTCTGCCTGAAATGGACAAAGGGATGTTACCCTTATTATTCTTATTTTGCACCATTAAAATTTAGATGGTGTGGGAGATGACTGAATGTAAACTTCTCCATAGCTGCCTGGAACTTCCTATGTGTGCGTCAGGGGGTGGGAGGGGGGCTCATATAATTCTGGGCAGCCTGGGAGTCGTAGTCCCAACCCAATCAGGCTAGGAGGGAAGAGCTGGTTCAAGACGTCCCAAAGGCTGCGAGGTTGGCAGGCAGCCACAGTCTGTCTCCTATCCCAGGCTTCATGAGCTGACAGCCTGACATTAGCAACAGGGAGGTGGGGGAGAGAGAAAAAGATTGGAATGTAAGGAGGAAGAAGGGTGGGGTGGAAGTCCAGCTGAGACAGTTGAATTGTGAGAAGCTTCAGCCAGCCAAGATCAACCATCAGTATACAATGCTGGGAATTGAGAGCCTCTTTCCTAAACAATATACCAGCACTCAATTGGACATTTACAGATAATAGGAGGATGACTGGGGGGAGGGAAAGAGGAACATTTAACAGATTAACAGAGTCGGAAGGGATCTTGTAGGTCATCTAGTCCAACCCCCCGCCCAAGCAGGAGACCCTACACCATTTGTGACAGAGGGCAATCCTGTCTCTTCTATGAAAGCCTCCAGGGATGAAGCTCCCACAACTTCTGAAGGCAACTTCTGTTGCATTGGTTGATTGTTCTCACTGTCAGGAAATTTCTCCTTATTTCCAGGTTGAATCTCTCCTTGTTCAGTTTCCATCCATTGTTCCTTGTCTGGCCTTCGGGTGCCTTGGAAAATAGCTTGAGCCCCTCCTCTCTGTGGCAGCCCCTCAAGTATTGGAACCCTGCTATCCTGTCTCCCTTGGTCCTTCTCTTCACTGGACCAGCCAGGCTCAGTTCCTAAATTGGAAATAAATTGGAAATAAAAAACTGTTCATCTATTTAGCCTCCAGTCCCCTAATCATCTTGGTTGCTCTTCTCTGCACTCAACCTCTTTTTATAGTGTAGGAAGTTAGCACCCACCCCTCTCCTAGGAGAATGAAATATTCTAGGAAATATTAAAAAGGCAGAATATTATACCTCTCTGGATGAGAAAAGGAGAAACATGCTCTTGGAAAGCAGCCCCCACCTTTGTTAATAGTCCCAGATATGTGCCAACCTATCTACAAGACAAAAGACTGGGCCATCTTATCTACAAAAGACCTTCAGCTCCAGGGTGATAGGATTAGCCCTCACTCACGATCCAAACCAGGACAAAGCCATTAAGCCATAATAGGAATTGCCCAAAGCCCCTTCATTACATCACCCAGCAAGATTCAACCAAGCCTGGGACTCAGGACACCTACAAAGTTACCCCTGCATGGCCCCATGGGAGTCTGACAACCAATCAGAATGCATTTCTTACACAGGAACAGGAAGCTCTAAGGCAGGGCCCAAGACGTGTGTGTGTGCGCATGCACGCACACACGCACACTCATTTTGCCCAGGACCCGAAAGACCCATGTGGTCCTGTCCACCATTAAACCATCCTTCCAAGCAGCCTCCATGTTCCCAGTGTCTTTCTCCCCACTTGGAACTGAACCCCGATGGACATTTCTTCCAACAAGTCTTTGATTTACTTTGATTTACATGATTTACTTTGCATTGTTTGCGCGGGAAAACCTGATTCAGATTCACCACTTCTGCAATCGATTAAGCTTCAGTAAAGTATATACTCTAGGCCGAACCAATGGGCCAGGAGTCTTTCTTTGCTCGATGATTGAGTGGGACTGTTAACACAGTTTCTCCGCTCTCATTGCAGGCAGGCGAGAGAGGTTTCTGCCCTCCAACCAGAGGTTCTGACCAGTTCTGGAGAAGCGGTAGCGGAAATTTTGAGTAGTTTGGAGAACCGGTAGTAAAAATTCTGACTGGCCCCGCCCCCATCTATTCTCTGCCTCCCAAGTCCCAACTGATCAAGAGGAAATGGGGATTTTGCAGTATCCTTCTCCTGGAGTGGGCTGGGAATGGAGATTTTACAGTATCCTTCCCCTGCCACGCCGACCAAGCCATGCCTACAGAACCGGTAGTAAAAATATTTGAACATGTCTGCCTCCAACATGTTCAGGATTTTCCCTCACACACACAATTCTTGCTCATTTTCTTCCTTGCTCTCTGCCTCTCTGGTCTTTCCCAGCTGCTCTCTTGCCTGGCTTAGCCTCCCTCTTGATCCCCCGTCTCAATGTGCTTTCTTTGGTTCTAGCACTCACACACTTGTTCCCTCATGCTCATTCACCTAACTTACTCACTCTGTCTCTCGTTTTGTTTCTCATTCTAAAATGTCTTCTCTCTCATTCAGTCGTGCAGAGTCACAGTTCTCTCTATCTGCTGCCTGCCATCTTGTTCAACCTTTTGTCGAAAACCTCCGGTGATGGAGCACCAGGGGTGGAATTCACATAATTTATCTACCGGTTCGCCCAGCCCTGAAAAGGTGAGCGTGCATGCATGCGCCAAGTCTTCCTCACATGCGCTTTGCTCACGTACTCCCCTTCCGCGCATGCATCCGGCCTCAAAAATGTGCCTAAACAGGACAGCATAAAGCTGGGGTGTGTGGGCGCGCCCACCCGCAATTTCCACTACCGGTTCGCCTGACTGGATGTTCCATCACTGGGAGGGTCAGCTGCTCCGTTAATGGAACAAACAGCTATTTCAGTGATGGCTAACCTTTTTGCCATCGCGTGCCAGGAGTGGGGGGAGGGTGTATGTGCGTGTGCCCACTCCCTTAATTCTATGTGCCCCACTCCCATGCATGTGCGTGCAAATCCCCCCCCCCCGTTCCCCCTGCTCCTGGCACACGATGGCCCGGTAGACCCGTTTTTTCTCTCTCACCAGGCTCCAGAGTCTTTCTAGGAGTCTGGGGAGGGCGAAAACGGCCTTCCCCACCCCCCTGGAGGCCCTCCGGAGGACAAAAACAGGCCATTTGCCAACTAGTGGGACCAGAAGTTGGCAAACGGGCCATTTCCAGCCTCAGGGAGTGGGGAAGGCCATCTTTGCCCTCCCCAGACTCCTAGAAAGGCTCTGGAGGCTGGGGACAGCAAAAAACGGGCCTTCCACACCACCACCTGAGGCCCTCTGGAGGCAGGAAATTAGTTTAGTTTAGTTTAGTTTATTTGATTTGTATACCGCCCTACTCCCGAAGGACTCAGGGTGGTGAACAGCCAAACAATAAAATAACATAGATACAAAAAATTTAAAAAACCAGATAAAATCAAATTAAATCATTTTGGCCCAGACAGATTAAAACACCCCAATAATTTAAAAACAGATTAAAATTTACATATTTAAAAAAGGGAAGAGATTAGGCCAGGCCTGCCTGATGGAATAAAAAGGTCTTTACAGTGCGGCGGAAGGTGCGCAGATCCGGGATCCTCCGTATCTCCGGGGGGAGCTCATTCCAGACGGTAGGTGCCCCCACAGAGAAGGCTCTCCCCCTAGGGGTCGCCAGCCTACACTGTTTGGCTGACGGCACCCGGAGGAGTCCCTCTCTATGAGAGTGTACTGGCCGGTGGGAGGCTATTGGTGGTAGTAGGCGGTCCTGTAAATAACCAGGTCCTAAGCCATGGAGCGCTTTAAAGGTGGTAACCAAAACCTTGAAGCCTGTTTCCCTACTACTAGTGGGCCCAGAAGGCCCGAAAATCAGCTGGCCGGCACACACATGCATGCCGGAGGTGAACTCGCGTGCCCACCAGTATGGCTACGCATGCCACCTGTGGCATGTGTGACATAGGTTCGCCATCACGGAGCTATTTATTCTTCCATGGAAATGTCCTATTGTGATTATATGCCATCAAGCCATGTTTTCACTCCTAGTGACTACATACAGCGTGGGAGGAGAGGGGGAAAGAAAAGATCTATATACAGGTATACATCTGAACTAGAACCTATTCACGTGATGCTTTGTTTTTAAGGCGCCTAACCCTTTCCTTGGATTTGTTATGTGTGCAATTTAATCCCACCCAGAGCTGGTCTCTGACAATCACCCCCAGTAAGGTTCGCTCAGCTTTTTACAGCAGCCCTTGAAAATGAGATGCCTGCTAATTAAGATTATATGCCCTTCTCTAATATTCATTGTTCCCTTCGTTACAACTAAATATGGCTAGAGACTTTCACAGCTTATCTTTCTAGTGGCATTTCTGATTTCCCAATTTGCTGGGATCATCAAATCTTCAGCTAGTGTTCATTTGTATGTAACCATTATTTTTGCTTTTGTTCCAGTTGAATTACCATAGAAGTGATGTCTTCTTGGCTTTAGATTTGGACAGAGATTTTTTGTGTATGTCTGTGCATAAAAAGTACACACACGCACGAAACATCAATCACACACATATAGACACCACTACATCAATCACTACTGCTGTCTTCTGGTCATAAAAACCACACAATCACGTGACTGAAAGGAACTTCGGAGGACTTCTAGTTCAATCTCTGCCCAAGCAGGAATCTCTAAACCATCCCAAATAAATGACAGAATAACAGAGTTGGAAGGGACCTTGGAGGTCTTCTAGTCTCAACATCTTATTTATAGTGTGGTGACCAAAACTGGATGCAGGACTCTAGGTGTGGTTTTACTAAGGCTTTATAGAGTGGTTATTAGCACCTCCCTTGATCTTGATTGTATCCCTCTGTTAATGCAACCTAGGATTGCAATCTGAAGACCTTAGAAGTAAGTTGTTGCCACTAGTAGTTATCCTAGGAAGGATGGTTGTATTCAAAAGATATCCAGTAGGTGTAAGAGATTGATATGTTGGTTGTTTGACTGATTCAAAGAATCTATTTTTGTTCTGTCTGAAACTTGGCTCAACAGTTGAAGTCCTAATGGACAATCACTGAAATATGAGCCTAGAATTGATGATGTTACCTAGTTAGGTAATGAAATGTAAGAAAACAAGCAAGCTCAGAGATCAATCAAGGACCCCTCAGAATCTATATTGCCCTCCCCACCCCCAACTGAAGAATTTGCCTATAGCTACAGTCATGTGAAAGTTCCCTCTTTTTGAGTCCTATGGTTTCCATGGTATCAGGACATAGTAAAAATCATCTGGTCCTTAGCAGTTCTTAAAAATAAATAAATGCAATCTCAGATGAACAACAACGCAACATATTACATCACGTCATCATTTCTTTTACAAAAAGAAAGCCGAAATGGAGAAGCCATTTTGGGAAGCAAAACATGTTAATGGCTGCTTACTGGTGGCCAGGACAATATCTGAAGGTTCTGCCTTGGATCTTCAGAAATGATCTAGATGAGGGGATAGAAGAGGAACTCATCAAATTTGCAGGCTGGTGGGAATTGCTATCCCTTTGGAAGACAGACTCAAGATCCAGAAGGATCTTGACAGAATAATAGAGTTGGGCCCTGGAGGACTTCTAATCCAAACCCCTTCTCAAGCAGGAGACCCTATACTATTTTAGACAAATGGTTGTCCAGTCCCATCTTAAAAGCTTCCAGTGTTGGAGCACCCACAACTTCTGAAAGCATGCTGTTCTACTAGTTCAGGGGTCTGCAACCTTAAACACTCAAAGAGCCATTTGGGCCCGTTTCCCACAGAAAAGAAAACACCGGGAGCCACAAAACCTGGATGGCCAACTCGACGTCACTCACTTCTACCAGACACATGACATCTCCCCCCCAGCCACGACTACCCAGCTGGTCATTAGGGCAGAGAACCGGTTGTTAAAAAATACCGGGAACCACAAAACCCTTTTGACATCTCTTTCTCCCTTCCCCTCTCCCTCCCTCCCCCCCTCTCTCCCTCTCTCTGTGTCACTCTATGTCTCTCTCTCTCTCTCCCCCTCTCTCTGTATCTCTCTGTCTCTGCCCCAGCTGCTTCTCCATCCCCTGCCATCCATCCTTACCTTCTCAGGCCAGGCGAGGAATGACTGGGAGGGGAGGGCGAGAGGCGGAGCCAGCCAGTGGGGGGGGAGGGATCACCTGACAGGGAGCCACAGCAGAGGGCCCAAAGAGCCACATGTGGCTTCGGAGCCGCAGGTTGCTGACACCCGTACTAGTTGATTGTTCTTACTGTCAGGAAATTTCTCCTTAGTTGAAAGTTGCTTCTTGCTTTGTTCAGTTTCCATCCATTACTTGTTGTCTTGCCTTCTGGTGCTTTGGAAAATAGGCTTCTTTATGGCAGCCCCTCAAATATTGGAACACTGCTATTATGTCCAGTGGTGGTTATGTTACTACTGGTTCACCGTGTACGCGCACACTTGGTTTGTGGGCACGTGCACCCAGTTCATGCATGCGCCTGCCTTCCGCGCATGCACCCAGCCTCAAAAACATGCTTAAGTAGGATGGCATAGATGGGGCAGGTGTGCAGGCCCACTTGTGATTTCCGCTTACCGGTTCGGGCGAACTGGTCCGATTACCACCTCTGATTATGTTCCTAGGAAGTGTGCAGAGAAGAGCAACACAGATAATAAAGGATCTGGAGGGTTCTATGATGAACAGGTGAGGGAACGAGAATTGTCTAGTCTCTCAAAGAAAAGGATTAGGCGGGGACATGATAGCTGTCTTCCAGTACTTGAGGGGCTGAGCCAGAGAAGAGGGGATTGACTTATTCCCCAAAGACATTTCCTGACAATGAGAACAATTAACCAGTGGAATATCTTGCCTCCTGGATTTGTGGGTGCTTCATCATTGGAGATTTTCAAGAATTGACTGGACAACCATTTGAGCAGCATGGTATAAAGCAGGGGTCAGCAACCTGTGGCTCCGGAGCCGCATGTTGTGGCTCCGTTGCCTGAGCCTGGGCTATCGATAGATGCAGACTCTGAGAGTGAGGGAGAGGAGTTGGCAAGGCCTCCCTCTCCAGGACCCTCCTCTCTGGCAATGCCTCTGGAGGACACTGAAGGCCAAGAGATAGGCCCAGAGCCAAGCACGTCCCCGCAGCCACAGGTGGACAGCGACGAAGGAGATAAGTGCTGGCTGGATCCTTGACAACGGCGCAGGGAGAAGCGTGTGCAGCAGAGGGGAAGGCATGCCAGAGATTAGCTGAGTCACTGGACCACACCCCACAGGGTATAAATGTGGGTGTGGTGGCCGGTTCAGTTTGTGACGAGCAATAACTAGAAATAATCCATGATCTCTGTGTTACTGGACTTCTGCCTGCCTTGTCGGACTGCATTTGGACTAATCCTTATATTGCTGAAACTTTGCCTGCTTTATCGGAATGCTTGCAGTCTAATCTTTGTTTTGTGTGAGTAAAGTCTGAATTGGCAGCTAGCCACTGGGTTGCTGCCAGCTTTATCTTCAAAGACTTTGTCGAGTGGCCAAGCAATTTGACTGATGACCCCCAGGGGGAGAGCCTTCTCTGTGGGGGCACCCACCCACTGGAAAGAGCTACCCCCAGGAATACGACTGATCCCGGACCTCCGGACCTTCCGTCGAGCTTTGAAGACCTTCCTATTTCAGCAAGCTGGGCTGGCTTAAAATTTTAATGGGTTATTTTAAGGGTAATGGGTTTTAATGTTTTGGGAAGCCAATTCGATTTAATTCTGTTTTTAAATTATTTTAAATTTTATATTGTATGTATTTTAATTTTGGCTGTTCACCGCCCTGAGTCCTTCGGGAGAAGGGCGGTATACAAATTTAAATAATAAATTAATAATAAATTAATTAATTAACTCCGAGCCATCTGTTGGGGTGCGTGTGTGGGACGGGGACAGAACACTGCATGTGGTTCTTTTATCCCCCTTCTGTGGTTCCCTGTTGGCTGAACCACCACTGGCTGGCTCCGCCCCTCACCCTCCCCTCCCAGTCATGCCTCACCTGGCCTGAGAAGGTAAGGATGACGGCGGCAGATGGAGACTTGCTCCATATTCCAGAGTGGGAGCGAAGCACCCCTGTACTTGCTGATTATATATATTCAGACGCCACTGACTCTTTTTTATGGTTTTCAGATATATATATTTCTTTGTCAGTAAATATAAATTTAACACAAAATAGTTTGTTGTGAAAGTGACTGCCTGAGGGTTCCTAGATTGGGGCTGAAAGGTGAAAGGAAGCAGTACGCTCCTTCCCATATTTGGTTAGACCAGGTTGCTTCGATAGAAAACCCTGGTACAATAATACTTTGATAATCTCCCCTGGTACAAGCTGACAAAGCGAGGAGGACCTGTGGCTTAGAGGTTAATACATCAGCCTAACATGCAGGCAAGCCCAGGTTCGAATCCTAGAAGGGTATAGCTAGCTGACGAGAACTAAATAGCTTGAAATAGATTTATACTAGTTTCCCTTTATTTCTTTGTCAGTAAATATAAATTTGAGAGAGAGACACAGACAGACAGAGATACCTGTTTCCTACAGAAAAGAAAGCACTGGGAGCCACAGAACCTTGGTAGGCGTGGCAGGGGGTGTGTCATATGACTGGGTGGGAGTGAGTGACATTGAGTTGGCCACGCCCACCCAGGTTTTGTGGCTCCCAGTTCTTTTCTTTGGCTCTTTGAGTATTTAAGGTTGCAGACCCCTGGTACAAAGTGTTCTTCCATGGGCAGGAGGCTGGATTAGAAGACCTCCAAAGACTCTTCCAGCCCTATATTCTATGTTAGTCTGCCATGAATCCACCTGGAAGTCAATTATTCTAAAATTAAGGGAAATATTCAACAGCAAAATTACAGAAGAGAATTAAGGGAGATTATTTAGGTAAAATAGACTCCTTTTTACTTGTACCGGTCAGCAAAATGCATGGATGAATACAAGCTGATACAAGAGGCACTCCTTTCCCATCAGTTTTCTGATTGACCAATTTCAGACCCTCCAAACAAGCAACCGAAAAGAGGGATGTTGTTCATGCGAGCTGTGGAAATGCCTCAAGAGCCAAGTAATTTGCTTCTGATTCTCCACATGGTTCCAGCTGTTACAGGAGAGAGACAACATACTTTGAAGCATTCGGCACCACCAAGTCATTATTATTTCATAGATAAAAGCTTCTAAATCTTGCTATTGTGAAGTTGCTGCCAAGCCCTCTTAAAAACCCCTCCGTTGCCAGTTGCCAGCAAATGGTTTATTCACAAAAGTGTAGCAGCTCCAATTTGCTCTCCCTCTTCCAATAAGTCTTCATTTTGGGCACACACCTGCTGCAGCTTTGTGCCAGCTATGACTACATCCCTTAATCTGCCTCTCTTCTGCCTTTTCTAAGAGGCTTAGTCTGGGGCAGTGCCCAAAAGCTGGTACAAGGGGATGTATCACTATGCCCGTGTTCACCAGCAGCCTGGCAAAATAGCAGCCATGCCACCGAACCCTGGTTTGTCTTTTGTTCCTTTTGCTTCAAAGGGCTAGCTAGTCTTTTGCAAGTGGCAGAGAACTCGTGAAAAGAAATTTTCCCTACTCTTTGGCCCTGGGAAAAATATCTGTTTCAGATTCCATTTCTCTGAAGGAAGAGGTTTATGCAAAACCTAAAGCCCTAAGTGTAGCAGAATAGCAGTTATGCGTGGAAAAAACAAAATATTTTTTCCATGTTGAAATATGTTGGGCTGAACCAAGTAAGACTTTATTTTTTGGAGAGTTTGCCAGGGACATGCAGACCTAGAAGCAAATTGACATGGGTTCTACATTTCACATGTCAATCTCCTCAAATGCAGAAATGCAGCACAGGCTCCAATCCATCTGCCTTAGAGTACTTCCATAGAATGGAATGGAATGGAATGGAATAAATTAGAATTAGGAATAGAATTAGAATTAGGAAAGAGGAGAGGAGAGGAGAGGAGAGGAGAGAATATGGAAATTAGAATAGAATAGAATAGAATAGAATAGAATAGAATAGAATAGAATAGAATAGAATTCTTTATTAGCCAAGTGTGATTGGACACGCAAGGAACTTGCATGTCCAATCAGAATAAACAAAATAAACAGAATAAAAGTTCTGTTAATTTCCCACTGAGAATGCGTCTAGGTGTTTTTTTCCTAACTGTATTCTTTTTAGATATGGGTTATATGTCTACTGTGTCAAACAAATAACCGGGTGGATAATTTTTTTTTTTTAAATCTAGCATAAATGCAAAATAAATAGGCAACTGGCAGCAAATATTTTTTTTAAAAAAGACCCATCCCGCTCAGTGCAGTTGCAAGTATTCCAATAAAATTAACCCACAGGCTCCAACAGACACTTTGGCCACCAAGCTTGGAAATCCAGCCATGTCTCTGAAAGGCCAGCAGTCTTGGGCCAACCAGGTCTCTGCACCTCCCACCCCCCAGAACAGGGCAGCCTCCTGGGGTCCCCAGGGATGGGGGTGGGGACTCTGCAACAGCCAGGACCAGGGGTGAAATGCTCCCGGTTCGGACCGTATCGCCCAATGCACTAGCGATGGAGGCGGGTGGTTTGGAGAACCAGTAGCAAAAATCTCTGCCCCCACTTCTGCTTTTTTTACTTTTAAAAGCATTTTTTCTACAACCTCTTAGGCTGAAAAAATGCTTTAAAAAAAAAGCCTCTGATGATCGCGCGGCTCAGCTGGGATCGTCAAAGATCCCAGCTGAGTTGCCTGATTGGCAGAAGCTTTTTTTTCTTTTAAATGCCTCTGACGATCCAAGCTGAGTTGCCTGATCGGCAGAAGCTTTTTTTTCTTTTAAATGCCTCTGACGATCCAAGCTGAGTTGCCTGATCGGCAGGGGCATTTAAAAGAAAAAAAGCCTCTGCCGATCAGGCAACTCAGCGGGATCGTCAGAGGCTTTTGAAAGCATTTTTTTAATAACCTCTTTGCCAAAGAGGTTGTAGAAAAAATGGTTTTAAAAGTAAAAAAAAAAATTGGCCACGCCCACCCAGTCACATTACCCCCACCACCAAGCCACGCCCACAGAACCGGTAGTAACAAATTTTAGATTTCACCACCAGCCAGGACCCATCATTTCAACTCATTTGGGTTGTAATATTATATATTTTAAAATTTGGGTCTGTCTGTGTTGTGAGTCACTGCCTGGGAAAAAAGAGCATCTCAATTTAGAATCAAACTAAAGAGCATTTTATTAGCAGACTGAAATAGAACTGAATCACTGGGTCTCCTGCCTCTTTGCTTCTATGATGAGTCTGTCTGTCTGTCTGTGTCTGTTTGTCTGTCTGTCATAAGTATTTGGAAAATTATTTCCATCTCAGTCCTACTGTCAGAAGCCTCTGCACACGGATTCAAAAGAGTCACGACATAGGCCAGGTCTCATTCACGCAAGAGTTGTGCTCACCATCCTGGGGTTGTTTTTTTTCATTGACACACACACACACATGCACACTAATCATCTTTTAATGATCCCATAATCCCTTGCAGGCTGGAGTCTGGGCAATTGAATGGAGCTGAGTGTTTACTGGCCGGATGCCCTTCCTGTCACCAGTGCAGAGTTTTGTTCAGCAGATAAATTCTCATTGTGCCCAGAGAGAGAGAAATATCTGCCTCTACTTAGGATCGAACTCACAGCCTCCTGAGTGTGAGGCGAGAGCTCCACCTCTTGGCCACCGCCCCACTCTACACACACACACACTAATACCCCAATTATTAGGTAGGTTGTGCTTGGCCAGCTGAATTCCCCATCACAACCTGGTCAGTTGTATTTTATCCCATCAAATTATTTGTTGGATCTTCGAGGCTGCAGAAACAGTTCTGGTCGCTGGGCCTGCAGGATTGTGGTCAGTTGATACGAAGGAGCGCCACTGCTTTGGGCTGACAGAATGACAGGACACCATTCATCTGCAATTTTCACTCTACTTTCTTCTGTGGATTACAAACTATAAAGACTACAACCTTTTTAAAGGGAAGAACCTCTTCAGTATTATTACAAACAAACATTTTTCCATATTCTTTTGCACTAATGACAAGCTGGTATTTCATTTTCTACTCTTGGCCTAGCTACTATTTCTTTCTGTTTAGCTAAGTTTTTTTTTTCCTTTTCATCTTTTATTCATCTGTCATCTTTAAATACATCTGTGGATTACAAACTACTGTATATCCAGAAGGCAACCTCTCACTTGCCTTTAAGTTCTACTTCAAGATCAAGAGGGACCCAAAGGAGAACTAAGAACTCCAAGAACTAAGGAGAAATTTCTTGACAGAGAGAACAATTAACCAGTGGAATGGCTCGCCTTCAGAAGTTGTGGGTGCTGGAGTTTTTTGTCAATGGAAACAATGTCGAAGGAACAGTGGCAGATAATATTTATCGTGTTCAGTTATTGTCCCACTGCGAGTTGGCCACAGCGAGATGGCTGCAGCAAAATCATCCTGGCAGGCTGGCCATGGCAAGGTGGACGCAGTGAGTTGGCAGCAGCAAGATGTCCCGTTCCGGTTTGGGCAGCTGCATTTTTGGACAATAGATTGTGTTTTGGTAAACTGCTTCTAATTTGTCTGCCAAACCAGCATCTGGAAAACCAACCTGCCCTTCCTTCCCATCCTCCTGCTTTCCCCCAATTTCAGTCCTATCCCAGTCTAGCCACTGTATGCGTGGGAGGAAGTGAACTATAGTGAACTAAGTAACTATAACATACATGCACATTTCAAACCCTAAGAATACACTAAGGCAGAAGCTTGTCCACCTCAAGGATAAAAGACCCAGATACAAACTGAGCAACGTGGCCTATGCAGTACAATGCAGTGAGCCATGTACATTGGGGAAACAAAACAACCACTTCATAAACGCACGGCCCAACATAGGAGAACAAACCCATCAGGACTAGATTCAGCAGTCCACCTGCATTTAAAAGACACAGGCCACTCGTTTGAAGACAACAAAGTCCATATTTTGGACACAGAGGATCACTGGTTTTAAAGAGGGGACAAAGACAAATTTTCATCTATGTGAAAATTGAACAGCCCTCTCTCAACAGAGGGGGAGGGATATGACTCTATTTATCTCCAATCTACAATACAGTCCGTTCAACAGTTCCAAGAAGGCTCCACACCCATTTGCACCACTCAGGAGACCATGAGGACACAGATAAACCTCCAGGAGACCTTAACGATGCTCTAAAAGGATGGAAATGACTAGGTGTCTGCAAAGAATATAAATCCGTCCATTCCCCAGTGTCCAGTCAGAGCTGAAGAAGCTTCAGGGATGAGAAGCGAAATGTCTTCAATGAAAAAACAAGAAGTTGCCTCTAGGAAGAAGCCCCTTTGGGACAACCATGACCTGGAGAATCTCTACAGACTTTTAGCTATACAATTTGGGATGAACACCCTTTGAATGGTGTGGGAGTAGGAATGGATTTCCAGAGAGAGAAAAATTGCAGACTACAGGAGCCAGGAGCACCACTCAGGGGACCCTGAGGATACAGATAAACCTCCAAGTGGCCTCAATGACCCTCTAAAAGGATGCAAATGACCAGTTATCTTCAAGGAATATAAATCCTTCCGTTCCCCACCATCCAGTCAGAGCGGAAGAAGCTTCTTGGATGAGAAGTGAAATATCTTCAAAGAAAAACAAGGAAGTCCAGCAGCCTTTTGAAAGAAAGGAAAAAAGCACCTTTGGGAGGAAGTGAACTGGCTCCTCAGGAAAGCTCCTGCCTTTTAATAACCTTTGTAGGAAGAAGTGTTTCCATTAAGGAGGGAGATGAGTGGTTGCTTTGCTGCGGATGGAAAGGGAGCGAAGCTGGGTGAGTCCTTGAGACCCTCATGAATAATTGAGCACGGCCTCATTGCTGTGTCCAAATACGGATCGGCAGCACAATTTATGCTAACTCAAGGGCTGACGGGTGGCCCTTTAGCGAAGCTTGGAAGAACAGCCTCTGCCTTGCCTTGGGCAGTTTCTCTCCAGATAAAGCTACGGAGGAATGCTGCCAACATCGCCACCATTGGCCCAGCCAGCTGGAGAAAGGATTGGATTCTTGGAAAGCGAAACCTCCAAATTATCTGCTTCTCGTGACTGCGCAAGTGAGTTAGTGCAACAGCTCCATGCTGCAATTAAGAAAATGAGAGGTTCTGCAGCAGATGAGCATTGAGAGGGCCTCCAAGGGAGAAAACAGTACTAAATATAAGCCCTTTTACGGAAAGCAAAACATGTCAAGATTTAAAGCTGGGCTACGAGGGAGGGGAGGGACTCGCCCGGAGGCACAAGTTCTGCCTTTTTCCACAAGAAGTTTCTCTTCAGTAAAGGAGTAGAAAATGCTTGGCATTTCTTCAACAAACCTTTCAGGAAAGCAAAACGAAAATAAAACTGACCCGAATGGAAATGGTGAGGCTCTCTCGGGGTAGCCCCTCAACCTGACAGGCGGGCGGTGGGCAGTGGTGGCATTCAAATTTTTTTACTACCAGTTCTATGGCCATGGCTTCGGTGTGGCTTAGTGGCTGTGGCAGGGGAAGTATACTGCAAAATCCCCATTCCCTCCTCACTCCTAGGGGAAGGATATTGCAAAATCCCCATTCCCTCCTCACTCCGAGGGAAGGTTACTGCAAAATCCCCATTCCCTCCTCACTCCAAGGGAAGGTTACTGCAAAATCCCCATTCCCTCCTCACTCCAGGGGAAGGATACTGCAAAATCCCCATTCCCTCCCCACCCCACTAACCTGCTTTCCAGCTCTGTTCTCCTGTGCAGGGCAACAAAAGAAGACCAAGCCGATCAGCTGGGGGGCAGCAATAGACCAACCACGCTGATCAGCTGGGATGCAGGGAGGAAGCAAATAGATTGACAGGCTAGATCTCCCTGCACTTACCTGGGAGCCAAAACAGGGCGCGTGAGGACTCCTGGAAGAGGCGGAGCAGGCGGGGGCAGGGTCAACTAGAGGTGGTATTTGCTGGTTCTCCAAACTACTCAAAATTTCTGCTACCAGTTTGCCAGAACCGGTCCAAACTGGTTGAATACCACCTCTGGCTGTGGTTCTTGAAAGCAGCAAGCAATCCCTCCCCCCCTTAGATATCCAACAATTCGCTCCCTGCCTAGCTTGAAGAAGGGAAGGTCTAGGGTTGATATGATAGCAGTCTTCTGATATCTCAGAAGCTGCCACAGAGAAGAGGGGGGTCAACCAGGGGTGAAATGCTCCCGATTCGGACCAGATCAGCTGATCCGTTAGCGATGGCAGCGGGTAGTCTGGAGAACCGGTAGCAAAAATCCCTGCACTCCCCCCCCGCGCCCATGCCCACCCAATCGCGCGGTTGCCCACTTGCTGCTTCTTTTCAGCTCGCTCGCTTTTCCAGCCTTGCTTTGCCTGCTGTAATCCCTACAATCAATTGCATTAGCTAGCAACTGAATCTGCCTGCCTGCAATCAATCTCATTGGTGAGCAAGTGAATCTGCCCGCCTTGTGCCTTCAATTGAGTAAGTAACTGGGGTTTGGGTTTTTTTGGGGGGAGCTTTAAAAAAAATAGTTAATTGGGTTTTTTTTTAAAGGAGTTTTATTTATTTTTTTAGACATAGCAATTTAAAGTTAAGGAAGTTTTAAATTTAGCCGTTTTTATCTAAAAATATAAATAAAATAAAATAAAATAATAAAATAAAATAAAATATTTGTGCAGCTTTCTAAGATTTGGTGTGTTTCTGTAATGTTTCACTCTAACTACACAAACACACAAAATCTCACAAAGCTGTATGTGGCATTTTGTGTGGAAAAAGTGTGAAAGTTGTTTTTTGAGCTTTTTGTGGCTGTGTGAGGTTCCTGCTTGTTGCAGAGGCCATTTTGGGTCAAGTGCAGCTGCTTTTACATTGTGTGTGTCAGTTATGTTGTGTTATGTTGTGTGTGTGCAAATTGGTTTTTGATACCTCTTATTGTTTTGTGTACTTTGTTTATTATTTTTATTATTCATTATTATTGGCCATGCCCACCCAGTCACCTGACCACCAAGCCACGCCCACTAATTAAGACACGCCCACAGAACTGGTAGGTCAAAAATTTAGATTTCACCCCTGGGGTCAACCTATACTCCAAAGCACCTGAGGGCAAGAGAAGAAATAAGGGATGGAAATTTAACAAAGAGAGAATCAGCCTAGATTTAAAGAGAAATTTCCTGACAATGAGAACAATTATTTAGTGCAGAGATCTTCAAACTTGGCAGCTTTAAGACTTGTGGACTTCAACTCCCAGAATTCTCCAGCCAGCTGCTGGAGTTGAAGTCCACAAGTCTTAAAGCTGCCAAGTTTGAAGACCTCTGATTTAGTGGGTTGACTTGTTTTGGAAGTTGTGGGTGCCATCACTGGAGGTTTTCAAGAAGAAGCTGGTCAGTCATTTACTTGGAGGTCTTCTAGTCTAACTTCCTGTTCCTGTAGACCATTTCAGTGTACCATTTCAGACAAATGGCTGTCCACCTCTTCTTGAAAACCTCCAGTGATGAAGCACCCACAGGACTGTGGGTCACCACTGTGGCAGTTGGGGCAGAAAGTGAATCTACTGGCCATAAAATGAGTCTCCAGCTGCTGATGGAGCATCTCAGCCATGCTTGTTCTGCTCCATGAAAAAGGTTCCAGGTGACTTAAGCTGGAAATCAAATCCTTCCCGAATATCTACTTCAGGAAGTGAGTGTCAGGTCCACCATCACGTCCTGCCATTCTGTTGGAAGGGGAAAAGGCTTGCTGGCATTTTTCACATGCTTTCGCTTTTGCAGTAGCCACTTGGGAATTAGGGAGGGGGATTGTCTTTGGAGACAGGGCAGATTCCCTCCCAGCTGGTTCCAGCCTGGTTCCAAGGCCATTGTGCCCTGAGAATGAACCATTATCTGCCCAGCACCTCAGAGTTCTCAAAACAACCTTGAGGCATCACATTGGCTGCCATTGGACTGTGGTCAGCGGGGTTTGGGGAAATGGAAGAATTGCTTTGTGCTTTGCATGGGATCGTCAGACTCCGCCTGACTTTACTACAACCACTTTCTCTCAGTAAAAGTTCTTTTGATTCAATTTAATGAAATCGAGAGTTTTGCTTTCCTGTGGGAACAGCTGGGGCAGGTCCTTACAGTGAGAGTGTTGCTATGCCAACCACGTCTGAGCGCTGCTAAAAAAAAAAAAAAACCCAACCCACAAATAGAGACCAAAGCAAAGATAACGTTGCCATGTAAAGGAGTGGCAGAGAAAAAGAGGGCAGAGGCTCCCAATCGGAGCCCGAACAACAATGCTGACACTAGAAAAGACGATCTCATTGCTAACTTATTTATTTATTAGTAAATAAAGCCCCCCTCATTTGTGATCTTATTCAGGAGGGGGGAGCAGACCTGGCAGGTATCACGGAGACCTGGTTGGGCCATGAGGGGAGATGTGCCCATCAGGCTTCCGTGCATTTCATCAGCCGAGAGCTCAGGGCAGGGGCGGGAGGGTGGCGGTCATTCTAAGAGAAGGTCTTGATCCGAGGGAGACCACTGTACCTCAGATAGCCGGATGTGAGTCCCTTTTTGTGAAGTGGGGTCGTGGGGTGCAGATGGGTCTGTTGATCACGTACCTGGCTCCCTGCCACGTGGCAACGACCCTGCCCAAGCTCCTCAATGTTATAGCCGAGGTGGCTATAACTTGTGGTCATGGGGGATTTCAACCTGCCATCCATCGGTGAAACATCTGAGGTAGCTCGGGAGTTCATGGCTTCCATGACGGCCATGGACCTGACCCAAGTAATTCACGGCCCTACTCATATTGGGGGACACACTCTGGACTTAGTTTTTATCTCTGGTCAGTGGTTGAGTGGCCTTGATATAGGGGATGTAGATATTGAACCCTTGTCATGGTCTGACCACTCACTCCTTCGACTTGACCTTCTGACCGCCGTACCCTGTTGCAGGGAGGCGGAACCAACCAGGTGGTTCCGCCCCAGGCGCCTGATGGACCCTGATAGGTTCCAGATGGAGCTTGGGCCATTTCCTGAGACTCTAGCTCATGACTCGGCTGATGACCTGGTGGCCGCCTGGGATAGGGCGGCTGACAGGGCTTTGGACCGGGTCGTGCCTTTGCGGCCTCTGACCCGGCACCGAACTCACTTAGCTCCTTGGTTTTCCGAGGAGCTGAGGGAGATGAAGCACCGGAAAAGACGCCTAGAGATCAGTTGGAGGGCCAGTCGTTCCGAGTCTGACTTGACACTGGTAAGGTCTCATATTAAGACCTACCTAATGGCGATAAAAGTGGCGAAATCTAGCTATTTTGCCGCTCTTATCGCGTCATCAGATAACCGCCCAGCCGCCCTGTTTAGGGTGACCTGCTCCCTCCTCCATCTGGGAGCGCGGGAGGACCCCTTGCAGGGCCGAGCTGAGGATTTTGTACAGTATCTGGATGATAAAATAACTCAGATTCGGGAAGACTTGGCCGCCGACTGGGTTAGTTCAGATGAGATGACTGAGGCAGGCCTTGAGAGTGTTATCTGGGAGGAGTTCGATCCTGTGGCTCCCGAGGACGTGGACAGGATCTTGGGACGGCTGAACACAACCACATGTTTATTGGACCCGTGTCCCTCCTGGTTGTGCTGGCTTCCCGGGAGGTTACACGAGGCTGGCTCCAGGGGATAATTAACGCTTCTTTGAGCGAGGGTGTCCTGCCGGCCGCCTTGAAAGAGGCGGTGGTGAGGCCTCTCCTCAAGAAGCCATCCCTGGATCCGGCTGTTTTGGCTAACTATCGTCCAGTCTCCAACCTTCGCTTTATTGCGAAGGTTGTTGAGAGTGTGGTGGCGCGACAGCTTCCCCAGTACCTGGATGAAGCTGTCTATCTGGATCCGCTCCAGTCCGGCTTCAGACCTGGGTACATGGTGGATGATCTCTGGAGGGCCCGGGATAGGGGTTATTCCTCTATCCTGGTCCTATTAGACCTCTCAGCAGCTTTTGATACCATCGACCATGGTATCATGTTGCGCCGGCTGGAGGGACTGGGAGTGGGGGGGCACCGTTTTGCCGTGGTTCTCCTCCTATCTCTCCGACCGGTCGCAATCCGTGTTGACAGGGGGGCAGCGGTCAACCCCAAGGTGCCTTGTTTGTGGGGTGCCGCAAGGGTCGGTCCTCCCGCCCCTCCTGTTCAACATTTATGTGAAGCCGCTGGGTGAGATCATCCGTGGTTTTCAGGTGGAGTTCCATCAGTACGCTGATGATACTCAGCTGTACATTTCCACCCCAGACCATCCCAATGATGCTTTGGAAGTGATGTCCCAGTGCCTGGAGGCCGTGTGGGTCTGGATGGGGAGAAACAGGCTTCGACTCAACCCTTCCAAGACCGAGTAGCTGTGGCTGCCGGCGTCCTGGTACAGCCAGCTGACGCCATCGCTGGTTATTGGGGGAGAATCATTGGCCCCCACGGAGAGGGCCCACAACTTGGGTGTCCTCCTGGATGCGCGGCTGTCTTTAGAAGGGCATATGACAGCCGTGGCCAGGGGGACTTTTTGTCAGGTTCGCCTGATACGCCAGTTGCGCCCCTTTCTGGACCGGGACTCCCTACGCACGGTCACTCAAGCACTCGTCACCTCTCGTCTGGACTATTGTAACACTCTCTACATGGGGCTCCCCTTGGGGTACACTCGGAGGCTCCAACTGGTGCAGAATGCGGCCACGCGGGGGATTATGGGAGCGACGGGGCGCTCCCATGTGACTCCTCTCCTGCGCAAGCTGCATTGGCTTCCAGTGGACTTCCGGGTGCGCTTCAAGGTGTTAGTGATCACCTTTAAAGCGCTCCATGGCATAGGGCCAGGGTACTTACGGGACCGCCTTCTGCCACCAATAGCCTCCCACCGGCCGGTTCGCTCCCACAGAGAGGGCCTCGTCAGGGTGCCGTCGGCCAGACAATGCTGGCTGGCGACCCCCAGGAGGAGAGCCTTCTCTGTGGTGGCACCTACCCTATGGAACAATCTACCCCCAGAGATACGAGTGATCTCCGACCTCCGGATTTTTCGTCAGGCCCTAAAAACTTATTTTTTTCAGTTAGCCGGTCTGTCTTGATTTTAGGGTTAGTTTTAAAATTTTAATATTGATTTTAATTGACAAGTTTTAAATTATGGGCCAAATTTATAAATTATTTTAACTTTATTTTTAACTGTGATGTTATGTATAGATGTTTTTATCTTGGCTGTTCACCGCCCTGAGTCCGAAAGGAGAAGGGTGGTATAGAAATTTGAATAATAAATAATAAATAAATAATAAATAAATAACTGATGGCTTTAAGCTGCATCTGTGACACTTCTCGCCTTCCACTATTATGAGCGCTGATTTGAACAGAACAAATTTAGAATTGCTATTTTATTACTATGTTTTATTTCTCCCATATGATATATGACTACAGGAGACAGGAGCAAAAATAATGTTCAAAGAGAATTCAGCAAGGCCAAAATTTGCCTTGCCACTTCTTAGATCAGGGGTGTGAAACTCAAGGCCCGGGAGATGGATCCGGCCCACAGAGTACTTAGATCTGGCCCATGGGGCTGCCCTGGAAACAGCAAAGGACTGGCCCGGCATGTCTCTGCCAGTGAAAATGGAGCATGCAAGGGCCGCGGGCAGCCCTCCCAAACTCCGTTTTCACTGGCAGAGAGCTGCAGGAGGCCATCACAGCCAAAAACGGAGGTGGTGGAGCAGTGGTGGGTTTCAAAATTTTTTATTACCGGTTCTGTGTGTGTGGCATGGCTTGGTGGGCGTGGCTGGTGGGCATGGCAGGGGAAGAATACTGTAAAATCTCCCTTCCCACCCCACTCCAGGGGAAGGATACTGCATTTCCTCCCGATCAGCTGGGACTTGGGAGGCAGAGAACAGATGGGGTTGGGGCCAGTCAGAATTTTTATTACCGGTTCTCCAAACTACTCAAAATTTCCGCTACTGGTTCTCCAGAACTGGTCAGAACCTGCTGAAACCCATCTCTGTGGCAGAGTGCTCGGGCTGCCATAGGCTCCCCCAACATGAATGATGTTGAGATAGCCATGCCCACCCTGGTCATGCCCACCTTCCCCCCCGCAGGTCAAACACAACCCTGATGTGGCCCTCAATGAAATTGAGTTTGACACCCTTGTCTTAGATGGTTCCTTGTTCCAAGAAAGAAGTTTCTATTCTCAGTTCTCAATATATTTGTTGAGCCCAAGCCTCCGCTCGACAATAATGGGATGGGAAGGAGGAGAAAGAGAATGGGCACACGTACCTGATACTGCAAGACTGCGCCCAGCAAACCAAGCAAACGAGGACACAGGACTGCATCCAGATGCTGAACACAGAAACTCACAAGTGGTGGTGGTGGCACCGGGGTTTTGCAGCCGGGGCGGCGGGCTAGGGAATGGCGGAGGAGGGGCAGTGACCGGGGCGCTCCCAGGAACGAAGCGCCCGGAAGAGGGGCGCATGATTGCCTGTCACAGCTGAATGCTCTCCAGCCAGTAAATTAGGGAGGGGTGGAGCAAATGTATAAAGGGCGCTACGTAGCCGCTGTTCGTAGCGCCAACTTTAAACTACTATAGCTCTCAGCGTTGTTCCGGAGCTCCCGCTAAGCATTAAACCTACTTCGCTGAAGACGCTGCATGTGTCCCGTTGTGTTTTCTTGCTACCTGCGAGTCGCCCGGGAGAAGGAGCTGAGAATGTTTTTCTCCCCCAATCAGTATGTTGAGGTGGCAATGATGGAGAGTTTTTGAAGGGGAGGGGTCGACTGTTTTAAAACCAAGGAGAAAGCCAATCCTGTCCCCTCTCCTGTGACCGGGGCTCCCACTCCCATCGCAGCCCCAAACCTCTAAGAGAAGTTGGCATCTTCCCTCCATAGCACAAGGGATGGAGTAACATCCTGAGAAAAAGAATATTTATTTTTATTTATTTATTTTATTGGATTTATATACCGCCCTATTCCCGAAGGACTCAGGGCGGTAAATAGTTTATCCAGATCAGTTATAATCTTAGAAATCACCTTTACCTCCAATATGCTTATCTTATCTTAATACGGTTAATCGCGGTTAGTTTTCATGGAACTTTGCATGTTGTCTGAACCCAGCCTAGTGAGTTTATTTGAAATTTCATATCTTATGCAAACTTCTGAAAACATATTTGTGCAGTACAGTACAACTGGAATACAGCTAATGGATTGTGTAATAAATAAAATAAATAAAATAAAATAATAACTTTATTGTCATTGTATGTGTATACACAGTATACCCATACAACGAAATTCACTTAACACCCAAAGACCAGGTCCAACACACATAACAATTCCCAAACACACTCCCACCCACCACAAATTCCCTACTCCTAAACCACCCAAACATTCACACAGCAGACCAAGTAATGCTGTCAGACAGCTCACTGATGGTGGCCCTTTAGTTCATTGTTGAGTGCAATTATAGCTCTGGGATAAAAACTATTCAGAAAATCTCTCTGTAGAGGTCAGTACAGGTAATTCTTGAGTTATAATCATTCACTGTATATAGTTATATACAGTGTATATATAGTGACAACGGCACTGAAAAAAGTGACTTATAACTGTTTTTCACACTTAACGACCGTTGCAGCATCCCCATTGTCACATGATCAAAATTCAGATGCTTTGGCAACTGACTCATATTTATGACGGTTTCAAAGTCCCAGGATCATGTGATCCCCTTTTGCAACTTTCTGACAAAAAGTCAATGGAGAAGCCAGATTCACTTAACAATCATGTGACTGATTTAACAACTGCATGATTCACTTTACTGCCCATGCCCATGTGGAAAACTAAAGGCAGCCCAAGTCCTGGATGGCCCAAGGATGGGGCATCTCTTCTGACACAGAGTTTGCATGTATCAAGGTTTAAAAATCAGCTTGACTGGAGGTGCCAATTGGTGGGCATCAGAGCGCATAGCCTAATGAGAACCTTTCACAGCTCAGTCAGGCTCTTGGCTCCCACCACCATCACCTTAAAGCCTTCTTTTGCTTAATTTATGAAGGGAGCCAGCTCCTCTTCATCTATCCAGGAGGCTCTAGTCTAGTGAAGAGAAGACCAGGGGAGACATGATAGCATCTTCCAATATTTGAGGGGCTGCCACAGAGAGGAGGAAGGGGCTCAAGCTATTTTCCAAAGCACCTGAAGGCCAAACAAGGAATGATGGATGGAAACTAATCAAGGAGAGATTCAACCTAGAACTAAGGAGAAACTTCCTGACGGTGAGAAAATTTAATCCGTGGAACAACTTGCCACCAGAAGGTTTTTAAAAAGAGATTGGACAACCCTTTGTCTGGAATGGAATAGGGTTTCCTGCCTGAGCAGGGGGTTGGACTCCAAAGTCCCTTCCAACTCTGTTATTCTGTTATGCCCAGTTCACAAGCTCAACAACAGAGAAAATGCACAGCATCCTGTTCTCAGGATGAAATGGGAAGCTTGCACCAGCCATCCTGCCACCTTCCAGCTGTGAGTGGAAAAACAGGATTGAGAACCACATATAAACTAGCAACTTTAAGACTTGTGGACTTTAACTCCACAAAGGAGTTGGGAGTTGAAGTCCACAAGTCTTAAAGTTGCCAAGGTTAGAGACTCTTAAACTAAAGGGTGAAATACAGCCTCCACATCCCCATCCTCTTCCTAGCCACACCACAAGGGAAGAATGAAATAAGATTGGTTTGACATAATCTGTTTTTAACAACCCGTGCTGGCTACTAGTTATAACTTTAATGTTCACAGATCTGTTTTGTTTTTTTTCCTAGTATCTTCCCATGTATTGATGTTAGGCTGATTAGTCAGTAATTTCCTAGGTCTGTCCCCCCCCCCCCCCACTTTTTTTTGAAGATGGGAATCACATCAGCTCTTTTCCAATCCTCTAGTACAGTGATGGCTAACCTTTTTGCCATCGTGTGCCATAAGCGGGGGGGGGAGAGGGGGTGTCACGCGCATGCGTGCCCACATCCATAATTCTATGTGCCCCGCCCCTATGCATGTGTGCGTGACCTCCCTCCCCCCTGCTCCTGGCAGGTGATGACACGTTTCTCTCTCTCCCCAGGCTCCAGAGCCTTTCTAGGAGCTTGGGGGAGGGTGAAAACAGCCTTCCCCACCCCCTGTAGGCCCTCCAGAGGCTGGAAACGGCTCATTTGCCAACTTCCAGTGGGACTGGAAGGCCCGTTTTTTGCTCTCCCCAGCCTCCAGAGCCTTTTTAGGAGCCTGGGCAGGGCAAAAACGGCCTCCCCCCACCCCCACGGAGGCCCTCTGGAGGCAGGAAACAGCCTGTTTCCCGACTTCCAGTGGGCCCAGAAGGCCCGAAAATCAGCTGGCCGGCGTGTGCACGTGCACTGGAGCTGAGCTCGTGTGCCCACCAATATGGCTACACGTGCCACCTGTGGCATGCGTGCCATGGGTTCACCATCACTGGTCTACTACTTCCCCAGGGTTCCAGGATTTTTTAAATACTGTATATGGTACAATGGTTCTGAGATAACATCTGCCAGCTCCTTCCGAACTCTGGGATGTAATCTGTCAGGTCCCTGTGATTTATATTCATTAAAATCAGACAGGTGTTCTCTTACCATTTTCTTGCTTATTTTAATTTTTATTTAATGTATTAAATTGGTAAGGCTGTCCAATTCAATATGACTCTGGATGGAGCATTCAGTCAGTCAGTCAGTCATTCAAAAGATTTGCTTATGCCACCCACCGGGCACAACTCTGGGCAGTTCACAACAATAAAATGACAAAAACAATAAAAACCCATAAAAGCAGTATTTAAAGCAGATGTAAACAACATTTTTTTTTTTTTGGCAGAGGTGATGCATATCTCCACACAGCAGGAGTCTGTGTAGAGGTGAACTAGGATTAATTCGGATTTCAAGAGTAGATGGAAGAGAAATGCTTGACTTCGCAGTTAAACGCAAACTTACCTAAATTCACATTTCTGAACCCAATTTTTACACATTTCCCAAACTTGTAGGACAATTCAGCAAAACCAGTACTAAGGAAAAGGCTGAAGAAAATTGCTGTATCTGATGGTGGGGGGGAGGGAGACGGCTGCTTTGAATAACTGTTTTCAGAAACAAGGAGCACCTTTGATTTATGCTTCTAGTTTCTTTGAAGTAGCGAAGCAAGAATGACTCACATTATGCCAGCCAATGAGAGGAGACATCCCAGACTTGTATTGAAATGTATTAGAACTTAGAATAACTATATTCTCACTTTGAATGTACATTAATCGGCATATATTAAAATGAAATTTGGTTGCCTACAGCCCTCAAAGGGTCACCACCTCCAATATACACTATATAAACATGACAAAACAAACACATACATACATACAAAATTATGCATATATTGACATATATGACACAGAGAAACAATACAGTCTACTTCGGATGTATACATGTATACATGGCAAAAAACAAACCCCGAATCTTGTGAGTTTACCAGACAGATGGCATAGGGAACAAAGCTGTTACAGAATCTGGTAGTCCTGCTAGAAATACTTCAAAACAATTCTTCCCAGTTGAGAGCAACAGAAACAGACCATGAAATGGGTATTTGGGGTCTCTAACAATGCTTTGAGCATATAGCTCTTATAAGCAATATCCTGAATAACAGGAAACGGGCTTTCTATAATCTTCTCCACTATCCTCACCACTCTCTGTAGGGACTTTCTATCTGAGCACCGCTGCCTCCAAGTCAAAGAGCGTTTGTTAAAACGCTCTCCATTGTGCCTCTGTAAAAAGTGGCCAGAACAGAAGGAGAAAGGTGCTCTCTTCATCCGACGCAGGAAATGCAGATGGTGGTTTGCATGCTTCACTAAGGATGATGTGTGGAGAGACCATTCAGATTGTATGTAAAGTGAGTTCTCCCCTTTTTAAGGGACTTCTCACTTTGTACCTGTGGAAGACCCATCTTCTTACTTATGCATAAATAAAAAATATGAATCTACCTTTCCAGCTCAGATCCTATTTTGGCAGAGGCACCCCAGGCTAAGACTCTTGCCATGATTTATAACTTAGATATCCATAACTATAATGTACAAAAACACAGTGTGGGGACTGCCTTAAAAATATGTATATTAGGAAAATTTGGAGACCGAAAACGCATGGTTGTAGCCGTGTGCAGCAAAATGCATATTTTAGCATGAATGTTTTTTTAAAAAATTGTCATTGCCCCAAACTGTAATTGTAAAAAGTCCTTCCTTAAATGGCTGTTAAAACACCCTCTGGCCCAGTCAGATATCTTCTCCTTGACCCAAATTTGCTGCAAACTGACTTGTTTAATATCTGTACTGCCTCTCTGAATCTCCTGGGTCTCCAGGGGAGAGTTTGCACTTGACCAAGAGTTGCATGAATCACAAAATGAGGCATTTTGAGGACAGAAAAGACTCTCCATTGGTAGGGAACCAAGTGAATGATTCATGAAGCACATTCTGAAGTTTCTGACAATATGCTGGTTTGCACTGCAGACAACCTCCAAATCTCAGAAAAATCAGAGGCCGCCAGAACTCAACCTCCCTACATTTTTCCCTGGCTCTCCTCCAACCCACTTTCCCCCTTTGTGGCCAGGATTAGGAAAATCCCTTCTCAAGTCACTGTGCCCAACCTTCCTATCACGTCTCTCCATCTGATCAGACAATCAAGATAATCAAGACTGCTCAAAGAAAAGCAGGCAGCAATGTGACAGGACTGCAAAAGAGACAGCAGGATTTGGAGCTACACTAGGATAGCAATAGCATTAGCATTAGCATTTAGATTTATATAATGCTTTACAGTGCTTTTACAGACCTCTCTAAGTGGTTTACAGAGTCAGCCGCTGGCCGCCAACAGTTTGGGTCCTCATTTTACCCACCGTGGAAGGCTGAGTCAATCTGGAGCCGGTCAGGATCAAACTCCTGGCAGTGAGCAGACTTAGGCTGTAATACTGCATTCCAACCACTGTGACACCCCTTCCTTCCCTCCTTCCTTCCTTCCTTCCTTCCTTCCTTCCTTCCTTCCTTCCTTCCTTCCTTCCTTCCTTCCTTCCTTCCTTCCTTCCTTCGCAATAGCACTTACTTATATGCCGCTTCACAGTGCTTTGCAGCCCTCTCTAAGCGGTTTACAGCATTTTGCCCCTAACAATCTGGGTCCTCATTTTACCGACCTTGGAAGGTTGGAAGGCTGAGTTAACCTTGAGCCTGGTGAGATTTGAACTGCCAAATTGCAGGCAGCCGGCAGGCAGCAGAAGTAGCCTGCAGTACCGCACTCTAACCACTGTGCCACAGTGGCTACCTACTAGGATGCCCTGGCCATTACTGCAGGGGCCCCCAACCCAGTGGTGGGATTCAAGGAATTTAACAACCGGTTCTGTGCCCTAATGATTTCTTCCAACAACAAGTTGGCCAAACTGCTCAGAAAGTTAACCATCCCCCCCATTAATTCAGGATAATGTTAGAGAAGCTTCCTCAGAGTAAGAGCAGCTGGACAGCCGAACCAAAGGAGGGGCCAGGAGAGGCTAGCAGAGGGGAGCCTTTAACCTGGATTCCTGCCCTGGGCAGAGAGGCAGGGGTGAAATCCAGCAGGTTCTGACAGGTTCTGGAGAACCGGTAGCAGAAATTTTGAGTAGTTCGGGGAACCGGCAAATGCTACTCTGGCTGGCTCCAGAGTGGGGTGGGAATGGAGATTTTGCAATATCCTTCCCCTGGAGTGGGGTGGGAATGGGGATTTTGCAGTATCCTTTCCCTGCCACGGCCACCAAGCCATACCATGGCCACCAAGCCACGCCCACAGAACCGGTAGAGAGCATGCCCTGATTTCTAATAGTACTTCTTATCTTGGACCATAAATGCCACAGTCTTCATAGTGCCTTTGCCACAGCATATGATGACTCTTCAGATGCTGTTCAGAGGAGGATGAGCCAGCAGCCGAGGGCTACGAACCAGAAGTGGAGGGGCTGGGCACAGGGGAGCCCCCAGGCAAGTAGCCTGCTGAGCTAGAGACAGGAGAGGCACAGCTGCAGCTGGGAAGGCCAGAGGCTCCGGGTGGAGAGGGCACCACAGCTGCAATTGGTCTATGGAGATGGAGAAGAACTGCCTTCTCCTCCAGATCCCAGAGCAGGTAGGGCTGAGAGGAGGCCGGCACAGGCGACTTGCGAGGAGGCAGCCCCAGTAGTGGGTTTCAATTTCGGCTGCTACCCATTCGTTCATGGGCATGTGCTCGCTCGCATGCACGCACAATACTTCTACACATGTGTAGAAGCTTCTGCACATGCGCAGAGACATCTGGGCGGGTGGGTGGAGCCGGATCGGGCAAACCGGTAGCCCCATCCCTCTCAATGAGTTGCACCAGGAAGCAATTATTTAGCTCAGCAAGGGGAGTGAAATGATGCTGGGAACAACGTGTCCATTTCCTTGCTGTGTGTTCTTGCCTTGAACTTTGGATTGTGCCTCTTGACCTTGCCTTGTGGACTCCTTCCGGCTTCTTTTGAGTAGCCTGTTGAACTCATTTGGGTGGGGCGGGGGGTGAGCTGGTGCTTCCACAGGGAATTCCTGGGGAATATCAATTCAGGATTGGAAGCCTTACATCCGTGAGATGTATTTGTGTGTGAACGGGACAGCACACAGCAGTAGAAGCAGCAATCAGTGTGGTCTCCCACCCCTTCCCTGGCTTTTCCCTCCTTGGACCAAGTGACCCTAATGGCTGCTGAGCCCAGAAGCCAGAGGTGCCTCTGGGGCTTTCAGTTACCCCCTTTCTGGGCCAGATCACCAAAACCTGAGCTGGCCAACTTTCCCACTTCTCTTGACCATGATTCTTTGTCAAGTGACACTTTTTGCCTCCATCCAACACGTTCATCAAGGCAAACAACCAATGGGGAGGGGGTGGATAATCCATTGAAGCATTCAACAATTGATGATCCTGGAAGGCTGGGGAAGGACGAGTGGCCTCTGGTGCACCTCACGGTTACTGGTCAGGAATGATGGCAATCAAAGATCCGCTGGGTGGCCTTTACTGTACCTCCTCCATCTCCATGTGCTTTGATGCAGGCTGCATCTCCCCAAGGAATTCCCCTGGCAGGCTGCCCTCCCATGTCTTGGTTATTGCTCAGGGTTTTTTTTCCCCCTTCCTCATTCACAGCTGTATTGTGCTGTTAAGCAGGGTGATTTCCAATTAAAAAACCATTGGAAGCAATACACTCCTTTGAGCTTCATTAACTTTGGCTAGTTTACTCAGCCTGTGAAAAAAACAAGCCAGCCGACTCGATGACAAGCTATTCAATTACCCAGCAGTCTGGTCAGTGAGCGTTGTTCAAAGGATCCCAAGGCTCTCAAAGCTCTGCAGGAATTAGCCTCAGTCAATGAGATTCAAATGGAGTCAATCAAAGGGACATAAAAAGGCTGCTTCATAATGAGCCGCCAATGTTCTTCTGGGCCCAGCGCAGGTGATCCTGCATTCTGAAGAGATCCTGTCGATTTCTCACAACCTATTACAACCAGAGGGGATATTCAGCCGGTTCGGACCAAACTGGTAGCGGAAATCACAGGTTGGAAACTGCCCACCCGCCAGTGCTCTATGCCATCCTATATAGACACGTTTTTGAGGCTGGGCACATACATGGAAGGTGTGCATGCCAGCAAACATAAGAATGAATGGGAGTCTGCTTCTGCCCCAAACTTACAGGGGTCTGAAGCATAAAGATTACTGGTAGTCTTCAATTTATGACTAGTCGTTTAGCAACCATTACAATGCCCCCCCCCCGAAAAGCTACTTCTGACCCACATTCACAGTTCCGATGGCTGACCCACCCTGTCCCCTGATCTCGTGATTGCATTTTGGACGCTTGGCTACATCAGCTCTTTTCCAGTCCTCTGGTAGCTCCACGGTGCTCCAAGATTTTTTTAAAGATACGATAGGCTTTCATGCAGTGGTGAAATCTAAAATTTGTTACTACCGGTTCTGTAGGCGTGGCTTGGTGGTGGTGGGGGTAATGTGACTGGGTGGGCGTGGCCAACTTTTTTTTTTTTTTACTTTTAAAACCATTTTTTTCTACAACCTCTTCGGCAGAAGAAGTTGTAGAAAAAATGCTTTTAAAAGCCTCTGACGATCCCAGCTGAGTTGCCTGATCGGCAGAGGCTTTTTTTTCTTTTAAAAACATTTTTTCTACAACCTCTTCAGCTGAAGAGGTTGTAAAAAAAATGCTTTTAAAAGCCTCTGACGCTGATCAGGCAACTCAGCTGGGATCGTCAGAAGCTTTTAAAAGCATTTTTTTCTACAACCTCTTCAGTGGAATGCTTTTAAAAGCCTCTGATGATCCCAGCTGAGCCGCGCATCATCAGAGACTTTTTTTTTTACTTTTAAAAGCATTTTTTCCGCCAAAGAGGTTGTAGAAAGAATGCTTTTAAAAATAATTTTAAAAAGCCTCTGATGATCGCGCGGCTCAGCTGGGCATGGGGGGGGCAGGGATTTTTGCTTCCGGTTCTCCAAACCACCCACTGCCATCACTACCGGATCAGGCCGAACCGGGAGCATTTCACCCCTGCTTTCATGATATGATTGGCTATGATACGACTTCATGTCAATAGAGGCGCATGGACACTGCAAACTAAATCTCCTAGTATCCTTTATTGGCAAGTTCTTTGAAGTGAAGGTGCTGAGAATGTTTTGAAATTTCTTTCCAAGTTTCTAACTGTTTCAACTAAGGTCCCAGGCTCTCCACAATTCCAGATCACGTGAATGCTTCAGATCAAAGCCCTGCCAGATAGTCAATCTGATTCTGAAGAAGGCTTGCATTTAAGTTCTGAACCTGTTTGACAATGTGATCTACTGCTATTGGATCTGGAAAGTTCCTGCACCACCTCAGAGCTATGAGCAGCCAAGCCATCCTTGCTTTCTAGAAGCAAATGAAGACATCATTTGCCATCAAGCCATTCTGGATGCCATCTAGAACAGATAAGGTATGATTCTATTCCTTTCTTTAAAGTGCAATTTGGTGTGTTCATTAAAAGCACAAGGCTGGGAGAGTGTCAGACCTGCCCCAGCTAAGTCCCTAGGAAAGAAGTTTCAGTTTATTTAGATTTATATACCGCCCTACTCCCGAAGGACTCAGGGCGGTGAACAGCCAAAGGTAAAACACATATTATAAAATTAAAAAAAAAAAACAATTTAAAACATATTAAACAAATTTGGCCCATACTAATTAAAACACCCCATTTTTAAAAGCAAATTAAAATTAAGTAATTAAAAAGAGTTAGGCCAGCCCTGCTTCTTGGAATAAAAAGGTCTTGAGGGCATGGCGGAAAGTGCGTAAATCCGGGATCCTCCGTATCTCCGGGGGGAGTTCGTTCCAAATGGCAGGTGCCCCCACAGAGAAGGCTCTTCCCCTGGGGGCCGCCAGTCGACACTGTTTGGTCGACAGCACCCTGAGGAGCCCCTCTCTGTGGGAGCGTACTGGCTGGTGAGAGGCTACTGGTGGCAGAAGGCGGTCTCGTAGGTATCCAGGTCCTAAGCCATGGAGCGCTCTAAAGGTGGTAACCAATACCTTGAAGCGCACCCGGAAGACCACCGGGAGCCAGTGCAGCTCGCGCAGGAGAGGTGTTACATGGGAACGCCATGTCGCTCCCATAACCACCCGCATGGCCGCACTCTGGACCAGTTGGAGCCTCTGGGTGCTCCTCAAGGGGAGCCCCATGTAGAGAGCATTACAGAAAGAAAGACCCTCGACTCCATTTGGTTGAAGTGATAGGTTCTTTTACTAAGGGTTAGTGGTTGTGGCAAAAGCAAGGCAAGGTCTAAATATTTCCGTGCAAAGGTACAAACTTTTTCCCCTCGTATGTGGCCTCCCCCCAACAGTATCGTCAGTGTTAAATAGCACCCCAGTTTGATGTGTTTGGAAATGCTTTGATTGTAGGTACGTCTCAAACAGATTTTGCATCCTTTCTCAGGCCAGGTGTCCTTGAGGTGGTGCAACCTGACTGCTTAGCACCTCTGTTTCCTGTCAATGTCCTCCCTCTCCCCCTTGCACCCTTCTCTCCACCTGCACAATTTCCCTAACTTCGTCTTCCCTCCTCCCTCCATTTATGGCAGGATGCCAACAAGCTTAGTGATGCGTAGTGAAGATGGCAGAGCTGACAGCGAGTTTGAGTTGTGGTTCTGCCTTAAGTGCAAAGCCAGTTGGTCTCTCTCTCTCTCTCTCTCCCTCTCTCTCTCTTTCTCTCTCTCAACTCCGGGAACCAAGTTTTTGCCAAGAAAACTGCAGACTGTTGCCAGAAGTCAATACTGCCTTGAAGGCAGAAGTCTCTTACAATTTGGGGAAGTGAAACCCTTCATTAATTTAATTAATTAATTGGATGTGGAACCTCAGACAACTCTAATGTTTAGGAATGGATGGATGGCAAAGTGTACATCGAAAAGGTCCCGCACCGGGAACGGTTGGGACTACTTCAGGCCCTTTTCAACTTTACGATTCTATGAAGCTCCTGTGCACATTCACAATTTTGGAGAATGCTATGCTTTATGCTCAGAAGGGACTCCAATGCAGATGCTGCTTTCCTACATCCACTGCTACTTTGGGGAGTCTGCAAAGTAGAACTAATGTTCAGTTATTGCTGATGATCACTGATAGAAGCTCCAGGAACTGGCAACTTAATCAGAAAACAAAGGGAGTTTCAGAAGTTGCTCTCCTTCTTATTTCCTTTAAGGATGGATGATCAGAGGTCCTGACCTTAGTGGTCACCTGACAAGCCTACCATTCCCTTCGCCATGGGATGTTGTTGGAAGAAAGATCCCTCTCACAGTCACTGCTATCAGGCCTGGTTTCACCCAGGCTACATGTGTAACAACAGGGCTGTGTAAGCGACGGGTGAGCACATGAAACTCCACTTGCACGTGCGCAGAATTAGGTTGTGCACATGAAACCATCCCCTCCCCCCCCCACATCATGCCAAGCGCCTTTCATAACCATCTGGAAACCTGGATTTTAGGCTGTGCCCCATAATGGAATGAAGGAGAAACTTCCTAACAACGAGGACACTTAACCAGTGGAACAGAAGTTGCCTCCAGAAATCATGGACACTCAATCACTGGAAGTTTTTAAGAAGAGACTAGACAGCCACTTGTCTGAAATGGTAGAGGTTCTCCTGCTTGAGCAGGGGGCTGGACTAGAAGACCTCCAAGGTCCCTTCCAGTTCTATTCTATTCTAGTCTAGTCTAGTCTAGTCTAGTCTAGTCTAGTCTAGTCTAGTCTAGTCTAGTTTGTCTATTCTCCATTCCATCTTCTATTACATTCCATCTTCTATTCTATTCTATTCTATTCTATTCTATTCTATTCTATTCTATTCTATTCTATTCTATTCTATTCTATTCTACTCTACTCTACTCTACTCTATTCATATTCCTCTTTCACAAACGGCTCGCTGGTCCTTCCCACCTGTGCTGACCTTGTCCTGCTAAGGGGCTGAGATCTTTACTGGACTACTTTGGGGAGCAAATGAATTCCACAGGCAGCTGATTAGCCACCTCCTGCTCAACCAGGAGGAGAAGAAGGAAAAAACATGTCACCATAGTTACGTCTTCCTCCCCTCCCCCTCCCCCCCGCCACATAACAGCCAACAGCTCACCATGGCCCATTTATCAATTGCTTTAAAAATCTGGGGGTAGGTGGGGGATAGGAGTGCTCTCCATAAGGCTTCCTGCTGAGTCGTACAGCTGCTCTCCCCCTCATTACTCCCCCCATCTTCTCTGATAATCTGCAAGTTAACAATTGAATGCAGTTTCCTCATCATTTATATGTAACCTATGAGCTTCTGCACTGGAGACAAATTATTCTGTCTCATGCCCTGGATACATCCCGCTTGGATTACTGCAATTCCCTCTACATGGGGCTGCCCTTGAGGTGCACCCAGGGGCTCCAACTGGTCCAGAATGCGGCCATGCGGGTGGTTATGGGAGCTCCTCGTTACTCCCGTGTAACACCTCTCCTGTGCAAGCTGCACTGGTTACCGGTGGTCCACCGGATTCACTTCAAAGGGCTGGTATTGACCTATAAAGCCCTACATGGCTTAGGCCCGGGGTACTTGCAAGACCATCTCCTGCCTGCTTCCCACCATCCTGTCCGCTCTTATAGAGCCGCTCTCCTCAGGGTACTGTCAACCAGGCAATGCCGTCTGGCGGCGCCCGGGGTAGGGCGTTCTCTGTGGGTGCTCCTACCCTCTGGAACGAACTACCCACCGAGCTCCGGACAGCCCCGGATCTCCGCTTCTTCCGTCGAGGCCTAAGGACTTGGCTATTCCAACGAATGGGCTGATGCTGATTCTTGGGTTTTATTATTTATTGATTTTAATTTGGTTTTAACGGGATTTTATTATTTTATCATTGTATGTTTTTAACCTGTGTTTGCTGCCCTGAGTCCTTCGGGAGAAGGGAGGCATATAAATACTGACAAATAAATAAATAAATAAATAAATAAATAAATAAATAAATAAATAAATAAATTTATTTGTGTGTCCAATCACACTTGGCCAATAAACACTTCTATTCCTATTCTATTGTATTCTATTGTATTCTATTCTATTCTATTGTATTCTATTCTATTCTATTCTATTCTATTTAGTCTAGTCCAATTTCTGTCCTATCCTAATTCTATTCTTGAAAAATTAATTTGTGTCTCCAGCCACCCAATGTTGGGTGTGGGGGGGGTGCACTATATTTTTTTACAAGAGCTGATTTGCAACACCAGAAAAGGATATGTATCTGTTGGAATAATACTAAATTTGTAATGTGAGAGGATTATCCATCCTGCTCCATGCTTCTTAGGAAGGTATCCCCCCAATTGGAAGAAAACAGCTAATCTTGCCTCATCCAAATCATGCTGAAATTAATTCACCTTCAGGAAAACTGATATCTGCTTCCTTGGAATTGGGCAGTAAGGAGAAATGGAGCCCCAGGTGATATTCCCAGCAGTTTGGGGTACCTGAAGAACAGCCGTGGAACTCAATGAAGCTATGAAACCATGGTTCCAGGTATCACTGGGCCTGAGAGGAAGAAACGCATCACTGTAAAAGGATGCCCTTGAAATCTCATCCAATTAGATGGTCCTGTAAGATTCTACTTTCAATACTTGGAAAGTCAGCAGGAATTTCAAGAGGTTAGGTAAGCCCCATCCCATTTCCTGTATAGGTCATCCACCAACATTACTCCCTTTTCGTTTTCAAAAGCTTAACTGAAATGGGTCCAGATAATTTGTATCATCCAGATATCTCTTGGAGCTACAAGGTCACACTCTTCTAATCCTCTTTCTGACAAACGTATTGTCTGCAATGACCCACCACCACCACCTCTGGGTCAAGGGAGGATTTTTTCCCCAATAATCATTACTGACTATTTTTAGAGTGGAACAGATTCCAACCCCCATAGAGAAGATTTGATCACAACCATAGGAAAGTATATATAGAATAACAGAGTTGGAGGTCATCTAGTCCAACCCTCTACCCAAGCAGGAGACCCTACACCCTTTTCTGACAAATGGCAATCCAATCTCTTCTTGAAAGCTTCCAGTGATGAAGCTCCCCCAATTTTTTAAAGCAACGTCTGTTCCATGGGTTGATGTCAGAAAATTCCTCCTTATTTCCAGGTTTCTACTTGATCAGTTTCCATCCATTATTCCTTCTCTGGCCTTCAATGTCTTTTATTCTTTTCTATTTAACAGCAAGATAAAAAAATCAGGGGCATGTTAGTGGTATTCATCCCTGTCCACAGTCCTCAATAACTATAAGAATCCAAAATTTACAAAACAAATTTACTGAAATTACATCTCTATGACCCTTCCGATCGAATTGCCTCTATATGACAGAGGATGGTGTGAATTATTCATGGCAGACCATCAAGTGTTCTTGCTGCCATGCGTAGAGTGTCTTGATGAAGATGGAAAGGCGGCCTAGTCTGTTCTTTCAGACCCACTTGAAGCGAGAGAAGGGACTTTTCGTGGCCATCTCAGCCAGTCTTTGAGTGAGCCTTCAGAAGGGCATCACTCCATAATTAGTGAGATTTATCCCAAGAGCTTTTGTGCTCCAGCTGTCATTCCGTCTGTTTCATCACAAACCAAATCAAGGGGCTTGATTGGACATGGAACACAGGAAGAAGTGCTTAGAAATAACAGGGTGAAATAACAGGCAGTTCTGTCCTCTATATATCCATTGAGGTGTCAACTAAGCCACCTGGGAAAGCCAAGGGAGATCATCAAAACCATCGAAAAGTGAAAGATAGAATATTTCAGACATGTGATACGACACCCAGAAAAATACACCATACTTCACTTAATCGTGCAATGAAAGATTGAAGGCCAATGAGGTCCAGGCAGAAGAAGAGCATCATGGCTTCCAAATCTAAGGGACTGGTTTGGACAAAACTCAACAGCACTTTTTCGTGCGGCTGTTGATAAAAATGGGATTGCCAACATGATCGTCAATGTCCGATGACGGATATGGCACAAGAAGAAGTCAACTTAAAGAGCCTTGATAGTACAGTGGTTTAATGCACCCTGTTATTAACACAGCTGCCTGCAATTTCTGCAGGTTCGAATCTTACCAGGCTCAAGGTTGACTCAGCCTTCCATCCTTTCTAAGGTAGGTGAAATGAGGACCCAGTTTGTGGGGGCAATAAGCTGACTTTGTATAAAAATATACAAAAGAATGAAGGCTATTGCTTAACGCATTGTAAGTCGCCCTGAGTCTCCGGAGAAGGGCGGCATATAAATCAAATTTAAATAAATAAAAAAAAAACTACCCATAACAAATACAATGAAAAGCCGACAAGCTATTGAAATCCAATAGGTGTGAGTTTGGAACATTTTAACAAGTCTTCCACTTATGCAGACATTTCTATTATCTGACCAGTGAGTGATTTCACCATGACAACAATCACCCAAATCACCACCATATGCAAATGAACTGGTGGACCCAGGAAATCCTGCTAGGTGGATTGGGCTGAAGGTCAAGAGTTAAAGTCAGAGTAACAGAATTGGAAGGGACTGTTGTGGTCCGCCAGCAGCCTGCGGAGCTGGCAGCGGAGTTGGACAGTGAGAAGGCTGAGGAAGAACATGGGCCAGTCCTGGAGGCTGGGGAAGGCCTGGATGAGGGCTCTGCTTCCGAGGCAGAGATGGGGCCAGGGACATCTGGGAGTGATATGTGGACTCCAGAGCCTCTAGAGGCTGACAGCAGAGAGGCAGAGGAATAGGAGGAGCCTGTTCCTAGTGCGTGCATGAGAAGAGCTGCCAGAAGACAAGAGCAGCTAAAGCAAAAAGGATGGCTTGGCAGTAAGGCCAAGAGATGATTGGCCCTTCCCATAAGGCTTAAAAGACCAGCAACAGCTCTGGGGCTCTTTGTCAGAAAACAACGTTGATAGATTTATTTCTTGTCTTGCTGCACTTATTTCTTGTTGGCATCTTCTGCTTCTGAACTTTTACCAAGAAAAGCCTTTGGCAGATTGCCAAAGTAGACCAAGGTTGTTGATAAAGCTGAAGAATTGTGTTATGAAGAATTTGTTTTGAATTAGTTTGGACTACGCTGAGAATGACTTAATTCTCAGCTGTTCTAGTAAAATCTGTTTGTTTAGAACTGATTGCGTCTGATAATACTTACTTGGGCCTTGGTCACAACAGGAACCTTGTAGATCATCTAGTCCAAGCCCCTAACCTACTTCACCATTTCTGACAGATGGCCGTCCAGTCTCTTCTTGAAAGCTCCCGGGGATGAAGCTCCCACAACTTCCGAAGGCAACTTCTGTCCCGCGGGTTGATTGTTCTCATTGTCAGAAAGTTTCTCCTTATTTCCAGGTTGAATCTCTCCTTGTTTCCACCCATTGTTCCTTGTCTGGAATTATCAAGGATGAAACAAAATTATGGCCCCCTTTTCAGGGAGCAGTGTCAGAAGCCCCCCAGCACAAGGAACCTTAAATACTCCAATCCTGTGCCCAAAAACGTCTAGCTAGCTGGACTTGTGGTAAGATGTTAGAAGCTAAACTAATAATATTCGGACATTGTCTGGCCACCCAAATGCAGCAGTGTACACTCAAGACTGGCAAGGTATCAAATGAAACTTCTGGTCAGGAAAAGAATGTTTCTAGGACCCACAGCCTGTCAAGTTTCCGAAAAATGCCCTAATTAATTCATGAGCCATGATCCAAACTTCAAAGGAAATATAGTGATTTATTAGGAGCAATATTCCGGCAATACTCGGATGCAGTCAGGACTGACACCACGTAGATTTACATTCCCCTATGACCCTATCTCTCCCCTCCTCTCTGGCCATGTCATAAATCACATTCTCCAATTAACCACTTTGGCTGGCTGTGAAACCTAACACCCTCCTTCTGATTGCGGTCAGAAAGAATGTATGGCATTCACTTCAGTTCTCCCTCCCTCCTGCTCATGGCAACTTGAAAGCTTTGCAAGTTTACACAGCCATCTTTTCCCTTTCCTTTCTGCTCTGCTTGCAATAGCTTGGAGGCCAACCCTGAGACAGAAAAACAGAATAGCAGAAGTGAAAGGGACCTTGGAGATCTTCTAGTCCAACCCCCTGATGAACAATTTCACTGAAATTAGTATATACCTTTGCCATAAGACATAAAATAATAGGGTTCATGGGACTTTGGAGGTCTTTAGTCCTGCTCACTCAGGATGGCGAACCGTAATGGTGAACCTCTGGCACGCAGAGTCTTCTCTGTGGGCATGAGCACCATCGCCAGCTGTTCTTCTGGTTTCCAGTATGCGTGACGTGCCAGCCAGCTGGTCTTCAGGCAGCAAGATAGTACGTTTCCCTGGGTATCTCTCAGCCTGCTCTAAGCGATTTACAGAGTCAGTCTCTTGCCCCCAACAATCTGGGTCCTCATTTTACCAACCTCAGAAGGATAGAAGGCTGAATCAATCTTGAGCCTGTCAGGTTCGAACTGCTGGCTGTTGGCAGAGTTAGCCTGCAATACTGCATTCTAACCACTGCGCCACCGTGGCTCTTATTGCTTCTATAAGAATCTAGTCAACTAATGGTCAGCAGTACATTGGCGCTAGATAAAAGTCAATGGAATTCAGGGGAGGGGGAGGCAGGACCTGGATCGCATGTGACCACATAATGACTCCAGGCTGATTCCTCTCTTGACTCTGCCTCTTCTTCTACACTTGCAAGCTCATTGTCACTGCCTGGCATGGCAGGCTTTCTCTGCTTTGGATGAAAAGCTCTGGGAAATTGTACCTGATTTCCTAAAGTCAGGGTCCTCAGCAGTCTTATCCAATGAGAAACAAACATATCCTTCCCCTGCCTCTGTGTCTGTTGAGGATGGCAGCAGCTCTGTGGCCTGTGTACTGTTTAAGAAAAGCAAAATGAAACTCACCCAGCAACACACACTGTTGCATTTGTCTTTTCACACTTAAGCGTTTTAATTATCCTCCTCTCTCTCTCTCTCTCTCTCTCTCTCTCTCTCTCTCTCTCTCTCTCTCTCTCTCTTCCCCTTTTCTGTAACGGATGTCCTAAGTAATTCCCTCGGAATAATAGGAGGGGAGATTAACAAATTACCTCCATGAACTTTTTGCTTAATGAGCTGCTGGCTTCCAACTCCTCCAGGAGACGAGCCCTTGTCTTGCTGTCGATTTGTTTGCAGCTCTCCTCTTCAGCCAACCCAGTGAGCCAAAGAGCATTCCCAAAATAAGGCCATTAATTTACGGATATTGCCATGGGGCCTTTCATGTTTGTGTAGGCGTGAAGCAGAATCAGCAATATTGGAGCTGCACAGGGAACAGATGCTGGAGAATGTAATGTACACACTCCTGAAGAATCTCAGAAGCCATGGCTTCTGGCTCTCGCAGCACATAGGAGCTGCCTAAGCCAGAGGTCCAAAGAGGAGCAAGGAGCCACATTTTCTGCCTCTCCAAATGTAGTCATCAAATTACAGTGATTTGTTTGTTTGTTTGCTTGTTTGTTTGTTTGTAAAATTTATTAGCCACCCATCTTGCCAAATGATAACTGGGTGGTTTACAATATTAACAGATTTAACAAGATTTAACAGATTAATAGAGTTGGACAGACTTGGTCATCTAGTCCAACCCCCCACCCAAGCAGGAGACCCTACACCCTTTCTGACAGATGGCAGTCCAGTTTCTTTGTGAAAGCTTCCAAGGATGAAGCTCCTACAACTTCCAAAGGCAACTTCTGTTCCATTGGTTGATTGCTCTCATTGTCAGAAAGTTTCTCCTTATTTCCAGATTGAATCTCTCCTTGATCAGTTTCCATCCATTGTTCCTTGTCTGGCCTTCAGGTGCTTTGGAGAATAGCTTGACCCCCTTCCTCCTCTCTGTGGCAGCCCCTCAAATATTGGAAGACTGCTATCCTGTCTCCCCTGGTCCTTCTCTTCACTAGACTAGCCATGCCCGGTTCCTGCAACCGTTCATCGCATGTTTTAGCCTCCAGTCCCCTTGGTTGCTCTTCTCTGCACTCTTTCCAGAGTCTCAACACCTAAATCTGAGTGCTTGGCAGCCCATCACATTTACAAGTACAGGTGTGCTTCAGCTTCCCTTCCCATCTTCCTTCAACTGTTGACAAGGTATGCACACAGCCTGACCTTTCCTGAGGCTTCTCAAAGCCTCTGCAAACCTTCAGAATCTAACCTGCTTAACTATATTTCATAATTCTATTGTAACCTTGCTAGGATTCCGCATTCTCCTGAGTGTGAACTTCAACTCTCAAAAATTCTCCAGTCAGCAACTGACCATTGTTGAGAAGCTGGGAATTGCAGTGGCTGCAGCTGCCAAAAAAGCCAACATAGTTCTAGGCTGTATCAACAGAGGGATAGAGTCAAGACCACGTGAAGTGTTAGTGCTGCTTTATACTGCCAGAGAAAATGGAGCTCAGGAGGGCTGTGGGTAGCTCTCTTGAGCTCAGTTTTTGCTGGCAGAAGGTTGCAGGAAGCCATTGCAGCCGAAAACGGAGTTCAAGGGCCCATTTTCGCTGGCAGAGCACTTGGGCCACCCCAGGCACCACGAGCTGGCCACACCCACCCTGGCCACACCCACCCTGGCCCCCCAAAGTCAAACCCAACCCTGATGCGGCCCTCAATGAAATCAAGTTTGACATCCCTGTTCTAGAGAATGCATAGAAGAGGAACAAAGATGATTAGGGGACTGGAGGCTAAAGTGTACGATGAATGATTGCAGCAACTAGCTATGTCTAGTCTAACAAAGAGAAGGATTGGGGTGACATGATATTTGAGGGGCTATCACAGAGAAGACGGGGTCAATCTATTCTCCAACACCCTTGAGGGCAAGACAAGAAATAACACATGGAAGTTATCAAAGAGAGATCTGGAACTAAGGAGGAATGTCCTCATAGTGACAACAGTTAATCAATGGAAAAGTTTGTCTCTCAGAGTTGTGGGTACTTCATTGCTGGAGTTTTTAAGAAAAGATCGGATAACCATTTATCTGGAATGAAATAAGATCTATGTCATCATTCCAAGTAAGGCATCCGCCAAAAGCAGAACTCCGAGGCAGGTAGATTCCTCAAAGAACATGTTTATTGGACACATCATATCAGCACAGCTAAAAGTTCCCGTGGTTTTCCCCTAATTAAAAGAGCAAATATTTCCCTCCCTAGATATCACTAGTCACACTGTCCAATTAAAGTATCTGGGAGGCTGCTTGGTCACTTCTCTCCTCCTTCACTTGCCATCTGTTGGGATGACCTTGGTTCCCACAAGAAAACTTTTTGTTTTGACTGGTAGACAGTCTATCTACTCCCCCCCCCCCACTCCCTTCCAAAGTTCGTGGCAACTATGAGGCCGGAAAAGATGGCTCCAGCCAGGCTCACTTCAGAGTTGACAGTCTCACCCAAGAGAGCACCGAAAGAAGGTTGCTGGAGACACAACTGGAATAAATGCTCCCATCTTTTCTCCCAATGACTCAGTTGACGTTTACTGTATATCTAGTGGGCAGTTTTGAATGACTAATTGCTGGAATTAGCTCTACTATAATTTTAGATTGAACTTTTTCCTCCTTCTGTTTGTTTTTCCCTGTTGTGTTCTGCTGATGTCACCCTCCCAAAATATTCATAGTCTCCTAACAGCAGGATGCTGTAGTCCTGGAAGAGAATTTGAGAAATGGCACTTCCCTTTCTCTTCTTCATCTTCATGTAAAAAACAGCACTACAAAAAAGCTCCTTCAAATTGGTCTGGAATTAGGGTGCAAAACTATGAGAGTTGGAAAGGACCTTGGAGGTCTTCTAGTCTAACCCCTTGCCCAAGCAGGAGACCCTGTACCATTTTCTAACAGAAGGCAGTCCAGTCTCTTCTTGAAAGCCTCCAGTGATGGAGCTCCCACAACTTCTGAAGGCAACTTCTGTTCCACTGGTTGATTGTTCTCATGGTCAGGGAATTTCTCCTTACTTTAGGTTGGGTCTCTCTTTGATTAGGTCTGTAGAGCTTCTCCATCATCCAGGTCCTGGTTGTCCCAAAGGTGCTTTTTCAGGAGGCAACTGGACTTTCTTGTTTTGTTTTTTTTTGTTTTTTTTTTTTTGAGGACGTTTTGCTTCTCATCCAAGAAGTTTCTTCAGCTCTGACAGGGTAGTGGGGAATGGAAGGATTTTTATTCCTTGCAGATAGATAGCTGGTCATTGGCATCCTTTTAGAGAGTCCTTGAAGCATCTGGAGGTTTATCTGTGTCCTCAGGGTCACCTGAGTGGTGCTCCTGGCTCCTGTAGTCTGCCATTTTTTTCTCTGGAACTCCATTCCTACTCCCACACCATTCCAAGGGTGTTGATCCCAAATTGTATAGTTAAAAGTCTGTAGAGATTCTCAGTCCTCCAGTTCATGTTTGTCCCAAAGGTGCTTTTTCAGGAGGCAACTGGACTTTCTTGTTTTTTCTTTTGAAGACATTTCGCTTCTCATCCAGGAAGCTTCTTCAGCTCTGACAAAGCTAATCTCTTTGAATAGCTTCCATCCATTGTTTCTTGTCCTGCCTTCTGGTGCTTTGGAAAATAAGTTGACCCCTTCCTCTTCTTTGTGGCAGCCCCTCAAATACTGGACTCCTGCTATCATGTCTCCCCGGTCCTTCTTTTCACTAGATAAGCCATACCAAATTTTATCCTCCTTCTCTGAAGGACCTTCAAAAGATCAAAATACTGACATCACCATTTATGGTAACCAGCACTCCCAGGGTTTTTAAAATACCGATCTAGTGATTCTGTTCAGCTACTACTGCTGAAATATGTGGATGCATCTGCTAAATATAGTCCGATGTAAAGGCAAGAGCGACATCGAAACATACTTTTTACATGTTGATGTTACATGTTTAGGCAAAGTCCTATAATTTGTTTCTTTGTTCTGAGACAATAATGGAATTGTCACTGAAATAGCAATCACAACATTCTGCAAAAGAAGATGTAACTCTGAAAAGGAGCCTGGTTTTCTTCGTTCCCTTGGATAAGAAAAGCCTAAATCAAGGTGGGGTATTTTTTTTAATCTCAGTAGAAAAACTTCCTCTACCTCCACAGATTCCTGCTGAGGCGTTAATATTTTATTAAATATTTACTATTTTGATGTTCACCAGACTGGAATCCATCTCTGGTGGCTTTGAAGAAGAGGCTGACTAGCTATTTCTCACAATGGTTTAACTGATTTTCTTACACTTTGCAGAGGTTCCAGATAGATTATCCTTCTTGTTCCTCCCAAGCAGAATTTTATTAAAAATGACTTTAAATTTCTAATGAAGAAAGAGTTCCATCAAAAAATTCTGTTCAAGGCAGCAGCACACCAAATCTCCCAGAAACCTGTATACCCTCCTCAGTTTGTTTGTGATCCAGAAGCCACGATTTTCTCTCCCAACTCCGGCTTAATGAGCAAAGAAATTCTGTTTCAGACACTGAGAATATCAGTCTGGATCCTTGGAACTAAGATGTGTCAGTTGGCAGCTTCATCTTGCTAATTTGGCCTGTGTTCTGATGCCTCAACTTGTGCCAGAGCCATTTAGCAGTTCTAAATGATTATTCTGGATCCGGGAGAATCCCATTCATTAAAAGAATCCTGACTGCACCAAATGTCAGCATTCCAAGTAATACGCCCATAGCAAATAAGAACTCCGAGGCAGGTAGGTTCCTCAAAGAATAGTTTTATTTGACATATCATATGTCAAATGTCATATGTCACAAGCTGGTGAAAACCGACTCCCATGGTTTTCACATAATTAAAAGTAAAAGTTTCACCCCTTTCCCAAACAGTCACATGGGCCAATCAAGGTTCCATCTGGTTGCTTGGTGACATCGCTTCTCCTCTCTCCAGCCACCTGTGCAAATGTCCTTGGTTCCCAGGAGAAAGTATTTTGTTTTGGCTACACACCCAGTGGTGAGTTTCTACTGGTTTGCACCGGTTCAGGTGAACCGGTAGTGGTAATTTGGCCTGGGTCACCGAACTGTTAGCGTCTGCTGGCTGGCCACGCCCCTGAATTGGTAGCCCAGTCGCCGCTCGCTTGCCCTGTCCAACTTCCAGGAAGCGGCTCTCAAAGAGCCAGCAGCTGGGAGGCTTCTCACAGTCGCATTGAAAGAGAAAAAGCCTCCCAGCCGCTGCCTCTTTGAGAGCCGCTTCCCAGCAGCGGCAGCTGGCTGGAGGTTGCCAAAAACTACCAGAGGTCAGCTTTTTTTCTTTTAAAAGCCTCTGCCGATCAGGCAACTCAGCTAGGATCATCAGAGGCTCTTAAAAGCATTTGACAATCCCAGCTGAGCTGCACGATTATCAGAGGCTTTTTTTTTTTACTTTTAAAAGCATTTTTTCAGCCGAAGAGGTGGTAGAAAAAATGCTTTTAAAAACTACAAAAAAAAAGCCTCTAATGATTGTGGGGCTGAGCTGGGCATGTGGGGGGCAGGGATTTTTTTTTTTATTGAAAAAGTTTTCAAATACAAGTTTTTCCCCCCTTTCCCCCCCTCCTTCCCTAACCCCCCCTCACCACCCATCCCCCCCTGTGACTTCTTCACAACAAAAAGCTAATTCATAACTAATTACATAATATTTTACCATTCCCTTACTCCCTCCTCAAAATACTGACCCTTAGCATAATATTCTTATAACTCCCCTTTTCGCAATAATCTGCCCTTTTTCTCCTCCCCCAAACTTATAGTATATTATTACAACAATTTAACATTTAATCTTTTATATATATTAATATAACATTTCAAAGCAGCCTTCTCCCTACATCCAAATTTAACATTTATTCAGTTCTATCCAATTCCTCCACTCCCCTAAATATATAACTTAAAAATCCTTTTTCTTAAACTAATCAGTAAACTAACCTATTTCAACCCAAATTCCTGCAAAATTACCATACAATACAATTCTAAATATAATCCACTGCCCACTCTACTAAAATATACATATGTATATGCATTCCATTTTATAAAAAGAAAAAAGACAATAACTTTAAATTTATAATCCATATAATATCTTCTTTGATGTCTTTCCACTGGATTGTTAAATCCATCATCCATAATAGGGTAAGATAACATACTAGTGCAACAGTTTGTTCAAGATCTTCAATCATCTTCTGCCCCCATCAGTAATAGATATCCTCATATATATATGAAAGTAAAAACAACCACCCGAGTGACATTATAATTATATTCCATATAGTTGTAATTGTGGTTTTCATCAGGATTATTAATTCCCATCATCCTAGTGGGTAACATCCAGATCTTCTGCATGCCCCAGCGTGATTCTCTTTCCTTGTAACTCGAAATGGTTATAATATATTTACCAGTAAAAAAAATCCAAAGTAGATAATTCAAATCCAACAATGTAAGGCTCTTTTCACACCCCAAAATCACGGCATTGCAGAGATCTGCCACTATCCTCAAGATAGTATTAAACAATTGTTCGCCTCCACTATCTTTTCACATATTCATTCATTTTTTAAAGTCCCTGGCTTCACTGTTGCTTGGTTTAGAAACTGCTATTTCTATGAGATCTATTTCTTTTCTTTTTCTTTTGCGGGTTGAATTTCCATCCTGGTTTCCTTCCTACAAATTGTGTATCAGCTGATCGATTTTCATTCTGCTTTATAAGTTGATCTTGTTGGTTTTGTTTTGTTATCTCGTCTTTCTTTTCCATCACTTGTATATCAACTGGTTGATTTACGCACTTGTCTGTAACTTGATGATTCATCACATTGGAGTCGGATGACACTGCTCTCATATTTATAGACAGTCCAGCTGGGGTATCCAGGGAGTCCAAAGACAATTTATCTACCACAGCCTCTGTACTTTGATATTTTCCTTTTGTTTCCAACTCCTTTTGCTTGTCCTGTATTATGCCTAAAGATGTTAAATTCACTTTTAAAATTTTTTGATAAAATTCTTCCACTTTTTCAACAGTGTTCAGTTGGTATCTTACTCCTTGGTGTCTCAATATTAAACCAACTGGGACATCCCACCTAAATAGTATATTTCTTTTTTTTAACTCAGTCACTAAAAAGCCAAATTTCTTCCTCTCCATTAACATCTTAGGCGGGAGCTCCTTAAAAATCCAAATCTTTCTTCCATGAAATTGCAAAGTAGAATTAAAAGAGTTCTGCACAATATTATTCCTAATTTCTTTATCTGTAAAATAAATCACCACATCTCTAGGCAATTGCCTTTGCTTTGCCAACCAGGAGTTTATTCTGTAAATTCTGTCAATCCTGCAAAACACTTCATCAGGTTGAACCTTTAAAATCCCAGCCAGAATTTCAGAAGCTATTTTCCTTAAATCATCTCTGTTATTTTCCTGCAGACCTCTCAGTCTAATTGCATATTCTGTAAAATTATATTGAATCATTAAAACTTCTCTTTCAATCCTCTGTTGCACATTTTCTTCATTACCAGTCTTTTGGTCAGCCTCCATTTTAGGTTTGTCTTCTGAGCTATTATCCTGAGTGTTTGCCAAATCCTTTTTAATTTTTTGGATCTTGTCATCCAAATTCTCCTCAGTTTCTTTCATTTTAGACTCTAATAGTTTAGTCTTTGCATCCAACTGAATCAGAAAGTCTGATAAACCGTTAGCTGTTTTTAAAATCTTTCGATCCAAAAAGTCAAACTTTGATTTCACCAATTCACCAATTTCTTTAATTTCCTGCTTAAATTTTTCAAGTTGCTGGTTCACAATCTCATCCCTTCTTACAATCTCTTCAAGAAGAAATTCTATTATATTAAAGTCAGGTTTCTGAGACTGGAGAGTTAGAACTTGCTCATGTAATTTGTTAATGGGGGAATTCCCCCCCGCTGCCTGTTTGTCTAACTTTATAAGTCTCAGTGCCATTTTTCCACACAGACAAGATTTACTGGAAAAGAGAAAAAAAGCTTTTTTCCAACCAAGATCAATATCAGATCCCCAGGAGAAAAAGAAAAAAACAAGAGTGAGAGTGAGGTTTTGCCTTCAATTACAGCCAGAAGTATTCATTCCGCTACTTTGTAATAGAAAACGGAAGGACTTTCCCTTTCAACCTCTCTTCAAGCCTCAGCAATCGCCATTTTAAAAATCTTTTTTCCTTTCACTTCTTAAACAACTTCAGTAACTTTTCTAAAATAAAAAGAATACTTGCGCTTCAGGATCAGAGGTCCATCTCACGACTTCTTTAATTAATTTAACAAATTTACAGGCTTGCTTTTGCCACCTAGCTCTGCGTGTAGCAGAGATCTCCCAGAGCCCGGAGCATCGGCTGGGGATACGGGGAGTCTCTTCCGCTCCGTCCCAAAAGTAAATAAAAAACTTTTGGGATTAGGCAGAGGACTCTACCCACCCCAGCCGGCTCTATCTCCGTTTCCTAATGGAAACGGAGTTTTTTTGAGCTGCCATTCCGCTATAAAGGCGGCTCTTAAAGGCAGTGGGTTCGACGATCCCGAAGGAGCGTCCGGCGGGGACAAGCAGCAAACCGGAAGTTGGGGGGCAGGGATTTTTGCTACCGGTTCTCCGAACCACCCGCCTCCATCGCTATTGGATTGGGCGTTCCGGTCCGAACGGGAAGACCTCCAAGGTCCCTTCCAGCTCTATTCTGATTGATTGATTGGTTGGCTGATTGGTTGATTGATTGAGTTGGTAGACCTTTGAGGCCTTACATCAAGGATGTCAAACTTGATTTCATTGAGGGCCGCATCAGGGTTGACCTCGGGGGGTCGTTGGGCATGGCCAGGGTGGGCGTGGCCAGCTTGACATCACTCATGTCGGGGGCGCCTGTGTTGACCCAAGTGCTCTGCCAGTGAAAACGGACCTCAGGAGGGCTGCACACTACATTTTCACTGGCAGAGAGTTGCAGGATGCCGTCGCAGCTGAAAACGGAGCTCAGATGGGCCACACGCAGCCCTTACGAGATCCGTTTTTGCTGGCAGAGGCACTGCAGTCCAGTCCTTCACTGTTTCCAGGGTGGCCCCGCAGGACAGATCTAAGCACCCCATGGGCTGATTCCAGCCCCTGGGCCTTCAGTTTGACACGCCTACCTTACATGACGTGGAGCCAGGTTACTTACAGAACCATCTTCATCCCATTACATCATCTTGTTCTAACTGGTCAGGCAGGAATAGTAGGAGTAACAGGGGCTCCCTCAGTTAAAGAATTTCAACTGGTGGAGTCCATGAAGAAAGCCTTCTCTGCTGTCCCCCCCACCAACCCTTTGAAACACCCCCAGAGATGAGGTCTGTTGGAGGCTCTGATGGGGTCTGATGGGGTCAGATGAGGTCTGATGGGGCTCTCCCATCAAGTTGGAGAGCCCCAGGCAAGCTCTCCAACTTGCCTGGGGCTCATAAGCGAGCATGCAACCTTAGGGTTAGTTAGTGCCTTGAAGGCCCTCCCTCCACCTTTTTAGCTTTTGACTTTTTAAACCGTTTTTATCATATCTAATAATAATTTGTGTCTGGAACTCTGCACTTTTCTATGGCCCAAGAGTTAATCAGTAAAGTAAACTAACTAACTAACTAACTTTTGACTTTATTATTTTTATTCTAGGTTTAATTGAGCCCTAAAAAAGGTAAAGGTAAAGGTTCCCCTCACACATATGTGCTAGTCGTTCCTGACTCTAGGGGGCGGTGCTCATCTCCTTTTCAAAGCTGAAGAGCCAGCGCTGTCCGAAGGCGTCTCCGTGGTCATATGGCCGGCATGACTCAACGCCAAAAGGCGCACGGAACGCTGTGACCTTCCCACCAAAGGTGGTCCCTATTTTTCTCCTTGCATTTTTTACCTGCTTTCGAACTGCTAGTTTGGCAGAAGCTGGGACAAGTCATGGGAGCTCACCCCATTACGCAGAGCTAGGGATTCGAACTGCTGAACTGCCAACCTTTCAATCGACAAGCTCAGTGTCTTAGCCACTGAGCCACCACATCCCTACTGGAATACAAAATCTATATGGTTTTTATGTTTTAATTGTACGTTTGCCAGAGTTGCTCTATAATGAGATGGGAAGTCTCCAGATTTGCTATAAATATAAATAAATAAGGCTTGGCAATTTGCTCATTATTAACACTGGTAGTTCTTGACTTATGACCACAGTTGAGCCCAAAATGTCTGTTGTTAAGTGAGACATTTGTTAATTGGGCTTTGCCCCATTTTATGACCTTTCTTGACACATTTTTTTTGTTTTTGTTTTTTGTTTTTTTTTTGGTAATTTTTTTAAAAAAATTTAAACAGACAAACACATAATACATCAATCCTTCCATGTGTCATCTCGGTGTTTCTTCAGTAACTTCTTCTTCTTTTTGTTTACTTCTCCTATCTTCATTTCTTCCTTAATAATTTCCATTTCTCTATTACCATATTTTCCCCCAAGTACAGTTCATTTAATATAACATTCTCCTATTTAATTATCAACAAAACATATTAAAAAGGCAGAATATTATATTTCCCTGGAGAAGAAATGGAGAAACATGCCCTTGGAGACAGAAAGCAGTCCCCACCTTCCTTAATAGCCTCCAGCAGATGTCAGCACTTAAGAGATAAAGAGCTTATTGAGAACTAGATAGCTCTATCCATAAGCAAATACCCTCACTCAATAAATTAAAAACACAGGGCAAAGCCATTAAGCCAAAATAGGAATTATTGTATCACCCTCAGAAACTTCAACAAAACGTAGCTTAGACAAACACCTAGGATTTGTACTTCATCTACAGAGCCAGCTATGACCCCTGCATAACCCCTACACAGCCCCATGAGAGTCTGACAACAGCCAATAGAATACATATTCTTGCACAGGAACAGGAAGCTCAAGTGCAAAGCCCAAGAGTTGAAACTCAACTCAACTCTATGTGGTCAGCTGCACCAGAACCATAAGCCATGTGGTTCTGCTTCATCAATAAATGGACCGTCTTTCCAATCAGCGTCCATTTTGTCTCCAGTGCTTTTCTCCCGGCTTGGAATGGAACCAGATGGATATTTCTTCCCACACCTTAAATTCAAAATTCCTACTAGTGGATCTCCTTTGGGTGCTTTGGAAACGGAGGTCCTGTGAAAAGAGAGGACTCCTACTGTACCATTTCTGACATTCCATCCTTCATTCTAGGGTGCAGGACAGTAAAGGATGGAGATGTCAGGAGCCATGTTTTTTGGAGGTCAAGCAAATCAGGTCCTGTCTCACAGCCACATTTTGTTCCATATCGTTTCCATCTCTCACACAGTCCCCTGTTGAACAAGTTATGCACCAAGCAACTGTTCTGACCTAGGCTTCCTGAGTCAGTATAAAACACACGAGTAGTCCCAAAAACCTCTTTTATGGCAACAGCTGTGAATTCTGTTCATTCACAGATGAGTCCCCAAAGAGTCCTTCGGGATAAGGCTGATAATCACCCACCTTTATCTCCCTTGACATGCTGCCAAAGACCTAATTGGCAAAGCCACATGGAGTCCAGAATCAAACAGAGCTTCAGACTTTAAACTGAACAGAATTAACAGAGTTGCTTCCTGCAAAGGCTCCTGTGCCTTTGCTCCTCCTTTATGTCTTATGGGAGGAGCCAATCATCTCCAAGCTCTACTCCCAAGTCGTCCCTTTTGTCTTATCTGTTCCTGTCTTCTGGCAGCTCTGCGCATGCGCGCATGGGAACAGGTTCCCCCTGTTCCTCTGCCCTGCTGAGGTCCAACTCTGGAGGCTCCGGAAGCAGCAGGTGCCTCTCAGGTGGCCCCCTCTCTGCCTCAGATGCAGCGCCTTCATCCGAGCCTTCCCAGGACTCCAGGACTGGCTCATGTTCCTCCCCAACCTCCTCACTGTCCGACTCTGCTGTCAGCTCCACAGGCCACCAGTGGACCACAACACAACCTTCTGCACCGAGAATTTTGGGCTGCGGCTGTTGATTAGGGCTTGATCAAGGGTGTTCAATCTATTAAACTCTTTTTCTTGAGGAGCACATACCCAAGAGGAAGGTGCCTGCGTTAGGAATGTGGGAAACAGGCAAGAGCCAATTTAAGGCATCGGTTCAGTTCAACGGGTTTTCCATTTTGTTCCAAATCCTCATTTGAATTGTGGAATCAACCCACTTTGCTCCACAGTTTGAACAGATAGAGGCATTGTGGCTGCACACAAAGTTGATTGGACTGCCATCTCAATTTGACAGCACCTGATTTGATCTGATATGTCAAACTGAATAAACGATTCAATTCTGCTCCAAGCAAGGCAGCATCTAACCAGCTGTCTTTCAGCACACACCAGCCATACTGGTGAGTTTGGATAAAAATGCATCAGAGTAAAGGAACTTTAACAAATACTGCATGCAGTTTTGATCACCACATTAAAAAAATAGGTTGAGACTCTAGAAAGACTGCAAAGAAGAGCAGCCAGGAGGATTAGGGGACTGGAGGCTAAAACATGCGATGAACGGTTGCAGGAACCGGGCATGGCTAATCTAGTGAAGAGAAGGACCAGGGGAGACAGGATAGCATCTTCCAATATTTGAGGGGCTGCCACAGAGAGGAGGAAGGGGGTCAAGCTGTTTCCCAAAGCACCTGAAGGCCAGACAAGGAATCATGGATGGAAACTAACCAAGGAGAGATTCAACCTGGAATTAAGGAGAAATTTTCTGACACTGAGAACAATCAACCATTGGAACCAGAAGTTGCCTTCAGAAGTTGTGGGAGCTTTCATCACTGGGAGCTTTCAAGAAGAGACTGGGCTGCCCTCTGTCACAAATGGTGTAGGGTCTCCTGCTTGGGCGGGGAGCTGGACTAGATGACCTCCCAGGTCCCTTCCAACTCTGTTAATCTGTACTCTCTTCAGGTTTTGGTGTGGCCACTGGAATATGGATGGAAAGGCCCTATCTTTGTGAAGATAAACCAGGAGACAAACCAGGAAACCAGTATCTGAATGTTCTTCCACCTAATGCCAAAAAATTGCTACAGTGGTAGCTGGAGACCCCAACACATTATTTTGAATCAGGTTAGTAGTTGACCTGAAAGCAGTCACAGTATATGCTAACATAGTTAGAGTTCTTAGATGTGCCTTCTAATCGGTATAGCTAGTACAAAGGTAAAGGTTTCCCTGCCAGTTGTGTGTGTCTGGGGCATAGTGTTCACCTCCGTTTCTTGGCTGAGGGAGCCAAGATTGTCTGAAAACATTTTCGATGTTCTGACCCAGCTCTCCAAATATGACAAACCCTCTGTAGTTGAAGGAATGATTCCTTTATGAGGAGCACCAGCAAAAAATCCCTCTCTCCCTCACAGCAGGCTAACAAGTCTGTCTGGCAGGGAGAAGAATAGTTGTCTGCCACATCTATTCATCTCCACCTCCTGCCTTTTATCCCCAGAAGTAGGTAGGGCTTCGCTAGCAGCGCTGGTTCTTCCACCCCAAGGACCAGCCCATAGATTTCCACTGCTCTCCTCTCCTCTGCCTTCTGTGCATCCGCACATCAGGCACTGGGCCCAGCTGTTCCTCCTCTTCTTCATCAGCCACCTCCAGACCTGGGGGCTGTTGACTCTCCATCTGAGGGCTGACAGATGGCCCAGCCTTCGCCTCTGTCTCTCTCTCTCTGCCAGCTCCATTCTCTCTCCCGCTCTCAGATTGCCTTGATGCTGACCCTGACTCCCACGCCTCCTCCTTCTCTGATTTGACTGTTGGGAGGGGTTGGCGGCCGACAGGCCACAACAGGTCATGTGGCATATAGACATGCACAACAGTGTGCTTTTGGCATATAGCCATGCTGGCCACATGACCTGTGGCCAGCATGGCTATATGCCAAAAGCACACTGTTACCTTCCCACCAAAATGGTACCTCTTAATCTACTTGCAGGCTTTCAAACTGCTAGGTGGCCAGGAGCTGGAGCAAATAACAAGAGCTCACCCGATTGTGCAGGCTGTCAATTCTTCAGCTACAAGCTCAGCGTCTTTAACCACGGAGCCATCACACTCAGCGATGATTATAAATCTCTCTGTAAGAACAAACTCATCACTTAAGCTGGTCTAAGACAGTCCAAAATTGTCCAGTGAATTGCCATGGATGCCAGTAGACTTGAACTGGAGACTCATGTCTTACTCCAATTAAACCCAATTCCACCTTGGTCCTAGCTACTTTTGGGTAGGTTTTTCTGGCCAATTTTTGGGGTGGGAAGCTAGATCAGAACAATCTTGACTAGTACTTGGATGGACAATCCGTCCTACACTGTTGAGAGGAAAGTGACACGTGTGCCTATGCAGTCACTAGGGATTAGGCTGGATTCAAGGGAACTTTAGTTCTTTATGCGTTAGCTTTTCCTGTAAACCTAGTCCATCGTTTATACTCCAAAAAATTGTGTGAACTGGGAAAATAAATGAAATTCAGTAACCAGTTCAAGTGGGTTGAATGAGTCCCAATTTATTACAGGTAGTCCTCAAATTATGACCACCATTGAGCCCAAAATTTCAATTGCTACAGTTGCTAAGTGAGTTTTGCCCCATTTTATAGCCTTTTCTCGTCACGGTTGTTAAGTGAATCACCACAGTTAAATTAGCAATACGGTTGTTAAGTGAAACTGGCTTCCCCATTGATTTCGCTTGTCAGAAGTTCTCAAGGGGATCACGTGATCCCGGGATACTGCGACCGTCATAAATGTGAGCCAGTTGCCACTTGTCCAAATTTTGATCACGTGACTGTGGGGATGCTGCAACGGTCATAAGTATGAAAAAGGACATTTTTTTTCAGTGCTGTTATAATTTCAAATGATCGCTAAATGAATGGTAAGTCAAGGACTAATTGTACTGTATATGCCTCAATTGGAAAATAAATTCTGTTTCTCTTTTCTATCGGTTAAACAAATTCCCTCTAAGCAGGTAAATTTCCCAGTTGCATGGCTTCGTTTGGTGAATCAGACAGAAGGAGCACAAAGTGTATAACCTGCCAAGATTAGGCAATTTGTGTTGATTAGTAGATTATCATCTGAAGGAAAAAATGAAAGAGAGGCAGTCGAAGCAAAGGCGGAAGAGATCCCAGCTCTGTGTTTACTCTGGTTTCTCTTCAGATCATATAAATCTTTCCCCTTTTACTCTTTTGATCAATGCATCTGTTTCCTTCACGAGGGAAGGGAATCTATGTGGGCCATTTAACCCAAAATTGCAATCATACTGTGAACAGGAGAATAAAACATCCCTGGTTAGCTTGGAATTCTCAGCATATTTTAAAATTCACATCCCTATGACCAAGTTGGCCAAAACTCAGTCTGGACCTATTGCACATTCCCAGTCTGGAAACATGCCCCAAAGAATGCTCTCCTAAATATCCACTCTAAAGGATGCAGAAAAGAAAGGCATTGAGAAAAAAATGTGCTTTGTTGCTCTTTGTATTCTTTCCAGAGTCTCAACCTCTTTTTTATATTGTGGGGACCAGAACTGGATGCAATATTCCACGTGTGGCCTTATCAAGGCATTATAAGGTGTTACTAACATGTGATCATGTTTCTATCCCACTGTTAATGCAGCCTAAAATTGCTGCATTGGGTTTTTTGGCAGCTGCATCACACGACTGGCTTAGGTTTAAGTCATTGTCTACTAGGATTCCTAAATTCCTCTTACAGTGAACTGCTGTTGAGTCAAGTTCCACCTTTTCTATATCTGTGTGATTCCCCCAAACATATTCATTTGTCTGGGACAATTCTCTGAGACTCCAGAAGAGACAGGACAGGCTGCAAAGGAGGCATTGGAGGTCAACATTTCTTCTGGCCATGGCTAGAGAAGGATGTGCTGTTTTCTGTGGCAAAGGACACCACACACCCACACACCCTTCAATTCTCATACCCTGCATGTACTATGCACTCTAGCCCTCACTGGGAGGAATTGGTCTTTCCCCTTCCCTTCCCTTCCCTCCCTCCCCTCCCCTCCCCTCCCCTCCCCTCCTCTTCTTTCCTTTCCCCTCCTCCCACCTCCCCTCCCCTCCTCTCCCCTCCCCTCCTCTTCTTTCCTTTCTCCTTTCTCCTTTCTCCTTCCCTTCCCTTCCCTTCCCTTCCTAACCTTACCTAACCTTACCTAACTTTTTTCTCTTACCTAATCTTACCATTTTCCTTTATTTCTCCCTTTCCCCTTCCTCCCTCTCCCTCTCCCTCTCCCTCTTTCTTTCTTTCCTTCCTTCCTCTCTTTCTCATATCCAGGAAGGAAGCGCTGGATGACAATTACCACTTGGCTTCTATTTGCCCCATTAGACTGAGCCAGATGTTGTGGGATTCTACTGGTTGTGGTCTACTCTAAAGAACTGGGGGATCTTTAGGGCAGGCATTCTTTCTCAACCCAGCCTGTCTCACAAGGCAGTTGTTGCAAAGGCAGAATGAGGGGTGGCTGCCTCCAAGCGCCTTCTTTTTACTCCCCTCAGCAATGTCTCTGGTGTCAAAATCATGGAGGAACAGGCCTTCTAAATCAAACAAGAGCGGGAACTTGGTTTTAGTGAAGGGAAACAAGGTCAGAACGGCAGTTCAAAAAGGGTGGTATATGAAGCCAAGGCGAGATAACCATCCCAAGTAAACATTTGTGTAGATCACAGCTCACAGATCCAGACTCTGAAATTCCAGACAGCAGAAGAAATGGTGAAATAGACTTTTGCTGTCAGGTTGGCTGGAAACCTGCAGTTCAAATCTGGAATCTACACTTGGATGGCCATTGCAGAGGTGGCATTCAGCCAGTTCGTACAGGTTCGTGCGAACCGGTAGCGGAGATCGTGGGCTGCCCTGGCTCTATGTTGTCCTATTTAGGGACGTTTTCAAGGCTGAGAGTATATGCGGAAGGCACATGCACGAAGCAAGCGTGCGTGCACACAGCAAACCGGTGGTAAGAATATTGGAAACCCACCACTGGGCCATTGGAAGCTGTGTGGGGTTTCTGTAAATTCATGTTTCTGCCTGAATCCTGCTTGATTTCAATTACCTACTTGTCTCAAGCTCTTCCATCTGGCTTCTGGTAGACTTCACAGTCTTTCTAAGGTATTCTGGCACCTGGGGAGAGAATAAATTGGATTCCACAGTGGAAACTCAATACCAGCTGGGCCAAGAAGGGATTGTCCCATGGGATCACGGGAGAAAGAACTACCAGACTAATCGTGCTGTTGCCACCCAGAAGATGGGATCTGTGTAAGCACATCCATCCCCACCAGCTCAAAGCATCAAAGGCATTTATCAATGGCAGCAAAATTTGTGCCAACAGCTGTCTCAGAAGAAACAGGGCTCAGCATATTGAGTGCCGAAGGTTTTTGATTAGGTAAGGGATGTACAGAAGAAATCATTCAGTGAGCTTGTGTTTTTCTGTTTGCAGGCTCTGCGGATGGCTTGGAGAAGAGCTCCCTGCCAAAGGCCAAATATGGCTTTTTAGTCTTATGCCTCGGTCGGCATGCATATTTTCCAATGAGACGGACTGAGACTGGAAGATCGATCAACCAGAATAGAGCTGGAAGAGACCTTGGAGGTCTTCAACACCCCCGGTCAAGCAGGAGACCCCATACCATTTCAGTCTCTTCTTGAAAACCTCCAGTGATGAAGCACCCACAACTTCTGGAGGCAAGCTGTTCCACTGGTTAATTGTCCTCACTGTTAGGAAGTTTCTCCTTAAATCCAAGTTGCTTCTTTCTTTGATGAGCTTCCATCCATTGTTTCTTGTCCTGCCCTCTGGTGCTTTGGGGAATAAGCTGATCCCCTCTTCCTTGTGGCAGCCCCTCAAATACTGGAGTCCTGCTATCATGTCACCCATAGTCCTTCTTTTCTCTAGACTGGCCAAACCCAATTCCTGCAATGATTCTTCATATGATTTTGTCTGCAGACCCTTAATCGTCTTACTCTCTCTTCTTTGCACTTTTTCCAAAGTCTCAACATCTTTTTTTAATGTGGTGACCAAAACTGGATGCAGTATTCCAGGTGTGATTTTACTAAGGCGTTATAAAGCAGTACTAATACTTCATGTGATTTTGATTCTATGCCTCTGTTTATACAACCCAGGAGTCTGTTAGCTTTTTTGGCTGCTGCCCAACACTTCTGGCTCATGTTTAAGTGATCGTCCGCTAGGACTCCAAGGTCCCTTTCAAAGTTACTGTTTTTGAGCCATGCACCTTTGGTTTTTCTTGCCTAAGTGTAAAACCTTGCTTTTCTCCACATTAAATGTCATTGTGTTGGATAAGACCTATTGTTCAAGTCTGTCAAGATCTTTTGGGATCCTGAGCTTATCTTCTGGGCTGTTGGCTATACCTGTCAGCTTAGTATCATCTGCAAATTTGATGAGTTCCCCTTCTATCCTCTCATCTAAATCATTTATGAAGATATTGAAGAGTCCTGGGCCTAAGACGGAACCTTGTGGTGCCCCACTGCTTTTTTCCCTCCATGTACACATAGTATCATTAAAGACTACTCATTGAGTATGGTTTGTTAGCAAGTTACAAATCCATCCGGTGCATGCTGTTTATCCCACATTTTTCTAGCTTACCAAGAAGTAGGTTGTGGTCTACTTTGTCTAATGCTTTGCTGAAGTCTCAGTATACTAAGCCCTTTTAATACAATTTATTAGATCATTTAGTACTATTTATGAAAATATTCTGATAAAAGGGATTCCTCTCATTCAAAGAGGGAACCCAGATCCTTAGCTTTCATTCCAAATGCAAGAGATTGGACAGGACAAAAGTAATTTCTCTTTTGCACAGGAAATCAGTTACATGTAGTCAAACATCTTACATATTTGCATAGCATAATAATACACAAGTTCATTAAAATGAAATGTGATGACAGAAGGGGTGTAAATGTTAGGATGTTAATAAGGGAAAAGGTTGTTTAGAAGGGACAAACCAAATGCCAATTAGCGCTAACCAGTTTAACGTCATCAGGAAACATTCTCCAGATATTCCCTCTTGTAACTTCTCTTCACAGTTACGAAGTGTTAGAAATTATCTATCAATCTATACAGCAACAGGATAAAAGGTTTTCCTACATTGCAGTCTGTAATGGTTTGATAAGCCCCTATCACCATTTTAAAAGAAAGGAAAATAGATCAAATTAAAATACAAAGTACTGTAACTAACTAACAGAGGGATACAATCAAGATCAAGGGAGGTACTAATATCGCTGTATAAAGCCTTAGTAAAACCACACCTAGAATACTGCATCCAGTTTTAGTCCCCACACTATAAAAAAGAGGTTGAGACTCTAGAAAGAGTGCAGAGAAGAGCAACCAAGAAGATTAGGGGACTGGAGGCTAAAACATACGATGAACGGTTGCAGGAATCGGGCATGGCTAGTCTAGGGAAGAGAAGGACCAGGGGAGACAGGATAGCAGCCTTCTAGTATTTGAGGGACTGCCACAGAGAGGAGGAAGTCAAACTATTTTCCAAGGCACTCAAAGGCTAGGCAAGGAATAACGGGTGGAAACTGATCAAGGAGAGGTTCAACCTGGAAATAAGGAGAAATTTTCTGACAGTGAGAACAATCAACCTGCGGAACAGAAGTTGTCTTCAGAAATGGTTCAGAAATCTAGTTCAGTTGGACTAGATGACCTACAAGCCTGGGACTCAAAAGACAACCTACAAAGTTACCCCCGCATGGCCCCATGGGAGTCTGACAAGCAATCAGAACACAAGCTCAAATTCAAAGCCCAACAGAGGGCATAAAACCCAGCGACTCTTGGCATCTCTGCCCTTTTTTTGCCCAGGATCTCCAAGCCATTTGATCCTGTTCATCAATAAATGTTTCCAAGCAACTTCCATGAATCCAGTGCCTTTTCCCCCCCTTGGAACTGAACCCAGATAGACATTTCTTCCAACAGTACTACTGTTCTGTCCCCGTCTCACACATGCACACAAACAGATAGCCAGGGGTTAAATAAAACTGGCAGACAACAAATTCTTCCGATAAGAGAATTGGCAGCAACCAGTAGCTGCTTGCCAAGAACTTTACTCAGAGGGAGGGGTTGTTCCTCCAACAGATAAACCCAAACAAGTTCAAGAATTGTCAAGTCCAGTCCGTATTAAATGCAAGGCAGATAACGTTGTTTCAAAGATACAATGTGACTCACTAGTAGTTAGTTTTGTCCGTCAAAGAGTCTGAATGGCCACCTCACCCCCTTTTATCCCCTGTGGGGTATGGTCCAGTGACTCAGCCTAATCTCTGGCACGCCTCCTCTTCTGCTGTGCGCCTGTCTCTCCGATGCTGGCGTGGATCCAGCCAAGACTTATCTCCGTCACTGTCCAACTGCGAGGAGATATCTGACTCCTGGCCAATCTCTTCTCCTTCGGGAGACACCTGAGGCATTGCCAGAGAGGAGGGTCCTGGAGAGGGAGGCCTGGCCAACTCCTCTCCTTCATGTTCAGAGCCTTCTCCCTCCGATAACACAGACTCAGGTAACAGAGCCACAACAACTACGGACTGTGTGAACTGCACAAAAAACGGTGCTTCATGAAAAAAAAAAGGAGGAAACGAAAGTTGAGTTTGAATGCTACAATCACGTTCTATCACAGGCAAATAAATCCTCCTTGAGGATGGTGGTGAAATTTCCTGCAATGGGAGACACACTCTTGGGTCAAAGCCAATGAGAAAAGAAAAAATAAAAAGGTAAAAGATCCCATTTGTCATCCATGTAACTGCCTGATTTCAATGAATATTTCATATCCTTTTTTTAAAAAAAAAGGCGTTGACATTTTGCTGGATTGTTTCAATTAGCACCTCAGGCTCATTCTCCTGCAAATAAGAAAATAGCTAATCATAATGCTTTATTAATCCATTTTGCAGGAGAAATTTATACGTGGGCATCCATGCAGCCCCCTGCTGCACCCTTTATTAGTTATTAATGATAGAGTAATTGCTATTGATTATTAAAAGAGAACTACGTACATCTGAAATTAGGTCAAAGGTACAAAGAATGTTCTCCTTGCCTTAAGCAGTCAAAAATGTTTTATATACTGGCAAAGGATTCTAATGTGGTTGGTAGGATGAAATGACTAGACAGAGATTGGAACTTAAACCAGAATTATTCCTATTAGGAACTATAAAGGAAGATCTAAGTCAGTGTTTCTCAACCTTGGAAGCTTGAAGATGGGTGGACTTCAACTCCCAGAATCCCCCAGCCAGCAGCGCTGGCTGAGGGATTCTGGGAGTTGAAGTCCACCCATCTTCAAGCTACCAAGGTTGAGAAACAGTGGTCTAAGTAAAGGGTTAACATATTTAACACTGCATATCATGACAGCAGCAAGAATAGTTTATGCCCAACAGTGGAAGAGTGAAAACATACCTAAAGAAAGTAAAATAACAAAGAAAATACTTGACTGCAGAATGTGGTAGGCTGATGCTAGAACTGAAAAATAAAGGAGAGAGAAAATATTATGAGATTTGGAATAGATTTTACCAATGGTTAGACATAAGGAATGGAAGTCGGAACGGATAAGAACAAGGATGGGTAGATTGAAACAAGATGCAATATATATAATATATTATGTAATTGTAAGCAGGTAGAAGCTGTTAGTTTGGAGTTTTTTGACAAGAGACTGTATTCCTGCATTAGTCTGCTGGCTGGCTGTCAAGACCTTTGGAACATTGCCCGGTAACTATTGGACTGATATACGTTTTGGAAGAGAACTATTTATTAAACGGCCAGCTTCAGTCTCTCTAGCCTGTGTTTGTTACTGCCGGGCTATTTGAGCCTCTGCAAGGCCACTCGTGGGAGGAGACAAAACAACTTCATATACAAAACAATAAAACTAATAAAAGAGAATAGTCACATAGTAAATTAATAAAATAATATAATAACCCCGGTGACAACACATCATACGAGCCATTTTATGGGCTCCATCCCACTCTGCATTCCCCAGGTCCGCTGGCAGTCCTTGACTTACAACGGCCCATTTAGTGACCGTTCAAAGTTACAACGGCAGACACTGAAAAATGTGACTTATGACCATTTTTCACAGTTACAACCTTTGCGACACCCCCATGGTCACGTGATCAAAATCCCCATGGCAACATATTTATGACGGTCGGCGTATCCCGGGGTCCCGCAATCCCCTTTTGTGACTTTCCAACAAGCAAAGTCAACGGGGAAAGCAGATTCACTGAACAACCGGGTAAAATGGGGCAAAACTCAACAAATGTCTCACTTAACAACATAAATTTGGGGCTCAGTTGTGGTCGTATGTTGAGGACTGCCTGTAACGGATCTTTTGAGAGAAGTCTTCCCTTGGTAATTGTCAGGATTTTGATTTTTCTGGATACATTTTTCTTTCGCAGCCATTCAATTTAAATTTAAAAGGGTTGCAAGCAATCTTTTCCAAAATGTACCCTGTTTCCCCGAAAATAAAACCCTGTCTTATGTTTTTTTGAACCCTGAAATAAGCGCTTGGCCTTATTGCCATGCGCTCAAAAGCCTGATTGGTCTTATTATCAGGGGATGTCTTATATTGGGGAAAACAGGGTACCTTTCAACTCTTTTAGATGTAACGGTGTGTGTGTGTGTGTGTGTGTGTGTGTGTAGGAGAGAGAGAGAGAGAATATACTATTTTATACACTCTATATTTAATTTAATTTAATTAATTAATTCAATTTATATGCTGCCCCTTTCTGAACACTCAGGACCAAGACTCATTATTGCCAAGACTCATTATTATTATATTAATATAATATAATAATTAATAATATTAATATAATAATGCAATACACACAACACCCAGGGGTAGTATTGCTACGGGTTTGCAGATGTGTGCGCACAGGACCTTCTGCGCATGTGCAGAGTGTCAAAAGCAGGACGTGGTGACGCAGAGCCGCTACCGGTTCACGCGAACCGGATAAAACCGGCTGAATAGCCTCACTGACAACACCAACCTAACCACCTCCAGTAATCCAGTGTGGCAGTTTAATTCAATAATGACATCGCGCCTGCCACGCAGCCCTGTTAAAACCAGCAGGCTGGATCTGATGAGCATCTGACAGAGAACCAGATTGTGACTTTTGTCCTGTTGCGAAAGGGACAATATAAAGAACTTTCCTTAGGTCCAATGAATGGGGCTGGCATCAGGAGAAGGGAGGCCTTTGCAGGAATGGAGAATTTAGAGGCCCCACATTGGACAGTTTCAAGGTCACTCCCGGATCTTTCTACATTTCACTTTCTACATTTTGGCTGTAAAGGTCATACTTTTCATTGGCAATGGTTTCCTTATAGATCTCCACAAGTATATAATTTGTGACTGCTTATTCGGTGCTCTTCTGCTGCTCTTTCACGAGAAGCCTGTGACCACCACAATTTCTGTGTAGGCCCATCAAATATACAGTGTGTGTCTATGTAAATGCAATGTATGTGTATATGTATATATATATATGTACGTGTGTGTGTGTGTGTGTATGTGTGTGTATAGGCCTTTGGTTATTCGGGTTTTCTCCCGCGTAGAATTGGAAGTGTCTTGGCGTTGTTTCGACGAAGTCTCATTCGTCATCTTCAGGCTGGTGTTTTCGGCTTCGTGCTTCTAGGAGCAAAGGAGGATTGCTCCTAGAAGCACGAAGCCGAAAACAGCCTGAAGATGACAAATGAGACTTCATCGAAACATCGCCAAGAAACTTCCAATTTTACGTGGGAGAAAACCCAAATAACCAAAGACCTACATACAAACACCCGTGAAAACACACATATATGTGTGTGTGTGTGTGTGTGTATGTGTGTATGTGTGTATGTGTGTGTTTTTTTTCTTCTAGCCAGGTTTTCCCTATGTAGCCAAGGTTTTTTTGTAGCTCTAGCTCAGTAGAATCTCATCTACTCGGTTCTGGGCTTTTTTCCTTTCTAACACCTAGCAAGCTCTAACTGCTAGGTGGTATATATACACACACATAGCTAGGTATATACACACACACACACACACACACACATACATACATACATACATACACATACACCCTGTTTCCCCCAAAATAAGACATCCCCTGATAATAAGTCCAATCGGGCTTTTGAGCGCATGTCCATAAGGCCAAGCGCTTATTTCAGGGTTCAAAAAAATATAAGACAGGGTCTTATTTTCGGGGAAATAAGGTATATATTGCATTTGTTGCCAAGTTCTTTGATTTTTTCTTTAAACGAGCATTGTTCTTGCAACACCCAGGACTACAACTCTGCAATCCGTCGTCAGGGTGGGCTTCAAAAAACAGCCCCCATTGCTTTCCTGACCCTCTCTTTTTTTCCCACTTACTTCAGCCTGCAATTTCTTTCTCCAAAAGAGAAAAAAATGTGTTGCATTTTCTTATTAGTAGAGAGAATCTCAGCCCTTTTTCATAGCTTCTTCTACTACTAACAAAAATGTTCCCCCATCATCTCGCTTTTCTAGAATAGATTGTTCCAAAAATAATAATGATAATAAAGCAGCTTTTTTTTTCCACCCGCAGGAAGAGTTATGAAACAGGGCCACAGCACTCTCTACTGATGAGGAAAACACTGCAGCTTTCCCCCACAAATAACACCATAGCATCCAAAAAGTAATACAATTGTATATTATTAATAAGCTTAAAGAGGAAACATAAACTTGAAAATAATGCAATGAAGACATTTTTCCTTCTTCTGCTTGACTCTATTTATTTTGTCGTTTGAATTTTTACCTCAAAAATAATGTAACATTATTTTTCAGTCACAGCAAAATGGACGAAAGCAATCAAAGGAAGATAATAAGGTCAGCAGCACCAGCTCTAAATCCATTAACCGGCCCTGGAAGTCTTCCTCAGAGAGGAGCTGTTAGATATGCCTGGCTTGGCTGGGAGTGGGGGGCTCACAGGCATTCTGCCATAAAAAGAAATTTTGATGGGGGGGAATGAAAGGGCAATAAAGCTTTGTGTGTACGTGGTAGGACCGTGATGGTGAACCTATGGCACACATGCCACAGCTGGCACGTAGAGACCTCTCTGCGGGGACATGAGCCATTGCCCAGCTCAGCTCCATGCACGCAGGTTTCCCGCCAGCCAGCTGATTTTCAGGTCTCTGCCGCATATGCGGGAGAGCATGTGGGAGACGTGTGTGCATGCACGGGAGGGCAGGGGGGAGCATGTGCATGTACAGGGGAGTGCGGAGTGTACGCTGCACCTCCCCAGCCCATTTTTGGTCCCAGGAGGCTGCAGGGCAATTTTGGGCTACTAGGCCCAAAATGAGGCATGGGGAGGGGGGGTTGCGCGTGCATGCGTGAGGGACAAGGGGAGCTTGCAGAGGTCACGTGCACATAAGCGGGTGGTGGGGGAGTGCGGGGGTCATGCGTGCATGCACAGGGGGCAGGGCACACATGGGGAGGGTGTGACACAGACATTGCATTATGGGTACTGGCCATTATGGGTACTTTTAAAAGCATTTTTAACTACCGGTTCCAAAGAACCAATAGTTAAAAAATGCTAAAAAGTTTTTTAAAAAGTTCCAACGATCACATGTCGCTCAGCTGATCGTCGGAACTTTTTTTTTTTTACATTTTTTACTACCAGTTCGGCGAACCGGTAGCCTTTTTTGCTACTGCTTCGGCCGAACCGGGAGCATTTCACCCTTGCTTTGAAGACCCTTTAGATCCAACCTTATCAACTTTAAAACTTGTGGACTTCAACTCCCAGAATTCCTCAGCCAGTTGAGAATTCCCCAGCTGGCTGCGGAATTCTGGGAATTGAAGTCCACAAGTCTTAAAGTTGATAAGGTTGGAGACCCCTGCTTTATTTGATCGTAAGGACAGAGATCGCATAAAGACCATCAGCTAAGGACACAGGCGAGTGGCTGAGTACACCAGGGGCTTTTTCAAGAGGCAACTGGAGTTTCTGTTTTTTCTTTGAAGACATTTCGCTTCTCATCCAAGAAAAGCCTTTTCAGCTCTTCTTTTTCACGCTACGGAGGAAGTTTCTAGCAGATGCTTTATCCAGGCTGTGGCAATACAAATCCAGAGGTGATTAAACCAGTCATCCCCTCCAGGCAACTGGCAGACCCTTTCACTACCCAGGCACAAGCCAAAATGAAAACCCCCAACTAGCTGATGATTTAAAGGGTGCCCCAAAGGCAGCTTTGGAGGAGGATGAGTGGTTCCAAAATGCACAAGGGGAAATGTACAATGCAAGATGGCCTCACTTGTGTAGGAGCAGGGGTGAAATGCTCCCAGATTGGACTGGGTCGCCTGATCCAGTAGCGATTTTTCCCTGTGGTTTGGCGATCTGGTAGCAATCGCTGCCTGGGTGTCATTACTTCCCGGTTTTAACCAGGAAGTAATGTTTTTGTACCTTCTGCACATGCGCAGGTTTTATGCATGCACAAAAGGTGTGCACGCGCATGTGACTCAGAGCGTGCGCTTCCAAACCAATAAGGAAGGTAAGTTGGCTCCTCCCTGGGTAGGAGCCAAACTACATGTCCCATGAAGCCAACAATTAACAGTTCTACAAAAAAGTCACAGTTCAAAAGCGGCCGGGCATTTGGGCTTCGTAAGAACCCTGCATCTAATCAAGTAGCAATTTCAGTGGCCGTCAATGAAAAAGAACCCAGAGAGTTATGCGACTAACTGCCCCATTTGTGTGTCTGCCAAGAGGCAACAAGGGAAAACACCTGAGCTTCTCCAGCCAATAGCAGAGCCCAAAGCCCCATGGAAAGAGACATCAACGGACTTTATTGTAGAACTGCATGAAAGCTTGGGGAATATGGTGGTCTGGGTGGCAACCAGTGGTGGGTTGCTCCCAGTTCTGTCCGGTTGTTTAGAATAGGTAGTAAAAGTGGCAGGAGGCTCCGCCCACCTGCCTGGACGTCATAATTGACAATCTGTGCATGCGCAGAAACACGTGTGTGCTCCCATTGCAAACCAGTAGTAAAGGTAAGTAGAACCCACCCCTGGTGGCAACTGATCTGTTCTCCAAGTAAGTGCACTTCACACCCTGTCAAAAAATCCCCTCAGCGCACGCTTTGGCTAAACTGTTCATTCAGCACATTTTATCGGCTCCACGGTGCTCCAGAAAGAATAATCTCAGATTGCGGAGTCCAATTCAGTTCGCGGGCTTGGCAGGAGTTCCTAAAACTTTTGGGGATCATTCAGGGGCTCAGCTCCTTGCATCATTTGGCTACTAATGGGGGGGGAAGGAAGTGTTGTATGGGCAGAAATCGTGGGTGGGCCTGCCCACCTGCCCCGGCTCTACGCCATCCTATTTAGGCACATTTTTGAGGCTGGGCGCATGCACGGAATTGACACGTGGAAGCGAAGTGAGCATGCTTGTGTGCGCGCTCACATTTGCAAATCGTTATGGAAAATAAGTGAGTACCGCCCCTTTGTATGGAATCCTGGAGCAGTACCTCAGATGCTATATTAATTACCAACAGGACAATTAGACGGACCTCCTCCCTTTCACAGAGGTGGTCTACAATAACTCAGTTCACAGTAGCAGCGGGTTCACTCCATTTAAAATGGCCACAAGACAAGACTTTGCATCTCTCCCTGAATTACCTCAGGCTGCCCCATTGATTGCATAGCTGAAAGATTGGGTTGCGATCCGAGTCACAGCACCATTTCTGTCGTAAAAATATCCCAATAAAAGCAATACAATAATCAATTCTTACTTTAAGATACAGAGGTTTATTTCACGAGCAATTTGGAACATGAATAGCCAACATAACACAACTTATATCAACAACCCATTGCAATGAGGTCCAGAGATGATAGTTAGGTCCACCAAGGAGTAGCTACGGCCAGTGGCCCTGAACTCATCCCAAGGCATTCTTTTTATACTTTTCTGCTCACATTTTACAACTTACTTCCTTGTTCTGTTTTACTGACAGACAGTCTCCACATATACCCATGTTCATCTCAAACCTCTTATCCATTGGCTACTTTCAGTTCCCTATTTCTCACAGTTTCAACGTTTGAAATATATTCCAAATATAGTTCAAAACTACGTACTTTGCAAACTCACATTTCACAGCAACAGCTCAGCATGTGTGACAAATAGTTCTGATTCATTCTGAAATCTTTCTATCTAAAACTTTGGTTCATGTCGCTTTTTAGGGCCTGCTATCCTTCTGAGATGTATGGACTCTGGTAGTCCAATAGGCTATTTGTCTGTTCCTCACACCAGTCAGAGAACACCTGGCCAGTGGGCCCAAAATTCCATTCAAAGCCTTCCATTCCTCACCATCCAGTCAGAGCTGAAGAAGCTTCTTGGATGAGAAGTGAAACATCTTTTTTTTAAAAAAAACCCAGAAAGTCAAATTGCCTCTTGGGGGGAAAAAGGAGCTTTGGGACAACTGTGAGAACAATTAACCTGTGGAACAGCTTTCCACCAGAAGTTGTGGCTACTTCATCACTGGAGGTTTTTCAGAAGAGACTGGACCTGTTTGAAATGGTATAGGGTCTCCTGCTTGGGCGGGAAGAGCTCCCAGATCCTTTCCAACTCTATTCTGATTGATTGAGCCTTAATCACTAGAGCAAGCCCTCTCTGTAGATCCCCCTCACTCTAGAGAAAGCTGGGTCTATCCTTTTCTCTTCTCTTGTCATCTTCTATCTACTCTGCTACTTTCCTAGGTAGTCCTAGGTAAGATTTACCTGAGATCCAAAATTCGCTCTTTTTTTTAATCACCTCCATATCCCTTCCAGCCCTGTCATTCTATGATTCTATCTTTCATTCAAGTTATATATACATTCAGTATGTATTTTAAACGGTTTCCACACCTGAGCAATTTGGAAATAACAGAAGACGTTCTTGGTGTCCATACCAGGAATGCATTGATTGGGGCGGACGCCTGCAGAGAGACCCCAATGACTCCAGAGGCATTTGGCTGAGCGACGACCATTGCTCCTACGAACCTGCTGAAAGCAATCTTGCAAATTGAATGAGCCTTTCATTGGATAATTAAATGTTCCTTCCTGCTGTTGCCAATCACTTCTCAAATGCACAAAAGCAATTTGATGCTTAATGGAAGTTTGTTTTTCTTCTTCTTCACACACTGCCTGGAACAATTGAGCATTGCTGCCTCAGGTAACATTCTGAGCCCATAAAATGGAGTCAGTGTTATCTATATATCCCATTTTGGAATTAACAATCCAGACGAACTCCAGGATGGACAGGACAATGGAAAAAGTAGCCAAAGCTTGCTTTCTAATTGCTTTAAAGAGAAGGATAAATTGTTGCTGAAAACCAAATAAAGTTCAAACATTGGGAAACAATAAATCCTTCATGCAGAACTGCATACAACTTTAAAGGGTGTGATTTGAAGGAAATGTGACTGAATTACACCTGTCTCAACCAAGCCTTCTACAATAACTTGAGGTATCAAATCAAGTTATTTTAAGTCACTCTGGGCTGAGCTCAAGGTGTATTAAAGATTCAGTTCAACTTTCTGATACTTTCTGGCTTGGCAGAATCTCAGATGATATTACAACTTTCCTTCTGGGCAAGAGCAAAGCTGAAAGGGAAGGAGAGATGAGGGGATCTCAGAAATGCCACTGACCAACAACTGAAGGGTCTGTCATCTGGGATGGCAAAACTTACTTAACAAATTTCTCACTCAATTCTGGTTGTAAGTCGTGAGTTTCCTGTATACCATTTCACAGTGCTTTTACAGCCGTCTCTAAGTGGTTTACAGAGTCAGCCTCTTGACTCCAACCATCTGGCTCCTCGTTTTACCCACCACGGAAGGATGGAAGGCTGAGTCAACCTTGAACTGCTTCAGGATCGAACTGCTGGCAGTCGGCAGAGTTAACCTGCAATACTGCATCCTAACCACTGAGTCACCACGGCTCTTAGATACTGTAGATATGAAGATGATAGATAGATAGATAGATAGATAGATAGATAGATAGATAGATAGATAGATAGATGTTGGATAGATAGATGTTGGATAGATAGATAGGCAGATAGACAGACAGACAGACATAGAAATAATGATGATGATGATGATGATGATAATTTTATTTCTATACTGCCCTTCTCCCGAAGGACTCAGGGCAGTGTACAGCCTATTAAAAGCACAAGACAAACATCAATTAAAATTATTTAAAATTATTAAATAATTCAGCTCAATTTAAAACCCCAGAAATTTAAAACACCCAATTTAAAATTATTATGTTGATAGTCCGGCCTGGCGGAACAACAGGGTCTTGAGTGCGCAGCGAAATACCCGGAGGTCGGAGATCTTACGCATTTCCGTAAGATATTCTTACGGAATATTCCCTAAAATATTCCCTAAGATAGCCCGTAGACTTATGTACCACTTCACAGTGCTTTACAGCCTTCTCAAAGTGGTTTACAGAGTCAGCCTCTTGCCCCCAGCCATCTGGCTCCTCGTTTTACCCACCACGGAAGGATGGAAGGCTGAGTCAACCTTGAACCGCTTCAGGATCGTACTGCTGGCAGTCGGCAGAGTTAACCTGCAATACTGCATCCTAACCACTGAGTCACCACGGCTCTTAGATACTGTAGATATAAAGATGATAGATAGATAGATAGATAGATAGATAGATAGATAGATAGATAGATAGATGATGGATGGATGGATGGATGGATAGATAGGCAGGCAGGCAGGCAGACAGACAGACAGACAGACATAGAAATAGATAGCCCTTAGACTTATATACCACTTCACAGTGCTTTACAGCCTTCTCAAAGCGGTTTACAGAGTCAGCCTCTTGCCCCCAACAATCTGGCTCCTCATTTTACCGACCTCGGAAGGATGGAAGGCTGAGTCAACCTTGAGCCAGTCAGGGGTTGAACTGCTGACAGTCGGCAGAATTAGCCTGCAATCCTGCATTCTAACCACTGTGCCACCACGTTCACATTTTTTGACATGCCGTTCACCGGGTTTAAGATCAAACGCCATCCAAGAAGCTTTGAAGAGCTGTGGTAGCTGTATGGGCCCTGAATGAAAGGAGAAAAGAAGCGGGGAAAACCACATAAACAATATTTTTTTAAAAAACCCTCTTGATATTTGAAAAATTAGAGACAGGTTGCAAACTGAGGTTTCCTGAACTTTAAGCAAGGGGCAGATGGGAAAATAGAGCTGAGTGCTCAGCTGCAATAGAAGAGTAATATAACTGCAATATGGTAGCTCAGAAATAAATATGACTGTATTTATAGCTTCACACACTATCTAATGCTTCATTTATGTGTCGGTGGAGGTTTACGCCACTGCGATTCCTCCAGAATAATTGGAAGGAGAAGGAAGCTATGCTGGGGATAAAACAGAGCTCAAGGAAATGCATAATGTACTTTTTAATTCGGCCCCATTTTAATATACTGAAAGTATTAATATGAGGCAGGTAGCTGACAGGAATTAATTATACTTTGGTTAGAGCAAGGACGAGAGATTTGAAAAATTACTATTTCAAGAAGGGAGGATTCAGATGTTGAGCAAAGTCTGCCAATCACAGTCCCTCACCCACAGAACAACACACACAAAAGCGACAACAAGAGTGTCCTTTTTTTTAATTAAGGAACATTGTCTAAATTAGTAACTGCTTTTAATGCTGGTGGGCTCTCAGGAGAACTAAACCCCCAACCATGAATTATTTAGAAATATGATGCCCACAGCAGCCATGATTTCAAAGTGATTGGTGAGGGCATTAAAATGAGGGAGGAGACGGAAGATTTTGAATAAATTTTGGAATAAAAAAGGTTGAAACATTCGCAAATGGGTGGGAACGTTATGTGGGAACCAGAGAACCAAGTCTTTTTAAAACCTTAACTTCTCAAAAAATATTGTCTTAAAGCAGATGCAGGAAAAGAAGAGAAAATGTTGAAGGCAACAGCCCCTCTTTCCTGGGCCAATTGTCCAGCTGGTCTTCATGCGTGCAGGCGTCCCAGAAACTGGAAAACCAGGTGGCCAGTGCACATGTGCACCAGGGATGGGTTCTAAAAATTTTTACTACCGGTTCTGTGGGGGTGGCTTATTTTGTGGGTGTGGCTTGATGGTCATGTGACCATTCTTTAGGATTTAGCAGAGGTACTGGTCTACCAGGCTTTTAATTGCTTGCAGAGCTGTACTGGTCTACCTATGTATTCTTGGAGCGTTCCGGTATACCCATTTGTTTTTGGAGGCAGCGGTCTACTCATTTGCTTTTGGAGGCACTGGTCCACCCATTTGTTTTTCGAGCGCGCTGGTCTACCACCACACTGCCTTTTAACACTGATCAGCTGTAGGGCGGCCCTTTGAAGCACCGCAGCAAGAGTTTAAACAGTTTTTTTCCTTCTAGCCGATCAGCTGGGAGTCGGAGACAGCAAATAGATTGGGGGTGGGGCCAAATAAAAGGTAAGAATAATGGGGGGGAGGGCCCAACTCCCGAACAAAGAGAACCGGTTCAGTGACGTCATATCATCACCGCTACCAGCTTGGCCAAACCGGGCCGAACCGGGAGGAACCCACCACTGATGTGCTCACTGGAAACCGGAAGATAATCTTCCTGGCGTGCATACGCACCGAGCAGCTGCTCTTCTGGTTCCTGGCACATGAGCACACGCCAAAAAGGTTTGCCAACACTGGTGCAGGGTCTCCTACTTGAGCAGAGGATTGGACTAGAACACCTCCAAGGTCCCTTCTTACTGTGTTATTCTGGTATATAAATAACATGCACTCATCAGTTTCATGATTTAGAACAATCTTGGGAGGTAGGCACCCATGGACAGTTGCTTGTTTAGAAAGAAGATTTTTCAACAATATCTCCAGGCTGAAAGCAGAAATAGATGAAGTAAATAATAAATAATAAATAACTTTATTGTCATTGTACGTGTATACACAGTATACCCATACAACGAAATTCACTCAACACCCAAAGACCAGGTCCAACACACATAACAATCCCCAAACACACTCCCACCCACCACAAATTCCCCACTCCTAAACCACCCAAACATTCACACAACAGACCAAGTAATGCTGTCCAACAGCTCACTGATGGTGGCCCTTTAGTTCCTGGTTGAGTGCAATTATAGCTCTGGGATAAAAACTATTCAGAAGACGTGTGGTCCGAGTTTTAATTGTTCTGTATCTTCTGCCAGAAGGCAACAGTCCAAAAAGATTGTAAGCAGGATGGGAAGAGTCACTCAGAATGTTATGCAACTTTCTCGAACAGCGAGATTCGAAGATGTCGTCCAGAGCTGGTAGCTGGAGTCCAATGATATTCTGGGCAGTTTTAATGATTCTCTGTAGAGCTTTTCTGTCCGCTGCAGAGATGCTCCCATACCATGCAAGAATGCCGTATGTCAAGACACTCTCAATGATGCTGCGATAGTAGCACAAAAGTAGATGCTGAGATAGATTTATCTTCCTAAGCATTCTCAGGAAGTACATACTGGGTCAACACATTACATTAAACCAGTGTGTTTTCCTTGCATTTAGCAAAGTGTCTAGTATGAAAACATATGTTGCCATTCTGTAAACCATAGTTCATATGATAGCATGATTTACAACCATGTCAATGTTGCTTTATTTAACAAACTATAGTTTTATCCATTTAAAGCATTTAGCTCCTGTTCTTCTTTTATAGCATTCTGGGCAGACCTAAATAAGCACCCTAGCCATACAGACATACACATATACACAACGTGCATGTGTGTGATAAAAACACAGTCTATAAAATGTTTGAAGCCCATCATACACTCCATGGAATTAGTTCATAATCAGCATGTGCAGGTAATGAAAAGGCCTTTTTTTGGGTGCAGTGTGTGTATGGGGAGAGGGGGGCTTGGAAAGGCCCCCAGTTGTTTTTCCTGCAGAAGAGAGTTGATCTATAATCAGAAAGATTCATCTGACTCCCCCAGAATAACGAGGACCAAACAGGGAGGTAGCATCAAGAGCGTTTTGTTTTAGAAAGAAAAATCACGTGTTCACCATCCAATTGGCTGCCATAAACAGGGCTTCAACCCGACCAGTGGCCAGTGGAAGCCTGCAATGCAATTTCCTAATGCTGATAAAATGCTTCTGTCATCTATGCTCAGGAAAAGCCAGGTCTCATCAGCCCAGAAGGAAAAAGTGTAATAACTGTACAGCCACATGCAACTGATTGAATAATCTGGTTTTTTTTTTTATTATTATTTTGAGTAAGCAATGGGTGAGAGGCTGTTAGAAATGGTAATTTGTGAAATCCAAGTTTTTTTATTGCTTGCACGAGGCTGTTCACAATTGGGTGAACTACTGAGGTAAAAGAATAAGGAAATTTTGCCTCATTCGGACAAAGGCAAGTCCATCCAAAGATTTCTTGGCATGGGAGGCTTTCCTGCAGAGCCCAGAATGGACATCTGGTCCAGGCCCTGTCCAACAGGCAGACGGATGAAAAAGGCTGGCATTTGTTCTCTTGTGATGCTACGATTGCAAATCCAGCTGGCAGATCCCAGATCGTCCAAACTGAAAATACTATTTAAGTTTAAATAGTAAGAACAAGAAAAGATTCAACCTGGAAATCAGGAGAAATTTCCTGACAGTGAGAGCAATCAACCTTCAGAAGTTGTGGGAGCTTCATCACTGGAAGCTTTCAAGAAGAGACTGGACTGCCATCTGTCAAAAATGGTATAGGGTTTCCTGCTTGGGTGGAGGGTTGGACCAGATGACCCACAAGGTTCCTTCCAACTCAGTTAATCTGTTAATCTCTTAATGTTCTTCTCCCAGTCTTGTCTACTCCAGTCTCGTCTCGTCTAGTCTGTTGAAAATAAGGGGTAGGAGTGAGATGATAACAGTCTTCCCAACTTTGGGTGGCTGCCACAAAGAAGAGGGGTTCAACCTATTCTCCAAAGCACCTGAAGGTAGGACAAGAAACAATGGATGGAAACCAACCAATGACAGATTCAATCTAGAATTAAGGAGAAATTTCATGATAGTGAGAACAATTAACCGGTGGAACAGAAATTGGCTTCAGAAGTTGTGGGTGCCTTATCACAGAAGGCTTTCAAGAAGGGACTGGACATAGCTGGCTGGAAAATTCTGGGAGTTGAAGTCTACAAGTCTTAAAGCTGCCAAGTTTGGGGACCCCTGGCATAGACTCTTCTGCTTGAGCAAGGGATTGGACTAGATGGCCTCCAAGGTCCCTCCAACTGTTATTCTATGTTCTAAGTTCCTCCAATATGGAGCCTCTTGTGTTGCCATCAGCAGATGAATCTATCTCTTTAAATGATTTATAGAAATGTATTTGTTCCTGGCTGGAGAGCATGTTTCTTGCACTTACAGTATTTAGAGGCATGTGTGTTTGTTGGGACGATGTGGTGCTGGCAGGCAAGGGATGGCTCTTACAGTCTCCACCATCCCACCAAGCCTGGGGCATTTGACCTATTGCACACCATTTCAAAATCTAATTGTATCTTACCCAAAGCACTGTTTTTTTCTGCCTGAACATTTTTTGCTGCTTAATTTGTAACAGACTGATTTCTTTAATTACCCATCGGGTAATAACGTAATAGTGCATGACTCTGGGAGAGTAGGAACCATAAGGTTCCCAGGATAAAGCCCAGGATAAAGAAATCCAGCATTTCTCTTAATTAGCATATGGACCAATGTTGCTGCTGCTGCTAAGTTTATTTTAACAGTTTGCATATGGACCCATCAAAGTCATTCAATCTTCTTTGGATATGTTGGCTTGATAACAGTGTTAGAAAAAAAGACGGTGTGCTTAGATTTTTTTTCCATGTGAGCCACGCTGGAAGCAATCCCATTTTTGGGCTTGACTGTGCATCAAAGATTCCATAGGAAGCTTTTTTTAAGATAACACGGATGTTTCTTGTCTACCTAAAGATCCTGCAAAATAGCCTGAAAAACAGCTGCAAAATAGACTTGAACATTGGGCGCTATCTAACAAAATGAAATTCAATGGTGAAAAAAAGTAAGGTTCTACATTTAGGTAAGAAAAACAAAATGCACAGGTACCGTATATGTGGTACCTTGCTCAATAGTGGTGATTGTGAGGGGGATCTTGGAGTCCTAGTGGACAACCATTGAAATAGGAGCGAGCCGTGTGAAGCAGCTGCCCAAAAACCCAACACAGTTCTGGGCTGCATTAACAGAGGGATGGAATCAAGATCACGTGAAGTGTTAATACTACTTTATGATGCCTTGGTAAGGCCACACTTGGAATTCTGCATCCAGTTTTGGTTGCCACAATACAAAAAAAGAATGTTGAGATTCTGGAAAGAGTGCAGAGAAGAGCAACAAAGATAATTAGAGCAGGAGTGGGTTCCACTTACCTTCGCTACTGGTTCGCAATGGGAGCATGTGCGTGCGCTCGCTCGCTCACTTTGCATAAGCACGGTGCTTCTGCGCATGTGCAGAGTATCCATGATGATGCCCTGACAGGTGGGCGGAGCCTCCCACTGCCATTACTACTGATTCGCAAGATTCGGCCCGAACCCACCACTTAATTAGGGGACTGTAGGCTATAACATACTGTTATGTCCTTATAAGGACATCCGCCCGGATTGGCTGCCAGCCATCAGGCGGGAAAGTTTGAATCTCTGTCAGGGGGCGGTGTGACTGCCGGAGCGAATATAAGGAGAGCTCCAGCAGCGCGCAGCCAGTCTTGCTACTGTTTCTTGTTCTGAATAAAGTTACTAATGTAACGAGCTGGTCACGTCTTCCATTCCTGCGCCGATCTAACACTGGCGACGAAAGACTAGGACCTGAGACGAACCTCGTGGCGCCAAAGCCAACAAGACCAAGACTCCGGCACCTGAACCACAGTAGGCATTTCCGTAGGCATGGCATCCGCTGAAGTCACTTTGCCAGCCCTTGCTCCTTTCCGCCCAGGGAAGGACAAGTGGAAATCCTACGTGGTCAAATTTTGGCAATACCTGAGAGGCAACAACATCAGGGATGCCGATGATGACCGGAAAAAGGGCATCTTCCTGGCCAACTGCGGCTCCGAAGTACTCGACATGGCAATCGATCTCGTAGCACCACGAGACATCGAAGAAGTGCCATGGGCAGACCTACTGCAGATCCTGGAAGACCACTATGCCCCAACGGGAACACCGGTGGCGAACCGTTTCACCTTCCATCAGAGGGATCAGAAGGAAGGTGAGACCATCAAGGAATTCGTGGCCGCCCTACGCCAAATCGCAGCCAGCTGTGAGTTCGACCACGTGGACAATGCCATCGCTGACCGCGTGGTTTTCGGCATGAGGGACAGAGGCCTGCAAAAGAAATTCCTGAGCAGGAAGAAACTCGTGCTCAAGGATGTGGTGGAGGAAGCCACCGCATCTGAAATCTCGGAAAAAGCGGCTGCCGCAGTAAGCAAAGCCAAGGGAATCCACAAGATTCGCTCCACAGCGCAATCATCAACCGAGGATTCCACGGCTGGATCCGAGTCGAAGGAGGAATCCACCGTCCACAAGGTATCCAGACCCCCAAAGCGGGAAACCACCCAATGAAGCTACAAGGGGGAGCGCTGCGCCAGCTGCAGAGGGGACCATGCCAGGGCAACCTGCAAGTGGAGAGATGCGACCTGCCGACGCTGCAACAGAAGGGGTCACATCGCCGAAGCTTGCAGAGCCGAAGAGCCAGCCCCAGAGCCCTCCAGCCACCGTCCCTGCGAAAACCGCAAAGATTACCAGAGATCATCCAAACGATCCTCTGGCCAATCTAGATGCAGGGACGAAGAGTTTCCCCGAAGCGGAGCGGTCCACCAGACGACCATCGCACACACAAACTCGGACAATGCCACCAAGTTCCACGTGACCATCCACGTGGAGGGTTCACCCTGCTCAATGGAAGTAGACTCGGGCTCAGTCTACTCCATTATGGATTGGCACCAGCTGAAGCGCCTGCAACCCAGCATCAGCAAGCGAGACCTGAAGCCACTACACTCCAAGCTCGTCGACTTTGGGGGAAACCCCATCGGAGTATTAGGAAGAGCCAACATCTGAGTCTCCTACAACGAGTTCCAAGGCAAGCTTCCCATCACAGTCGTGGAGAACAGCCGACCGAACCTGCTAGGAGTGGAGTGGTTTAAGCCGCTGGGGCTATCCATCGGAGGCATCCACCAAATTCGCAGGGATGAACTCGACAACCTCATCGAAGAGTTCAAAGAAGTCTTCGATGGTAAACTGGGGAAATTTGTGGGGAGGCCAATCTCATTTAATCTGGACAAGGGAATCACCCCGATTAGGCTGAAGCCCCGCCGGGTTCCATTTGCCCTGCGGCCCAAAGTAGACGAGCAGCTGGATAAGCTGATCGCCCAGGGCATCCGGGAACCGATCGATCATGCCTCATGGGAAACCCCCATTGTGACCCCACTGAAGCATGATGGGTCTGTGCGCATCTGCGCCGACTACCGTTGTACCATCAACAAGGCGTTGGCACAGAGCGCATACCCAGTCCCAGTAGTGCAGCACCTCTTGCATTCCCTGGGAACTGGCACAATTTTTGCAAAACTGGACCTGGCCCAGGCTTACCAGCAACTGCCAGTGGATGAAAAAACGACGGAGGCCCAAACCATAGTAACACACAGGGGGGCATTCAAATGCAACCGTCTCCAGTTTGGAGTTAGCGCTGCCCCCGGCATATTCCAATCGATGATGGAACGCCTTCTCCAAGGTGTTCCAGGGGTGGTGCCATACTTTGACGATGTACTAATCTCCGGAGATTCACAGGCACAACTCCTTGAAAGGCTCAGGCTTGTCCTGCAGTGCTTCAAGGCCAGGGGCTTGAGAGTCAGGAGAGATAAATGCATCCTAGGAGTACAGGAAGTCGAGTTCCTGGGCTATCTCATTGATAGCACTGGCATCCACCCCACCAAATCAAAAGTGAAAGCAATCCATGAAGCTCCGAGCCCAAAAAACAAAACGGAACTTCAGGCATTCCTTGGGTTGCTTAACTTCTATGCCATGTTTCTCAAACAGAAAGCCACAGTTGCTGAGCCACTCCACCGCCTGCTAGGGAAAGCGGCCTCCTGGAAGTGGGGCCAAGAAGAGGAAGTGGCATTCCGGGCCGTGAAAGGACTTTTAACGTCCAAAAGCGTCCTCATCCAGTACAACGAGACGCTCCCCATTAAGCTAACCTGCGATGCGTCGCCTTACGGGGTGGGGGCAGTCCTCAGCCACGAACTGCCCAATGGCTCCGAAGCCCCAATAGCCTACTTCTCTAAAACCATGTCTGGCGCGGAACGAAACTACAGCCAGCTGGACAAAGAAGCCCTGGCCATCGTGGCAGGAGTGAAGCGTTTCCATGAATACCTCTACGGGAGACGCTTCACCATAATCACCGACCACAAGCCACTCCTGGGGCTCCTCGCAGGCGACCAACCCACCCCGACCTTCATGTCTCCGCGGATGACGAGATGGGCCATCTTCTTAGCAGGCTACTCCTACAGGCTCGTGCACCAGCCAGGCACAGCCATAGGAAATGCCGACGCGCTGAGCAGATGCCCATTGAAGGATCCTGTAGAAGATCCAGCCCCTACGCTCCACCTCTTCCACATAGATGACGACGCCAGCTGTCCAGTCTCATCTGCAGATGTGGCCGTCCACACCCAGAAGGACCCCACACTCCGTCAAATGAAGTCCTGGATCCTCAGGGAGTGGCCATCTGAGAAGACGGAGGAGAAGTTCAGCCCGTTCGCCAGGAAGCAGAAGGAGCTGTCCACCATGAAGGGCTGTGTACTATGGGGAGACAGGGGGGTGATCCCAAGCACTCTGCAACGGCGGACGCTAGAGACGTTGCACAAAGGGCACCCAGGCATCGTCCGCATTAAGGCCCTGGCACGGAGTTATGTCTGGTGGCCTTCACTAGACAGAGACATCGAAGAATGGGTCTCCAGATGTGACCCGTGCCAAGAAGTCCACCCAGCACCGCCACAAGCCGAAACAGCAAAGTGGGAGACCCCCAGCAACCCATGGTCGAGGATCCATATCGACTTCGCGGGTCCGATGCAAGGGCGCCACCTCCTCATCGTGGTAGATGCCTTCTCCAAGTGGCTCGAGGTGGTACCCATGGCATCCACCACAACGGAAGCGACGATCCGTGCCCTGCGCCGCCTTTTCGCCACCCATGGACTACCGGATGTGCTGGTCTCCGATAATGGCCCCCAACTCACATCCCTGGCCATGGAGGCATTCCTGGCAGGACTGGGCATCCGCCATGCCCTGTCCGCCCCGTACCGGCTGGCTGGGAATGGACAAGCGGAACGAATGGTGAGGCTCACCAAGGAGGCACTCACCAAGATGGGCACGGGTGACTGGCAGGAAAGAATAGACAATTTCCTCCTCACCCAACACATCACGCCGCATGCCACCACCCACAAGAGCCCGGCCGAACTGTCGATGGGCAGAAGGTTGAGGTCACCATTGGACCGGTTGCACCCCCAATACAGCCCAGAAGTGTCCGCAGCTGCCAGCCGCCCGCTTCGCGCCTTCAGCAAGGGAGATTCGGTTTTCACTGAATTTCAGCGGCTCTCCTAAGTGGCTGAAGGGGAAGATAGACAGCACAACCGGCCCCAAATCCTACACCGTGGAGCTGGAAGATGGACAGGTCTGTAGACGTCACATCGACCAGCTCCGGAAAAGGTGGGGGAGAGCGCAAGAAAACCAGCCCGACGAGGGAGGCCTGCAACACCCAGACGAGGTAGACCTGCAACATCCCTGCGAGGTAGGCCTACAACACCCCGACGAGGTAGGCCTACCACACCCTGGCGAGGCAAACCACCACCACCCTGACGAGGCCGGCCAAGCCCACTACCAGGCGTTGACACGCCGACAGTCCAGAGCGGTAGACCGGGGCCAGCCGCATGGGGAAGGGCAACACCAACCCGGCGAGGTGGGCACCCGGCACGGCAAGGCAAGAGACTACCAACCCAGCCCACAAGTAGACTGGGAACTGCCCAAGGGGGAGGCATCACACACCCCCAGCGAAGGCAACCCACGACAGCCCTGCCAAGGAGACCTCCACTCCAGGCGAGTAGACCGGGGACCATCCGAGATGGGCACACCGCAGCACAGGGGTGAGGGTGGCACTCGACACCCTGGCGAGAGGGACCCCCACCCAGCACAGGAGTCAACCCGGCAACAACAACCCAGCCCAGATGACCCCAGCCACCAACTGACGGTAGACCAGGGACTAGGGTGAAGGGAAAGCCGACAACAGCCCAGCCGGGTAGGCCTGCGACTCACCGGCAGGGGAGACCTCCACCAACCCAAGGAGGTAGCCCCACAACGCCAGCCCGACCAGGTCGACCACCGCCGACCCGACGGGGTAGGCCAACTCCAGCCCGGCCTAGGAGACCTACACCACCCCTGCGAGGTCGGACAGCACAACCCGAGCAAACACAACCCACCGCTGGCAGACCGGACCCGAGGGCACCAATCCGAACCACCCACCAGACGACAACGAGCCGAACCACAGCCGAACCGCAGCATCCGGGAGACCGGGGAGGAGCAAGTGACAGCCTGGGACTTACCGAGACTCAGACGCTCTTCCTGGGTCGGAACCGAACAGCCTCGACGAAACAATAGATCCACAGGCCAGGAGGAGGACCACCAGAACCAGCCATCCACGGTCTGCGATTCGGCCGGAGGCGCTGAGGGTGACCCCGCACACTCGCCAGCCGAACCGAGCCCGGTTCCGGGGAGGGAACCAAGAGACACAGAAGCCCCGTCCGTCCAGGTCAGGGACAAGGAAGAAGCGAGACTTTGCAGGTCAGCTAGGGTGCCGAGGCGTCCTACGTACCTGCGGGACTACGTAACGCTTGTGAATGAACTTTTAATTTTTTTTCGGACTAAGGGGGGAGGAGTGTTATGTCCTTATAAGGACATCCGCCCAGATTGGCTGCCAGCCATCGGGCGGGAAGGTTTGAATCCCTGTCAGGGGGCGGTGCGACTGCCGGAGCGAATATAAGGAGAGCTCCGGCAGCGCACAGCCAGTCTTGCTACTGTTTCTTGTTCTGAATAAAGTTACTAATGTAACGAGCTGGTCACGTCTTCCATTCCTGCACCGATCTAACACATACAATGAACAGTTGCAGGAACTGGGCCTGTCTAGTTTAATGAAAAGCAGGACTAGGGGAGACATGATAGCAGTCTTCCAATATCTCAGGGGCTGCCCTAAAGAAAAGGGGGGGTCAACCTATTCTCCAAAGCCCCTGAGGGCAGGACAAGAAGCAACGGGTGGAAACCAATCAAGGAGAGAAGCAACTTAGAACTAAGGAGAAATTTCCTGGCAATTAGAACAATTCATCAGTTGGACAACTTGCCTCCAGAAGTTGTGAATGCTCCAAACACTGGAAGTTTTTTAAGAAGAGATTGGATAACCATTCGCCTTAAGTGGTGCGGGGTTTCCTGCCTAAGCAGGGGGTTGGACTAGAGGTCCTCCAAGGCCCCTCCCAACTCTGTGATTCTAATTCTAGCCAGCAGCCTGAAAACTTTGACCTGATGTCTGCCTTTCTGCAATCAGTGTCTCGGCATGCTGGCTGTTCAGAATGAAGCAATCAATCAGCAGCATTTTCTTCATGTGCCAATTGCACAGCTCAAGAGAGCAAGACAAATATAACAAAATCTTGATGAGTTGGCAGTGGACATAAACCGGGCTCAGGCAGCCTCATTTTTCTACAGCTATGAGCTGCAATTTAGTTGGTGAAGAGCTGATCTCATCCCATTTTGGAAACAACCTAAAGGGATCATCTAACCCAACCAAGAAAAGAAGCAAAGGAGGAAAGTTCTACCAGGAAAAAAAAAGTGCCTATGCAGACACTGATTTCACCAGGGATTTAACAGTAGCCCAAAATTTATTTACAAATTTAGATACTCTTTGGATGAATGTTTCTCAAATTTGGCAACATTAATTTATGTGAACATCAACTCCTAGAATTCCATCCATTTTAAAGCTGCCAAGTTTGAAAAGTAGATAATTCAATACAATTTCTGGTGACAAGCTGTTCCACTGGTTAATTGTCCTCACTGTTAGGAAGTTTCTCCTTAATTCCAGATTGCTTCTCTCCTTGATTAGTTTCCATCCATTGTTTCTTGTCCTGCCCTCAGGTGCTTTGGAGAATAATTTGACCCCCTCCTCTTTGTGGCAGCCCCTCAAATCCTGGAATATTGCTATCATGTCACCCCTAATTCTTCTTTTCTTTAGACTAGCCAGACCCAAATCCTGCAGCTGTTCTTCATACATTTTAGTCTCCAGGCCTTTGATCATCTCAGTTGCTCTTCTCTGCACCTTTTTCCAAAGTCTCAACATCTTTTTTGTAGTACGGTGACCAAAATTGGTTGCAGGATTCCACGTGTAGTCTTACTAGGGTTTTGTAAACCTCTATAAGATTGTTCCAGATCAAAAGCTTAGGAGAATAGCATCTCTTTTATGCTATTAAACATCCTATTTTTACAAATAACTCAAGGTGGCAAATAACAACAATGCCAATTAAATAGGAGCCAACAGTGTGCAGCAGCAGCCAAAAAAGCCAACACAATCCTAAATTGCATTAACAGAAGGATACAATCAGGATCAAGGGAGGCACTAATACCATTTTATAAAGCCTTAGTAAGACCACACCTAGAGTACTGCATCCAGTTTTGGTCACCACCAGTGGTGGGTTTCAAAATTTTTTACTACTGGTTCTGGGGGGTGTGGCATGGTGGGCATGGCTCAGTGGCCGTGACAGGGAAGGATACTGTAAAATCTTCATTCCCTCCCCACTCCAGGAGAAGATTACTGCAAAATTCCCATTTCCTCCTGATCAGCTGGGACTCGGGAGGCAGAGAATAGATGGGGGCGGGGCCAGTCAGAGGTGGTATTTACCGGTTCTCCGAACTACTCAAAATTTCCACTACTGGTTCTCCAGAACTGGTCAGAACCTGCTGAAACCCACTTCTGTTCACCACACTATAAAAAAGATTTTGAGACTCTAGAAAGAGAGCAGAGAAGAGCGATGAAGATGATGAGGGGACTGGAGGCTAAAACATATGATGAATGGTTGCAGGAACTGGGCCTGGCTAGTCTAGTGAAGAGAAGGACCAGGGAAGACAGGATAGCATCTTCCAATACTTGAGGGGCTGCCACAGAGGGGAGGAAGGGGGTCAAGCTATTCTCCAAAGCACCCGAAGGCCAGACAAGGAATAATGGATGGAAACTGATCAAGGAGAGATTCAACCTGGAAATATGAAATTTTCTGACAGTGAACAATCAACCCATGGAACGGAAGTTGTGGGAGCTTCATCACTGGAAGCTTCCAAGAAGAGACTTGACTGCCATCTGTCAGAAATGGTGTAGGGCCACCTCACAAGCCCTGTGAGATGATTTGCGCTAAGAGAGAGAGGCTGGTCCAAAATCACCCAGCTGGCTTTTATGGTTAAGGTGGGGAACTAGAACTCATGATCTCTGTTTTCCAGCCTGGTGCCATAACCGCTAGACCAAACTGGCTCTCGCTAAACTAAAACTCGGTTTAACGGTAGACATAACAACTCAAAGCTGTTTCAGATGCAGCCTTGCTCAGCTTCTGCTTTTTCTGCAAATCAAAATGTAATCATATATGGCTTGTAACCATGCACTTCTTCATGTATACATTCTGCTTCATTAATTTCACGAGAGATGTGCTCTGATCGCAAATGAGAAATGCAAAATAATTACATTCTAGAGATGCTGGTCTGAAGCATCGTCCTTTCTCTCGCTCATTTGCAAAAAAAAAAAAAAAAAAAAGTTTCCAGGACAAACAGAAGAGAAACGGAGAGGAAAGATGGTGTGTGTGTGTGTTATACGGAGTATTTAAAGCAATGTTTCTCAACCTTGGAAGCTTGAAGATGGGTGGACTTCAACTCCCAGAATCCCCCAGCCAGCACTGCTGGCTGGGGGATTCTGGGAGTTGAGGTCCACCCATCTTCAAGCTACCAAGGTTGAGAAACACTGATTTAAAGGATCCAGAGTATTTTAAGTGTTTATTCCCAAAGGGGCTTCTGAGACTGGTTGGGTGCTCATTAGAGAGGGATAATTAAAAATCAGACTCCACTCATGAACTGCTTTGAAATCCCCATCTCTTCCCTCTTTTTGATCAAGGAGCCTTTCAGCTTTTTCCTTGCTAATGAACAGACAGCGGGGCTAAGATCCGCATCTTATGCAAATTGGCTCCGGGGATGATGCATCCAGCCCATTTTGCTCAAAAAAGAATCAACAGATGTGGAGCTGCAGCAGGAGAAGAACGGACAGGGTTGCTACTGACGCTTTACATCGGGCCAGGAACAAAACAGGGAGGTTGAGCATCTATGAAATAAAATTAATCTCATAAAATTAATCTCAGGGCCTGCAATTAACGGAAGCCTAGGTGGTTTACAGAGCTAAGGTAAAATCACTTAGACATATATACCGCTTCACAATGCTTTCCAGCCCTCTCTAAGTGGTTTACAGTCAGCTTCTTGCCCCCAACAATCTGGGTCCTCTTTGAGTCCAACTTGACTATTGATAAATGCCTGAACAAGAACCAATTTCCTTGGCAGGTATTTAGAAGTGGTTTCCTCTTCTTCTTCTTCTTCTTCTTCTTCTTCTTCTTCTTCTTCTTCCTCTTCCTCTTCCTCTTCTTCTTCCTCCCCTCCCCCTCCCCCTCCCCCTCCCCCTCCCCCTCCTCCTCCTCCTCCTTCTGGCTGAGAGAGAGTGACTGGTCCAAGGTCACCCATTCACTTTGTGCGTAAGGCAGGATTAGAACTCACCGTCCCTTGATTTCTAGGCAGGGGATTTAACCACTACACAAAACTGGTTCTCAATACTGGATTAAGAGACCACAATGAAGGCTCAGAGTGATAGATGATTCCAATGGGAAAGTTGAAGAAAATCCCAGGAGGCAATGAGGTTTTCCATTTATCAGGAAAACAAACAAACATGGATGTAGTCATGGTATTAGCATGATTCAATGTCTGGTGAAAAGCTTAGCATTTTAATGGAACTTAACCATTAAAACACCATTAGGGTTTCCTGCCTAAGCAGGGGGTTGGACTAGAAGACCTCCAACTCTGTTATCCTGTTCTGTTAAGTCAGGGGTGGGCAATTAATTTTCCAAAGGGGCCACATGAAAAACTGGGACCGCTGCCTCCCCAAGCCTCCACTGCCAAGATTGCAAGAAAAAGTACTCCAAAACTGGGAGTAGTACCCCAAATCAAGATTAGCTGGGCAAGGAATCTTTCTTCTCAGGCTGGAGCAACACCTTCCTTTCAGTCCAAAAGGGATGGAGGTCTTGTGGGCAGGTGTTCTACCTATTTGTGAGGCAAGTGTCTTAGCACTTTCTCGCCCGGACAACCTGTGCTGAGGAGACATGCCAGAAATAGCCAGGGAGGCAGATTGGTTAGCAAAAACGCAAAAGCTGTTGTTGACTAAACACAACATGCTGCAGGTGGGTAGTTTTGAGAGAAAGTGAAAAGAAAATGCCACGCGCTTCAGAGGACCCAAGTTTTTTTAAAAAGTCTTGATTGACCCAGAAAATAAATCTGTATTTTCTGAGCCAACTTTTACCTCTGTCCAGCCTCCAGCTGTATATGCTGCCCACACTGTTAAGGATATTGTTGTTGTGTTACCAACCAGCAGAGTGTAGAGCACAGAGAAACGTTGCTGAGAGCAATGAATAAGAGATGTGCAAACTGGTTTATCAAAAGTTTACTTTATAGAGACAAAACAATCTCACAGTCTTTAAACAATCCAAGTCTTTGCCAGTTAAATCAGTCCAGTGATACAAAAATAATCTTACCATACAAACAGTAGTTGGTTAGAATAACAAGTTCACTCTGGTAACAAACCACGATGGTAGCAGATCCATCCAACAATGATAGCACAATGATAACTCCACACACCATGGTAGCATATCAGCAACTGGATACTTTACAGTACCTTTCTTAAATAGGTTCACAACCAGTGATTATCTAATTACAGCATGACTCAGCATTACAATGAATCAGCAGTAAAACTTTAAAGTCACACAATACATATTCATATTAAAGTCACAGAACACATATATTGCCTGGACAACCTGTTAGGCTCAAACCATATCCTAACACACACCTTTCTCCTGGGCACCTTCGGGTTGCTTATTTGAGTACCTTAATTAATGAATTATTTAGCTTAATAGCATTAGGTCAATTTCCAGGCTCTGGGGACTTGAACTTTGCACAATTCAGTTCCAAACTCCTGTTCTAATTTTGCATCCAGGTCTTAGAAACAAGAATATATGCACATCTTGCATTTTTGGTCTCCAGCAAAATCACCTGCACCATTACTTATAATAAGGCAACATTTAGGATCTGAGTTGGAAGGATCCTTGAGGTCAACCAGTTCACTCCCTGATCAAAGCAGGAGTGCAAATCCCAAGAAAGCTGGTTATTCAACCTTCCCTGGAACCATCAAGATGCCTCTCTCAGTCATGGGTTCTCTAAGGAGGGTAGTTTATTTTCCCAAAATTAACCAAATTCCACCTAATACCATGCCTCTTCTAAATTAAATTCAGAGTTGATCATGCCTCTGTTGGCCTCTCCGTTGCCTGAATGACCCCACCCTGATAGGACTTGCTAATGGCTCAGTCCCTCCTGAGTCCCCGGGCTCTTCAGTATGTTTTGGGTCGAGGGAAAGGAGCCACAGAACTGGAAGGGTGGCTAAATCGAGATGAGAGGGAAAAAAGAGGATTGAAGAAGATCCAGGCTGGGCCAAGCAATGGCCTGTTCTGACCCAGTTCCCCAAACACGACAAACCCTCTGAAGCAAACTCAAAGATTCCTTTATTAGGAATGCCGGCAACCACTGTAAAAAATTTCTCTTGCAGGCTAACAAGTCCGTCCGGAAGATAAATAGTTGTCTGACACATCTATTCATCTCTGTTCCCTGCCTTTTATCCCCAGAGCTAGGGTGGGGGCTTCACTAGCAGTGGTGGCTCTTCCGTCCCAAAGACCAGAACATAGATTTCCACTGCTCTCCTCTCCTCTGCCTTCTGCGCATCCGCACATTAGGCACTGGACCCAGCTGTTTCTGTTCTTCCTCATCAGCCACCTCCAGACTTGGGGGCTGTTGGCTCTCCATCTGAGGGCTGATGGACGGCCCAGCCTCCGCCTTTGTCTCTCTCTCTGATAGCTCCACTCCCTCTTCCCCCTCAGAGCTCTCAGGATACTGACCCTGACTCCCACGCCTCCTCCTCCTCCTCCTCCTCTGATTCGGCTGCCGGAGGGGCCGGCGTCCGACAGACTACAACATGGCCAGAAAGGAATCTGATGGAAAGAGCCGGCTGATGTGTGCAGGAGAAAGAAAAAGGCAGAGGCGAATGCAACCTTGTGGGTGGGGGGCAGAAACAGGAGCATCGAGTCAAAGTCATTGTTCTTGCTGCTCTTATTTCCCATTTGGCTGACCCTCAGAATCAGAATTTTTATGCAGATTCCGTATCTCTTCTAGCAACAAGCTGACTTCACGACCTTCTGTGCTGGAAATAAACCAGCCCCAAATGCAGCTTTATTATTCAACTGGTACTGTGCTCCTTCCGAAACAGATGTGCTTGTGACATTATTGTGGTCGAACAAAGAAACGGCAATTAAAAATAGTCCTCTCCGTTAGCCAATTCATTTCTCACATTATTCGGGATAATAAAGATCTTCCGGGATGCTGGAATGCTGCCAAGAGGATCATTTGATTAAAATCATCATTATACGAAGATGCTGCATCCCTTAATTACAGAGACAACCTCCACCCACCCAGCCAGAAATCAAACCTACTTTCTGCACTCAGAAGCTGCAGCTCCTTTTCCAAGGAAACTGGTCCAAAATCATACAGAGTTTTGTGGTTTGTGCGTGTAATGAGAACCCAGCCATTTTTCCTCGCAGGTTACAAGCTCTGACATGCCTTGTTGGGGAAGCTCAGGCTGTTTCATCTGCATCTGGCCTTATTCCATTCCTTGTGGCTGCCATAATTCAGTCACACAAGTACGATGGCCACAGAGCTGTGTTAAAAAGACACATTTCCTTGCCATGTGGCCTTTTAGGACAGAACTTGATAAGGGGACATAAGGGTGCTTTCCAGTGGTGAAATCCAATTTTTTTTACTATCAGTTCTGTGGCTTGGTGGGCGTGGTGTGGCTTGGTGGGTGTGGCTTGGTGGGTGTGGCAGGGAGAGGATACTGCAAAATCCCCATTCCCTCCCCACTCCTGGGGGAAGGATATTGCAAAATCTCCATTCCAATCCCACTGCAGGGGAAGGATATTGCAAAATCTCCATTCCCACCCCACTCTGGGGCCAGCCAGAGGTGGTATTTGCCAGTTCTCCAAACTACTCAAAACTTCTGCTACTGGTTCTCCAGAACCTGTCAGAACCTGCAGAGTAGCAACCCTGGTTAAAGTCCACCCATCTTAAAGTTCTTTATTGCTCTCTCTCTTATGTATCCCATATCCTGTAGTCGATTGATTTATAACCTTCAGCCTGGCATTTTCTCACCTATTGGGGAATGTAAGGGGAGGGAGAGCCATGTGGATTGTATTGTTTGAAAGCTGGCAGAGGATGACCCTGAGAAAGTTTTCTTATCACTTTCTCAGTGTGGCTGTATATACAATAACATCTTCACACCTGCGGATTGGCTGAATCCACAATGGACTGTTGGGAGGGGTTTCTAGTTCCTTTATTCTAACCGTATGGCCTGAGGGTCCTCAGAGCCTGCTTTGATTTCGTCCTGCTATCACTCCTGTTCAATAAAAGGTTCCTTTTGAAATGCCAGGTTTCAAGAGTTTTTACTTTCTTGAATAAGGAGGAGGAGGTGGACCTTACACAGCCCAATTATTTTCCTCTTTCAGCTCCGATAGCCCAGATCCATCAGCATCAAGTTAAACTGGCTACTTTATTGCTCTATGCCCATTCCACAGGAATCTCCCCAGAGTGGCAGTTTTCACCCATGAAATTCTAAGGCTCGAAGGCCTTCAAAGAGGCTGGGGGGTGATCAGACCTACCCCTCTGGTGTTTACCTAAGGAGTCCAGGCGATCCCTCCTCCTGACTGGGATGGTTGCTCTTCAACACAAGGCATCATAATCCCTGCTAACTGGGCAAGCAGGTGGCCCATGTGGGATTCATGCCAGGAGTGCCAGGCTGTTTTGATGTGAAAAGGCTGACATCTAGTGGCTTGAAGGGACACTGCAAGAAGGAGACCCAAAGGTGTTTTTTTCAAGAGGCTTTTTGGTTTTTCTTTGAACCTGTTTCGCTTCTCATCCACAATGAAAAGCGAAACGTCTTCAAAGCGAGCTGAAGAAGCTTCTTGGCTGAGAAGCGAAACGTCTTCAAAGTGAGCTGAAGAAGCTTCTTGGCTGAGAAGCGAAACGTCTTCAAAGCGAGCTGAAGAAGCTTCTTAGATGAGAACATTTTCAAAGAAAAACCAGAAAGTCCAGTCGCCTCTCAAAGAAGGCATCTTTGGGACATCTGGGACCTGGATGATGGAGAATCTCCATAGACATTTTGCAAGAAGGAGAGACGTCTGGCAGAAAAGGCAGCCAGCTCCAGGCACCCAGGAAACGGCGGCTCAAGTGTTGGTGCAGGAAGGGGCAGACTCCAAGCTGAAGGAGGCCCTGCTGGAGATGATGCCCCTGAAAAGGAGCCAAGAAGCTGGTGGGGCCAGGACAAAAATTAACTGAAATGACATAACTGAACACAGACAATTTAATTGAGACAGCTTGCCAGCCAAATAGACCCAGCAGGAGCCATTATCCAACCAACCACAGAACTTCGAGATGAGAAAGTTGAGTATCCACTTCCAAAGATCCCATCAACTTCCCTGAGTCTTTACATTTCATTTTCTAAACCCAGATTAAGAAGAGACTGGACAGTCGCTTGTCTGAGATGGTATAGGCTCTCCTGCTTGAGCAGGAGGCTGGACTAGAAGACCTTCAAGGTCCCTTCCAGCTCTACTCTATTCTAGATGGATAACCCAGAATGAGATGATCAGCAAATAAATCTACTAAATAAATTACACATAGTGGTTCAGATTGGTTTTGATTCTGCCAACCATCTTCATTTCTAAAGGTCCATGAAAACGGAATGTTGCACCACAACCATCCCCTTCCCACTTGAACACAGGACACAGGTTGGGTAGAGGGGGCTTTGCTCGTCTTCTCCTTCCTAGTGTATTCCCACAGGTGCAGGGTCTGCTTTTCGGATCATTGAACGCCACTGTAGGAAGTTAGCACCCACCCCTTTCCTGGAAGAATGAAATATTTTGGGAAATATTAAAAAGGCAGAATATTATGTTTCCCTGGTTGAGAAATGGAGAAACATGTTTTAAAGACAAAGCAACTCCCACCTTCCTGCCTCTCCCCCCCTCATTTGTTAATTGGCCAGAGGCAGAAACTCAATCTTTGACAATAGGACCCATCTGACCCAACACAATAACAACAGAAACTAACACAATGGGACCCATCTAGGACAGAAACTCACCACATGGCACCTCGGAAGATTACATCAGCCAGCAAGGCTAGCTAAGGCCCCCACCCCCTGGGAGTCTGACAACCAATCAGGATACTCTTTCGGGGACCCAGGAAGTTCAAAGCCAGAGAGGGCATAAAACCCGGGGACTCGCTGCATCTCGAGCCTTTTCTGTTCAGGAACTCAAACCATGTGATCCTGTCCACCATTAAACCATCTTTCCAAGCAGTCTCCATGTTTCCAGTGTCTTTTTCCCCACTTGGAGCAGAACCCAGAAGGATATTTCTTCCAACACCACTTTGCACTGTCAGCTGCATCTCCAGGGTGCAGGCCCGTGGCTTGTATATCTTTGTTGATGGTGTCTTGTCATCTCTGTTTTGGGTGCCCACGAGGTCGCCGGCCATTGACTTCTAGTTGGTAGGCAGCCATGGTGGAAGGTGCTGCTCTCTGGACGTGTCCATACCAGTGGAGCCAGCCTTCTTTCATCTTCTCTGTAATTGGTGCCACACCAAAATGTTGTCGAATGGTGTCATTTATGTCAGTATATTCATGAAGTGGAATAGGGCTGTTTGGTAACTGAAACATAGTATTTGTTGTATTTGTTGTATGGGGTCATAAGAGACAGTTTGGAGCCTGGGCGTGGCTTAACTGTAGGGCACTAGCTTCTCCTCCTCCATTTTGCTTTCTCCATTTTGTGCTTCCATTTTGTGCTGTGTTTGTACTTGCAATTTCTCTTCTCCACAATGTGGAAAAACCTACAAGGTATTGTATGCTTTATGTGTTGTTATGTATATAAAGACGTTTTTGAATCCTGCTTAATAGTCTGCTTGTGTGTGTTGCAACAACTTCTGATAATTTGTGATGTGGTGTCCGATGTCCAACTGAGCCTTCGCATTTCCATGGCATGGAGAGATCTTTCGGTCTCTCTTGTTGCTGCCCCGCATTCAGTGCCATACAGTGCAAGAGGGTGGATAGTTGTCGTGTAAATCTTAGATTTAAGACAGGTTGGCATTTGTCTGTCCCATAGCACAGCGGTGAGTCCTCGCCAACGCATCCAGGCTGCATCCACCCTTGCTGGCACCTCACCATTGATGTCGCCATTGCCTTAGAGATGGGATCCCAGATACCGAAAAATGTCCATCTTCTTTAGGTTTCCTTCATTGATTTGAAGCGTTCCAAGGGTAGTGACAGTCTCTAAGGGGTTTGCTCTGGCCAGTGCAATCAACCCAGGAGATGGGTGTGTGTATGTGGATGAGATAGGCTGCAGATTAAATTTTCAGGGATTTCCCATGAAAGTCTCAAAAAAACAAACAAGCAAGCAACATTTCTGAGGCCAGGCCCCATTTCACAATGACACAGATGCCCCAATTAATCCATTTATTACTTACTCTCCCTCTCTCTCTCTCTCTCTCTCTTCAAATGTCTTAAATTAAAACTAAACAAATCTCATGATAATACAAAATCTAACTAAACAAGATTTTAGCCACTTTGAGTTTTATCCATACACCCCCCTCTGTATGTGGATGTAGCTGTTGAGAGGGGAAGGGAAGGGAAGGGGTTGTCATCTGATGCCCCCCAAGGCATACTTATGAACACCTGCTCTGAACCTCTTTAAAGTCCTAGACCAGTGTTTCCCAAACTTTTGACATATGTGTACCCCTTCTATAATTTTGGTAACGCTGAGTACCCCTCATAAAAACATATGGTACCCCTGGGGGTACGCGTACCACACTTTGGGAAACACTTAGATAACACTGCAATTCTCCGGCATTTAAACAGCTCCGCAGCTCAACGTCAACTGTTAATGTTCCCGCAGTTTAAAAATGGCCGAACCCGAGCTGCGCGAAGGATGCGCAGAAGTTCCCGCCATAATGAGTTGCGATACGATGTACGATGGACCCAGTTCCCATGTAAAAACTGCGATACGCGCCTATTTCTTTCCTTGTTCTGTGGGCGCAGCTAAGCACGGTGCAGTGGATATTCCCACGTGATCCCCACCAAACTCCGGTGCAACGCGTACCCCCAACAAACTCTTCCCGTACCCCTGGGGGTACGCATACCACACTTTGGGAAACACTGTCCTAGACCATGATCTGCACGTGTTGTGGCCCGTATGTGGCCTGTGCAGCTGGTAGCTGATTCTGACAGCGAGGAGGCTGGTGTGGTGCTGCGCCAGCAGCCTGTGCAGCTGGCACTCGGGTCGGACAATGAGGAGGCTGGAGAAGATGTAGTGCCAGAGGCAGGGATTCAGCCAGGGCCTTCAGAACCTCCAGAAGCTCCCTTAAGTGAAGAGGATGAAGAGGAGGAGCCTCTTCTCGATGCACAGGCGTGCAGAGCTGCCAAAAGGCAGGAGTGGCTCCTCAGGAGGAGGTCTCCTCAAGAGTAAGGCTTGGGGCTAATTGGCCACTCCCTTAGCCTATTTAAAGAGGAACACTGACTGAAGCAATTTTCAGGGAACAACTTAGTTCACATACCTTCATTTCTTGTCTTGCTTATCTTATCAGCTTCCTGCAAATTGCTTCTGGGCATTCTGCCAACCACAGTAAGCTTTCAGTATTATTCTTTGAATTCTTGGCAGCTGTTAATGCAGTTAATTAACAGCCGTTGTTGTAAAAAATTGGTTTATTTAGTAAACTAAGGTTTGAACGGACTTTGTGTATGCTGTATTCTTTGGGGTCCATAGCTGGGGCAGAACAGCATGACCTCCATTAAGGGCTTCTGGCAAGGGATGGGCTGCACCTCACAAGAACCGGGAAGAATATTTGGAAAATGACTGGCTCAGCTTATTCAAAAGTCTTTAAGCTAAAACTGAAGGGGGGAAGCTTCCAAGAAGCTTCTTCAGACTTTTAGCTATACATTTTGGGATGAAGACCCTTGGAATGGGGTGGGAGTAGGAATGGATTTCCAGAGGGAAAAATTGGAGACTACAGGAACCAGGAGCACCACTCATTTGATCCTGAGGACACAGATAAGCCTCCAGGTGTTTCAACAGCCCTCTAAGGACCAGCTGTCTGCAAGGAATATAAATCCTTCCTTTCCACACTATCCAGTCAGAGCTGAAGAAGCTTCTTGGATGAGAAGCGAAACATCTTCAAAAGAAAATACAAGAAAGTCCAGTTGCCTCCTAAAAAAAAACACCTTTGGGGACAACCATGAAATATTATTATTATTATTATTATTATTATTATTATTATTATTATTATTATTATTATTATTATTTTATTTCTATACTGTCCTTCTCCTGAAGGACTCAGGGCGGTGTACAGCCTATTAAAAGCACAAGACAAACATCAATTAAAATAATTTAAAATTATTAAATAATTCGGCTCAATTTAAAACCCCAGAAGCTTAAAATACCCAAATTAAAATTATTATGTTGATAGCCCGGCCTGGCAGAATAACAGGGTCTTGAGTGCACAGAGAAACACCCGGAGGTCGGAGATCTTCCGTATTTCTGGGGGCAGTTCGTTCCAAAGGGCAGGGGCTCCCACAGAGAAGGCCCTCCCCCTGGGTGTCGCCAGCCGACATAACTTGGCTGATGGCACCCTGAGGAGACCCTCTCTGTGGGAGCGAACTGGCCAGTGGGAGGCTATTGGTGGCAGAAGTCGGTCTCGAAGGTTCCCGGGTCCTATGCCCTGGCGCGCTTTAAAGGTGGTGACCAACACCTTGAATCACACCCGGAAGACCACTGGGAGCCAGTGCAGCTTGCGCAGGAGGGGGGGTCACTTGGGCACAATGAGTTGTACCATAACCACCCGCGCGGCCGCATTCTGGACCAGTTGGAGCCTCTGAGTGCTCTTCAAGGGGAGCCCCATGTAGGGAGCATTACAATAGTCCAGCCAGGAGGTGACAAGGGCCTAAGTGACCGTGCGCAAGGCGTCCTGGTCCAGAAAGGGCTGCAACTGGCGAATCAGGCGAACCTGATAAAAGGCCCCCCTGGCCACGGCCATCATGTGCTCTTCTAAAGACAGCCGTGTGTCCAGGAGGACACCCAGATTGCGAGCCCTCTCTGTGGAGGGCAAAGATTCACCCCCAATAGTCAGCGATGGCACCTGCTGACTATATCGGGACGCCGGAAGCCACAGCCACTTGGTCTTGGACGGGTTGAGTCTGAGCCTGTTCCTCCCCATCCAGGCCCGCACGGCCTCCAGGCAGCGAGACATCACATCAAGGGCATCGTTGGGGTGGTCTGGGGTGGAGATGTACAGCTGAGTGTCGTCAGCGTACAGGTGACACTTCACCCCAAAACCACGGATGATCTCACCCAGCGGCTTCACATAAATGTTGAACAGAAGGGGCAAGAGGACTGACTCATGCGAGGTGCCTCGAGGTCGACCTCTGCCCCCCTGCCAACATGAACTGCGAGCGGTCGGAGAGGAAGGAGGAAAACCACCACAAAACGGTGCCCCCTAGAGTAGGAGGCTCTACACCAGGAAGACCTTCACGCCGATTCATCCTGTGGACCATTTGTGACCATCTATAAAAATGGCATTTCGGCTACAATATTTGCTATTCTAGGATCTCTTCTTTTAAAACGATTTGGACAAATTTCTTGTACATCAACAGCTTTAAAAGAAGTAACGTTTGGACTTAAGAGAACCTGCAGAAAAAAGCTTTCTGTAAATAAAAATGCTTTTATGTGACCCATGAAAACACTTTTTATACAGAAACTTACTACGGTAGCCAATCTGTGACAGCAGGAACTTTTATTGATTCACAGCTCATGCGGGTCTGTCTTTGAAGCTCGACAGAAATTATTTGTGCTGGTGTAGAATATTTGTACCTCAGGGCTAGAATGTTGGCTTGTAGTTCTCAGGGCTTGTTTTTTTTTTTTCATTTCCATGGGTTTTATTACACACTTAGGAATCCTCTTCAGTGCTTTGATCTTGGAGAATAAATAGGTTGCTTCGGAGGAGAGCTGCTAGGCTTGTCTCACTGTTTGAAACACATTTCACTGGTGCTTAAATCTGTGAGTACTATCTCCTGCTCGGCTGCCAAGCACAATTCCTGGTGTAGCAGCAACTGTTCACTTCAAAACCCAATGGGTCTTAGGCCACTTCTGGGTTTCAAAGGCCTGGAATTAAGGCCACAGTGTATACCTGAAATGTCAGTTTGATGACAATGATTTTTCATATCACTGACTGTTCATTTATATGCCTCCTGCCCAGGGGTGAAATCCTACCGGTTTGGACCGGTTCGGGCGAACCGCTAGGGATTATAGGCATCAGTTCGCCAAACCGGTAATAATTACCCCTCCTTGGCCCCATCCACACCCAGCCGGTCGCTGCTCACCTCTTCCGGCCACTCGATTCAATGTTAAATGCAGCAGAGAGAATGCTAACTTTTCTCCCTCCATTCACAACGGAGCTGATGCAGCCTGTCCCTTTTAAGGTAGTCCCTAAGAGGGAGTGGGAGTGGGAGTGGGCAGTAGCTGGAATGCAGCTGAAAGGCAGGAAAATGGGGAAGGGGATTTTCCTGCCTATCATCCAGTCCTCAATCTCAGCACCGACTGAGGGAAGGATGGTAGGCAGGAATATTTCCCTCCCCATTTTCCTGCCATTCGCGACAAGGAATGGCTGGGAGGGGAGGGGCTGGTGAGGAACCCCTTGATGTGAGTGATGTCAGGTTGGCCACACCCACCCAGTCACATGACCTCCCCCCAACAAGCCACGCCCACAGAATTTTTTTAATTTTACCCCTGCTCCTGCCTCACTATCACATCTGACTCTGGATAGTTTACAATAAGATACGGTAAAAACATTAAAAGGATTAAAATTAATGTAAAATTAATCAAGAGCCGTGGTGGCACAGTGGTCAGAGTGCAGAGTGCTCCTTCTGCTGCCTGCCAACTGCCTAGAATTTGGCAGTTCAAATCTCACCGGCTCAAGGTTGACTCAGCCTTCCGTCCTTCTGAGGGGGTAAAATGAGGACCCAGATTACTGGGGGCAAAAGGCTGACTCTGTAAACCACTTAGAGAGGGCTGTAAAAGCACTGTGGAGTGATATATAAGTCTAAGTGCTATTGCTACTGAATCTATCTATCTCTATGTCTGTCTGTCTATCAATCATCCATCCATCCATCCATCTATCACCAGCTGTGGTGGTGCAATGGTTAGAATGCAGTATTGCAGGCTAACTCTGCTGACTGCCAGCAGTTTGATTCTCATTGGCTCAAGACTGACTCAGCCTTCCATCCTTCTGAGGTGGGTAAAATGAGGACCCAGATTGTTGGGGACAATAGGCTGACTCTGCAAATCGCTTAGAGAGGGCTGTAAAACACTGTGAAGCGGTGTATAAGTCTAAGGGCTATTGCTATTAACAATAATTAAATAGATTAAAACCAAGAGGATTTTAAATAAATCAACCGATTGATTTCCGATCAATCACCTCTAGTGCAGCGTGTCCCACTGTAACCCCAGGTCAGCTAGCAGAAGCAGATAATAAGGCTCTTCCTCTTCTTCTGGAAGAACGGAGGAAGACTTCAGCTCAGGAGGCAAGATGTTTTAGAGAGCATGGCAGATGCGTGGATTCTTAGATACAAACTGAAGTATCTACTTTTTTAAAGAATTGTTATCTACACTGCAGATATTGATAGGGGCTTCCTCCTTTGTAGTCTTTGATGTGTTGTGAACTCTCCACCGTTATCGGGATTCTTTCCACACTCCGAGCATTTATACAGTTTTTCCTTCCATGTGGATTCTTTTGCGTCACATTCACAAGAAACCTTGGCAGTGGCAGAGCTAAACAACTGGGTGATTCTGCTAAGGAGATCTGGATTTGCCTCCCTATCCAGGCCGTCCGAATGAGGCTAAGGTTCCTTCTCGGCATCTGAAGGATTTGGGGATGATCTGGATGGGAAGAGCAGGTTTGGGTTCCATCGAACAAGACTGCCTGGTTTGGGGTTTAACTGCCAACCTCCCTCCAAAAGGGAGGCTTTGCCATTTTAGGTTCTAGATTTTCTATATCATCTTCTTCTTTTAATGACCCCATAATCCGTTGTAGGGTGGAGTCTGGGCAACTGAATGGAGCTAGCAGTGTTTACTGGCCGGATGCCCTTCCTGTCGCCAATGCGGAGTTTTGTTGAGCAGATATCACTTCTTCTGAGCAGATGTCACTTCTAGTCTGGACTATTGTAATGCTCTCTACATGGGGCTCCCCTTGGGGTACACCCGGAGGCTCCAACTGGTGCAGAATGAGGCTGCGCAGGGGTTTATGGGAGCGACGGGGCGCTCCCATGTGACTCCTCTCCTGCGCGAGCTGCATTGGCTTCCGGTGGACTTCTGGGTGCGCTTCAAGGTGTTGGTGATCACCTTTAAAGCGCTCCATGGCTTAGGGCCGGGGTACTTACAGGACTGTCTTCTGCCACCAATTGCCTCCCACCGGCCAGTTCGCTCCCACAGAGAGGGCCTCCTCAGGGTGCCGTCGGCCAGACAATGTCGGCTGGCGACCCCCAGGGGGAGAGCCTTCTCTGTGGTGGCACCTACCCTCTGGAACGACCTACCCCCGGAGATACGAGTGATCCCAGACCTCCGGACTTTTCGTTGGGCCCTTAAAACCTACTTCTTTCAGTTAGCCGGGCTGTCCTGATTTTATGGTGGGTTTTTAAAATTTGAAATTGGTTTTAAATTGAAATGTTTTTAAATTATGGGCCAAACTTATTTAATTATTTTAAATCTATTTTAACTTTTGTGTACAAATGTTTTACTTTGGCTGTTCGAGTCCGAAAAGAGAAGGGCGGTATAGAAATCTGATTAAATCTGATTAAATAAATAAATAAATAAATAAATAAATTCTCAGCCTGCTTAGAGAGAAATATCTGCCTCTACCTAGGCTCAAACTCAACAGCCTCCTGATTGTGAGGCGAAAGCTCCACCTCTTGGCCACCGCACCACATTCTAGAGTCCCTCTATGTTATTTCTTATTAGCGTTTTCTTTTTGATTCCTTATGCATTTACAAGTAATGCATAAGTAATACTGGTTGAGTTGGGCAGCTTTATACAATATGCCCCGAAATGAACATTGCAATGCATTATACCTGGGTCTGCCCTTGGAAGCTACAATTAGCCGAGGGCAGCTATGCAGGTGGTGACAGGCATCTCCTGTCTTCCTATAAGCTTCCAGGTTCAATTCAAGGCATTGGTGATCATCTAGAAAACCCTTCTTGATTTGCCCGCTTAGCTTCTACCGGTGTTGTGGCCCGTCAGCGGCCTGTGCAGCCAGTAGCTGATTCCGACAACAAGGAGGCTGGTGTGGTGCTGCGTCATCAGCCTGTGCAGCTGGCATTCGTGTCAGACAATGAGGAGGCTGGAGAAGATGTGGTGCCAGAGGCGGGGATTCAGCCAGGGCCTTCAGAACCTCCAGAAGCTCCCTTAAGTGAAGAGGAAGAAGAGGAGGAGCCTTTTCTCGATGCATGAGCACGCAGAGCTGTTAAAAGGCAGGAGTGGCTCCTCAGGAGGAGGTGTCCTCAAGAGTAAGGCTTGAGGCTAATTGGCCACTCCATTAGCCTATTTAAGGAAGAACACCGACTGAAGCAATTTTTAGGGAACAACTTCGTTCATATTCCTTTGTGTCTTGATTCCAGAAATGTCCGATTGGCTCTTGCTCCTTTCTTGTCAGTTTTCCTACAAATTGCTTCTGGGCATTCTGCCTACCACAGTAAGATTACGGTTATCTGAAATACTGTGTTTCAGAATTGAGTTATTATTCTTTGGATTCTTGTCAGCTGTTAATGAAGTCAAAATTAACAGCCTTTGTTCATAAAAGACTGATTTGATGCGTTCTTTGGGGTCCGTAGCTGGGGCAGAACAACCGGACTGGCCCTTCCCATAAAATCCAATAGACTGGGCAGACCTGGTGTCCCCTTCATGAAACCCTAAAAGACAGACACAGACTTCAATGGATAATTAGAACTGCAGAAAAAACAATTGCTATCAACCTGCCTTCCATGGAGGACCTGTATACTGCATGAACCAGAAAGAAGGCTGTGAAAATATCTACAGAACCCTCACATGCTGGACTTAAATTGTTTCAATTCCTACCCTCCAAATGACGCTATAGAGCACTGCACACCAGAACAACTAGACACAAGAACAGTTTTTCCCCAAATGCCATCACTCTGCTAAACAACTAATTCCCTCAACACTGTCAAAACTATTTAGTGAGGCTGTATTACTATTATTCTTCTCATCCTATTACCTATCTCCTTTTCTACTTATGACTATAATTTTGTTGCTTGCATCTTTATGATTTATATTGTTTTATTTAGTTTCCTAGTATGGTTTATGCTGATTGCTTATTTAGTATCTATGACTATCACTAAGTGTTGTATCTTATGATTTATGATGTATTTTTATGACTATTTATCACTTATAGCTTTTATGTACACTGAGAGCTTATGCACCGAAGATAAATTCCTTGTGTGTCCAATCAGATCTGGCCAATAAAGAATTCTATTCTATTTGGAGGGCTCCAATCCTGCTGGCCTTCCCTATCCCTCGACAACCTCAAGTGTTCCCATGAGTGCCGAGTCAGGACACTGGAGGAGCGCCACGTTTCTGGGTTTCAAGGCTTCCTTGGGAGCCATTTGTGTTGCACCGTGCTGGCTCATTCAGCCGCTTGTTTTCCATCCTGCCTCAACCACCCAACATTTATTTCACAAGCTGGGCAGCTGTACAGTTCATTGATTAATACACTGTGTAACAGGGGTGGGTTCTAACCGGCTTTACTACTGGTTCTCTTTGTGTGCGCGCTTCACGCACGATCACCTCTTTGGTCGCACTTTGTGCACAATCGCCAAATGCATGTGAGCGAACGCAAGCGTGTTGCAAATCTGCCCAGTTGAGGTGCGGCAATCCGATCTGCTGCACCTCTCAGCTGGGTGAAAAAAGAAGAAATATAAGGTCCGAATAATGTGGGGGTGGGCGGGAGGGCCCAGCTACCGAAGAGAATCGGTTCGGTGATGTAATAGCATCACCGCTACCGGCACGGCTGAACCGGGCTGAACCGGGAGCAACCCACCATTAGTGTGTAAACCAGAAGCCTAGTTGAAGAAATAATAGGAATGGGAATGAATAGAGTAGAGTAGAGTAGAGTAGAGTAGAGTAGAGTAGAGTAGAGTAGAGTAGAGTAGAATAGAATAGAATAGAATAGAATAGAATAGAATAGAATAGAATAGAATAGAATAGAATATGTGAGCGTAGCACAAAACATCGTGGGCTGTCCCCTGATACCGCTAGATGAGATTGCTAGGGCTCGCTGCCTTAGAAGAGTGAGAAAAATTCTCAGGGATGACCCTGGTCATCATTTCTTTACCCTCCTACCATCGGGAAGGAGATATAGAAGCATAGCCAGCTGCACAAACAGGCCGAAGAAGAGTTTTTATCCTTGGTCTGTCAAGACGCCTGAATGAGAAATAACAGAATGAGAAATACGTAGTTTAATGGACTTGCAGGGCCAGCGCAATGTGTAACATGTTGACAGTGGTGCAATAGGACTGGGTGTTTTGTTAATATGACATATTACCCGGATTAGGGATTTTCTGTCTTCACTGTGAGTTGTATTGTGTTGGGTGAGAGGTGCACTGAGGGAGCTCAACCAATCTCATTGTACATATGTTGTGCACTGACAATAAAGATTATTATTATTATGACTAGAATATAGAATAGAATAATATCATTGTCACTTTGAATGTACACTAACCGGCTATACATTAAAATGAAATTACATTAAAATGTGCTGAGATGTATAAGCTCACATTAGAAATAAAAGGCAAGGAAGAAACAGAATTTTATGAGGTTTGGGATAAGTGGGATAAGTGGTTAGAACAGAGAAACAAAAATGTATAGAAATATAAAAAAAAAAAAATTCCCCAAGAACGAAGTCTTGTTCCAGTCACAGATGGGTATACTAGTTTAACAAATAAAGACAGATATTTTTAACATAAATTCCAACATCTTTCCAACTACTCAGAGGGCTGAAAAAGTTATTTTTGACTGGTCCTCGCATTTTACGTTTTTGCCCTATCTTGTCACCATGGTGAAGAGAAACAGTTGTGAAATGAGTGACACGGTTGTTAAGAATACTACACGGGCATAAATGTGAGGATGGTCATAAGTGTGAGGACCAGTCAAAAGTGCGAGGACCTGTCAGAAATGACTTTTCAGCCCTCTGAGTAGTCCCTATACACATAGCCATGGCCACCCGGTCACATGACCAGCTAGCCACGCCCACCCAGTCACATGACTTCCAAGCCACGCCCACAGAGCCGGTAGTAGAAAAATTTAGAGCCCACCCCTGCGTCCCACCCTCCGAGTGTCTTTTCCAAGCCGTTCATGGCTCTTTCACTCAACGCTGCTCGGGGGCGTTATGGACGGTTTGTTCCGCCACCACAGACAGGCTTCGGCCTAACCGCTCTCCCTCCCTTCCCCCCTCCCCCCCACATCCTTCGCTTCCCAGAATTCCCCAGGGTTAAAAATGCGGCTCGGGCCACTTCCGTCGCCTAACCAAGAAAACTCCTTCCGTCGCAGGTCCCATTCCGGAAGTGGAAGGGGCGGGACTCTCCCGCCAATCGCCGGCGCCGTCACCCCGAGCGACCAATCGGCGTCCGACAAGAGAGAGAGAGAGAGAAAGAAAGATGGCGGCCAGCGCGGTGCGGAGGGGCCTTTTGGGCCCGGCACGGAGGTGAGGCCTCGGCCTTGATTTTTTTTGTCCTCCGGCTGAGGGAGTGGGGGAAACCTCTTCTCCGCCCCATTTCCCATCCCGGAGGTGGGGGTCGAGGGTCTCCGCTTCCTCTTCTTCCTCCTCCGCTTCTTCCCTTTCAGGCTCGCCGGGTCGCGGCGCTTCAGCAGCGGAGGCGGCTACCCGGGAACCCCTTTGACGGCTCCTCTGCCGGGGCTGCCCAAGCCCTCCTTCGCAGGCCTGGACGGGCCGGAGGGCTTCGAGACGGAGGTCAGCGCCTTGGAGGGCGGGCTGCGCGTGGCTTCCCAGAGGAGGTTCGGGCAGTTCTGCACCCTGGGCGGTAAGGGGGCGCCTGGGGGGCGGTTGGGGGTGGGATGGGCGGCCGAAGCGACACCGGGGGCCCCGGCTCACCTTCCTTCCTTCTTCCTCCTTTCCTGTCCTGCCCTGGGACCCCCCCAGTCCTCATCAACTCCGGCTCCAGATACGAAGCCAAGTACCACGCCGGGATTTCGCACTTCTTGGAGAAGTTGGCCTTCTCGGTAAGCTGCCCTTAGTTTTCCTTGAAATGGGGCGTGGGGAAAGCAAACGGTCGGTCGGCCTTAGGACCAGCCCTTTGGGCGGTTTTGGGGGGGAGGGGGCGGAGGCGTTAACCGAAACCCCCCAGATTTATTTATTTATTTATTTATTAGATTTATATACCGCCCTATTCCTAAGGGACTCAGGGCGGTGAACAGCGAACGATAAAAATACATTTAATACATCCCAGTTTAAAATAAAATAAAAAAAAGCAATATAAAGTTAGGCCAGGCCGGCCTGCTGAAACAGGAATGTTTTGAAGGCACGGCGGAAAGTGCGCAGATCCAGAATCTTCTGTATCTCTGGGGGGAGCCCGTTCCAGATGGTGGGTGCCCTCACAGAAAAGGCTCTCCCCCTGGAGGCCGCCAGTCGACATTGTTTGGCTGACGGCACCCTGAGAAGCCCCTCTCTATGGGAGCGTACTGGGCGGTGAGAGGCTATTGGTGGCAGAAGGCGGTCTCGTAAGTACCCCGGTCCTAAGCCATGGAGCGCTCTAAAGGTGGTAACTAAGACCTTGAAGCGCACCCGGAAGACCACAGGGAGCCAGTGCAGCTTGTGCAGGAGGGGAGCCATATGGGAGCGCCATGCTGCTCCCATAACTACCCGCACGGCTGCATTCTGGACCAGCTGGAGCCTCCGGGTGCTCCTCAAGGGGAGCCCCATGTAGAGAGCATTACAGTAGTCCAGGCGTGAAGCGACGAGGGCATGAGTGACCGTATTTAACGAGTCCCGATCCAGAAAGGGACGCAACTGGCGAATCAGGCGAACCTGATAAAAAGACCTCCCGGCCACAGCCGTCTTCTAAAGACAGCCGTGAGTCCAAGAGGACGCCTAAGTTGCAAACCCTCTCCGTGGGGGGCAATGACTCATCCCCAATAGTCAGTGATGGCACCGATTGACTATATCGGAACGTCGGAAACCACAGCCACTCGGTCTTGGATGGGTTGAGCCTGAGTCTGTTCCTCCCCATCCAGATCCGTACAGCCTCCAGGCACTGGGACATCACTTTAAGGGCATCATTGGGGTGGTCCGGGGTGGAGATGTATAGCTGAGTATCATCAGCATACTGATGATACTTCACCCCAAAACCACGGATGATCTCACCCAGCGGCTTCACATAAATGTTGAACAGAAGGGGTGAGAGAACCGACCCCTGTGGCACCCCACATACAAGAGGCCTCGGAGTCGACCTCTGCCCCCCTGTCAACACAGACTGCGACCGATCAGAGAGAAAGGAGGAGAACCACCGCAACACGGTGCCCCCCACCCCTAACTCTTCCAACCGGTGCAGCATGATACCATGGTCGATGGTATCAAAAGCTGCTGAGAGATCTAATAGGACCAGGATAGAGGAGCAACCCCTGTCCCAAGCCCTCCAGAGATCATCTACCAATGCGACCAATGCCGTTTCCGTGCTGTATCCAGGCCTGAAGCCCGACTGGAACGGATCTAGATAAGCCGATTCATCCAAGTACTGAGGAAGCTGTCGCGCTACCACACTCTCAACAACCTTTGCAACAAAGCGAAGGTTGGAGACTGGACGGTAATTAGCCAACACTGCTGGGTCCAGGGAAGGCTTCTTGAGGAGAGGCCTCACCACCGCCTCCTTCAAGGCGGCAGGGAAGACACCCTCTCTCAAGGAAGCATTTATAATCCCCTGGAACCAGCCTCGTGTAACCTCCCGAGAGGCCAGCACCAGCCAGGAGGGACACGGGTCCAATAAACATGTGGCCGCGTTCAGTCTGCCCAGTATCTTGTCCACGTTTTCCAGAGTCACAGAATCAAACTCTTCCCAGGTAATATTCTCAAGACTTGCCTCCATCCTCCCTCCCGAACCTACCCAGTCAGAGTCCAGATTTTCCCGAATCTGAGCAATTTTGTCATACAGATATTGTACAAAGTCCTCGGCTCTACCCTCCAAGGGGTCCTCCCGCGCTTCCTGGTGGAGCAGGGAGCGGGTCACCCTAAACAGGGCGGCCGGCCGATTATCTGATGACGCAATAAGAGCGGAAAAATAGTTACACTTTGCCGCTTTTATTGCCACCAGGTAGGTCTTAATATGAGACCTTACCAGTGTTCGGTCAGATTCAGAACGGCTGGCCCTCCAACTGCTCTCTAGGCGTCTTTTCCGGCGTTTCATCTCCCTCAGCTCCTCGGTGAACCAGGGAGCCAGGTGAGATTGACGCCGGGTCAGAGGCCGCAAAGGCACGACCCGGTCCAAAGCTCCAGTGACCGCCCTATCCCAGGCAGCCACTAGATCTTCAGTCGAGCCGTGCGCCAGAGCCTCACGAAATGGCCCAAGCTCCGTCTGGAACCTATCCAGGTCCATCAGGCGCCTGGCGCGGAACCACCTCATCGGTTCCGCCTCCCTGTGGCGGGGTGTGGCGGTTCGAAGGTCAAAGCGAAGGAGGGAGTGATCTGACCATGACAAGGGCTCGATCGCTATATCCCCTATCTCGAGACCACTCAGCCACTGACCAGAGACAAAAACCAGGTCCAGCGTGTTTCCCCCGGTGTGAGTAGGGCCATGAACTAATTGGGTCAGGTCCATGGCCGTCATGGAAGCCATGAACTCCTGAGCCACCTCAGACGCCTCACCGACGGATGGCAGGTTGAAGTCCCCCATGACCATAAGTCTAGGGGTATCAATCGCCACCGCGGCTATAACGTTGAGTAGCTCAGGCAAGGCTGCTGCCACGTTGCAGGGAGCCAGGTACGTAACCAGCAGGCCCATCTGCACCCCATGACCCCACTTCACAAGGAGGGACTCACATCCGGCCGTCTGAGGAACAGTGGCCTCCCTCGGACTAAGACCCTCTTTAATGATAACTGCCACCCCCCTGCCCCTTCCCTGTGACCTTGGCTGATGAAATGCCCGGAAACCGGGTGGGCACATCTCTACGAGAGGGACTCCCCCCTCCTGGCCCAACCAGGTCTCCGTAATACCCACCAGGTCCGCTCCCCCCTCCTGAACAAGATCACAAATGAGGGGGGCTTTATTTACCACGGACCTGGCATTGCATAGCATCAGCCGAAGGCCCAGGGCCTGAGGGTCTGTGCCACCTGGGGAACGAGAAGAGCATTGGGGGCCGGAGCGTGCCACCGCTTGAAGACAGCGAGCGCGCACTCCCGCAACTTGATGTGGCCCCCTACTCCTGCCATATCTGCCCCTCCCACCTACAGTACTGATGTAATGTCTATCAACAGCACAAGCTCTAACCCTCTCCTTGGCCCCAGATTCTGCATCTCCTCCGCCGTGCTCTTCAGAAGGACTAGACCCCGTCCCTCGCGGGTTAATCCCTGAACCCATACAACCCACCCCCCTCCCGGGAGGCCCCCCAGCCTCATTATTTACATTGGAAACCACCCTCCTCTCAGATCCCCTTAAAATAGAATTTGAAAAACTATCTAAAAAAGGATAAAGGAGGGGGGGTAGGGGGTGTGTCTTTCTGTGCTTTCCTCTTCTGCTCTTCTGCTCCTGGCATGAAATATAATATAAAGTTAATAAAAATAAATAAAATACATAGGATAGAATAGGAATAGAAGGAATAGAATTATTAGGAATAGAATAGAAGACCAGAATAGAATTGGATGGGACCTTGGAGGTCTTCTAGTCCAGCCCCCTGCTCAAGCAGGACAACTTCCAAGTATAGATTTATTATTATTTATTCATTATTTATTTATTATTTGGATTTATATGCCGCCCTATCTCCGAAAGGACTCAGGGCGGCTCACAACAATAAAACACACAAAGTTCCAATTTTTAAAAAAATTCCCAATAAAAACCATTAAAATCCCCTCTAAAACCCCTTCAGTCCAAGCCGGCCAGGCGGAATAGCCATGTTTTAAGATACTATTTAGATACTATTTCAGGTAAGTGACTGTCCAGTCTCTTCTTAAAAACCTCCAGTGATGGAGCGTCCACAATTTCTGGTGGCAATTTGTTCCACTGGTTCATTGTCCTCCCTGTTAGGAAGTTTCTCCTTCATTCCAAATTGCTTCTCTCCTTGATGAGTTTCCATCCATTGTTTCTTGTCCTGTTTCTCTGGTGCTTTGGAGAATAATTTGACCCCCCTCTTCTTTGTGGCAGCCCCTCAAATACTGGAAGACTGCTATCGTATCACCCCTAGACAGTGGTGGGTTGCTACCGGTTCTCCCCGGTTCGGAAATATTCATAGGAGAGAGAACCAGTTCACTATGAATGTCAGTTTGGCCCTCCCCCACGCTATACCTACCTTTATTTCCTTTGGTTTTTGGTCAGGCGCAGCTGAGGGGATTGCCATGCCTCGGCTGTTTTTTTCCCCAATGCGCTTGCACGAAGTACAAGTTCGGCGATCACGCGCAAAGTGCATGCGCGATGCGAACCGGTGTAAAACAGATTAGAAGCCACCACTGCCCCTAGTCCTTCTTTTCTGTAGACTGGCCAGACCCAAATCCTGCAGCTGTTTTAGTCTCCAGGCCTTTGATCATCTTAGTTGCTCTTCTCTGCACTCTTTCTAGAGTCTCAACCTCTTTTTTATAGAGTAGAGTAGACACAAGGAATTTGTCTCTGGTGCAGAAGCTCTCCATGTGCATGCAGAGCAACAGAATAATACAGGTAGTTCTCAATTTACAACAGTTAGTGACTAACTGTTCAAAGTTAGTGACGGTTCAAAGTTACAACTGAAAAAAGTGACTTATGACAGAGATATCCAATTCCTGCAACCGTTCTTTACATGTTTGAGCTTCCAGTCCTCTAATCCTCTTGGTTGCTCTTCTCTGTACTCTTTCTAGAATCTCAATATCTTTTTTACATTGTGGCGACCAAAACTGGATGCAAGATTCCAAGTGTGGTTTTACTAAGGCTTATAACGCGGTACTAATACCTCACATGATCTTGATTCTATGCCTGTTTATGCAACCCAGAGTTGTATTAGCTTTTTTTGGCTGCTGCTGCAGCAAAAGCTGGCAGCAAACCTCTAATATTACATCCCAGGAAAATTGGTTATTGCATGTAACCGCTTAACTGGATATAATTTAATTAATTTTTATTTTGCCTTCTTGGCCCAATTCTCTCTGAGAAAACAAACTCCTTTGCTTTGTTCCCTCCTTTTCTCTTTAGTCTACAGCTCAGTTTAGCAGCAAGGATGAGATCCTCCTCATGTTGGAGAAGCACGGAGGCATTTGTGATTGCCAGGTGTCAAGGTCTGTTTCCTGTTGTCCTTTGGTCAGGTAATGCTTTGACAAATCCCAGCCAAGCGATGTGGCTTTTGACTGGAAGAGTATAACCCTATTATATATTGCATACTTTTATCCTACCTCTCATTATATAATGGGATCCCCTCCATCCTTCACAGGAAGGCTAATGAGAGATTCTGTTGCTTGAGTTTAGTTTTGAGTGATGCAATGGGCCGTTTTTCACCCAAGAGTTTTAAGCAGGGGTGAAATGCTCCCGGTTCAGACCCGATCGCCCGATCCAGTAGCGATAGAGGCGGGTGGTTCGGAGAACCAGTAGCAAAAATCCCTGCTGCCCCCCCTCCCCTGTGCCCAGCTGAGCCGCACAATCATGAGAGGCTTTTTTTTAACTTTTAAAAGCATTTTTTCGACAACCTCTTTGGTGGAAAAAATGCTTTTAAAAGTAAAAAAAAAAGCCCCTGATGATTGCGCAGCTCAGCTGGGATCGTCAAAGGCTTTTAAAAGAAAATTAAATTTCTTTTAAATGCCTCTGACAATCCAAGCTGAGTTTTTTAAAAAGCCTCAGCCGATCAGGCAACTCAGCTGGGATTGTCAGAGTCTTTTGAAAGCATTTTTTTACAACCTCTTCGCCGAAGAGGTTGTAGAAAAAATGGTTTTAAATAAAAAAATAAATGGCCATGCCCACCCAATCACATTACCCCCCCACCCCACTAAGCCACACCCACAGAACCGGTAATAACGAATTTTAGATTTCACCATTGGTTTTAAGGTTCTTTGTTGCGGGGTCTTAAAAGTGCCTTCGCACCCTAGGTGAAGACCCTGCCACCCCAGTAGAACATAAAACCAATTTTGCTCTTCTTTCAGGGATACCACAATGTATGCCGTTTCTGCAGATAGCAGGGGCCTTGATGCCATGGTCAGTCTGTTGGCTGATGTGGTTCTCCAACCCAGACTGTCAGGTAATCTAGTAAATAAAAAAATAATAGTTAAAAAAAAAGTAGATTGGCAGGTGCCATCGTCACAGAGTCTTCTGTGCATGGAGAGAAGAAGAAGAAGTGAGAGCAAAAGTCAGGCAGGATTTCTCTGCCCCACCTGAACGCAAATTGCGTTGCTGTAAAGGTGTTAGTGATTTCTGCCAGTGGAGAACGTGGTGCCGTGGCATAATTTGGAAGGACAGGAGAGACCAAGATGGCGGGAGGGGCATAGGTGGGTATGCCCAATCAAATTTATCAGCTGGGAAGAAACAGGTTGATTCTGTGGGATTTGGTGGCTGAAAATTGGGAGCAATTTTTCTCCCCTTCCAGGGGGTTTGGGCCATTGTCCCTTGGGAAGAGGTTGGTCCCAGATCCAAAGGGTTGGCTTCTCTTGGCAGATGAGGAAATCGAGATGACTCGTATGGCAGTCCGCTTTGAGCTGCAGGACCTGAACATGAGACCTGATCCAGAGCCGTTGCTGACCGAGATGATCCATGCAGTAAGGCCCTCTGGCATTCTGCCCCATGAAGCCCCTGAGCCCTTCAGTGACCTCCGCCGAATCTCCTGCCTTGGGGGAAGGACGCTGTTATCAGCATGCCAAGAAAGGCAACCCCTAAGTAATTTGAGGGGCCCGTGGTGGCTTCCTCAGTCTTGAAAAAATCCTTTTCAACAGTGGATGTGGGACCGGAAATAATTTTCAGAAGAAACACAAGTTTGTCTTTTTTTATGATAAGCACTGAGGTTCATTGTGTGAGGTGGGGCACAATAAGATAAAAACATGTCTTGTTTTGCTAGTGCATTGTGTTCCTGCCTGCAATCTGGGAAGTGAAAGGAAATATTCAGTCCAGGGGTGTACAGCTTTGGGGAATGCAAAGTCAAAATGGGGCATTGTATGAGTGTGCATGCTGCCCCCCAAAAGCTGCATCTTTCCTTCCAACTGACGGGGTGTGACACTGCTTCAGAGGGGTGTGGGACTCCTCTTTGAGGAGGTACCTCATCTGCTATGTTGGCTTTGGGTCCAAAGTGCTTCACACAGAACTGCTTGTAGGCCCTGACATTGAAGATTCCTTCAAAGAGCTGAGAAGCAAGATGTTCTCAGTAGCTCAGGATCAGGGAGACCTGGCTTCAAATCCAAGTTTATCTCACAACTGACTGAAAGTGGAATCCGTTGCATAATGCTTAGAAGAGCCTTTAGGAGAGGTGGTTACTTTCTCAGGTGTGGGGCTCCCTTAGGCTCACTAGAGATATCATCAAAGTCGAGCAGGAAGGGCTCTTCCCGTGTCTTGGTGCACGTGGCCAGCCGTAATCCTAAACCAAGGAAGGGAGGTCACAAATCTTTTATCATTGCCTTGTTTTGTTGTTGTTTTTTGAAAATCATTGTGTTTGTCCTGATCTCCCACAGGCAGCCTACAGGGAAAACACTGTGGGATTGAACAGGTTCTGTCCTGCAGACAACATTGAGAAAATTGACAGGACGGTCCTCCACTCGTACCTGAGGAATTACTACACCCCCGACAGGATGGTGTTGGCTGGCGTGGGGATTGAACACCAGCAGCTTGTGGACTGTGCTCGCAAGTACTTCCTGGGAGCTGTTCCGGCGTGGGGAAGTGGGAAAGCCGAGGATGTGGACAAGTCAGTTGCCCAGTACACGGGAGGGATCCTGAAGGTGAGGAAGGGAAGGCAGCCTCTGCTTTTCTTGCCAAGCTCTGCAGAAGCAGCTGGAGTTCAGTTCAGGGCCAAGACTCATTATTGGCACATTGGGAAGCAAAACCTCCTTTGCGTCTCTCGGGTTTCATAAAGTGATTGGTTATGATTTAAAATGGGGTTTAAAATTGCCCTAAATGTGTTCTCAGAGCAGCTAAAACAAAGTTAAAGTGATAAAAATCTGGGAAGGATGTGCAGTGCAGACCGTCCTTGGCTTATGACTTTTCATTCAGTGACTGTTTGAAATTGTGATGGGTGATCGAAGGGACTTGCAACATCCCACCTCAATTTATGGCCATTGCAGCAGCCCTGCAGTCACGCGATTGCCAGCTGCCAAGCAGCCTGCAGTGTTGTGATGCCACTTGTAATCTTCCCTGTTTGTTTCCTCAAAGGCAACAGGAAAGCTGACAGTAAAAGTTGCCAGGTGCTGCCCAGGATTCCGTCTGGTTGAGGGCCGACTGAAACTCTTTAGGATAGACTTTTTTTACAGCCAGCCTCCGGTGAGAGAAGGGCTGCCTGCCAGATTAATTTCATCCGGCACATGGGGCAGAGTCCCTCCTGCAAGCAGCCCTGTCGCTCTCAAAGACCCTGGTTGGAAAGAGACTTTCAGAAACATCTCATGAAATGGCTTTCTAGATAGAAAAATAGCAAATGCAGCCTTTTTTTCACAACAAGGAGGGGAACCGGTTGTCTCTCCCCTCCCCACCCTGCTTCAGACTAGATCTTTTTCCCCCCCTATCACTTTTAAGAGCAAATCGCTGCTTGTAGAGAGACCAGGTAACGCTTCTGCTGTCAGTGGGGCTGAGTGAAGAAGACCCTCCGTGCCAGGGTTGCCTATCTGATGGATTTCGCCCTGTGTGGGGCAGAGTCCCTCTGCAAGCCACCCTTCTTCTCTTGGACGTAGGCTTGAAAACATGGGCATGGTGAAAGCCAAGAGGGATTTTTGCTTGCTGCATGGAGCTGCATTTGCCTGTGCTTTGCTAAATCTTGCTTAGTCCCAAAGGTGCTTTTTCTGGAAGCAACTGGACTTTCTTGTTTTTTCTTTTGAAGACGTTTCGCTTCTCATCCAAGAAGCTTCTTCAGCTCTAACAGGATAGTGTGGAAGGGAAGGATTTATATTCCTTGCAGACAGCTGGTCACCTGGAGGTTTATCTGTGTCCTCAGGGTCACCTGAGTGGTGCAAATGTTTCCTGTAGTCTGCAATTTTTTCCCCTCTGGAAATCGATTCCTACTCCCGCACCATTCCAAGGGTCTTCATCCCAAATTGTATAGCTAAATGCCTGTAGAGATTCTCAGTCCTCCAGGTCCTGGTTGTCCCAAAGGTGCTTTTTCTGGAAGCAACTGGACTTTCTTGTTTTTTCTTTTGAAGACGTTTCGCTTCTCATCCAAGAAGCTTCTTCAGCTCTAACAGGATAGTGTGGAAGGGAAGGATTTATATTCCTTGCAGACAGCTGGTCACCTGGAGGTTTATCTGTGTCCTCAGGGTCACCTGAGTGGTGCAAATGTTTCCTGTAGTCTGCAATTTTTTCCCCTCTGGAAATCGATTCCTACTCCCGCACCATTCCAAGGGTCTTCATCCCAAATTGTATAGCTAAATGCCTGTAGAGATTCTCAGTCCTCCAGGTCCTGGTTGTCCCAAAGGTGCATTTTCAGGAGGCAACTAGACTTTCTTGTTTTTTCTTTTGAAGACGTTTTGCTTCTCATCCAAGAAGCTTCTTTTTTTTTATTTTATTGAAAAAGTTTTACAAACATAAATTTTTTCTCCATTTCCCCCCCATCCCTCCCTTACCCCCCAAACCCTCCCCACCCCCATGACTTCCCCAAGTGAAATCCATCCACATTATATTATATCACAGTTTACCACCCCTCTATTCTCCCCCCTGTGTACTAAACAATTCTACATAATAATAGGCTATTTTGCCCCCTGTAAACTATACATTTCTACACAGCATTTAGCTAAAAGCTATCTGGTACTTCCTAGTTTGATATTTATTCTGCACATAATCTATCCATTTCTTCCACTCCCATGCATAAGTCTCTTGAGTCCGCTCTTTTAAGTATGCTGATATCTTCGCCATTTCTGCAAAACTGGCCATCTTCAAAGTCCATTCTTGAATTGTAGGCATATCATCCCTTTTCCAATATTGACCAATCAATAACCTAACTGCTGTCACCATATACAATATCAATTTTGTTTCACCCACTGAAAAACCCTTAACTATACCCAGTAAAAACAATTGAGGAAAAAATTGAATTTTTTTCTTCAAGACATTTTGCATAACCCACCAAATTTTTATCCAAAAAGCCTTTGCTTTCTTACATGTCCACCATATATGATAATATGTAGCATCTAAGCAATCACATCTCCAACATTTCGGTTGAACATTAGGATACATACATGATAATTTCTTAGGATCTAAATGCCACCTATAAAACATTTTATAAAAATTTTCCCTCAAATTCTGCGACTGTGTAAATTTAACATTCTGAATCCATATTTTTTCCCAAGTTTCCATCATAACTGGTTCTCCAAAATTTTGCGCCCATTTTATCATACAATCTTTAACCAATTTATTTTCTGAATCTCTTTATAACAAAACATTGTAAACCCTCTTAATATGCATTGGGCCTTTCTCTTTTATCTGTCTAACCAGTTCTTCTTCATACAACATTAATCCAATTTTTTGATCTTCTCTCCATCTCAGTTGAAGTTGATTATACTGTAACCAAGTTAAATTAATCCCTTCTTCCAACAGTGTATTCAATGTCTTTAATTGCCATCTGCCCCATCATTAAAAAGCACTTCTTTGTATAACCCCCCCCGAGTGACTTTATATTTGTATTCCGTATAATGTGACCAAGATCCAACCACAACGGTATTTTATAATCCCATTTGAGTCGGTGCTTCTTCCATACTCTCATCAAGGAGCTTCTAAGTATATGGCTGTTGAATACTTTATCCACCTTGTTTTCATAAAATAAATATGCATGCCAACCAAATTCAAGATCATAACTCTCAATATTCAATATTCCAGTCTTTGTCCTTCCAAACCAGTCACTTGCTTCTGTAAATGCTGCAGCTTCATAATACAATCGCAGGTTTGGAAGTTTAAGGCCACCCCTCTCACGAACATCTTGCATAATTTTCAGTTTAACTCTTGGCTTTTTCTCATTCCAAACAAACTTATTCACTCCTTTTTGCCATTCTGTCAACTGTTTATCACTTTTAAGCACCGGAATCATTTGAAACAAAAATAAAAATCTAGGTAGAACATTCATTTTAACTGCTGCTATTCTTCCAAGTAGAGACAGCTGCAGTTTTTTCCAGGTTTCCATATCCTTTTGTACCTTTCGCAACAACACCTCATAGTTATTTTGAAACAGTTTTATATTGGAATCTGCAACTTGAACTCCTAGATATCTCACCTTTAATACTATTTCAAAGCCTGCCTTCCTTTCCAGTTCCTTCTTTTGATCAACTGTCATATTTTTAACTATCATCTTGGTTTTTTTCTGATTCAATCTAAATCCTGATACCATACCATATTCTTCTGTAATGTCTTTCATCTGAACTATTGATTCCATTGGCTGTGTTAGGGTAACAACCAGATCATCTGCAAATGCCCTTGTTCTGTAATCCTCTTGCCTTATCACTATTCCCTTCAAAGTGCTCGAATCCCGTATTGTATTCAACAAGACTTCTAAAGCTAAAATAAACAGCAACAGGGATAACGGACAACCTTGTCTTGTACCTTTTTCTATGCTAAAATTTGTAGTTAAACTTCCATTAATAATAATTTGTGCTGTTTGCTCTTGATAAATTGCTGAAACCGCCTGTACAAACTGATCCCCAAAGTCCATCTTTTTTAAAGTCTTTAATAGAAAGTTCCAATTCACTCGATCAAAGGCCTTCTCCACATCCAAAAACACCAGCACTGCAGAGATCTGTTTATTCTTCTCAAGATATTCCAATAAGTCTATAATTTGCCTAACATTATCCTTCATATATCTGCCTTCTATAAATCCTGCTTGATCATAATGAATCACTTCTTGAATAACTGGCATTAATCTGTTGGCTAATACTTTCGCAAAAATTTTGTAATCCGTATTCAGGAGAGATATTGGTCTAAAATTTTCTGGTTTTGTAGAACCTGCCTCGTCTTTCAGTATCAAAGAGACAAAAGCTGCTTTTCATGAAGGGGGTATTTTTCCCTCTTGTTGTATGCTACAAAATAAGTCTTTAAGATGTTCAATCATTTCTGCTTGTAAAGTTTTATAATAGACCGCAGTTAAACCATCCGTTCCTGGACCTTTAGCTGTTTTCAATTGTCTAATAGCAACAGTAATCTCCTCGGCTGTTATTGGTAAACTTGTTCTTTCCTTACCCTTATTCAAGTTCATTTCAAAAAATTCATTTGTTTTTTAAGTTCATTTACATTTTTTTCATATCTAAACAGATTTTCGTTTACTCTCCAAGATCTCTCATTCTTTCCCATTTCTATTTCTATCCATACCGGGCTGTGGTCAGGTAAAGTCCTCGGAAATATCTTTGTTTTCTTTGTTTTTAAAAGTAAATCAACTGTAAGTAAAATAAAATCAATCCTAGAAAAGGATCTATGTCTGTCTAAAAAAAAAGTAAAATCCAATTTTTTTGGGTTATACACTCTCCATATATCTTTCAATTCCAAGTCTTCCTTCATATCAAAAAAAACCTGTGGTAGTTTGACACATGATTTTGCCAAGCTCTTCTTATCTATTTTAGGATCTATTACTCCATTCCAATCTCCCATAATTAAGATAGATGTATAGTCCCATTGTAGTATTTTAGAATGCAATAATTTATAGAAGTTTTCTTGTTGCTGATTAGGAGCATAAATTCCAATCACCAGAATTGGACCGTAATCTGCAAAAAGTTCTACTGCTATATATCTTCCACAATCATCTGCTTCTATAATTTTTGTTGGCAGTCTTTTATTTATATAAATCACTACACCATTCTTTTTCTCCAAATTTGAAGCTATAAACTGTGTTCCTAGTCTAGAATTTATCAAATATTTTTGATCTTGTGTTCTAATATGAGTTTCCTGTAAACAAATAACATCATTATTAAATTGTCTCAAATAATGAAATATCTTCCTCCTTTTCTGTGGTGAGTTCAATCCGTTCACATTCCAAGATAAAAACTTAATTGTCATTTGTGGTCTCTTGAAGCGATAAGAGCATTTGCTGAAGTTTCTGTTCCAAACTGATAGTTTTCGGCTTAGCTCCTCCCATGGCTTCGGATTTTTGTGCTTTACCATTGACTCCCTGTTCGTCTTGTGATAGTTTACGGCTCTGGTGGTGGTGTTTCTCTAGAAATTGTTTGTAAGCTGCTCGAGTTATACACTGATCTTTAGCACTGTGCAACATCAAATCAAGATCTGCTGCCACTTCTCTTGTATTTTAAGGTGGTTCAGCTAAAGACTCTAAGGGAAGATCCAGCAAAGGTAGACCCCCTGCTGCTCCTTGAGTCTCCAATGCCTCCCTCTCCGTCTGTTTCCTCTGCTCTTCAAGCTCTTGTTCAAATTGATTCTCTTTCTCACCCTCCACTACAGCTAACACCGAGGAAGTATGTGGAGATGCTGCACCAGGTTTAAAAACACTGAAATAAAATTCTTCCGCTTTTTGAAGAGTATTTAATCGATATCTCTCTCCTTGATACCTCAATATTATGCCAACTGGAGTGTCCCATCTAAATGGAATTTGTTGTTTCTTTAATTCAGTCACCAAAAATCCAAAATCTTTTCTATCTCTCAGCATCTTAGGTGGCAGCTCTTTGTAGATCCCAATCTCTCTTCCATCCACTTGAATAGTAGAAACAAAAGACTTTTGCAAGATATCATTTCTTATTCTTCTATCTGTAAAGTAGATCACCACATCTCTAGGCAATTGCCTTTGCCTTGCCACCCAGGAATTCACTCTATAGACCTTATCAATTTTGCGAAAAATCTCCTCAGGGTCAACCTTTAACATTACAGCCAGAGTATCAGCACAAACCCTTCTCAGGTCTTCTCTATTGTTCTCTTTTATACATCTGAGTCTCACAGCAAACTCCATAAATCTAAATTGCATCATTGTCACTTCATTTTCAAGCCTTTGCGTTTTATTATCAACATTAGAAATTTTTTGATCAGCTTCCTTCATTTTAGATTCTACTTCTGAGCTAAGATGTTCCACTTTCTTATCAATCTGGAGCACTACTTCTGACAAACCAGTCATAATTGTCAATATATCCCGTTTCATCTTGTCATACTTTTCTTGAACCACCTCCTTAAATTCCTGCTGTGATTTTTCAAATTTCTGGTCTAAAACTTCATTTTGATTCTTCAAAGCCACAGCAATAAATTCCTTCAAATCATTAAATCCAGATTCTTGTGTTTGGGTCTGTGTCTGCAAACTCAAAGGCTGCTCTTGTGGTTTATGAGTAGGAGAGCCCCCCCCCCCCCAGCAGCTTTAGCTGGCTTTGTTTGTTTTGAAGCCATTCTTCCACGCAGCCTGACTCTTTCTAAAAAAAATGATCTCTCTCCCTTTCCACCACAAAGACCTTTCAGGAATTTCCCCAGCTTTAGTCAAGTCCCAAGGGAGGGGAAACAGATCAAATCACTTTTAAGGGAACTTTTCCCCGTTCTTCTGGGCAGCGCTGTTACTTTTCGTTACTTTGTAGCACAATGAGCTCAGACAATTCCACTTTCGCTTTCAGCATTCCTTATTGCTAAAGCCGGGCGCCATTTTAAAAGCACTTTTACTTCTTCTCAATTACTGAATTCATTCACAGGGCTAGTAAAAATACTTGCGGTTTGAATTTCAAGTCCAGATTCCACCCTGCTTATTTTTAAAGATTTTCTTGGCTTTCGCTCCTTTCATTGGTCGCGCCGTCTGGCTCTGCTAAGTGCACAGTTGTCCCCGGAGTCCGGAGCTTCAGCGTGCTGTAAAGGGAGCCTCGCCCTGCTTCCTCCGCAGAAGCCAAAAAAACACTCTGGGGACTTCGGAGGGGGCTCTACTTCGTCGTGCTGGCTCTTCTCCCGATTCCTCCGGATCATGGAGTTTTCCAAGCCGCCTCTCAGTTGTAGAGGCGGCTTTTAACGGGCAGTGGGCTGGCGGTCTTGAGAGGACCGTCAAACGACGACAACGGCTCCAACCGGAAGTCCTCCAAGAAGCTTCTTCAGTTCTAACAGGATAGTGTGGAAGGGAAGGATTTCTATTCCGTGCAGACAGCTGGTCCTTAAAGCACTTGGAGGTTTCTCTGTGTCCTCAAGGTCACCTGTGTGGTGCTCCTGGTTCCTGTAATCTGCAATATTTTTCTCTGGAAATCCATTTCTACTCCCACAACCATTCCAAGGCAGTTCATCCCAAATTGTATAGCTAAAAGTCTGAAGAGATTCTCGGTCATCCGGGTCATGGTTGTTCCAAAGGTGCTTTTTCAGGAGGCAACTGGACTATAAATCCTTCCATTCCCCAGTGTCCAGTCAGAGCTAAAGAAGCTTCTTGGATGAGAAGCGAAGCATCTTCCAAGAAAAAACAAGAAACTCCAGTTGCCTCCTGAAAAAGCACCTTTTGGACAACCATGACCTGGAGGACTGAGAATCTCTGCAACTCTTGCTTATCTTTTGCCACGGACTTCTCCAAGCAGTGTCTTTGAGGGCATCACAACTAGCTGACAATGGATTTTGCCCCGTGTGGGGCAGGGTCCCTCCACAAAGCAGTCCTCCTGCTCTCAGACCCTGGCTGGCAAAGCTTTTCCCCATCTTTTGAAAAGATGCCTTTTGTTGGTTGGCAGCAAATTAGATCTTTCTGAAGCGGAGAAAGCGGAAAATGGATAATTGGAGGGACAATATTAAATTACAATCCAAAGTGTAAGGAAGAGATCTTCTCTCTTAGAAACAGAATGTCTTGGGCCACTTGTTGAGTGACACAATCATGTGGAAGCCTCACTTAATGACCATCCCAACCTGCGACCCTAATGGGCAGGCTCCATTACGGTTGTAAGTCAAGGTAGTAATAGATTCTGTGCCTCTTCCAAGGTGAACATAAAGAGCCACTCACAATGCTACAAGGCAGTCCAAGTATTAAAAGCAGTAAAAAGCACAGTTGAAAAAGCTGAAGGTTAAAAGGGAGCTCTAGAGCAGAGGTCTCCAATCTTGGCAACTTTAAGCCTGACGGACTTCAACTCCCAGAATTCCACAGCCAGGAGTTGAAGTCCGCCAGGCTTAAAGTTGCCAAGGTTGGAGACCTCTGCTCTAGAGCCAATAGCCAGCTAGTCGCACAAAAGCCAAATTCCCACGGAATCTCTCCCTCTCTCTGCAGCTGGAGAAGGACATGTCAGACGTGAGTTTAGGGCCCACCCCCATTCCAGAGTTGGCCCACATCATGATTGGACTAGAAAGCTGCTCGTTTCTGGTAAGCATTCATCCACTTCTGGCTGTGGTGGCCGTTTTTGCTTGGACGTCCAAGTGACCCTCTGGTTTGGCTTCCCTGCTCCAGGAGGAAGACTTCATCCCCTTTGCCGTCTTAAACATGATGATGGGGGGCGGTGGCTCTTTCTCGGCTGGAGGCCCCGGCAAAGGCATGTTCACACGGCTATACCTCAACGTCCTCAACCGGTACGTCCCTGGGCTTCTCAGAAGGAAGAGCTTTACTGCTAAGGGCCAGAAGCAGAGACCGGGTGGGGGGTGGGGGGCAGGGAAGGGCACTGTCATGTTGCTGCGTGGGACCTTCAGTTTGGGGGGAGTGTCCAAAGAGAGAAAGGAGTAAAAATGTGTAGCCAGTTTACACATTGTGCTAAAGCATAATTAGCTTTAATTGTGTGTGTGTTGGGGAGGTTGGCTAACCCAGCAGTGATAGAGCTCCAGGGTCATTCTAAGCCATAAATTATGGTTTTACAAGAGCCACAGTGGTTAGAATGCAGGACTGCAGACTATTTCTGCTGCCTGCCTGCAGTTTGCCAGTTCAAATCTCACCGGCTCAAGGTTGACTCAGCCTTCCATCCTTCTGAGTCAGTAAAACGATTGTTGGGGGGGCAAGAGGCTGACTCTGTAAACCGCTTAGAGAGGGCTGTAAAGCAGTGTGAAGCGGCATATAAGTGCTATTGCTATTGCTACAAACAGACAGCAGACGAAATCTAAACCAAGTAAACCCCTTTGGCTTATCACAGTATTTGAACCAGGCCTGTAGTTTGAGCCCTACAAGGTAGACCAAACGAAGAAGCAGGCACCATGTAGGCCTAAAACTACTTTTATTCCAGTGTTTATAGGAGCAGAATCTTGCCAGTCTGAATGTGCTTCCCACCCTCCCTCTTCATGTGAATTGGGGTTGCTGCCGTAAGCATTTTTGTAAATCTCTATCCTGGTGTGAGCTCAAGCCATGTTGATCTGTTTGTTGCTGTGGTAATGGATCCTCCTTCAAGGCCATCCTCTCTGCTCTCTACACTCCGTCACCACCAGGATGGGCAGCAAAGGGCATGTCTGTTAACTTGAAGGGTCCTGAGAATGTCCCCTAAGCCAGGCAAACTCCTTGGGGCTGAAGTCTGGACAATATGTGGGTTGTGTTCAGTGCTTGGCCCAACTCCAGCTTCCCAGGACTTTTCAGATTTCCCATTCTGCCCAGGTTGGGGATTGATAGATGGGCGTCACCAGCACATTGAGATACTTCATCCTAGACGAATGGGAGACCTTTCTCTCAGAGACATTAAGCTCCATTGAGCCCTGAGGGGGCCCTTCTGACGCTCCAGGAGAGTTGAACCTTCTCCCTGTAGCGCCCAAGGGAACCATCCACTCCAGGAGAAGGAGAGCTACCATATAATGATGGCCCTCATCGCAGCAGTCCAGGAGGACCCTGGAGTCACAAGCCTGGAAGGCTACTGAGATAGTCGTACTGCCACCCTCCAGGCTCAGTCCATTGATGGGAATGACCTGCGTGGTTTCCATCCCACCCCGGGCTTGACTCCTGATTGCTCTGGGTCCAGCGCTTTGTGGTGACTCAGCAGCCCTTTTCTTGACAATCTTCAGAAAGGCATCTGGAATGGCAGATCCACAATGGGCCTTTTCCGTGTTCGCACAATAATTGCAGCCTGAGTGAACAGATGAATGAATGTATCTGCGAGTTTGGCAGAATCTGACTGGCTGATACCTTGGCCTTCCCGGGGCCAGCCGGTGGCTGGGGCTGATGGGACATGTGGTCCGACTCTTGAGGAGGACCCATAGTTACGAGAGGCTCTTAGGGAACCCTGCAAGGCTGCCGATATTCACCCCTGTCCCCTTCTCTGCTGCTCTCTCTCCCAGGCACCACTGGATGTACAACGCCACCTCCTACCACCACAGCTACGAGGACACCGGCCTCCTGTGCATTCATGCCAGCGCAGATCCCAGACAGGTGAGCTGGTCCTCAGAATGGATGCCTCGCCTGCCAGGCATGTCCTCTTAGCCAATTGGAGATTGGGCTGCATTTACCAGGCCAGCAGGCGAGGGAGGGAGGGAGCAGCCGTCCCCAGTGTCCCCTTGCCTGGCCTGGCGAGGGGGAGACCTCCTTTCCTGCCCTCACCCCAGAGGCCTCCCCCAAAGCTCTCCACCCTTCAGGAAGGGGGAAGCCTTGAACGGAAGTGGTTCTCACGTCTGCATCTCCTCCTCGATTGCAGGTCCGTGAAATGGTGGAGATCATTACCCGGGAATTTGTTTTAATGGCTGGAAACCTGGGAGAGGTAAGAGGTCGGGGTGGGGGGGTTTATGTTGGGGCTTTGGGGTCGGATGAGAGGCTGGAGCAACCCCATTGCCTCTCCATCTAGGTTGAGCTGGAGCGGGCCAAGACCCAGTTGCGGTCCATGCTGATGATGAACCTGGAGTCCCGGCCGGTCATTTTTGAGGATGTTGGGAGGCAGGTCTTGGCCACGGGAGGGAGGAAGCTACCACAGGAGCTCTGTGTCCTGATCGGTAAGTGACAGGCTCGGCTTCCTAAGTTGCGGCTCGATGGAGCCTTCCCTCTTGAGGTGAGGAAGTTTGGGGAGGGGGCCTTGGTTTCTGAGTCTGCTGCCCAAAACCCCCACCTCCCCTGCTCTGCTGCCCAAAACCCCCTTGTGGAATTTCACCGGCCTCCTCAGCCGGAGTGGCTTCTCCTTGGGCTTTCTCTCGCTTCGTTCGTCTTGTGTCTCTGGGCCCATTCTCTGCTGATTCTGATGGGCCAGACTGGGTGGCCCGTATTATAGTAGTGGAGCAGCCTTGTGTGGGAGCCGGTGCCACACGGAGCCGCACAAACTGATCCCAGTGGCTTTTGTTTCCCTCCTGCACAGGCAAAGTGAGTGCCAGTGACATCAAACGGGTAGCAACGAAGATGCTGCGGAAGAAGCCGGCGGTTGCCGCCCTGGGGGACTTGCGGGAGCTGCCCAGCTACGAGCACATCCAGGGTGCCCTTTCCAGCAAGGACGGGCGGCTTCCCAGGGTCTACCGGCTGTTCCGTTAACGTGGCAGCTGCCCCACCGAGACATTTGTTCGAGACGAGCCATTGCTTGCCAAGAGGCTTCTCATCTGCCAGGGTGCGCACCCTGGGAATCGGAGGAGGGTGGTTGGCAGAGCCACATGTCTGTTCCAATTCTGTTCATCCTCAAGATAACTTATTTTGCCAGACTCAAAACTAAATGAGAAGATGGAGGCCGAACGGTTGAAGAGAGCTGCTCCTACAAATCAGATTGCTATTTTGGTATTTCAAATTCCTGTCTTTGTTGAGTTGTCTTGAATTAAGGGGACAATTAAGTCTGAGCCCAAGGCCTGGTACAGTCCATGGCGAACAATACAGATAAAAAGAGTTAATGACGGTGCTACACTGTGGTATGTTGACCTTTGTTTCCAAAATTAAGTTTAAACTCTGGTAGAGTGCAATTGTATTTGGAATTGATAGCAACAAAACTGAATTTCAAGATTAGTAGATTTATTCAGAGTCTACAATGCATCTTTAATTGCGATAGACAGTTTTTCCTGTTATTCTTGACCCAAGATGAAAACTTTTCCCCTATAGGTAGTCCTTGACTGGGGACACAATTTGAACCAGAATTTGTGTTGTAAGTTGTCATAAAGTGAGATATCATGTGACAGAAATGGCACAACTTGCTGCGGTCAACTCTCTGCAGGACAATTTTAACAATTCTATTTCATTATTTAAAATAAATAAAAAAAATAATTTTTGCCATTCACATTTTATTGTGCCCCTCCTTCTGCATCCTTTCTTTAATGATTCTATCCCATCATTTCTCTGATACCAGGGAGTTGTCTTGCAGCAAGTTGGCCCTGGCAAATGGGCTGTGGTGAGGTAGCCATGGCGAATTGTCGTAGACCCTCACAACCATCTTTACAGTGGTAGTAATTAAAGTCACAGCAGTCGTAAATGTGAATCCAGCTGTTATTTTTGCCAGAAACTGGTAAAAAAAGGTCACAAATCACATTTGTGACTGGGATGCTACAACTGGTTGTACGTGAGAGCCAGTTGCCAAATGCCCAAATTGTGGTGATGTGACTACAGGCTGAGTGAAGGTAATTAGTTCAAATTTAGGTTGTAACTGACTTTTGGGGGACTGTCATTAATTTGAGCCATCAAGTCAAGAAGTACTGTTCTGCAGGGAGATAGACCCTCTCATACTCTTGCAGATAAAATCCTCCTTTTTCAATGCGACCAGGAATTTCGATGAAATTTGTTGAGATGAAAGGATTCTGGTCTAATTGCAGAGGCAGGCGAGGACTGAAAACAGCCTGAAGCATCAGCTAAATAAATACCCAGTTACCTTCCTGTTCCTCTTCCCAGCCTCCTTGTCCTCTCCAGCAGGATGGCCGATGGCTCATCCCATTAAAGGGGAGCAAAGGAGATGCTGGGGTGGAACCTTGGGCACATTTACTATACTTGGCATTTGCTGTGAAGCACAACTTCTGTGGGGGTTTTCTTGGTAAGGAATCGAACCCAGATTTCCTTCATGGAGTTGCAGGCTGGAAGAATGCTCTGGGACAGGGGTCTCCAACCGTGGCAACTCTGGGAACTGAGGTCCACAAGTCTTAAAGTTGCCAAGATTGGAGACCCCTGCTCTGGGATAACCCAGTGCTACAAGCAACTCTATGTGTTATACGTTCTGAATCTTGTAATTAATGCTTAATATGTCCCATAAAGGGGAACGGGAAAACTTGTATTCCATGTTGAAAATACTGGACTTCCACTGATGAGGATTTAAATTAGCTCCAGGTAGGAATTCAGGTATATCAGCAGTTAAAGAAGCAGGCAACACACTAGGAACACATTTTAAAAGTTCTGGATCATCCTTTTATTTCAAGAAATTCTGAACCCAAACCCAATCCAGGAAAATGATGGAGGGGAAAACATTTCTAACTACTTATCAACCATTCGCATCAGCTAAAAATTGGCCTTTGCTATTGAAAATACTGATTTTTGCAGCCACTCAAGGCCCTACAGTTGAGTGAAACTGGTTTCCACTTTTTCTTAGTTAATGGATTTTTTTAAAAAAGTAGCTGGTGGAAGCTGGCTTGTCTTGATTGAAGGTAAGAAACCCACTCTATAAACTCCCATGCTGGTGCTTTCTGAGTCTTTCCGTGCCCCTCTGGCATTTCAAGGACCTTTCTAAGATTCTTAGGAAAAAATGTGGGTTTAGGGGACCAAATCAGGCAGTGCATAATTCACTTCCGAGCTGCAGCTGAACAATACAAGGCTTAGAGAATGTGTTCCTTTGTTCCCAAGATGATCCTCACAAGTGCCTTCCAAACCTAAGAAATGTTTATGGCTGGTGTAAATGCCAACACCCTGCAGGATTATTCCAGGACCCTCCTCAAGCAACAGGATACAGACGCAGGAAGACGCTACACGCTTGGTAAATCTTGATCCAACCCCTTGGCTGCCCAGCCGTTTCCAGCCTCAAAAGAGCCCTTCGCTTTTGGGGCCCTGCTGAAGCCCTTCCAGCCAGGTTTCAGAGAAGGCCTGCTCCACAAGCCCTTTCACTCGCCTCAGAAGTTCTTGGGTGCATTTGGTCAGGAAACGGAACAGACCGTGCTGGATTTCTGGTTTTTCAGGGCTTTTTTTTTCTGAAGTTGCCTTGTGATCCGCCTCTTTATGCCAATTAAATAAAGTTCTCGATCAAATAGGCCTGCAGCCAGTGGGATGCTGTAGGTGAATGGGACAAAGCACAAACCAGCTGGTGAAAATGTTAACATACGTACAATATTGTTTTACAATCTCTGCGACCCATTCCAATGGGTCCTGATGGCATCCTGATTATTCCTCATTTCATCTTTGCACAGCCTGGAAACACTATCAGTAATTAGATTAAAATGACAAATCCCCCCCCCCCCCCTAAAAATTGGATCAGTAACCTTTCCACACAATGTGGACCGCTGTGCAATGGCACAGATGCCAAAATAAAAATGTGTCTTTTAAAAAAGAAATGGATCACAAGATCGTACAAGATCTTTCTAGGTTTGGCTACTCCATGAGGTTTTGAATGGCGAAGAATAGCTACAAATACGGAGGACTGTATTCTTTTAAGTAGAGGTTAGGGTGCAAACCCCAACTGCATAAAATGGTGGATTTTATATCCCTCACTCAGCCCCAGTTTCAGTTGTTAAGGATTAAGGGCAGTTCAGCAGGAGAGTCCAGGTATGGGGTGGCCGATGCCTCTCTGCCTCCTCACAGGTAGGGTGGTCTAGCGCTGACAGATAGTCACAACTCGGGCCAAAGTGTTCCAACGCAGGAACGTTGGGAGGACGAAGCCTTTCCAAAAGGCAGCCCCTGCCACCCCTCTTAATGACAGTCGTACTCACTTGTCCCTCCCAGGTCTCACTTTGACCCGGAACAACCCGTAGACAGGGCGGTGATCGGATGTTCTGATCCCAAAGCAGGCCGAGTACTTCACAGCATGGATTTCATTCCGGTGGCGGCTTCGATAGATGACCCGGTCCTGGAAGAGAGAGAGAGAGAGAGAGAGATGAGCAGAGCACCCCCTGACAAATCTAACTAGAAAGGCTCTCTGGCTCCTGGGCAAACGGATCTGCCTTCGATCTCTGGTGCAGAGGCCTTCCGGAAGGTGTAACGGTGAAGATCCCTACACGGGCAAGAGGGCACAGCCTGGGCACTGCAGAACCTCAAGCTGCCATGGACGTGACTCTGGGGAAAAAGCTTTGAGGCCTGCCTTTTATTCCTTTTAGCTAGCAAAAGCTCTGTGCTTACTTAATCATAGTGGGGTATAAATAGAACAGAACACAGAAGAACAATTGGAAGGGGCCTTGGAGGTTTTTATTGTTTTTAAGATTAATTTGCCATGTTTCTTCCCTGCCTCTGGTAACTGAGGCAGGGAGGTGGGACTTTCCAGGAAGCCTCCCTTTCTAGAATGAAGGAGGGAGGGAGGGGGATGCTTAAGGAGCACCTGGGAGGTTTGAAGAGGCACAATAAGAGAACGCCTCTAATGGCTTCAGGAATGAGCCCATGTTTTTCTCTTGGCGCAATACGGAAGGCAGGACTAGAGTCCCTTTATAGGGGAGATGGGTGGCACAAAAATTGAATGAACAAATGAAGCAAACTCACAAGTTTCTTACTTTCTCACCCAATGCCTTTAACCACTAGACCAAATCAGCACTCGCAGAAGGAAAAGGTAACCCAATTAAGTCATCCTTATAACATTTTTTTTTGCCAGGCAGGCTTATATTGCCTTTAGCCCAAAGCCTCTAGGCCAGTGCAGGCAAGCTTTTTGGCCAAAGGCTGCTTGTGAATGTAGCAGCTGAGGGGGGGGGGAGGGGGGGGCTTCCACTCTCACCCTCTCCCTCCAGTGCACACAGCTTTTGGAGGCAGGAAGTTCTCTTCCCTCAAAGCTGATTTTTTTTTTGGGGGGGGGGCACGGCTGAAGCCTTCTTGTCCATCACACCATCTTTTGATACCTGACTCAGGCTTGGGGGGGGGAGTGTTTAATAGAGTAGACACATATCAAGGTGACCCTTGATCTCCCTCCTCGTCCTACTATACTCTTAGCCAGCTTGCTAGCAGCCGAGTGGTAGACATGGTGGGCGAAAGAAAGTCTGGCCTGCCTGTGGGAAATGGGGACAGAAGGGTTGGCTTCTGGGTGCCCTTTTCAGCTGGAGGGGTTTCTCGGGGGAGGGGGCTGTTTTCTTGCTGCCCCCTGCAAACCCTTACCGTATATGAAGGCGTCCTCTGCTTGGAGGTTGTGTCATAGGTGTCCTGTCCAACATCAAACTTGTAGGAAGGACGGAAAAAAATGGGGGCCTCTTGGAACCCCTTAAATACAGAACCTGTGCAAAGAGCAGATCAGGCAAGTCAAAGGGCTGAACCCTAAATCCCAGCCTTAAGGACGCCCCGAGACGCAGGAGCCACCCTGCCATTATGTGCCAGGCTGCAGTGAGCTGGCAAACGGAGGAAGTCGGAAGCAGTCTTGTGCGAAAGGCTTTGGTAACGCGGATCAAGGTAAAAGCCTCCCAGGCAGACCAAGAGTGAGCCAAGGTGGTGCTGGGTTGGAAGGCCTCCCCCCCACCCCTCCCAGGAGGCTCCTTCCTCTTCTGACAGGCCACCAGTCTCACCTGTCAGGCTGAGGCTAAATCAAATGTGGGTGTAATCAACTGTTATGGCTCAATAGCCCCCCAACATCTGGAAGTGAGCAAGAGGTGAAGGGGCCTGGCTAAGCCCCTTTCTCGGTCTTAGAAATGAAGGGAGTGCTCAACATATGACAATAGAGACCAGAATCTTTTGTCGTTAAATGGTGTTGTCATTATGTGAGGAATCATATGACTGCACCCAATTTTATGACTTTTACTAAGGTATTTAAGCAAATCCCAATGGTAATTAAGTGGGGTGTCTCGCCTGAGACCTGTGACTTTTCTGTCCGGCTTCCACCTTCTTTCCATTTGTAAATTGAAGACTGCCTCCCTGAATACAAGCTTAATGCTTGCCAGGAATGGCTCTGCCTCTTAGCTAGCAAAAGATCTGTGGGTGCTTAATCATAGCGGGGTACAACAGGGTCTCACTACAAGATACAGAGCACAGAATAACAGCTGGAGCTTGGAGATCTTATTAGTTGATTAGATTATTATTAGCTTATTAGTGAGGCCACACTTGGAATACTGCATCTAATTCTGGTAATCACAATTTTTAATAAAAGATGCTGAGACTTTAGAAAGAGTGCAGAGAAGAGCAACAAATATTCCAAAACAGTATCCATCTCTCTCTCTCTCTCTCTCCCTCCCTCCCTCCCTCCCTCCCTCTCTCTTTCTCTCTTCCCAAAAGAGAGGGAGCAAGCTTGGTCCCCAACGGGTCCTCCTCCTGAAAGAAGCTGCTCTGGACCTCATCACCCTTCATGGAAAAGAGATTCCTGAGTTAACTCTGTTTGGAGAAGACAGTTCTGCAGGTCATCAGGGCTCAAGAGGTCAAAACCAACCCTCTAAATTGCACTTGGAAACCAAGTGGGAGATGTGGAGGGCACCAAAAGGGCCACTGCCTTCTTGAGAGGGATGGAGGAAAGGAGGGAAGGGGGTGTCTTTAGAGGCCCCTCACAAGGGTCATTGTGGAGGCAAGAGCTGTGGTGCTGAGACTGCAGGAAGGGGCACAATTGGCACCCAGATGAGGCTTTTGGGTCTGTAAGTGTTCTTGCACAGATCAAGACCTTTGGGGTGGGGGCTCCTGCAAAAACACACAGTCAACCCTGAAGCTGGCCTGACCGAAGCCATTTTGTCCACACTGGAGCTGAGGGTCAGGGAGGGGGAACTTGAGATAGAGGGAATTTTGAAGCCAAAACAAAATACTTTCTCTTGGGAACCAAGGACATTCTCACACCTGGTCTCAAGAAGGCGGAGCGATGCCACCTGGTTGTCAGACTGCACGGTGATTGGACCGTGTGACTGTTTTGAGAAAGCAGAAAAACTTTTAATAAGGTGAAAACTGCAGGAGTTTTCAGATGTGGTTTTCACCAGATATGCACTAATATGATATTTCCAATAAAAGAAATCTTTGAGGAATTCAATTGCCTCAGAGTCTTGCTTGCAATGGATTTATTACTTGGAACCCTGACGTTAAACCAACTCTTGACACACGTGGAAAATAGGAAGGGGCTCCTCACCCGTCTGCATTTCCTTCAACAGCTGGTCATGCTGCAGCAGCACCGACACGTCCAGGGCCTGGCCACGGTTGAGCATCTGTTCTACCACCTCCCGCTCCTCATTCAGGCGGAAGTTGAAGTCTCCGAACCAGAAGACGTGGTCGAAGCGGCTCGTGACGTCTGCTGCAGAACACCCAGCAAAGGAGGGGGAAGAGAGCGGAGGAGAGGAAACTGATCAAAGAGAGAAGCAACCTGGAATTAAGGAGAATCTTCCTAACAGCGAGGACAATTAACCAGTGGAACGGCTTGCCACCAGAAATCGTGGTCGCTCCATCACTAGAGGTTTTTAAGAAGGGACTGGACAGCCACTGATCTGAAATAGTACAGGTTCTCCCACTTAAGCAGGGGGCTGGATTAGAAGACCTCCAAGGTCCCTTCCAGCTCTATTCTATTCTAAAGAGGCTGCAGCAGTTAAGGCGAAGTCTTTCCCAACCACTTGCACAGAATTCCTAGGCTGACCCGAGGCCGACCAAGAGGCTTGAGGGTGAAATTCATTCCATTCAAACCTTCCAAACAAAGCAACTGAAACTAAAACCGCTTCAAATCTGAACTCTGGATTTCTGTACAGAGAGTCCTTGACTTAGGACCACATTTGAGCCCAATATTTCCGCTGCTAAACCAGTTTTTGAGGTTTGCCCAATTTTACAACCATTTTTGTAGCCGGTAACAACCATAGCTGTTACGTGAATCACTGCAGCTGTTAAGTTAGCAACATAGTTATTGTGTGAATCTGGCTTCTCCATTGGCTTTGCTCGTCAGAAGGGCACAAAAGAGGATCACGTGACCCTGGGACACAGCAACTATCATAAATACATGCCAGTTGCTAAGCATCTGAATTTTGATCACATGTCCATGAGGATGTTGCAATGGTCATAAGTCAAGGACTGTCTAAATTCTGAATTTCTGTGTGACTTCATCACATTTTTTGAAACACAGTGACTATAATCTGCCACCATTTGCCATCTCAGTGCTAATCTCAGCAACTTTGAAATTTCAGTTCCCAGAATTCTTAGTGATGGCCTTGCTGGTTGGGGAATTTTGGGGTTAATATAGAATTCTTTATTGGCCAAGTATGATTGGCCACACAAGGAATTTGTCTTCAGTGCATAAGCTCTCAGTGTACATAAAAGATATCACTGATAAATCATGATCATAGTCATTATAAAAATGAATCATAAGATACAACACTTAGTGATAGTCATAGGATAGTAAATAAGCCATCAACATAAATCATACTAGGAAACTACATAAAGAATAGAATTAGAATTAGAATAGAAATAATAGAAATAGAAATAGAAAAGAATAGAAATAGAATTCTTTATTGGCTAAGTGTGATTGGACACACAAGGAATTTGTCTTTGGTACATAAGCTCTCATTGTAAATAAAAGCTATAAGTGGTAAATCATGATCATAGCCATCATAAAAATATGTTCATCATAAATCATAAGATACAACACAGCGATAGAATGAACATAAATTGTGTTGTATCTTATGATTTATGATATAAATTGTAAAGATACAAGCAACAAAGTTTTAGTCGTAAGTAGAAAAAGAGGTAGGTAATAGGAAAGATGAGAATAATAATAATATTAACACAGTCTTACTAAATAGTTTGACAGTGTTGTGGGAATTAATTGTTTAGCAGAGCGATGGCATGTGGGAAAAAACTGTCATCACTAAATAAATCACTAAATAAAGCCCACCCATCTCAAAATTGCCCAAATTGGGAAACATTCCCTCTAAAATCTGATGTTATCGCTGGGACCCGCATTTTGTGCTGAGGCCAAATCAGTGACTTTCCACAACACAAATTTTCTATTTGAAAGAGAAAGTTACATCCGCATATGAGAAACACAGAAAGTGAAAGCCGCATTGTTCAAGTGCCAAGTTACTCACAGGAACTGGATCGATAGGGGTTGGTATCGGGAATGTTTCTGGGCAGCGAAAGAGCCTGGATGGTTTTGTGGTAATCCAGGACCCTCTCAGTGACTTTGCCATCTCCAGCTGAAAGAAAAGAAAAGAAAAGAAAAGAAAAGAAGGATGATTAGGGCAGGGTTAGTTGGGGTGGTGGGTTTACGGATTAAGAGAGTTGGAAGAGACCTTGTAGGTCATCTAGTCCAACCCCCTGCACAAGCAGGAGACCATTTCTGACAGTTGGCAATCCAGTCTCTTCTTAAAAACCTCCAGTGATGAAGCTCCCACAACTTCTGAAGGCAACTTCTGTTCCATTGGTTGACTGCTCTCACTATCACTCCTGCGTGAGCTGCACTGGCTCCCAGTGGTCTTCCGAGTGCAATTCAAGGTGTTGGTTACCACCTTTAAAGCGCTCCATGGCATAGGACCAGGATATCTACGGGACCGCCTTCTGCGACCAACAGCCTCCCACCAACCAGTTCGCTCCCACAGAGAGGGACTCCTCAGGGCGCTGTCGGCCAAGTTATGCCAGCTGGCGACACCCAGGAGGAGAGCCTTCTCTGTCGGAGCCCCTGCCCTTTGGAATGAATTGCCCCCGGGATATTCGTAACATCTCTGATCTCCGGGTCTTTCGCTGTGCCCTCAAGACCCTACTGTTCCGACAGTTGGGGCTGTCAAATTGAATGATTTTAAATTGGGTTTTAACTTTGGGTTTTAAAATTCGGCCAAAACTATTTAAATTTTAATTAATTTTAACTATGATATTGTATATTTATGTTTTAATTTTGGCTGTACACCCGCCCGAGTCCTTCGGGAGGAGGGCGGTATATAAATAAAATAATAATAATAATAATAATAATAATAATAATAATAATAATAATAATAATAATAATAATAATAATAATAATAATTATCATCATTAATATCATCATCATCAGGAAATTTCTCCTTATTTCTAGGTTGAATCTCTCCTTGAACAGTTTCCATCCATTATTCCTTGTCTGGCCTTCAGGTGCTTTGGAAAATAGCTTGACCCCCTTCCTCCTCTCTGTGGCAGCCCCTCAAATATTGGAAGATGCTCTCCTGTCTCTCCTGGTCCTTCTCTTCCCTAGACTAGCCAGGCCCAGTTCATCGTCTGTTTGAGCCTCCAGTCCCCTCATCATCTGCTGCTGCTGCATGATTGTGGACTCCACAAAGGCAGAGAGCATACCCAGATTTAGGCCTCGGGACTATAAAGGAGGAGGGATGCCTGGGGCTGTCCATTTCTTTGAAGACACAGCTTCCTCACTTTCTGCAGTAACTCTTCATCTCTACCTTACGTGCATTCAACTGGGAACAGAGCATAAAGCAAGTAGTTCAACTGGCATACCTGTTTACAGAGCCTTGGGGGAAAAAAACCTACTCTGACTCCAAGGCAGGTACGAGGGGAACTTGGGGAGATACTCACAGGTAAAGTGGGAAGTGATGAAAAGGAAGGACGTGCCGAAGAACGTGAAGCAAATTCCCAGAGCACCCTTGGTTTTGAACTGAGACACGATGCGCGTTGTCACCGTGGCACATTCCACCTCTGTGGGAAGAGAGAAATGGCACGGCCTGTCAACAGTGCTCAGACCAGGCAGGGAGAAAGCAAAAAGGCGGCTCTTCTCCTTAACACTTGGGGTGGAAAATGCTGCAATTCAATGACGGGCTTCAGTTCCACCTTCTAAGCCTGCAGCTTTCTCCCCACCAAATAGAAACAAAGCTGTCTGTTGATTCAGCCACATTTCCATGGCAGAAGTGACTGAAAAGGCCCCTGGGAATTCATCCCCGGCCATCCATGCCTACCTGAGCAAAACCAGATGAGATCCCTTCGCAGGAAGAAGGACAGGTAAAGGACCCCGTGAGCAGCTGCGTAAGACATGACGTACTGAGGGCCCAGCGTTGCCTGCAGGCGAATCTCCCACTCTCGCCTGCAGAAAGGAAGCAAAGCCAATTGGCCACTCGGTACTGGAGCAGCTCTGAGGTCAGCAGGCCCAATCCAAGCTCAGAAAAGACTTCTGGGGCCAGTCAGGCTGATTCAGAGGACACGGGATCTCCTGGAAGCACTCTTCATTCGCACGTCTTCTGGGTGCTTGGGAGGGACCCTCCGTTTGGCTCCCAATTCCTGGCAGGGAACTGCCCGCCTTCACTCTTCTCCCGGATGCCAGCCTCTGGTCACGCCCACTGAAGGTTGCAGACAAATGAAGAGGAAAGGAGAAGACGGGACTAAGATGGCCAACGGACCCCTTGCAGCCTTCTCCCAAAGGAGGCCTTCACCTACGAGACACCTCGCCCGGCTTTGACAGGAAGGTCTGCCTCATTGCAAAAGGGGAGAGAGGACTTGCGACAGCCTTGACCCGTGGAGTGTAATGATCCTACTTGTAGTGTGGTGATTCTCAGCAGGAAGGGAGGGAGGGAGATGGGAATGGGAAGGGAGGAAGGGAGGAAGGAAGGGTCCCTCAGCTACAAAGTTGCTTCTGTTTCCATACCTATCTGGACAGCCTTCTTGGATCCCTATCACATACATGTCCTGGGCATAATCAGGCTCAGACGGCAACAGGAGGTCATCCAGCACTTCAGGGAGTTCCTGCAAGAAAAAAATGACCTTTCCAACTGTAGACGAGCCCTACAGGCCGATTGGAGGCTCTTTCTGCCAACTGAGGAACAAGAAATGAGGCAGGTATCAAATCCATTTTTCTGCCTGCAGGATGCAAACTCTTTTCTGTTCACCTGGGTTGGAATGCAGAATATGGACAAATGTGCCATTTTCTGATCTGGTTAGAAAATTACATAATCCACATTATTTGGAAGATTAAGGCGACTCTGCTCCTCCTGCTATCCCGTGCCCTACTTGTGAAATGATGCACAAATACTTGTTTCGGGTACACAAGCATTCTAACAAGGACAACTTCAAGTCCCATCTGTAACGTGGCAAAAACCAAAGAATCACACAAGGAGAGGCTCCCGTTTTCTTTAGTTTTCTCACCCACAGATCTCCTTTACAAAGCTGGACTGACCCATCTGCTTCTCTCCACTCTTATATTACATTTCCCGGAAAAAAATATTTGTAAAAGAAAAGCTGAAAGGGAAAAAAAACCCACTCGTGTCTGGGAATGGAGGAGCTGCAAGTGGATTTATGGAGTCTACAATGCTGGTTAGTCCTGACAGGTTGCGCATTCCCTCACTGAACATGCTTCCCAAACTGTCTGCATTAAAATATGAATTTAGACATGCAAAACCAGAATCATATTACGACACTGTCCAGAAATACTTGCTGTTCAAGGTGTAAAAAAGGGCAAGTGTGCAATAACGCTTTCCCAGGGAGAGAAGTTTGTGTGAACCCATAGCTGCCAATTCTGTAGGCTGAGCTGAGCCTTTTATTTTTTTCCTGCTGGACTTTCCTATGAAAACTCTGGTGGTTAGAGAAGGACATTGACCCCTCCCTTCCTCACCTTCTGGCCCTGCATGTTCCAGGTGGCTACAAAGATGCCAATGTTGCGATCAGGAAAATACCGGTTCAGCTCTTCTGCTCCCAGGAGGGCACCACTAGCAAGAAGGCTGCCTTCCAAGTAGCTTCTGTAGAAAAGGATATTCTGTTTTGTTGCGTTAAGACAATCTAGAGGGTAGGTTTATAGGCTTGACTTACCTGTGGAAAGTCACCTAAGACTGAGAAGTCAAAGGCGTAAGAAAGGAGGAGGTGAGCCAGGCCTCTCTTAATTCCAAAGTCTCAGGGTAGCCTTGGCAAAGTTCTCCCCTGAAAGAAGCTCAGCTGGCATTGGGGGAGTGGGGGGTGGGGGGGAGAGACACAGAGAGAGGTCTTCTTCAGTTCAGTGAGATGCAGCAGTTACAATACTTGGGAGGACAAGGTCAAGTCATGAAGCCCACTAAGTGACTGGGGGCCAATCCTTATCTTCACATTTAGCTTCCCTTGACAAGGCCGTTGCAAAAGAGGAAAAGAAGAGAATATTCTTTCTTGGCCAAGCAGGATTGGACACACGAGGAATTTGTCTCCGGTGCATAAGCTCTCAGTGTACATGCAAGCAACAAGTGATATATTCGTAAGATACCAACAGGAGAAGGTCAAAGGAAAGATGAGAAGGATAATAGTAATACAGTCCCACTACGAGGGTAAATATCCTTAGGCATAAGACAGCGCTGTGGGAATTAGCTGCTTGGCAGAGCGATGGCATGGGGGTGAAAATTGTACTGGGGTTTTACAAAAAGCAAAAAAAGGCAACCGAGTTTGCGGGGAATAGGGCTGCTCTTAAAAACACCCAAGTGTGAAGTTGTGTTGGCTTCAAAGACCAGGAACAGCCTTCTGACTTGAGCCAGAAAAGTCTAGAAAAGAATTTTGCTAGAAGAACAACTTGGTGCCACATGCAGAGCACGCAGAGCCATCCATTCTCCCTGTTATTAAACACTGTCACCGCTCTCGGTTGCACTTTTTAAAGCCCTCCCCCCCACTGCAAAGTAGGCTGGGTGGCTAGCCAGTGTTTCTTTCCCCATTCTCCCTACCCAAAGCCTGGAATGATGCAATCAGAATTATTCCACAATGAACACGCACAGCTCATTTCTGCTAGTTTTCTATCTCAACCAGGGATGGCTGCATGCACCTGAAGGACAACACAGCCATTGAAATATGGTGCCCTCCTGTTATCAAGGAGCCTCTCTAGGACTTTGCCTCAATTTTAGATCAGCAAAAGAGCATCACATGCTACCCTATCCTTCTGTTGGCAGCTCAAAGGCTGAACCTGAACTAGAGATCTTTCTCTTTATGCCAGGGATCGAAGCAGCTGGGCTGAGAAGGCAGGACAGAGCAGCGTGTGATTCAGTAAGCAGATAACTTTCTAAAAGAAAATAAGCAAAACCTTATTATCCAAAAGTTATACACACACACACACTTTTCCCATTCGGTGTTCAGATTTCCTTAAAGAAGAATTTGTCTTAAAAGAACTGCAAACGTCCATATTGGAGCAGGTGGTCTCCCTCCCTCTAGATACACACCTGTTTCGCACATCTGTGACACGGATGGGGGCCAGCAGGCTGAAGGTAGATTTGGTGGAGGCTGCCAAGCAGTGTTCGCAAGCCATCCCACGGCTCTGAAGCTGCGTGTCGCTCCAGCTGCTGCCTGCTCTTGGAAGCCCCCTCCGGGAGCCAAACTTGTACTCCGCACAATCTGGGTCAATCCGATTAGTTGTCCTCAGAGAAGGAAAGGAGCCTTCAAGTTCCAGAGGAGGTGGAGGCTGGGAGGCCAAGACCTTGGACAACTTCCGGGGCGAAGCTGAAAGGCTGGGTCTGCTTTGGCTGAGGTGGGGACCCTCGGAGCCCGGGTTCAAGTCGTGCCGAGGCCGCAGATGGCAATGGTCGCCGCTGGAGGCCACTTCCTGCTTGGTGGGGCTCTCTCCCTGGAAAGACCCATCGGAGGAGCCCCCCTCAGTTGAATCAACCGAATTCCCTTGATTCATTCTGAAAGGCCTCCTCCGCCGGTGCCAGATCAGTTCATCCAGAGACGACGTCCGCTCCAGCCTCGGTTTACGGGGAGGCTTTGGAGTGAATGACTTAAGCCCAGCTGGGCCTTGGGGTCCTTCTAACTGCAATCTGAGAGGGTCACTGGAAAAGGGGACCTTGATTTCTGGTGGGTCCTCGGAGAGATGATCCCCACTACTGCCTGCCTCTTTCCTTGGGGAGCAGCTGTCCTCTTTTGGCTGCAGGATTTGGGGCCCATCGCTTGAGAGGTGCTCCATTGTCTGCTAGGAGAATCCATTAGATGCACCAACTAGAAGGAAGTTGAAGAACCGCTATTTCTTACGAGCCAAGTTTCCATCTCGGAGGAAAAACCTGAAGGGAAATATGAGAAAAAAATGTGTCAGGGAAGGAACCCTAAAAGTGCTACCCAAGCTGGTGTGGCATTTCATTTTGTGCTGCCCCTAGAAACATTAATGATAGAGGTTAGCCAAGCCTTCTGCTTTAACTGCAAAATGTTGAGACCACCCAATGGATCCACTCTCAAAAGATGCGCCTAGTATTACTTGGGTCATTCCTATTTTAAAGATCAGAGGTTTTTGAAACAAATCAGAATTGCAGGAAATTATTATTAGGATAGATTCATCTGGAAGAACACTATTCACCCCACGATTAACAAGATGGTGATGAAAATGCAAAGCGTCCCTTAAATAGTTTACACACAGTCTTTAAAAGAGACTGTAGTTTATACCCAGCAAAGTATCAGGTATCAAGGCAGGGATATCAGCATGGGAAAAATATATTTATGGTTGCAATCACAATTGCAACCATAAATGTTATCAATACGCAACTGGTTATGAAGCACCGGGGAACTCCCAGAAAGGAGTTCCTAGAAAAGAGCTGACATGATTTCCATCTTCAAAAGAGGGAAGGAAATGGGTCCAGGAAACTACAGAATGGGAATACTTGGGGAAATGCTGAAAAAGATAATCAAGCAAAGAATCAGTGAACATCAAAGGCAAGCAAAGTTATAACCCAGATTATGTCAGACAAATCTTATTGCATTCTTTGACAAAGTGGCTAAATTAGACCACTGAAATGTGGACATAATTTACTTGGATTTCAGTAAGGTATTTGATAAAGTAGACCACAACCTACTACTCGATAAGATAGAAATAGGGTTAGACAATATTATCACCAGATGGATTTGTAAGTGGCTGACCAACCACACTCAATGTGTGGTCCTCAATGGAACTACGTCTACTCGAAGGGAAGTATGCAGTGGGGTACCCCAAGGGGTACCCAGTACTCTTCAATATCTTCATAAATGATTTAGATGAGAGACAGAAGGGGAAAACTCATCAAATTTGCAGAGGACACCAAGAAAGATCATGACAGACTTGAACATTGGGTCCTATCTAACAAAATGAAATTCAATAGTGAGAAAAGTAAGGTTTTATACTTAGGCAGGTACAATAAAATGTACAGCTATGGAATAGGTAGAAGCTGGTTCAACAGCAGTAACTGTGAAAGGGATCCAGGAGTTCTCGAAGACAACCATTTCAATATGAGTCAGCCATGTGCTGCAGTTATCAAAAAAGCCAATTAACAGAGGGATAGAATCAAGATCACATGAAGTACCACTTTATAAGTGGTAGGATCACACTTGAAATGTTGCATCCAGTTTCGGTCACCATGCTATAAAAAAGAGGTTGAGACTCTAGAAAGAGTGCAGAGAAGAGCAACAAAGGTGATTAGGAGGCTGGAGGCTAAAACATATGAAGAACGGTTGCAGGAATTGGGTTTGGCTAATCTAGAGAAAAGAACTAGGGGGTGACGTGATAGCAATATTCCAGTATCTGAGGGGCTGCCACAAAGAAGAGGGGGTCAGCCTATTCTCCAAAGCACCTGAGGGCAGGACAAGAAATGATGGATGGAAACTGATCAAGAAGAGAAGCAACCTGGAATTAAGGAGAAACTTCCTAACAGTGAGGACAATTAACCAGTGGAACAGCTTGCCACCAGAAGTTGTGGGTGCTCCATCACTGGAGGTTTTTAAGAAGAGACTGGACAGTCACTTGTCTGAAATGGCACGGGGGGGGGGGGGGGTATTGGACTAGAAGACCTCCAAAGTCCCTTCTAATCCTGTTATTCTGTTAACGCACTGTCTGCATTGACACTTGGATCTCTATGGCAGCTCAACTAGAGGAAAAGGATAAATTGTGTCTCCAAGACACAGGACCCACATCAACAACAACAACAGATACTTTCCGCATTGTTGCAATTTGTCCTCAGCAATTTCAGGAGGAGGAACCCTAACCCTAACCCTAACCCAGCTGCATTACAGGTAGTCTTCGATTTACAACAGTTCATTTAGTGACCGTATGAAGTTACAACAAACCCAGATTGTTGGGGGCAAGAGGCTGACTCTGTAAACCGCTTAGAGAGGGCTGTAAAAGCATTGTGAAGCGGTATAGAAGTCTAAGGCAGTGTTTCTCAACCTTGGGAGCTTGAAGATGGGTGGACTTCAACTCCCAGAAGGACCTTTGGAGGAAAGGAGGGGCCTGGAGTTGGGGACCCCTTTGCCCTCCCTTCCCAGGTTTTGCTAGCTGAGGGGGGGCAGAGGGGCTCTTGTCTCCCCCTCCCCCTGTTTTCCTGCCCCCATTAGTGACCCCCTGCTGCTGAAGGGGGCTGAGTCCAGGTCTGCCCCTCCCCCACCCATCTAGGGGTTCCTCTTTCACTTCCTATAATCTCTCCCCCCCCCCCCCCCCCCGTCAGTCCTCCGAAGAAGGTGGAAAAGACTCCCAGAGAGAGGACCACAGGCAGTCCCCGACTTACGGTCACAACAATGCCCCGCGTTCCTGTCGGTAAGCGAGCCCCTTGTTTAAGTGAGCTTGGCCCTGTTTCGTGACCTCTCTGGCTACGGTCGTTAATGGTGAAGTTACTAACAGGGTTGTTAAGTGAATCACTGCGGTTGTTAAAGAAAGAGTAACCGGGTTGTTAAGTGAAGCCGGCTTCCCTCTTGACTTGGCTTCTCAGAAGGTCGCAAAAGGGAATGGCCTGACCACCCCCCCCCGGGACGACCGTCCTAAATAGGAGTCAGTTGCCGAGCGCCTGAATCTTGATCATGTGACCACAGGGATGCTGCAGTGGTCGTAAGTCTGAAAAAACGGTTGTAAGTCACTTTTGTGTTGTCGCAATAGCCAGAGCCCTTAGGCCGGTGTTTCTCAACCTTGGAAGCTTGAAGATGGGTGGACTTCAACTCCCAGAATCCCCCCCTCCTCATGAGGAAGGGCCCCATCATCCACGGCATGCACGGAAAGGATCCTGAGGGGAGGCTTGGGGTTGTTTTCCTTGATGTTTGGGGGGGGGGAGGGAGGGCGGCCGAAACCCGCGTCCCAATCAGTAAAACAGCATTAAACCGACCAAAAGGAAAGAAAAGCAAAAAGAAAAGCGAAATGGCGGCACGGAAAAAAAAAACCCCAAAGCGAAATAACGTAAGAGCCGCCAACGGTGGGGAAGGCCTACCTCGCAGGGTCGTTGTTGAGCAGCCTCTCGCCGGGCCGCGCTCCTCCCGTCGTCGTCGAGGCCGTGGCTCCTCCCACTTCCAACGGCCGCCCTCTCTCGCTCGCGCGCGCGTTTGCGCACGCTCCCCCTCGCCCCGCCCCTTCGGCGCGTTGCCATGGCGCCCCGCTCCCTCAGAGCGTTGCCATGGCGCCCCGCGGTGGGCGGTTCTTCCCTGACGCAGCTTTGGAACCCGGATGGGAGGGAGAGGGAGGGGGAGAGGAGCTGCAGCTGTGAAGCCACAACTGGATCCTCCTCCCCCGATCTTTACAGGGAGTCCTCCACTTACGACCACAATGGAGCCCAACTTTACTGTTTACTTAAGTGAGACGGGTAACTCACTTAAATGAGTTTTAGCCCATTTTACCACCGTTCTTGCCACAGGCATTACAGGCATTACAGTGAATTACTGCAGTTGATAAGTCGAGTCACCCGGTCGCTAAATGAACCTGGGTCCCTCCCCCCCATTGACTTTGCTTGTCAGAAGGTCGCAAAAAGGGATCACGTGACAACGGAGCAGCGGTCATAAGTGTGAACCAGCTGCCAAGCACCTGAATTTTAATCACATGGGCATGGGGACGCTTATAAAGGTCACAAGTGTGAAAAAGGGCCAGGTCACTTGTTTTCAGTGCGGCTGTAACTTTAAAACGGTCACTAAATGAACTACCTGTGTTCCAGTACCGAGGGCATTTCTTCATCACCCTCACCACACACAGGACTTTGCTTATGACTGCCTGTTGCTTTTACGCATCACGAATGACTCCAGCTTCTATGTCTTGCATTTGCAAGGAAGCAGGAGAGGAAGAGCACTCGGAATAGAATGAATGAGCTGAAAGGGACCCTGGAGGTCTTCTAGTCCAGCCCCCTGCTCAAGCAGGAGAACCTCTACTATTTCAGATAACTGTCTAGAAACACTGATGCTTTTGAACTCTGGGATTGGAGAAGAGGTCTTATGTTTGTGTTTTTATTTTTATAGTTATAATGTACACTGAAGACAACACTTAATTTCGTTGTACATGTGCAGTGGCAATATACTATAACTATACGGGCCAAAACAGATAGATCAAACTTCCTCCACCCAGACGGGAGGGAAAAAAAACCACATGAAGAAAACCCAGCTCTGGAGAAGCTGGAAGGAAAGAGGACAACCAGCTGCAAAAGGGATGGACTCAGTTAGGGTGGAAATGGGGGCATGCGTGGAAGGCTGAAGGACCAGGTGGGGGACAGACCCTCTCGGAGAAAATCTGGGTGGTCACTCTGAGGTGACGATGACTTGATGGAACTTTTATGTTTTATACAGATTCGCCATGCTGCTTTGGGACCGTCCATTCAGCCTCGATCCTCCCAACGGGCGCAGGAATTTGGCAAACTCCACTAAAATCCCCTAAGAAAGGTTTCTCCAAAGCAAAGCGAAGGGAAGGTTGATGGTTTGCAGTGCCAGAAATTTGCAGGCTCTTAGGACGCCTGCTTCAGTGTAAAGTTGGGGACCCCAATAAACCATAGGCCGAGTTAAGTGTGAAAAGTGCTCCAGATGCGCAAAATATTTTTATTTTAAGAATGTACAGTGTCGTTTGTAACATTTAGGACAGAGAGTGGCTCTTCTGGGTGGAGGAAACCTGGAAGTGGAAAAATGCGCAGTGGTCATCGACACAGAGGCAGAGGTCTAAAGGGACAAAAAACATCTTGAACAAATTCAAGATGACTAGAAGAGAGGCCAGCAAGTGGCTGACACGAGTTCTGCTTTTTTTTTTTTTTTTTTTTACAACTCTTCGCCACAAAAGTCCTTGGAAATGTGTTTAAGACTCTCCAGAACTCACGATATGTAGAATTACATATCTGTCAAGCATCAACGTTAAAAAATACGCTCTGCATTTCTTGACTCGAGCATTGGTCTTCTGGACTGGCTTTTACTGCACCAACGATTAGTTATCGCTGATCAGACTTACGTGGATGTTAGCACAACCTATGACAGCTTTGAAGAGTTCCCGTAACTCCACCTGAGACCTAGTTCACGTCTCTTGTTAGAGAGGTTTGCTAATTTGATTAGTTTTTTAAAAAAAGGGACGACCAGGTAAATTATGAGCTGGGCCCGTGGGAAAGGGGGAAAGGTCTGAGATGGAAGAAGGAAAACTTCCACAAGTTTTAAAAAATAAAATGCTAAGCCCTTTTGAGCTGTTACGGAGTTATTGGAGGGATCAGAGTTTCAGAAAGGAGCCATATTGCACTTTCAAGAGGAATTATCAGAAGGAGAACAATGCGAAATGCTATACAGAGAGCTTCCGCTCTTGACTCTACAGTTCGTTTTACAAGGAGCCTAAGACGCAAACTACATATACACTAAAGAAAATCCACTTCCAAGGAAATCTTAAGATTACAAGTCACAGTTTTTTTTTCTTTCCCCCTATTCAATATACATTTCTGTTTATTTGGATCAGCTACATTTTCCCTCCCCGAAGGTTGGGAGCGAGGGAAAGTCGATAGGAAAAGAAAATCCCCACCCATTCTGTTAATGTGCCAGATGAGCAATAAACCCCAAGTAGTGGTTTATATGCATAAAAACAATGCCCCGATCCCTGTAAGGCCACAAACTCTAATGTTAAAAGGTGACACGGGAAAAGTCTTGTCGTAGACGGAGCAGCTGGATTTTAGCAAAGCCGAGGAGGAAAAAGGGGGGCCTTCGGGCTGAGGCAGCCCCAGCTGCATTCCTGTGGGTTGATTTCTCCAGTCCCTCTTGACATTCAACCATCTCAGCCAAGCTTTTGGGTAACGAGGAGAGCATTTGGTAATCAATGTCGGCCACGGTCTCCGTGGGGGAGCCACCCAGATGGATTCTCAATTTGAGAAACGGCACTGGCACCCCGTGACATCTTTGGGGACTTCTTGTGCGATGGCCCGGCTGAGAGACTGAATGGATGCTATTTTAAGGTGGGGTATTTTCTCTGCCCAATTCTGCCAAGTCGGGAGCTAGCGGGAGCTGCAGAAGGCTGAAAAGACAAAAGTTTTCAGTCAGGTAACCGCACAGCTGGAGACAAAAAAGAACCCTGAATACACAACTTCTTGTGTTTGAAATCCTCCTCTTGGGTTGTGTTTAAAGCAAGCAAAAGGTCCTCCTAATTCTGTTCCAAACTGAATTCCAATCCTGAAAGCTCAAAAGAAAATTCTTCCTAGCCAATCCACGGTTGAAGCAAAAGCCTTTGGACCCTAAATCCACCCTAGGGATTGAATACAAGCCGGAGCAAATCTTTCCTCATTACACGAAGCGTTACAGGGAGTGGGGTGTGTGGAAGAGGTCTAGTTTTGCAGGACTCGCATCGGAGGGGACCTCTTGATAGGAGGAGGAATGCTGTACCTGTGCAAACTGAGACGGATTGTAGAACTGGACAGCACCGGTTGGGGGATCTCCAGAAGATGCCTAGACAAAGCAAGGAGAGAAGTTTGCGATCACTGGGATTTCAGGGGAAGTCAGACAAGCTTGCCTTCTGTGCTTGGTCAAGCAGGATTCCACCATACTGCAGCAAGAGTATTACACACAAATGCCAACACAGGAAGGAGAACCCACCTCCCCCAACTCACAGGGAAGCTTCCCGTGTTACCGAATAGGAGCAGCGGTGCGCACAGGCTGTCACAGAACAAAGGCACATGCACGAGCCTGAAAAGGCTCCTTTGGGGTAGGGTGGGAGTGGCCCTCGAAACATGCAAGAGGAGCAGCGGAAAGGTTAGCTGTGCCAAGTGCTTGAAGAATGCCCAAACCGTGAGCCTGCCTGGGGGGTCCATGTGGAGGTGCATTCCCCCCCCCTTGCTTCCAAGGGAGCCCCAAAGATGGATGTGTACAAAGATTGAAGCGCTTGGTTCCTTCTGACAGAACCTGGGAGGGTTTCTTAGCCTTGGCCAACTTTAAGACACGCAGACCAATTCTGTCCACGTGTCTTACATTCTCCAAGGCTGAGAGAACCTGTTCCAAGACATCCAAGGCTCTAGAAAGGGACCTGCTTTGAGGTTTCTGCCAGAGGGCTTCAGATCGACAGATTGCATTGCCTTTTTTTGGCTGCCGCTGCACATTCTTGGCTCCTATTTAACTGGTTGTCCAGTAGGACTCCAAGATCCCTCTCACAGACACTGCTATTAAGCCTGGTTTTCCCCAGTCTATATTTCTACTTTTGGGTTTTCTTGCCTAAGCGTAAGAATGTAGACTCTCATAAATCCAGTTGAGCATCAGGTCGTTTTGACTGGCCTCTGGATGCCAGCTGGAACAGCAGTTGTAAAATGTTGATCATGTTCTCACAGCATCAAGGGTGTCCCCCAATAACCAGGAGTGCCTCTGTCTGCATGTGAGTCTCGGTGAGGGAGAAGAACGTTGCAAAGCATGGAGAAGGCGTGTTTCACATTCAGCAAAACATCTCTTATCTTTTGGATTTTAAAAGGGAGCAGAAAATTTTCACTGAGCAATTTTCCACCAAAAATGAGGGCTCTGCTCTTGGGTCTTTTATGCTTGTTGAGACATATTGTATGCTACTTTCTGGTGATTTTACTCATTCATGCAACAGAGCAATTGGGATAGAATCATAGGGCTGAAAGGGAAGAGACCTTATAGCATCCCAGACAAATGGTTGTCCAGCCTGTTCTTGAAAACCTCCAGCAATGGAGCACTCATAACTCAGGGAGGCAAGCTGTTCCACTGATTAATCATTCTCACTGACAGGTAAATTACTTCTATGGTAGGTTGGATCTCTCTTTCATGAGCTTCCACCCGTTACTTCTTGCCCTGCCCTCTGGTACGCTGGAGAATGAGTCAATCCCCTCTTCTCTCTGGCAACCCCTCAAGTACTGGGAGTCAGCTCTCATGTCATATCACATGACATCATATAGTATCATATATGATATCGAGTGGGTAATCTGTACGGTACAAGTGGCCCCTGAAGTCCTTTTGGACTTCCCCAATCTCCCTGCTGACAGAATTGCTGTTTCTTGTCAATGTTGATTTTTTTTAAAGAAGTGCAGTAGGTTTCACACTTCCAAAACACTCAATTTCTCTCCAGAAATCCTAGCCCTGTGTCCATTGCATCACCATAGTAGTGATAAAGAATGAATGTAAAATGGACTTAGCTCAGTGGCTAAGACAATGAGCTTGTCGATCGAAAGGTCGGCAGTTCAGCGGTTCGAATCCCTAGTACTGCGTAACGGGGTGAGCTCCCGTTTACTTGTCCCAGCTTCTGCCAATCTAACAGTTCGAAGTCATGTAAAAAAGGCAAGTAGAAAAATAGGGACCACTTTGGTGGGAAGGGAACAGCGTTCCGTGAGCATTTAGCATTGAGTCATGCCGGCCACATGACCATGGAGACGTCTTCGGACAGCTCTGGCTCTTCGGCTTTGAAACAGAGATGAGCACCGCCCCCTAGAGTCGGGAACGACTAGCAAGTATGTGCAAGGGGAACCTTTACTTTTACCAGAGTTGAAATGAGGGGTGCTTGGTGCTCTTTGAGCTTGGCTGTTTTCCTGCAGATGTTTCATTACCCAAAGTATGTAACATCATCAGTGCTAAGTCTAGAGAGATTCTCAGTCCTCCAGGTCATGGTTGTAGTTCCAAAGGTGCTTTTTTTGGAGGCAATTGGACTTTCTTGTTGTTTTTTTGAAGACGCTTCGCTTCTCATCCAAGCAGCTTCTTCAATTCTGACAGGACACAGATAAACCTCCAAATGCTTCAACCACCCTCTAAAAGGATGCAAAGGACCATCTGTCTGCAAGAAATATAAATCCTTCCATTCCCCACCATCCAGTCAGAGCTGAAGAAGCTTCTTGGATGAGAAGCGAAACGTCTTCAGAAGAAAAAACAAAGAAGTCCAGTTGCCTCCTGAAAAAAGCACCTTTGGGACGATTATCAGTGCGAGAAGGGAGAGGGGTTTGCTCTCTGTTTTTGTTTTGGTGGCCTGTCCCAACAGTGTTGGTGGAGGTGGTCTTAGAAGTTCTTTGGTTGGGCTGTTTACTGAGCCACCAAGGCTCTTTTTATGAATGTGATGAAGCTGCAGGGATATCCATTTTGTTGAAAGATGTTGTGTTTGTACTCATCTAAAGAGTTCTTACCCACAGCTTCTCTTGTCGGACGTTGTGTTACTACTTTGGTAGTAGGACATTTGGTTGGTGTGTGGGCGGGGTGGGGTGGTTGGTACCCGTGTTTCTAATTTGCCATCCTAGTCGGCATTGATAAGAATATCCAGGAAGGGGAGCATGTAATTGTTTTCACCCTAACTCTTGTGAATGGGATTCTTTTGAGGATGTGGTTTTGTGGGTGTTCTCTAATTGGTCCCGTTTTATTAAAGGTGTTGTCTATATGTTCATTGTTTAACGACCCCATAATCTCTTGCAATGGGGTGGAGTCGGGACAACTGAATGGAGCTGAGTGTTTACTGGCCAGATGCCCTTCCTGTCGCCAATGCGGAGTGTTTGCAGCTGATATATATTCTCCTTGTGCCCAGAGAGAGAAATATCAGCCTCTACCTAGGATCAAACTCACGGCCTCCTGATTGTGAGGTGAGAGCTCCACCTCTAGGCCAAAAGGTGTGTCTATATACCTGGTCCATATTTTGAGTGGTATGCATGGCAGTGCCACTGATTCCAGATGTTGCATTACAACCTCTGCTATCGGTCCTGAAAGTGGGGATCCCACGGGTGTACCTTTGATTTGTTGATACGTTTATCCAGCAAATTGTAAATATGTGGTCACGCCAAAACATATCCTGATTCAGCACATTTTGCCTTTTCTGTTGTTTTTCAGTTGCTATCCTGTTCCAGGCTGGCTAGACAAAACCCCAACTCTGACCCTTTTTTTGAAGGGGGGAATCTTGGACTATGAACCCTGCATTATGGAAAAGCAATCATGTTTCCCCAGCCAAGGAGAGCTGGCTCAAAAAAGAGCCAGGTACTCCATTTCCCTGCTTTTGGGGGGGCAGGAGGCTTCTTCATTATGGTGACGTGTTAGTTGGATGGAAATGCAAGTTGGAGATGGCAGAACTGGGACAAGATATGATGGGGGGAAGGTGGGAAAAGGAGCAGGAAAAGAGAGGAGGAGGAGGGCCAGCCAAGGTACCTGATTTAAATGCTGGCTGACTTCACGGGATAATGAACTCATTGAACTAGAGCGCGAAAGCTACAAAAAACAGCAAAGACACACAACACACAAAAAAAGGAATCAAAGTCACCATGCCAGCCGCTGCCTGCAACTCTCAGCTAAACTTTTGTTCATATCAAAGGGGGAGGGGGAGGGTCCCAGGGCCAAAGGTTAAATTATGCATATCGCTAAATGCAAGTTAGCTTTGCTTTTTTTTTTTTTTTAAGGCACTTTCTGGATTACGGACATCTCGGATGCAACTCAAGGCCTTGGGTTGGATTTTAAGAGCCTAGCATTTTCATGGCACTTCACGCAAGTCAAACTCATGCACAAATAATGTTCAACGGAGGAATGAAGGTTCCGCAGAATGGCAGGCCTCTTCAGAAGAGGCGACTGGCTACACCTTCAGTTCCCAGATACAGATTGCCAAGCCAAACCTTACTCTACGTTTACCTCCTTCCGGTTCCACTCTTCCTGCTTCCAATGGCCTTTAGCTCCTGAGCTTGTTACCTGCTATTTTCTGTTTGCAAAGATGGGCCTAAAAGCACCTGGCAGGTGCCTCAAAGGCTCAGAATGGCTAATCTGGCAAGGGGCGCCTACCTCTCCAGACTGGGCGTCCCCTGGATTCGACGCAGGAAGCTCAGGTCCAGGTGGAAATGCAGCAGAATTTAAGTACTGAAAGACAAAAGGAAGGAAGGAAGGAAGGACGCCATCAACCGTGGAAATGTAGCAACGACCCAAGAGAATCCAACTGAAATTATCCACGGCTAAGCATTGGCACGGGCATTTTATCAAATCCGAAAGTAATGTTATTGTTAAAATTTGCCATCATGAGGGGAGGTCAGAGAAGAATTAATGCAACAATTAACGCCAGGTAGGCCTTGATTTATGACTATGTTCAAAATTATGACGCCTCGGAAAAAGCGGTATGCCAGCTGCCCTTGCATTTACACCTGCCATACCAGCCACATTGCCCTGTGATTGCAATTCAGGCATTTGGCACCTGGCTCGCATTTACAACGGGTTGCAGTGCTTTGTGTTGACATGATTGTGATGTGAGACTCTCCCAGCCAGTTTCTGACAAAAACATCAACTGGGGAAGCTGGATTCGTTTAATAACGGTGGTGAAAATGGTCGCAAAATCAGGTTCACTCACATGACGACTCACTTTAGGACAGCCATGACTTACAACAGAAATTCTGCTCCCCTGTGGTCGTAAGACGAGGACTACTGTATATGTTTCTTCTTGTTCACATATTTTTCACCCATTTTGCTGTTCTCTCTTCCCCTCACCCAGGCACAATCCCTGCCCAGCCTGCAATCTTTCACTGGCGTCCAACATCTGAATTCTCAGCCAGAAAGGCTTTTTTAAAAAAAATATCATTTTAATTTTATTATATAAAATATAAAATACAAAGAAAGAAAGAAAGAAAGAAAGAAAGAAGGAAGGAAGGAAGGAAGGAAGGAAGGAAGGAAGGAAGGAAGGAAGGAAGGAAAAGAAAATAGGAAATTAAGGTCGGGAAAGGGAACAGGGAAATGGGGGTGTGAAATACAAGGAAACGAAAGGAAAAGGAAAAGGAAAGGAAAGGAAAAGAAAGGAAAGGAAAAGGAAAGGAAAAAGGAAAGGAAAGGAAAAGGAAAAAAAGGAAAGGAAAGGAAAGGAAAGGAAAGGAAAGGAAAGGAAAGGAAAGGGAAAAGGAAACGAAAAGGAAAAGGAAAAGGAAAGGAAAGGGAAAAAAGGAAAGGAAAAGGAAAGAAAAAAGGAAAGGAAAGGAAAAGGAAAAGGAAAGGAAGGGGAAAAAGGAAAGGAAAAAGGAAAGGAAAGGAAAGGAAAAGGAAAAGGAAAGGGAAAGGGAAAAAAGGAAAGGAAAAGGAAAGGGAAGGAAAAGGAAAGGGAAGGGAAAAAAGAAAGGAAAAAAGGAAAGGAAAAGGCAAGGAAAGGGAAAGGAAAGGAAAGGGAAAAAAGGAAAGGAAAAAGGAAAGTTAAGGAAAGGAAAAGGAAAAGGAAAAGGAAAGGGAAAGGGAAAAAAGGAAAGGAAAAGGAAAAGGAAAAGGAAAGAACAGGAGGGCATTGACTTCCACCTCTTCCTATCACAATACAAGATAAACACTCTCCAGCCTCAACTTCTTGCTTTGACACATTAATATCTAACTAGCCACTCCTATAACACCAAATAGTCCTAGAACTGGTGTTACAGGAGGCGTCTGAGTGGGGCCTTCGAAGCCCGGCTGCTGCATTCAGGGCCTCTGGGGCCGAAGGCTCCACATCTCTAAAAGTAACTCCAACTTACTGGGACTTCTCCAGTTGACTCAGGGTTGGTGTCGTTTCCTGGTGCCATCTGATCTTGAGCCACTCCACCCTCCAGCGGTGTCTGCTCTTCAGGAACTGTATGAAGAGGCCACAGGTTGTTTTTTGTTTTTTTAAAGGACAAGCTTTCTGCCCCTTCCCTCCATCACAAGGGTCTGCACAGGGTTTTCCATGCAAAAGTAGCCAAGCTTGCAATGGGCCTTCTCTCCCATGGTGGTCTCTGGCTGGCTCTAAGGGAAACTTGTCCTCAAGTTAAAGGCTTCAAAGTTATTTTGAATTACATTCCAAAATTGTGGAATCTATTGGTTTTTAAGGCAGTGTTTCACCAAAAAAAAAAAAAAAAAAAAAGGACATGTCGTTTAAGAGTAACACCAACTGTTCAGAAAGTTAAGAATTCAAGACGAGTTTTTTCACAAATAGTTTAAACCAGGGGTGTCAAACACAAGGCATATTCAAGCGTGCTTAAATATGGCCCGCAGGGCCAGCCTGGAAATATGAAAGGACCGGCTGGCCTGCGGTGCCTCTGCTGGCCAAAACGGACTGCGGGGGGGCACATCCGGCACCTGCGGCCCATTTTTGGTCTCCACAGCCTCCTGCAGCACTCTGCCGGTCAAAACACCCACCCACCCACCCCCAGCTCCGGCCGGCCAATGGAGAACTACAATGCTGATCCGGCCCTTGAAGAAATCCACTTTGACACCCCTGGTCTGAACAGAGTATTTACAATCTAAGCTCTTTGACAAGAGGCAGACTATCTAATACCTGCACCAGTTCATTAAATCCCAATCTTATATTTTCCTTAGCAAAAGCTGTTCAACTAAAATCAGCCAACAGCATTTTTTTCTCCCGCTTCCCTCTTCCTTGGAAAGGGAAGCAGAAAAAAGAGCAGCCGGGAAGGGAGGCGGGCAGGCTCCGGAGTGCGGCTTTTGCTCGCCTTCTTCGCACCTGCCTTGACTCACCTGAGTTGGGTACAAACATGTTGGCAGGGATGGGCATCGGGGCCAAGGGAGCAAACAGGTCAGCTGGAGCTAGAGCAGGAACAGGAGATTTGGCTTTGCCTGGGTTCATAATGTCCACGTAGCGAACTTTACTTCCAGCTGTCAAGGGACAAGCAGAGAAAAAAGATTCGTTCCAGAGACCGAGGAGGAGAGAGAAGCAGCACATCATGGAACAAGGGCCCAATTTCCTGACTGCAAGGGCCCTAAAGGTCTACGTCGGGAGAGGTCTGACACCATCTGCCAGCTCTCCCGGAGGGCATCGGAAGCAAAGGGGAGGCAGACCTTATGGTCAGACCCAGGAAGCTAATCTGGAGGTGTGGGAATGAGTGAGAGGCTCCAGGAGACCCGTGGCCAGAATCCCACTTTCTCAGCCATTTTGTTTGTACTTACAAACAAAAGAGGTCCTAACTTTTGGGGGCTAATGCATATGCATATGAAAAGCCAAACGTACTATGGTCATTTTGCAAATGGTGCCCTGCTACCATCTAAGGATTGAGCAAGTGGTCAGGCTGTGTTGCATTTATTGATTTATCCCAAGGGACCCTTGACCTAATGTGGGAGGGGTCATGGGTGTGAGTCAAAATTTGTGTCGAGGGGAGGGGGGAACCTGTGGCGGCCAAGCGGTAAGGCAGGGCTTCCCTGAGACCCTCCGTTACTCATTATAATCAATCTATCTATCTATCCATCTATCTATCATCTGTCTGTCTGTCTGTCTATCTATCTATCTATCTATCTATCTATCTATCTATCTATCTATCTATCTATCTATCTATCTATCTATCTCCCTCCCTCCCTTTTTCCTTCCCTTCATTCTAATTTCTTCTTCTTGCCCTTCTTTCCTTCTTTTGCCTTCCTTGCTCTCTTCCCATCTTTTTCTTTCTCTTCCCTCTTTCCCTTTCTCCTTTCCTGTCCCTTCTTGCGTGCTCAAATGCAGAAGGGGAAACATTTCTCCTTTTTTGTTTTGTTTTTAGTTTGTTTCGATAGCCCTCTGCCAGTGAAAACGGAGCTCGGGGGAGCCGTGCGCACCCCTCAGCACCCCATTTTCCCTAGCAGAGACAATGCAGGCCGGTCCTTTGCTATTTCCAGACCGGCCCCCACGGGTCAGATCTAAGCCATGGGCTGGATGTGGCCCGCAGGCCTTGAGTTTGACACACCTGACCTAATGCCTCTCAACTCCTGAAACCTCTGGAGATGCTCTCAAACCAACACTATCTTCCCTCGCTGCTTGCCCTCTCAACAAGCCACTCTTAGCCAAGGAAGGGAGTGGGCAGACAATGGATCCATTGGTTCATAGGCAACCCCTGGCTCGTCCCACCTCTCAGGCCCAGGATAGGTTTTCCAATTGTGTAAGTTACCTGCTCTCCTGGAGAACATGTTGATGGAAGCATTGGGAGGTCCTGCTAATCCAGAGGAAGCAGCCTGAGGCAATGCTGTGGGGGGAGGGGGAGGGGGTTTGCTCTAAAAAGAGAGAGGGAGGGGGGAAGGAAAAAAACAGTCACTGAAATGCAAATCTCTTAATTGACAGCTTTCCTTTTCCCAAATAGAATAAAAGAGTTGAAAGAAACCTTGGAGGTCTTCTAGTCCAACCCCCTACTTAGGTGTAGGATACCCTACACCACTTCAGACAAATGATTATCCAATCTCTTCTAAAAAACATCCAGTGTTGGAGCATTTACAACTTCTGGAGGCAAGCTGTTCCACTGGTTAATTGTTCTAACTGTCAGTTCTCTGTTTTTGGGACTCCTTTACGTTTGGTGTTGGACGGCAAGAAATCACGAGACAGCTTTTGCAAGAGCCCCTCAGACACAGGAGACGAAGGGATAGAAAAAAACAAGCAGGCTAGAATAGCAAAGAAAGTAGAAGATCCTCCCTGGAAGGAAGCTGCTTTTTCATCCCTTGATGATGATGATGATGATGATGTGTGTGTGTGTGTGTGTGTGTAGAGCAGAGAAAAAAGGGACTTGGAGCACGATGTGCGTTATGCTCCTGGGTGATGCATTCCTGGCCGCGACACTTACTTCCTCTTCCGGTTCATCCAGGTTGACCCACCGCTGTTTCTTTTCATCCCAAACAATCTGCAGATAGATAAAGAAGAATGAAGCAACGTTTTCCAAGAGGAGCCAGATTCAGCTGGCTAAATCTGTGTGTGTGTTTTCTATTTAAACACATTTAGGCTGGTTAGAATAATCAAATACAAAGGAAAACAGTTTACGTTAGGTAATAGAATTTCAAAAAAAAAAAAACCTTACTAAGCAGAAGTAAAAGAGTCCTGGTGGCGCAGCAGACTAAAGCACTGTTATTAACATCAGCTGTCTGCAATTACTGCAAGTTCAAATCTCACCAGGCTCAAGGTTGACTCAGCCTTCCATCCTTTCTAAAGTAGGTAAAATAAGGACCCAGTTTGTGGGGGCAATAAGATGACTTTGTATAAAATATACAAAAGTATGAAGGCTATTGCTTAACGCATTGTAAGCCGTCCTGAGTCTCCGGAGAAGGGCGGCATATAAATAAATAAAAAATAAAAAATAAATAAGAAGTGAATATATTATAGAAAACTTTCTAGGGACGCATTTTCTAATTTCCCTTGTTTATTTGTCTAATCTCTCTGCCCACAACCTAGATAGTTATGGTTTATATTGAACCCTGAAGATTACTGCTCTGCTGATTTGAGTCCTTTGACTTTATTAGCCTCATAATCTTTTTCTTAGAAATCATAGCAACTCTCCGAATATTGATGAACTAACTAATATTGGCAGAAAGATACAGATTAACAGAGTTGAGAGGGACCTTGTAGGTCATCTGGTCCAAACCCCCACCCAAACAGGAGACCCTCCACCATTTCTGACAGATGGCCGTCCAGTCTCTTCCTGAAAGCTTTCAGAGATAAACCTCCCACAACTTCTATTCCATGGGGTTGATTGCTCTGTCAGAAAATTTCAGGTTGAATCTCTCCTTGTTCAGTTTCCATCTTGTCTGGCCTTCAGGTGCTTTGGAGAATAGCTTGACCCCCTCCTCTCTCCTCCCCCCTCAAGTATTGGAACTCTGCTATCCTGTCTCCCCTGGTCCTTCTCTTCACTAGACTAGCCAAGTGGTTGCTAATAGGTTTTATTCCACTCATGGATTCTTTTTATCCACTTTAATATTAATTTTAATGCTTTACCTTTTAATGCCCTATGTTTTAATCCTGTCATTGTTTTATTTTGTTAGTTCTGGTATTGGAAGCCGCCCAGGGTGCCTTGACCATGAGATGGGCTGCATACAAATCTAATAAATAAATAAAATGGAATACTAATTCTTGTTAGGGATAGTTTTCTGTCATTCGTTTTTGTCTCTCGGATAGAAACCGCAGTGCCCATGCTCTAAATCTGCCTCTCTGCAGAAGCGTTTTTCTAACTTTCTTTGCCAATCCTGAAAGGGTTTTTTTTCTGAGACTGGAATTGGTGCCATTTGAAATTTTTAAAAAACGTAAAAAATAAAAATGTGTTTCTTTTTAAATATCCCAAGGCCAAATGCTACGGTTTGGAAACTGAGTATTTTTTTAAAAAAATTTTTTTTATTTTAAATACAAATAATGCAAACATAGTACATATACATCTAAACACACACAAAAAGGGGGGAAAATACAAATATTACAATGCATCCCCACCTCGGGAGACCATTTTTTCCCCTTCTACTTCTTCTTGTATAACAACTAAAAGATATTCCATATATTCTAATTGTGCCCTTATCCCTTCCAAAACAACATATATTCATACAAACCTTTATTCCCTTTGCTTTCCATCAACACTGGTTTTATAAAATCCCCCATATTTCATTATAATTGTTGGCTTTGATCATCCCTTTTTAAAATTTAACTGAGTATTAAAAGGAAGACAATAATGCCCAAGGATGCCAGTGGAGGCTGGATGGCTTTCTTACCGACTTGTTCTTATCATCAGGAAGATGAGCTTCATGTTTGGTTTTCCCCATTAGCCAACGAAGCCAGCTCTGGGGGGAAAAATGCAATCATACTTTCTTTTAATATAATGTGTGTCGTCCCCTTCCCCCCCCTCCCCCCAAGATTCCAGAGCAATTTCTGACTTTAAGTTTGGTGCAAAATGCAGTGGCCTGCATGGTTTTGTGCAGACCCTGGTGTGCACATGTGTCACCTCTCCTGCGGGAGCTGCATTGGTTGCCGATTTGCTTCCGGGTGCAATTCAAGGTGCTGGTTGTCCCCTTTAAAGCCCTTCATGGCTTGGGACCAGATGATCTGAGGGACCGTCTCTTGCCGGTCACATCTACCCGACCCACCAGAGCAGGGAGGCAGGGAATGCTGCGGGTCCCATCCCCGAGGGAGATACACTTGGTGGGACCCAGAAGGGCCTTCTCCGTGGTGGCTCCCTCTCTCCGGAACATCATCCCACCCAGAGATTAGACTGGCCCCCACTCTGGCACTCTTCCAGAAGGCGTTGAAAGGGCCTGGGGAACCCAGAGCAGGTTGGAGCCCATTCAATGGCTCATGTGATCTGCTGTCGCCAGGGTGGGGGGCTATTATATTATTTTTTTTTATGAGTTTTATTTTTATATATATATATACGAAGTTTTTATACCCCTGTAAGCTGCCTTGAGTTGCCATGTGCGAATAGGCAGCAATATAAATCTTCTAATAAATAAATAAATAAGTGAGGGAGGGAGGAAGTGCTAAGCTTGTGGGGGGAAGGAGATGGAGGCCTCCAGAAAGTTTCACCGAGGTTGGCAAAGGCATCGGCGCCAAGCCAGGAAGAGCGAACTCTCTCCGGGAGGGGCAGCTAAAGTGTTTCTGCTTAGCGTTAAGGTTTATGGCTCACTTTTTGAGGTGCCAGCTCCTCCTTGGCTTCTTTGGAGGTTTTCTTCCTTTCGGGGATCGAGGGTGGAGGCGGAGAAGGCTGCTTGGCGGCGGAGTTTCGCCTCTCCCGGCCAACAGAATGCACGGAGGACTCCGAGGTGGTCCGAGACCGCCGCCCCAGGCCCTGTGGTTACATAACAACCGAGTTCAATTTTTTGGCTTTAAGAAGGGACGTCTTCAATAATGTAGTAAGAAGGAAGAGGAGGAAGGAGAAAAAGTGCTAACAAGCAACGGAGATGAGAAGTGGTGATGGAGAGAGGATAGATTTAAGAGAGAGAAGATCTGAGTGGCAGCAAATCAGTTTCAGGGACATACCATGTGGGCCGAAGACTGGGAGGTCGATCGGGATCGTCGGCCTGGGCCCTGGACAGAAACAAAGTCAGCACCTGAACAAGCAGCGAAGACCACACATGAACAGCCGTGGGCAGCAAAAGTCCCACTGGCTCAAATCCCAGGTGTGGATTTGTCACGTTGCAAAGGAAAAAAAACAAAACAACACAACAGACAACCGGGAACTCGTACGCGGAATCTTCTTTACTTACCAGATTATTCTGCTCCTGGTCTCTGACCTCCAGACTGAAGGGGTCTAGGAAGCCCGGCTCCTGGTTCACCGGAGCTTCTTGCCTTCAGCCTGAGGCCCTGCCTGTGGTGCACATGCCCCAGAGGTAGTCCAAGGCCATTGGCCCCATCGCCACAGCTTGGCAGGCAAGATGTGGCTGACCAAGAGGGCCATGGCCGTGGACTTCTCCTGAAGTGCTCAGAGAAAAGTCATTCTAAGAATTTCTTCACAAATTTTGGCATTCCGGAACTAATGTGCCCAAATTAAGCCAGAGCACGCAAGGCAGGCTTGGAAACTTCCCACAAGGCCTCGGGCAGAATGTGGCCGCACAATGAAGGTCACTAATAAAGAGAGAGAAAGAAATTGGCCAATACCATGATTTCCATCTTCCTGTAGAAGTCTTCCTCTCCGGACTTTGGAACTGCCTTCCATGCGGGAGGTTCAGCCACCCCTGGGATCAGGCAAAAAGAGAAAGAGGGAAGGACAGGTAAACTTTCTTGCTCCCAAATAAGGGGGGAAAGAGCCACCTGCCTGTGAGATGAGTGGCTATGACAGACAGATGAATGAATGAATGAATGAATGAATGAATGAATGAATGAATGGGGCCCCAGATCCAAGGCTTGGTGATGCAGTGTGGGCAAGTCCATCTAGGACAAGGATCTCAAACTCAATTTCACTGAGGGCCGCATCAGGGCTGTGATTGACCTCGGAGGGCTGGGCGGGCATGGCCGACTGGGTGGGTGTGGCCAGCTTGATGCCACTCACCCAACTGCTGGCATGTTTCCTCTTCACATTGGGTAGATCGGGCCGAAGTGACGCGGGCCGGCCCCTTACATTTTCCAGGATGGCCCCATGTAAGGACCACATCGCGGGCCTTGTGTTTGACACCCTTGATCTAGGACAGTGTTTCTCAACCTGGACCATTTTAAGATGGGTGGACTTCAACTCCCAGAATTCCCCAGTCGGCATGGCCAGCTGGGGAGTTCTGGGAGTTGAAGTCCACCCATCTTAAAATAGTCAAGGTTGAGAAACACTGATCTAGGATCTACTCTAATTATCTACCTGAGATGGGACTACAATTAGAGGGAGCCTCCAAGGGCAACCAAAGGCAAGGAGAAATCTGAAGGGAGGCTTCCCTGCTGAATTCCCCAAGGAGGATGGGATCCTAAATGTGCTTTTTAAATGGGAAAAGCCATGAACGGATCCTTTCCCTTTCCCTCTCCTCTCCATGTTGCAATTCCCTAGAAATGTTGTAGAAAAGCAGTATGAGACAGGCTCTTTGGAGAAGGGATTCCTCCCCACCCATTCCTCGCCCAGGCAAACCTGCTTCATGCTGGGTCCTCTCGTGCGGCTGCAGCTCAGGGCTTTGAAGAGGTAGACCTGCTGGCAGCACCGCTGACCCCCCGTACATGGGGTTCACCTCGGCTCCATAGTGGTTCAGAGAGCCAGGTCCCAGGCCCATAGAGGCAGGTACCACGGAGCAGGAAGGAACAGCAGCAGCAGGCTCCTGTTGGGAAGGGGGGGTCAGAGCCACGGTGCCATCCAGGATGGTAGGAGGAGCTGGAGAAAGGATTGAAAGAGAACTGAGTTTGCATCCCATAATAAGCCAGAGTCCAGAATGAGCCCGACTGTTCCTTTATGGTCCTGCACAGCAGCATGAGGGGTCTGGAAGGCAGCCAGAGGACACTACAGGCCACCATCTGCGATGGCCACCACTGGCCTCAGAGTAGGCGACATCTTTCATTCACATAGCCGGTTGCTTGGCTACCATCAAAGAAGCAAGTGGGATGCTTCCCAACAGATGGGCAGCCCCTACGTAGCTGCCTGGCTTCCCACAAGGCTGCCTGGCATTTGGCTGCCTGGGTTCCATTTGCTTTCCACGTTTTGATGCCAGGAAAGGAAGCCTCTCGCAATCCATGCACCCACCTGAAGGCATCAGCTGGACGGGCTGGACCATGTTGGGCAGCAGGGAGGCCAACAACGGGTTGTTGGAACTCACGTCTAGGCCGCCTCCCAGGCCTTCGTTCTGACTGGTGTGGTCATGCTCTGAGCTTGGCGTGCTGGAGGAATAGTGCTGGGGTGTGGCTCTCCCTACGCTGTAGCCGAAGGAGCCCTCCTGGAATGAGATGGATGCCAATGGACGCTTTCAGCTAAGACCAGCCGTTCAATGACACTGCCCAGCCCCAGGCAGAACACACACAGACACACACATGCACACACATTGTTGCAAGGCGTTTGGGAATTAAAGTAGTGGATTTGTAGCAGATTTCCACCTAAGCGGGCTTAGTCTAGCTGGCCTAAGCTCTTTATTCCTGGAAAAAGTTGGGAAAAGTTCAGAGAAGAGCAACTAAGATGATCAAAGGCCTGGAGACTAAACCATATGAAGATCGTCTGCAGGATTTGGATCTGGCTAGTCTAAAGAAAAGAAGAATTAGGGGGTGACATGATATAAGTATTCTGGTATTTGAGGGGCTGCCACAAAGAGGAGGGGGTCAAATTATTTTCCAAAGCACCTGAGGGCAGGACAAGAAACAATGGATGGAAACTAATCAAGGAGAGAAGCAACCTGTAATTAAGGAGAAACTTCCCAACAGTGAAGACAATTAACCAGTGGAACAGCCTGCCACCAGAAATTGTGGGTGCTCCATCACTGGAGGTTTTTTAGAAAAGACAGTCACTTGTCTGAAATGGTACAGCTTCTCCTGCTTAAGCAGGGGGCTGGACTAGAAGACCTCCAAGGTTCTGTTCTGTTCTCTCTTCCGAGGGGCCTCCTTCCCTTGGCTCCTCACCCACCCACCCGCATCCTCTTAGTTTGCTATCATGGGTCTGGCTCTCTTGACTTGGGGTGGTGGGAGAGGCATTTTATGGTTAAGTCACCTTGCGGAATGATCCCAAATTCAATCAGCATCCCTGGAGACCTCACTGGATTTGCCTTCTGCCTGAACTCTCCCACTTAGAAGCCTTGCAAATCAAGACAGGGAGTTTTGTTCCTTTCTTGCCTCCGTTGCTAAGTGAATCACTGCAGCTGATAAGTTGGTAACTCGGTTGTTAATTGAATCTGGCTTCTCCATGGACTCAAAGGGGGATCACATGACCCCGGGACACTGCGACCATTGTAAATAGGAGTCATTTCTCATGTGCCTGAATTTTGATCACGGGACCATGGGCAGGTTGCAATGGCCGTGTGAAAAACAGGCATTTTTCAGTGCCATTGTAACTTTGAATGGTCACTAAATGAACTGTTGTAAATTGAGGACTATCTGTAATGGTCTCCTGTGTCAATAATCCTAGGGATTATTAATTAACTTCTGTTATTGTTATTTTTATTAGAACTGCAGAAAAATCCATGGCTACCAACCTGCCTTCCATGGAGGTCCTGTCTACTGCACGAGTCAAAAAGAGGGCTGGGAAAATATCTACAGACCCCTCGCATCCTGGACATAAACTGTTTCAACTCCTACCCTCAAAACGACACTGTAGAGCACGGCACACCAGAACAACTAGACACAAGGACAGTTTTTCCCCGAACGCCATCACTCTGCTCAACAAATAATTCCCACAATACCGTCAAACTATTTACTAAGTCTGCATTACTATTAATCTTCTCATCGTTCCTATCACCCATCTCCTCCCACTTATGACTATATGACTGTAACCTTGTACCTTATGATTCTTGACGAATGTATCTTTTCTTTTATGTACACTGAGAGCATATGCACCAAGACAAATTCCTTGTGTGTCCAATCACACTTGGCCAATAAAAAATTCTATTCTATTCTATTCTATTCTATTCTATTCTATTCTATTCTATTCTATTCTATCCTATCCTATCCTATCCTATCCTATTCCAATCTATTCTACTCTACTCTATTCTGATTTCTGTTCTGTTCTATTCCCTATTCCATTCCATTCCATTATTCCTATTCCTATTCCTATTCTATTGATCTGACCACAGCCAACATTTTACAGTTACAGAGGAAACATGTCCATTGGCAAGGAAACCATTTTTTCTCAGAGACGTTCCTACAAAACTTTAAAAAAGAAACCTCAGCAGCATCTCTAGGCCTCAGAGTTAGCCCTCAACAAAGCTGCACCGATCTGTGTCCACCTGCTGCAAACATCCCAAAGGATATGAATCTTACCTTAATCTGCCCGTCTAAGTGTCGGAGATGAATTAGCCAGTTGGGCTCAATAAATAATTCCTGCTCAGGCTTCTCCTTTATCTGAGGGTCAAAGAGCCGCAATTGAGAAGAAATCTGTAAAATGAAGAATGAGGAGTTAAAGTCATATCAAGCCTTAGTAAAGCCACACCTCGAGTCCTTCATCTAGTTTTGGTCACCACATTATAAAAAAGAGGTTGAGACTCTAGAAAAAGTGCAGAGAAGAGCAACCAGGATGATGAGGGGACTGGAGGCTAAAACATACAATGAATGGTTGCAGAAATTAGGCCTGGCTAGTCTAGTGAAGAGAAGGACCAGGGGAGACAGGATAGCAGCCTTCCAATATTTGAGGGGCTGCCACAGAGAGGAGAGGCTCAAGCTATTTTCCAAAGCATCCGAAGGCCAGACAAGGAACAATGGATGGAAGCAAGGAGAGATTCAACCTGGAAATAAGGAGAAACTTTCTGACAGTGAGAACAATCAACCTGTGGAACAGAAGTTTCCTTCGGAAGTTGTGGGAGTTCCATCAACTGGAGGCTTTCAAGAAGAGACTGGACTGCCATCTGTCAGAAATGATGTAGGGTTTCCTGCTTGGGCAGGGGGTTGGACTAGATGACCTACAAGGTCCCTTCCAACTCTGTTATTCTGTCACAGCCTGGGGCCCTAGGAATTGTGTCCCCACGTATCTGGAGGGCTCAAAGTTAGCGAAGGTTGGGCAAAGGGAATGGTACACAGGAAAAGGAGGTGCTGTGATCTGAAACACCTGGCAAGCCTAGCCCCCCGGGGTCCCAGAAAAAGGGCAGGGCTCCCTGGCTCCCCCCACTTCCCGCCCCCCAAAGGTTTAAGAGAGTCATCCGGCTGCGGAGTGTGCTGACCTGGATCACCTGGCTGATAAGAACCGGCGAATAGCAGCCGGGGTTGGTCAGGATGGCTTTGGAAATCACTTCGCAGTAATGAAAGGCCTGTGCAATGAGCCCCATCTCAGCCAGCCGGCAAGCGTAGATAAACTTGAACACCTGAGAATGCAGAGAAGATTTTGAGACGCCGGTTAATACAGCACCGAGGACGGGGCCAGAACCAAGGCTCACCTCAACTACCTTTCACGTCCGTTTCCTTAACAGCAATTACAGGTAGTCCTCGACTTACAACAGTTCACACTTACTGACCATTCAAAGTTACAGCGGCACTGACAAGAAAGGGACTTGTTTTTGACAGTTATGACCTTTCCAGCATCCCTGTGGTCGTGTGATCAAAATTCAGATGCTTGGCAACTGGCTCATACTTATGACGGTGGCAGCGTCCCACAGTCATGCGATCCGCTTTTGCGACCTTCTGACAAGCCAAGTCAATGGGGGAAGCCAGATTCACTTAACGACCGGGTTGCTAACTTTATCAGCTGCAGGGATTCGTTTAACAAGCATGGCAAAAAAAAAGGTCATAAAATGGGATACAATTCACTTAACAATCATCTCACTTAACGAAGGAAACTTTGGGCTCCATTGTGGTCATAAGTCAAGAACTACCTGCACTACATTTGCTCCCATGTCATATAGTTAAACATTTTCCTCTTCTGTCACCTTAAGAATTAAAGATTGTGCAAAAAAAACGATACAAAGCACCCCAGGATCTACATCAAATGTTTTCTGGTCTGAGGGCTCCAAGGGGGAGGTCTCTAAAAACAGCATCTTAGCTGAGCAGTTGGGCCCCTTTCTAAACGGGGCTCATCCGGAAAGACTCCCAAGCCAGCTGTGATTTGCACCTGGTCCCAATTTGCTGCAGAGACCTGGGACTTCCTGCGAATGGGAAATCTGCAGCTCCATCCGGAACCTTCTTCTGAGTGCCGTCAGGAGGCAGAGACACGGAGCAGGAGAAACTAAGCAGCTCCCTTGCGCTACGTACCCCCTTGTGCTCAACCCCACAGGCCAGAGAAGGCAAGTGGCCCTTGATCTACAGGCCTCAAATCCAAGCACCAAATTTCCATCACTGGCTGGAAGAGAGCCTAGGGAGGCCCCCGGGTTTTCCACCAACTCTGGCCCTGCAGCGATCCATGAGACACACGAGAGCGGTTGCTGGGCCGGCAACTTTACAAAGAGAGACACGGTAGGTTTTACACAAAGTGTTTGTCCAGGGATCATTTGATGCCAACACATATCATAGACCAAAAAAAAAAAAATGGGAGAAACTGGCACCGCTACTGCTGCTAAAGGACCGACTAAAACCGCTACGGGCACCTTCAAAAGTGTTTGTTAGAAGGACAGCTAATGTGAATTTGACGGAATCTCAATTGGTCAGGAAGGCTCTGGGAAGTTTGAATAAGACCTCTAGCAACAACAACGAGTCAGTTCCCTAAAAGGGAAAAAAGTTCTTGTCAAAAAAAAAAAAAAAAAAAAAAAAGGCAAATGAAAACACAAGCAGAACTGAAAGCTATAGCATGGCTCCTGAAGAATGTCCAGAGAAGGGGAATCTTTTGTTTCTTGTAATCCTCTAGATTTTGAGAGCTTTGATGGTCCCGAAGAGCAGCGGCTGAGCCGTATGTCTTTGGCTGGAGTTTGTTTGTTTGTTTGTTTGTTTGTTTGTTTATTTATTTATTTGTTGGTTCGATTTATATGCCGCCCTTCTCGGAGACTCAGGGCGGTTTACAATGCGTTAAGCAATAGCCTTCATCCTTTTGTATATACCTGCTTAGTAGGGCTTTCGCCCCCCCCGCCCCTGCTAAGTGGTGTTCTTTATAATACAGAGTCATCTTATTGCCCCCACAATCCGGGTCCTCATTTTACCTACCTCGAAAGGATGGAAGGCTGGGTCAACCTTGAGCCTGGTGAGATTTGAACTTGCAGTAATTGCAGGCAGCTGATGTTACTTAACAGTGCTTTAGTCTGCTGCGCCACCAAGGCTCTTATTTGTCTTATTGTTAGTGCGCCCGATAGATTTGCAAGCAGCCTGCAAAACAACCTTTCATTTCATGGGACTATGACTATATGCAGTCAACTAAAGATTTTCTGGCCACTCTGGAGGAAATAGTAACTGACCTTCCCCCTCCCTTGTAGCAAGTAAACAATCTATATTTTAAAGTTGTATTTTGAATGATGTTGTAACTCCTTTCAATGGTATAATAAAGAACTTGTAGTGAAAGAAAGAAAGAAAGAAAGAAAGAAAGAAAGAGGGAGGGAGGGAGAGAGAGAGAAAGAAACAAAGAAAAAAAGAAAGAAAGGGAGGGAGGGAGGGAAAGAAAGGAAGGATGGATGGATGGAGGGAGGGAGGGAGAAAGAAAGAAAAAAGAAAGAGAGAGAGGGGGGGAAGGAAGGAGAGAGAGAAAGAGAGAGGGAGGGAGGGGGGAGGGAGGGAGGGAGATGCAAACCTGGAAATTGGGCAGGGAGAATGGCTGAGTCCCCAGGGACTGCGCGTACTCATAGGTCTCCGTCCGCTGAATGGCCTCGTTGCTGGCAAACTTCAGAAAAGGCAAGCTAAGAGCAGAAAAAGAGAGAAGGGCATCCTTCTTCAATGGCCCATAACAGCACACTGTGCAGTTCTGAAACTGCACAGTGAGTCTGGCTAGAGCCATTGAAAAGAAGGGAGGGGGCTTAACTTTGCCCCTCCAAGGGGCATCAAGTCAAGGACTGGGGTGGGGGAAGCAAGCAACCTCCTTCATGAGTTTACAACAGAGGCCCCGGGGTCCTTTGCTGGGATTCCTACTTTAAACATGAAACCACGCCCTGCTGAAGGCTTGGCGAGCCCCAGTGACATGTCTCCTCTGTTACGTGCCAATCAGCAGAGCTGCTTTTGATGTGCCAGCCTCTCTACACAGCAGTGGGAGTGAGAGCCCAGAGCTGCACCAAGCCCTCTGCATCTCCGCCACGCAAACGAGGCTGCGTGGTCACAACTGCCTGAGCTGCAAACAGAACTCGAGGGGGAGCGTGGAAGGGCAGCGACGCCTGGAGAAGGTGGGCTCCCCTGGAGAAGCAGCATCCCGGTCTCTGTAGTGGGACAGGCAGAAGGAACCAAGGCGGCAGCTTGATCCCGAGGGAGAAAACTGGAAGGATCCCCACACACCTGTGGTTTGCACCGATCAGCACCAGCTTGGTGGTCTTCTTGGTGTAGACGCCGAAACCCTCTTGGGCCATCAGGTAGCAGAAGTGAGCAGCATCCAAGAGGCCTTTGGAAGCTGCAACCAAAGACAAAGAAGGAATCCTCTCAGGAAGCAGATCCCACCGGGAGCATCCCTGAAACCCCCCCCCCCCCCCCAGGAGTTTACAACTTCAAAGGCTTGATTCAGGTAGGACCACCGAGACGGGGAGGCTAGCAATATTTTTAATTGTTTTTAATGGTTTAACTTTTAATGTTTTATATATGGTTTTTAAATGCATTGTAAGCCGCCTTGAGACTTCGGAGAAAGGCAGCATACAAGTTGAACAAATGAATGAATGAATGAATGAATGAATGAATGAATGAATGAATGAATAAATAAATAGCTAGCAGTAGCCTGAGACTTATATACCACTTCATGGTGCTTTTACAGCTCTCTTTAAGCGGTTTACAGCCTCTTGCCCCCAACAATCTGGGTCCTCATTTTACCCACCTCGGAAGGCTGGAAGGCTGAGTCAACCTTGAGCCTGGTGAGGTTCAAATTGCAGGCAGCCGGCAGGCAGCAGGAAACTGCACTACTGCACTCTAACCACTGCACCACTGTGACTCATAAGGATGGTCTGGAATTGATCTTCTCACTACACAATAAGGTAGCCCTCCTGGGTCAAGCATCTTTCAGGTAGACCGGCTGAGATTTGACCGTCTCCCAGAAATGCATCGGGATTTTTTTCTTACTGTTTAGTGTCACCTTCCTTACTTAAAAAAAAGCTCATTCCAGATTTGCTCCCGGATTGTATGATAGGCTTCCTTGGTGTTACTAGTCCCATCTTTTTGAAGAAACTGCCTCTTCTGAATGATAGATGGTAACTTTTTATACACACATATATAATGTACTATAAATAAGATGATTTATGGAGAAATCCCTTAAGGTTAACGATATAAAAGTTACACTGAATCTGGAAATTCTGGAATATGATGGTCTTTCAGGCATTATGGTTCTACCAGACATGACCAGGGGAAGGAGTTGCTAAAACAATTATTCTAAGAAATTGGAAAAGTGATACTATTCTAAATATTAAGGATCGTCTTTTGGAAATGTCTAAGTTATCTGGTTTTGAAAGGGCAAAATACAGAATACAGGATAACAGAGTTGGAAGGGGTGACATTGAAACCTGACACCAAGGCTTTTGTATTTTTTTATTTAATTTTAACTACTTATATTTTTATTTTTTTCTGTTCGATGAAATAAAGATAGTCCTTGATTTACGATCACAATTGAACCCACAATTTCTGTTAAGTGACTTTTGTTGTTTTGTCCCATTTTACGGCCTTTCTTGCCACTGTTGGTAAGTGAAACACTGCAATTGATGTTAGTAACCCGGTTGTTAAGTGAACCTGGCTTCCCCATTGACTCTGCTTGTGATGAGGTCACAAAAGGGGATTACGTGACCTCGGGACACTGTGACCGTCATAAATATGAGTCAGTTGCCAAGCATTTGAAATTTGATCACGTGACCACAGGGTTTCACGTCGAAACTGTGAAAAACCGTCATAAGGCACATTTTTCAGTGAGTTAAACTTTGAACGGTCCCTAAACGAACTGTTGTCGGTCAAGGACTACCTGTATTTAAAAAAACCCAGAAAAAATTATTTTAAAAACCCTACGGGGTCCCCTTTATCACCTGAGGTCAACCTGCGCCATCCTTGCTAAGCGCAGTCTTTGCACACACACCCAAAATTATCTCAAGGCCTAGCTCTGCCCTCCTGAAAGCCTTTTAAGTCAGGGGTCTCCAACCTTGGCAACTTTAAGACTTGTGGACTTCGACTCCCAGAGTTCCTGGGAGTTGAAATCCACAGGTATTATGGCCCGTCAGTGGCCTGTGCAGCCAGTAGCTGATTCAGACAGCGAGGAGGCTGGTGTGGTGCTGCGCCAGCAGCCTGTGCAACTGGCACTCGAGTCGGACAATGAGGAGGCTGGAGAAGATGTGGTGCCAGAGGCGGGGATTCAGCCAGGGCCTTCAGAACCTCCAGAAGCTCCCATAAGTGAAGAGGAAGAAGAGGAGCCTCTTCTCGATGCACGGGCGCGCAGAGCTGTCAAAAGGCAGGAGTGGCTCCTCAGGGGGAGGTCTCCTCGAGAGTAAGGCTTGGGGCTAATTGGCCACTCCCCTAGCCTATTTAAGGAAGGACAACAACTGAGGCAATTTGCAAGAAACAACTTCGCTCACTTCGCATCTGGATCTTAGTTCTCTTATCAGTTTCCTGCAAATTGCTTCTGGGCACTCTGCCGCCACAGTAAGATTACGGTTATTATTCTTTGGATTCTTGTCAGCTGTTAATGAAGTTAATTTAACAGCCTTTGTTCAGAAAAGACTGATTTAAATTAGTAAACTAACCCGTAGCTGGGGCAGAACAACAGGTCTTAAAATTGCCAATTTTGGAGACCCCTGTTTTAAGTCATTTTTAACGTCACATTTTAACTACCCGCTGCCCGTACTTTAAATTTTTATATTCAGTGTTTATGTTTTAACTTTTATTTGTACAAAGCCCAGAATGCCTCTATGAGCGAGATGGTGATGGCTAAACCCAAGTAAGTAAATAATAAAAATGGCTCACTTGCTGGGATTCCTGTCACTAACCCTTACAAAAGAGATCCAGCCTCCTGGGGCCACAAGATCCCGATGCAACCCCTCCCCCCGCTCCAGATTCACTGCCCCCCCTCCACACCCCTTGCCCTTGCAGGATTACCCAGCGTGTCCCCCATGGTGACGATCGTCCTTGACTCGACGTCTGTGTTATTGGTCAGGTTGGACAGGACCATTGCCAGGTGAGGCCTCCAGTCTCCCCACTTCTCATCTCCACAGCACTAAAAGAAAAGAGGGGGAGAGGCTGATGCTGTGAGCCAGGAAAGATAGAGGCGGCAGCAAATTTACAAAGCCCCCAAGTTGGCTTTGAATGGGGACAAAGGATGTGCATCCCAGCCAGGATGAGCACAGAGGAGCTGAAATGGTCTACAGAAATACTGTATTTTCCCATGTATAAGACGATGCTTTTTCTTAAAAATATTGACCTAAAAATGGAGGGGCATCTTATGCACTGGGGGGGGGGGAGAGAAGAACCGTGTGTTGTGGCCTGTTGGCCACCGGCTCCTCCAGCAGCCGAATCAGAGGAGGACGAGGCGTGGGAGTCAGGCTCAGCATCAAGGCAACCTGAGAGCTCCAAGGGGGAAGACGGAATGGAGTTGGCAGAGACAGAGGCAGAGCTTCGGCCACCCGTCAGCCCTCCGATGGAGAGTCAACAGCCCCCAGGTATGGAGGTGGCTGATGAAGAAGAGGAGGAACAGCTGGGTCCAGTGCCTGATACGTGGATGTGCAGAAGGCAGAGGAGAGGAGAGCAGTGGAAATCTATGGGCTGGTTCTTGGGAGGGAAGAGCCACTGCTGCTAGCGAAGCTCCACCCTAGCTCTGGGGATAAAAGGCAGGGGGTGGAGATGAATAGATGTGGCAGACAACTATTCCATCTTCCGGCTGGACTTGTTAGCCTGCGTTGAAAGAGAAACTTTTTACTGGGGCTGCTGGCACTCCTAATAAAGGCATCTTTTGAGTTCACTTCAGAGAGTTTGTCGTGTTTGGAGAGTTGGGTCAGAACACCACGGTTGCGAGACTGCCGATACCTTATCTCTGCAAACTAGCCTCACGAGCGAAACCGATTGCGGAGACAAGCTGACAGGTTTCCTCCGATTATAGCCTTATGTCACTGACATCAGCTGATGCTGCGTGTAGCCAGTGCCCAGATGCAACAGGGAGCAGTAATGTTGGAGCGTTCTGAGCCCATACAAATGTCAGAATAAATAAACAAACAAACAAATACCAGTACCAGTAAGCGAATGTCTTACTCTGCAAAAATTAATGTTTTCTATTTAATGTTTAAAATATTGATTTCTGAATTTTAACTATGAAAAGTGGAGGGGACATCCTATACATGGAGGGCGTCTTGTCTCTGCATATTGAGGCCATTGGTCCCAGAATTCCCTGGAAGCATGAAAACTGTAATGCCAACCCTTGGAAGCTATGGGGTGGGCTCAACTCTTGGCACTTACGGTCGAGGCTGCGGGCATCCTACCAGACATCAGCTGGTAAACGGTCTGCAGTGGGTCATTTATCGGGAGACTGTTGGCGAATCTAGAAACAAAAGAGTACTATTAAATTTATGTGCAACGTGTTCACCTGTCTTCTATATCTTATATTAGTAACTAATTATCTATGGAGATTCTCAAGTCATCCAGGTCATGGTTGTCCCAAAGGTGCTTTTTTCAAGAGGCAATTGGACTTTCTGGTTTTTCTCTGAAGATGTTTCACTTCTCATCCAAGAAGCTTCTTCAGTTCTGACTCCCACCATCCAGTCAGAGCTGAAGAAGCTTGTTGAGTGAGAAGCAAAATAACTTCAGAGAAAAACCAGAAAGTCCAATCGCCTCTTTAAAAAAAAGGCACCTTTGGGATAATGACCAAATAGTTAACAGGAAAAAACAATATTAGTGAAACAAAACAAAATTACAAGTTTCAAAGCTCTCCGATAACAGGCTGTTATTGGAATCCACTCGTACAAAATTTATCACGGCATCTTATCTATCCCAATTCATCCCAAAAGTTATAAATAAATCGTCCTGGGTCAAATAACATGTTTTGTTTCTGAATATCGTCTGTCATCAATTGTTGCTTAATTAAATGTTGTAAATTCAGCCTTAGTAGTTTAAAACTTTTTGGAGGGCTCGTTTCGCAGCGGGTGGGAACTAAGTTGTAGCAATATATTCATCAATATTCAACTAGAGGGATAGCATGTATGTCTTTTTTTATGCATCTTTTTAATGTTTTGATTGTTTTGTGTGTGTTTTCTCCATTTGTCCTTTTGGATTTTATTTTTATTTCTTTATGTTGTATTTTAACTGTGTTTTGAATCAAATAAAAACAGGTTAAAAAAGAAAAAGAAAAGAGTACGAAGGTCTGCAATCAACATTCCAAGGAGGAAAACTGCCTTGATACCCCTTTGGAGAGACAATGCAAGGCTCAAAGCCTGGGAAGAGGTTGTTGCATTGGCCTCCTGACCAGATCTGACCCAAAGATCTTCTATAGAGCAGAGCAGAGCAGACTAGAAGTTAGAAGGGACTCTGGAGGTCTTCTAATCCAGCCGCCTGCTCAAGCAGGAGAACCTATACCATTTCAGATAGGTGACTGTCCAGTCTCTTCTTAAAAAACCTCCAGTGATGAAGCACCCACAACTTCTGGTGGCAACCTGTTCCACTGGCTAATTGTTCTCACTGTTAGGAAGTTTCTCCTTAATTCCAGGTTGCTTCTCTCCTCAATTAGCTTCCAACCATTGTTTCTTGTCCTGCCTTCTGGTGCTTTGGAGAATAATTTGACCCCCTCCTCTTTGTGGCAGCCCCTCAAATACTGGAATATTGCTATCATGTCACCCCTAGTCCTTCTTTTCTCTAGAGTAGCCAAACTCAAATCCTGCAACTGTTCTTCATATGTTGTCAGAACCCTAAAAGTGATACCCCCATTCCGTTGGGAGAAGGGGGGCCTTGGATTCGATTTATTAGCATTGCCTGTGTCAACAGATATTTTACAACCTATATCCTGGCGCCAAAGCACCCTGAGATCCCCTTAACTTTGGGGAATGTTTATGATGGCCATGTGGGTGTTTCACTTTAAAGGATAATGGAGGATAGAGATGGGAATACATACTTATCCAGTTCTCAGGGCAGCTGGTCAAGAAAACATCTTCACACTTGTATATTGGCTAAAATCTGCATTCTGTCTTAAGGGAGGGGTCTCTACTGCTTTAATCCTACTTGTCTTGCCTAAGGGTATTCAGATTGCTGTCACTTCTGCTTAATAAAAGGTTCCTTTTGAAATATTACGTTTCAACAGTTGTTACTTTCTTAAGTTGGAAGGAGAGGCAATCCTTACATATGTCTTATTCTCCAGGCCTTTGATCACCTTAGTTGCTCTTCTCTGCACTTTTTCCAAAGTCTCAACATCTTCTTTGTAATGTGGTGACCAAAACTGGTTGCAGGATTCCAGGTGTGGCCTTTCTAAGGGTTTTTTAAAGCTCAGTCCCGATTGAGATCAGAGGCACACAGAGGTCTCATCTCCCACCTACCTGGTCATGACTCGAGCATGCGTCCTGCTGTCCATTTTACTGGCAAGCAACAATGCATGGCCCCACAGCCCATGTTTCATGGCAGATTCCAAAGCATCCTATTGGAAAAGAATGCAGGATTTAATTTTTTTTTAAAAAAATTGTTTTTGCAGATCTCCTCCTCTTTTTGCAGGAGCCAACATAGAAGGAGGAAGGAAGGCGCACCTTTTTCCGTCCATAAAGCAGCAGCTCTCGAAAGCGCTCCGTTTCCTTCTCGAGGCTGCCGATGGTGGCAATGAGGCTGTCCGTCAGAAAGGACAGCTGAGCTTCTCCACTCTCTTCAGGCGCGTGCTCCACAGCCTCATTGGTGAAGTCGATCAGGTTGGCTTCGTTGGGTGACTTCCCAGGCAGCCACACGGTCTTATGATCCTGCAGCAGAAGCTCGGCAATATCCGTGCCCACCACTGTCTACAAATAGGAAGGGATGCTGTTAAGACAAGGGAATTCTGGGAGTTGAAGTCTACACATCGGGAAGTGGCTTTAAGGTTGAGAGACCATCCTAGACAGACCTAAAGGTGCTTTTTCAGGAGGCAACTGGACTTTCTTGTTTTTTTCTTTTGAAGACGTTTTGCTTCTCATCCAAGATGCTTCTTCAGCTCTGACAGAATAGTGGGGAATGGAGGGATTTATATTCCTTGCAGACAGCTGGTCATTTGCATCCTTTTAGAGGGCCGTTGAAGGACTTGGAGGTTTATCTGTGTCCTCAGGGTCACCTGAGTGGTGCTCCTGGTTCCTGTAGTCTGCAATTTTAGCTTTTAGTTATACAATTTGGAATGGCATGGGAGTAGGAATTGATTTCCAGAGGAAAAAATTGCAGACTACAGGAACCTGGAGCAATACTCAGGTGACCCTGAGGACACAGATAAACCTCCAAGTGCTTCAACAGCCCTCTAAAAGGATGCAAATGACCAGCTGTCTGCAAGGAATATAAATCCTTCCATTCCCCACCATCATCCAGTCAGTGCTGAAGAAGCTTCTTGGATGAGAAGCAAAACATCTTCAAAAGGAAAAAAGAAGAAAGTCCAGTTGCCTCCTGAAAAAAACACCTTTGGGGACAACCATGACCTGGAGGATTGAGAATCTCTACAGACATCCTAGACAGACTGGCAGTGAAGGGGTGGGTGGGAGAGGAGCTTAATTTCAGGGTGGAAAGTCCATCCTACTTAAAAATTAACTGGAAGAGAGGGCACAGATCTGTGAATGTATCACTAACAAATAAAGGGGGAGGAGATCAACATTTCTGCTGAAATCAGCAACCTGGTAAAATAAAATATAAAAAGGAGTCCAGGAGGTTTTAGCCCCAATCCTAACCTGAGTTATGCCCCACATAACTGAGAAGAGACACAGAGCTGCAGAAAACACATTTTGTTCAAAGCGACTGAAGCTACTGAAACTCTGGGGCAGAAGGCAAGTGATGATTCAGAGCATTTGGGCAACACAATAATGAAACCAAAAGGCATCTTCTTCAAACTTCTCCAGAACAAACCTTGGCAAGGTTCCCATAGCCTTGAGTGGGACTCATCCTGAAAACAGCCCAATAAATTGTGCCCTTCCCCATCATACAACCTACCCCCAATAAGCAATATAGTAATATTAGGAGCATGATTGTTTTCTGAAAATATAGAGGATGAACTATGAATATCAGGCCTGCTGAAGGATCTACTTCAAAGTGCATATTTTCTGGCCCAATTAGATGCTTGCGGCTTGAGGCAAAATTTTGCCCAACCTTTTTCTACCCTGGGTCTCTTCTCAGTTTCCAGTGTGGAACTTACCAGGCTGAGAAAGTGTGAACAATTCTTCATAATTAACAAGGAATGATTTGATTGCAGGTTGGCTGCTGAAAGAGTCCTTGGCCATAAAACTTTTATTTCAATTAAGTTATAGAATTCGCTACAGTTGGTCCAGAATGCAGCTGCACGAGCTGTCGTGGGTGCACCTAAGTACACCCACATTACACCAATTCTCCGCGAGCTGCACTGGCTCCCTATTGGTCTCCAGTCACAATTCAAGGTGTTGGTTATTACCTTTAAAGCCCTACATGGCTCAGTGCCAGGTTATCTTCAAGACCGCCTTCTGCCGCATAGCTCCCAGCGACCGGTAAGATCGCACAGAGTTGGTCTCCTCTGGGTCCCGTCAGCTAAACAATGCTGGCTGGTGGGCCCGCAGGGGAAGTCCTTCTCTGTGGCTGCCCCAGTTCTCTGGAACCAGTTACCTCCTGAGATCCCAACTGCCCCCACCCTATTGGCCTTCCGGAAAGCAGTGAAGACCTGGCTCTTCCGGCAGGCCTGGGGCCGTTGATCTCGCTGTTGCAGTCTGGTGAGATCCAGCCATGAATGGTGTGAATGAGTTTTTAATGTTTTTAATGTTTTTAATTTTTCAATGTTTTTTTTAATTATTTTTTAAAATGTATTGTGAGCCGCCCTGAGTCTTCGGAGAGGGGCGACATATAAATTTAATTAATTAAATTAAATTAAATTAAATTACTCGGAAAATCACCCAGAAGGCTATTATAAGCCAACATTTAGGCATTTCTCAAGGCAGAGCTAAGTTATGGATGAAGTCAATAAATATGGATCAGGATGAAGTCAATAAATATGGATCAACTCTTATCATGTCAATTAGGTAAAGAGCCTTGATGGTACAGTGGTTTAATGCACCCTGTTATTAACACAGCTGCCTGCAATTTCTACTGGTTCGAATCTCTCCAAGGCTCAAGGTTGACTCAGCCTTCCATCCTTTCTAAGGTAGGTTAAATGAGGACCCAGTTTGTGGGGGCAATAAGCTGACTTTGTATAAATATACAAAAGGATGAAGGCTATTGCTTAACGCATTGTAGCCGCCCTGAGTCTCCGGAGAAGGGCGGCATGTAAATCAAATTAAAAAAAAAAAAAAAAGTCGACATGATTATTCTCCCATTTTCCTTTCAGCCAAATTAAAGACATTAACACTGGTGGCACTTTTGGAAGACACCCGGGGGGGGGGGGGGGGGGGGGAGTGATGTGTGTCTGTGTCTGTGTATGTTCCCCAGGGCCAGCTGCTGCTCAGCTCCTCCTGTTGCCAATTTGGATCTAAGACAGTGATGGCTAACCTTTTCCGGACTAAGTGCCGAAAGCGTGCGCATGCCCAAACCCCCAAAATGCAATGCACGTATGGCCCCCGTGCATGTGCCCTGCACCCCGCGGCAGAGACCCGAGTCCAGCTGGCCGGTGGGAGTCACTCCTGCATGCTGAGCAGAGCTGAACTGGGGCGACGGTTTGTGTGCCATCCGAGAGGGCGTTGCATGCCACCTCTCGCACGGGCTCCATAGGTTCGCTATCACGGTGCTAAGCTTTGAGACAACCAGCGTGAAGGTCTGAAAGGCGGAACTGGAGAACTGGTCTGTGCAAGAGGTGGAAAGGAGGCCTTGAGCACGTACCCCGTTTTGCCTGCACAGGAGAACCACAAAGTCCCAGAGAAGCCGAGCAGATTCCTTGTCAATCAGAGCATTGTTCTGGGAGCAGCGGGTGGCCTTATTCTGGGCGTAATTAATCACGTCCACTTTATGGGTGTCGTCTCTGCAAGAGGGAAGAGAAAGCGACACTTAAGGTATCACAAGACAGTTACACCCTAGGCACGAAGGAGAGGGAGCTCAGTCTGCAAGCTTGCAATTCTTGCCTCCTGTGGTTTTGTCTTGGAAACCCCGCCCCCTACGGTTTTCAAACAACATGCACAACTATTGTTGGGGGAATGAAAACAATTCATGGTTTTGTGTGTCTGAATCCAGCCAATCAATGCTTCTGGGCGGTCAGCTTAATTCTGCTTTATGCCACTTGGTCTGATGCTGCTGACACTGCTGCTGTATTCCCTGAGGCCCTTCCTCCTGTGCACAACACCCACTGCAGCGTCTTTGTGCAAAACATTTGGCTGCCCCTTAGGAGTCACGTGGCTTTCACACCTTCACTTTCAGTACTAATGTCATCATCCACAACAGTTGCAAGGACAGCTGAAAAGTGTAGAGAAGGGAAGACAAGGCTCCAAGGATGAAATCACTTTGGAGTATCGGAACCAAAGCCTGCCCCAAGATTTCCCTGCCTTTTGAGCGTTGTCAAGAGCCAAAGTGGTCACCTGTGAACCGGATTCCTTAAAAGCCTCGGGAACTTACTTGGTGAGAGGACCGGGAAAAGCCCTCATCTCCTCTTGCTCCGGAAAGTGTTGCATGACCATCTGCAGAGAGAGAAGAATCAGCAAGGCAACCTGGGACGGTTCCTCTTTCCTGGGCGTGATGCTGTCTTGAAGATGAGCGCCGCAGATCTCACCTTCAGGACCCACAAAGTGGCATGGGTCACCCTACGCTTAACGTTGAAAGACAAAGGGCGAGTAACTATGAACTTGAGAACGTTCTGTGGAGAGCTGAGAAGATGACCTGGATGAAGACAGGCAGCAAGTGTTGCAAAAAGGGGCTGGAGAATTTCTTAAGTGAGGAGAATAGTCACAGAGAGGAAGAGGTCAAGCTACTTTCCAAGGCACCTGAATGAACAATGGATGGAAAGTGACCAAGGAGAGATTCAACCTGGAAATAAGGAGGAATTTTCTGACAGTGAGAGCAATCAACCAGTGGAACAGAAGTTGTGGGAGCTTCATCCCTGGAGGCTTTCAAGAAGAGACTGGGCGGCCATTTGGGTCGGAAATAATGTAGAATCTCCTGCTTGGGTGGGGGGTTGGACTAGATGGCCTACAAGGTCCCTTCCAATTCTGTTAATCTATGAATTTCCAGTTAGACTTATATAACACCCCCCCCCCCCCCCAGTGCTTTACCTCAATCTCTGAGCAGTTTAGAGAGTCAGCCTATCACCCCCCAAGAATCTGGGTCCTCATTTTACCAACCTCGGAAGGATGGATGTCTGAGTCAACCCTGAGCCGATCAGGATCGAGCTCCAGACTGTGGACAGAGTCAGCTTGCAATTCTGCACTCTAATCACTGCGCCACCAGGTTGAGGACAGAGGTATAATGTTCAAAAGCAGCTCAGGCGGACACCTCCCAGGTTCAATGAAGTGTAAGAAGCACAGGACATTCCAGCACAATCAGATGGAGAGATTTTGCTATTGTAAGTCAATCTTAATGAAAATAGTTTTTAACCTTTCTGTGGGATTCATTCCCTATCTATCTCACAGGGCTAACATATTCCCTCTTCTGCAAGAATCCTTCCATTCTAGGAACGTGCAAATGTTCTGCATGGCAGCTATTCAGAATTCAAAACCAGAGATCTGAAAAATGGGCTGCTTCAAGACTTTTGGGAAACTTTTTATGCTTCAAGCATTTCCAAATGCTCAGGGGTGGGGTGGGGTGCATGTGTGAATGTGCACTCAAAGTCTGTTTCTCCATATTCAAAACAGTTTGCTTTAAAAACCAAAGCAGGGAAGGAGGGAGCCTTGGCTTTTTGGGAAAGTCAGTCTTTAAGGACATAGCAACTCCTACCCAATGGAGAAGGACCGAAGCTGCTAAAACCCTGTTTTGGATCTGACAGCTCTACCTAATCTAGCAGCAAGAACATTTCAAGGCTTCTGGTGTTGAAAGCACTTTGTCTGGGCTGTGCAATCCACAGGGAAACTCTTAACAGATTAACAGAGTTGGAAGGGACCTTGTAGGTCATCTAGTCTAACCTCACGCTCAAGCAGGAGACCCTACACCATTTCTGACAGATGGTAGTCCAGTCTGTTCTTGAAAGCCTCCAGTGATGAAGCTCCCACAACTTCTGTTCCATCGGTTGATTGTTCTCAGTGTCAGAAAATTCCTCCTTATTTTTAGGTTGAATCTCTCCTTGATCAATTTCCATCCATTATTCCTTGTCTGGCCTTCAGGTGCTTTGGAAAATAGCTTGACCCCCTTCCTCCTCTCTGTGGCAGCCCCTCAAATATTGGAAGATTGCTATCCTGTCTCCCCAGTCCTTCTCTTCACTAGACTAGCCTTAGGGTGAAATCCAATAGCCTTTGCCTTGCAACAACAAATCTTAAGCTACGTAAGACGCTAGTCCATATGGGACAGCGTTTTGTCCCCATTACACTGACTAGTCCCACCCTGTCAGGCAGGGAGGGTTTTTTCCCCATCAGTTAAAGAATATTGGCTGGTGGGATCTAGGAAGAGACCCTTCTCTGTCCCTGCCCTATGGAACACCCTCCTCCCAAAAATGGGATAGGCCCCCAGTCTCTTGGCCTTCTGGATGAGCGTGTGGGGTTCAAAGAATGCCGTGCAGCTTTGGGAGGTTGGTGCCTTGAGGACGCTCCCTCTGCCTTTCAAATCATTTCTTAACCTTTGTTTTTACTTATTCCTCATCCTGTTTTCAGTCTAATTTTTAACTGTATCTGTTTTTTTACATGTTTTTATGATTTTTAACTGTCAACTGCCCAGAATCACTTAGTGAGACGGACGGTGCCTAAATTCGATAAATGAACACAAGTAGTGCTCAACTTACGACAGTTCGTTTAGTAACTGTTCAAAATTACAACGGCACTGAACAACGTGACTTATGACCGTTTGTCACACTTTATTTATTTATTTATTTATTTATTTATTTATTTTCAATTTATATACCGCCCTTCTCCCTGAGGACTCAGGGCGGTGCACAGCCAGAATTAAAAACATGAAATACAAATATTAAAAACAATTAAAATCTATATAAATTTGGCCCCAAATTTAAAAAACCACAAACCAATTAAACATTTAAAAAAATTTCTTCCTAAGCCAGCCCGGCTTGCTGGAAAAAGTGGGTTTTAAGGGCACGGCGGAAGGCACTGAGGTCTTGGATTCTCCTTATCTCTGGGGGCAACTGATTCCAGAGGGTAGGAGCCCCCACAGAGAAGGCCCTTCCCCTGGGGGTCACCAGCCTACATTGTTTGGCTGATGGCACCCTGAGGAGGCCCTCTCTGTGGGAGCGCACGGGTCGATGGGAGGTCGTTGGTAGCAGCAGGCGGTCTCGCAGATAGCTAGGCCCTATGCCATGGAGCGCTTTGAAGGTGATAACCAACACCTTGAAGCACACCCGGAAGACCACTGGGAGCCAGTGCAGCTCGCGCAGGAGCGGTGTTACATGGGAGCGCCATGCTGCTCCCATCACTACCCGCGCTGCTGCATTCTGGACCAGTTGGAGCCTCCGGGTGCTCTTCAAGGGGAGCCCCATGTAGAGAGCGTTGCAGTAGTCAAGGCGAGAGGTGACGAGGGCATGAGTGACTGTGCACAGGGAATCCCGATCAAGAAAGGGCCGCAACTGGCGAATCAGGCGAACCTGATAAAAGGTCCCCCTGGTTACAGCCGTCAGATGTTCCTCCAAGGACAGCTGCATATCCAGGAGGACTCCCAGAGGGCTCTTTCTGTGGGGGCCAAAGACTCGCCCCCAATAGTCAGTGATGGAGTCAACTGACTATATCGGGATGCCGGGAGCCACAGCCACTCAGTCTTGGAAGGGTTGAGTTTGAGCCTGTTCCTCCCCATCCAGATCCGCACAGCCTCCAGGCACTGGGACATCACTTCAAGGGCATTGTTGGGGTGGCCTGGGGTGGAGATGTACAGCTGAGTGTCATCAGCGTACTGATGGTATCTCACCCCAAAGCCACGGATGATCTCGCCCAGCGGCTTCACATAAATGTTGAACAGGAAGGGCGAGAGGACCGACCCCTGCGGCACTCCACAGATGAGAGGCCTCGAGGTCGACCTCTGCCCCCCTGCCAACACAAACTGCGACCGGTCGGAGAGAAAGGAGGAGAACCACCGCAACACGGTGCCTCCCACCCCCAACTCTTCCAGCCGGTGCAGCATGATACCATGGTCGATCGTATCAAAAGCTGCTGAGAGGTCTAACAGGACCAGAACAGAGGAACAACCCCTGTCCCGAACCCTCCAGAGATCATCAACCAACGCGACCAATGCCGTTTCCGTGCTGTGCCCAGACCTGAAACCCGACGGGAACGGATCTAGATAAGATGTTTCCTCCAGGAATTGTGGAAACTGTCGTGCGACCACACTCTCAACAACCTTCGCCATAAAGCGAAGGTTGGAGACAGGACGATAGTTAGCCAATATTGCTGGATCCAGGGACGGCTTCTTGAGGAGAGGCCTCACCACCGCCTCTTTCAGGGCAGCGGGGAAGTGACCCTCACTCAACGAAGCATTAATGACGCCCTGGAGCCAGCCTCGTGTAACCTCCTGGGAAGCCAGTACCAATCAGGAGGGACACGGGTCCAGTAAACATGTGGCCGCACTAAGTCTCCCCAAAATCCTGTCCACATCATCGGGAGTCACAGCATCAACTCCTCCCAGATAACATTCTCAAGACTGTTCCTCATCACCCTGCCCTGATCTACCCAGTCAGAGTCCAAATCCCCCCGGATCTGAGCGATTTTGTCATACAGGTATTGTCCGAAATCCTCCGCCTTGCCTTCTAAGGGATCCTCCCGCAGTCCCAGATGGAGCAGGGCGCGGGTCACCCTAAACAGGGCGGCTGGACGATTCCCTGATGACGCAATAGAGGCGGAAAAGTAATTAAACTTTGCCGTCTTTATCGCGACTAGGTAGGCCTTAATATGCGACCTTACCAGTGTTCGATCAGATTCAGCAAGACTGGCCCTCCAACCACTCTCCAGGCGTCTTTTCCGGCGCTTCATTTCCCTCAGCTCCTCAGTAAACCAAGGAGCTGCGCGGGATCGGCACTGGGTCAGAGGCCGCAAAGGCACGACTCGGTCCAAGGCCCCACCAGCCGCCCGATCCCAGGCAGCTACCAGGTCCTCAGCCGAGTCATGTGCTAGATCCTCAGGAAATGGCCCAAGCTCCATCTGGAACCTATCAGGATCCATCAGGCGCCTGGAGCGGACCCATCTTATTGGCTCCGCCTCCCTGCGGCGGGGTGTAGCGGTTCGAAGGTCCAGGCGAAGGAGCGAGTGATCTGACCATGACAAGGGTTCCATGTCTATATCCCCTATAATAAGATCACTCAACCACTGGCCAGAGACAAAAATCAAGTAACGACCATTGCAGCATTCCCATGGTCACATGATCAAAGATGCCTGGCAACTGGTTCATATTTATGACGGATGCAGAATCCTGGGGTCCCGTGATCCCCTTTTGTGACCATCTGACAAGCAAAGCCAATGGGGAAGCCAGATTCCCTTAACTAACTATGTTGCTAACTTAACAATTGCAATGATCCACTTAACAACTGTGGCAAGAAAGCTAGTAAAATGGGGGCAAAACTCGCTTAACAAATATTTTGCTTAGCAACGAAAATGGTGGGCTCCATCGTGGTCGTACCTTGAAGGTTACCTGTAGCTAAACATTAAGCAGCCGCTCGCCATCTTGCTGGCTGGTTCTCCTCACTCACCTCCATGCTGTGGATCTCGACCAAGGCTGGCTGGCCTTCGGAGGGAAGGTTGGGTAGCACTTTTATCAGCTGGCCCCCGGGCCCAAATTTTGCACACACGTGGGGTACGGAAAACTTCTCGGGAGTCAAAGGTCTGGAAGGGACTACAGGCGAGAAAGAAACAAGAGAGAAGAAAGAGGCTTCAAACATAAGACAGAAACATAAAACAGGTTTGGCTGGCCCAGTGCTAACCTGCCTAAAGTTGGGACTTGGAAGGAACAAGAAAGAAAACTGGGCAACCAAAGCATCACGACTTCCCTACCAGCCCAGCATGGATTCCCAGCATATTTGCAATTTCTTGCTGGAGAAGCTCAAGATAGAACCGTTTCATTATAATTCTGCAAAATGTCCTTTTAAAGGAGATGGAGAATTCATACAACCCCCAGAGCTGCACTTCTCAATCTCCACAGCTTTAAAACGTGCAGACTGCTATCGTGCCAGCTGGGGAATTCTGAGAGTTGAAGTCTTGGGGTTGCCAAGTCGGTATGAAAACCTGGGGGGATGGCAAGTGGCTGAAAGGAACTACCTCCATATCCAGATTTCATTTAATCTCCCACTATAATTTCCCTTTCAATCCTGGGGAGCTGATGAATGAAGAATGACTTCCCTCTTCCTTTTTTAATACGGTTTTTATTATTTTTTAAAATTTATTATTAGATTTATATACCGCCCTACTCCAGAGGGACTCAGGGCAGTGAACAGTCAAGAGATAAAACACACAGAATTACAAAATTTAAAAACAGTATAAAAACCTAATTAAATAAATTTGGCCCAGAACAGATTAAAACAACCCTAAAATTTTAGACAAATTTAAAATTTACAATTATAATTTACAATTAAAAAGGGAGGTTATTAAATCTCAAAAACATGAATAAAAAGTAAGCAGGAAAGAAAAAAAAAGGAAATAGAGGGAAAAAGGAAACAATCCAACCAAAAATAAGATAAAGTACAAAAAAAAAAAGGAAATTAGAAAAAATAATAATGGTTCTGGATTTTCTTTAGTACAGATTTAGGTAAAAAAATGCGTCCAATTCTTATTCTAAAAGTAACAATAGTCAACATCCTTTCTATGACCCCATATAGCAACAGCACTTAGACTTATATACCGCTTCACAGTGCTTTACAGCCTTCTCTAAGCGGTTTACAGAGTCAGCCTCTTGCCCCCAACAATCTGGGTCATTTTACTAACCTCAGAAGGACGGAAGGCTGAGTCAAAACCTTGAGCCAGTCAGGATCAGGCAGTGGGCAGAATTAGCCTGAAATACTGCATTCTAACCACTGAGTCACCATGGCTCATAGATAGATAGATAGATAGATAGATAGATAGATAGATAGATAGATAGATAGATATAGATAGATCAGAAATAGATAGATAGATAGATTGATTAGAGATAGATAGATAAATACATAGATAGATTAGAGATAGATTAGATAGATAGAATAGAGATAGATAGATAGATAGATTAGAGATAGATAGATAGATAGATAGATAGATAGATAGATAGATAGATAGGTAGATAGATAGATTAGAGATAGATAGATAGCACTTATATACGGTTTACAGAGTCAGCCTCTGGTCCCGAACAATCTGGTATCTGGGGAGTTGAAGTCTGCAGGTCTTAAAGTTGCAGGGCTTGAGAACTGCCACCTTAAGAGTCCTGGGATACGGTGAGGGGCATCCGTATGCTGAACCAAGGAAGCTTTTCAAGAATCACAGAAAAAAAACAAAAAACATGCCACATTCTTCCAATGCACGTAATCCTCAGATTACAACCATTTTTTTAAAAATGACTGGACAAAGTTACAACGGCACTCTAAAAAATGGGACTTCCAACCGATCCTCCCAACTTAACAACCACTGCAGCATCCCCATAGGCAGGGGATAAAAATTTGGGTGCTCGGCAACCATCGTGTATTGAGAACAGCTGCAACATCCTGGGGTCATGTGAGCATCATTTGCAACCTTCCTCGGGGCAGGGGGTGCCTCCAGAGTTAATGGAGGATGCTGGATTCGCTTAATGGCCGTATGATTTACTTAACAACGGCAGTGAACCATGGCAAAAAGGTAGTAAAATCAGATGTGAAAAACTTAACAGCTGCTTGCTCAGCAACAGAAATCCTGATGCCATTTGTGGTTGTACGTTCAGAACTACCCATATGCCAGGAAGAGTTCATAGAGGTGTAACGCCTCTCCTGCGCGAGCTGCACTGGCTCCCGGTGGTCTTCCGGGTGCGCTTCAAGGCTTTGGTTACCACCTTTAGAGCACTCCATGCTTAGGGCCTGGTTATTTACGGGACCACCTACTGCCGCAAACAGCCTCCCACCGGCTGGTACGTTCCCATAGAGAGGGGCTCCTCAGGGTGCCGTCGGCCAAACAATGTCGGCTGGCGGCCCCCAGGGGGAGAGCCTTCTCTGTGGGGGCACCCACTATCTGGAACGAGCTCCCCCCGGAGATACGGAGGATCCCGGATCTACGCACCTTCCACCGCGCTCTCAAGACCTTTTTATTTCACCAGGCTGGTCTGGCCTAACCTCTCCCATTCTCTTTTTAATGTAAATTTTAATGTAAATTTTAATTTGTTCTTAACCTGGAGTTTTAAATTTTTCTTGGGCTAAATTGATTTAATTCGATTTTACTTCTGCTCTTAAACTTTTGTATTCTATGTGTTTTATCCTGTGCCTGTTCACCGGCCTGAGTCCTTTGGGAGTAGGGAGGTATACAAATTAAATAAAATGAAATGAAAATGAAAATGAATAGCTTTTAGGACAGAGGTGTCAATCTCACGGCCCACAGGCCAGATGCGTCATGCGCCAGCCACCCCCACACCCGTTTTAGTGAAGGGGGAAAAAGTGTGATAGATCATGTGATAAAAATGTGGCACCATGACTTTGGCACCCGTTTTAGGAGATAAACTACAAAGTCAGGTGAAATTACTAACCCACCCCCCCACTTCCAGCACTACTACAGGGCGAAAGGTAGCCCACCAGAAGCACATTAAAACCCACTGTAATGAACACAGTAGTGCTAAGAAGAGTAAAGAACAGAACATTGAACCATTGTGAAAACCCTATTCCTATTTCAATGCAGAAAGTGAAAACAAGTTTTCTTTGGACGTTATCTGATGTTTATATTAAATGCATTTCTCCCAACATTTCTCCGCATCAACTCCAGAATCCAAAGCTATCTTAAATTTACTCCCAGAAATCCTTGATTTAAGATCTATAAATATATGTCCATGACATATATTTGAAAAACATTTTTTTTTAAAAATCAATACCTTGTTCTACACCTGCCCAAGGAATCTGGGCTACAGGATTGTAATTGTTCAAAGGTGGCTGGTTGATGTAGTATCCCCCGGAGGAATAGTCTGTGCGGAGGGAGGTTGGCGGAGGGTCGCCATCGTAGGCATTGACGGTCAAGTCGTGGTTGCTTCGATACCGCTGGCTCTGGAGGAGAAGACAGAAGGGCATGGAAGAGTCAAAGGAACAGGAGCAGCGCAAGGCTGGGTAATACAGGAGCATCACAGGATGAGCCGTGGTGGTTAGAGGGCAGTACTGCAGGCAGCCCTCTCGAGCTCCAATTTTGCTGGCAGAGGCACCGTGGGTCGCTCCCTCGCTCTTTCCAGGGCAGCCCCATGGGCCAGATCTAAGCACCCCGCAGGCCAGATTCAGCCCCCGGGCCTGTCACAGATAAACCGGAAGGCCCCAATTCTCATGAACTGAAACCTAAGCATGCTAACATATAAAGCTATTTCTCCAGTAGAGATGTTGTGATTGAATATACTGTATTTTTCGGGGTATAAGACGCACCTTCCCCCCCCTCTAAAAGGGGGTGAAAATTTAGGTGCGTCTTATACACCGAATGTAGCCCCGCCCACCCACTGGCCCCCACCCTTTGGCCTCTGCCTCGCAGCAGTTACCTCCTTGCAAGCAAACAGCAAGAAAAAACAGCTCCATTCAGCTTCAGCACAACCTAATTAGCACAAGTTGATTGGATCTCCCGACTCTCAGCTGATTTGCTCTCAGCTGTTTTGCCAGGGCTCTGCTGCTTGCTGCAAAGAGGTAAATTGCTGGAGCTGATTTTTTTTCCTTTGTGCTAATCAAGCTATGCTGAAAACCAAAATGAAAGTAAAGCAGGCTGTTTGCTACAACGTCACAAAATTAGGCGGAGGGAGATTTCTTTTTCTTCTTTTTCCTCACCAAAAAAGGTAGGTGCAAACAATGGGAAATTTAGGGCAAAAAAGGAGAGTTCAAGACTTTAAAACACGAAAGAAAAAAAGGAGAAAGAAAAAGGCAAAAATAAAAATGGGGAGAAAAAGAAATGAAAGAGAAATACATTTTTAGAATTGAAATATGAATAGTAGTAAGAAATAAATGGGAAATCATGATTGTAAAAGTAAAATGAATAATAATTGGAATTTGTCTTTGTATTTTTGAAATCTAGACAATGATAAGTTTTAATTTTTTCCTTTTTTTAGAAATATGAATAAGTATAAACTGTAACAATTGAAATACCTTTAATGGTATATGGTGGTGAAAGTAAAAAGGATTAAGTTGTAGTTTGAATAACAGCAAGAACATTTTTAAATTTAATTAGGGAAATTGTAAGGATTGAAATATGTTTAATTATATATTGTGATGAAAGCAGAAATGATTAAGATGTGATTTGGAGGATTATATGGGCAAAACTATTTGGGTTATTGGGAGAGCTTAAGATGTGAAAATGAGTAACATAAGGGGAAAGCTCTATTTAATTAGGGAATTGTAATAATTATAACTATTAAAATAACTATTAATTGTATATTGTATTGAAAGCAAATGGTTAAGTTGTGGTTTGGAGGAATATATGGGGAAAATAATTTGGTTTATTGTTATTGGTAAATATAATTAATTGATTTGTAAGAAATTGGATTGCATGCAAATAATTGGAATATTCCATGTTCATATTAATATACAAAAAAAGATAGTTATAAAAGATAGTTGATTTATATTAAAATGTTGAATTTGTATTAAACAATTGTAATATTACATAATTAACCAATGTGAGGATGGATATAAAAATAGATGACAATGGGAAGGAGTATAATATAGAATAGAAGGGAAAAATTGAATTTGATTAAGATTAGAGATGAGGATGAAGAGTAATATTGGTTTTTTTAAAAAAAATAGATGAGGAATAAATATGCCAAAAAGGAAATATAGAAATTATAAATTTAATTGAAATGACTAAACACTGTTTAAACTTGTGAACCGGCCAAATACTCTGTTCAAAGAAAATACATTGTTATGTTTGTATGTGTGTTTGTCTAAAAAATAAAAACTTTTTTAAAAAAAACCAAAACAAAGAAAGGTAGGTACTCTTATACTCCGAAAAATACGGTCCTTTCATTTCCTCTGAGCCATAAAAGGAAGCTCAGGTGAAGCTGCTTAAAGAGGCCCCTTCTGACTATGAGACATTCGACCCCAAAAGAAGCATGAACCTAAGATGATTTGGAGGGGGCGGGGAGTGGAAAGTGCCCCAGCCAGACATGGCAACACCACAGGAAGGAAGGCCCCATCAGTGAGCCACGGTGGTGCAGTGGTTAGAGTGCAAGTACTGCAGGGTCCTTCTGCTGCCTGCCAGCTGCCTGCAATTTGGCAGTTCAAATCTCACCAGGCTCACGGTTGACTCAGCCTTCCATCCTTCCAAGGTGGGTAAAATGAGGACCCAGATTGTTAGGGGCAAGAGGCTGACTCTGTAAACCGCTTAGAGAGGGCTGGAAAGCAGTATACAAGTAAGTGCTGTGCTATTTATCTATCTCTATGTCTGTCTATCTACTGTGTCTGTCTGTCTGTCTGTCTGTCTGTCTGTCTGTCTGTCTATCTATCTATCTATCTATCTATCTATCTATCTATCTATCTATCTATCTATCTATCTACCATGTTTCCCCAAAAATAAGACCCTGTCTTATTTTTTTGAACCATGAAATAAGCGCTTGGCCTTATTGCCATGCACTCAAAAGCCCGATTGGGCTTATCATCAGGGTATGATTTATTTTAGGGCAAACAGGTTATCTTTCTTTCTATCTATCTATCTATCTATCTGCCATGGCTCAGTGGTTAGATTGCAGGATGTGCCAAGAGTTTGATCCTGACCAGCTCAAGGTTGACTCAGCCTTCCATCCTTCTGAGGTCAGTAAAATGAGGACCCAGATTGTTGGGGGAAACAGGCTGACTCTGTAAACGGGTTAGAGAGGCTGTAAACCACTGTGAAAACCTCTTTTTTAAACTGTTTTTTAAATTTTTAAATTTAAAATTTGTCTTATAAATTTGCGGTGTTTTAAATTTTGTTTTTTTGGGCCAAATTACTTAATTGTATTTTAATGGTTTTTTAACTTTTGTATTATATGTATTTTATCTTTTAGCTGTTCACCGCCCTGAGTCCTTCGGGAGTAGGGCGGTATACAAATTCAAATAATAATAATAATAATAATAATAATAATAATAATAATAATAATAATAATAATAATAATAATAGTCTAAATGCTATTGCTATCAAATTTGGACTTGGTGCCTGGGGAATTCTGGGAGTTGAAGTCCACCCATCTTGAAGTGGCTGAGAACTGCCAGCCAAGAAGGTTGCAAAGCCTCCTTACTTGCTGAGAACGGGAGCTGAAGCTGCTTTGGCGGCTGCGGAGGCTGTGGGAACTGTGCAGGCTGTGTCCCGAATGCTCGCTGTGGACGCTGCGCCAGTCACTGTCATCCCCATATGGATCCTTGCGCGGCTCCAAGTCGTCATCAAAGCTGCTCACAAAACGAGGGTCGTATCGCCAATGGTCTTCATACCGGTCATTACTGTGGGGTGGGGGTGAGAGAAGGAATACTGTCTTAGGCCCAGGACTCGTCAACGTCTTCATATGCAATTTAGACGAGGGGATAGAAAGGGAAGTCATCAAAGTGGTGCGGTGGCCTAGAGGTGGAGCTCTCGCCTCACAATCAGGAGGCTGTGAGTTTGATCCTCGGTAGAGGCAGATATTTCTCTCTCTGGGCACAATGAGAATAGATCTGCTGAACAAAACTCCGCATTGGCGACAGGAAGGGCATCCGGCCAGTAAACACTCAGCTCTATTCAGTTGCCCAGACTCCACCCCGCAAGGGATTATGGGACCGTTAAAAGATGATGATGATGATAGAAAGGGAAGTCACCAAATTTGCAGTTGACACCAAGCTGGGAGGAATAGCTAATGCTCCCGAAAGATAGGCTCCAGAAACAGAAGGATCTCGACAGACTTGGCCCTATCAAGTGAAATGAAATTCAGTGGTGAGAAAAGTTAAGGTCCTACACCTAGGCAGGAAAAACCCAATGCACAGGTGCAGAACAGGTGGTACCTGGCTCAACAGCAGTAACTGTACCAGGGATCTGGGTGTTTCAATGGACAACCGTTTAAGTATGAAGCAGCACTTCAGAGAACTGGGTACATCTAATTTAATGAAAAGAAGAATTAGGGGTGACATGGGCAGCCAGAGAGAGAGGAGGGCCTTATTCTCCAAACTTCCTGAGGGTGGGATAAAAAGCAAGGGGTGGAAGCTTGTGAAAGAGAGATCTAACCAGGAACCATAACTGGCCTTCCAGAGTTGTGGGTGCATCATTGCTGGAGGTTTTCAACAAAAGACTGGGCAACCATCTGTCCAGCATAATATCAGGTCTTCTGTCATGGGGAAGGGATTGGGAATCAGAGAACCTCCAAGGTCCCTTCTGGCCCTTGGATTCTATTCTGTTCTGTTTTAGTCAATAAAAAAATGTTTTTTTTTAATTGCCCCCATACCACCACCCCATGATAAATGTCAAAGCGAGTGCTTCCTTGGATCAAAAGCTTCCAGCCCAAAGGCACTGGAAGGCCAGACAAGGAACAATGGATGGAAACTGATCCAGGAGAGATTCAACCTGGAAATAAGGACGAATTTTCTGACAGGGAGAGCAATCCACCCATGGAGCAGAAGTTGCCTTCGGAAGTTGTGGGAGCTTCATCACTGGAGGCTTTCAAGAAGAGACTGGGCTGCCATCGGTCAGAAATGGTGGAGGGTCTCCTGCTTGGGTGGGGGGTTGGACTAGATGACCTACAAGGTCCCTTCCAACTCTCTTAATCTATCTAAACACCCGAGGGAGGGGCAGGTCTGACAAGCTGCAAAGTAGCCCAGCAACTAAAACAGTTGAGGCTTAATTTTACCCTGCCTGTGTGAAGCAGACCCCGCGGCCTCAGTGCAAAGTCACGCTTTAAGAGCCAAGCGTTCTGGAGGAACACCGTTTCAAGCAGTGACCCAGGACAGACAGTGGTTGTGTTTGCACAAAAGCTCGAAAGAACACGAGAAGTATGCCAGGAGTGTGCAACTCTGTGCCTCCCCTTTTCTCACCACCAACTGGCTTCATGCCAGCAGGTAATTATGGATTAATACTTTTAGGAAGCCACTAAAAAGGAGGCAAGGTTGGTTGTTGAGACGTTCAGCAATTTCCTTTCTTTCAAGTCAAGGTCTTTGGCTCACACACAAGGAGCATTCAAGGGAAACCGGATTTTCACGTCCGCCTTCCCTCGTTCCTTTAGCCGAGATGCTTCTCTCAGCAAAATTACAGCATTCAGGATACCGTATAGTTAAATGTTCAACTTTGCGTCGGTGATGTATCCACACTTCCTGCAGAACTGTGAAACTGTGAAAATCTGTACTTTTGCTCAAATAGCCCCAGAGGTTTTCTACAAATGCCTAAACAGACACGCTCCATGTCCAGTGAAAATAGCCTCACGCAGAAATGCACCACACAAAGGGCACAAGCCATCCTACTCAAATGACGCTCACTGTGGGGCTGAAAGTATGAAGGCCCCACCATCATGAAGGGCAGCGAAGAGCAGCCACATTTTATGATAAATATTAAATATAACTGCCACTGTGAAAAGCCAGATCCACTCAATCCGATATGTGAATATGAAGCTCTGACTATTCAAAATCACCATCCCTCAACTATCAAAGCTCCCGATTTTCTTTTAAAAGAAAAAGCTAAAAGGTAGGAACAAAAGAAAAAAAAAATTAGGGGAATTTACAACATTAATAAGCTGTTGCCATCCTCCCCACAAGCTGGAGGCTTTTCGACTTTACATTTCTGAAGTACATTCATCTCTTTGGATTTCTGCCATAACATGAATTCCACAGGACTGCTAGAAGGCTGCCAATCCTGCTATCAATCCAAGAAGAGAGTAGATTCTAATTACTCGTATTTCCCCCAAAATAAAACCCAGTCTTATTTACTTTTGGGCCCCAAAATAAGCAACCAGGTCTTATTTTCGGGGGATGTCTTACCTGCTTACTTTAGGACTACCGCAGCCAGGCCTCTCCTGCCCTGACACCTGTCGTGTTGCTGCCCGACTTCTTCTGTGGCTGTTCGTGGCCAGATGGCGCGTGTCTCTTCATGCCGATGCCACCGCTCGTCCTGCCTCAAACAGTGGCACCGACGTGATGCACTACGTGGCATCCAGCCTCAAGGGACCACAAGGAGCTACAGAAGAAGTCGGGCAGCAGCATGACAGGTGTCGGAAAGTGGGAGGCCTGGCTGCGGTGCTCCTAAGGTAAAGGCTCCACCTCCCCACTCCCACCCCAGCTTGATTTTTACACATTTGCCTCGCCCCCACCTCGTATAACCAGATGGTGGGCGGGGCTTAACTAGGGCTTATTTTGGGGGTAGTGCTTATTATTAGGTGCAGGCATGAAAATTGGGCTAGCGCTTGTTTCCAGGGTAGGTCGTATTTTCAGGGAAACACAGGATTCTGCCACAGAATGAGGTTGTTGAAAAGAATATCTCTGCTGCTTTTGCTTTCCCAGCTGTCTTTCATACCGTTTGCTTCACACAGTCCCCCCAAAAGGTCCATCATCCCCAAATCCACTTGGAGCCCAGAGGTATTGAAGGTTCACCAACCTGTTTCCCTGCTGATAGGCTTCTTTCTTTTGGTTCTGATCGGTGTTGTACCAATACCTCTGGTCATAAAGCCGAGGATCTCGGAATCTGGCATCGTAATTTGAAGAGTAACGATCTTTAAAACAGAAGAAGTGGGACAATCAGTCATCACAGAGGCTCTGCACTCTTATCAAATCAGATTCCCTGGGAACATCTGGTCTCTGCTAACATGCTGCGTTGGCCAGCCATCCTACCGTACATACAGTGCCGCAGTTAGATTTGGTTTCACCAGAGTTTGTTGAGCAAACCATCCATGGCTGGTGTTTCATGCAACATTAAGCTACAGACATGAAGATTCCAACATGGCCCTCAGGTTCTTTCCCCCACCTGCCCTCCCCCCAAAAATAATTAAAACACGCGTTGAATTAAAACACCAGGAAACTGATATTCTGCAAAGCAAGGCACCAGCTGCCAGCTTTAAATTTAGGCCTTGCGTAGTTTTCAAATTCCAAATGTGCCTCAAAAGGTTTATAAACAACATAATTCACCTAATGATGCTAAGCAAACCCTAACCCTAACCCTGTAACTTTGGAAGGATGTCTGAATCCAGCTTATGTGTGTTAGAAAGATCCAAGAGATTATTGGAGCTCGAAAGAGAGTAATAACTGAAGGCTACCAGGGGGATCCTGTACTCCTAGTCTCCCTTTCTTGAGCTGAAAAACTGCACATTTCAGATGAACTGATTTTTATCCAGATATATGAGTCCCTGAAAATGAGTGGTGCAGTGGCCTAGAGGTGGAGCTCTTGCCTCACAATCAAGAGGCTGTGAGTTCGATCCTAGGTAGAGGCAGATATTTCTCTCTCTGGGCACAATGAGAATAAATCTGCTGAAAAAAACTCCACATTGGCGACAGGAAGGGCATTCGGCTAGTAAATACTTAGCCCTGTTCAGTTGCCCAGACTCCATCCTGCAAGAGATTATGGGATCATTAAATGATGATATGTGTCCCTGAAAATAAATTCCAGTGAACAAATTTATTAGAGTGCTTATATCTTCCACCTTTGACAAACAAGAGACTCAAAATTTCGAGTTCAGCAGAATTTCCTCCTGAATGCTCAAAAATTACAATCCAAGAGTTTTAAAAGAGCATTTCATTTAATTATTTCATTTTTCCAACATGCTGAATAAGATTAACAGCAGCCCAAACTGATTCTATGCTTCCTGAACCTCATATCTCCCAGAGGTACTAAAGCTTAATTCTGATAATTCCCATTGCTGCGTTTGTTGATGTGGGGAAATCTGCTGCAGGATGAAGAATTAAATTCTTCACATTTTGTTCTGTCTTTATTCTCACATCTCTGCAACTGCCTCATTTTATTATTTAAATACGTCTTCACAAAATTTTAGTGTGAGGCAGGATGTCGGGCCAGGGAATAGCCACAACTGTGATTGAAGCCCCACCTCCCTTTTTTTAGAGGTGTTGTGTTTTAATTCTGCAGGCACAATGGCCATCTTGACTCGCCTTGCAAATGACAGGGTGTGAAGCCTTAGTAAAGATGCCAATCTTAGTTGTTCCCCAGGCGCGGAGAAATGTCCTTCTTTATCTAAGGGGTTCAGAATCCTGTCTTCTGGGAGGAGAGGGGAACCTGTGATCCACAAAATCCTGCTGAACTACAACTCCCAGAAACCCATTAATAAGAGATGCTTGGAGTCCTTCACTGAGCAAGAATTAGGCCTCAGTCCCTCAAACCATTTTAACTGTTTTGAAATACAGCTGGTTCAAAAGGGAAAACAGCCTGTATCTCCTCTCAGTCGGCAGGATTTAAATCAGGATAGCTAAGAATTATCTGGCATCTTTTTATGTGTGAACGCAGGTTGCCTCTGTCCATGAAATGCAGGCAGGTTTCGAGTTATGACTCATCACTTAACAACTGTTTGAAATCACATCTGGCAATTGTAAAATGCTGTGCCAACATCTCTCACTACAATCACATGACCACATTTGGGAGCTTGGCAAGGGACTTGCTTTTAGGGCCCATTGCAGTGCCCCATGGTCACGTGCAATTTGCAATTTAAAAAAAATTTTTTTTGCTGGTTTCCACCATAAACATAACCATTTGGAAGAATTGACTCATACAACTGTAAAGGTTCCCCTCGCACATATATGCTAGTCGTTCCTGACTCTAGGGGACGGTGCTCATCTCCGTTTCAAAGCCAAAGAGCCAGCGCTGTCCGAAGGCATCTCCATGGTCATGTGGCCAGCATGACTCAACACCAAAGGCACACGGAATGCTGTTACCTTCCCACCAAAGGTGGTCCCTGTTTTTCTACTTGTGTTTTTTACCTGCTTTCGAACCGCTAGGTTGGCAGAAGTTGGGACAAGTCACGGGAGCTCACCCCGTTACGTGGCACTTGGGATTTGAACCGCCGACCTTTCGATCGACAAGCCCAGCGTCTTAGCCACTGAGCCACCCCATCCCCATACAACTTTAGTGTTCGGTTAATGATCACTGCAAAAAATGTCATCAAATCATATCCAATCCCATGGGTGCCTCAAATTAAGACCGTAACAACTTAATACCAGAAATGCAATCCCAATTGTGGTTATAACTGCACTGGTAGCTTGCGCAAACTTTTAATGTCTTGAAATAGCCTTTACAGAGATGAAAGAGAAAATATCTGGCTTCGGCTAAGGGAGTTCGTATATTGAAATTGGCATATTTTGGTGTAGGAGCACATCCTTACCTCCGTTATCATACAGATTTGAGTAATAGTCTCCATAGTAGCCATTCCATCCACTTTTGGTGTTGTAATAGTCATCGGGATAATCTTGTCTTTGGGGGGAGGGGGGAGAGAGAAGAGAAATGATTGAAATGCCTAAGTCCCAACTTAGACTATCAACACAAACAGTTGTAAAGCACTGCTGAAAAATGCACTGGGATTTCTTATAGCGGAAACACATCAGCTATAAGATTTCCTGTCTGTGGAAATCCTCAGCCATCCAGGTCCTGGTTGTCCCAAAGGTGCTTTTTTCAGGAGGCAACTGGACGTTCTGGTTTTTCTTTGAAGACGTTTCGCTTCCCATCCAAGAAGCTTCTTCAGCTCTGACTGGATGGTGGTGGGGAATGGAAGGATCCACCATCCAGTCAGGGCTGAAGAAGCTTCTTGGATGGGAAGCAAAACATCTTCAAAGAACGTCCAGTTGCCTCCTGAAAAAAAGCACATTTGGGACATCAGCTGGTTGTTTCTTGAGAAATTCCGGATTCCTCTCTCTCACACACACATTCACACAGAGAGACACAAAATCTGTTTTTTCTTCTTCCCAGAGATCAAGATGTTTGTGTGAGTCCTGTCTATCTTTTGCAGTTCTTCCTCAGGAGCAAAACTGGAAGTGAATCCGAATCAGAATAGAGCCGGAAGGGACCTTGGAGGTCTTCTAGCAGGAGACCCTATACCATTTCAGACAAGTGGCTGTCCAGGCTCTTCTTAAAAGCCTCCAGTGATGGAGGGCCCCACAACGTCTGAAGGTGGAAGGTGACTCATTCTGGAAAGTCTGGATGCCTTTGAGACAACCATGACTTGGGCGACTGAGAATCTCCATAAGCATAGGATGATGTCAGGGCAATCAATCAAATATAAATCAATACATTTCTGGATGTCATGCTTTATAGGGCTAATTTTTAGGTACCCTGTACCGGTAAGGCCTCCACTTAGTTAGTTAGTTAGTTAGTTAGTTATATTTATATACCGCCCCTCTCCCGAGGGACTCGGCGCGGTGAACAGCCAGCAAATAAAATACACAGATACAAAATTTAAAACAATAATAAAATCCAATTAAATCAATTTGGCCCATAGTTAAAAACCCTGTATTAAAACCCCTAATTTTTTAAAAACAATTCTTTTTAAAAAGAGTAGGTCAGGCCAGCCCAGTTTGATGAAACAAAAACGTCTTTAGGGCAGTTTGGAAAGCACGAAGGTCAGGGATCTGCCGTATCTCTGGGGGCAACTCGTTTCAGAGGGTAGGTGCCCCCACAGAGAATGCTCTCCCCCTGGGGGCCGCCAGCCGGCAGTCTGGCCGACGGCACCCTGAGGAACTCCTCTCTGTGGGAACGTACTGGTCAGTGGGAGGCTAGCAACTTGCCTTGTGACCATTTGAAGTCACGATGGGCCTCCCCAAAAGGTATTTACCACTTGGTTTCAAAGGTATTGAGGCTGCTCCCACCCCACCCCAGGCTCACATGAACACATTTTCGGCGCTTGGCAACCAGACGGTATTTATTGCCATTTGCAACGTTCCATGGTTGTGGATTGACTTTATTTTTGCCAGGTTAAATGACAGTAGAGCAGGGATGTCAAACTCAAAGCCAGAGGAGTGTTTAGATCTGGCCCGTGGGGCCACTCTGGAAACAGCAAAGGACCAGCCCACAGTGCTTCTGCACTCCGTTTTCGCTGGTAGAGGGTTGCAGGAGGCCGTGGCAGCCGAAAACAGAGCTCAGGAGCTCATTCGCACTGCAGAGTGCTCGGGCCACCACGGGCACCCCCAACACGAGTGACATCAAGATGGCCACGCCCACCTTGGCCACGCCCCCAGCACCCTCCCCTCCTCCCTTTTGAGGTCAAACTCAACCCTGATGCAGCCCTCAATGAAATTGAATTTGGCACCCCTGCAGTAGAGTCGAGGTCTGGCTATGACCAAAATGTCAGCACCGAGGAGAAAGGCCAGCCTATTTCAGCCCCCCCCGCCCCTCCCGCCCCGGCCTTTTCTCATCGTCTTTGAAAGTATCAAATTTCTCAAGGAATTCCACCAGTGAAGGAGAACTGCAAAGATGCCACTAAGCGCAAGGAGAAAAGGACCTTGAGCTGTATTGCAGTCTGTGTAGGTCAGGTAGAGGAAATTTAAGCAGAACTACCAGACAATCGACAAAATGTCTTTGATGAGAGAAAGAGGCACCAATGCGACCTAAAAGAAAACCTCAAAGGCCAGTGAAAAGGCTTTTCTTGAGCCAGCTTTCAGAAAATACATTCCTTTTTTAAGGGCTTTTCGGGAATGTCTGGGATTAATTGACCGGTCCTTGAAAAAGGAATGCATTTCCAGAGTGGGCCAAATAAAAGCGCTTATATTAAGTGCTCCCGCTTCCTCCTTCTCTCTTTTGCAAAAATACCTTCGAGGCGTCAGCGCTGGCAGTCTGCTTACCTCGACTGGGGCCTGTCCGAAGTGTGGCTGGCTCTTGAACTGGGGCGCTCAGGTTCAGGGTACCAGTAGCTCCCAGGGTCTCGATAGGCAGCAGACTGGTCATACTGGTTGTAGGAAGAGCTGTACTGGCCATACGCGTCCTCCGAGAGACAAGAAAGGTTACATTAACTCGGGAGGGAGTCAAAGAGGCGAGCCAAACGTCTGGCCAGGCTCCTCCCTCAGCGGATGCCATTCCACGCTGACGGAGGAGATTTTAGAAGCGTCAACAAAGAACCCAAAAGCAAAATCCCGGGTGAAAAAAAATCAAACGATCATGAGCCGATTATAACCCAGCTGCCCAAAGGCCAACGAATAAATAAACGAATAGGTAAGGACCGGAGTCCTCTGGGGATCAGGACGACGATGATGATATCCCACATTCAGGGGCCTTCCCCGATTCCTCCCCTAAAACAACAGCCCTGTGGGGTAGGCTGGGCAAAGAGAGAGGGAGCGTGGGCTTTTTTTTCAGTGCTGTTGTGACTGATTGAATGGCTGTAAGTCAAGGGCAACCTGCATCTTTGTTTTAAACGTGAAATGTTTGGATGGCCTGTTTGCCAAAATTCCCCCCGTCCCACTCACGAATTTTTCGAGAGCTTTCTCTTACCCAAACTTTTTGTGCTTCCACCTAAATGAAGCCCTCGTTCTCATCAATGGGTTTTCTCTTCCTTTTGTTTTCTTTTTTTGTTGCTCTTTTTCTGCTTTTTGTAGCCTTTGAAGCATACGAAAGCCAAAAGGGCTCCGAGAGACTTGGGGGGGGGGGCTTGGATTGCCACCACCTGCCACACCTGGAAGAAGCCTTGGAAGGGAGAACCTCCCCCTCCTCTCTGGCCAATCATTCTGGCCTTCAGCAGAAACCCCTAGCCTGAAAAATGCCCTCTGCAATTGCTCCAGGTGGGAAGTTTTCACTGAAGAAATCCCTCCTGAATGTGAATACATGCAGAGCGTCTTAAACCTCAGCCCAGCCCACCCAGGATCGCCCCACCCCCACCCCCAAAGCCCCAGGGGTGGTGGGGGTCCTCCTGAGGGTGATCGAAGAGAGTACCTTTCACTCTACCTGGTAGTAAAGGTGAGCAGCTCTAGGATCCACCGGTGGGTAGGCATAGCTGTCATACGGGTGCCGGTAGTAGTAGTAGGAGTTGGGGGGTGGGCCGTAGGCGTTCTGGGGGTTCTGTGAAGAAGGGTACTGCTGCTCGTGGAGTGAAGGGGGACGAGCAGGTTGGGGGCCACTTGGGGCTATGGATCCAAGAGGAGGAGGAAGAGGCCCCATGCCAGGAGGGAAGCGGGGATCCTGCCTGAAGTCGGTGCCCGGCTGAGGATGGCTGGGTGGTGGGGGGGCTGAACTGCCTTCCATGGGACCGCTGGGGCAAGGCTTCGGACTCGGCGCCGGAGCACAGGGGTTTCCGGGAAGCATCTGGAGGTTGGGGGAAGCGGAAGAGTGCCCAGTAGCTGCGGGGGCCTGCTCCAAGGGCGCCCCTCGATCGGAGGGCATCGTGGGCCCCGAGTCCTTTGTTACCTGCCGGTAGAACTGCTGCGGGCCTCGAGCCTGGGGGTCACCGGGGCCAGCCGGTCCGGGGGCCAGAGGAAACATCTGGCCGCCCAAAAGGAGCTGGCTGAGCCCCAGGGGGCCGGGCCCTGCCCTGCTGTGCTCCTGAGACTTTGCTCCTGCCAAATCCAGAGGTTTGGAAAGCTCCTGGCAATGGGGAGCGTTTTGAGACCAGCAGGGAAGGCTGTTGCTGGGCCCCACAATGGGAGTCACGCCGCTGACGTGGGAGAGAGGAACACTGGCTGTGGGTTGGCCAGCACTTTCCAAAGGCAGCCCTTCCGCAGCAGGGGGCGGGGGGGCTTCCATGGCTAAGTTGAGGGGACCATGAGACCCAGACTGAAGCAGGGATTTGGGGGTTGCAGTTTCAGCTGTGCTAAGCGGGCAGTGGAAGAAACTAGGATTTGAGTGAGCTAAGCCACCAGGTGGGTTTTCCCCGGTCAAGCTGCAGCTCCTGCTCTTCCCCAGCAGAGGCAGAGGAGCCCCACTGGTGCCCAGGTCCTTGGCCGAGTGGTTCTTCTCAGGCTGGCCCAGCTGGAGGGCAAGAGAGGGACCGGCAGGCAGGGCCAAGCTGCCAAACTGACTCGGTTGGGCAAGCAAGATCGGCTGGTTCTGAAGCGTCTCTGTCGGGGGCGAGGAAAGGAGACTGGCATAACCCAGGCTTCCCTGAGAGCCAACCGCCTCTTCGTCCCCCAGCTTGGGAGGGTTTTCCAAATTTTCAGACGGGAGGCTTCCGGCTTGAGACCCCGGCTTGCTCGGCAACGCTTCCTCCGGGGGCTGAACCACCTGTGGGGATGGCTTGGCCGGGACGTAGACCACAGGGGCGGCGGGGGCAAGGAGCACATTGCCCCCAAAACTGGGTAGTTCGTTGTGCGCCCAAAGAGTGGTGGCTGGGCTCTCGCACTTCTTTCCCAGTCCCTGAGCTCTGGTGGTTGGTCTCTTCTCCATCCCTGCCCCACTGGAAGGAAGCTGCCGGGGGCTTCCGCTGCCGCCCACGAGGGAGAGGGGCAAGGGGTGGCCTGGGGGCAGGAAGAGGGTCTCCAGGTTGTCAGGAGGTTGCTCCAGGTTCCCTGGGGAGGCCACGGCAACCGCAGAGCTTCTCTGGCTACTCCTCTGGTTGGGACGATCCTCTCGCAGCTCTGCCACCACCTTGGCCTGATCGGTCTCTGTGGGCTTCACCCCCAGGCTGTGGGCCCTGACTGGCTCAAAGGAGCTGTTGACACTGGTGTGAAACACTCCCATGGGTTTGGGGGGGCTCGGCGTCGGCGCTTGGGAGGGGGGGCTGTGGTAATTCTTGCCAGGCTCCTGCTTCCCCACATCTGCTCCCAGCGGAGAGGAGTCGACCTGCTTAAAAAAGAAGCGGGAAGCCTCTTGCTCGGGTTTCCCGCTTTCCTGCTGAATGAACGTGCCCGGCTCTTGTGGCCGGGCAGTGCCAGCCATGCTCCTGGGGCTCAAGTTGCTATAGTTGGAAGAGACGCTGTCGGACCGGACGGGCCGTGGGAGCACGCTGGGGGCCTCCAGGTTGGGTCCTCCTTCCATGTGGCTCCCGACATGGTTCTTTGGGAGCAGTGGGGTCAGAGAGGCGTAGCGGCTGGAGTCCGATGCCGTCCCTGGGGACGAAGGGTTCTGTGACAGGGGCTCCCTTGGCAAAACCTCCTGGTTCTGAACGCACTCCTGGTTTTCCATGTTTTCATACTGCCCGCTGGCAGAGCAGCTTCCTGCTTGCGGGACGAGGCTGGCTCGGTCCTCTCCCGGGAAGGGCGCCTTCTCACTGGCCTGCTGAACGACCGCCGTTCTAAGGAAGCGCTGGGCGTCCGCTTCTTTGGGCGCTGCCTCTGCTGCCAGAGGTGCATTAGCCTGGGCTGGCGCAAAATGAGCCGGCAGCCCTTGCGGGCCGTGCAAAGGCTGGTAATAGGTGTGGCCCATGGTCTGCTGGAAAGCATCCACGTCTGGTCTGGCAACATGGCTGCTGGCCTCCGATGACAGTATCTCCTCGTTCTCCGCCTCGTCTCCCTTGAAGAACATTGAAATTGTCCCCGCATCGGCCTCATCTGGGGACTGCCTGCTCCCTGCCTCAGACACCCCTTGGGCGTGGCCGGGGGGGCTGTTTTCCTGAGAAGTGGGGTGGCCCGAGGGGTACGTGGCTTCCAGGGGCTGCAAGTAAAAGTGTTCTTGGGGGAGCTGGCCAGCCCAAGCACCGGTGCCCCCGGGGCTCTGCCAAGCGCTACTGGGGGGCAGAGTCACATTGGATGCCTCGGCGAGCATGTAGGGGGCCTGGGAGACACCAGGGAACCCAGGCTGATGAGGGGGAGTCGGGTGGCGATCCAGCTGGGGGCCCGGCTGGGAAACAGAGCTGCTGGAATGGGCAGCACTCCCAAAGGCATTCCGGGACAGGGGCTCTGGGGAAGGCAAATACGCAGAGCTTTGGGGAGGCATCCACTGAGGCACCGTCTGCTGAAGGAGGGAGAAGGCCGGCAATGATGGGGGGGCCGCAACGGGGTTGCCTGGATTCCTACTCACGTCGGGCCCACCCGGCGGCCTGTCCGGGACAGAAGCCGAAAGAGAATTTTCAGAGCCGATTCTCACGGGCTGAGGTGGTTCCACTGGGGGGCGGGGGGCGTGTTCTGTGCTTGGATGCATTTCGGTGCTGTTGCGGACCCCTTTGGGGAAGGCCGACATTGAAGCTGTGGAAATGGAAAAGGAGCCCCCAGCTTCTGAATGGGAGGCTGAGACAGACGTTAATGATGGAGCTGGCGCGTGAGGAAGGTGCCCAGAAGAGAGGTGAAGGGGAGCAGCCGATGGAGGGAAAGCCAATGAAGAAGAACCCGGGTCTCCGTGGGGCACATTGCTCAGTGGGGAGCTCCGGGGGCCTTGTTTGCCGAAGGCAAAAGGGTCTGTCACCGGTTGCACAGGTCCAGTCGCTGCTGCTGCTGCAGAGGTGGGGGCGTTTGCACGCCTACCGTAGGGGCCATTTCGCCAATGCATGTTCCAGGAGGGGGCGAGAGGAGGGGGGCCTCCAACCCCCGGGGGAGCTGTCTGAGGAGGGGGCTGCATGATCAAAGTGGAGCCGAGTCACTTGCCACCTGAAGAGGAGCAGTAGATGGAGCAGGGCGGGCTTGCCTTCATATGCACAAACTGGAGTGAAGAAGACAGAAAAGTGGAATTAGTAACTGGCATAGTTCTCGATATATAACTGCTCGCTCAGCCATCAGGTGAAGTTGTGAGAGCACTAAACAAGCAGTGGTTACAACCGCCCCTTGGAGCTCTGGCTGCTCCAGCATCTCCACAACTGGGTGATGGCCACTTGAGAGTCAGTGGGGAAGCCGGCAGGGATGGTTGCAAGCCTCTGGGATAGGACTTCCTTACATGCGCATCATCCTCCAGCCCCCCTTTGCTTCCTACGCTCCTGTGCCCATCTCCACACTCACGGCACCCTCGTACATCCTCTCAGACCTGCATGGTGCCTCTTGGGGGTGCCTCTTGCACCCTTCCCCACCCAGCAGCAGCCACTTACCTACCTGCCAATCTGGGGCTTGCTACTTCCTGCCGGCTTCTCCATTAACTTTGGCAGGAAGCTGCCTTGCCTAATGACTGTGAAATTCAGTTAATGATGGCAACCAGGATTGCAGAGATTGCTGTCATTCAGGGATGTGGTTGTAATTTACGATCGCATCACTTAATGATGGAAATTTTGGTCCCAATTGACATCATAAGTCAAGCAGTACCTACTGTACGTACACTTGCTATTCTATCAAGAATATGGATTACTGGAGATGAAATAAGCATCTTTGGGGGAATCTGAAGTATGTAATGTTTATAAAGCACAATTTGAATTTGCTAACTATACTGGCTGTCTTGCAGGAATCTCTCAATTCATAGCCTCTCCTTTATGCCTGCCTTTTTTTTCTTCCACACAACACTGCCTGTTTTCAGTTCACGAAACAATACCAGTGATTATGGATGAAGCTAGGACTGTGTGGCACAAGCAAGGCCTCTATTTTGGCCTAGAATTTCTCATAAATTCTAGGCCCAGAAGGGATTCTGGAACCTGAATAAGCTTATCTGCTTCCTTATTGCTCTATAATTTATGTTCTTTGATAAAGGCTTGCTCAGAGATTGTCTTTTGTGCTGTACTTTCGGATCAAGGGAACAGTACTTTCACTTCAGCTGCAGCATTTTCTAGTAATGGGTTGCAGGTCTGATTTTTTCCTCGCAACTCCATCAGGCTCAGCTATTGGGGAAGGGAAGGGGTTAGGGGGGAGATGAGGAGTGGGCAGGGCAAGAAAGAAAAGCACGCTCGCAGAAGCCTTCTCTGAGGTTTTGAATGACACCCACCTCTTGCCCTCTGATTGAAAGGCAGCCTGTTATTTCTTCCCAATACATTTGGTAAGCAGAACTTGAAAAGTAGGTAAATGCCTTTCGGGTACCCAAAAACCTTTGCCACTATCCTGGCAAAGTTCCAGAGACAAGGGACGCGTTTCCACCCATGACAGGGATTTCCATCTGTTCCTGTTCATCATTTACTCTCAAATAAGTTTGAACTACAAGATGTGGGAAGGAAACATTTTGGTGGACGATTCATCAGAATCAGAGGAAGGGTTCAGCCTTCTGCATGGTGTGCTTCAGGATTTCACCTCCGAGAATTCCCAAATGATGGGATGTGAGCAAAGTGCTTGCTAGCCCTTAAGGGACACTTCTGAGCTGTGAACTAATTTGGTCTTCCTTAGTCTGTGTGTGGCCTTTTACGGGGGGATCGGAAATCCTAGGGCAAAGCAAAAGAAAGCACTCCCAGATTTTGTTAGTATTTGCTGAGACTTCTTGTTTTGAGAAGAAGCCTGTTACACCTTGTGATCGGTTGTGCCTACATCACAAGCCATTTCCGTAATATTTTGAACAGAAAACATGCACGTCAGTGGGCTGGAAAACTGAACACCAGGTTCACACATAATGCGATATGCCTTGGTTCAGCAAGGTGTGTGAATCCCACCACTGTAACAAGAACTTAAGAAACCATATTTAAAGCACATTTTTTGTTTAGTACAAAATTCTTCTCAGTCAAGTAATTTTATCACTAGCTCCTCAAAAAACAGGAAAAGCATTCAAGAGAAGCCCCTATCCTTTTTCCTCAACACCTGTGACTTAAAAGACAGATGTAAACTGAATAGATTAACTATGAAGATAAAAGAAATATTTTAAGATATGGTATCAATTTTACTACTGGTTAGAAAAAAGATATAAATAAGCGTTAACAGAGATAGATAAAATATGTTATAATTAGAATTTTAGATTAGTGGGAAATTTTTGACTTGGCAAGAACGAAGACAGAAGAAATAATAGAAAAGAAGAAGTTTTTGGAGATAACACCGAGATGTCACATGGAAGAAATGGATGATGTACTAAATGTTTGTCTAAAAAAAAAAAAACTTTTTTTAAAAAAGAAAGTGACACAGAAAATGTTTATTCTGTTTCACGAATAATTGCCAAAAAAACCAACCCAAAGTTTTGAACTGGAGTGAGGCAGGGAGGAAAAGAGATGAATTAAAAATAGCAAAGTTGTCTTTGCTTTAAAGACAACAGAGGAGGAATTATAACCTGAAGGCAGCTAGAAAGTCCCTGGGTTTACAGTTGATCACACCCGAAAAGTGACCCAGCTAAGGCTAGTGCACTTTTTAGATTGCATTAATAAAACTCTGTTCTCTAAATCAGAGGCACTGTAGTCATAAATTTACTTTATTCAGCACTAATCAAATCTCATCTTAAGTGCTGGATGCAATCTTGGCTCCTAAAGCAAGCCAGGAGAAGCACAAAGTGGCAGAGATAGTTTTTCAAAGAATTATTTAAAAACTGGGTAGAAAACATCAGGGAAGAAAACTGAATGGAATGTGATAGCTGTTTTCAAAATATCTGGTAACTCACTTTCTCTCTCTCTCTCTCTCTCTCACACACACACACACACACACACACACAGAGAGAGAGAGAGAGAGAGAGAGAGAGAGAGAGAGAGAGAGAGAGAGAGAGAGAGAGAGATACATCCTCACAGCAACTGCTATGTTCCCCAAATTCAAAAAGCTAAGATTTGGGCTGTGGGAATTCTGATTTCTATCTCATTCCACCAAGTGGGTCTTTTCAAATGTTATTTTCTGCTGTGTGAAAGATGCTTTGTTTTAAAAGGAACTCCCCACTTACTTCTTAATCTTTTTCATTAAAGTTCTATATTAGAAATGATTGGTAGTTTTATTGGTTTTATTGCTGGTGATTATAAATGCTCCAATTTTTTTAAAAAAAGTCTTAATTCTGCCTTCAGTGCTATGAACAGGTCTAACAAGCCTCTTATAAGAGGGTAGAGAAGTACTGTTATAAGGAACTTTCCATATTAGGATTAATTAGTAATTTAATTAACAGCAACTTAAAAGAACAGAAATCATTGGTAGATGCACAGTTTAAAGTTTCTGCTATGATAAGAGAAGCAAAGGAAGTGTTTCCAAAAACACTGGCAACCCATCCAAGCTTGATCAAGTCTGAACAACAACTGAATGTGGTTTGTTTCTAGCAAGAGCAACAATTCAAACTCTAAAATGAACACAAAATAATGCACCTCCATTCACCAAGGAAATCTAATTACTAAACTAATTGTCTGATTATGGAGAACATCAACCTGAACAAGGGAAGCCAAGAGAAACGGGCTCTACTCGAACATCCTGATATTTCAGAATCCATGAGTGCATTTCACTACACGTGTTGCGTAAGCCTCCCAAATGCGGTTTATATATATATATATATATATATATTCCCAAACTTCTCAAAGGGTTAGTAGCACCTCAGATCCCCTTAGGGCTTCATTCCCCTCAGAGTGACCGTTATTTTTCACATTTTCTAAGTCCACAGAAATGGGTTCAGACTTCAGACAGAGCCTGGATCTGGCCTCCATGCATATGACCCTGCATTTGGAATGACCGATTGTTCCACTCCTGCTCCTTTCCCAGCTGCATGTCGCATGGATGGAGATAAGGCATCAGGGAAAAAAAGCACACAGTTTTTTAAATGAACCCGGATTCAAGGTAGTCCTCGACTTATGATCACAATTGAGCCCAAAATTTATGTTAAGTGAGGGTCCAGATTTGAAGTTCTGCCATCTGCCTTCCTCGTGACTTCATTTGGGGCGCTCGGCAATTGGCCCACATTGATGGCTGTGTGCTATTTGTCCTGGGGTTACGTCGCCATGACTTATGACGTTTATTGCAGGAAAGGGGCATTTACAGGTAGTCCTCCACTTATGACAATGGAGGCCAAAATTTCCACTGTTAAGTGAGACATTTGTTAAGTGAGTTTTGCCCCATTTTAGTACCTTTCTTGCCACCGTTGTTACGTGAATCCTGCAGTAACCTGGTCATTCAGTGACTCTGGCTTCCCCAGGGGATTTGGAGACCACATGATTTTGGGACACAGCAACGGTCACAAGTATGAACCAGCTGCCACACATCTGAATTTTGATCACATAATCACGAGGAGGCTGCAAAGATTGCCACTGTGAAAAACTGGCCCCAAGTCCCTTTTTTCCGTACCGTTGTAACTCTAAATAGTCACTAAATGAACTATTGTATGTCGAGGACTGCCTGTATTCCAATACCTGACACATGACCTGTCACGTGCCATCAGTTTCAGAGGCTGAGCATTATGATGCCCATGGATTACAATCTGCACCTCTTCCCCCATCACCCCAGCAACTCCACTTCCTTGAGGGGGGGCTCCACTCGTGGGGGGGGGTAGCCAATTTGTTACCCCCTTCCTCTTCTTGCACCCCAGGGACGGCGGCTGCTGCTGGGACTCCGTGCGCTTCTGCTTCATGGGTCAAAAAGGCCGCATTCTGGACCACCCCTGGCAAACAGCCAGTTTAATTTTTTTTTTAAAAAAAAAGCGAAATAGTCCTCGACTTACATCAGTTTAGGAACAGTTCAAAGGTGCAACGGCATTGGAAAAAAAAGGGACTTAGGACCGTTGTCTCGCACTTACGACCGTTGCTGCATCCCTGTGATCTGCATTCAGATGCTCGACAAGCTGGCTCACATTTATGACGGCCGTAGTGTCCCGGTTTGGTCATTCAATCAAACTTTCGCAACCTTCCAACAAGCCAAGTCAATAGGGAAAGCAGGATTCGCTTAACAACCCCGGGTTACTAACTTAACAGCTGCAGCGATTCACTTAAGAACCGGGGTGAGAAAAGCCGTAAAACGGGGCAAAACTCACAGAAGAAAAGCCTCCCTTAACCCAAAACAGATTTGGGGCTCCAGAGTTGTGGTGGTCGTAAATCGAGGACCACCTGTGTCAGGGGAAGCCAGGGACCTGGAAAGGGGGGGAGGAGAGAGAAGGGTTGACGGGGGTCTCAAAGCCGGTTGGGAGGGGGGAGAAATGTGGTAGATCGACCCTGTGGGCGCCTCTCCCTCCTCCTCCTTGCCCGGCCATCCTGCTCGAAAAGACGAAGGATCCTTCCCGCTCAGGGAGCAGCCAGGAACCATCCACGATGACCAATGAGGTAGACTTCTCCTGAAGCGGGAGGCTTCATTCCTACCCTCATCAAGCCCCGCCCCCCCCCCGCAGCAGGGCCCGGGGGTCCCCGACCCTCCTTAAACCCGAAAGTCACCTGTGGGGGCAGGGTCTCCCTCAGCACGCGCGGCCGCCGGCGCCGGTTCCTTCCGTCGCCACAGCCTCAGCAGCAGCGAGCCCAGCCGCCGCCGCCGCCGCCATCTTGCAACATCCGGCTCCAGCGGCAGCGCTGACGTGTCACGTTGGCCCCGTGTGCGTGACGTCATCGCGCACGCCCCGCCCAGTCTTGCCCTACGCGAGAGGTGGCACTTAAGAGCTACGAAAAAGGAAGAGTAGTTCGGCTCGTGGCGACCGGGAAAATCGGACACCACCAACACACGGACGTGAGTCGACGTGTGACAGCAACTTTTCATTGAAAAAGTCCTTGTTCAGTTTGCTTTATCGCACGTCACGTGTGCGTTCTCCTTTCTGAAGGTCGGGCCCCCTGGAAGAGTATAAGAGTGGACTTGCAAGTTTCTGATCCCGACGGTAGATAGTGTTTCTCTAAAATTCCTATCTCTATGGACACATGTCAAACCTTTTTTTTTTTAAATTTATTTAAATGCCTCAACAGCTGCTTCCAGATCCAACCGAATATCCGTGGCCAAAGAGTTTCTGTGGCTAGAGCGGTTCCTCTAACTAACTAAGCCTGTCTAGGCGGCTTTCAAATGGAGACCGGAAGTGTCCCCATGTGTCCACGTTTTCCTGCTCCCGGCAAAAAAAAGCCCTGGAGCATTTTCGTTCCTGGGCGATTGCAACCTGTCGCTCTGGCAGATGGAGGCGGAAAGAGGCGAAATAAGACGCCGGGTGTTTCCCTGGCTTCCCTCTGAGCCTGGAGGCAGGAGAGCAGAAATATTCAGAAGACCTTGGAGGGTCTTCTACTGCAAGGAGGAGACCCTAAACAGGAAGAACCTCGATTTACAACAGTTCATTTAGTGTCTGTTTGAGATTCTCAGTCCTCCAGGTCATGGTTGTCCCAAAGGTGTTTTTTTTTTCCAGGAGGCAACTGGACTTTCTTGTTTTTTTTCTTTTGAAGACGTTTCGCTTCTCATCCAAGAAGCTTCTTCAGCTCTGACTGGATGGTGGCGGGGAATGGAAGGATGCAAAGGACCAGCTGTCTGCAAGGAATATCAATCCTTCCATTCCCCACCATCCCTTCAGAGCTGAAGAAGCTTCTTGGATGAGAAGCTGTAGGAAGTTAGCACCCACCCCTTTCCTAGAGGAATGAAATATTTTGGGAAATATTAAAAAGGCAGAATATTTATGTTTCCCTTCCATGAGAAATGGAGAAGCATGTTTTACAGACAAAGCAGCTCCCACCTTCCTGCCCCCCACCCTTTGTCAATGGGCCAGAGGCAGAAATTCAATCTTTGTCAAAGGACCATCATCTGCAACACAATGGGACCCATCTAGGACAGAAACTCACCCCATGGCACTTGGGAAGATTACATCAGCCAGCAAGGCTAGCTAAGACCCCCACCCCCTGGAAGTCTGACAACCAATCAGGATACTCTTTCGGGGCCCCAGGAAGTTCAAAGCCAGAGAGGGCATAAAACCCAGGGACTCGCTGCGTCTCGCCCTTTTTCTGTTCAGGAACTCAAACCATGTGATCTTTCCAAGCAGTCTCCATGTTTCCAGTGTCTTTTTCCCCACTTGGAGCTGAACCCAGAAGGATATTTCTTCTAACAAAGCAAAACGTCTTCAAAGAAAAAAACAAAGTCCAGTTGCCTCCTGAAAAAAAAAAAAACACCTTTGGGACAACTATGACCTGGATGACTGAGAATCTCTACAGACTTTTAGCTATATAATTTGGGATGAAGACCCTTGGAATGGGGTGGGAGAAGGAATGAATTTCCAGAGGAAAAAATTGCAGACTACAGGAACCATTTGCACCACTCAGTGGACCCTAAGGACACAGATAAGCCTCCAAGTGGCCTCAATGACTCTCTCAAAGGCTGCAAATGGCCAGCTGTCTGCAAGGAATATCAATCCTTCCATTCCCCACCATCCCTTCAGAGCTGAAGAAGCTTCTTGGATGAAAAGTGAAACGTCTTCAAAGAAAAACCAGAAAGTCCAGTTGCCTCCTGAAAAAGCACCTTCGGGAGTTCGTTTACTGACCGTTCAAAGTTACAAGGGCACTGGAAAAAGTGACTTTAATTCACACTTATGACTCTCGTAGCATCCCTGTGGTCATGTGATCAAAATTCAGACACTTGGCAACTGACTCGTATTTATGACGGTCGCAGCGCCCGACGGTCACGTGATCCCCTTTTGTGAATTTCTGAAGAGCAAAATCAATGGGGAAGGTGGATTCACTTAACAATCGTGTTACTAACTTAACAATTGTGGCAAGAAAAGTTGGAAAATTTACATTGACTGTTTCCTAATATGATTTGATTGCTTATTTGTACCCTATGACTTTCATTAAGTGTTGCACCTTATGATTCTTGATAAACGTATCTTTTCTTTTTGTGTACACTGAGAGCGTATGCACCAAGACAAATTCCTTGTGTGTCCAATCACACTTGGCCAATAAAGAATTTTATTCTAAATGGGGCAAAACTCACTTAAATGTGTCACTTAACAACAGAAATTTGGGGCTCAGTTTAAGTCGAGGACTGCCCGTACCATACTGGACAAAGCAATGTCCAGTCTCTTCTTGAAAATCTCCAGTGATGATAATGTCCGTAGCGAACAGTCCTACATTTTGATGCATCGTTTGTAAGGTAAAGGTTCCCCTTGCACATACGTGCTAGTCGTTCCTGACTCTAGGGGGTGGTGCTCATCTCTGTTTCAAAGCCGAAGAGCCAGCGCTGTCCAAAGACGTCTCTGTGGTCACGTGGCCAGCATGACTCAATGCCAAAGGCATACGGAACTCTGTTACCTTCCCACCAAAGGTGGTCCCTATTTTTGTACTTGCATTGGCAGAAGCTGGGATAAGTAACGGGAGCTCATCGTTTGTACTTTTACTTTGATTCAAAAGAAGATATACATAGAAGGGATTTGACCTGACATCTTGAATAGTCAGAAAAGAATTGATTTTTGCAAATTAACAGTTGGAAGGGACCTTGTAGGTCTATCTAGTCCAACCCCACCCAAGCAGGAGACCCTACACCATTTCTGACAGATGGCAGTCCGGTCTCTTCTTGAAAGCTTCCAGGGATGAAGCTCCAGCAACTTCTGTTCCATTGGTTGATTGTTCTCATTGTCAGAAAATTTCTCCTTATTTCCAGGTTGAATCTCTCCTTGTTCAGTTTCCATCCATTATTCCTTGTCTGGCCTTCAGATGCCTTGGAAAATAGCTTGACCTCCTCCTCTCTGGGACAGCCCCTCAAGTACTGGAACACTACTATCCTGTCTCTCCTGGTCCTTCTCTTCACTAGCCAGGCCCGGTTCCTGCAACCATTCGTCATATGTTGTAGTCTCCAATCCCCTTAATCATCTTGGTTGCTCTTCTCTGCACTTTTTCTAGAGTCTTAGCATCTTTTTTATAGTGTGACCAAAACTGGATGCAGTATGAATTGATTTGGATTTGGAATTGAAATTGAATTGAAATTTGATTTAATTGGATGAAATGAATTGGATTCTTTATTGGCCAAGTCTGTTTAGACACACAAGGAATTTGTGTCAGCTGCATGCAAAGTATCAGATTAGTGATAATTATAATAATACCAGTAAGAGAGGGGACTATAGAAGAGAATAAGGATAAATCATAATACCTGTTGTAACATATGCTGGTGAAACATGGACACTAACCTCCCAATCGATACAAAAGATACGAGTGGCGCAGAGAGCCATAGAAAGATATATGCTCCTCATCTCAAGACAAGATAGAAAGACCAGCACACGGATTAGAGAACAAACGGAAGTATACGATGCCATCAAGAGTAAAAGAATTTAAATGGAAACGGGCTGGTCACATAGCAAGAAGAACCGATGGCAGGTGGAGCAAGGCAATCATAGAATGGATCCCACTTGATTAAAAGCATCCATAAAAGTGATCTAAAACAAGACAGATTGATGGAATCAGCAACTACGGCATGCCCAATTGGCAAAAGAAAGCTCAGGACCATATTGGTTGGAAACATGCAGAAGAGGCCTACATCCTCCGATAGACAATGGCTAGGAGGAGGAGGAGGAGGAGGAAGAGGAGGAAATACTACTACAGCCATACTACTTGGGTAAACACACAGACACTAGATGGCACTGTGAGAATTAGGTTTTCAGCAGAGTGATGGCATATGGGAAAAAAAACTGTCCCTGTGTCTAGTTGTTTTAAAAGTGCAACTGAAAATCTGCCAAAGTCAGGTTTTGGTGAGCCTGACTGGAAATCCCTGCTTTAGGGGACAAAAAATCTGTTTAATTTCATTTTTGCTTTGAAGTTTCTTACTTTAGACTTGAGTACTCAATGTTGCATAGGTCTGACTTCTCCCACTTCTTGGTGAATTTGGCCTTGACTGACATTTACTGTCAAATCAAATCTTAACATTTACTACCTACAGCTTTAAAAATCTCAGAATATTAGGCTGGACTTGAGAATTAATGAAGGCGGCTATGGCACACTATTTTGTATGGTTGTAAAAAAAAATGACATGGTTGTATCTGTAAAAGTATCAGGAATTAATTTTTACAATTGTAAATTGATGATGAATTGATGATGAATTGATAAATTGATGTGAATTGATTTCTCTTTCCTTTTCCAGGATCCAAAGATCCTATTGTCCTTTGGGATGGAAATCACTGGTTTTTAATAGCTGGGAATTTTTCCAAAAAAGGATTACATTTACTTGTGATTTTTCTTTCCAGAAAGATTTGTATTTGCTCATATTCCAGTCTGATGCATTGGGGACCAGATTAAGTTCCAGTTTGCATGTCTGAAGTGCTGAAGTCACCACTCTGTTTTACAAGTAAGCTGGTGTGATGTGGCCAGATAATTTTAAGATCAGTTTCATTTTCCCAGCTGTTTCTTTCTTCCCCCAACTAACCTCCATGATTAAGGAGAAAAGGTGTAGTACCTTGGTAGATCTTTGGTCAACCTGATTAAAGGTATTGCCTTAATGAGCTCTGAGGTATATCTCTCACAATCAACATAGAGGAATAATTTTTTTATCTTACTGAAATAACGTAAGAATGCTTTTAAGGATTTGAGTGGTGCGGTGGCCTATAGGTGGAGCTCTCGTATCACAATCAGAAGGCTGTGAGTTCAATCCTAGGTAGAGGCAGGTATTTCTCTCTCTGGGCACAATGAGAATATATCTGCTGAATATAACTCCACATTGGCAACAGGAAGGGCATCCGGCCAGTAAACATTCAGCTTTGTTCAGTTGCCCAGACTACCCCGCAAAGGATTATGGGGTCATTGAAAGATGATGAATGTTTTTAAGGCTTTCAGGAGCCCTTCCAGTGTTGGAAAAGACTCCACACATTTCCTTCCGTGAAATAAATTATCTAATCTGAAAGAAAAGCAAGACCACAACCAACGCTTCTAAATGCCTACTGACATAGTTTATTGCAAATCATGTAACAAAATAAAATAAAAGGCATCATTTTCGCAAACTACACTTTTGCATGGTTTTTTTTTTTTTTTAAATTACAGGTTGGTTTGTTTTAATCTCCCACATCTCTTGATTTATAAACTACAGTCTAATTTATAAAACATAAAAAGATTTGACACCAAGAGGCGGGTGTTAAAAATCACTCATTGTAGAGACATGCCAACACTTTCCTGTATCCTAAAGGTGGGGAGGGTCTCCAGAGGTCCTCAGAGAGAAAAAAAACGAAGCTTGGGAGGTGATCAGATTCCCCAAAAGAAGGCGCCAGTGTGTTCAACATCCAAAGTCTGAAGAACATCTTCCCCAGGATTACAGTTCATGCAATATGTACCATCTCACCCAAAGATGCCAATGCAGCTAGAGGTCAGTCCTACCTGGGCATCTCAGAGGATGTTCCTTTGAAGGTCATTCTCGACTTATGACTACAATTGGGACTGGAATAGCTTCCATTCCTAAGTGATGTGCTTTTCATTGAGTTATATCCAATTTTACCGCTTTTTTTTGCCACTGTCATTAAACAAATCCTTCTTCCCCCATTGACACTTGTTGGAAGCCCGCCTGGGAAGGCTGCAAATAGCGATCTCGTGATCCCAAGATCTTGCAACCATCCATCCGCACATGCTGCTTGCAAAAGTGCCTGAATTTTGCTCAGAGCCATGGAGCTTTTCAGCCAGAGTGAGGCTGGGAGTCCCCATTTTCAGTGTAATTTTGAATGGTTAATCAACTGAGGACTAAGTCATTTTCATGTAGCATTTACTCCAAAGGACCCAATCTCACCAGCTAAGCCGATTTCATTCCTCCCTTGAGCAATATTTTCAACAACCCAAAAGAAAGTGCAATGCTTTCTTTTCAGTTTAATCATTTAGATTTTTTAAACAAAATCCACCCATATCGTTTTATGTAAAAAAAAAAAAAGACTCCGTATTTACAAAACATTAGCTTTGCCATAGGCGCATACTGTATATATATATATATTTGTATACAAATTCAGCTACCCCACTTGCCCTGCCGGCCCCCGTTCTCTAAAAGAGAATAATACAACCGTCGCAAAAAAAACAGAGGTGCCGAATCCTAAAAAGCAGGAGGCTCTTGCTGGCTGAAGGACAAAAACTTGCTTTCTAAGATGGCAATTCCGTCATGTGAATTAGGAGGATTCCTGCAATCGAATGCAGGGATATCAGCTTTTTGAAATTGGATAGAAGCTGATGCTATGGAGCAGTGGTCAGGTTGTGGTGAGGTTTTGCTAAGCCACATCCCAATGGTTTCAACAGTGGCTTCTTCCAGGTGCCAGCCTGCTAAGGACCCCCACCTCCGTCTGCCCCTCTGGAAACCCAAAGTTGAAGTCTTTTTCCAGCCACCTCCAGCTGTGTTGAGGGATGCAACACAGAGTAAAGGCAAGTCTTTAATCCACACTGCCTACATCTTCAAGGCACTGACCTAGTGCATGAAGGCTCAGGTGCCCTTTGGAGGCCAGGAGGAAGGAAAAATTGGAACTTCTGCCCTGGACTTTGGTCAGTGAAGAGAATTTTCTCTCTCGAGTGCCTGTCTCTAGAAGGGCGGAATCCTTTTAAACCCATGTCCCAAAGATGCTCTTTTTTTTTTTTCAAAAGGCAAAATGGGCTTTGTTTTTCCTTGAAGATGTTTCGCTTCTCATCCGAGAAGCTGCTTCGGGGCCAACCCATCCATTCATGCTACTGTTGCTGCGCAATGAAGCAGAACTGAAGAAGCTTCTTGGATGAGAAGCAAAATGTTTTCAAGTAAAAATAAAGTCCAATTGCCTCTTGAAAAAAAAAAAGGCATCCAGACCAGGATGACTGAGACCCTCCAAAGACTCTAAACCCATGGAAACCCATCCGCCATTTCTCACTCCCAACCTCCATTAGTTTTCCCAAACTGGGGACTTCTTAAACTGTGGGTCCACCACTCCCCATTGCCAGATAGAAGGCAAGTACTGGAAAGGCCAGGAAAGAGATTCCAATCCTGCCTTCCTATGGAAGTCATCTCCATCTCTTGATGGGTTCTAGACAACACATGGCCAACATCACCTTGCTCCCATGGAGATGATGAGCCTCCCTCTCCCTACTGGGTTCCCCAACAGACCTTCAACCTTTCTTCGTAGTCATCTCAACATCTTTTCTTGTTCATGTTGTCTTTCCTTTAGGCTGTTCTTATAATAGTGGCCAAAATTGTGGAAACCTTTTGGGAAAAGTGTATTTTTGAGGTTTGATGGCTAATAACACCACTTTTTTGGGGGGGGGGGGAGTTTCATAAAATAATCCTATTCCACTGCTGGAATGAGTAGCCTGGGAATAGCCCAGACCTTCACCCAACTGAAAATCTATGGATTTTCTGACTAAAGAAACTGGTTAGTCAGAAGCGACCCAGCAATAAAACCCAGTTAATAGACGCCATCCTTCAATCTTGGTTTCCCATCATAACAGCTGCAGAACTAAAAGTCTTGGTTCACTCCATGGGAAGACCTTGTAAGGCCGTAATTCATGCTAAAGGTTACCCAACTAAGTAAATTAACTGATGTGGTGATAATTTTTGTATATCTCGTTTTTTTCTATGGGGATAATTTTTGCATATCTCATTTTTTTCTATGTGTTTCACTTCTTTATACTGTAACTGCTATTCTAATAGCAAATCCTTCATAAAAGTGATTGCATTACATGCTTGATTAAATTATCTTTCCACTGATATATAATTTTATGGTACTTCTCCCCAAAAAAGTGGTGTTATCAGCTAGTTTTAGAAAAGACACTTTTCCCATAAGGTTTCCACAATTTTGGCCACTACTGTAGGTACAGTGCCCAGGATTGAGTTAGGAACACAACCACCTTGTTAAAAAAAGGCAGGGCATGGCTTTCTTATTCTACGCTCGACCCAGGGCAGGCTTTCCTTTCCTTTTAACATTTGCAACAAACAAAGGGCACCTCTGAGAGAGGGGAGAAGCATTTGGAATTCACTATGTAGCTTAAAACCTCTAATCCTGGTTTTTGATCATAGGCAGTATTTAAAATAAATAAAGGAAAACGTTCAGCTTTCATGCAAAAAGATGGATAAAACTATGTAATACTGAAACTTTAATACAAAGATTCACGATCCATATTATCAGTGTTTTTCCTCCTTGGACTTCCAGCTCAGCCCATGTTTTTTAAGATGAGTGGAATCCACCTTGAAATGGTTAGTTAAAGTGGCCGTGGCTGGGAAACACTGCCCTATTTCAATCTCCCATTTCCTTGGACTGCCCAAGTGTGTATCGGATACTCTTTTTCCAGAATTCCCACCTGCCATGTGGGCTAGGAACTTTGGGAGGGAATCTAAGACACCCAGAAGCATCCAGATGTAGAAAGCCGATACATCTATATATCTATATATCGTAAACACCCAGGGAACATTTTAAAGCGCTCTTTAAAAATAAACCATCAACTTATATTTAAATTATTTTTCCTCATATAGGTACATTTTTTTTAAAAAAAAACAAAATTGCCCCTCCCCCTTTTTTATTCTGTTTTAGAAAATGAACAGGAAAAAATATCCTGATCAATAAATACGGGTCATTTTACTATTATGGATCTTTTCTTATAGCTTTACAGAAGAATGTTTCTGTAGGCAAAAATAAAAATAAAAAAGCATGATACAAACGTTTGTTGTTTTTTTTAAAAAAATGTCAATTAAAAAAGTCCCCGTTAATAGATTTTTTTTTTCTATTTCTTGGAATAGTAAATGCAGCCCATGGAATTCTAAACAGAACATATAAATAAAACGGCAGTGTTTTCACATAAAAGAAAAAGTACATAAATAAATACTAAAAAAGAGGAAGAACGCAGTGACGTTTCCAACTTACAATGTATGCAAAAATATTTTTTTAAAAAAAAAAGAAGATAAAAGGGATTTCTCCAGTTCAGCCAAGGGGGTCTGTCCGTCTCACAGGGCAGCTCAGGTGCCCCCCCTTACTTGAAAGCTTCTGGGATGCGCCCCACCTGGGGCTGCACGCTGGTGGGTGGGCTCGAGATCCCTTCCGACCAATCCGAGACGTTGGAATGGGGGGAGGAGCTTGACCACTGGTCTGGCGACTCCGGCGAGGGCGTGAGGAAGGGGTGGTCGGGCCCCTGGAGCTGATGGCTGGGCGTGTGGTCCATGGGGGAGGGGTAGCTGTGCTGGGAAGGTGGAGTCAGGAACTGGGGGGTGGTCAGGGACAGGCCGGGGGGCAGGGAGGTTGCCAGCACCTGGGTGTCCTGCGGCAGGATGGCGTGGACAGACAGGGCCCCACCATTCATCGGCTGCTGCAGCTCCGCCTGGCTCAGCTCGTTCCCGAGGAAGCTCGCCCCCACTTGGGGGGCAGTGTTCGTGGCCCCGCCATGGCCTTGCGGTGGGGGCGGCTGCTGCTGCTGCTGCTGCTGGGGTTGCAGCAAGTGTGGCTGGGAGTGGGTGGGCAGGAGGCCCCCGGGGACCGCCTGGTAGGTCATCATGGGAGCCAGAGGGGTGCCGGAGAGGCCGCTGTGCAGGGGTGCCAGCAGCCCGTGCGGCAAGGCCTGGTTGGCAGGGTGCGTGCCCTGCGAAAGGGCGCTCCTCAGCGGGTTGTACTGCCCGGGCACCAGGCTGTTCTGCAGGCGGTTCAGCCACTCGCACTGGCTCCCGCTGACGGCGAAGTTGAGCGAGGCTCTGCCCAGGAGGGCGCTGGCGCTGGAGACGGGCAGGTGAGACAGGCGAGGGGGCCCCGGCTCGAAGGGCTGCATCTGGCTGGCTCCCAGGCCCAGATCCGCCTTGCTGACCAGGTTGAGTTGGCTGATGCTGAGGTGGGAGTCGGGCATGCCGGGCAAGTGGTTGAGGGGCATGGAAGGGGAGGCCTGGAAGGGGGAGGTCATCAGGGGCGGGGAGGCCACGTCCGACAGGTAGCCGTGTGGAGATTCCAGGGAGTCGACTGGGGAGAGGACTCCGGAGCCGTCCAGCAGGCAGCCCTTGACCTCCTGAGACTTCTTCCGGGGGGCCTTCAGCCCCTTCGGCTCCTTCCCGTTGCAGCTCAGCCCTTTGGTGCTCGGTTTCCGGGCCTTCTTGCCCTGCAGGCCTGGCTTCAGGTTGCCCAGGTAGCCGCTGGGTGAGCAGAGTGGCGGGGAGAGGGTGGGGCCCCCCAGAGGCCCCCCGTTGTGCAAAGGCGGGCTCCGCACCAGGTTGTACTCATCCAGGAGGCGGACGATATCGTGGTGCATGCGCTCCTGGGCCACGTCCCGGGGCAGGCGGTCCATATGATCCGTGATGTCCCGGTTGGCAAAGCTGTCCAGCAGGACTTTGGCCGTTTCGTAGCTGCCTTCTTTGGCTGCCAGGAACAAGGGGCTCTCTTCCTAAAAGACAGGGGAGCAGGACTTCAGACCCCTCCCCTGAAGCCATCCGCCTTCCTCGTTGCCTCGCCTTGGGTGAGCAATTTCCTTCGGGAGAAAGTTTCTCCCAAGGGGCCCCCATTCCTTCTTTCTAAGGCTCTGAGGGAGTGAGGGGCCACGGTCACCCAGCTGGCTTCCTGCCTCGGCAGGACTAGAACTCACCAACTCCTAGTTTCTAGTCTGGAGCCTTCACCACAACCCCAAACTGACTCTAGTGCTTGTGAGAGGAGAGGAGAGGAGAGGAGAGACTAGAACAGTGTTTCTCAACCCTGGAAGCTTGAAGATGGGTGGACTTCAACTCCCAGAATCCCCCAGCCAGCGCTGCTGGCTGGGGGATTCTGGGAGTTGAAGTCCACCCATCTTCAAGCTACCAAGGTTGAGAAACACTGGACTAGAAAATGGAATGGAATGGAACTTTGTGTTGGGAGAAGAGTGGGGAAATGAGCCAAGGCAGTTCCATTAAATCCGGGGGTCTCTCGCAGCCCCGACTTGAAGCAGGACGTCCCACTGACCTTGTTGTTCTGCATGTCCTTGTTGGCTCCGTTCTTCAGCAGTGCCAGGGCAGCGTCCACATTGTTCACGGCCGCAGCCCAATGCAGGGCAGACTTCCCTGGAGGGGAAAAGGAAGAGGGGAGACCGTAAGCAGGCCATTCCGCAGCCCCTTTCGGCAGACCGTGCAGGGGAGGCTCGGGGGTCCACAGGTACCTAGGTCATCCACAGCATTCACATCCGCGTGGCAGCTGATGAGATCTTCCAGCATGCCTTCCACTGCCAAGCGGGCAGCCAAAATCAGAGGCGTGGTCCCGTCGTGCATGCGGGCATCCAAGTCCGTGGCCCTGTTTCGGATCAGGATCTGTCCCGGCGGGAAGGGAAGGAAGAAACACCTCGGTTAGCGGACAGTGGAAAGGACTGAGATATAAACCGCCCCCAGCTTTGGTGGGAAGGAGGGCAGAGACATATGCTGCACCATCCTGACCTGGAAGACGCCCTGGGCATCTGCAGACACGGCTGCATGGAGGGGCGTCTTGCCCATGTGGTCCTGGACGTTGGCGTCAGCGCTGGCTTCCAGCAGCCGCTTGGCCGCATCCGAGCGGGCGTAACGGGCGGCCAGATGAAGAGCCGTCTCCCCCGTGCGATCCGTTTGATTGTGCAGGTTGGCTCCCTGGTAGATGAAATCCGAAATGACAGCCGGGGTGTCCTCTTCCTCCTCGCTGTTGCCCGTCTCCAGCCCTCCTCCGCTGCAGGAGGCGATCATCAGGGGCGTGAATCCGTCTGGCAAGGCAAGGAAAAGGGAGCCGTCAACCGAAACAGCCTGAAGGAATTGGGGAGCTGAAGTCCACAGACTGTGAACAACATGGGTGATATGATAGCAGGGTCCCAATATCTCAGGGGCTGCCACAAAGAAGTGGGGGACAAATTATTCTCCAAAGCACCTGAGGGCAGGACAAGAAGGAATGGATGGAAACTCATCAAGGAGAGAAGCAACCTGGAATTGAGGAGAAACTTCCTGACAGTGAGGACAGTTAACCAGTGAGGTGACTTGTCTCCGGAAGTTATGAGTCCTCCAACATTGGAGGTTTTTAAGAAGAGACTGGACAACTGTTTGACTGATATGGTAGAAGGTCTCCTGCTTCTGCAGGAGTTTGGACTAGAAGGAATTTTTTTCTACAGGCTGACAGCAAGAATTCTTTATGTGCAAAAATGGAAAGACATGTTAATCCCCAAAATGGAAGAATGGCTGGGCAGAGGAGGCGGATATGGGCAAATGAACTGTTTTAATGGTTTTTTAAAAAATAATACATCTAATTTTTTTTTTCTGCTTAGAAACTCCTTCTGGACTTTGTGCTCAGACAGGAACAATGAAAGTTTGGCTTTAGGATATTCTGGTTAGATAGCTGTGTTGTTATAGAAATAGCTAGTGTATATACTAAGTATGTAAAAATAAAAAGTTGTTGCTTTACCATTTTTATTCTACCATACTGAAAAAAGTTGGTCCTGGCCACTTTGTTATTCTTTCCTACCCTATTCCCTCCCCCCTTTCTTTCCCCCTTTCTCCCTTCCCCATTTCCCTACTGCCTTTATCTTCATTTGGATTTTATATTATGAAATGCAGTAAAATAAATGAAAAACAAAAGGCAGGGCTGAGGCCACCTGGAATTTGGGAGGGGGGATGTCAGGCCTGGAAGCCATCTTTTGCATGGGGCCTTCAGGCCTGCCACATTTCCTGCTGTGGAAAACTGGGAGGGGGATTGTATGGAGCCAGGGTGATATATAGTCATAATAACATTCCTTTCTCAGGGAGTCAAGGACATCTTGCCCTGCAGCTGGGAGGGCTGGAACTGGGAGGCATCTCCAGTTGGCACGCTGCTTTGATTGGACCTTGTGATGGACTTGTGGGTGTTGGGCAGGGGCTTGGACTTTCTTTTGGGTGGGGAAAAACTGGAAACTTTCAGATTCGGGTTTTCCCAGATGTGCCAATATGACATTTCTAATAAAATAGAACTTTGAGGAAACTCAAGCCTCGGAGTTTTCTTTCATTGGGAGTATTACTTCAAACCCTGACAGGGGAATCTTTTCCAGAATGCAGGCTACCGGCTGGATCTTGAAGCAGTCCGTCATTCCCTCTCGTGCCAAAGACCCAAAGGTTCACACCCTACCTGGCCCTCGAACGTTAACATCCATGCAGTCGGCGTCGATCTCCCCCTGGGGTGGGGTGGGGGCCATGGAGGAAATGCGCAGGTCGGCCGCGTCCAGGTGCTGCTGCGTCCACTGCCGGTGGTCAGTCTGGTCATCGGGCAGCATGACCTGTTCCTCTACCTGGGAAGAGAGGGATGGAGAAGATCTAGTGAAGATCCATCCGCCGGAGCTGCCTCTGGTCAACTTTCCTGCAAAACGCTCGTTTCAGAGGAAGGCCGACACGGAGCTACGTCTTTTGAGATCGGAAATTCAAACGTATTACTTAGAAGTTGGTTTTGTGTAATCTAGGGGGAAATGGAGGAGGAAGGGAATAGAGGAGGCGGAAGAAGAATCATAGGGTCAAAGAGGTGATTTCTGGAGGTTTGAAATCCACCCCATAAAGCTGTGGGGTCTGCAGATATTCATAGAGCTTCCTGAAACTCCTACAAGCATCACGTTTTGTTCCTGCAAGCAAAACTGTTTAACTGGGCATCTAAAAAGATCATGGTTAGAAAAGCCCTTTCCTAATATTGAAGATGCTTCTCTCCAAGAACAGGGCTTGTGCTGTTTTCATACCCTTGTTCTCAAAATGCTCTTGGGGGGGGGGGGGGGGCTTCAAACCCATCCTTCCCAGGCCCCTAGGCTGGAGACAGTGGGGCAGAGGTTGCACCACGGAAGGGGGCTCCTTTAGGCCATTGGTGAAGAATTACAAGAATTTATCAGGCTCCAGTGTCGTCCTTTTATTTATTTATTTTAATTTGATTTATATGCTGCCCTTCTCCGGAGACTCAGGGCAGTTTACAATGCGTTAAGCAATAGTCCTTGGCTGGGTTTTAGTAAGGCAGGGACAGCTTTAGTCACTGCATTAAACTGCAATATATATTACAGGCGAATTACACGTTCCTTCTATGAAATTCTCTTCTTCTTTGACAGAAATCCCAAATGCCCAAAATCCAGACTGGATGAGAAGCGGTTAGAAAGAAAAATCTGGAGGATTTTCCAACTTCCCATCCGATCTCTGTGCAACCAGCTTACTCGGAATTTCTTGGTGTTGAGGGTCTCCTCGTCTCCCCACTCATTCTGGTTGTCATCCATCAGGGTCCCGTTCGAAGCATTTTTCAGGGGTCTGGAGGACAAAGGGTTGGGGAAAGGGGGGGGAGAGAAAGGGGCAAGGAATTAAATCCACGGGGGAAACCGTTGAGTGACAAACAAAGTGGTGTAAAGACTAGACAAACTAAATAGAAAGACCTCTTCCCATTATTCTAGGATTTCCACCTTTTATCCATGCCGACGGTGTGACCCCCCCCCCCAAACTTCCTAAAATTCAGTAATTTTGGAGACTTTCTAAGGAAGTCAAACTAAGTTTTTTTAAAAAAATAGCGAGGAATTAAAATGAAGACACAGAATGTCAGAAAAACAGAGCGGTTTGGGCGATGTGCTTGTGTATATCCTCAATTTGTTATACAAAATCAATTTATTGGTGTAAACGCTGGATGTTCCCTCCAGAGTTATGAGCTGGCCAATAAAGAAGTTTCAATCATCACCTTCAACGGACTGACCCTTTTGGGGATCCTGTAAAAACATCAGATCTTTTTTTCTCTTTTTTAAAAAAATCTCTCTTTTTAAAAATGTGCTATCATTGGCCCTTTTTTTCAGGCGAATGTACTAAAAATACATAACATAAATTACATGTAGGCTGTCTTACAAAAGGAAGTCCATAGTGCTCAGGTGTTAAAAATATCAAATAATATATGTGCTTCTGTATACACTTAAAAGAGAGAGAAGCTAACGTTTTTAGTTTTTTTAAAAAACAAGTTTTATTAAATTTTTCTTTCACATGCATATTTTGTGAACAGAGTTTTGACCGGGTGAAAAAGTAGGGAAAAAGAATATTATGGCAGAAATTGAAATATGTAAATTGTGTTTGGAAAAAACAGAAAAGAAGATTGGAGTAGATTATAAAAATTAATATATAACTATGTTATAAGTTGTATAAGATGTGACCCAGAGAGAAGCTAACGTGAAGAGTCTGAGAGGCCATAAAATATAACCGATTACTTTGCAACCTGCGATTGTTCTTGAATGAGAAACTGAAGTCCACTTAGAAGGAAGCCAGTGAAAATAAAGCTGGGACTTTTGTGCCCACCTACATCCACAGACCTCCTGAAACTTACCCATGACCCCCACTGAGAGAAAATGAAGTCAAAGCATAGCACAAATCAATGAGAGAGACACACAGAGACACACTTCCGACAAATGGGCCAAGAAGGCAGCCTCGGTGTGTTTCCGACAATTTATCCTGCGTGGGGCAGAAAAGCAGCCCTTTCACAAAATCCCAGGACTAATATTTGCCTCTATTTCCCCTGGACTGCAAAAGGAAGCCAAAATTCAAAATGCTTTGAAAAATAACGTAAATAGCATATTATTTGATTATTTTTTATATGGTGTTTTTAATGTCCCTTTAAGCCGCCTTGAGTCGCCATGCACCATGCAAATTTTCCAAATAACTAAGTAAAGATTTGTCCCAGCCAAGTTCTCTTTTGCTAAACCGAAGTCAAAGCTGGCATGCCGTAAACATTAAAAAACCGTTCCTTCAACGCACTAAATTGGGGTTAATGAGTCACCGCTGCCGTGCTCATTTCACATGCTTTTTTAAAAAAATTCCCTAAACAAATAAACTCCATCCCTCTTCAACCCCATGCCCCATTAAGGCAAGAGTTACATGGTCCCCACACAATGCTATTTGCGTGAACCAGACCAAGAGGGAACCACTCTCTAGGATCAGGTTCCAGATCCCAACCTCTGCTGGAGAACCTTGCAAGGGGAAAAGGGGGTGGGTGGGATTACTTACTTCAGCCCCACGGAATCCTCTCCCAGCGGTTCCCGGCGCTTCTTCTTACTGGACTCGGTCACTTTGAAGCCTTCGGGGAACCAGAGCTGCCCATGTTCCCGCCGCCGCTTGCGAGTTGCCAAAACTCCGATGCCAATGCAGAAGAGCAGAAAGAGAGAAGGTACCACCACATACATAGGATACCACTGGCTGCTCCGGGGGGAATCGGCCGTTTCACCTGGGACGCAAAAAGCCAAGAGGACCACGGTGAGACCGAGGGAAGGTGCAGCCCAGCCGGAAGAAGACAGGCGAACTGAGGTCCAAGCAGCCCCACCACTCGTCCCCCCCTCCCTATCCAGCTCCAAAGGAGGAGGAAGAGGAGGAGGAGGAGGAGGAGGAGGAGGAGGAGGAGGAGGAGGGCACTTTCGATGTGATTCATCAGCATTGCAAACTCCCGGTTGCTTCGCTGGGAGAGAAAAAAAGCTTTCCTTCCTTTAGGAGCAAAAGGATTAGCCCATTTCAAATCATTGGATCCACATTGAGCGGTTAAGTCCAAAGGATTTGGGAGGATTTGGGAGGCGCACACTTCAGCTCTTCACATGTCACGGATCGATTACAAGGTCTGGGGCAGCTTCCCCTCCCTCCCTCCTCCTTTCCTAGCAATAATTATTTTGAAATAAATTCCGGAGGGGAGACAAAACTTGATTTTTCTTTTTTCTTTTTCCCCACTCCCACAAACAGCAAGGGAAGGGGACTGGTTTTTTTAAAAAAGGCATTCAATTCACAGCGTAAAGGGAACTCTTCACTGCAATTTTTGATCGCCGGTGTTTTACAGCTTTGGGGCCAGGGTTTACAATTGGCTTTGTATGTCGTACATTATGCATGCGGGGCACATATGTGTATTTGGGGCCTTTGACTCAAGAAACATATTGAGCTGCATCTGGCGGAATTAGCCCCAAACTATAAAATCCATTATTAACTTAATCCTCTATTTCTCAACCTTGGTAATTCGAAGAACTGTGGATTTCAACTCCCAGAATTTCCCAGCCAGCATGGGAGGCTAGGGAATTCTGGGAGTTGAAGTCCGCATGTTGATGCCAACGCTGAGGAACATGGGCCTGCTCACATTCTTTTTTTTTTTTTATTGCAAAAGTTTTACAATTACATTTTCACCCCTTTCCCCCCCCCGCAACCCACCCCAAACTTCCCAACCTCCCTAACCCTCCCCTCCCCCCGGACTTCCGCACAATATACTCATATCAGGTAAAAAAAAAAAAACCCTTAGTATAAAACTTATATAGAACTTGAACCCCTCCCTCAGCCTTATAATTTTTTTTTTATCTACATTACATTGAAATATTTCTATCTTAATATATCATTTTCAAATAAAAGCTATTTGATACTTCCTAGTTTGATAGAAGCTCACATTCTGTAAGATTAGAAACCAAACAAGTTTTGTTATTGGGAAACTGGTGAGAAACCCCAAATTATACTGCTTCGATGCCAGATGGATATTTTAATAGACAACAATACGAAGGTAAACCACACCTGGAATCCTGCAACCAATTTTGGTCACCATACTACAAAAAAGAGGTTGAGACTTTGGAAAAAGTGCAGAGAAGAGCAACTGAGATGATCAAAGGCCTGAAGACTAAAACATATGAAGAACAACTGCAGGATTTGGGTCTGGCTAAGTCTAAAGAAAAGAAGAATTAGGGGTGACATGATAGCAGGATTCCAGTACTTGAGGGGCTGCCACAAAGAAGAGGGGGGTCAAATTATTCTCCAAAGCACCAGAGAAACAGGACAAGAAACAATGGATGGAAACTAATCAAGGAGAGAAGCAAACTGGAATTAAGGAGAAACTTCCTAACAGGGAGGACAATTAACCAGTGGAAAAATTTGCCACCAGAAATCGTGGGTGCTCCATCACTGGAGGTTTTTAAGAAGAGACTAGAAGGCAGAGGAGAGGAGAGCAGTGGAAATCTATGGGCCGGTCCTTGGGAAGGAAGAGCCACCGCTGCTAGCTCTGGGGATAAAAGGCAGGGGGCGGAGATGTATAGATGTGGCAAACAACTATTCATCTTCTGGCCGGCTGGATTTGTTAGCCTGCGTTGAGAGAGAAACTTTTTGCCGGGGCTGCTGGGGCTCCTAGTAAAGGAATCTGTTGAGTTAACTTCAGAGGGTTTGTCGTGTTTGGGGATGTGGAATTGGGATCGTAGAAAACACCCAGGAGCATAGAAGAGTTCAGAGGCAGATGCATAAATAAATGTCTTAAACGTATTTATTCATATGATAAATCATATTAACTATGTACAACAGAGATCAAGTTGTTGTGGCTCCGTTGCCTGAGCCTGGGCTATTGACAGATGCAGACTCTGAGAGTGAGGGGGAGGAGCTGGCAAGGCCTCCTTCTCCAGGACCCTCCTCTCTGGCAATGCCTCTGAAGGACACCGAAGGCCAAACGATAGGCTCAGAGCCAAGCACGTCCCCGTAGCCACAGGTGGACAGCGACGAGGAAGATAAGTGCTGGCTGGACCCTCAGCAGCGGCGCAGGGAGAAGCGTGCACAGCAGAGGGGAAGGCGTGCCAGAGATCAGCTGAGTCAGCTGGACCACACCCCACAGGGTATAAATGTGGGTGTGGTGGCCGGTTCAGTTTGTGACGAGCAAAAACTGGAAATAATCCATGATCTCTGCGTTACTGGACTTTGCCTGCTTTATCGGACAGCATTTGGATGAATCCTTGTATTGTTGACACTGCCTGTTTTATCGGAATGCTTGCAGTCTAATCTTTGTTTTGTGTGAGTAAAGTCTGAATTGGCAGCTAGCCACTGGGTTGCTGCCAGCTTTCTCTTCAAAGAGTTTTGTCGTGTGGCTTATTAACTCCGGGCCGTCTGTGGGTGTGTGTGTGTGGTACAGGGACAGAACACAAGTCTCATGAGGAACAAACACAAAAAGTGAGAGAGATGGAGAGAGCGAGGTGGAAAAGGTTGGAGGGGGTTTTATACTCAGGGTAAGCCCCTCCTTTCCACACAGGGGTGGAGACACTCTCTGCCTCCACTGGCGTCTATAGGACACATGTGCCAATGGCTTGCAAATACTTGACAGGGGAGCTGGGTCAGAACAGCTTACTTTTCACGGCTTCGATCTTGTAGGGAATGTCCAGGTTGCCGCTTGAGGCCAAGGCGCCCAGGAATGCTGCTACGTCGTTGGCACTTTGAAAGCACTGAGAGGAGGCTTGGATGCATTGGCGGTTGTCGATTTCCAGGTGAACGATGGACCTGCAGGTTTGGGGAAGGGAGAACGTATAGACATAAGCAGGACCATTCCAGTTAGAAGGAGGAGTGGTGCGGTGGCCTAGAGGTGGAGCTCTCACCTCACAATCAGGAGGCTGTGAGTTTGATCCTAGGTAGAGGCAGATATTTCTCTTTCTGGGCACACTGAGAATATATCTGCTGAACAAAACTCCGCACTGGCGACAAGAAGGGCATCCGGCCAGTAAACATTCAGCTTTGTTCAGTTGCCCAGACTCCACCCCGCAAGGGATTATGGGATCGTTAAAAGAAGATGATGATTCCAGTGGGAAGGACACCCTCTCCACCCTTCAGCGCAAGGACTTGGTGCCAGGGTTGCTTGACACGAATCCAACTGCAGCCTGACCCAGCTCTGCCAGACTTACAACAGTTCGTTTAGTGACCATTCAAAGTTACATGATTAAAATGCAGGCACTTGGTAGCCAGCATGGTTCATATTTATGACGGTCGCAGCGTCCCAGGGCCACATAATCCCCTTTTTGCCATTTTCTGACAAGTAAAGTCAACGGGGAAGACAGATTCATTTAACAACTATCTTACTAATTTAACAGCTGCTGTGATTCACTTAACAACTGCGGCAAAAAAAGTCATAAAATGGGGCAAAACTCAACATCCGTCTCGCTTAGCAAGAGAAATTTGGGGCTTGATTCTATCCGTAAGTCGAGGATCCTCTGTGTTGTGCTGGGTGAGGCCTTTGGGCTATTCTCCTTGGATGTCCCAAATGTTTTTTTTCAAGCGGCAACTGGATTTACTTCTTTTTTCTTTTGAAGACGTTTCGCTTCTCATCCAAGAAGCTTCTTCAGCTCTGACTGGATGGTGGGGAATGGAAGGATTTATACTCCTTGCAGGCAGCTGGAAATTTGCATCCTTTTAGAGAGTCATTGAGGACACTTGGAGGCTTATCTGTGTCCTCAGGGTCACCTGAGTGGTGCAAACGGTTCCTGTAGTCTGCAATTTTTCCTCTGGGAATCCATTCCGCACCATTCAAAGGGTGCTTATCCCAAATTGTATAGCTAAACGTCTGCAGAGATTCATGTAGCCATGTAGATAAACCTCCAAGTGCTTCAACGACCCTCTAAAAGGATGCAAATGACCAGCTGTCTGCAAGGAGTATAAATCCTTCCATTCCCCACCATCAGGTCAGAGCTGAAGAAGTTTCTTGGATGAGAAGCGAAACATCTTCAGAAGAAACATAAAAACAAAAAAGTCCAGGTGCCTCTTGAAAAAAGCACCTGGAATCTCTACAGAATTCTCCTTGGATATTCTCAGAATGTTCTTCTCGCTGGTCCCAATTTCTATTCGCCCCAACTGATCAGGCCCAGCTCGGTTTGTTCTTCCAAATGGGCAGGCCCACACAACGCAAAGTCCCTCAACTTGGGTCTGAATGACTACACACCCACACATACACACTCAGTGCACTCCTGCTTACCCGTAGATTTCCACCTGGTCCAGCTCTCTCTTTGGCCTCTGGCTGAGCCCCGAGTGGACAGCTTCCTGCACGCTGAGCATCACTTCAGACATGTCCGGCCAGCCGCCCACCGACCTCTTGATGCGGTGCTTTTTCAGTTCTTCCGGATTCCCAAAATAAGGGAAGATCATGGACTCGCCCTTGGCGTCCTTCTTGAAAACCACGTTGGTGTGCAGGACCCGGCTGAGCTCCCGCAGGAAGTTAAGAGAGTTGTTCCTCAGGATATCAGGGCTGATCAGCACCACCACTACCAGGGTCCCGTCGGCAAGCCTCTCGGGAACGTGGTTGGCACAGTCGAGGCCGTCCCATTCGCACTCGGCGCTGTTGCAGCCCGTGTCACAGTTGCCGTCGGAAAAGTGGTCCTTGCAGTACTGATCGTAGAGAGGGCTGTCAAGATGGAGGAAGAAACGGGTGAGGCCCACCGGACCCTTTCAAGGCCACGGGTCATCTAGACACCCCTAGGCCAACTGCTGTCCCTCCCAAGTAGGCCACCCCGTTTCATTTTGGATTCATATTTTAATGCAGAAAATTTTGAAAATGGGAGATAAAAATGAAACCAGAACTTTTCCTTTTGGGCCTAATGGAAAAAGAACTGGAGAAAAAAATTGGAACTTTGTTATTATCTATGTTGACAGCAGCAAGACTATTGCATGCACAAAAATGGAAGGATGATTCCTACCATGGAAGAATGGTTGCAGAAGCTGATGGCGGAAATGGCAAAACTGACTACTTTGGTTCAAGGAAAGAACGTAAGTACTTTTATTTCCACATGGAAACCGTTTCTGAACTTCATGCTTGATGTGGAAAAGAATGGAACTCTGACTTTGGGCTTCACCAGTTAAATGGATAGATCTTTACAGAAATGGCTTTATACTATTATGGAAAAGCAAGGAGTTGTGATTTGATGTTAATGCCTTATTTTACTGTAACAGAGAGAGTCGGAGGTCAATGCTTCTTTTTATTTTTTCCTATTTTTCCTCACTTCTCTTCCCACTCCACCCCTCACTGCTCTTCTATTTACTTTTGTATTTTGTATTTTATAATACTTCATAACTCAATAAAAAATGTTAAACGCAGAAAAGTTACAGAAAACACACAACTTGCCTCCAGAAGTTGCGAATGCTCCAACACTGGAGGTTTTTAAGATGATGTTGGATAACTGTTAGGAAATGGTTATTGCCTAACTAGTTGGCCAGGAAATATATAAGCCAACATTGTATGTTTGTATTATGTAAATGTATTATGTTGCTTTAAGAATATTGCTGAGTCATTCTGCATCCTGATTGGATGAGCTCTGTAGCCAATGTATTTAAGGAGAGCTTAACTGTGGTTAGTGTGAACACTACACCATATTTTTACCTGCTGCTATGCTGTAACTATTTTTGATCTCTCTAAATGGTCACTGTTTGATCATGGTTTATTTATTACTATTTCCTGATATTTATTGAACTGTTTTTATATTGTTCCTGAATGTTCCTTGTATTTTTCTACAAACTGGTAAGAAGATTTTACATCCCTGGATTGATCTTGTATTGCACTTTATATGGCTAAGACTTGGATTGTTAAAGGACTATGATTTCGCTTTACCCTTAAAGTAAAATACTATAAAACCAGTTCGTCTGCATGTTATTCACAATTACTCTCAAAACCGTTTCCGTGCGTAAAAACTTCTGATGGTACTCTGTTTTACGAGCTCCATGACTCTGGTGGTGACACAACAATATCCTTAACAATAACCATTTGTCTGAAGTGGTGTAGAGTTTCCTGCCTAAGCAGGGGGTTGGACTAGAAGACCTCCAAGGTCCCTTCCAACTCTGTGATTCTAAATTCTAAGCCCAGCTAACCGGCTAAGCCCAGGAGAGCAGAGGAGAGGGATGCCACGCCCTGCCCAGCCGGGCCCACTTACTTGCACTGAAGCTCAACCTTCTGGCAATCGAAGCCGTCGTAGAGGCAGCCGCTGTTATTGCACTGGACGTCGCATTTGCCGTCATTGAAGTAGTTCCAGCACTGCAGGGCCTGGGTGCAATTCTTCCAGGGGTCATTGAAGTTGAGCGAACAGTCCCCGCCGTCCCAGCCGCAGGCGTGGTTGTTGCATTTGGCGTCGCAGATCTTGTTGCCGGCGAGGCTGGGGCAGCCGGGAATTTCGCACTTCTCCTCCACCGGGGGAGGGGTGATGTCCTGGCCAGGCCCTCCGGGGAATTCAAAGTCCAGGATGTGGCAGTTGAGGCCGTTAAAGTTGACGGGACAGAGGCAGCGGTAGTGGGGCGGCTCTGTGGTGAACTGGCAAGTGCCCTCGTTGTAGCAGGGGCCGGAGTGGCATGGGCTGTGCGAGGGGAACTGGCACTCGGGACCAGTGAAACCCGGCGCGCACATGCACCTGGACTGCCTGGAAGTGGAAACGCAGGTGCCGCCATTCAGGCACCTCAGCATCGCGCAGCTGTGCAGGTCGTTTTCACACGTGATGCCATCCAAGCCCTGAGAGGGGAAGAAGACGTCACTCGGAAGTTTGTTCGTTTATGTTTATTCATACCTCTATGTCGCCCTTCCCCCGAAGAACTCGGGGCAGCTCACAAAAATAAAACAACGGAACAATAAAATTAATACTAAAATAATCCAATTAAAATCCCCAAGAAGTTAAAACTAAGACTCCCAGCAGATCAGACAATTTGTTGGAAAAGCCATGTCTTCAGGTCACCAGGGAAAGAGCGGCGGTCGGGGGCCGTCCGGAGCTAAGTGGGTAACCCATTCCAGAGGGTCGGTGCGCCCACAGAGAAGGTCCTCATCCTAGGTGCCATCAACCAACATTGTCTGGCCGAAGGCACCCGGAGGAGGGCAGTCCTATGTGAACGCACTGGGCGGTGGGAGGCCGGTAGGAGGTGATCCTGCAAGTACCGCGGGCCCATGCCATGAAGGGCTTTATAGGTGAGTACCAGCACCTTGAAGCGGATCCGAAGGACCACCGGTAACCAGTGCAGCTTGCACAGGAGTGGTATAACATGGGAGTAGCGGGAAGCTCCCGTAACAACCTGCGCGGCCGCATTCTGGGCCAGCTGGAGCCTCCGGGTGCACCACAAGGGCAGCCCCATGTAGAGGGCATTGCAGTAATCCAACCGAGAGATAATGAGAGCATGAGTGACTGTACAGAGGGCATCCCTGTCTAGGAAAGGGCGCAACTGGCGCACCAGGCGAACCTGTGCAAAAGCCCCCCTTGTCACGGCCGTCAGATGGTCCACCAAGGACAGCCGTGAATCTAGGTGGACGCCAAGATTGTGAAGAAGTGAAGGAAGGACTGCCTAGACTGGGGAGGCTAGCACTCCAGGTCAGGGGCCATCCAGTCCCTGCGTGGTCACATCTGGTCAAGGGGGGGGGGGCACGCCAGCTCTGGAACTCCCTAAAATTGTGGGGTTCCACATTCCTCACATAAGAAGATTGTCCGCCTTTTCCTGTCCCTCGTCCTCTTCTAGTGGCACAATAGTTCCAGACTCTTCCATTTCTCTCCTCAGCCCTCCCCCCCCCCGAGTCCTCTGGCCCCCGATCCCTCCTTCCCCTTCTCTGCACCCTTTGAAAAACCAGAACTGGACCCAGGACTCCAGGTGGGGCCCAGCCCTTCAAAACACCGGCCCATCACAATCCAGGTGTGAAGAAGAGGGGGCTGCAGCATCCCGCTTGAGCCCCCCTCCCCCACTTCTGCCTCTGACCAAACAAACGCCGGCCACGTACCAGAGGACACTTGCAGATGTAGCCGTGTTTTGTGTTGCTGGCCACGGCGCAGGTTCCCCCATTCCGGCAGGGTCTGTTCTGGCAGCCATTGAACACTGCTTCACAGCGCCGTCCTGGAAGGGGAGCAAAAAAAAAAGGGGGGGGGGGTTCAGACTGAATTCGGGGTCTAAGCTCTCTCCTGGGCTGTTCTGGATGAAGAGAGGGCCTTCCTTCCTTGGGCCTCGGAAACCTTTGTGGAAATGGGCCACTGCTTTGTTGGAGTTGTGACAAAAAGTCGGAAACTTTTTCTTGTTTCCCTTTGTTCTGCTGGTTCCTCCCCAACGAAGAACTGGTGAGAGTTGCCTTCAGGGAGGGGAAGGAGGGAGGGAGGGAGGGAGGGAGGGAGGGAAGGAAGGAAGGAAGGAAGGAAGGAAGGAAGGAAGGAAGGAAGGAAGGAAGGAAGAGATGGGAATGAGAAGGAAGGAACAAAATAAATAAATAAATGAGAAAGGAAGGAAGGAAGGAAGGAAGGAAGGAAGGAAGGAAGGAAGGAAGGAAGGAAGGAAATGACAATGGCAGGAAGGAGGGAAGGAAATGAGAATGAGAGGAAGGAAAGAAGCAGGAGATGGGAATGAGAAGGAAGGAAGGAAATGAATAAATAAATGAGAAAGGAAGGAAGGAAGGAAGGAAGGAAGCAAGCAGGAGATGGGAATGAGAAGGAAGGAAGGAAATAAATAAATAAATGAGAAAGGAAGGAAGGAAGGAAGGAAGGAAGGAAGGAAGGAAGGAAATAAATGACAATGGCAGGAAGGAGGAAAGGAAATGAGAATGAGAGGAAGGAAAGAAGCAGGAGATGGGAATGAGAAGGAAGGAAGGAAATGAATAAATAAATGAGAAAGGAAGGAAGGAAGGAAGGAAGGAAGCAAGCAGGAGATGGGAATGAGAAGGAAGGAAGGAAATAAATAAATAAATGAGAAAGGAAGGAAGGAAGGAAGGAAATAAATGACTGGCAGGAAGGTGGGAAGGAAATGAGAATGAGAGGAAGGAAAGAAGCAGGAGATGGGAATGAGAAGGAAGGAAGGAAATGAATAAATAAATGAGAAAGGAAGGAAGGAAGGAAGGAAGGAAGGAAGGAAGGAAGGAAGGAAGGAAGGGATGGGAATGAGAAGGAAGGAAGGAAATAAATAAATAAATGAGAAAGGAAGGAAGGAAGGAAGGAAGGAAGGAAGGAAGGAAGGAAGGAAATAAATGACTGGCAGGAAGGAGGGAAGGAAATGAGAATGAGAGGAAGGAAAGAAGCAGGAGATGGGAATGAGAAGGAAGGAAGGAAATGAATAAATAAATGAGAATGGAAGGAAGGAAGGAAGGAAGGAAATAAATAAATAAATGAGAAAGGAAGGAAGGAAGGAAGGAAATAAATGACTGGCAGGAAGGAGGGAAGGAAATGAGAATGAGAGGAAGGAAAGAAGCAGGAGATGGGAATGAGTAGGAAGGAAGGAAATGAATAAATAAATGAGAAAGGAAGGAAGGAAGGAAGGAAGGAAGGAAGGAAGGAAGGAAGGAAGCAGGAGATGGGAATGAGAAGGAAGGAAGGAAATGAATAAATAAATGAGAACGGAAGGAAGGAAGGAAGGAAGGAAGGAAGGAAGGAAGCAGGAGATGGAAATGAGAAGGGAGGAAGGAAATAAATAAATAAATGAGGAAGGAAGGAAGGAAGGAAGGAAGGAAATAAATGACAATGGCAGGAAGGAGGGAAGGAAATGAGAAGGAAGGAAGGAAGGAAGGAAGGAAGGAAGGAAATAAATGACAATGGCAGGAAGGAGGGAAGGAAATGAGAATGAGAGGAAGGAAAGAAGCAGGAGATGGGAATGAGAAGGAAGGAAGGAAATGAATAAATAAATGAGAAAGGAAGGAAGGAAGGAAGGAAGGAAGGAAGGAAGGAAGGAAGGAAGGAAGGAAGGAAGGAAATGAGAATGAGAATGGGAGGAAGGAAGGCAGGCAGGAAGGCAGACAATGTGGGAGGGGAGGATACTGCCCTCCTGTCTAGACCCCAATTTTTTTGGTCCAACTCCACCTCCAGGCCTGCGGGATCCCCCTCTTGGCGCTCACCCGTGTATCCCGGGCGGCATTCACACTTGTAATCGTTGACTCTCTGCACGCAGTTCTGGGTGCCCCGCTGGTCACAGGGGTTGGAGAGGCACTCGTTGACGTCCCCCTCGCAGCGCTCCCCAACAAAGCCTGGCAGGCAGATGCAGCTGTAGCCCCCCACCTTGTCCACGCACTTCCCTCGGTTGAAGCACTTGGGGGTCTGGGTCTGGGGGTCGGTGGCAGGGCTGCAGTCGTCGATGTTGATCTCGCAGTGTACGCCTGGGCGGGGGAGGGGGCGGGGAGGAGGGGAGCCAGTCAGTTCACAGGATCCTTCCCAGTTATTTGTACATTGCTTCATTTCCGAGGCTTACCGGTCACCCCGTAAAACCAACTCTCGGCCTCCCTACTTTGGGAGAGCAGAGGGTGCAGCGTTTCTCCACCTCAGGATGAGTGAGCTTCAACTTCCAGAATTCTCCAGCCAGCAGAATTCCGGGAGCTGAAGTCTTTATGCTGGTGAAGTTGGAAAACACTGGTTGATTATTCACATCCCAAGGGTGATTTGTTTTCAAGTGGCAACTGGACTTTCTGGTTTTTCTTTGAAGACGTTTCGCTTCCCATCCAAGAAACTTCTAAAAGGAGCCTTGGTGGCGCAGCAGACTAAAGTGCTGTTAAGTAGCACCAGCTGCCTGCAATTACTGCCAGTTCAAATCTCACCAGGCTCAAGGTTGACTCAGCCTTCCATCCTTCCGAGGTGGGTAAAATGAGGACCCGGTTTATGGGGGCAATAAGCTGACTTTGTATAAAAAAGAACACCGCTTGGGGGAGGCGAAAGCCCTACTAAGCAGGTATATACATAAGTATGAAGGCTATTGCTTAATGCATTGTAAGTCGCCCTGAGTCTCCGGAAAAGGACGGCATATAAATCGAACTAATAAATAAATAAATAAATAATAAATAACTGGGCTTTCTGGTTTTTCTTTGAAGACGTTTCATTTCTCAACCAAGAAGCTTCTAAAAGGATGCAGAGGACCAGCTGTCTGCAAGGAGTATAAATCCTTCCATTCCTCACTATCCTGTCAGAGCTGAAGAAGCTTCTTGGATGAGAAGCGAAACGTCTTCAAGGAAAAACCAGAAAGTCCAGTTGCCTCTTGAAAAAGCACCAGGATCTGGAGGACTGAGAATCTCTAGAGACACTGATTATCCACGCTTGAGCGCAAGCTGGCCTAATGATTTTTCCATGTCTTTTTCAGTGGCAATAGAGAAGCGGATTGCCATTGCCTTCTTCCAGGATGCTTTTATAATGCCTACAATCCCTGGGATCTCCTGGTAGTCTCCCATCCAACTACCAGTTAGGTCCAACCCAGCTTATCTTTGTATATTAAACTAAAATCAGTTGCTCTCTTATATTATTCCGTCCTACTCTGGGCTACAATCTTATCAAATTTGTTTCCTCCACAGCCTTTGTGGGTTATTGGAACCCCAATGGAGGAAACCAAATTAATTTACAGGATCATGGAGGTGGAAGGGACCTTGAAGGTCTCCTAGTCCAACCTCCTCATGCCGTATCTTTTTTTTTTTTTAATTTGATTTATATGCCGCCCTTCTCTGGAGACTCAGGGCGGCTTACAATGCGTTAAGCAATAGCCTTCATACTTTTGTATATTTATACAAAGTCAGCTTTTTGCCCCCACAAACTGGGTCCTCAATTTTCCTACCTTAGAAAGGATGGAAGGCTGAGTCAACCTTGAGCCTGGCAAGATTCGAATTTACTTTAATTGCAGACAGCTGGTGTTAAATTACAGTGCCTTGCCTGCAGAGCTATCCAGGCTAACAAATAAGTTATCCAATTTTGAAAAAGTGCTTGACCAACTCTCACCACCAGAGGGAGACAGACTTCACCTCTCCCAAATCAGGGACACAGACCGAAACTCCAAGATGCAGCCCCCTCCGCTCCCTCTTAGCCCCCCCCCCCACATCCTTTCCCAATCTGCAAAAAGCCGAACCAGAGATAGGATCCAAACCGAGCTGCTTTCCACAGGGGCAGAGTCAAAAAAAGTCAAAGATGGTGAAGACAACCAAAAGTGGCCAAGAAGCTTGACTGTTTTGACTGAGTCCTGCAGGAACCTATCTGTAGCTGAGCAAGGCTCTAGATCAGGGGTCAGCAACCTGCAGCTCTGGAGCCGCATGTGGCTCTTTCACCCATCTGCTGTGGCTCCCTGTCGCTCAAAATATGCATCACAACCACCAATGTGCAACACCTGCCGGCATGTGATTTATTGAGCTTTTCAACCCCCGGTAGGCCAGCCATGGATAAATCCAAGAAAAGAAAACTTTCAGAAGAAAACAGAATGTTTAATTCAACTATATATGCTAGTTTTGTGGCCGCTCAGGAAATAGTCAGGCACGGGAAGGGTTTTGTGGCTCCCGGTGTTTTCTTTTCTGTGGGAAATGGGTCCAAAGGGCTCTGTGAGTGTTTAAAGTTGCTGACCCCTGCTCTAGATCTCTGTGTGGTGGCCCATCCCCTCTCCCTGGAGCCTCCTACCTTGAGTTCCACGGGGACAAGAGCATTTGTAGGTGTTGAGCAGATCAATGCAAGTGCCACCATTTTGGCAGGGATGGGAAAGACATTCCTTGATCTCCTCCGAGCAGTTCCTGCCGTGGTAACCAGCCACGCACTGCAAAGGAAGAAGCAGACACATTTTCTCTCTTACCGGAGAAATATAATAAAAGAAATACATATTTAATTCTACGTGTGGTAACACCAGCGAGAACTGTAAATGCACAAAATTGGAAAAATGAAAATATACCCTCACAAAGGAAAATGTAATCAAGAAAATATTAGAATGTGCTGAAATGGATAATTAACACTGAAAATTAAGGATAAGGAGGAAACAGAATACTTTTTAACTTGGGAATTATTCTATCAACGGATAGAAAATAGAAGCAGAAGTTAGAAATTTAGAATGAGGAGGATATGTAAATAAAGATGAAGTAAATGTATAATTAAATAATGAATATTGAATAATGAGGATAAGTAAACATCATGATTAATAGAGGACAATGGCTACAAATGTGATGTTTATATGATGTTTATAATGTTTGATATTATTAACTAACTATAGACAAAACTGAACAGAGTGTTTAATTAAATAATGGGAAAATGTTCAATAAGGATGTGAAGATCATGGTGAATAGACTTTGAGAATAACAGTTATGGCTATTGTATGTATAAGATTTATTTAAAGGTAAAGGTTCCCCTCGCACATATGTGCTAGTCGTTCCCGACTCTAGGGGGCGGTGCTTATCTCCGTTTCAAAGCCGAAGAGCCAGCGCTGTCCGAAGACGTCTCTGTGGTCATGTGGCCGGCATGACTCAACGCCAAAGGCTCACGGAACGCTGTTACCTTCCCACCAAAGGGGGTCCCTATTTTTCTACTTGCATTTATTACTTGTATTTGAAGGAGATTGTATCCAGACAATGCACTGCCATTGTGGATATGGAAATTTTATATATAACAAAGAAAATTGCATAATAAAAAAAAAAAAAAAAGGAAGAAGCAGACACCTCTGAGCGAGCAGCAAAGCCGGGCTCTCCTGCCACAGGCAAGGCTGGGGCATCTGCCTCCGAACGTTACCTGGGAAACGGAGTGTCAGCACGTCAAGATGCATTTATCCTAGTGCTGACATGAGAAGGAGAACGCAAGTGTCTGCAACGGGACGGTTGCCTTTCACCTACTTATTTTAGCTGGAGATAATGTCCCCTAGGAGATGGATGGGAGGGGGGAAATTCTTTGAGTTGGAGCAGTAGATTAGGGGTGAATGATTGGGAAGGTGGCCAATGAATGCAGAGGAGTGGGGGAAGGAAGAGGAGGGGTTTTGGGGCAGCACATCAGTGCTGGCTGCATGGAGTCAGTGTAAAAGTTGCCGTGCTAAATAAAATGGAAGTTTGTTTCAAAAAAGACTTTGTTTGAGACGCAATTTATTTGAAGACGGCCTGAAAATCTGACATGGAGGAAGGGCCTGCCTTCCTGAAAACGGCCCCCAATGCCCGGCAGCCCCGGAAATCCACTATCCCGCATCCTTCCTGGGCGGGAAGCCTACCTCGCAGGAATAGCCGCCCAGATAGTCCGTGCAGGTCGCCCCGTTCTGGCAAGGGTTCGGGGAGCACTCGTCCACTTGCTCTTCACAGTAGCTGCCCGTGTAGCCAGGCTGGCAATGGCAGAAGTGGGTGTTGCCCCTGTCCACGCAGAGGCCGGAGTTTCTGCACAGGCGGGACACGTCCAGTCCTGCAAGAGGGAGGCCATCAGACACGTGTGGCAGGCCGGGACAGGCAGGTAGGAAGGGGTAATCGGAGCAAAACAATCCGGCCACAGTGTCCAGGCCCAAGCTCGGACAAAACCTTTCTTGTTCCTTGCACTTTTGTGGTCTTGGGCCCACCCTCTTCAGCCCCTCACCACCAACCCTCAGACAAGACGGTTCCCATCAGGCAGCCCTCAAGGCGAGTTGTCCGGAGTTCTGGACAGAGGATCCCGGAAGGAGGCGCCTGCTGGATGGAAGTTCCCCCATCCTCCAGCGCGGAGGTCAGGAACCTGAGCAGGAAGGAGGAGGACCCACCTTGGCGTCGCGCAGCCACCTCGCAAGAGACATTGGGTACGTCGCAGTACAGGCCGGTCCAGCCGCTCGGGCACTCGCAGCGGTAGTGATTACTGATCTGCCAGCACTTCCCTCCATTCTTACAGGGAGACGAGTCGCACCAGTTGACCAGGCTCTAACAGAGAAGTGGGGAAGAGGACGGTGCACGGGGTGAGGGGACAGAAGAGCTGCCCCCCCCACAGGTGCTGGGGCTGCCGCAGGCTAACTGGAAGCAGAGCGACAGAGAGAGCAACCCCAATGAGCGACGGTCCCCGAGAGACGCTGCCAGTGACGGGAAGTGGGAGCTATCCTGTTTTATTTGGTTTCCTAGTACGACTTATGTTCATTCTAAGTGTTGTATCTTATGATTTATGACGAATGCATTTTTATGATGACTATGATCGTGATTTACCACTTATAGCTTTTATGTACACTGAGAGCTTATGCACCAAAGACAAATTCCTTGTGTGTCCAATCACACTAAGCCAATAAAGAATTCTATTTCTATTTCTATTCTTACCATTGCCTTAGTGATCTTTGCAGGTCTGTATAGCAAAAAATGGCTTAGGACCTGGTTATCTACAGGACCGCATTCTGCCACCGATTGCCTCCCACCGACCAATACGCTCCCACAGAGAGGGCCTCCTCAGGGTGCCATCGGCCAAACAATGTAGGCTGGCAACCCCCAGGGGGAGAGCCTTCTCTGTGGGGGCCCCAGCCCTAAGGAACCGAACTGCCCCCGACATATGAAGGATCCCCGACCTCCGCGCCTTCCGTCGTGCTTTGAAGACCCTATTATTCCAGCAAGCTGGTCTGACGGATAAAGGTTTTTAAATTGGGTTTTGATAGGGGTTTTAAAATGATTTTAGTTGGTGTTTTAAATTTGGCCAATGATTGAATTATTTTAATTAAGTTTTTAAATTTTTGTCATATATTGTTTTTACCATGGCTGTTCACCACCCTGAGTCCTTCGGGAGAAGGGCGGTATATAAATATAATAAACTAAACTAATAAACTAACTAAAAGAAAGCTGAAGTGAGACCGGCTAGCAACCACTTCGCTTAATTACCACATTCCCCATGGCAATTGATGTCACCAAACGAGGATTGCATGTCCTCCCCTCCTTGAAAATCCAAAGTGAATATTCCATCTGGAGCAGGAAGTGGAATTGAGGGTTACCTGGCAATTGAGTCCAGTGTACCCCTGCGGGCAGGTGCATTTGTAAGTCCCGTAGCTGTCCTGGCAAGTCGCCCCATTCAAGCAGGGTCTGGAGTCGCACTCGTTGATGTCGTGCTCACAATAAATGCCAGTGAAGCCGGGCGGGCAGACACACGTGAAGGTGTTGATGCCATCCACACAGGTCGCCCCATTGAAGCAGGAGCTGAGTGACCAGGAGGAAGAGAGTGTCAGAGTGCGAACAGCTTTGCTATGCAAGACAACCCAGGAGCAATAACAGCAAACAGAGGTTCGTAATAAATAGTGGCTTTATCTACAAAAGAATATATACTATACATACACGTACTATAGGCAGAAGTCAAACAAACAGCAAATTACAACAGGGAAAAATACACTGCGAGAGAGAGACACCCTAACAGGGCCTCTTCTTATTACACAGGCTCTTAAAGGGATAACAGCCAAAAACCTTGCTGACTCATTCTCATCATTACATCAGTGCATCATTGTAGAAGCTGGTCAGCTCTTAAATCACTACTCTGACAGAGAGAGAGAGAGTGTCATCCACCCCTGGCTTCAGAGATGCTGGGCCTTACATGAAACACAAGGACCAGATCAGAAGGGATCTGTTTTGATCCACCTGGCATGTCCCAGATCAGTGTTTCTCAGCCTTGACAACTTGAAGATGAGTGGACTTCAACTCCCAGGATTCATGGCTGGCTGGGAATTTCTGGAAGTCTGCCCACCTTTAAATTGTCACGATTGAAAAGGCCCATCCTAGATGAACTTACCTCTCCGTGCAGTCTGGAGTGTTGTGCTCACAGTGGATCCCACTGAAGCCCGACGGGCACGTACAGGTGTAGCTGTTCACACAGTCTGTGCAGTTGGCCCCGTTCTTGCAGGGATCACTGGCACACTCGTCCACATCTTCCTGGCATTCGGGGCCCTGGAAGCCCGCCAGGCAGTTGCAGGAGAAGCCGTTGACGCTGTCAGAACAGGAGCCCCCGTTGTGGCAGGGATCTGTGGGGGATGGGGGGAGAAAAGCCGTCTGGCATCACATTCATAGCACCAGGAGGGTGCTATACCAGGAGGGAAGAGGGCTTGTGGGGCGCTCTCCCAAGGAGTGCAGTGATATCCCTGTCCATGCCCTCTTCAATAACTCCACCTTCCAAGCCCCCAGAAAGTGAACCCCATGCTTCTGGGTCCCTGCTTCTAGTGTGCCTGGAATTTGCCTTCCAGGAATTTAAATCCATGGTGCTGGGTTTCTGGAATAAGAAGCCAAGGGGTGCCCCCACTCCACCCCATTTGCAAAGGCAGACAGCCCCTTTTTTCCTCCAATGTACCCCAAACCAACTTTCCCCAGCAACAGAGACGTGCCCAGATGATAAGGGCAGGGGGCAGTGGGGGGGGGGAGGGAGGCAGTTTTCTCCATTGGAAGAGCAGCTTTAAAATGCACCAGATTGGCTGCCCGGCTGCCCCCACCCTCCCAGCTCAGTCGGGACAGGCCCTAGCCGGGAATTTCTTCCCCATCGGGATTCTTACTGGGTTGACAGTCATCGATGTCCGTTTCACAGCTGCCCCCTGTGAAACCAGGTTTGCACACGCAGCGGTAGCTCCCATTGGTGTTTTGGCACGCGGCGCCATTCCGACAGGGGCTCTTGACGCACTCGTTGATGTCAATCTCACAGGTTTGGCCTGAGAAGTGAAGGGAGAGAGAGATAAGACTGTGGAAAATGGCCGCTCGTCATTAGTCTGCTGTGCCTGTTAAAGGTAGTATTTAGCTTCCAGCTGCCTGCAATTACTGCGAGTTCAATTCTCCCCAGGCTCAAGGTTGACTCAGCCTTCCATCCTTTCTAAGGTAGGTAAAATGAGGACCCGGTTTGTGGGGGCAATAAGCTGACTTTGTATAAAAATATACAAAAGAATGAAGGCTATTGCTTAACACCTTGTAAGCCGCCCGGAGTCTCCAGAGAAGGGCGGCATATAAATCTAAATAAATAAATAAATAAATAAATAAATAAATAAATAAATAAATAAATAAATACATACATACATACATACATACATACATACATTTAAAATAAAATAAAATAAAATAAAATAAAATAATAAAATAATAAAATAAAATAATAAAATAAAATAAAATAAAATAAAATAATAAAATAAAATAAAATAAATTAAAATAAAATAATAAAATAATAAAATAATAAAATAAAATAAAATAAAATAATAAAATAAAATAATAAAATAAAATAAAATAATAAAATAAAATAATAAAATAAAATAAAATAAAAATAAAAATAAAACCACTCAGTGACTGCTCTTCCCTGAAGGGCAGTGATGTTCCTTCCTGGTCAACGGTGCTCTTTGTTTCTTAAGAGCAGGGGTCTCCAACCTTGGCAACTTTGAGACTTGTGGACTTCAACTCTGGGAGTTGACAAGTCTTAAAGTTGCCAAAGTTGGAGACTCCTGCTTTAGAATATCTGGAGGTCTCTCCTTACCCTAACTTACGCCCAATGTTGATTAGAGCAAAATAAAAATTCCATAAAACGGCACTGAACTGATTAATATAAAGCAGGAAACTAATTAATATACAGCAATAAACCCACACTAAGGGAAGAACTTGGTACCAAGACGACAGGAAGAAAGCAAAGTGAAAAAAAATTCATTTATAAGGCCCGCATGAACCTAAATGGTGGAGTTTACAGCCATAAGAGACAGAGAGAGTCACCTCCTGAGATAGGATGATGGAGCAGCCACAATTCCTAATTTGACCCTGAAACGCTAAAGTGGAAGAAGAGACGATCTTCTCCAGAGTTGAAAACTTCTGCCTGCTTACTATGGGACCATAATCCAGCAGGGCCCTTCTGAGTTTTTTTAATTAATTAGCCAACTAATTAAGACCCATTTGGATTGAGAAACCGTTAATTAAGCATCAGCTAATGATTTAGACTTGCTGTCTCAATGTATGTGCAGCTCATATTAAAAAAATGGAATTAGTGCAGCTGAGGGAGGGATCAAAATTCGGGGTTGGGAGGATTCAACTGGAAAGGGAATGTCCTAGATTGGAGATGTCTATGTTTACACTTATTAACCCCGTTAATTAGCTCAAATGCAGAAGGCTTCCAGTTGGGTGGACATCAGTTCCCAGAATTCCCCAGGCGGTGTAGTAGCTACTCGCTGGGAATTCTGGGAGATGAAACCTGCCTGCCTGCAGATATCCAGAGCAGGGATATACAATTTGAAGGGCTCCGCTGGAACAAAGCCTAAATATGACCTATTAAAAAAAATACTTTGTTCTTTATAGCAGTGTTCTCAACTTTAACAATTTTAAAATGTCTGGATTAACTCCCAGAATCCCCCAGCCAACCATGGGGAATTCTGCGAATGATAGTCTGGGTAGCTTAGCCCTGACAAATTGAAAACGCTGCTTTATAGGTTTGTAGAATGCAGTACTGCAGGCTCCTTCTGCTGACTGCTGGCTGCCTGCAATTTGGCAGTTCGAATCTCACCAGGCTCAAAGTTGACTCAGCCTTCTGTCCTTCCGAGGTGGGTCAAATGAGGACCCAGATTGTTGGAGGAAATAGGCTGACTCTGTAAACTGCTTAGAGAGGGCTGTGAAGTGGTATATACTGTAAGTCTGTGCTATTGCTAGGTGGGAAGGGGAGGGAGGGAGGGAGGGAGGGAGGGAGGGAGGAAGGAAGGAAGGAAGGAAGGAAGGAAGGAAAGAAGGAAGGAAGGAAATGGGAATGAGAATCAGGGAAGGAAGGGAGGGAGGCAGGCAGGCAGGCAAGCAGGAAGAAAGGGCCGTGGTACCACAGTGGTTGGAATGCAATATTGCAGCCTAACTCTGCTCACTGCCAAGAGTTCGATCCTGATTGGCTCAAGGTTGACTCAGCCTTCCGTCCTTCTGAGGTCGGTTAAATGAGGACCCAGATTGTTGGGGACAAGAGGCTGACTCTGTAAACTGCTTAGAGAGGGATATGAAGCAGGCGGGCGGGCGGGAGGGAGGGAGGGAGGGAGGAAGGAAGGAAGGAAGGAAGGAAAGAAGGAAGGAAGGAAGGAAGGGCCGTGGTATCACAGTAGTTGGAATGCAATATTGCAGCCTAACTCTGCTCACTGCCAGGAGTTCGATCCTGACTGGCTCAAAGTTGACTCAGTCTTCTGTCCTTCCGAGGTCAGTAAAATGAGGACCCAGATTGTTGGGGACAAGAGACTGACTCTAAAAACCGCTTAGGGAGGGATGTGAAGCATGATGGAGCGGTATACAAATCTAAATGCTATTGTTATTGTACCCACCAAGACGCAGTCAGGCCGCTCACCCTACAACCTCTGTGGGATGTTACTCCCTTTCTCCCTAGATCATCTTTCGGAAGTCTGCGCTTGGCTGCCTAAACGGTTACACCACGGAAACCCCAAAGGGGGGGGGGGTGAAAAACCACAAGGCCCCCTCGTACCTTGCCACCCTGGAAGGCAAGTGCACAAGAAACTCTCGTAGTCCTCCGACTCTCTGCACTGGCCCCCATTCTTGCAGGGACCATCCGCGCAGGGCGCCAGCACTTCCCGGCAGGTGGGACCTACGGTTGGAAAAGAAAATTTGGGTTGGCTGCAGTCCGTGGTCCTCCTGACGTGGCCTGGAGGCCGTTTCCTTTCAATCCCCAAAAGCCCTTGGCTGGGTCTGGAATGCAAGCGTGCACGGCTGAGAAGTCAGGGCTGCCTGACATTCCTACAGGTTGCACGGTGGACTCTGGCCATGAGTAGCTCAGGGCTGCCCCCACCCCCCATCCCTTCTGGACCTCCTCCAAGAGATTTTCTCCTTGGGGAAGGAATTCATCCACGCGGTGGACATTTGGAGGAATGGCAGTTGTCCAAACAGCACTCTCCAAAAGTCACCTGTGGGTGACCCTTACCTGGACCAGAAGGGAGGGGAAAAGCCCCCTGGTCCAGCCTTCCTTTCCTGTTTACTGACGCCTAGCAGGGCCTTCTTTCTGTTTTCCAGAACCTTCTCTGGGCACACAAACACACGCAAGCATCCCACCCCCAAAATCTCCCGGGTTGTTTCTCCAGCAACCAGCAAAAGCAGGAAAAGTCCAGGACTTCCTCCAATTGTCCAGAGGTTGCCATTTTGCGCAGCAGGAGGAAGCAGGAAACGGCCGGAGGGGCCGAAAGAGAGCGGCCCTCCTGCGCTTGTGATGATGCCAGGGGCCTCTTTCCAAAAGGGGAGGCCAAGGGGCGAAGTTTGCAAAAACAGAAAAAGGGGACCCCTTGCACCAAAGGGGCCACTCAGGGGCAGGAGATAAATAACAGAATAATTGGAAGGGACCTTGTGGGGTCATCTAGTCCAACCCCCAACTTCCGTCCAGATGTTTGCACGAGGGAAAATCTGAGGTGTGGATGAAAACCTAGGGAAAGAAGCAAATCCCATCCCGTCACTTTCCAGCCTCACTTTCGGAGGCTCCTCTTGAATCTTTCCGATCGCGCCTCCTTATCAGGGAAGAAGGGAGAGTGGATCAGATACTGGGGGTCCTCAACTTATGACCACAATCGAGCCCAAAATTTCCCCTCCTATGCGAGACATTTGTTAAGTGAGTTCTGCCCCATTATATGACCTTCCTTGCCAGGGTTGTTAAGCGAATCCCTGCAATTGTTAAATTAATAACACGGTTGTTCAGCAAATCTGCCCCCCCCCACACACACACATTGATTTTGCTTTTCAGAAGGTTGCAAAAGAGGACCGTGTGACCCCGGAATACTATGACCGTCATAAATATGAGTCAGCTGCCAAGCATTTTGGATTTCGATCACGTGATCCTGCGGATGCTGCAACGGTCGTAAGTGTGAAAAATGGTCATAAATCAGGGGTCCCCAACACCAGGACCGGAGTGGGCCAGCACACACACACACACACACATGCGTGCAGAGCTCAACTCTGGCTGTTCATCGCCCTGAGTCCTTCGGGAGAAGGGCGGTATACAAATATAATAAAAACTAAAACTAAAACTAAACTTGTGCAAGTTGAGTTGCATGTGCATGAATGCCTCTTGCATGAATTGAGCTGTGCACACACACACGTGTGCCAGCTCAATGCTCATGCAGCCCAGTTCCCTTCTCCCCACCCCACCAGGCCGCCCAACCGCAAAGTCTAGGGACCGCTGACGTAAGTCCCTGTTTTCAGTGCTGTTACAACTTTAAACAGTCACTAACAACCTGTTGTAAGTCAAGGGCTTCCTATACTTGGGAAAGGCAATTCAGCAGCTGCCCTGAACGTTTTAGGGCTCCTCAGGGAAATGGATGAATCCCCCTCCCCTTCTCTTCCACCAGAGACCCCTCAGCTGCAGTCGGCTGCTTTGGGTCAACGAGGGACGATGTTTGGTGGCCAGGAGCTCCATGGTTGGAAGGAGAGACCGAGGAGGGACGGTGAGGAAGCCAGCTGGCATGAAGGCCGGGATGGGATTCAAAAATGTTAGCAACTGCTCAGTTGCTGGGTGGGCATGGCCATGGTGGCACCATGGCAGGAGGGGGCGTTTTCATCCTCCCCAAGCTTTCTGTGAGCCTCCAGGAGGGCAAAACCGGCCTTCCCCCAGACTCCCAAGGCCCTCTGGAGCCCGGAAACTTCCGGGAGGCCCATTTTTTGCCCTCCCAGAGCCTCCACGTGAGCTTACCTGGCATCCAAAAGGGGCCACGTGGCGACTCCTGGGAGGGGTGGGGTGGGCAGGGCCAGCCAGTCCTTGCAACTACCGGTTCGGCGAACCAGATGTAAAATTCAGTCCAAACCGACTGAATCCCACTCCTGCATGAAGGTCAATTCCCTTCATGGCACAGAAACGTCAGAGAAACCAGAAGTGCCTGAGGTTTGTTCTTCTGCTCCCACCCCAGCCATTCTGGGACACCCTCCTGGCCACAATTTTTCCCTGACTGAAGGCCCCCATCCAAGAGTTGGTTCTCTCACCTGTATAGGGTGGAAGGCAGTTGCACTGGTAGCGAGCAACGTCATCAATGCAGGTTCCCTGGTTCAGGCAAGGGTTGGAGGCACATTCGTTGATGTTGACCTGGCAGTTGGTTCCTGGGGGAAAGAAGGAGATCTGGAGGGTCCCACCTATATCTTGGGGGGCCCAAAAGCCACCAAGGCGTCCTTTCCCAACCTGGAAGAGCAACAGGCTAGCCCCATGTCCGAAAGGGGCTTTTTCAGGAGGCAACTGGACTTTCTTGTTTTTTCTTTGAAGACATTTCACTTCTCATCCAAGAAGCTTCTTCAGCTCTGACGGGATAGTGGGGAATGGAGCCCCTGTCAGAGCTGAAGAAGCTTCTTGGATGAGAAGTGAAACGTCTTCGAAAGAAAAAACAAGAAAGTCCAGTTGCCTCCTGAAAAAGCACCTTTGGGACAACTATGACCTGGAGAACTGAGAATCTCTACAGACCTTTAGACTAGACGGATGTTTCTAAACCTCTGTGACTTTAAGGACTTCTACTCCCAAAATTCCCCAACCAATTTGAGAGTTGAATTCCACCGGTCTTAAATTTATCAAGGTTGAGAAATGTGGGACTAGACCTTCTGATGGTTTCCTCAAAAGGATGGAGAGGTCAGATTGAGGTCAACTGCTCTGGCGGCCCACCTTCCCAAATTGTCTACCCAAGCCAACCCTTTCTTGGACAGATATCTAACTAAGCCCTTCCACTTTAGTCAAGGGTTTATAGTATTTATTTATATCTCAATCTTTTATGTATTGATTAGCCCTTGGGCCATATCAAAGTGCAGAGTTCCAGAAACAAATTATTACTAAAATTTGATAAAAGCAATTTAAAATGGAATTGGATAAAATACGATTTAAAATGAAATTGGAATAAAATACGATTTAACATGAAATTGGAATAAAATACGATTTAAAATGAAATTATAAATAAAATACAGTCTAAAATGAAATTGGGACAGAATACAATAATTTAAGATATAGAGAGAATATGATAAAATTACATTTAGGTGTGTCACGCCTGCAATCTACCCCAATCAGTCCCACATATGCAGATCTCAACTGAATCATTTTGCTTAATTACTGTGTATGTTATTTTATTATTTATTTATTTATTTATTTATTTATTTATTTATTTATTTATTTAACATTAATTACTGTAATGTTATTTTCAGATTCTGGCCGCACAGAAGGTGCCAAGTTGTTTTGATATGGGGATCCCAATGGGTCCTTCGTTTGGTGCCACTTTAGTCAAGGCTTTATAATATATTTATAGCAGTCTGGCTTCCTTTTCTAAGCTGAAGATCCATGTGTAAAGGAAAAGGACTTTGCCATGACTTTCAGAGGGGTGAAACTGTGGGCGAAGTCCAGGCTCTTACCACTGAATCCCTCCTGGCAGGTGCAAATGTAGCTGCTCGTCATATCCTTGCAGGTTCCACCATTCATACAAGGGCTGGACTCACATTCGTTGTTGTTGATGTCACAGTTTGTCCCACTCCAGCCAGCGTCACAATCGCACTTGTAGCTGTGATTCCAGGAGAGAGAAATTACAAAGCACAAAGTGATTGGGATTTGGCCGGTTTTCTTTTTAAAAATAGTCCTCCTTTTTTGATGCCACCTCTTACAGTGCAGTGAACAAACCACCTTAAAAATAACAACATCTGTAGGATGGTGACTAGTGCCAGGAAAAAAAACAAAACCCACTGTGTTATCTCCTGCAGCCAAATTAGACTTAGTGAATCTAAAATAGGTTCTGGAAGAATAAAAATAGGTCTTGAAAGGGCCAATCCATAACATTATTGGCGCCCTCTAGAGACGGGCATAGAAGTGGGATTCAGCCGGTTCGCACAGGTTCAAGCGAACCAATAGTGGCGATCGTGGGTGGGCCGCCCCCCCCCCCCCCCGGCTCCAAGTCGTGCTATTTAGGCCCAGTGCATGCAAGGAAGGCACGCAAGTGAGCATCCCATCCCATTCTATTCTAATTTATTATTCTATTCTATTCTATTCTATTCTATTCTATTCTATTCTATTCTATTCTATTCTATTCTATTCTATTCTATTCTATTCTATTCTATCCTATCCTATCCTATCCTATCCTATCCTATCCTATCCTTATGTTCTTATTTTATTCTACAGAAGATCTTTTGGGTTTCCCAACCTTGGGGATTTTAAGACACATGGACTTCAACTCCCAAATCTGAATTCACTTTAATTGACGTCCACGTGCCGAGATTCGGCAATCCTGCCCCAGAGGCACCCCAAAGGCTGCTAATGATATCGAGCAGAAGCTGGTTCGCCCCTCCACCCAACCCTAGAAGGTTTGAAAGCTGCTTCAATCTGGAACAAATCTTTTGATCAAAGCTCGGCGTTGCACAGAACGGTTGATTGATGGTGCTTCTCCAGCGTATGTCTCCTCCGGGGGCTTCACAAGCCTGGAGAGAGAGGCTGTGGAGGCAGAATTTGGGACTTTCTGCATGCCTAGCAAATCAGGATCTTGGCCACCCGCACCCCGCAGCCTGTCCTCCTCAAAACTCTGCCTTCTCTTCCCAGCAAGATTCAGCTCTGAGATTCAAAGAACAACGTGGGTGTGTTCCATGCCTTTATTTCTTTATTCTTTTAAAGTGAGTAATTTTGCATTTTTATAGCGAGTACTTGTACATTTTTAGAGGGAGTGCATTCTATAAAAGTGGACATGAATTGAGTTCAGTCATACTTTTGCTCCCATCTCACTTTTCCAATTCTACCTGCACAACCATCCTGTGAGGTAGGTTGAGCTAAGAGAGCATGATGGGGGGTGAGCTTTTGTGTTTGAGCATCCGAAGGCCTGAAACTGCCTTTCCTTGCCTCTGATCAAAGCATCCAAATCCATCCTTGGTTTCCCCCAGGGCGGCTTGTGGCTCAGAGTCAAAAACGCTGCTCCCAGCAGCCCTTTGGCTCCCCACCCTGACTGTCAATTAAAAATTTTAATACATGAGAATCTAAGGCTGCTCCGTAGCTATCCCCTCCCACCTTGTTTGATTTCCTGAAAGGCTTCTGGGCCCAGCAGCCTCCTTAGAAAAGACAAATTTAAATTTATCGACAAAGAAATAAAGGGAGACTAGTATAGATCTATTTCAAGCTGTTTAGCTCCCCTCAGCTAGCCATATCCTTCTGGGATTCGAACCTGGGCCGCTTGCATATTAGTTAGATGTATTAACCTCTAAGCCACGGGCTCTCCTTGCTTGTCGGCTATACCAGGGGTGAGGTTGCCCTGATGGACCGGTCTCACCGGAAAAACCCTTAGAAAGGACAAAGAGAGGTGCCACCCAGTAATTCCTCCACCACAAATGGTCTCGTTTCCCAGAGTGCCCCTCCTGCCTGGCACAGCCTTGCCCACCACTCACCCATTCAGCCCATCATGGCATCTCCCATGGACGCAAGGGTTGCTGCTGCACTCGTTCACTTCCGAGAGGCACATGGAGTCATGGAAACCTTCCGGACAGACACACGTGAATCCGTTGATGCCATCTTTGCAGGTGCCCCCATTGTGGCAAGGGTTGCTTTCACACTCATCCACGTTGATGCTGCACATCCTCCCTGCAGAGAGGCGAGGAAGCAGTGAGGACCCTGACTCAGGGGCCACGAAGCCCACAGGGGGAGCCTCCACCTTCCCCCCCCCCCCTGTGTTTGCGGCTCTCCCTCCCATCCTCTCTCACCTGTGTATCCTGGCTCACAGGCGCATTCGTAGCCGTTGATCTTGTCCACACATTTGCCATAATCACAAGGGTTGCTGGCACATTCGTCCAGGTTGATCTCACAATTGGGCCCTTCGGAAAAGAATAGAGCGTGGATGAGATATGATGAGAATAACTATTTTCAATGTTACGATTGTACTATCATTAGAAGATATTAAGAAGAAAATGAAAAGTTTTATAATGTTCAACTTCAATGTTCAAAAGTTTTATAATGTTAAAAGAGCCGAGATGGCGCAGTGGTTAGAGTGCAGTATTGCAGCTACTTCAGCTGACTGCTAGTTCAGCAGATCAAATCTCACGAGGCTCAAGGTTGACTCAGCCTTCCATCCTTCCGAGGTGGGTAAAATGAGGACCCAGATTGTTGGGGGCAATATGCTATTTAGTATACTGTCTTTGGTGTAAGCCGACCAGAGTCCTCGGAGAGTGGGCGGCATAGAAATATGATTAATAAAAATAAAAAAAATAAAACTGTTTAATGTATTGTAATTTTAAATTTAAAGGTAAAGGTAAAGGTTCCCCTCGCACATACGTGCTAGTCGTTCCTGATTCTAGGGGGCGGTGCTCATCTCCATTTCAAAGCCGAAGAGCCAGTGCTGTCCGAAGACATCTCCGGGTCATGTGGCCGGCATGACTCAACGCCAAAGGCTCACGGAACGCTGTTCCCTTCCCACCTATTTTTTCTACTTGCACTTTTGACATGCTTTCGAACTGCTAGGTTGGCAGAACCTGGAACAAGTCACGGGAGCTCACCCATTACACGGCACTCGGGATTCGAACCGCTGAATTGCTGATCTTTCAGTCAACAAGCTCAGCGTCTTAGCCACTGAGCTACCACGCCCCTTAAATTTTAAGTTTAGAGGAGCAATATTAATGTGAATGATGTTGCAAATGTTGAAGGATGTGGCACAGAGATAGTTGTACCCAGACTACACACTGCTTAAGGAAAGATGGAATGTATGTATTTTAAAAATTGAAAAATAAAAGAACTTAAAGAAAGAAAAAGAACAGAGCGGTTAGGAAAACAGTGCGGAGGTGAAGCCAAAGGCATTTGTGAGGCTTTCTGGGGGCTTCGATCTCAGTGTCACCCCCGAAATCATAACACCCCCTTTCTTCCCAGAGACTGATGTTCTGTTGCCCAGGGAGCGGGGCTCTGAAAAAATCTCAGGGTTGTTTTAAGAAATTTTGTTCTGGTTGAGATTCAGGGATGGAGGTGTGCATGCTGAAAGTCGAAAGAAAACTCACTGCCACAGGATAGGCAAGGGGGAAACAAATTGGGAAGCAAGCTTTTGCTGCATGTAGCAATGGGACTTCTCTTCCTGCTGCTCCTGATGACCAGCGGAACCATCATCCACAAGATGTTGCAGAATTAAAATATTACGCAATGACCGGCAATTGGGAGAAGCCCCAGAATTTGCCTTGCCAGGCAAAGGTTTATTTGGGGTGCTCCCCAGAGTCCTGCCAGTGATAAAGGGAACCACTTCTTTGCAAACCTGGGTTCAATTCTGGAGGCTGATACATGAAAGTTACATCAGCAAAGGAATTCACAGAAAGGCTGTGAGAAGGGAAACCAGGAAATCTCTGCTCTGGGGCTGAAACTCATTACTCCCTTCTTCCCACTCATCTCAATAAATCTGGTTAAAGAGAACTTTAGAAAGAACCCTGCTTGCAAAACAGTTGTTCCTGCTTTAGCTAGCTGCTGAAGTGCCAGATAGGTTTGTAGAGATTCTCAGTCCTCCAGGTCCTGGTTGCCCCAAATGTGCTTTTTCAGGAGGCAACTAGACTTTCTTGTTTTTTCTTTGAAGGAGTTTCGCTTCTCATCCAAGAAGCTTCATCAGCTCTGACTGGATAGTGTGGAAGGGAAGGATTTATATTCCTTGCAGACAGCTGGTCATTTGCATCCTCTAAATAAGAGGGTCCTTGAAGCACTTGGAGGTTTATCTGTGACCTCAGGGTCACCTGAGTGGAGCTCCTGGTTCCTGGAGTCTGCCATTTTTTCCTCTGGAAATTCATTCTTTTTTTTCTTTTTTTTTAATTTGATTTATATGCCGCCCTTCTCCGAAGACTCAGGGCGGCTTACAATGTGCTCAGCAATAGCCTTCATCCTTTTGTATATTTATACAAAACAATATGCAATATACAATATACAAATTCCTATTCCCACCCCATTCCAAGGGTCTTCATTCCAAAATGTATAGCTAAAAGTCTGAAGAGATTCTCAGTCTTCCAGGTCATAGTTGTCTCAAAAGTGCTTTTTGCCTGAAGTCAGCTTGCCTTAAGTGCTTTCCAAGCAGAAAGAGGAGGCTGGCAATTTTATCCCCAATATACAGCTAGTCCTTGCTTTACGACACTAAGGGAGCCTGCCAATTACGGTCGTTAAGTTGTGACCGTTGTGAACCAAGTCATCATGTGACCAACCTGATTTTACTACCATTATTCGTGGAGATCATTAAGGGAACTTGGCAGTCAGGAAGGAAACACTCTTGATTGTTAAAGCAGCCCTTTCTTCACTAGGATATGTTTATGTATGTATGTATGTATGTGTATATATATATATATATGTTTTCTCAGGTTTTCGCGGGTGTTTGTATGTAGGTCTTTGGTTATTCGGGTCTTCTCCCACGTAAAATTGGAAGTGTCTTGGCGACGTTTCGACGAAGTCTCATTCGTCATCTTCAGGCTGGTGTTCTCGGCTTCGTGCTTCCAGGAGCACGAAGCTCCTGGAAGCACGAAGCCGAGAACACCAGCCTGAAGATGACGAATGAGACTTCGTCGAAACGTCGCCAAGACACTTCCAATTTTACGTGGGAGAAGACCCGAATAACCAAAGACCTACATACACACACACACACACACACACACACACACACACACACACACGTATATCCTAAATTGCAATCATGTGACTGTGGGAAGTTTGCAAAAACCCATGAATGTGAAGTGATTGTCAAGTGTTATGTGAACGGGAGGGCTGGGGGCATCAGAACTTTGGAATCAGGTCATCAGTACTTTTGGGGGGTGGGGAGGGGTCTGTCATAACTTCAAACAGATACAGATTAGTGGAAGGGACCTTGCAGGTCATTTAGTCCAACCCCCCGCCCAAGCAGACCCTACACCATTTCTGACAGATGGCAGCCCAGTCTCTTCTTGAAAGCCTCCAGGGATGAAGCTCCCACAACTTCTGTTCCATGGGTTGATTGCTCTCCCTGTCAAAAAGTTTCTCCTTATTTCCAGGTTGAATCTCTCCTTGATCAGTTTCCATCCATTCTTCCTTGTCTGGCCTTCGGGGGCTTTGGAAAACAGTTTGACCTCCTTCCTCCTCTCTGTGGCAGCCCCTCAAATATTGGAAGATGCTATCCTGTCTCCCCTGGTCCTTCTCTTCCCTAGACTAGCCAGGCCCAGTTCCTGCAACCATTCATCATATGTTTTAGCTTCCAGTCCCCTAATCATCTTGGTTGCTCTTCTCTGCACTCTTTTTAAGAGTCTCAACATCTGTTTTATAGTGCGGTGACCAAAACTGGATGCAGGATTCTAGGTGTCTCCAAAAAGAAAAAAAGTTTCAAAGCAACCAGTTGTAAATCAAGGACTACCAGAGGTGGCTCAGGCCCGAACGTCTCCAGGGCTTCTTTCCTTAACCTGAAATACATGGGGCACCCCAGATCGTTTACCAAGACCCCTCTACTCCATCCTTTTGTGGGAAGGCTGGAAGGAAGACCCTACCCGTTCCTCACCTGTAGTGCCTCGGAGACAGAAGCAGGTGTAGGCGTTGTTCCGGTCCTGGCAGGTGCCTCCATTCTTACAGGGTTGGCTTTGGCACTCGTTGATGTTGGTGTCACAGAGGCGCCCGGTGTACCCAGGCTGGCAGAGGCAGCTATAGGTGGCAATGCGATCCCGGCACGTGCCGTAGTGGCAGGGATCAGGGTCACATTCATTGATGTCCGTCTCGCAGTGAGTGCCCGAAAACCCTGGGGGACAGAGAGGAGGAAAAGGGCACAAACCTTCAAAAGAGTTGCAACATGGCACCACAAAGCAGCCGTCACCTCTCTTCCAGGTGGCAGCCAAGACAGAAACCGGGGCATCCTTCGTCCCTCGACCAGGCGCTGGGGAGAGCGGCTCATGTATTCTAGAGCTCAGCCAGCCTGCAGCTGCTTCCAAGGATGCTCCCCAACCAGATTGTCCTTAACTCTGGCTGGAAACCCAGCAGATAGAAATGAGCTTAAGGCTGCCCTTTCTTACCCCACGGTTGGACTCCACCTCCCAAGGTTCCCAGCCAGAAAAATGGGAGTCCGTGAGAAAGCAAAGGAGTAGGCTGAGCGGGCAGTTGGAGAAGGGTCAAGTCCTCCTTCACTGGAGGAGAGCGAGGTGGCCTCCCGTGTCATCCCCACCCCAACGTCTTGCTAGGAGCCTGCCAGACCCCTGACCCCCATCCCACGTTGGAAAGCTCAATTCTTTGCCTTCAAAAGAATATTAATCAAGGGGGAAAGCTTGTGTGCGACAGACGAGGGAGGGGCATTCTTATTTCGGCCTCTCCCGCTTCGGGACGTTCAGAAAGCATGAATGGGAGTGGGGGTGGGGGCGTGGCTGGCAACAAAACCAGGGTACCCAAAGCAAGAAACGGTGGCCATGGTGGGGTGAGCAAACGCATCTGTTTCAGATAAACGGGTGCGTTTGCAACTGAGCGTTTTGCAGCTTCGGGAGGGGACGGGACGAACTCCCTTCCTTCCAAGCAATGCCAACTGTGGCTTCTGCTCGGGCTTTTTGGGGTGACTTTCGGGTTCAGGGCAGGCCTGCCCCCCCTCCCCGTAGCCCCAGAGATGCTGCAGGCAGGAGACAGGCCGGGTGGCAGGGAGGCTGCCAGGCCAGGGCACAGGACCCAGCTGGGGATCCATGCTGGGGAGGGGGAGCTCCGTCCTCTGGCAAACACAAAGGCTTTTCTTCTGGCCTGGGCTCTCCTCCCTGCCTGTCTGGATCCGGCTTGGGGGGGTGGGGGGAAAGTGGGGAGCGCAGCGAATTCAAAAGAGGACAACAGCAGCTCCTTTCTCTCGCCCGCCTCCTCCCGCCAGCGGACAAAAGCAGGAGGGCGGCGGGCGGGGAGGGAGGGAGCCAAACGGGCAGACAAAGTGGGCCTTTGACTGCCCCCGCCCCTCCCGCCAGGGAAGCCCACACTGCGGCTTTTCATCGCCACTGCCGCCCAACCAAGACGCTCATTAGAGAAGAGCCACTGGCAGCCGGCCGGCCCCACAAAAGTCCCTCTGTTTGCCGAGGGGGCTCCGGGCTGGGTTTTGTCCGAGGGTGCCTCGCTTTTCCCTCATTCAGCACCCCCAGCCCTGTGCTCACCCATTCTCCTGCCTGGAGACGAGGGGCCAGAAAAGAGGGGGACGGTGCCCAGACAGGACTCCCTGACTAGCCCAAAATGGCAGTTTGTTTTTAAGCCGGGATGGAGAAAGTCCGGTCAGAGCCGGGAGGCAGGACATGGCCCCCCTCTCTTCCTCCTCAGTTTAGAGCTTCAACGTTTGCAACACCCCTCACAGACCCAGTGAATTGTGGTTTCCCCCCCTTTTTTTTCTGTTCCTTTCTTCCTCAGGGCCAGGCCTGCAATGTGGAAGAACTTGGGGACACCTGGGAAAACAAAGCGAGTTGCAACAGCTTCTCCTTTAGGCCTGGTTTTCTTTCAGGGCTACCACTTGGGGTGATTTTAAGGATATGTGCTAGTTGTTCCTGACTCTAGGGGGCGGTGCTCATCTCTGTTTCAAAGCCGAAGAGCCAGCGCTGTCCGAAGATGTCTCCGTGGTCATGTGGCCAGTATGACTTAGCACCAAATGCTCACGGAACGCTGTTCCCTTCCCACCAAATGTGGTCCCTATTTTTTCTACTTGCATTTTTTACCTGCTTTCAAACTGCTAGGTTGGCAGAAGCTGGGACAAGTCACGGGAGCTCATCCTGTTATGCGGCCCTAGGGATTCGAACCGCTGAACTGCCGACCTTTCACTCGACAAGCTCAGCGTCTTAGCCACTGAACCCCTTTAAAGGATGGTACTGAACTTTAAATTGAATTCGGGACGGCCTCAGCCCCATTGGGCAGAAAATGGGAGCAGCAACACAACACATGTTTGTAGAAGAGTTTGAGAGAACCAGACAATCTGCCTGGGGCCAAAGCAGAGAATCGCTCGAGCCGGGACAGGAGTTACGCTCATCATCATTTCGGTCAGCATGTGGCCATCATGCTGGTGCTTTTCCCGACCCACGTGGCCAGAAGCTGCCTTCTGTAAACAGCCGTTGCCCGGGGCCTACCCACGAGACAAGGGAGCCTGGGCGTGTGTGTGTGAGAGAGAGAGAGATTCCCCCAAGATTTGGCAAGCTTTAATCCCCACCACAGGCTTCATCGGTCGCCAAACAAGACCTCCCTCTGTTTAGGGCTTTTGAAAGGAGAACTTTGGAAGCATCACAACCCTTCATCCTTCCTCTTTAGGGATATATTTGCAAAATTCTCCACAGCAACAACAGATACGCATTTTGTTCCCATATCATATCAGCAAGGAGCATCCTGCCCGTTAAACCAAGACTGAGTTAGAAAGAAAATCAAAGGGAACAGCCGCACCCAACCCTGAGAAATGCCCCCAAGTCAGTTACCCAGACCGTAACCCCCTTTCCCCCACCTCTGCAGTAAAGCTCAGAATCGAGGTAGGAATCTGGTTTCTTGCCGTGAGTCCGGCACTCTTCCTCTGCCCCCATAGCCATGAGGATCACGGTTAGAAAATGTGTTTCGTGAATGAAAACTAGCTTAAAATCCCATCATACTTTTTTTTCCAATGGTTTTTTATTAGGGAAGGGGGCTTTTCAAACTCTTCTACAAACATGTGTTGTGTTGCTGTCCCTGACAGGACTGGTTAAAAACACCAGGCCAGCTACCACCCTACTGGGCTTCCTCTGGTCTGGCCCCCACCCCCACCCCAAAGCTTACCTTCTGTGCATTCACACACATAAGCATTTGGTGCGTCCACACATTTGGCTCCGTTCTTGCAGGGTGTGCTGGCACATTCGTCAATGTCGTGTTGACACAGGTGACCATTAAATCCTGGGAGAAGAAGAAACAGGGATAGCTTGACCAGGAAGTCTTGGCTCCTGCTTGTTCCCCACCCCCCCACTCCTGAAGAGCCCCTTGGAATCACGGTGGGGAACTTTTTCAGCCCGTCACAGAGGGGCAGATTTTTCATAGTGATGTCTTCCCTAAACAAACAGGGATTCAAAATGATAGACGGAAGGATTTAATGTAAGTGGTTGGGGAGGGAGGGGCAGAAGGCGTCCTCCCCCTCTTTTAAACCATGAAAGGAAAGGCATGTAACTAGACAAAGCAGAAAATAACTGCGACTCGAAGGATTTCCAGGAGTCCATTCACACAGTATCCTCTGCTTTTTCTATCAACATTTTTCTATCAGCTGACGGCCAAAATTATGTTTTAATCATGATGGACGGTTCCTGCAGATAACCTGGAAAACCCTAAAGAACCGCCTTCCAATCTTGCCCCAAAAAGAGAAATCTGAGATGTGAAATCAAAGCCAAAGGATGGCATGGCACTGAGGCTGCCACATTCCCATGTCCTCTTGCCTTCCCAGCAATAATTAAACTTTCACTCTGGGCTGTAATAACAGCAACCCCGTGTTTCCACCGGCCTCCTTAGCCATACTTTTGGCCTTCCCAGCCCAGGGACTTTCTTTCACGACAGGACTAAAATTGTGGCCACTGACCCAAATGAAATCCCCAGAGCACTGCAGGGCTGACAATTGCCTAATTTTTGCTAATCACCATCCATTTTCTCAGGGAGATGAAGATTGAAATCCAGATGTTTGGGATCCTAATAATACTGGGTTACCAAGATGCCCCAAAATGTGGATTCCGTTGCCAAAAGCTTTTCCAGTTACCCCTTTGCAAACAACCTCACGGTCTAAAGCAAAGTCAGAAAACAAGCATTTGCAAAACAGAATAAGAGGAGAGCAGAGTTGGAAGGGACTTTGGAGGTCTTCTAGTCCAACCCCCTGCTCAGGCAGGAAACCTTGTACCATTTCAGACAAATGGTTGTCCAATCTCTTCTTAAAAACTTCCAGTGTTGGAGCATTCACAACTTCTGGAGGCAAGCTGTGCCACTTATTAATTGTTCTCACTGTCAGGGAATTTCTCCTTAGTTCTAAGTTGCTGCTCTCCTTGATTAGTTTCCACCCATTGCTTCTTGTCCTGCCCTCAGGGGCTTTGGAGAATAGGTTGACTCCCCCACCCCCAGCTCTTCTGTGGCAACCCCTTAGATATAGGAACACAACTAAACCACCGGCTTACCTGCCCATTTGAGCCTAGTTTTGCACTAATCTTTTTAATGCTCTTCTCACCCGATCAACTGGGCTAATCTCACAGCCAGACGAAAGATAAAAATGATGCTGTAATAATGACTTTTTCCTATAAACACACACAAACACACACACCCTACTTGCAATGGCTGCATTTCCCTTGCAAGGGTGGGACAGGCAGCAGGCAGACAGTCCCGTATTTCAAGGTCCCTTTTCCAATTCATTGGCATTCAATCCCCAGAGTTGTTTTTTTTTAACTCCTCAGCTCGCCACTATAGTTATTCGGCTGCCTGCGTAGCAGCGCTGAAGAGTCCTGATTTACATCTCTAAAAGCCTCTGCTTCAAAGCCCATTTTATGAATTAGCTCCCCCCCCCCCCCCCGGTCCTCTTGCTCTACCCCACAGCATCAACGTTCCCCTATCTGGCTATTCCCAAACGGAAGGGGGCTCCCTCCCAAATCCTTCCTTTTTAATTCTCTGCAGAGAAGAATTGTCTCTCTCTCTCTGCATCGGCTGCAATCTGTGTGGTTGCAACGGACGTGGCCCCACAAATCAAGATCTGCGTGGCCTCCTTTCTTTCATGGAGGTCACTTTCAGATCAGGGACGCCCAAGAAGGAGGGCAGCAGACCCACGTCAACCCCACGGATAACCCAGGTGCTTTCAAACACAGGCAGACACTAAAGCCAGAGGTACAATGTGAGAGAACCTCTAGCTAAGATTCTGTGCAGTTTGGAGAACTCCCAAACCCCACTCCTGGCTGGCCCCGTCCATCCCTCCCCTCCCAGGAGTCCCCACGCGGCCCATTTTGGATGCAGGTAAGTGCAGGGCGCGCATGGAGACTTGGGGAGGGTGAAAAACGGGCCTACCGGAAGTTCAGGAAGGCCGGAAATGGGCTCGTTTCCAGCCTCCAGAGGGCCTCCGGAGCCTGGGGAGGCCGTTTTTGTTCTCCCGGAGGCTCAAGAAAAGCCTCCAGAGCCCGGGGAGGGCAAAAACGCCCCCTTCACCGTGGTGCAGGAGGCTGACTAGGCCATGCCCACCATGGCCCCGCCCACCCAGCAACCGGGAAGAGAACCCCTTGCTAAAATTTTTGAAGCTCGTTCCTGCTTGTACCACTAAACCATTAACCTTGTACCACTAAACCAGAGCTACCATTTCCTAGTGCACATTAGGCATAAGCATAATTCGGAAGAAGTGGCAGGGAATCCTCAAGTTATGGCCACAATTGAGAGCCGAATTTCCATTGCTTAAGCAAGGAAGTGGTTAAGTAGGACCTTTGGGGGGGGGGGGGGGCTATAATTAAGCAACTCACTGCACTTGTTAAATGAATCCCATGGCTGCAGGAGGGAGAGAGGATTTAAGAGTCTGGACAGCGCAGGGTTTATAATGTTGGCTTGGACTGAGAAGCCTTAGGGGTGACTCTCCTCTTAGCCCACCCTACTTCAAGGGGATCGACCTAAAGCAGACCCTCGTTCGAATTCCAAGGAAAAGGTGGGCTCTGTGCACAGTAAATAAAATCCAGGGTTGGGATAAAGCACAATGCGCCAGGAATTCACAGAAAAACAACTTCTAACTATTCATTGGCTCTGTTCACTCACTTTGCTTTCCACCTCCCTTCTGAGCCCTCCCCCCCCCCCCCACAACTTAGTATGAGCTAAGGAGGCACCAAAGGGGTAAAAATCCAATGAAACCCCTTCGCCTTTTCTGGATTTTATTATAGATTTTAGTTGCTATTTATTATTTTGTATTCGAATTTTTAACTGTATATTTACTGAGCATTTTTATTTGTACTGGTCTCTGGTGTAAGACTGTAATAAATTGATTGGTTGATTTCTCTTTTCTTCCCTGTCCACAAAACACTACGGAGGGCAGCCCCACCCCAGGCTTCCTCTATGCAGGACACCCGAGACCCCCAAAATGAAAACATCCCCCCCAAAACAAAGAGACCACTGAAGAGGCCGTAACAATGTCCTTGCAATTCTTTGTGTGTGCAGGTGTGTGTCCACCCTGCAAAGAGAGACATTTTCCACCTGCTGAGCTTCTGAGAAGTGCGTTAAAAAGTAACACACATTCCCCACCACAAATGGTCAACCTTGTGCCTCTCCCCGCCCATCAGATGGGGATCCAGGGATAGACAGCTGCTGGACATGGAGGCTTTCTCTCCCAATTATGGATCACAGTGGTGATACTTGAAGGAGGGTGGGGCCACATTTCAGAACTTTGAGAGCCCCTCCCCAGCATAACTCCCTTCTCCTCCGAGTTGCCCAAAGCAAAATGATTCCCCTGCCATCACCACTGCCGCTGCCTCAGCCATTTCCCCAACTGCCCACTTCGGCTGGGCAGCCTCCGCATGGCCTCTGGGCCAGGGATTAATTCCAGCCCCTGGTCTCCACTACAAAGAGCTTTGTGCTATAGGCAAAAATCAATCATCTTCTCCAAGGCCCTCCCACTTCTCCCCCACCCCACCCCACCGAACATACCCACGGGGCACATGCAGGCAAATTCGTTGATCTTGTCCACGCAGTTCCCATTGTGCAGGCAGGGGCTGCTGGCACACTCGTCCGTGTTGATTTCACAGTAGACCCCCTCGTAACCTGCAGGGAGGGAAAAAACAGCGGTGAACGGGAGGGGAAACCCGGGTTCTCTTCTCTCCTTGGAAAAACACAATTGCTGTTGTTGCAATTGTGAGCCAGCCACGGTTGCTTAAGATGGACAATTGTAAAAATCTTATACATGAAGGAACAGATAATTCGTTAATCAACTAGGTCAAGACAAGGGGGCAGGGTACATCCCGACTGGATTCAACAATCTCAGGGGCTGCCCCAAAGAAGAGGGAGTCAAGCTATTCCCCACAGCACCAGAGGGCAGGACAAGAAGCAATGGGTGGAAATTAATCAAGGAGAGAAGCAACTTAGAACTAAGGAGGAATTTCCTGACAGTGAGAACAATTCATCAGTGGAACAACTTGCCTCCCGAAGTTATGAATGCTCCAACACTGGAAGTTTTTAAGAAGATGTTGGATAACCATTTGTCTGAAGTGGTGTAGGGTTTCCTGCGTAAGCAGGGGGTTGGACTAGAAGACCTCCAAGGTCCCTTCCGACTCTGTTATTCTCTTCTCTTCTCTTCTCTTCTGTTCTATTCTACTCTATTCTATTCTATTCTATTCTATTCTATTCTATTCTATTCTATTCTATTCTATTCTATTCTATTCTAATGTGTCCCCATTCATTCTGCAGCTTTATGAAAACAGCCCCTACTGGGGTTAAACTCATCTCACACCCAGGAGTGCCAAGACAAAATCTTGCAGTGTGCCCTCTCTCTTAGCCAGCCCACTGTTTTCAGCTATAGGGCGAACCAGACCGATGCCAATCTTAGGGCACCGCAGCAACTAACCCCTCCAATTTCTCCCAGGCTCTCCTACTGAAGTTTTAAGTCCTCCGAGCTGGGGTTAGCTTTGCCAACTCAGCCGCTTAATTTCCAATGCTCTTGCCAAAGAATCAATTCGGGCCCTTGTAAAGCAGGCTCTGGTGGGGGGGAGGGGGCATGGGGGGGGAAGAAGGGAGAAAGGAGGAAGAAGTTGGAAAAACAGGGCACAGCACGAGATTCTCAGCTCCCTCTCCCCCCTCCCCCCCCCCAGCCAACTTCATCCGGGACGCTTCATCATGCCAGTTAAAGACGTATTCAGAGCAGATTCAGTGCTAAAATAGGTTTGTTTGTTTTTTTAAATAAAATCTGGCTTAGCGCTTTTATGGCTGTTCTGCAAACCCAGTTTGTTGGGTCCGTTTATTCGGCTGCGTTGCAGGCGAAGTCAGCTACCGCCTTCCTTGGAACTCAACCCAGCCGCTGTCTTATGCGGTTGCATGAAGCAACCTATGAAAGCATCATCTGGTTCATTTAATTGGGCTTGGCGTGGAGTACAAACGCAGCAATTTCATCTGGTTAATGCAGGCTTTTAAGCCGGGGATGACTCCGAGTTCCGATGGCCCTGGCTCACCCCAGCACTGCTCCAGCCACTACCCAGGCTTGTGTGGAGCAGGGCTGTCCCCCTTGCAAGGGGTCTGAATTGGAGGGCACCCCGAAAGATAGCAATAGCCCTTAGACTTATATAACGCTTCACAGTGCTTTTACAGCCCTCTCTAAGCGGTTTACAGAGTCAGCCTCTTGCCCCCAACAATCTGGGTCCTCCTTTTACCCACCTCGGAAGGACGGAAGGCTGAGTCAACCGTGAGCCTGGTGAGATTTGAACTGCCAAATTGCAGGCAGCCGGCAGGCAGCAGAAGGAGCCTGCAGTACTTGCGCTCTAACCACTGCACAACCGTGGCTCATGGATGGAGCGGTTACAAAAAACAAGCCAAGCACCAAAGGATTTGAAGATCACGCCTCTTCCTCCTCCATCACTGCTCCACCCAGGGCACCCCAAAGGTCCGGAGAGCTGCCCATCAGAGGGGCCCGGAAGGAAAGGGGAGCCGGCAGGGTTACCTGGCATGCAAATGCACTGGAAGACCCCAATCTGGTCCAAGCAGGTGGCATCGTTCTGGCAGGGGTTGGAGGAGCACTCGTTGACGTCTATCTCGCAGCGGGGACCCGAATAGCCCGTCTGGCACTGGCACTGAAAGGAGCCCTCCGTGTTGAGGCATTTCCCAGCATGCTCACAGGGGTTGGCACCTGGCAGGAGGGAAAAGGAGGATTAGGGATGTGTGTGCATGTGTGAATGGCCAAGAGGGCTACAAGGGGTCCTTCTCTTTCTCTTGTCCTTGGTTCGCCCCCTCCCCAATTCCAAAGCACTCCTTCCGCCCAGCTGTTTGTCCAACCAGCACTGCAGCAAACAAGGCAAATGCTATTTCCTCCCCCCCTCTGTAGACCCCTCCCCCAGGACTTTTGAAAGCCGAAGACACCCGTGGAGGCTACAGGGTAGTCCTCGTCTTACAACCGCAACTGAGCCCAACATTTCTGTGTCCGTGTGAGACATTGGTTCAGCAAGTTTTGGCCCATTTTATGACCGCAGCTATTAAGTGCGTCACACAATGCTGTTCAGTGAATCTGGCTCTGTGGAATTGGGATCGTAGAAACACCCAGGAGCATAGAAGAGTTCAGAGGCAGATGCATAAATAAATGTCTTAAATGTATTTATTCATATAATAAATTATATTAACTATGTACAACAGAGATCAAGTCTCATGAGGAACAAACATGAAAAGAGAGAGATGGAGAGAGCGAGGTGGAAAAGGTTGGAGGGGGTTTTATACTCAGGGTAAGCCCCTCCTTTCCACGTAGGGGTGGAGACACTCTCTGCCTCCACTGGTGTCTATAGGACACATGTGCCAATGGCTTGCAAATACTTGACAGGCTCCCCCACCCCCACTGGCCTTTGCTTGTCCGAAGGTCGCAAAAGGGAATTGCATGACCCCGGGACTCTGCGACCGTCGTAAGTGTGAGTCAGTTCTGGCAAGCATCTGAATTTTGATCATTTGACCCTGGGGATGCTTGCAACGGACTTAAAGTGTGAACACCGGTTGTAAGTCCCTTTTCCCAGTACCATTGTAACTTTGAACAGTCACTAAACAAGTGTTGTAAATCGAGGATTACCTGTGTTATGGAGGACACTGGATACAGGGGCTCAAGCAAAAGCCGCATCTGTTTCAACTGCAATCTTTTCCTCCTCCTTCCGCTTGTAAATAGCCTCCCACCCACCCACATCCTGACCAACCAAGGGGCAGAGAGCCACTCGTGGCATGTTGGATTTGGCCATCTAAATCAGGGTCCCCCAAAGGAGCCAATATTGACCCCCAAGCTTCAATGGAGGCATATCCAAGGAATAGATAGTAATATTATCCATACTGACATTAGTTAAAGTAAAAGGTAAAGGTTCTCCTTGCACATACTTGCTAGTCGTTCCTGACTCTAGGGGGTGGTGCTCATCTCCGTTTCAGAGCCGAAGAGCCAGCGCTGTCCGAAGACATCTCCGTGGTCATGTGGCCGGCATGACCCAACGCCAAAGGCACACGGAATGCTGTTCCCTTCCCACTAAAGGTGGTCCCTATTTTTCTCCTTGCATTTTTTTTACGTGCTTTCGAACTGCTAGGTTGGCAGAAGCTGGGACAAGTCACGGGAGCTCGCCCCGTTACGCGGCACCAGGGATTCGAACCGCTGAATTGCCGACCTTTCGATCGACAACCTCAGCATCTTAGCCACTGAGCTATCTTTATATTATAAAGTGTTTGGGGGTGGAGAATCAAGGAAACCCAACGAAGGACTTGATGAGCCAATGAACTTGGAGCCAAACTAACCCTGTCTCGTTTCAGAGTCTCCTCCAACCGCCAAGATGGGTGGCAAAGGAATTTAATCATCCTCATTTAACGACCCCATAATCCCTTGCAGGGTGGAATCTGGGCAACTGAACGGAGCTGAGTGTTTAAATTGGTTCAAACCTATTTCGTTGGATACGTGACGTACAATGACAATAAAGGCTTTGACTTTACTGGCCAGATGCCCTTCCTGTCACCAATGCGGAGTTTTGTTCAGCAGATATATTCTCATGGTGCCCAGAGAGAGAAATATCTGCTTCTCTACCTAAGATCGAACTCACAGCCTCCTGATTGTGAGGCGAGAGCTCTACCTCTAGGCCACCGCATCACTCTGGCAAATGAATTTAATAATATAAAAATAATTTGCAGGTTGGCTTTTCTAGGCCCCGAACCTCCCCAAGTTTCATTCCAAGGGTTGGCCTGTCTCCTAGGGTCGGTTTTCTGTACCGATTCCCTCCCCAGACTTTTCTTCAACCCCAGCCAGCTCCACAGGTCTCCCTCCCACCCGGCACCCCCCGGCTCCGATGCCCCCTTACCCAGCAAGCATTCGTCCACGTCCTTGTTGCAGGCTGGCCCCATGTACCCCGAGGGGCAGGTGCAAATGGCCCTCCCAGTCACGGGGTTCGTGTCGCAGTTGGAGCCTTCGTTGCAAGGGTTGCTTATGCAGGCATCTTCCAGGTGGCACAGCAAGCCTGCAGAGGGCAGAGGGTGGATTCAGAAAGACACACAGACACTTGCAAAGATGCTCCTCCATCCATCGGCAACACAGGCAGTCAATGGCCCACTGCCACAATGGAGGCAACCTGGTTATTGAATTCCTCGCTTGCATGCTATATACTGAACCGTATCTTAGCCAAACCATCCGAGCTTAATTTATTGGCAAAGCTAGGAAAATAATACGTAGCAAGCTAGGGCTAACTGAATGCCAGTTTGGTATTGTGGTTAAGCCACCAGGCTAGAAAACAGGAGATGGTGAGTTCTAGTCCTGACTTGGGGCACAAATCCATCTGGGTTGCCTTGGGCCAGTCGTGCTCACTCAGCTCCTAGGAAGGAAGCAATGGTAAATCACTTCTGGAAGAAAAAAAACCTTCTTGAGAAAACTATCGGGAGTCTAGGCAGCCTCCAAAAATTGGACAGACTGAACAGAAATTTTGAAAAGGGTGCTAATTAGTATGGCAGTGAATGGCAGTCGCTCAGGTCTTAAACAGACCTGGTTTAAGGGAGTTGGGAGACACGGCCACAGAGTGCCTGGCCTGTGCAGCTCCGAGAAGGCCTCGCCGATCCATCAGAGTAAGCTGGTGCATTCTCAGCAGCTGGAATTGGGCTGTGGATCAACATCTGGAGACCTCTGAGAAGGCAGGGACTAGTCATCCTCTTGTTCTTACTTTTTTTTTCTTATTATGATCCTGTAACCCCTTTTTTATCGGGATGGAGTCAGGGCGACTGAATAGAGCTGAGCGTTTGCTGGCCAGATGCCCTCCCTGACACCTACACAGGGTTCACAGCAAATATTTTCTCTTTGCATCCTGATAGAGAAACATCTGTCGATGCCTAGGATTAAATTCTCAGCCTCCCGAGTGTGAGGGAAAGTCTTTGCCTCTAAGGCCACCACACCGCTCCCTCTTGTTCTTCCATACAAATATATTGGGACTACAACTCCCAGAATTCCTAGCGGTTTTCCTGTAATCTTAGCACCTACAGAGGGAAGCAGCACCCCTCCTCTTTCTGTCAGCCCCTTAAATATTGAAACACTGTTCTCATGTCCCCCCCTAGTCCTTCTTTTCTCCAGACTGGCCGTACCCCAGTTCCTGCAACCGTTCTTCCTTGGATACCCACCTGTGCGCCCATGCGGGCATTCGCAGTAGAAAGAGGCCACACGGTCGTGGCAAGTGGCCCCTGGGGAGCAAGCCGCACTGGCACAGTCGTCGATGTTCTCACTGCAGTCCTCCCCCGTCCAACCATTCACACAGACACAGTTGTAGTCCCCGTGTGTGTTGTGGCAGGTGCCGCCATTCTGGCAAGCGTTGGGAATTAACTGACATTCGTCCACATCTTCGGCACAATACTGGCCTAGAAGAGAAAGAAGGGGGCTGATCCAAATTCTTTACGGGGGTGGGGAGAGACCTCCAAAGTGGTCCAGATTAAAGTCACTATGTCAGGTTTCGAGGTCGTCTCAAATAAATTGCATTTCAAACAAAGTCTTTGAAGAAAAACTCCTATTTATTAAGCACGACATTCTAGATCTGACTCCATAGAAGCCAACACTGACTTCCAGACCCAAAACCCTTCCTTTCCGTTCCCCACTCCCCTGCACTCATTGACCCTCTTCCAAGTATTCTACCCCTATCTACTGCTGCAACTCAAAGGAATTTCCCCCTCCCATCCCATCTCCTAGGGGATATTATCTCCAGGGAAAATAAGTAGGTGAAAAGTCAAACGTCCCTTTCCAGACGCCTCCCTTCTCCTTCTTATGTCAGCACTAGAGTAAATGCAGCTTGAAGTGCTGACACTCTATTGCACTCCCAATAGGAGAAGAGCAGGAAGGGCTAGACACATAGTCCTCGATTTACGACAGTTCGTTTAGTGGGCTGTTCAAAGTTACAATGGCACGGGAAAAAGTGACATAGGACCGTTTTTCACACTTAACGACTTAATCTCAACTTTCCAGACCGGTCTCTCTGAATCGCCTGAGCATTTTCTGGGAATATTACAGGACAAGAAAGAAAATTATGGATGGGGAAGGGATGAAGGAATCAGGAGGAAGAGCTGTCTTGCTTTCGGGTCCTAATTTTAGAAACAACAAAATATGTTTTAAACCAGGGGTGTCAAACTCGATTTCACTGAGGACCGCATCAAGGTTGTATTTGACCTCAGAGGGCCGGGGGTGGGGGTGGGGGGAGGTGTCTGGGAGTGGTGGGCATTTGACATAGGTTCAAGATGCATTTTTCCCCTTCTCTTCTTTCTTTCCACAGTTCTTTACGATAACCATTTTCCTATCTCTTCTACCAGATATTACGGGCAAACATTTATTACTTATACTTCATACCCCGCTAAACTTTTTATTTCTAAATTTATGCCCCATTGTTTAATAGTAAATTGCTTTTCCAGGCAGAAAAGCTATTTATACTATTGTATTTTTATTAATCAACTAATATTAAAAAATACAATAGCATAAATAACATGATAATACAAAATCTAACAGCAGAGGTAAATTTCCAAGATAGTAAATACAAATGGCTGTCCGTTATAGATTGCGGATTGTAGATTAAGTGGACCAACAGCATATAAAATCTGGCATTCAACTGTAGCATTAACATAGGATGTTGCTTGTTTTCGATCCAGAGCAGGCACTTACTTGAGGCCACATAATTGTAATCCAGTCCAATCCAGTCCTCCAGCAGCACTCTGCCGGCTGAAAACGGGCCACGTGGAGGCCACACGTGGCCCGTTCCTGGCCTCCCTAGCCTCCAGCAGCATTTTTGGCTGACAGAGTGCTGCTGGAGGCTGTGGAAGCCAAAAAGGGGCCACCCCGTGGTCTGTTTTGGCCGTGAGAGGCACCATGGGCCGGTCTTTTGGCCTATTTCCAGGCCGGCCCCGCGGGCCAGATTTTAGCTCCCTGCAGGTCAGTTCTGGCCCACGGGCCTTTAGTTTGATACCCGTATTAAACAACACATCCAAAAGACAAACAGAGGTAGATGCAAGCATTTCTACCTCTGTTCATCTTTTGGCTGTATTGTTTAAATTATTAAAAGGGATGAATTTATTTATTTATTTATTTATTATATTTCTATGCCACCTTTCTCCCGTAAGACTCAAGGCGGTGGCAGTCAAGAAAAATATAGACACACAAACATCATAAAATTGCTAATTAAAATTATTACTTAGTTTGGTCAATTAAATAAAACCCAGAATTAGATCACATTTAAAAGAATCATTCACATGTTCATAAGTTTAGCCCCGCCTGTTGGAACATCAGGGTCTTGAGGGCACGGCGGAAAGCACGGAGACCAGGGATATTCCGTATCTCCGGGGGCAGTTCATTCCAAAGGGTTGGAGCCCTCACAGAAAAGGCCCTCCCCCTGGGAGTCGTCAGTCGGCATAATTTGACTGATGGCACCCTGAGTAGTCCCTCCCTGTGAGAACGAACTGGTCGGTGGGAGGCTATTGGTGGCAAAAGACGGTCTCGTAGGTACCCAGGTCCTAAACCATGGAGCGCTTTAAAGGTGATAACTAACACCTTGAATCGCACCCGGAAGACCACTGGGAGCCAGTGCAGCTTGCGTAGGAGAGGTGTTACATGGGCGCAACGAGCTGTGCCCATAAACACCCGCGCGGCTACATTCTGGACCAGTTGGAGCCTCCGGGTGCTTTTCAAGGGGAGCCCCATGTAGAGAGCATTACAGTAGTCCATACGGGAGGTAACTAGGGCATGAGTGACCGTGCGCAAGGCGTCCCGTTTTAATTGTTTTAAAATTTGTTTTAAAATTTGTTTTGTTTTTTTAAAAAAAGCTGGTGGTTGGATTTCAAATTCAGTTACGATCTGGAACGAGCTCCCCCCGGAGATACGCAGGATCCCGGATCTGTGCACCTTCCGTCGTGCGCTCAAGACTTTCTTATTTCATCAAGCTGGCCTGGCCTAAATCTTTTCCCCTTTTAAATGTAAATTTTAATTTGTTTTTAAATTATTGGGTATTTTAAATTTGTCTCAGCCAAATTATTTAATTCGTTTTTATTGTATTTTAAATTTTTGTATTTATGTGTTTTATTCTGGCTGTTCACTGCCCTGAGTCCTTCAGGAGTAGGGCGGTATATAAATCCGATAAAATCAAATCAAAATCAAATCAAAAGAGAGAAAAGTTCAAGCGATCTTCACCCGACTTTCCTCCCTTTGGGGCTCCCCGATTTCCCCCACCTCCCATCGGTGCATCCTCACCTGTCCATTCAGGTGGGCACTGGCAGTTGTAGGTGTTTACCCCATCCACACAGGTGCCTCCGTTCTTGCAGCTGTTTCCGGGACAGTCGTCAAGATTCTCTTCGCAGTTCTGGCCCGCGAAACCTGTCGGTGGAGGAGGAACAAAAGGACAGGTGAGACCCATTCTCAGCCCCCCTAAGAACGGAAAACCCCAGGGGCCACAAACCCAGTTTTCTTTGCAGGAGAACCAAGGCTTAATTTCCAGCCTCCCCAGGCAGGGCAGTAAGAAGCTCTTCTCTAGAAGCTGCTGCCAGCCAGGGCAGACAAACTGGAGCTAAATTGAGAGCTTGACTCAATAAAAAGAAATCAATTGTATGTTTAATTTAGTGGAGTTTTCTTAGCAACGGTATGGAAGAGACCTGCCACTATGTTCAGAATCAGAATCAGAATAGAGCTGGAAGGGACTTTGGAGGTCTTCTAGTCCAGCCCCCTGCTTAAGCAGGAGAACCTATTACATTAACATCCTTCCGTCTCAAGAGACATTGGTATTGTGCTCTGGAAAGAGGTCCTAAAACAGCATCTGGTGTGACTAAAAAGGCCAATTCGAGAGTGGCCATCCCTTCCACACTGAGGGCAGATCCATTCTGTCCCCTGCCCAGCCCCCAGATTTTGCTGGTTCTGGGACTGCCTCTTTGCCTCGGCCTGCCGAAAAAGCGTCTCTTCGAATTGGAGAAGGCCTTGCTGCGTCTTTAGCCTCCAAGCTGAACGATCGGAGGTCAAGGTTTCCCCGTTGTTAACGTCCATTCCCAGGGCCTTTAGGTCCCTCTTGCAGATATCCTTGTATCGCAGCTGTGGTCTCCCTCTGAGGCGCTTTCCCTGCACTAATTCTCCATACAGGAGATCTTTCGGAATCCGACCATCGGCCATTCTCATGACATGCCCCAGCCAGCGTAGACGTCGCTGTTTCAATAGTGAATACATGCTAGAATTCCAGCTTGTTCCAAGACCTGTCCTGCCAGGTGATGCCAAGAATTCGTCGGAGACGAGCACATATGAAAGGTGTTCAACTTTCTCTCCTGCCATGTGTAGAGGGTCCAAGACTCACTGCAGTGCAAGAGTGTGTTCAGGACACAGGCTCTATAGACCTGGATCTTTGTATGTTCCGTCAGCTTCTTATTAAGCCATACTCTCTTTTTAAGTCTGGAAAATGTAGTGGCCCCTTTATCAATATGTTTATTCAGCTCAGCATCTAAAGAGAGAACCTATATCATTTCAGACAAGTGGCTATCTAGTCTCTTCTTAAAGACCTCCAGGAATGGATGGCCCCACAACTTCTGGAGGCAAGTTGTTCCACTGGTTAATTGTTCTCACAGCATATGAGCCAAGGTGGTGCAGTGGTTAGGGTGCAGTACTGCAGCTACTTCAGCTGACTGCTAGTTCAGCAGATCAGCGTATCAAATCTCACCAGCTCAAGGTTGACTCAGCCTTCCATCCTTCCGAGGTGGGTAAAATGACGACCCAGATTGTTGGGGGCAAGAGGCTGACTCTGTAAACCGTTTAGAGAGTGTTGGAAAGCACTGTGAAGCAGTATATAAGTTTAAGTGCTATTGTTCTTCCTTCCTTCCTTCCTTCCCTCCCTCCCTCCTTCCTTCCTTCCTGGCACAGTGGTTACAATGCAGTATTGCAAACTAACTCTGCCCATTGCCAGGAGTTCGATTCTGTATGGCTCAAGGTTGACTCAGCCTTCCATCCTTCCGAGGTGGGTAAAATGAGGACCCAGATTGTTGGGGGCAATATACTATTTAGTATACTGTCTTTGGTGTAAGCCACCCAGAGTCCTCAGAGAGTGGGCGGCATAGAAATATGAATAATAAAATAAATAAATAAATAATGTTGACTGGGGAATTCTGGAAGTTGAAGTCTACACCTTTCAGCTTCCCAGGTTGCAAAATGCTGGTTTAGGTACTACAAAAGGAAAAGCTGGCCGTTCTATTGCAAAGTACCTCCCGAGAAACAGATTACGGATGGCCGGGGGCCTTTTTGGATTCATGGGTTCTAGATTCTACTTGGTTCATGTGAATGTGATTGTGGTTGTCACTATTACCCAGTTGCACTAATCACGGTCATGGCTAATGCTGGCTGGCTTACTTCTTCATATATTTAATGCCTATCCATCGTCATTGTCATGGCCCCCAGCAAGGGATAAAGTTTCTCTGCACCAGAAAGTGAAGTTCTGTCCAGGGTGGTCCAGCCAACTCTCCCCTTCCCCCGCCCCCCCCCACCCCCCTCCCTGCCCGAGCTGGATGCCAGGAACTAGTTTCATTCCCTTATATGGCTCTTTCATAGATCCCAACTTTCTCAAGGAAAAAGCTACGGGGCAGAACCAGCCTAAAGGGGCCCGTGAACTGCATACGTGTCTCATTTGCTAATGGTTGTTTAAAGTATCCCAGCATTCTGCAGAAGACCGATGGCAGAGGAGCCAGGAATGCAAATGGGGGCATTGTAAGAAAAAGGGGAGGGAGTGTGAAACAACATGAAGTGGAGAAATCGGGGTTGGGTCAGGCTGCTATGTGAAGGCAATGGGCACTCAGAATAAAAGAAGCTGGCAGGAAACTTGTGAGGCTGCCAAATCTCTCACAAGAGCGCTGGAATCACGCCAGCTGATTCCAACCATGTTCTTTACACGTGGCTTCCAAACATGCCTTCCGTATCGCTCCTGGATCAGGCAGGAGCTTCATCCCTGGAAGCTTTCAAGGAGGGACTGGGCTGCCATCTGTCAGAAATGACGTAGGGTCTCCTGCTTAGCTGGGGGGGGGGAGGCTGGACTAGATGACCTCCAAGGTCCCTTCTAACTCTGTTCATCTGTAAGTTAAGGTGTCAGAGAAAGAGAGACAGAGCCAAGGCACCCCAGCCTACCTGCAAGGCAGGTGCACTCGTAGGCCACGTCTCCGGTCTGCTGGCACGTGCCCCCGTTCAGGCAAGGCGAGGGGTTGCAGGGCACATAGAGGTGTTCGCAATTGATGCCGGTGAAGGCCTGCCGGCAGTGGCACTGGTAGGAGCCGATCTCGTTGACGCAGGTGCCCCCGTTCTTGCAGATGGGGGGCGTCCGGCTGCACTCGTTCAAGTCTTCTTTGCAAGTGGCCCCGTGGAAGCCCTGCGGACACCTGCACACGTAGCTGGACTCAAAGGGCACGCACTGCCCACCGTTGGCACAGGGGTTGGAGGCACAGGGGTCGGCCTGCTGACACGTCTTCCCTGCAAGCCAAAGAGAGAAGAGACAGCCTGCTTCAGCCAAAAATTCAGGATAAAGAACCAGCCACGGCACAAATAGGACCTGAAAAGCTTCCATTTTTCAGTCCTAATCTTTTAAATGTTTTTATAAAGCGTTGCAAACACTTGTGTTCCATTTACATCGGCTTCTTTAAAAATACACATTTTTTTTGCTACCTGATTCTATTTCTTTTATTTTAGAGGTTTTTTTGTCTGTGTAAACTAGAGGGATACCTTGATCCAAGACTTAAATGTTTTAAACCAGGACAGTGTCTAGTCCCTGTGCTGGAAACCTGCTCTAAGGAGCCTGCATCCTTCTCTTCCACCTTCCCCACTCCCCCGCCCACCCGCAATGGTGGGCAGAACCAGCTAGATCAAGTGTTTCTTAAACTTGGCAACTTTGAAGACGTGGGGACTTCAATTCCCAGAATTCTCCAGCCACCCTTGCTGGGTGAAAAGAGTTCTGGGAGTTGAATGCACACACGTCTTAAAAGTTGCCAAGTTTAAGAAACACCAATCAAGAGTACAAAAGATGGAGAGAAACTTTTGAAAAATGGAAAAGAGATGGTGTTGGCACCCCCTGCCTGGTTCCATCTGTCACAGGGAAGACCGAAAAAAAATTAAATCTCTTCCTTGCATTGTTGAAGTCCGACAATCCCAACAAGGACAAATCAAAACACACAAGGCCAGGCTCGGTTCTGCAGCTGAGAATTGGGGTTCTACCAGGTGTTGTGGTCCGCCGGCAGCCTGTGGAGCTGGCAGCAGTCATACAGTGAGGAGGCTGGGGAGGAACATGGGCCAGTCCTGGAGTCTGGGGAAGGCTCTGCATCGGAGGCAGAGATAGGGCCAGGGCCATCTGGGAGTTATTGTGCTGACTCCGGAGCCTCCAGAGTCTGACGTCAGCAAGGCAGAGGAACAGGGGGAGATTGTTCCCAGTGTGCGCGTGCACAGAGCTGCCAGAAGGCAAGAACAGTTAAGACAAAAGGGGCGACTCAGGAGTAAGGCTTGGAGATGATTGGCCCCTCCCATAAGACATAAAGGTGGAGCAAAGGGACATGAGCCTTTGCAGGAAGCAACTTTGTTCGTTCTGGTCGGTTTAAATTCTGAAGCTCCATTTTGACTCTGTGCTCCGTGTGGCCTTGCAAAGCTAATTGCCAATGAGGTCTTTGGCAGCGTGTCAAGGGAGATAAAGGTGGGTGTTTATCAGCCTTATCCCGAAGGACTGTGGCAGACTTCTGTCGGACTCTTTACAAGCTATTTGTGACTCTTCGCAGGCTGTGAATGAACAGAATTCACAGCCATTGAAATAAAAAGAGGGTTTTTGGGACTAATCGGGTGCTTTTTCCTGTCTCAGGAAGCCCAAGTCAGAACACCAGGCATGGAGCTGCAGGCATCTCAAAGGGGGCCCTCCCTTGGGGATGTGTGCCAGTTGCTCTCTCTCTCACCTGACCAGCCTGGAGGGCAGCGGCATTTGTATTCGGTCAAGGTGACCAGATCGCAGCTCCCTCCGTTGCGACAGGGGCCGCTCAGGCAGGCGTTCTCCTCAATGGTCAAGCACAGCTTATCGATGTAGCCCAGCCGGCAGGAACAGATGTAATCGGGTGTGTTGCCCTCAACCACGGGGGTGGCAGGTGCCACCATTGTTACAGGGGGAGCTGAGGCACAAATTCGGGAACTGGCAGCGCTGGCCAATAAAGTCCTTGGAGCATCTAAGAAAAGAAGGAGGAGGAAGAGGATGAGTAAGAGACCTGCAGGAGCAAGCAACAGCTATTCGGCGTTCTTCGGCGGCTTTGCAATGCCACCCAAACTTTCTCCCGTCTCTCCTGCTGCAGGCTGGCAGGGCATCGGACGGACAGGGAAATCATGAAAGAGCAGGATTCGAATGAACGACAGCCTTTGGATACAGTCTCTAAGGCTCGTTTTGCAGCCCTTATGCAGGGTTTCCTCCCCCCACCCCTTAATGTGACTCTTAGGAAAGAAATTCTTGAAAAGAATAAAAAGAATGCAAATGCTGAAAAAGTAAAGTAACGTGAAAAAAGCACAAAAAAAAGGAAGAATTAGGAAAAAGTGACACTGTAAAGAAGCAACTGTCAATCCTCTTAACCGCAGTTACGTTTATATTTTGCCATCTCTTAAGGTTACAACATAATTTAATTCTTTTCATCATCTACCGTTTCTAATTATCAAACCCATAAAATCACAAGTTCGGGGTTGTTGGTTTTTTTCCCCCAAAGTCCACCAAGGGTTTTCCAAGCACATGGCAGTTATTGTCCTTTCCTTAAACAGGGAGGTTGATTGTGTTACCTCTGCTAATCCTGCATCTTCATTGTGGGTACTTCAGAGTTTTCCCATTTTTGTGCATATAAAAATCTCACAGCAGTTGCCATATAGAAAACCCACTTTCCAGAACTGTTTTCTAATTGTCACACAGGGAAAGCTCTGGTTTTAATTGAATATTCATCTTTAAAATACTTTGGGTCACAGGCATGTATTGGAAATCAGGATTTTCTGGCATTTTTGCAAATCCACCAGGCATGATAAACCGACTTTTTTCCTTTCCACATTTCCAACTTAAAAGTACCTGTCCATGTTCTAGATCATTTTTCGAGCCCTATGAGAGGTTTTTAAAGAATATTTTTTTAAAATCTCTGAGAACACTTTGCCCAATAAATATGCAGGTTACTGGAAGCTAAGAGAAGATTATTTGCTGGTTCTTTAAAATCCCCATCTATCAAAAAGCCCACTCAAAAAGGCTTAAGATTTTCAAACCTCTTTATTTGAGAGGGAGACGATTTACAACCAATTCCAACTTCAGTATTTCCTCAACTTTGGCCACTTTAAAATAGAAGTGGAGTCTACTTACAGTAGTGGCCAAAATTGTGGAAACCTTTTGGGGAAAGTGTATTTTTGAGGTTTAACGACTAATAACAGCACTTTTTTTTTTTTTTTTTTGAGTTTCAAGTTAATCCTATTCCACTGCTGGAATGAATAGCCTGGGAATAGCCCCAGACCTTCACCCAATGGAAAATCTATGGATTTTCTGACTAAAGAAACTGGTTAGTCAGAAGCGACCCAGCAATAAAACCCAGTTAATGGAAGCCATCGTTCAATCTTGGTTTCCCATTATAACAGCTGCAGAACTCAAAGACTTGGTTCACTCCATGGGAAAACGTTGTAAAGCCGTAATTCATGCTAAAGATTACCCAACTAAGTAAATTAACTGACATGGTGATCCTTTTTGTATATCTCGTTTCTTCTATGGTATATAATTTTTGTATCTCTCGTTTTTTTCTACGTGTTTCACTTTTCTTCTTTATACTGTAACTGCTCTTCTAATAGCAAATCCTTCATAAAAGTGATTGCATTACATCCTTGATTAAATTATCTTTCCATTGATGTATAATTTTATGGTACTACTCTAAAAAAAAAAAAGTGTTATTAGTTAGTTTTAGAAAATACACTTTTCCCAAAAGGTTTCCACAATTTTGGCCACTACTGTATCTTAAACTGGCCAAGGTTGTGAAATGCAGATTTAAAGAATTTGAGATTCTGGGGAAAAGACAGGAGTTCTACTTAAGCCACTTAGAAAGGAAACAGTTTGCAAAGTTTGATCAGGTGACCTTGGAGAACCTATAATGGGAAGTACCGTTTTTTCAGCCCTGTCATCCTTTCCAACGGTCACTAAACAAGTGGTTGTAAATCAAAGGCTACCTGCAGTTTTCATCATGAAACTAGGAGAATTAAACTAGGTTTAATTCCCATTCGCCTCTACATTTCAAAAGCGAGTGGCTCTTTTTTTGTGTGTGTGCACTGAGGTGTCTAAAGCCCATTTTAGTCCCTTACAAGCTTAATTCTCCACACAAGAGTTTCATCCTTCCTGAAAAACCAAAGCTTCTTCCATGGCCATCCAAAGGCCCATCAGCCAGAGCCTTATGGCAGCCGGAGGGGGCGGGGGTTATTTGTATTTTCCTTCCTTTACGTTTTGAGAAAGGTAATGGCCTTGCAACGGCCATCATCCACTGGTCGCTGGCCATCTGTTGTGCATCGCCAGAAGGAACTGGAGCCAACTGGCTCATCAAAGCAGCCCTCTCCGTTTGGTCCTTCATAATGGAGATGGACATCCCTGGAGGGAAAACTGACAACGTGACCAAGCTGAGCTCCAAGCTGGCTGAACACAGGAAAGACCCCCTTGTGAGGGGTCCTGGGTGCTCCCTGAGCTTGGTAGTTATCTTGCATACGTTTCATTACCTAACTAGGTAACATCATCAGTGAGAGGAGGAGGAACAGGACTGTGAGGTCCTTGGTGCTCTCTGAGCTTGGTGGTTTTCATGCAGGCATTTCATTGCCCAACTAGATAATATCCTCAGTGCAACAGAGAGTCCCTGTTGGGGATCTCTGCCGGGGTACAAAGGAACCCCAAATTCCTTTGTTTTGATGCTGCCAACCCTGACTTCCTTGCCAGCTACTTCATTCTCTCTGCAACTCACTCCATCATTTGCTTGGAAAGCCTCCAAGAGAGAGGAGAGATGAAAGGGGAGAGGGGAGGGGAGAGGGAGGGGAAGGGGAGAGGGGAGAGGGAGGGGAAGGGAGAGGGGAGAGGGAGGGGGAGGGGAGAGGGAGGGGAAGGGGAAGGGGAAGGGGAGAGGGAGGGGAAGGGGGAGGGGGAGGGGAAGGGAAAGGAGAGGGGAGGGGAGAAGACTGATGTCTTGGTGCCAGCTTCTCTCTCTTCCCTCCTCTGGATTTTCCCTTTCACTTTTGGTCCAAAGGGGAGGAAGAAAAGGGAAAGTGCCTCGAAACAAGCAGAGTTTTCAAAAGGGGAAGTTGTGAACATAGCCAGCACTCTTTGTCAGCCAGGGAGCCGAATTGTGTGGACCGACCTTCTCCTGGCTTGAGCAGATGCCATATTTATGCTTCGCATCCATTTTCCAGGTGCCAAACGGCGCAAACTGAGGTTGTGTAGCAGGGACACAACTCACTGCACCCCAAGGGGGGCCCTGCTTCTCAATCACAGCTCCTGTGCTCTTGGGGCACCAAGCAGCCTGCGGCCTGCAAAGGCTCCTGAGTGAGCAGGGGGTTGGACTAGAAGACCTCCAAGGTCCCTTCCAACTCTGTTATTCCGTATCCTGTTTCTGCAAGGGCTTATTGGCCTATTTTTGATGGAGCTGCTCCTAATTTGCGATTTGCACCATTTCTACCAAAGAATTCCCACTTTTCCTCCTCACATTCTTCTTCTAGGCCTCCTTTGCTCTCCTGCTGAAACCCTCCCGGGATTGCCAAAGGCTCAGTGGGGAGGGGTCTGGGCCCAGAAGTTTCAAGGTCTCCCAGGAAGAGGGCATTTTGTGTGCCAAAGAACTCAGTCACGGCAGAAAACAAATACTAAATGGAAACTGGCAAGGGGAGGGGGGGTGAGGGGGCAAAGCTGTAGTTGGCAGATTGGCAGATACGCTAAGTTTCACATTCTGTCCTTAAATGGAGAGGGAGGGAGGGAGGGAGGGAGGGAAGGAAGGAAGGAAAGAAGGAAAGAAAAGAGGGAGGGAGGAAGGAAAAGAGTGAGGAAGGAAGGAAGAAAGGAAGAAGGAAAGAAAGAAAGAAAAGAGTGAGGGAGGAAGGGAGGAAGGAAGGAAGGAAAGAGTGAGGGAGTGAAGGAAGAAAGGAAGGAAGGAAGAAAGAAAGAAAAGAGGGAGGGAGGGAGGGAGAAAAAGAGTGAGGAAGGAAGGAAGGAAGAAGGAAAGAAAAGAAAGAAAGAAAGAAAGAAAGAAAGAAAGAAAGAAAGAAAGAGAAAGAGAAAGAAAGAAAGGAGGGAAGGAGGGAGGGAAGGAGTCATTTTTAGTCTCTCTCTCCCACCCTCTTTTTCTAGCGTCCATTTTCAATCCTCTTGTTGAAACCTTATGTGAGAATCCCCTGAAGTTTGGGGACGCTTTGAGTTAATGAGATGGGCAGGATCCAGGCCAAATTGAAAGAAAAGCGGGCACAGTAGCAGCACCCGCGGCATCTGCTGGGAGCAGGTGTGCATTTTAATGAGGGGGCAGCAGCTGCTACCACACTCCCCTCCCCCACCCCCGCTGCTGCCCAAAACACGGCCTTGGCAGGCCAACGCTCCACAGGCGGGGGGGGGGGGGTTGTGCTGCTGGGGAATTTAGCCGGATGCTTGGGCTGTGCAACAGGGAGCAGGGAAACTCCCCCCGCAAAAAAAAGACAGGCCCAGAGCCACAGTGGAGACACCGTGGTCAGAGAAGAGGCTGCCATTTGCCATTTCCTTCCTCCCCTCCACTTGTGCTGCAGCCCCCGGTTGCTTCTGAGAGACCCAGCAAAGCGTTGTGGCATTGCAGAGCAAGAGATTTTCAGAAGAAAGAGAAAGAGAGAGAAAGAGAGAGAAAGGGAAAGGGAAAGAGAGAGTAGAAAAGAGAGAGGAGGAGATAAAGAGAGAGAGGGGGGGAAAGAGAGAGCAAAAGAGAAAGAGGGAGGAAGGGAGAGAAAGAGAGAAAAAGAGGAGTGGGAGACAGAGAGAAAGAAGAGGGTGAAGAGAAAGACAGAGAGAGAAAGGGAAAGAGAAAGAGAGGGGTGGGAAAGAGAAGGGGGAAGATAGAGGAAAAGAGAGAAAAGAGAGGGGGAGGGAGGGAAAGAAAGCGGGAGAGGGGAAGAGGAAGGGAGGGAAAGAAAGAGAGAAAAAGGAGTGGGAGAGAGAGAAAGAGGGAAAGATAGAGAAAGGGAAAGAGAAAGAGAGGAAAAGAGAGAGGGGGAGAGAAAGGAAGGAGAAAAGAGGGAGGGAGGGAGGAAGGAAGGAAGGAAGGAAGGAAGGAAGGGAAAGAGAGAGAGAGAGCGGAAAAGAGACAGGGAGGAAGGGAGGGAAAGAGAAAGAGAGAAAGAGAGAGGAAAAGAGAGAGGGCACGAGAAAAAGATTGCTTTCCTGATGCGTTTCTTGTCTTAACAGGCTCTTATAAGGCAATCAAGAGACTGGGCCCCAGAGCCCCCAGAAATTGTGGGGACCTGCCCCTGATGCGCAGCTGGAGGAATATTTGCTGGCAGCACCCCGATGTAGGGATCTGCCTCCCAACTCTACAGGCAACCTGTGTTCCGCTCTCTAAGCAGCCTGCTGAAAAATGCCCTTTTTTGGTCCAAATGCAGAATCTCAGCGTCTCCTAGGCATCTGGATTAGCAAAGCCGAGGTTCTCACCCGTAAAAGGAGGGTCGGGCAAGTTTGGGGCATCAACCTGGCCTGCTGAAGTTGCCCATCTGTGCACAACGGGTATCCTGCCCATTTCCATAGGCTAAAACTTGAGGTTCCTTTTCGCTTGCTGGTCCAGATCTGAGAATCCGCTCAGCCTCCCAACTCCCGAAGCAGAGCACACCCAGGATCTACCTTGGCCAGAGTTTAAGGTCATTCGGGGTTGAATTAGGGGTGACCTGATAGCAATATTCCAGTATTTGAGGGGCTGCCATGAAGAAGGAGGGGGTCAAATTATTCTCCAAAGCACCAGAGAAACAGGACAAGAAACAATGGATGGAAATTCATCAAGGAGAGAAGCAACCGGGAATTAAGGAGAAACTTCCTAACAGTGAGGACAATTAACCAGTGGAACAGCCTGCCACCAGAAGTTGTGGGTGCTTCATCACCTCCTCTTTTTAAGAAGAAACTGGACAGTCACTTATCTGAAATAGTTTAGGTTCTCCTGCTTGAGCTGGACCAGAAGACCTCCAAGGTCCCTAGAATAGATTATTCTATTCGATTCTACAACCTTTACTTCCCTTTTCAAAGCTGTCCTTTCTCACATCTCCCTACACAATGACGCCCATGGACATAGATCTAGCATGCTTCACCAACAATGTGGCTGATGATATGAAGGTCAAGATCTGTGGTCACTTTAGGTCAAAGGCGAATGATGGCCCTTTTATGACTTGTGGACTTTTACTCCCAGAATTCCTGGGAGTTAGCCAGCTCACGAATTCTGGGAGTTGCAGTCCATAAGTCATACGGACGTGGCCAGGGGGGCTTTTTATCAGGTCCGCCTGATTCGTCAGTTGCGTCCCTTTCTGGATCGGGATTCCTTACGCACAGTCACTCAGGCACTCGTCACTTCCCGCCTGGACTATTGCAATGCTCTCTACATGGGGCTCCCCTTGAGGAGTACCCGGAGGCTCCAACTGGTGCAGAATGCAGCCGCGCGGGGGATTATGGGAACGAGGGGGCGCTCCCATGTGACACCTCTCCTGCGTGAGCTGCATTGGCTTTCGGTGGTCTTCCAGGTGCGCTTCAAGGTGTTGGTCACCACCTTTAAAGCGCTCCATGGCATGGGACCTGGGTATTTGCGGGACCGCCTTCTGCCGCCGATAGCTTCCCACCGACCAGTACGTGCCCACAGAGAGGGACTCCTCAGGGTGCCGTCAGCCAGGCAATGTCGTTGGCGACCCCCAGGGGGAGAGCCTTCTCTGTGGCAGCTCCCGCCCTCTGGAACGATTTGCCCCCGGAGATAAGAAGGATATCGGATCTCCGGGTCTTTCGTCGTGCCCTAAAAACTTTTCTTTTCCATCAAGCAGGCTGGCGTGAACCCCGCCCCCTTTTTAGTTTTTTAATTGTTTAGCTTTTAATCTGTTAATGGGTTTTAATTCGAATTGTTTTAAATTTGGGCCAAAGTATATAATTCTTTTAATAATTTTAAATTTTGTATTGTTATGTGTGTTAGTTCTGGCTGTGCACCGCCCTGAGTCCACTAGGAGAAGGGCGGTATATAAATTGAATAAAATAAATAAATAAAAGGGCCATCGTTCCCCACCCCTGTTTTAGTCCGTGCCCCCTTCTCTCTGGTGACTGCCCTCCAGGCCTATTGCCACCCAGATTGCAGAAAAGACCAAGCAGCGTTTGGCAAAGCGAGGCTCACCCAGGACCCTCCCGTGCCACCAGAGTGTGTGGAATTAACCCAGGAGGGGCTGATCTTGAGAAAGTGCCAGTCCAGAGCTGAACAGGTGGTCAATTTCAACTGGGCAAGAGAGCCAATTCTGCCAATGTGCATCACTGGTTCTGGTGCAAATTTGTGTAGGGTGAGTTTATGCTACTTGTGCCAATCGGGGTTTTACTTTTTAGCATTTTTATTAGAGAGGGCACCATTTGGCCCACTCCGCAAAAATGCTTCCAGCTGCTGCTGGACACAGCCACTCCCTGCCAGCGGGCATTTTTGATAGTTCCCTCCACTCTATCCAGCTCTTGCAAACACCTGGGTAAACTCTTTGTTAGTTGCAAAAGATGTGACCCAACTCCTGATCTTTTTTTTTTTTGGTACAAAACAGAATGACTCCAGATTTAACTGTAATTTATTCAATTCAATTTATATCCCGCCCTTCTCCTAGTGGATTCAGGGCGGGGCACAGCCAGAACTAAAATATATATCAATACAAAATTTGAACAGACCCTTCTGGGACAAAAGAATGCAGCTGATTTAAGGCCCAGGGATACTCAACGGAACATGCTTTAAACCTGCGTACGCACAACCACTAAACCACACACCCAAATTCTGCAATCTGACTAGATAACAACCAGAGCAGTCAACCTCTGGGCACGCGAGAAGAATTGGGAGGGGCCCAAAGATGGCTATCACAGTGAGCAGGTACAAACCCTTTTCTGACCCACAGGAAAATTAACCCCTCATAGTGGAGGCTATTCTCCATTTTGCAGTATCTGGGATCCCACCTCCAAGGCAATGGCGACCTCAATGACGAGATGCCAGCAAGGGTGGATGCAGCCTGGATGCGTTGGAGAGAACTTATGTGGCAGACGAATGCCAACCCCTCTTAAATCTAAGATTTACAAGACAACCGCCCGCCCGTTGCACTATGTGGCACTGAATGCTGGGCAGCAACGACAGAGACCAAAAGCTCTCTCCATGCCATGGGAATGCAAATCTCCATTGATATTGAGCACCTCCCTTCTTGACCGTATCACAAATGACACCATTCGACAGCATTTTGGTGTGGCACAATTACAGAGAAGATGAGAGAAGGCCGACTCCACTGATATGGACATGTCCAGAGAGCAGCACCTTCCACCATGGCCAAGACTGCCTACCAAATAGAATTCAATGCCCGGAGACCTCGCGGGCATCCAAAACAGAGATGACAAGACACCATCAACAAAGACATGCAAGTTGTGGGCCTGCGCCCTGGAGACACAGCTGATCAGGCAAAGTGGCACTCAATGATCCAAAAAGCAGACCCTGCACCTGAGGGAAAAGGAGGAGGAGGAGGAGGAGGAGGAGGAGGAGGAGGAGGAGGAGGAAGAGAAAGGAGAAGGAGAAGGAGAAGAAGGAAAAGGAGAAGGAGAAGGAGAAGGAGGAAGAGGAGGAGGAGGAGGAGGAAGAGAAAGGAGAAGAAGAAGGAGAAGGAGGAGAAGGAGAAGGAGGAGAAGGAGAAGGAGGAGAAGGAGAAGGAGGAGGAGGAGGAAGGAGAAGGAGAAGGAGGAGAAGGAGAAGGAGAAGGAGGAGAAGGAGAAGGAGAAGGAGGAGAAGGAGAAGGAGGAAGAGGAGGAGGAAGAGAAAGAAGAAGAAGAAGAAGGAGAAGGAGAAGGAGGAGGAGGAGGAGGAGAAGGAGAAGGAGGAGGAGGAGGAGGAGGAGGAGAAGAAGGAAAAGAAGGAGAAGAAGAAGATCTTCTCCACATGGCTGGGAATAACGAAGCTGCGTCCAGACAAGGTTTCATTTTGCAGTCCGTCAACCGACTATCACCTTCCCCACCCCCCGCCCCCCACCCCCTCAAAGCAACTTTTAAAAGGAAGAAGCGGGCTGGCAAGGGAGCTTCCTGGTGCGGCAGGTTCCCCTAGAAAGAGTTAAATCCTTGTTTCCCCTCGGCTATGACTGTCATCCATGCCTCACACACCCTGCCGGAGGCTAAAAGGAAACCTCCCGATCACGTGGCATTTTGCAAGCCTCTTTAAACCTGTTCCCCTTTCTTGACCTTGGGCTCGTATAATTCAAGAGCATTTTCCCCATGTCTGGTTTCCTCTGTACAGAGCAGGGGTCTCCAACCTTGGCAACTTTAAGACTTGTGGACTTCAACTCCTAGAGACCCCTGCTCTGTACAACAAACCCCATTCTGGTGGTTTTCAAGCAGGAGGTCCCACCCAGAGAGGCCAATGCCTTGGTCGGCATCTCTTCCCAAAGAACCGGCAAGCAATTTCTGATCTGATCAAGCTTCAAGATCAGAGCATCTCCAACACGGGACTGGCCTTATCTGCAGAAGAGCTTGAACTGGGGAGATAAGAAATAACGGCTGCCAAATAAGCCATAGAGATGGATTGGAACAAGGCTACAGATGCACCCCACGCAGACAACAACTGCAGAAACAGGCGTCTCCAGGTGTGAAGAAGGGAGGTGGCTCCAAAAGGACTGGATTATCAGGACAGTTTTAGCACCGACTCAGCTTTTTCCCGACTCAGAAGGAAAATAAAGCAGCCACAGAGGGAAGGGCATACAGCACGCTCAATTTGCTGGTCTTTTAGCTCCATCTCTTAAAGCTCTTCTCTTCCTCTGCCATCCTGCAGTCAGTCCCAGTCTCAGAAAAAGAACAGATTAATAGAATTGGAAGGGACCTTGGAGGTCATCTAATCCAACCCCACTGCTCAAACAGGAAAGGCTATACCATTCTGCACAAATGGCTGCTCAATCTCTTCTTAAAAGCCTCCAGTGATGGAGCACCCATAACTTCTGGAGGCAACTTCTGTTCCACTGCTTAATTGTCCTCACTCTTAGGAAGTTTCTCCTTAATTCCAGGTTGCTTCTCTCCTTGATCAGTTTCCATCCATCGTTTCTTGTCTTGCTTTCTGGAAAATAAATTGACCCTTTCTTCTTTATAGCAGCCCTTCAAATATTGGAACACTGCTGTCATATCACCCCTAGTCTCTTCTTTTCATTAAGACATATCCAATCCCTGCAACCATTCTTCATAGGTTTCTAGCCTCCAGTCCTCTAATCATCTTTGTGGATCTTTTCTCCACTCTTTCCAGAATCTCAACATCTTTTTTTTTTTTTAATAATGTGGTGACCAAAACCGGATGTAGTATTCCAAGTGTGGCCTTACCAAGGCCTTATAAAGCAGTACTAACACTTCATGTGATCTTGATTCTATCCCTCTGTTTACGCAACCAAGGACTGCATTGGCTTTTTTTGGCTGTCTCGGTTTGCAGCGGAGGGCAGAGAGCACCTAACCTGCTTAACTTATCTAAAGCCAATATGCCAAGCTTTTGTTTTTAATCTACATCTTTAGACCTAAGACAGTGTGTCTGTGTGAATTAGGTGTTCAGCAGAGTGATGGCCTGGGGAGAAAAAAGCTATCTTTGGGTCTAATTGTTTTGGCATGCAATCCCCTATAGCAGTGGTCACCCACCAGTGATCCGTGGGAAAATTTTGGTGGTCCTCAGAAAAATTATTTGCATTTTTTTATTTTGCACTAAATTGCACTAAACACTATTTATCTTTTTAAAAAATTCATATTAGTGGTCCACGGGATTTAAAATTATGAATTTAGTGGTCCCTGAGGTCCGAAAGATTGGTGACCCCTGACCTCTAGCAGCATACGGTGCTCGGTAGCGCAATGGTCAGAGTGCAGCATTGCAGGCTCCTTCTGCTGACTGCCGGCTGACTGCAATTTGGCAGTTTGAATCTCACCAGGCTCAAGGTTGACTCAGCCTTCCAGCCTTCCAAGGTGGGTAAAATGAGGACCCAGATTGTTGGGGGCAAGAGGCTGACTCTGTAAACTGTTTAGAGAGGGCTGGAAAGCAGTAGTAAAGCAGTATATACGTCTAAGTGCTATTGCTATCTATCTATCTATCTATCTCTATGTCTGTCTATCTCTATCTCTATCATCCATCCATCTACCTACCTACCTATCAGCTATGATGGCGGAGTGGTTAGAATGCAGTATTGCAGGCTAATTCCGCTGACTACCAGTTCAATTCTGACCGGCTCACGGTTGACTCAGCCTTCCGTCCTTCCAAGGTGGGTGAAATGAGGACTCAGATTGTTGGAGGCAAGAGGCTGACTCTGTACACCGCTTAAAGAGGGTTGGAAAGCACTGTGAAGCAGTATATAAATCTAAGTGCTATTGCTATACAGAGGGGAGAAGTTGAAACAGTTTATGTCCAGGATGTGAGAGGAATTCAGGCACAGCTAGCTGAGTCAGTTTAGTGAGTAAGAATATCTGGAACGATGGTAATGAAATGCTGAGCTGGTGTCTACAAAAAAGGGCCCTTGCATAGTTCTGCAGTCGTTCAGCTCCTGTGATATTCCCTGCGATTTCCAACCGGCGCACTTTCAAGGTGAGCTCCAAACTCTGGCGTTTGCCGCGCAGCTGGATTTTGCACCTTCTGCAGGAAAACCCAGCTCTGTTCCCAACGGAACGGGAGGAATCTGGGAGCTTCACAACTATATTTTCTCCCTACTTGACAACTGAATGGTGAAACCCCTTGCTCCCCTTCCCTGGGTCTCAGCCTCCCGACCGCAAGCCCACCGCAGCCCCTCTAAGAAGAAGTATTCAGCCCTGGGCAAGCCAGTGGGGAACGATGGAGACTGGAGTCCTGCACATCTCAAGATGTGGTCCAGAATGCGGCCCTGCGGGTGGTGATGGGAGCGACGTGGTGCTCCCATGTGACCCCCCTCCTGCGCGAGCTCCACTGGCTCCCAGTGGTCTTCCGGGTGCGCTTCAAGGTTTTGGTTACCACCTTTAGAGCGCTCCAAGGCTCAGGACCAGGGTACTTACGAGACCGGCTCCTGCCACCAGTAGCCTCTCACCGACCAGTTCGCTCCCATAGAGAGGGGCTCCTCAGGGTGCCGTCGGCCAAACAACGTCAACTGTCGGCCCCCAGGGGGAGAGCCTTCTCTGTGGGGGCACCCACCATCTGGAACGAGCTCCCCCCGGAGATACGGAGGATCCTGGATTTACGCACTTTCCACCGCGCCCTAAAAATGTTTTTATTCCAACAGGCTGGTCTGGCCTAACTCTCCCTTTTAAATTGTTTTTTTTTTTTTATTGAAAAGTTTTACAAAAAGAAAAAAAAATTTCCCCCCCAATATTCCCCCCACCCTTTCCCTCCCTTCATCCCACCCTCCGCTCCAGACTTCCCAGAGCAAAATACAAGGTATTTCAATTAACAATCATAAGGTAAATTAACCTATCTATCCTTAGACTACTAAATCCCCCCCTGAAACCTTAACTCCACTATAGATAACACAATACTTCTAGTACTTAGTTTTAAATGTTTTACATAAATTGGATGTTTTTAAATTTGTTTTTGAGCCCAAATTATTTAATCTATTTTTAATAGCTTTTAACTTTTGTATGCTATTTGTATTTTTATCTTGGCTGTTCACCGCCCTGAGTCCCTTGGGAGTAGGGCGGTATATAAATATGATAATAAATAAATAAATAAATAAATAAATAAATAAATAAATAAATAAGATTGCCACTTTAGAGAAGGCAGACCCAGAGCAGCTTAAATCCCAGGGAGGGTGTTCGGTTACCCACTCCACAAAGCGTCCCACCCACCCCCCACCCCACCAGTCGCGTAGGATACCCTGCTTCGGTTCTTCCCATTGTCCCCGCGCCTTTTTCTCTCCCCCCCTCCTCTCTGACCGAAAACAGGTTTTGTTTCCTTCCCGTCTCCCCTCTATAGAAATGCTGCTTCTCAACACATCCCGAGGCAGATGTTTGGGTGACCTTTCACCCGTGATTAATCCAGAAGGTTGGCTGGGCCTTTTCACAACGCCAGCTACCATCTGCCGGGAGCAGAGACAGATGCCATGCACAAACACAACGCCCCGCGGCACCCCCCCTCTCGATCCAGCCCCCCCACCCCCGGGTTTGGTTTTAAAAAGAGGAGAGAAAAGAAAAGAAAAGAAAAAAGAAAGTCCTTCCCAAGTGAATGCTTACTAGGTCACTGCCAATCTTAACACAAAACAAGGGGAAAAGCCCAGCCTGGGATCCAAGGAAGAATTCCAGAGCAACCACTCTCTGCAACAAGTCCCCAAGTTTCTCTCCGGTTGGAAACCTGGCAGGCAAGTTTGAGAAGCCCCAGAAGTCCAACTTCCCCCATTTTATCTTTATGTAGTTTGTTATTATTATTACAGACCCCGATGGAGGGCAGGGGATAATAAGGGAGGGTGGGGGGGAAAGGCCAGCCCTGGCGTGGGCAGCTCAAACTGGGCTTAGATTCATCCACAAATCACGTTAGACGGAATCCAAGCCAAACTCTGCCCTCCCACCAGAAACCCAGAGATCCTGCCTTTACTACATTCAAGAAGGGCAAAAGATGTGGCTTCTGGATCTGCTCTTCTGGGCGTTTCAGAAGGAAGCACCCCTTGGCCTCAGAAGCCAGGAAGACCACACTTTCATTACCGCATCCAGTTTTGGTCACCACACTATAAAAAAGAGGTTGAGACTCTGGAAAAAGTGCCGAGAAGAGCAACCAGGAGGATTAGGGGACCAGAGGCTAAAACATATGAAGAATATGCAGGACCTGGGCCTGGCTAGTCTAGTGAAGAGAAGGACCAGGGGAGACAGGATAGCATCTTCCAATATTTGAGGGGTTGCCACAGAGAGGAGGAAGGGGGTTGAGCTATTTCGCAAAGCACCTGAAGGCCGGACAAGGATTAACGGATGGAAACTGACCAAGGAGAGATTCAACCTAGAAATAAGGAGAAACTTTCTGACAGGGAGAACAATCAATTCATGGAACAGAAGTTGCCTTCAGAAGTCGTAGGAGCTTCATCCTTGGAAGACTTCAAGAAGAGGCAGGACTGCCATCGGTCAGAAATGGTTGGGCAGGGGGTTGGACTAGATGACCTACAAGGTCCCTTCCAACTCTGTTAATCTGTTAAAGGTGGCTGGAGCCGGAGAATCCTCAGCCTTGCTCGGTGCATCCCCAGCAGGTGCCTGTCCAGCTCCTGCTTGACCTCCTCCAAGGAAAGGACAAGGACACACACACACACACACACACACACACGTCCTTTGACTTATCAGCTCCCCTCTCAAGCTGCTCTGCTTGTCAGAAAGCCTGGCTGCCATCCACCAGATTAACATCTTGCAACAAAGATTTCCAAACGGTCATATGCCGTAGACCCTGATACCAGCCGGGTCACACGCTACTCACTTGAGGGCGGTCACGTCCAGCGACCGCTTCTCTGCCCTTCTCCTAAGTGGCCGTTCCCACGGGCAGCACCACCGAGAGACAGTTCCATGTCCTGCACGGCAGGCAGACAGTGGTGGCACTTCCACCCAGAGGGCCTTGAGACCCATGGTGCTGGGCCCGTTGGGTTGATTCCTTTGTTGCAGGTGTAGTCTGGAATTGGGGGTGGGGGAGACACCCTCGGAGAATCTCCCAACAATCCTGCAAGACCCGTCTGAGTGACAGGGAGCCGTGTGTGCCGGATCTGAAGGTCCCAATCCAATGTTTTAACCCTTATCCTAAACTACGTTTAGCCCTCTGGCTTTCCACCGTATGCAAACCTGGCCATTGTGCTTCATAGACCATAGTTTCCTCATCAGGCCATAATTAGCAGAACTGCAGGAATGCTATAACCGGTGGCATCTGGAGAGACCCACACTGCTTCCCTGGCTTGTGCATCACACAAGGTGTGTCCTCCCAGGTGTCTGGACTTCAATTCCCAGAATTCCCCAAGCAGAACAGCCATGGCTAAGAATTCTGGGAATCGAAACCTGCCCATCTGGACACGAGCGGAGCCTATTTTGCTTATCATAATGCAATGACTTTAGTTTAACAGATTAACAGAGTTGGAAGGGACCTTGTAGGTCATCTAGTCCAACCCCCCGCCCAGCCAGGAAACCCTACACCATTTCTGACAGATGGCAGTCCAGTTTCTTCTTGAAAGCCTCCAGGGATGAAGCTCCCACAACTTCCAAAGGCAACTTCCGTTCCATGGGTTGATTGTTCTCCCTGTCAGAAAATTCCTCCTTATTTCCAGATTGAATCTCTCCTTGTTCAGTTTCCATTGTTCCTTATCTGGCCTTCGGGTGCCTTGAAAAATAGCTTGACCCCCTCCTCTCTGTGGCAGCCCCTCAAATATTGGAAGATGCTATCCTGTCTCCCCTGATTCTTTCTACCCTGGACTTGCTCTGAGTATTCAGAACTGCGCACATGGCTGTAGTTATTCCAGTCGTGTGAAGTTGGGTTTCCTCCAGGCACTGCCAGAGTTGACCGGCTCCATCTAATTCCATTCTCTGAAGGTTCAAGCACCCTTGTAAATACTGGGAATAATTCTCTTAATTCAATCTCCTATCTATGCACTAACTGCACTGGGCCCAGGGGTGCCTCCTCCTCCTCCTTCCTCTTCCTCCTCCATGGGAAGGGTCTCAGATAATGGGACACGCCATCCTGCTTCCTACACGCATCACCTGTAGGGCTGGATAACTTCCTTTAGACGTCCAGGTGCTTTTAAGGACCGTGCGCCTCCCTCCGTATCTCCAGGGCTTAATGATTGATTCAGCCTGCCAAATTCAGCAGCTCAAAGTTTGAAGCCCATTAGAAAGTCAATAAATTCAACTCCTCCATCCACGGCCAGCAGCCTCGGGAGAAAACAGCCTCAGGGAGAAAGTTTGGCCTGACTTCTTGGGTTTAAAGATTAAAAGAGGAGGGTGACTTCTCTCCACCCACTGAGTTTTATGGCATCCATCAAAGGAGTCACCGTTCCCCTATAAAAATGGGTCGGGTGTTGAGATGTGGCCTGCAGACCTTCAGGGCAACAAGAAAACACTGGACTTTTGGAAGAGTGTATTTCCCTCTGCAGAAGGAAATATGCTTCTTTGCAAACTCTGGCCGGAAGGCAGCAACTCTGCTCCCAAATCCCCAAAGCTCGATCAGTTCCTGCCGACTTTCTGTACCAGTATCTGCAAAAGGAGCCAATCAATACCAGGCCCAAGTTGATCAATAAAACTGCATTCAGCTTTCAAGTCAACTCCCAGTTGCAAGCAATTCAAATGCTGTAAACAAAACTCTTTTTTTCTGGTTTTCCCCCACAACCCGTTTACTCCTCAACCAATCAAACATCCATGGAACCATAAGACAATTAACCAGGTTAACACTAACCTGGTTTAGCATGCTAGGTAGGCAGCACCATTTGATTTTTTTTTTTGAAAAGTTTTTTTTATTTTTAAACAAACATACATAAAACCATCTTCAATTGCAAACAGTGTGTCGGTTGGTTACAAGTCTTTTGCACGTCGTTCACCAAATTCATAGCTTACCATTTGCAATTTAATTTTAATTAAATAAACCACCATTTGGTTTTTTAACCTGGTTCCCGGGGCTGTGTGAATACAGCCATCTCACCTGCTCTTTGCTCTCTTGCTCAATTCATATTCAAGCCCAGTTTTCTGCTTTTCACGACGGAGGGTCCTTGACTTATGACAATTGAAGCAGAATTTCCACTGCTTAAGCGAGGCGGGTTGCTAACGAGTTGCACCCGATCTTTTCATGATCCTTTTTTCGTCGTGGTTGTTAAATAAAACACAGCAGCTGCTAAGTGAATCATGTGGTCTTTAAATGAATCGGCGAGGGACAGGAAACTGGCATCCAGTAAGTAAAAGGAAAGTAAAAGGTTGGGCACTCCTGCTTAGAAAATACTGGATTTTTTTTTAGAGCAATCACACGATCACAGCAGTGGTGAAATCCAATTTTTTTTACTACTGGTTCTGTGGGCGTGGCTTGGTGTGTGTAGTGTGGCTTGGTGGGTGTGGCAGGGGAAGGATACTGCAAAATCCCCATTCCCACCCAACTCTGGGGCCAGCCAGAGGTGGTATTTGCCAGTTCTCCGAACTACTCAAAATTTCTGCTACCGGTTCTCCAGAACCTGTCAGAACCTGCTGGATTTCACCCCTGGATCACAGGGGTGCTTGAAAAGGGGGGGGGATGGGGGATCATGAGAGGGCAGCTGTGACCGTGCAATTGAACCCCCCCCCTTTTTTAAATTCAACTTTAATCCATGCAAAAACGGGGCCTCTTTCCTTCTCTGGCCACACCACACTCTAACCCTGAGAAAGTGTAGCAGTAAGAGTCGGAAGGGACCTCGGAGGCCATCTAGTCCAACCCCCTGCTCACGCAAGAGACCTGTACTAGGGATTCAAACCGCTGAACTGCCGAGCTTTTCTGATGCGCAAGCTCAGCGTCTTAGCCACAGAGCCACCTAGTCAGGTTAGTTAAGTGCAAAGGGTTCTAACCCCCAGCCTGGGACCAAACAGAATTGAGCACCTTGGTCAAAAGTACAGGTAGTCCTCGCCTTACAACAGTTCCTTTAGTGACCAAAGTTACAACTTTGTCACTGGAAAAAGTGATTTACGACCATTTTTCACAGTTCCAGCCTTTGCAGCCTCCCCAATTTTGATCACGTGAGCAAAATTCAGATGCTTGGCAGCTGGTTCATACTTATGACCGTCGCCATATCCCAAGGTCATGTGATCCCCTTTTGCAACCTTGACGACCAAAGTCCATGGGGAAGCCAGGTTCACTTAACGACGACCGGATTACTCATTTATCAACTGCAGCACTTCCCTTAACAAGCGTGCCAAGGAAGAGTGTAAAACTCACTTCACAAATTTTTCACTTAACAACATAAAGTTGGGGCTCAGTTGCGGTCGTATGTTGAGGACTACCTGTAATGGATCTTTTTGGAAGAAGGCTTCTTTAGCCAGAACAATTTTGGTTGTGTTGTTAGCTCAGTATTGTTGCATTTATACGTTGACTCTTTTCTTTTTTTATTATTGCTATTTTCTAGAAAAAAATTTGAGGCTTTTCCCCCCAAAGAACGGGAACTTCTTTGTGTTATTTACTTATTTAGGAAACTTATTCCCTGCCCATCCCTAGCCAGCTTACAATCATAAAAACAAGCCAAAACTTTTTTTTCACTTAACGACTGGTTTGCTAAACTAACCAACTGCAGTGATTCACTTAACAGCGGTGACAAGAAAGTGGGCCAAAACTCACTGAACCAATGTCTCACTTAACGACAGGAATGGTGGGATCCATTGTGGTCGTAAGTCGAGGACTACCTGCTATTTGCATGCTGCAGGTGGGTCCCCCCCCCCACATTTCTCCAGATGCAAAGAAGATTTCACATCTGCCTTAAGCTGAGCCTCCCCCTTCCCCCCTCCCCAGGAGTGGCTGACTCAGTATCAGGCGGCAGATTTTTAGGAAATGAAATAAGTGTTCCAGGAAGGTTTTTTTCAGGATGCACCAGAAAACAAAGAAGTGGGAAAAAGGCATCACATACACACAAAATCCTTCTTGGGAGATGTTCTATTTCTCAGCCGCAGAGTGATTTAGCATACCAGATTTAATTTGATGAAGAAATAAATAAATAAATCTAGCTCTTTGGAGTATAGAATAACTATAGCTTTAAAAATAGCCCCTCTGGCCAAAAGAATTGAATTGAATACTTCTTTGTTGGAGGAAAGAACTGCAGTACAATGTACTCATGTTTAACATAATTAACGTTTAGAAAAAAAAAGGGAGGGGAGTGGGAAATCATGGTTAACAATCCGGTTAACACAACGATTAGTGTATTCGAAATACATGCAACTACCCAAACAAAACCGTGTAATGTTAAATTTTTATTGCAATCACTGTAAATATTTTAACACCTGGCGCTGCGAAGATGCCCCACGTTTCCATTATCTAATTTTAAGAAAAACAAAATCAGAGGTTCCCGAGAGGACAATCAACATAAACGCTTCACCTAATTGCTTTATGATGCCTCCAGACCTTTGCACATAAATATGTACCCTTCGCAAACGCCTGAATAAAACTTTTACAACTTTTGACGACAACACACCAGTCAATCCCATTCTCCAATCTGACGTGTATTTTATGGTTTTATAGCCATTGTTACTAATTAATTTTATAAAAAGAAGGCCAACACTAAGATGTTTGCAAACCAAAGCTCTGAATTCCAAACAGGAGAGAAGCAGGAAAGGGCTGGTAGCTCTTCTATCCGTCCCCAATGGAGAGAATTCTTTTCTCTGGCAAACTCTTCAGGCTTTTAAAAGACTAAAAAACAGACATCACCAAAAAGAGGTTGAGACTCTAGAAAAAGTACAGAGAAGAGCAACCAAGAGGATTAGGGGACTGGAAGTTAAAACATACAATGAACGGTTGCAGGAACTGGGCCTGGCTAGTCTAGTGAAGAGAAGGACCAGGGGAGACAGGATAGCAGCCTTCCAATATTTGAGGGGCTGCCACAGAGAGGAGGGGCTCAAGCTATTTTCCAAAGCACCCGAAGGCCAGACAAGGAACAATGGATGGAAACTGAACAAGGAGAGATTCAACCTGGAAATAAGGAGAAATTTCCTGACAGTGGGAATCAACCAGTGGAACAGAAGTTGCTTTTGGAATTTCTAGGAGCTTCATCACTTTCAAGAAGAGACTGGATTGCCATCTGTCAGAAATAGTGTAGGGTCTCCTGCTTGGGAGGGGAGGGGGTTGGACTAGATGACCTCCAAGGTCCCTTCAAACTCTGTTAATCTGGTCACCAGGAAGTTTTTAGGAAGTTTGCTCTAGCAAAGGCCCCAGACTAGAAGCCTAATAGGGGATGGCAGGTTCTAGTTTCGAAGGAAGGAAGGAAGGAAGGAAGGAAGGAAGGAAGGAAGGAAGGAAGGAAGGAAGGAAGGAAGGAAGGAAGGAAGGAAGCCACATTGCATTGTTTGGAGTTAACAAGCCATTGTTCAGGGACCGGGGAAGGGTGGGCTTTTGAGGCAAAGGGGCGAGGGGAAATTTGGGGAGGAATCCTAAACTCTTTCTGCAACTTTTTTAAAAAGTTGAGAATTGGGTCTCGCAGTACAGATTTCGTATGTTTCCTGTTCCTAAAACCAGAACTAAAAACATAAGTCAGCCGTAAAGACACCCGTTATGGGACTGGGGCTGCCAAGGGAGACAGCGGACATGATTAGACCTCTGATTTGGGGGGTTCGGGGCCTTAAAGTTGCCCTCCCCAACTGCAGGCCAAGCAGGGAGCCTCTTTTCTGAACAGGGGAGAGAAGAGCCGCTTTGAAGGAGCCTTTGACCACGTCCGTTGCCTTTCCTGCTCTTCACCTCAGTCCAGTCTGCTTCTTGGGTGCCTGTTTTTCAACACGGAGAATTGTAGCTAGCTTTAAAAAATAAATTCCATCCATGCCCAGGACCACCTGATCTGCTTCCTTCTGCCTAGTCAGCAATTAGGGCCAGCCTAGGTGTCCTCGGGGTCTGGATTTCAAGTCCCAGAATTCCCCAGCCAGCACAACCATTGCTAAGGATTCTGGGTACTGAAGTCCACTCATCCAGAAGCAATCCAGATGATTGGGCAAGCCAATTATCTTTTTCTTACTTTACTGCAATAGAATAGAAAATAGAAAGTGGAATGGAAGAATAGAGTAGAGTAGAGTAGAGTAGAGTAATAGAGTAGAGTAAAGTAAAGTACAGTACAGTACAGTAGTGTAGGAATAGAATAGAATAGAATAGAATAGAATAGAATAGAATAGAATAGAATAGAATAGAATAGAATAGAATAGAATAGAATAGAATAGAATAGAATAGAATAGAATAGAATCAGAGTTGGAAGGGACCTTGGAGGTCTTCTAGTCCAACCCTCTGCTTAGGCAGGAAACCCTAGACCATTTCAGACAAATGGGTATCCAATCTCTTCTTAAAAACTTCCAGTGTTGGAGAATTCACAACTTCTGGAGGCAGGTTGTTCCACTGGTTAAACGTGTGGCTGGCTGGGTTCACATAACATAGCTTCTAAAGATGGCAATATGTCAGGGTCCTACACTGGGATGCATAAGCCAACAATCATGGTTTATTCAGCCATATGGACACTAAAGAAAGGACCAGCTTGTGCAAGCCAATCCAAACCACACTGAAGAGAAGTCAAAAAGTCTATTTTTTTTCCGGGTCAACATAGCTCTTAAATTAATCATGTGGATTAACTTGGATACATGAATGAGCATTTGATAAATGGTCCCAGGAAAGACTTAAACCAGGTTTTCATTTATAGAACCTGCTATCATTGTGAGCTCGGTATTCAGTTCTTAAATTCTGCAGAAACTCTGCAATCTGGTTGGCCATAACTGTGCTTTCAGGATGACCCAGCTTGTTAGCTACTTAAACAAAATTTCAAATTAAACCAATTAAGTGGGGAACTCAGCTGCTTGTTAATTTTGGCTTCAGGAAAGGAAGGCATTTCACGCAAGGCACTCCATGGCTTCCCAGATTTTCAGCAGGTTGATCCAATCTTCCGACTGTAGGAGTCTTGAGGGGTGGAGGGTGTTGAGATATCCGCAACTGGGCCAGTCTGCAAACCTCCGGGAACAAAAGCCAACTCAGCCTTCTCCCAAACACAGGGAGAAATTGATGGCTGCAAGAAACTCATGCAAATGCATCAGCCAGGACGGTTCCCACTGGGCTGGGCCGCTAAGGTATTGTCCAGCCCAACCACATTTAACCAAGGAAACCATCCCAGACATGGTGTCCCATGGCAAAACCTCGAGTGTCAACACGAACGGCGCAGAGACAATGGGGGACCCGCTGCCCTCTGGCATTCTTCCGCCGCCTCCCTTAGAAACCCCCTTTTGTGGGGCAAGGCTGCCTCTCAACTCCGCTTTCAGTGGCCTGCGTCCCACATGTTAATAGCGCTGCACTCGGGCAGCCCTTCCAGCCGAGCGGCTGAATGACCGTCAGTTCTCTGATCAGGCACCTCTCGGGGGGGGGGTGTCACATCTGGATTCACCAAGCCAAAAAAAAAAAAAAAAAGGAAGCGAGTTCGGTTTGAAACAAACCAAGATGAACATTTACATTAGTTGATTTGATTTCATGACGTTTATTTATTTATTTATTTATTTATTTATTTATTTATTTATTTCTGGATAGCTCTGCAGACTAAGCACTGTAATTAACATTCAGATGTCCGCAATTAAAGTAAGTTCGAATCTCGCCAGGCTCAAGGTTGACTCAGCCTTCCATCCTTTCTAAGGTAGGTAAACTGAGGACCCAGTTTGTGGGGGCAATAAGCTGACTTTGTATAAAAATATACAAAAGTATGAAGGCTATTGCTGAACACACCATAAACCGCCCTCAGTGTCCGGAGAAGGGCAGCATATAAATCAAATTAAAATAATAAAAAAAAAATAATCTGGGTCCTCATTTTACCCACCTCGGAAGGATGGAAGGCTGAGTCAACCTTGAGCCATACAGAATCGAACTCCTGGCAATGGGCAGAGTTAGTTTGCAATACTGCATTTTAACCACTGTACCAGGAAGGAAGGAAGGAAGGAAGGAAGGAAGGAAGGAAGGAAGGAAGGAGGGAGGGAGGGAGGGAGGGAGGGAGGGAGGGAAGGAAGGAAGAAAGGAAGGAAGGAAGGACAATAGCACTTAGATTTATATACTGCTTCACAGTGCTTTGCAACCCTCTCTAAGCAGTTTTACAGAGTCAGCCTCTTGCCCCCAACAATCTGGGTCCTCATTTTACCCACCTCGGAAGGAGGGAAGGCTGAGTCAACCTTAACGCACTGTAAGCCGCCCTGAGTCTCCGGAGAAGGGCGGCATATAAATCAAATAAAAATAAAAATAAATAAAAATAAAATTTATTTATTCATTCATTCATTTATTCATTCATTCATTCATATTTGTTGATTTGATGACATTTATTTATTTATTTATTTGTTTGTTTATTTATTATATTTGTTGATTTGATTTCATGACCCCAAATAAACTTGGGTGATTCACACTACATGATGTAAAAGCAATCTGCTGTCCGAATGCAGCCCCTGAATATTTTACCAAGCTTGCCAAGGATAACTGCTTCCTTTTGCCAGCCGCTCTTTCCCAGTTCCTGCTGGGAAACTCTGGGAAATTTCTTCAGGATGCCCTTGCTAATTGTACCAAAAGCCAGGGCTGGCAGGGCCCTTTGAGATCATGTAGTCCCACCCCTGCCTAGTAGAGGAACCCACCATTGAAACAGCCTCTTCCTTATGTCCAATTCAGAGCCTTCCAGATTCATTAGGCCAACTCTCTCCATGCTGGCTGGGGTTACTAGGTGGTGTAAAAACAACCGGAATTATAAGGAGACCCCTCCACACCCTTCCTGTCCTCTGATCCATGGAGACTCCCCACCACCAGCAGCCCTCCGTGGCCCTAAACAGAATGATTTTCAGGTGAATTGACACCATTTGTTTCTAAACCCCCCAACTTTCACCCTCCTGGGGGTAAACTCGCCAGCTGGCCTTCCACTTGGGGATACTTGGCAATTAGCCAACCTGGTCATTTAGTCCCAAATGGGCTTCCCAACTCCCAAAGTTAAGGACCCCTGCCCTAAACCATGGATTAACAATTGCAAGAACTGTGTATGCCTACTCTAGAGAAAAGAAGGACTAGGGGTGACATGACAGCAATCTTCCAGTGTTTGAGGGGCTGCCACAAAGAGGAGGGGGGTCAAATTATTCTCCAAAGCACCAGAAGGCAGGACAAGAAATGATGGATGGAAACTGATCAAGGAGAGAAGCAACCTGGAATTAAGGAAAAACTTCCTAACAGTGAGGACAATTAACCAATGGAACAGATTGCCACCAGAAGTTGTGATGCTTCATCACTGGAGGCTTTTAAGAAGAGACTGGGCAGTCACATGTTTCAAATTGTATAGGGCCTCCTGCTTGAGCAGTGGGCTGGACTAGAAGACCTCCAAGGTTCCTTCCAATTCTATTCTGATTAACTGAAGAAGCCATCCCTGGGTAGATGTAGAGGGGGGGGGGGGGGAAAGAGCCTATTGTTGGAGAATGAACTGAGAATGACCATGAAAAGGAGCTTTTGAAATCTCTGAAAGTGATTATGCTGCGGAACAATTATTATTATTATTATGCTTTAAGACAGTGTTTCTCAACCTTGGAAGCTTGAAGATGGGTGGACTTCAACTCCCAGAATCCCCCAGCCAACACTTGGAATTTGGGAGGGAGGGAGGGAGGGAGGGAGGGAGGGAGGGAGGGAGGGAAGGAAGGAAGGAAGGAAGGAAGGAAGGAAGGAAGGAAGGAAGGAAGGAAGGAAGGAAGGCAGGCAGGCTTAGAATTTGGGAGGGAGGGAGGGAGGGAGGGAGGGAGGGAGGGAAGGAAGGAAGGAAGGAAGGAAGGAAGGAAGGAAGGAAGGAAGGAAGGAAGGAAGGAAGGAAGGCAGGCTTAGAATTTGGGAGGGAGGGAGGGAGGGAGGGAGGGAGGGAAGGAAGGAAGGAAGGAAGGAAGGAAGGCAGGCAGGCTTAGAATTAGGGAGGGAGGGAGGGAAGGAAGGAAGGAAGAAAGGAAGGAAGGAAGGCTTAGAATTTGGGAGGGAGGGAGGGAAGGAAGGAAGGAAGAAAGGAAGGAAGGAAGGCTTAGAATTTGGGAGGGAGGGAGGGAGGGAAGGAAGGAAGGAAGGAAGGAAGGAAGGAAGGAAGGAAGGAAGGCTGGATTCATGGATGGCTTGGAATTTGGGAGGGAGGGAGGGAGGGAGGGAAGGAAGGAAGGAAAGAAGGAAGGAAGGAAGGAAAGAAAGGAAGGAAGGAAGGGAGGGAGGGAGGAAGGAAGGAAGGAACCAATCTTCTGGCAATTTTCTTTCTACTTCCAAACAATGAACAGAGCCTTCAGACATCTTAAAAGCGAATCTCTCCAATGCATTCATGTCCTCGACTACCTGTGGACATGATAGATCCAGAAGCTGCTTACAGACCCAATACAAAGAACAGCGGATGACTGACCAAGCAATACAAAGAAATGCAGTCCTGTTTCATTGAAAGAAGAACACATGTTGAAGAAGCTCGTATGTAAGGCTTTATACAAGATACGGAAAAGCTCTGGATGTATCTATCTAGACAAAACCGTTTCTTCCCGTCTTCCTTTTAATTAAAGAGGGGGAGGAAATAAAGTTAAGCAGATAAATCACAATTGGCTAGATGTGCATCGTTTAGAGATGAGCCAACACAAAACAAACCATGTTTTGTTGTGTGTAGCCCAGACAACGTGACATCCCACCTGTTCCACACACAGACACACACACACACACACACACACACAGGAGCCCTTGTGCTCGACATGCGAATCGCCTTGCCAGCCCCGGCATTCTGCCGTGAAGGATATTTAATATTTGGGGAGAAAATCGTCTGTATTTGGCCAAGTTAGGACTTTCCCCAGTTTCAGCTGCTCTTGCAAAACCCAGAAAGGCAGCATGCAAAAAATGCTTCAGAGCAGGACTTCCCCCGCCCACTCTCTCCCAAAACGGGCAGGGGAGGGGGGGGGAAGTTGGGCAGGCGGAAATGACAGGGCGTCCTCGATTTACGACCCCAATGGAGGCCAAAACGCCTGTTGCTAAGCGAGGCATTTGTTAAGCGAGTTTCACCTCGTTTTACAACCTTTCGTGCCAAGGTCGTTAAACGAAGCACTGCGGTTATTAAGTGGGTTGTTTAAGGGAGTCAGGTTTCCCTGTTGACTTTGCTTCTCAGAAGGTCTCAAAAGCACATCGCATGACTTGGGACCCAGCAACGGTCCTAAATATGAATTTTGATCACGTGATGATGGGGCTGCTTTGAACGGTCACTAAACGAACTGTTGTAAGTCAAGGACTACCTGTAGTGTCAGGGGTGAAGGGGTGCGCTTTCTAAAAAAAAAAAAAAGAAGAGAGCAGAATAATAAAATCTATCTGGTGTTGCAGCGAGCAATTAGTTAATTAAACCACAACGTTGATTCATTATCACCTTGCAACTGTCTACTACCGATCCTGAAACTTGAGTTCTTCATGAAGGAAGAGGAGGGAAATCACCTTGACCGCCCACTCCCTTGGCCCACATTCAAAACAAAGGCTTCAGCAAACCACTGTTTTTCAACCATGGCAAATTTCAGAAGTCGGGGTCTTCCAGGGGTGAAATGCTCCCGGTTCGGACCGGATCACCCGATCCGGTAGCGATGGAGGCGGGTGGTTCGGAGAACCGGTAGCAAAAATCCCTGCCCCCCCTCCCCCATGCCCAGCTGAGCCGCACAATCATCAGAGGCTTTTTTTTTTTACTTTTAAAAGCATTTTTTCTACAACCGCTTTGGCCGAAAAAATGCTTTTAAAAGTAAAAAAAAAAAATGCCTCTGATGATTGCGTGGCTCAGCTGGGATCGTCAAAGGCTTTTATTTTCTTTTAAATGCCTCTGACGTCTAAGCTGAGTTTTTTAAAAAGCTTCTGCCAATCAGGCAACTCAGCTTGGATTGTCAGAGGCATTTAAAAGAAAAAAAAGGGTTTTTTTCTTTTAAAAGCCTCTGACGATCCCAGCTGAGTTGCCTGATCGGCAGAGGCTTTTAAAAGAAAAAGAGCCTCTGTCGATCAGGCAACTCAGCTGGGATCGTCAGAGCCTTTTGAAAACATTTTTTAACAACCTCTTCGTCGAAGAGGTTGTACAAAAAGTGGTTTTAAAAGTAAAAAAAAATTGGCCACGCCCACCCAGTCACATTAAACCCCACCACCACCATGCCACGCCCACAGAACCGGTAGTAACAAATTTTAGATTTCACCACTGGGATCTTCACCTATTTCTGGCCTCTGCAGGGCCTCTGGGGGGGATGGGGAAGGCTGTTTTTGCCCTCCCCAGGTCCCTAGAAAGGCTCTGGAAGCCTGGGGAGGGCGAAAAAACGGGCCTACTGGGCCCAACATGCTATCGTGTGCCAAAAGTGGGGGAAGTGCGGGGGGGTGGTCATGCGTGCATGCATGGGGGGTGGGGCACATTGAATTATGGGTATGGGCACATGCACGCACGACTTCCCCCGTGCTCCCCCCACTTTTGGTGCGCGACGGCAAAAAGGTTAGCCATCACTGTCCTATACCATTTCAAACACATGGCTGTCTTAGTCTCCTCTTAAAAACCTCCAGGGATGGAGCACCCACGATTTCTGGAGGGAAGTTGTTCCACTGGTTACTTGTCCTCATTGTTTGGAAGTTTCTCCTTAATATAATAATAATAATCAGAATAGAGCTGGAAGGGACTTTGTTTGTTTTTGTTTTCTTTGTTTTATTAAATTTATATACCGCCCTACTCCCGAAGGACTCAGGCACAAAATAAAATACATAAATACAAAAGTTAGAAACATAATTAAAACCAAATTAAATAATTTAGCCCAAGACAATTAAAAATCTCAATAATTTAAAACAAATTAAAATTCCAATTTAAAAATTTAAAAGAAAGGGGAGAAAATTAGGCCAGGCCGGCTTGCTGGAATAGGAGGGTCTTAAGAGCACGGTGGAAAGTACGCAGATCCGGGATCCTCCGTATCTCCGGGGGGAGCTCGTTCCAGATAGTGGGTGCCCCCACAGAGAAGGTCCTCCCCCTGGGGGCCACCAGTCGACACTGTTTGGCTGACGGCACCCGGAGGAGCCCCTCTCTGTGAGAGCATACCGGGCGGTGGGAGGCTATTTGTGGTAGTAGGTGGTCCCGTAAATAACCAGGTCCTAAGCCATGGAGCGCTTTAAAGGTGGTAACCAAAACCTTGAAGCGCACCCGGAAGACCACCGGGAGCCAGTGCAGCTCGCGCAGGAGAGGCGTTACATGGGAATGCCATGTCACTCCCATTACCACCCGCGAGGCCGCACTCTGCGCCAGTTGGAGCCTCCGGGTGCTCCTCAAGGGGAGCCCCATGTAGAGAGTGTTACAATAGTCCAAGCGGGAGGTCTGGACTTTGGAGGTCTTCTAGTCCAACCCCTTCAAGCAGGAGGCCCTAGACCATTTCAGACAAGTGACTGTCCAGTCTCCTCTTAAAAGCCTCCAGTGATGAAGCACCTACAACATCTAGAGCAGTGTTTCTCAACCTTGGAAGCTTGAAGATGGGTGGACTTCAACTCCCAGAATCCCCCAGCCAGCAGCGCTGGCTGGGGGATTCTGGGAGTTGAAGTCCACCCATCTTCAAGCTTCCAAGGTTGAGAAACACTGATCTAGAGGCAAGCTGTTCCACTGATTAATTGTCCTCCCTGTTAGGAAGTTTCTCCTTAAGAGTTGCAAAGGTTGAGAAATCTTGGACTAAACCCAACTGATAAAGTTTGACGGCGACAAGCTGAGATCTGTGGTTTCTCCGGGGTGCCAAATTCAGCCTAGCCCAACGGAGATGCCTCTGGCCAGCTGGACTTTCATCCTGTGGACGTGCGAAGGCCTGAGGGGCGGCTTGATGGGGGGGAAACATTCAACGTGTTCAATGCTGCTAAGAAGCAGCCAAAAGTGACACGGGGCTACAAATCACATCGCTTGGCCTACGGAAGCCAACCAGGGAGCCCCACTTCGCAAAGAGTTGTCAATTCTTTTGAAATTAAATAGGAGTGAAATTCCACAGCCAGCTGTAACCAAAAACCCTTGGCCTGGTGGTGGCCTGGTGGTGGTGATGGGTGGGGGAGTCCCTTGGCTGGTGGGGCAGGAGACTGTTGACAGACCACATCTAGGCAGACCCAGGGAGGAAATTCAGGGGACACAGAACCCAAATCCTGGCCCTACAAGCAAGCTCAGCTTGGGATACCTCCTAATGGGCCAGTCGGAGGCCCCATGGAGCCACTGGCCTTCTTTAGGGGAATCACCTAAAGCTGCATCACATCCGCCAGGAACATGCGCAAAGCCAAATCAGAGGGTCCATTTACAGAATACAGAACAACAGAGTTGGAAGGGACCTTGGAGGTCTTCTAGTCCAACCCCCTGCTTAGGCAGGAAACCCTACACCACTTCAGACAAAGGGTTATCCAACCTCTTCTTAAAAACGTCCAGTGTTGGAGAATTCACAAGTTCTGGAGGCAAGTTGTTACACAGATTAATTGTTCTAACTGTCAGGAAATTTCTCCTTAGTTCTAGATTGCTTCTCTCCTTGATTAGTTTCCACCCGTTGCTTCTTGTCCTGCCCTCAGGGGCTTTGGAGAATAGTTTGACTCCCTCTTCTTTGGGGCAGCCCCTGAGATATTGCAACACTGCTATCATATCACCCCCAGTCCTGCTTTTCATCAAACTAGACATGCCCAGTTCCTGCAACCGTTCTTCATACAAAATAATAGTTTTGCATCTGATCCAACCAGACTGAGAGGCCCTCAAAGCCTTCAGCCCAGGTACCAACTTGTTCATCAAGGTGGGGGGGGGCTTCCCTAAGTCAACCCCAGGTGAGCCCTGCCTGCCGGACCCTCAAGGCGAAGAAAAGCAAGGGTTTAAAAATTGACGCCAAATCTTGCCCAAAGGTTTCAGGATGTGCATCAACTGGTGGGATGCACAAAAATCTCTCTCTCTCTCTCTCTCTCTCTCTCTCTCTGTGTGTGTGTGTGTGTGTGTGTGAAATTATTGAACAAAACTGTCCCCTGGCACACACGCAAACTTGGGAAGGCTTGAGCAGGCAGGAGAGGGACTATCTTGGCATGCTGCTCCTGTCGTATGTGGTGCAAACACTGGAGGAGAAAAACCGCAGCCACCGAGGTTCCCACCGAGTGGGTGGGCAGCCACACAGATGGCCTTTCTCTGGGGAGGATGAAAAGCACGTGACCCACATTTTTTTGGGAGAAGCCGGGGGGGGGGAGCTGAAGCCCCTCCTCTGAAGAGCCTGAGAAGGAAAAAGCGGAGGGAAGCCAAAGATCAAATTAACACTTCATTAATTGGTGCAATCTAGGACAACCTCCCCCCCCCCCCCCGTTCGGTCATGGGGCAGCCCTTTGACAAATGTCCCCTGTCCTGCATTTCTAAGATGCTCCTTGAGGAAAGGGAGGGCGGTGGGGGGGGAGAACAAATGGCCAATTAGCTCCAAAAAAACGAATAATTTGCAAGGCAGCAGGCGCCAAATGGCTCTGTTTTTGTTTTTCTGCCGGAGGACACCCACTGGAACAACCAATCGGGGACTCTCTTCTGGATTTCTTGATTCCTTCCTTTTCTTCTCTCCTTCCTTTCTTCTCTTCCTCCTTTTCTTTCTTCCTTCTCTCCTCCCCTCTTCTTTCTTCTCCCCTCTCTTCCTTCCTCTTCCCGTTTTTTCTTTCTCTCTCCTTCCGGCTCTCTTCTCTCCTCCCTCCCTCCCTCTGTCGTTTTTCATTAAAAGAGACTTTTGAAAACTTCACAGTTCGTTTTCCCTTCGCTCTCAGCTCCCACCCGATATGATTTCTGAAAGGAGCACTGATACAAGTCCTTGCCCCAATGTTAAGAGGTGCTTGAGAGGGCTATAAAACAGAACCATGGCTCAGTTTGGTTTGGGGTACTACCTACCAACAGGCCCAGCTTCACACCCCGGGAGTGCTGGCTAAAAGAACTTGGGGTGAGGGGTAAGGAAGCCACGTTTCCACAACAATAGCCAGGAAGTGACACAGTGCAAGGCTGGAAGAAGCAAAAGGCAGACATGCAGCATTCAGCCTCGAGTGTTGCTTTGATCACAGGGAAGGACGGCAATATTTTCAGAATCTGCAAGAACCTCAGAAATTGAGCTGTGGGGGAAAGGAGGGCCAGATTTGGGGCGAGGGAAGAGGGGAGCGTGCAAAGCGCAGACAAAAAGTCAATACGGTGGCACAATCGGGTGATCGAAGCTGCGCCGGATTTTCTGCGTGGCGTGAAGCGCACCTAGCTTCAACCGCACCATTATAGCCGCCATCATATCATGCCTTGTGTGTGGACAGCCGTGCTATACCCCGGTTTGGGATTTGCTCCGTTCATCTTGCTCCCTAAGAAGAGCCAAACACGACTGGCAAAGTCTCTTTTGGAGAGAGCAGAATTCGGAAACCGTCTGGCCATCCTCACAAGGCTCAGACCCTGAATGTTAAAAAAAGGAAAAAGACGGGATCGGCTTCCCTCCGCATCACACCTAAATTAAAGTGATCCGTTCTTTCCCAGCTAGAGCTGCCAGGACAAACTCAACATGGCAGGATCCCAACTGAACTATTCTTGCTTCCTTGAGCCATTTCCACACCGCACCCATTTCCTGCGAGTCTGTATTCCTTTTCCTCCCCCATTTATTATTATTACAAGCATTTCCATGGAAGTAAGGACAGGTTAAAGACTGAGGAAAACCTTTGAGCTGAAAGACTTCCGTTCCTTAAAGTAGTTAAACAATGGATTCTGGAGTTGAATAACCGAATTAAAAAGCTCCGAAGGCTTGGGAAAAAAACTTTGGCGTGCTGGTGACCTGCTGAATTCCAGGACAAGAAACTTTCAACTCAAAAGTTCCTTTTCTGGGGGTCCTTCCTCCTGCAAGGCCTCTCTCTCGTCAGAAAAGAGCTCAGGCGAAGGGAAAAGAGATGAGCAGGCGGCTTTTGCAACGTGCAAAAAAACAGCTTCCAAGGGGGCTCGAACAGGCTCACTTGGCCGGAGATGGAGAATGGGAACCTCGTCCCAGAAGGCGCTGTAAATGCAAGTTGTCATTTAACAACTGCTGTATGATACAATGGTGCTGAAAAAAAGGTGACTCGTGACTGGTCCTTGCACTTACGACCCGAGCAAGATTCGAACAGCTTAGGAAGACCACACCCAGAATACTGCATCCAGTTTTGGTCACCACACTATAAAAAAGATGTGGAGACTCTAGAAAGAGTGCAGAGAAGAGCAACCAGGATGACTTGGGGACTGGGGGCTAAAACATATGATGAACGGTTGCAGGACCTGGGCCTGGCTAGTCTAGTGAAGAGAAGGACCAGAGGAGACAGGATAGCCATCTTCTAATATTTGAGGGGCTGCCACAGAGAGGAGAGGGTCAAGCTATTTTCCAAAGCACCTGAAGGCCAGACAAGGAAGAATGGATGGAAACTGATCAAGGAGAGATTCAACCTGGAAATAAGGATAAATTTTCTGACAGGGAGAACAATCAACCCATGGAACAGAAGTTGCCTTCAGAAGTTGTGGGAGCTTCATCACTGGAGGCTTTCACGAAGAGACTGGGCTGCCCTCTGTCAGAAATGGCCTATGGCAGGGATGAAATGCTACCGGTTCAGACCGGTTCGCCTGAACCAGTAGTAAAAAAAAGTTTTAAAAAAAAGTTCTGAAGATCAGCTGAGCAACACAGCGAATTAGCTGAAGGTAGACCCTAGAAAAGCACGAATCTGCTCCCAGCAGCACCAGCAGCTGGCTAACTGGGCAAACGGGAGCATTCCTGGGAAAGTGGCATCAGACCAAGTGTCTGCAGCGGTCCTAGGAAAATCAAATAAATCAGCCCCTTTTCATCCGTGCGGAGGGGAGGGCAACCCCGAAAGGCAGCCCTGCCAAAGTTTAATTAGTATCTCTCCTTGTACGGAGACGAGATCCCGGAGAAACCTTTTCATCTAATCTGGGAACAGAGGCTGAGCTGTGGAGAGACCGGGGCCAACTTTTGCAAAGCTGCAGTTTGCATTCGTCACCGCAAAAACCACACTTGGCAGAAGGCTGGAAGCCACCCGCAGCGGCAGGGGAGCTGGTGGCCTGAACCAACATTTCCCACTCCCAGTGTTAATTTTAATTATATCATATCAAATATAAAAGCGCAGGCGCTCGGCTGTGTGAGCTCAAAAGCCTGAGCGGGGCCAGAAATCTCTGGGAGGATGATGTCATGCAGCCACATTTATGTGATGTGGGTCAGATCCACGCTTGGCAATAGGTCTCTCCCCCCACCCCCACCCCAGTGCTGAGCAACCAGCACTGAGATAGAAGCCCTTTTCATCTTTTTAGGTTAGAAGTGACAGACGCAACCAAATTTAGGGAAATGAGCTTCTAAAAGCCCATGCCAACTTCTATCCAATGTCCCTGTGGATTTGGCAGCAATTTAACCCATTCACTTCACAACTCAGCTTTCCTCCGGAGAGATGAGGAAACCTCCTGTTTTATCCCAACAACCCTGTAAGGTAGGTTAGGGGGGAGGGAGAAGGAGAGGTTGGTGACCCCAAACAATGTCAAGGGGGGAAGTCAGATTCAATTAAAAACTGTGCGATTTACCGAATAATTGCAGCAAATAAGGTGGTGATAATATTGGGCGCCTCTCACTTAATGGCTTAGGAATGGAAATTCTGGTCCCAGCTGTCAGTGGAAGACGGGCTGTAGAGTTGAACCCCCTTCTCTGCTCTTTAATCCAACCTTTTAAGCCAACATGAGACTGCCTCTCTCTCTCCCTCCCTCCCTAGTGTGTCCCCTGGATGAAATTATTTTTATAAGCTTTTTGAGCTGAGAACAGCGAGGAGGAGGAAGGAGGGAAGGAGAAGAAAGGAGGAGAAAAGAGGAAGAGGAGGAAAAAAAATAGAAGGAGGAGGAAGGAGGGAAGGAGGGAAGGAGAAGAAAGGAGGAGAAAAGAGGAGGAAGGAGAAGAAGAAGTAGAAGAAGGAGGAGAAGGAGGAGGAAGGAGGGAAGGAGAAGAAAGGAGGAGAAAAGAGGAGGAGGAGGAAGAAGAAGTAGAAGAAGGAAGAGGAGGAAGGAGGGAAGGAGAAGAAAGGAGGAAAAAAGAGGAGGAGGAGGAAGAAGTAGAAAGAGGAGGAAGAGAAGGAAGGAGGGAAGGAGAAGAAAGGAGGAGAAAAGAGGAGGAAGGAGAAGAGAAGGGGTAATAGGAAGAAGGAGGAGGAGGAGGAGGAAGAGGAAGTGGAGGAGAAGGAGAAGGAGAAGGAGAAGCACAGAGATGGAACCAAGCTTCATTTTTTAAAAAATACAGCACTTAGCCAAATGAAACGTTTGCACCACAAACACTTGTTAATTTTAAGTATGGTCACGCATTATATTCCACTTGATTTCCTCTGATCCAGATTTACAAGCTTTACACGACTCCCTAAGCTCGTGTTTCTCAAGTTTTGGCAAGATGCTGGCTGGGGAGGGCAGGGGGGAGGGGGTGATCCTGGGATTTGAAATCCAGACATTTTCAAGTTGCCAAGATGGAGAATCCCTGCCTCAGTCCACACCAAGCAGGTGTGGGGAGTGGGGGGCATTTACTCTCCTGGGGAGCTCAATCCTCGTGCAAGGTATTACAAAAGCCCATCGTCCAGCACAAGAGAGGCCCTTCAGGCTGTAACTTACCCAGCACGCGTGGAGGGCACCACTGGTAGAGATGGCCGATGCCAAGGCCTCTGGCAAGGTGGTGAACAAAACTTACGATTCATGCAAAGAAGTTCCCCTCCTGACTGGCCCTCTGGGTGGTGAGGGGCAGCGGCAGTTGAGGCAGGAACAGCAACCCCCCACTCCCTTGGCAGAGAACACCCACATCTGTCCTGGCCCCATTCAATTCCATCTGTCCGCCCCATGGAAATCGGGGAGACAAACGAGTTCTTTGAGGCAGAAGAAGAATGACCAGAAGATTGGGGAGAGGGGAGGGGGAATAAATGGGGTGTGTGGGGTAAGAGTGAATCAGGCATTCTGGGAACCCTCCCGAGATTAGTCACAAAGCATCCATCTCCCCGTCTCAACAATAGCAGCTGAATTTTGACCGAATCCTAGCTGTCACTCTTTGAATGAAAGAAAACAAGGTTTTAGACAAGAGAGTCCAGGGTAGGTTTGCTTCTAGGTGCAAAAAAAATCCAAGCACACATTTTTATATGAGTGCATGGTGTCCGTGTGTGCTTGTGTGTGTACATACGTATGTATGTATGTATGTATGTATGTATGTATGTTGTGGCATGCATTCGTCAGCACCTCACCAAGGAGACGAGCCTTTGTTCTGTTCAATTGCTCCCATGCTGATTAATTTGCTGAAGGGGTCTCCTGCTTTCTCCTGAGCAAACTCAAAACATAGAAAGTGGGGGGAATAAAAGAAGGGGGGCTGCCTCCCTCTCCCCTTCACCTCCTCCCCACACACCGTTGGGATCAGAAAAGCCACTGTATCACCACAAGCCAGCTTTCTCATGAGCTTTCTCAATGCTCCAAGAACTGATTTGATTCACTCACTTCTTCGACTGACTTCTAATCCTACTTTTTCCTTAGGAGCACAAAAGGGTTTGTGACAATTCGCTGCAGCCAACTGGCCACACGACAACTCGCTGTGGGACAAGAGTTACACTCTTGTGTAATAGAATCATTAAAGAGAAGATGCAAAAAAAAGGGGGGGGCGGGATGACAGAATTTTAATGTGAACAAGAAAAAATAAAATATTTTCTTATTTAGTTTACAGAATTAAACTGAATTGTTAAACTGTCCCGCAGTGAGTTGGCTGCGGCGAGTTGTCCCATTGTGCCACAACATGCTACAACCAGTGCTCCCCCTCCCATTTCTCCCCTGTAACAACCATCCTGTGAGATAGGTAGATAAGTCACACAATGGTTTTTCCATGATTGACAACAGCCTCAAACCAGATTTCCCTGGTCATAGTTCGTCACTTAGCCAGAACGCCCATCGATTCTTGGTTCGGTTCAATTTAACTCCAATTTAGTTGACTTCCACTGGACTTCTACTTTCCAGAAAAGGAACTTGGAGTTGAAAGTTCTAGTTTGGAACTAAGGCAAGCTACTTTCATATTTCCTTCTACAGCCAAGTCAAAAAGACAAGAGCGAGCTGACTTTTTCATCCATCCATTTGGATAGGGTTGGTTTTTGACCAAAGGGCAGCTGACACCCATTATGGACTCAGCTAGGAAAACAACAGCTTGCAAAATCTCCCAAGGGCACCAACTTCTGCATCATATTCTACAACAGAGGTCTTCAAACTTGGCAGCTTTTAAGACTTGTGGACTTCAACTCCCAGAATTCAAACTTAAAGCTGCCAAGTTTGAAGACCTCTGTTCTACGATGTTCCTTGAATGCAGCATGATCTAGAGATAGGATTGGATTGGGACAGCCTTCCCTGGCCTGGTGCTCTCCGGCTGTGGTGTTAAGAGCACCCATATTTGTTAGCCTGAGGAGGTGCAATCCTGTTGTGTCTGGAAGGAACAAATCCAGGAGCCACCAGATTACAGAAGCCATTCTGGTCCATGGGGATAATGTTCCAGTTGATTCCGTCAACAAGTGATCTAGTCAATAACAGAACCTCACCACCTTTCCTGTCCCCCTTTGCGAAACCAGCTTTTGTTAGGAGGAGCATAAGGGATCATGTTCAGGCACATGGAGATATGCAGGTTCACAGTTGCATGAAGAGGAACTGCATCGCGTAAAATGGAGGAACACCCCAGCGCCCAACGCATCACAGCCCTAGAAAACTGCCTCCGTGTTCTTTCAAATAGCCCCTTCGGCCTTCGGCTTCCAAACCTAGACTTCTGGAAGGGACCTTGGAGGTTTTCTAGTCCAACCCCCCGCTCAAGCTGCAGACCCTCTACCATTCCAGGCAAGTGGCTTGCTTATGTCAACATGCCTGGACAAGGTCTGTTGTGGCCAGTGGTGAAATCTGAACCGGTTTACTATCGGTTTGCTGGCCAAATGCAAGGTGCCTGCGTGCAGTGCACACCAAAAGGAGGCATGGGGTAAGTAGAACAGCGCGCGCACCCGGGGGGGGGGGGGGGGTGATCAGCTGTGGTGCACATTTTTTTTTTTACTTTTAAAAGCATTTTTTTAATAACCTAATAGGTTGCAAAAAAAATACTTTTAAAAGTTAAAAAAAAAGGCTTGGACGATCCCACGGCTCAGCTGGAATCGTCCGAGCCTTTTTTTTAACCTTTTAAAAGCATTTTTTAAAAGAAGCGGCAAGCAGGCGACCGAGCGATTGGGTGGGCATGGCAGGAAGGGGGGGGAGCAGGGATTTTTGCTACCGGTTCTCCAAACCACCCACCGCCATCGCTACCGAACTGGGAGCATTTCACCCTTGGTTGTGCCCTCCAGTGTTGGGAGTACCCACAACTTCTGAAGGCAGGCTATTCCACTGGTTAATGGTCCCCAAGGTTAGGAAGCTTCTCCTTAATTCCAGGTTGCTTCTCTCCTTGGTTAGTTTCCATCCATTGTTTCTCGTCCTGCCCTCTGGTGCTTTGGGGAATAATTTGACCCCCTCTTCTTTGTGGCAACCTCCCAAATGCTGGAATCCTGCTATCATTTTCACTAGACAAGACAAACCCAATTCCGGCAACCGTTTTTCATACGTCTTAATCTCCTGCCTCCTAATCATCTTTGTTGCTCTTCTCTGCATTTTTTCCAAAGTCTCTCCATCTAACTTCTGCGACCATCTCGTTGAGAAGAGGAAAAGCTATCAAAACTTTTGCCAAACTCACTACCTGATGTTTTCGTTCTTGCTAGGGATTGGCCCCAAAAAACCCCCCAAACGCAGTGTGTTTTCAAGGCCAGAACAAAGCAGATCCACACCAAATAAGAATATCCTCCTTCAGTCGAGACAAAATTCAAAAGTCCTGCGTTGTTTTTGTCCCAAGCTTGGAACACTCAAAAAAAGGACCCATCTCTGGGTTGAAATCTTTTACACGCTTTCATTCCCCGCACTTATAAAAAACAAGCCACTACTCACAGACATGCCCCTGTTCCGTTTTGATAGGTTTCACACTTTCCACCGTTCAAGCAGGATTCAGAAGGCTGGGAACATCGCAAACCTGCAAGGAGAGAAGAGAGATATTGTCATGGCACTGGTGAAGCTCAGCCACAGGACGGAAGAGATCAAGAGAGGCCCAGAGTCCATGTAGGATCTTTAACAGATTAACAGAGTTGGAAGGGACCTTGTAGGTCATCTAGTCCAAGGGTCTCCAGGGGTCTCCAATTCTGGGAGTTGAAGTCCTCCAGGCTTAAGGTTGCCAAGGTTGGAGACCCCTGATCTAATCCAACATCCCCCCACCCCTCCGTCCAAGCAGGAGACCCTACATTATTTCTGACAAAAAGCAGTCCAGACTCTTCTTGGAAGCCTCCAGTGATGAAGATCCCACAACTTCTGAAGGCAACTTCTGTTCCACTGATTGATTGTTCTCACTGTCAGAAAATTCCTCCTTATTTCTAGGTTGAATCTCTCCCTGATCAGTTTCCATCCATTATTCCTTGTATGGCCTTCAGGTTCCTTGGAAAGCAGCCTGACCCGCTCCTCTGTGGCAGCCCCTCAAATATTGGAACCCTGCTATCATGTCTCCCCTGGTCCTTCTCTTCCCTAGACTAGCCAGGCCCAGTTCCTGCAATCATTCGTCGTATGTTTTAGCCTCCAGTCCCCTAATCCTCCTGGTTGCTCTTCTCTGCACTCTTTCTAGAGTCTCAACCTCTTTTTTATAGTGTGGTGACCAAAACTGGATGCAGAACTCTAAGCGTGGTCTTACTAAGACTTTGTAGAGTGGTTATTTCCACCTCCCTTGATCTTGATTGTATCCCTCTGTTAATGCAATTTAGGATTGCATTGGCTTTTTTGGCTGCTGCCGCACACAGCTGACTCCTATTTTATTGGTTGTCCACTAAGACTCCAGGATCCCTCTCAGAGTCACTGTTACTAAGCCTGGTTTCACCGTCTATATGGGTACTTTTGGTTTTTCTTGCCTAAGTGTAGGACTTTACTTTTCTCTACATTGAATTTCATTTTGTTAGATAGGGCTGTGGATAGGATCCAGTGCAGCCTTGTCCCACTCAATTTTTCTCCCAGATGCCAGGCTTCCCCTCCCCAAACCCTGAGAATGGGGGTTAATGTCAATGCTCTGAGAACACATCCGGTTGGGAAAAGTTAAAGGACAGAGTTAGGATGTTAGTCATCTTTATATATGCAAGATTTCAGTGCTTTTGTAAAACAGCAGGGCTTCACTATTTCAATTTTTTTTTTGATTTAACGGACCCGGTTTTATTTCAAACAGACTCCATTATATGCAAAGCAATGCAAACAATCCATGTAGCAATTGATGCAAATAACCTAAATTTCAAGTCAATGAACATTTGGGTTTAACAGACATCCCTCCACCAAAATCGTCCATAAAATAGAAGATTTACTGTACAGATCCAAGTGGCCTCAAAAAAATGTGCTATTTCTTCTTCCCGCAACTGACAGCTATCTAAGAACTCTATACCCATTTTTCAGGCAGGAAATCAAAAGGTAAATCAGGTGAAGTTTCCAGGACATGAATCATAATTTACCTTCTTAAATATGGCCTTTTCAGGTGATTTCCAAATAATGAAGAGTCATAATTGGAACCAGAATCGGCTTTAGCAGTTAAAGTCATCAGATCTATATTTATTTGTATCCCACCTTTATTATTTTTATAAATAATTCAAGGCAGTGAACATATCCAACAGACCCCTCTCTTCTGATGTTTTCCACAACAACCCTGTGAGGTGGGTTGGGCTGAGAGAGAGGGACTGGCCCAAAGTCACTCAGCCAGCTTTCATGCAGGACTAGAATTCACCATCTCCTGGTGGTTGGCCCAAAGTCACCCAGCCATCTTTCCTATCTAACACAAGGCTAGAACTCACCACCACCTTGTGACTGACCCAAAATCCCCCTGCTTGCTACCTTTCATGTCTAAGGCAGGATTAGAATTCACCGTCTCCCGGTGACTGGCCCAAAGTCACTTAGCTGGTTAGTCTTGCCGAAGGCAGGACTAGAACTCAGTTTCTCAGATTCTGGTTGGTGCTTTAAACCACTACATCAAACTGGTTCTTTATGCTACAGAATGGCTTGCTATACATCAAGGAAAGCAGTTTCCTCAGCTTCATAAATGATTGTGTAAATGACCATCCAGAGTTTGCCGCTGCCCTTCCCGGCATGGGATTTCCCCCTCTGCCCCCCTCCTCCTAATTCTAAGTGGCCTTGGCTCTACTCCTGCTTAGCTACTCAGAGATTAACCAAGTTGGTTTGTGGGGAAGAGGGAGGCCCAAAGAAACCCACCCAGGAAATTCCAGCTTAGCAGATCTCATAAATATATATATATGTATGTATGTATGTATCTCTTTTGAACAAAGCAGATGAAAAGGAAAAACCGTTTCATGGGATGATGGACTGGCATTATGGGATGGCAACTCGTCAGACCCAAGGGGGGAGCCAACCATCGCTATAATCCCAGGATCTCTGCGCCAGATATCATCTGAGATGCGAAGAGAGTATTGGGTATCTTCAATCACTAGAGATGACAATCTTAGCCAAATTGAACAAATGCCAAGCTCCACGCTTCTTCCTCGATTCTGGGAAACTCTGTTTCAGCTTGAAGAGAAGAACCCACAGAATTCTCGAGCACCGTCGTTTTTTACAAGCTTGGCTGCTTTTAAGATGACTGGACTTCAATTCCCAGAATGGCTGGCTGGGGAATTCTGGGAGTTGAAATCCAAACACCTTAAAAGCAGCCAAGCTTGCAAAACACGGCTCTACGGGCCTGTCTGTGTAACTCAAAAGGACCCTTTATTTCTACAAGAATAAACGGTAAAGGTTCCCCTCGCACATACGTGCTAGTCATTCCTGACTCTAGGGGGCGCTGCTCATCTCCATTTCAAAGCCGAAGAGCCAGCGCTGTCCAAAGACGTCTCCATGGTCATGTGGCCGGCATGACTCAACGCCAAAGGCGCACGGAACGTGGTTCCCTTCCCACCAAAGGGGTTCCTATTTTTCTACTTGCATTTTTTTACGTGCTTTCGAACTGCTAGGTTGGCAGACGCTGGGACAAGTCACGGGAGCTCACCCAGTTACGCGGCACTCAGGATTCGAACCGCTGAACTGCCGACCTTTCGATCGATACTTTTTTTTCGCCCTTCCCAGGCTCCAGAGCCTTTCTAGGAGCCTGGGGAGGGCAAAAACGGCCTTCCCCACCCCCATGAAGGCCCTCCGGAGGCCAGAAACAGCCCATTTCCCGACTTCTGGTGGGTCCAGAAGGCCCGAAAATCAGCTGCGTAATTCAGCATGCAGGCAAGGGAATTCTGGGAGTTGGAGCCCACCCATCTTAAAATGGCCATGTTTGAAAATCATAATTTACCATTAGTACTGGTATTCAGCTGGTAGTGGACATGGTGGGCCACCACTATGCTGTCCTATTTAGTCATGTTTTCGTGGCCGGATCCATGTGTGGAAGGTGTGAGCGCAAGGAAAGCACATTCGTGGAAGGCCGGGCACATGCGCGAACTGGTGGTAAACATCTTTGAAAGCCACCTCTGTTTACCATGATTTGCACGTGGACTAACCTCACTAAACACCAAACCTGGGGTAAAACTAGGATTCTACGACAAGGTATTGTGGGGACTTCATGGAGCAAACTAACAGGCTAGGCTCATTTTTCCCTTGTTGGTTTGGCACTATATGTTCTATCAACAGGAAAAAATGTATTTTGTTAACCCCAAAAGGAGTTTCTCGGGCTGCCTGAATCAACTCAAACTTTGTTTGGCTATGAGAGGTCTGGGAGACAATTTTTATTTTATTTTATTTTGAATAGCCTCTGGCAGGAAAAGCAGTTGACTTCGATAAAGGTCATATTTTTTAAAGGGGAAATTTTTATAAAGCATCAAGGATGCCAATCACAGATTGGGTACTAAATAGGACCTGGTCCGCACAACACATTAAGCCACGGTTTAGCTATCCGTGGTTCACACAGTTAATTGGTTTGGCACATATTAACAGAGGATTATAGGTTTACCAACTATTAACAGCTTTGCACATTATGTTTAGCCACAATCGAGCTGCACGTTAAGTACAGGAAGAGTTGCTAGTCCTCTAAGTCGTCCAATGAAATAGAGATTTATTATTTGTAAAAAGTGCAATAAAGGAAACCAACGTGATACAACCAAAAAAAAAAAAAAAAAAAAACACCACACCATAAACTGCTAAAGCACAGGCAGGCCTGTCCTGCCTGGGTTAGGCATTAAATGCACATTTGCTGAATTGCCTGCAATGAGGAAGAATTGCTCCTCCTCCTAGGTGAACCTGGCATGGAAGCATTTGTGAACCGGAAGAAAAGACACCTGGTTACTTTCAGGTCCTCTCAAGAAATAAGGAAGAGCATCTTAAAAAGCTGATTTATGGTCCCACTTTGGTGAGCCACCAAATGCAGACTGTGAAGCAACCTTCTTCTGCCTGGTAAGTAACAGAATAACAGAGTTGGAAGGGCCCTTTGAGGTCATCTAGTCCAACCCCCTTCCCATGCAGGAGACCCTACACCATTTTTGACAAACGGCAGTCCAATCTCTTCTTGAAAGCCTCCAGGGATGAAGCTCCCACAAATAGATTGACCCCCCCCCTCTTCTTTGGGGCAGCCCCTCAAATACTGGAACACTGCTATCATGTTGCCCCAAATCTTTCTTTTCACTAGACTAGACGTACCCAATTCCTGCAGCTGTTCTTCATATGTTTTAGTCTACAGGCTTTTAATCATATTTGTTGCTCTTCTCTGCATTCTTTCCAGAGTCTCAAAAGAGCCTCAAAATTACCCCAAAGGCATCACAAAGGAAAAAACATAAATCAACTGGGAGCTGAAGTCCAGCAGAATGCAAATATGTTTGCCAAAACTTTAAAAAACATCCTTTTAGCCTAGTACAATAATACTATCGTAGACCAATCAGCTTAAAAGAATACGGAATGACTGCAGGAAGAGAAAAAAAACAACAACATTGGAGCAAAGCCAAGCCTCCCAAAGAATTCCTATATTAAGCTAAGCCATGATTTGCTAAAGAAGCTATCGTGGCTGGTTCACCACATCAAACTCTCCAATCCATGATGATTCAGCCCAAGGATGCCAACCAGGCCTGCCCCTCTGGAGGCCCACTGGTCCCCAGGGCAGAGCAGGGAGGGGGTCTGCAGGAAGGGGGGGCACAAAAGACATGATGGCCCACATCACCATGCAATCCAAGCCCCGAACTTTTTTTTAGCATGCACAATTATCTCACCGGGAAGGAGGGGGACGACGATGGACAGGCGAATTTTGGTCCCTCTGCAACTGACGAAGGACCAGGGGTAGCTGCCAAGCAAGGGAGAAGGGAGTCGAAGTATCAGGGGGTGTCTCTGCTTCCATCAGAAGTGGAGAAAGCAGCTGGGTTGCAACTGAGTTCTGGTCCCCGGGGCTTGTAAAATCTGGGCATCCCTGCACCCCCAAAAGGAGACCAAACGTCCCAAAACTGACAGAGGCCACATGCACACCTGTGGCTCTGTTAAGGCGCTCACAGATGGAGCTTTGGGGATCTCCCGGAAAAGCCAAATAGGCTGTCATTCACACCAGTGAAAATGCCCCCTTTTCTTTCTGTGGGGGGGGGGGTGTGGGGGGACACACGCATCAGCCTCCTGGAGTAACATACACACCCCAACCCGCCCCGTCTGGCTCGGCAGCTACTCGGCGTTTTCTGCAAACGGGGCTCGGCTGGGCGCGTGGGAAAAAGCAACAGCTGTGCCGCTCAGCAGCCTCTGCCCAGACAAAGAGGGGATCAGAGCCGCCCCCCGCCCTGCCGTCCCTCGGGAGCCGCCTGCTGCCGGCCGCAGCAGACTGAGCAGGCACCCGGGGGGGGGGGGGGGGGGACAGCAAGCCAGTCTGCCAGCACGCGAGAGACACCCACGCAGGTAGTTTTTGAGTGAAAAGAAAAAAGATTGTTCTCGACTTACAACAGTTTATTTAATGGCCATTCAAAGTTACGACGGCACTGAAAAAAGTGACTTAGGACCGTGTTTCACGCTGACGACCGTTGTAGCATCCTCATATGATCAGACGCTTGGGGGTTCATACTTATGACAGTCGCAGTGTCCCTGGGTCACGTGATCCCCTTCTGAGAAGAAAAAAAATCAATGGGGGAGCCCCGTTCACTTAACCACCGTGCTACTCACTTAACAACGGTGGCAAGAGAGGTCGTAAAACCCACTTAACAAAAGGTCTGACTTAACGGCAGAAGTTCAATTGTGGCCATAAGTCGAGCAGCACCTGTACAGCGCCAAGCTGGAATTGCCTTTTGCTCAAAAGCAAAATAAAAAAAATAAAAACCAGCAAAAGCGAAACCAGACCGAAAGCCAAACTGAGTTCCCCTTCACTTCCCGAAACAGGCAGCGGGGGAAGGAGTGCGGGGGCGCCCAGTCTGCATTTGGGGGAGCCCGAGAGGAGCCCCCGGGACAGAAGACGCCCCCCTTCCTTAAGAAAGCTCCGGTTTCCATTCCAAACTTCCAGTTCTGAGTTTCCCTTCAGATTTCTGGGGGAGGCTGGTCCGGGAAGGTGCCCTTTTCTCCCTCACTCCAATACAGACTTCAAAACAAGAGCAGTTTCCTCCGCCTTCTTCCAAACAGACCAGAGGGGAGGGGGGGTCTCTGGGGCAGACCCACCACACCATTTCTGGCCAAGAAACGGCAGGCCCGACAGAAAGGCAGATTATGGGGGGTGGGAGTACTTTAGAGGGGCAGGGTTGGCACCAGAGAGTCCCACTCTGCAGCCCCCCCCCCCCAAAAAAAAGACCAGAGTTCAACCATCTCCAGAAGTCTCTGGTGGGAGACCTCTTCAGAGAGGTGCCAGGTTTTGACCTTCCTCTCCAGCAGTGGGCAACTCTGAACAGGATCCATGTCCAACATGGTGTCTGCCAGGACTCCGTGTTTAAGTGGGGGTCTCGCCTCTACCCCTCAGTGTGACTGTGAGGCTCCTCGACAAAACATCCACCACATTGTGTCTGAATGTCCATCCAGAGCTTACACTGGCCCAAAGTCTGATTTTTTTCCAACTGGCTAGGTGGACTGGACATTAACACTGGAACTACTACAAATCCATGTATGTGCCATACGCTAAATAAATAAATCTTTAGAGAGAGAAGGCCCAAGATGGAGGACACCCCACCACCACCCCCCCCGATGGGTGTGAAGCAGTGGTGAAATCCAAATTTTGTTACTACCGGTTCTGTGGGCGTGGCTTGGTGGGCATGGCAGGGGAAGGGTACTGCAAAATCTCCATTCCCACCCCACTCTGGGACCAGCCAGAGGTGGTCTTTGCCAGTTCTCCGAACTACTCAAAATTTCCGCTACCGGTTCTCCAGAACCTGTCAGAACCTGCTGGATTTCACCCCTGGTGTGAAGGTGGACCTGAAGATGGGTCTCCCACCTCCGGTGCCGAAAATAGCTACCCCAAGGCCTTCTTCTGTCTGGGCCTGGCTTTCTTCCAAAGACTTGGCAAGGATCTGAGGCAGCCTGGAGCCTTCCTGAGTCTATGTTGGACTACAATCCCCATCATACCGAGCCGGGAGGATGGCAACTACGGAAGGCTTAGGGGAGAAAGAGGCTGGATTGTTTGGGCTGGATCCCCTGATTCATAAAACCCCAAATCTGAGCTCAGGAGCTTCTGTGCCTCACCTGTGTGTGCACATACCACAAACACACAACCTGTGTGTCTGGCAGTGCCCGGATTAAGGGGGAAGCACCACGTGGCTCCCCAACCACTTGTGATCAACTTCGATTTCAATTCAAACTCTTTGCTTGTGTGTGGGGGAAGGGAGGGAGAGGATCCATCAGCCACAGCAGCTGCCCCTTCCAAGAATCCCAGCCAAATTCAGCACAAGACCAGAGCCCGGGGGAGGAGGAAAGGGGGGGTGTAGCAGCGGCTGCCCCCCCTCCCTCCCTCCTTTGGCCTTTCAAAAACCCACAGGTTGGTCTTTGAGGCTTGCTATTTTTGTTTCTTTCCATCTCCGCTGCTTTTCCCCAAAATCACACACTTCTGCCCCGAAAGTCATCAGTTAAAAAAAAAACCCAGAAAAAGGAAGAAGGGGGGGCAGAAGTACAAGAGGAGGCTAGGACAGGAAATCTGACGCAGAGTCACAAAAGTGGTTGACAAAAAACACACACAAAGAGAGAGAGAGAGAGAGAGAGAGAGAGAGGCTGTGGGGGGGTCGCTCTGCCACCTCCAGGGACTCCCGCTCCCATGGTTCCCGGCCAGCCGGAGGAAGACTTGTCCGGTGGGACGGGGTTGGGGGCGGGAAGCAACTCTTCCCAGACTTCCTAACCGGGCAGCCCAGCTTCAAGGAGCCGCTGGGAGGGAAGCTGGGAGGGAAGCCGGAGAGCCGGTCGGGTCGGGTTTTTTTTTCTTCTTTTCTTTGGAAAAAAGTGAAGTTGAGCCGAGGGAAGAAGAAAAAAGAAAGAAAGAAGAAAGGAAGGAAGGAAGGAAGGAAGGAGAAAAAAGAAAGGAAGGAAGGAGAAAAAAGAAAGAAAGAAGGAAGGAAGAAGAAAAAAGAAAGAAGGAAGGAAGGAAAGAAGGAAGGAAGGAGGAAGGACGGAGAGAGGGAGGGAGGGAGGGAGGAAGGAAGGATGAAATTAATAAAAAAAGAAAGAAGGAAGGAGGGAGGGAGGAAAGAAGGAGGAAGGAAGGAAGAAAGAAAAAGAAAGAAGGAAGGAAGGAGGGAGAGAGAGAGAGAGAGAGAGAGAGAGAGAGAGAGAGAAAGAAAGAAAGAAAGAAAGAAAGAAAGAAAGAAAGAAAGAAAGAAAGAAAGAAAGAAAGAAAGAAAGAAAAAGAGGCGGCCGCCCCGAAGCTGCGGCTCTTTCCCTTCTCTTCCTCCGCCGGGGTGAGCGGCGGGTCAGCCGAGCCCCGGCTGGGTGGCGGGGAAGCTGCGGTGGCAGCAGCGGAGGAGGTTGTGCAAGGCGGCCGCTCTTCCTCCGCCATCCCGACGGCGCCACTCCCCTTCCCATCATCCGCAGCCGCCGGGGGAGGGGAGGATGGGAGAGGAGCGAGATCAGGGCGACCCGGGGGAGAGAACCTGGGCGCGCTTCTTCCAACCCACCCACCAGGAACCGTTGGCTGAGCGGCTCTGAGCAGCGGCAGTTTGCAAGGTAGACTGCGCCCGTCCAGGGAGGCTCCCCCGCCAGCATCGCCCACCCCGGGACCCTCCCCGGCCTGGCCTGCCTGCCTGCCTGCCTGCCTACCTGCAGCGAAGGCGGGCAAGACGGCCAGCAGCAGCAGCCACAGAAGCAGCAACCCCGGGGAGCGGCGGAGGCGGCGGCTCCGTCCCCGGAGGGGTTGCAATCGCATCCCGCCGCCTGACTCTGCGGCGGCTCCGGCCGATGGGATTCCCGGACCGGCTGCGGCGGCTCCGGCCGGGATGCGATCCTCCCTCCTGGCGGGCGGCGGACGGGACGGGCCGGAGGGCTGCTCCGAGACGCCGCGCTCCTCGGAAGGCTCCTTGCCGGGGACTCGGCTCGGCGGCTCCGCTGCAAGAAAAGAGGAACTTCTCGGCTGGCCGGGAAGTTTGCAAAAAGGGCGTCGGGCGCGCACGCGAGCCAGGCTGGCTGCGGGGCGGAGGCTCGGCCGGGGCGGGGTTTTGCCTTTTGCTTTGCTTTGCTTTGCTTTATTTCTTTTTTGCATGCCAGGCGCCGCCTCCCCGGAGAAGACAGGCGGGGGCGCCCCCCCCAGCTCCCCCAACGTCCCCTCCGCCGGAACGACCCGCCACTGGAACTTCTTGCAAACTGTGATAGAAGGTGGAAGAGAGCTCGAATAACAGAGTTGGAAGGCACCTTGGAGGTCTTCTAGCTCAACCCGCTGCTTAGGCAGGAACCCTTGTACCATTTCAGACAGAGCCTTGGTGGCGCAGCAGACTTAAAACACTGTTAGAGGGTTGGTCCTAGAAATGTTTCCTGCCATCTTTAAGAAACCAGTTCAGAAGATCTTGGCAAGATGTTCACTTTTCTGCTTCATGTCCTTTCTGCTTCACCAAGGAGCCTTGGTGGTGCAGCGGACTAAAGTGCTGTTAAGTAGCACCAGCTGCCTGCAATTACTGTGAGTTCAAATCTCACCAGGCTCAAGGTTGACTCAGCCTTCCATCCTTCCGAGGTAGGTAAAATGAGGACCCGGATTGTGGGGGCAATAAGCTGACTTTGTATAAAAAAGAACACCGCTTGTGGGGGCATGAAAGCCCTACTAAGCAGGTATATACAAAAGTATGAAGGCTATTGCTTAATGCATTGTAAGCCGTCCTGAGTCTCCGGAGAAGGGCAGCTTATAAATCGAATCAATAAATAAATAGTTGTCCACTCTCTTCTTAAAAACGTCCAGTGTTGGAGAATTCACAACTTCTGGAGGCAGGTTATTCCACTGATTCATTGTTCCCACTGTCAGGACTCACAGCTCCTTTAAGGTTGTTGGCCAGACAAGGAACAATGGATGGAAACTGATCCAGGAGAGATTCAACCTGGAAATAAGGAGGAATTTTTCTGACACAGAGAACAATCAACCAATGGAACAGAAGTTGCCTTCAGAAGTTGTGGGAGCTTCATCCCTGGGAGCTTTCAAGAAGAGACTGGACGGCCCTCTGTCAGAAACAGTGTAGGCTCTCCTTTTTATTTATTTATTCATTTTATTATTCATTTTTCTATGCCGCCCACTCTCCGAGGACTCTGGGCGACTTACACCAAAGACAGTATACTAAATAGCATATTGCCCCCTAACAATCTGGGTCCTCATTTTACCCACCTCGGAAGGATGGAAGGCCTTGAGCCATACAGAATCAAACTCCTGGCAATGGGCAGAGTTAGTTTGCAATACTGCAGTGTAACCACTGTGCCAGGAAGGAAGGAAGGAGGGAGGGAGGGAGGGAGGGAAGGAAGGAAGGAAGGAAGGAAGGACAATAGCACTTAGACTTATATGCCGCTTTACGGTACTTTACAGCCCACTCTAAGCGGTGTACAGAGTCAGCCTCTTGCCCCCAACAATCTCGGTCCTCATTTTACCCACCTCGGAAGGATGAAAGGCTGAGTCAACCTTGAGCCGGTGAGATTTGATCCGCTGATCTGCTGAACTAGCAGTCAGCTGAAGTATAGCTGCAGTACTGCACTCTAACCACTGTGCCACCTCGGCTCTTTTGGATGAGTGGTTGGACTAGATGACCCACAAGGTCCCTTCCAATTCTCTTAAATCTCTTGGCCAGTTCCCGAGTGCTGCCCTGATACTCAGCGGGAGATTTGCCTCTTCAGGTCCTCACAAACAGGGGCAGCAGCCTTCAGGCTCGCCTGCACCATCATCATCAGAGTTGGAAGGGGCCTTGGAGGTTTCTAGTCCAACCCCCCTCTGCTCAATTAGGAGACCCTGTATCAGGGGTGAAATCCAGCAGGTTCTGACAGGTTCTGGAGAACCAGTAGTGGAAATTTTGAGCAGTTTGGAGAACCGGCAAATACCACCTCTGGCTGGACCCCAGAGTGGGGTGGGAATGGAGATTTTGCAATATCCTTCCCCCAGGAGTGGGGTGGGAATGGAGATTTTGCAATATCCTTTCCCCAGGAGTGGGGTGGGAATGGGGATTTTGCAATAACCTTCCCCCAGGAGTGGGGTGGGAATGGAGATTTTGCAATAACCTTCCCCAGGAGTGGGGTGGGAATGGAGATTTTGCAATAACCTTCCCCCAGGAGTGGGAGGAAATGGGGATTTTGCAGTATCCTTCCCCTGCCATGCCCACCAAGCCACGCCCACAGAACCAGTAGTAAAAAAAAAATTGGATCTCACCACTGCTCTATATACTTTCAGACAAATGATTCTCCTGTTTCTTCTTAAAAGCCTCCAGGGATGAAGCACCAAAACCTCTGAAGGCAACTTCTGTTCCACTGGATCCTTGTCCTCATTGTTAGGAAGTTTCTCCTTCATATAATAATAATCAGAATAGAAGAATATAAACTTTATTATGGTCATCGACCAGCAATAGACATACAATAAATTAAAAATAATACTGACATTAATCGTGAATAATAACATCCCTTTTATGGGTCACTCCCTAATTTACGTGAGTGGAGAGCTGATAAATATGTGAGTAAATATATGTAATCAGAATAGAGCTGGAAGAGACTTGGAAGTCTTTCAGTCCAACCCCCTCAAGCAAGAGACCCTGTTCCATTTCAGACAAGTGGGGCTGTCTAGTCTCTTCTTAAAAACCTCCCACGATTTCTGGTGGCAATCTGTTCCACTGGTTAATTGTCCTCACTCTTAGGAAGTTTCTCCTTAATTCCAGATTGCTTCTCTCTTTGATCAGTTTCCATCCATTGTTTCTTGTCCTGTTTCTCTGGTGCTTTGGAAAATAATCTGACCCCCTCTTCTTTGTGGCAGCCCCTCAAATACTGGAATCCTGCTATCATGTCACCCCTAATTCTTCTTCACTTTAGACTGAGCAGACCCAAATCCTGCAGCCGTTCTTCATATGGTTTAGTCTCCAGGTCTTTGATCATCTTGGTTGCTCTTCTCTGCACTTTTTCCAAAGTCCCGAAACCTTCACGGGAGGATTGTTGTGATGCTTGCCTAGGGAAGAGAGTGAAGGCTGTACAGGGCCTGCAGTCACACACGCCCCTTAATTAGGTTACCCGATTGGAAGGAAGGAAGCTAATATAATGCATTAAACTATCTTGCAGATTAACAGAGTTGGAAGGGACCTCGGAGGTCATCTAGTCCAACCCCTGGCCCAAGCAGGAGACCCTACACCGTTTCTGTCAGTCTCTTCTTGAAAGCCTCCAGGGATGAAGCTCCCACAACTTCCAAAGGCAACCTCTGTTCCATGGGTGGATTGTTCTCACTGTCAGGAAATTTCTCCTTATTACCAGGTTGAATCTCTCCTTGGTCAGTTTCCATCCATTAATCCTTGTCTGACCTTCAGATGCTTTGGGGAATAGCTTGACCCCCTTCCTCCTCTCTATGGCAGCCTCTCAAATATTGGAAGATGCTATCCTGTCTCCCCTGCACCTTCTCTTCCCTAGACTAGCCATGCCCGGTTCCTGCAACTATTCATCATCGTATGTTTTAGCCTCCAGTCCCCTAATCCTCTTGGTTGCTCTTCTCTGCCCTCTTTCTAGAGTCTCAACCTCAGTTTTGGTGACCAAAACTGGATGCAGTATGCATAGCCTTGTAGCTGAATGCTGCTGTGCTGTGTGGGTGTCATTCTTGGCAAGTTCCATGCACAACATACTATGTCAACATAAACATATCTTGTTAAGCCAGGTTCTGTACATCATTTGGCAGCTGAAAGGATCTTCCTCTGACAATAAGCCCATATGATGTACTGTATCCGTGAAGTTGCAGGCCTAGAAAGCAGGAAGCTGTGAGTTCTAGACTAGTCCTGCCTTAGGCCAGGAGGGTGACTTTCACCAGGAGACTCTGAGTTCTAGTCCTCCTTAGGCATTTAAGCTGCTAGCTGACTCTGGGACAGTCACTTATTCTCAGCGTAACCCACTCTACAAGGTTGTTGGGGAAAATAGCAGGAAGAGGAATACCCTGCTTCCCCGAAAATAAGACCCTGTCTTATATATTTTTGAACCCTGAAATAAGTGCTTGGCCTTATTGCCATACGCTCAAAAGGCCAATTTGGGCTTATTATCAGGGGATGTCTTATTTTGGGGGAAACAGTATTATGCCATTTTGAGTTACTTATAGAGTAGTAAAGGCTAGATAAAAATCTAATGAATAGAATAGAATAGAATAAGGAATAGAATAGAATGGAATAGAATAGAATAGAATAGAATAGAATAGGATAGGATAGGATAGGATAGGATAGGATAGGATAGGATAGGATAGGATAGGATACAGAATATAGGATAGGATAGGATAGGATAGGATAGGATACAGAATATAGAATAGAATAATAATAGAATAGAATAGAATAGAATAGAATAGAATAGAATAGGATAGGATACAGAATATAGGATAGGATAGGATAGGATAGGATAGGATAGGATAGGATAGGATAGGATAGGATACAGAATATAGAATAGAATAATAATAGAATAGAATAGAATAGAATAGAATAGAATAGAATAGAATAGAATAGAATAATAATAGAATAGAATAGAATAGAATAGAATAGAATAGAATAGAATAGAATAAGCTGGAAGGGACCTTGGAGGTCTTCTAGTCTCACCCATTGCTCAAGCAGGACACCCTATACCATGTCAGACAAGACAAAATAAACGTATCACCCTTAACGCTGGGGCCATTGGGGTTCCCACATGCATTAATCCGTCTTCTGCTTTAAGGTGGTTTGGCTGGTCGTGTGTCCCCTTTGCCTGCCCTGATCTCCAGACTCTGCCATCGTGGTTTCAGAAACATTCAGTGGCTTAATCATCCACGGTTGGAGCTGGGAGTGGAAACGGAAGTTGGCTTTGTTCTCTGTCATCTGCCTTTCTTTCTGGGTCCGTAGAGCGAGTTGAACACCTTCCTCTCAAGTTGTTCTTGTGGTTTCTGGCTTAATAACACAGTTGGTTGTGGTTACTCCGTAGCCTTTGGCTAAGACAATCCAAGGTTTGCTAGAAGGCTGCGATGGTGAACCTATGGCACATATGCCACAGGTGGCACACAAGCCCTCTCTGCAGGCACGCCAGCCATCGCCCTAGCCCAGCTCCACTGCACGTGTGTGTCCGCCGCCCGCCACCCAGCTGGTCTTTGGGTCCCTACTGCACATGCACTGGGTACGGGGTGCATGTAGGGGACGCGTGCGTGCATGCACAGAAGGGCGGGGCATGGGGGGTGCAGGTTGGTGCAGGAGGTTTTCCAGGCCCAAAAAGAGGCACGGGGGGCGGGGGGCTTGCACCCCGATTTGGGCCTGGAAAGACGCCTGCACCACCTGGAAGGCAAAACAGGGCATGATGGGGTGGGACGCATCAGTGGTGGGTTGCTCCCGGTTCGCACCGGTTCGCAAAAACCGGTAATAAAAATTTGTAGTAGTTCAGAGAACCGGTAATAACATTGGCTGGCCACACCCCCAAAACGGTCCCAGGCCGGTTGCAGCCTGCTTACCCCGCCCACCTCATCAGAGGCTTTTTTTTTTTAACTTTTAAAAGCATTTTTTCTGCTTGTAGGGGTTGTAGGGGAAAAAATTGCCTTTAAAAGCCTCTGACGATCCCAGCTGACTTGCCTGATCGTCAGAGGCTTTTAAAAGCATTTTTTTCTGCAACCTCTTAAGGATGTAGAAAAAATGCTTTTAAAAGTAAAAAAAAAAAAAAAAGTTGGCCACGCCTACCCAGTCACATTACCTCCCCACCAAGCCATGCCCATAAAATAAGCCACGCCCACAGAACCGGTAGTAAAAAATTTTAGAATCCACCCCGGGGCACATGTATGGTGTGGGGTGGGGCATATGCACAGGGGACGGGGTGCATGCGTGGGGGGGGGGGGGAATGCATGGGAATTGTGAGATGCAATTTCTCCACCCTTCTTCTTTTTCTTTCCCCAAAGGTAAAACCAGTGGGTCCCAGTGGCTAAAAGGCATCCCTTGGCCCTCCAGGATGGTAAGGAGGGAGTGAGATCTCCAATCTAATCAGCCCTCCTTTGGCCTAGCGAATTTCCTGAATAAACCACGGCTTATTGGGTTCACCCAGTACATGGAGTTACCTTGGCTCCTTTCTGACTTGGCATGTTGTGATGGCCATGATTTGCAGCTTAGGCTTCATTAAGCATTTAGGGTTTGCTTCGGTGGGGGCCTGTGCAGCGGTCAGCAGCTGGCACTGAATGCCACATCTGGCAGCGAGCTGCAGACTTACTTGGTAAGCTATGGTTTCTTTCATGGTGTTTTGTAGGATTGGCTAGGTTCAAGCCACACCTTGACTATCTTGCTCCAGCATTATTACACCGATAGGGATTTGAGTGGGTGGGCAGGGGCTTGGGGTATTCAAGGGCCCCAGTCAAGAAGCTAAAACTCTAGAAAGAGGCTCAAACATACGATGAAGGGTTGCAGGAACTGGGCCTGGCTAGTCTAGTGAAGAGAAGGACCAGGGGAGACAGGATAGCATCTTCCAATATTTGAGGGGCTGCCACAGAGAGGAGGAAGGGGGTCAAGCTGTTTCCCAAAGCATCCGAAGGCCAGACAAGGAATCATGGATGGAAGCAAGGAGAGATTCAACCTAAAAATAAGGAGGAATTTCCTGATAGTGAGAACAATCAACCGATGGAGCAGAAGTTGCCTTCGGAAGTTGCGGGAGCTTCATCACTGGAAGCTTTCAAGAAGAGATTTGGCTGCCATCTATCAGAAATGGTCTCCTGCTTGGTCAGAGGGGGGGTTGGACTAGATGACCTCCAAGGTCCCTTCCAACTCTCTTAATCTGTAAATTTTGCCTGCTACTTTTCAGTGGGGAGACTGGCATCCTTTCTTTTTGAGAAAACAAAGTCAAAATCAAGGCTTAGACTTCATTATTTGAGGTTCCACCCAGAGGTGGATTTCAGCAGGTTCTGACCAGTTCTGGAGAACCGGTAGCGGAAATTTTGAGTAGTTCGGAGAACCGATAGTAAAAATTCTGAGTGGCTCCACCCCCATCTGTTCTCTGCCTCCCAAGCCCCAGCTGATCAGGAGGAAATGGCGATTTTGCAGTATCCTTCCCCTAGATTGGGGAGGGAATGGAGATTTGACAGTATCCTTCCCCTGCCACGCCCACCAAGCCATGCCACACCCACAGAACCAATAGTAAAAAAAAATTGAAACCGACCACTGGTTCCACCTCAAAATCATATCAAGTTTTTACCATCACAGCTTCCTGAAGGGGATGCAGAAGTCATAAAATGCAGGAAGAGTTAAAGTATAAGGAAGAATAGTGGAGAAATTATGTTTTGTGAGGGGACCTGCAGAGAGATGCAAAATGTCTGTGATTTTTATTTTTATTTTTTTAAATCGGGAAACTAGCTGAATTCCTTCTTTGAAATACAAGCAACTAATTTATCCTTTTAATTTATCAAAAGGCATATTTTAGTAAAATCATGGGATTTTGGACACAGAAGATTCTTTCTTCTTCCCCCTAAAAGTCCTTTAAAAAGATGAATGAGTAGAAGTGTTTTCATAAAACAAAACCTCTCAAATGATTTTTCGATCCTTGGACCAGCCCTTTTAAAAAAAATGTACAATTTGAGGAGATATTTTGGATTTAAAATAACAGGACTGCAGGCATTTTTTTAAAAAAATTAAATAACTGTTAAGCCTGACTTAATGGAAATCTTGGCAGACCTCCATTGGATCCGTTGTTCTTTTACATTTTTTCCTCTGCCCAGACAGATTTAAACATGTCTGAAGTTTGGGAGATTTTTTTCCCCCCAAGTTCAAATAAAACGGATAAGAAACACTACCGTGGGATCTATTTTTTGTTCCTGCAAGCTAAGAAATATTATGTTCGCTAAGGAAAACCTAATGCAAATATAAACAGGTAACACACATCTGTAAATTATTTTTGTGTCCCGGGGGCCTGGAAAAAAAAAATAACTAAGTGAAACCAGCATTGCTTATATATTTCCCCTTGACAGCTCCGGGAACAAAAAAAAAAAAAAATTGCCAAAATGTGCAGGCGAAGAAGGAGAGTCCCAGCGTGGGAAAGTTGGTTTAGTGAAAAATTTGCCCCGGGATATTTAAATAAAACCAGCCACTTTTGTTACTGACAAATGCAGATTCCTTGACACCACTTGTCCAAACGGCACATGGAAGGGTGTGTTTTTTTGTTTTTTTTTTTTTGCATCCCTTTCATCTCTGTTATCGCCACAATATTTTGGTTTTCTCCAAAGTGGACTTTGTGGGTGCGTTGAAAAAAAGAGACCAGAGCTGCAGCCGCTGTCAAACTCTGATGCATTTTTATTATTTTTCCATGCAAGAGTTTTTTAGATGATGCTTCGCTGGCTGCTGTTGACCGAAATCAAGTCAGAGGAGGCTTCAAATAAGCGCAGGCATTTGTCACTGGGCTGCACCGTTGTGGTTGTGGAGAACCTCAGGGGAGCCTTCTGCATACCTGCAAGGGGACACACACACACACACACACACAGAGAGAGAGAGAGAGAGAGAGAGCCAAACCTGGCTCTTCCGTGAGTTTTCAAAAGGGTATAAAATCACATTTTTTGTCGGGCCCTGAAAACCCATTTATTTCAACTAGCTGGGCTGGCTTGAGTTAATTTTAAATTGATTTTAAATTGGGTTGTTTTAATTTTCGGCCAAATATTTAATTATTTTAAACTGCTTTTAAATTTTGTATGTATTGTTTTTTACTTTGGCTGTTCACCGCCCTATTTTGGAGAAGGGCGGTATAGAAATTTAAGCAAATAAATAATAAATAAATAAATAATAATAACATTATTTTCGAATCTAAAGAGCAACTAAGATGATCAAAGGCCTGGAGACTAAAACATATGAAGAACGGCTGCAGGATTTGGGTCTGGCCAGTCTAGAGAAAAGAAGAATTAGGGGGTACATGAAAGCAGTCTTCCAGTATTTGAGGAGCTGCCACAAAGAAGAGGGGGGTCAGATTATTCTCCAGAGCACCAAAGGGTAGGACAAGAAACAATGGATGGAAACTAACCAAAGAGAGAGAAGCAACCTGGAATTAAGGAGAAATTTTCTGACAGTGAGAACAATTAATCCGTGGAAAAGCTTGTCTCCAGAAATTGTGGGCGCTCCATCGCTGGAACTTTTTAAGAAGAGACAGTCACTTGTCTGAGATGGTATAGCGTCTCTTGCTTGAGCAGAGGACTGGACTAGAAGACCTCCAAGGTCCCTTCCAGCTCTATTCTATTCTTTATAAGTCTAAGTACTATTGCTACTGCTATATATCTCTATGTCCATCTCCCCCCCCCCCCCTCTCTCTATCTATCATCTATCTATGAGCCATGGTGGCGTACTGGTTAGAATGCAGCATTGCAGGCTAACTCTGCATTTTACTGCCAGGAGTTCAATTCGGCCCTGCTCAAGGTCGACTCAGCCTTCCGTCCTTCCGAGGTGGGTAAAATGAGGACCCAGATTGTTGGGGGCCAGAGGCTGACTCTGTACACTGCTTAGAGAGGGCTGTAAAAGCACCGTGAAGCGGTATATAAGTCTAAGGGCTGTTGCTAACCCAATTTATAATCAGGTCCTTCCATGAGCTGCAGTGCACTTTCAATAGTTTAGGCTTTTAAGTGCTGGCGGTCCCCAGAATTTTTGCCCTGATCACAGGCCGTGTGAGCACATTTGTTGTGACTTCTAAAACAAACTCGAGGCTTTTCACGCAGCTTTGGGCAAATACAAGAACGGGGAACTTCTGCAGGAGTCAAATACCCTCCCATCACTTTCCACGTTAGCCGTTTGAACTAACTTGCTGCTGCTATTCTGTTCGTCTAAGCTACCCAGCGCAGCTTGGCACAGTTTATGGGACGGAGGGACCGTGATGACTGGCTTCACACAAGCAGCAGGGCCCTCAACTGGGCTTCCAAGAAGACAGGATGGCTGGGTGGGTCACACAGCAGAGGGAGGGTTTAACCTGTCCCCCGCTCCGGTGTGAAGCTGTCCAATTTTCAGGCAGACAAGGGAGCATCTGAGCCCGAGGGGCTTGGGAGGGCAGGACAGGGCTTGGTGGCAACCGTGTGGGGCTGAACCCTGGTGCTGAAAGGAGGCGCCCAGAGGCCTGGAGCTGCTGCGGCCCTTCAATTGGTGGAGGAAGAGGTTGGGGATGTGCGGGAGCTCCGGATTGGGTGCTTTAAACAAATACACAGCAGCATCCCAGCAGCGGCAACCAAAAGACACCGTCTTGATTTGTGGCTCAGCGTGTTTGGACAGGACTTTCCAACGGTCTCACCGTGACTGCTGCCTTTGCTCTGCCAGGAAAGTTTCTCGGGAGGAAAAAAAAATGTGCAAGGATTTACAGGGCAAAGAGGCCCATTTTCCCTTTGGCTGGTGGGCACTGGCCTTTTTTCAGTGACTGGGTTTCGTGCCGAGTGCCAGGCTGTCCTTCCTCTGCCAAATAAGCAACCATTGGTTTGGTTAGCCACAACATTTGGCTGTCAGATAACAGTGGCTTGTTTTCTGCCAGTTGCAATGCCAAAACAAACTAGCTTGGCATGAAACGGTGGGGAAACCCGGATAATACAAGGTTTTACATAATACAGACCAGTTGGACACGGAAGGCGGAGGGAATCCTTTCTAAGCCAGCATTTGTCCTCATTACAAAAGCTGGCCAAATGTCGATTTCATTGAGATATCCACTGGGAAATTAGAGGTGGACTGCCCCTGTTCATGGAGGCTCTATTAAGCTGTCAGGCCACCGGGAAGATCCAGCCATTTGTATGCAATGGTAGGAAGCATAGGGAGCATATTTCATTCTGTTGTGGCTCTGTCGGAAAAGGGAGCGAGCAGGTGGCACGCAGTGCCTTCTCTGTGGGCACATGAGCCATTGTCCCAGCTCAGCTCTGCCGCGCACTCCCACCAGCCAGCTGGCCTTCGGGTCTCTGCCACGCATGTGTGGGGGACGGGGTGCATGTGGGGGGCCCGTGCGCATGTGGGGGGGCCACATGCGCATGCACGGGGCGGGGTGCATGCATGGGTCCGCGCACACATTGCATTTTGTGGGTTAGGGGCGCGTACACGCATTTGCACACTGACACATGCGCTTTGGGCACTCAGTCCAGAAAAGGTTAGCCATCACTGGTCCTAGAATGAGTTGATACAGCTTTGGGTGAAGGAACTATGTCAGGAGGCCATATAGTACCAGGTTCTCGCAACACAGCCTGGAAATGCCCTAGGGTTTGCAATTACCCATGTTGGTTTGTGTTAACCATGGGCAATTTTATACCTGACATAAATTCAAAATTAGGTTACTTCAGGAATCAAATTAAGATGTTGTGCAGCATTATAACTGTCCCACAGCAATGGAAAGCACCGGTGAGGTCCCTGGTGCTCTCTGGGTTTGGTTCCTTTCATGCAGACATTTCTTGACCCAACTAGGTGACATGATCAGTGCTAGAAGGGAGTGGAATGCACTCCTTGTAATATACAAATGGCTTTCCCTGTCTGTGTTGGTAAGATGTTCTTGGTGGTTCCTTAATTAGGAACAAATTAACAAATTAGGTTGTTGTTTACTATTTGATTGTTGGTCTACTATTGATATTGGTGTTACTAGACCAACAGTCAATCATTGAACAATACCGCAATCAAGGAACTAGCAGATCAGACAATCTAGTAATAATTAACAGCTTGATCAAGGAATCACCAAGAATCCGCCCATCTGCACTGACAGGGCAAGCAACCAATAGGTAAGCAGACAGCAAATTCCACTCCCTTCCAGCACTGATGAGGTTATCTGGTTGGGTCAGGAAATTTCTGGGAGAAAACAATCAAGTCCAGAAAGCACCATGGACAACACACTCCAATCCTGAGCTACAAATATATTTTTTTTTCCTAATAGAAAGCAAGTTACGAAGCCATGCAGATTTTCGGTTCATCATTTGGTCCACAAATGACAAATCAGTTTCAGAGGCTGGTTGGGGCAGAATCTGCCATTTTGTTCCATGACTCCTGAATTTAGCTTCCAAAGCCTCTGCTTTCTCTCTCTCTCTCTCTCATCTCTCTCTTTCTCCCTCTCTCTCTCTCCCTCCCTCCCTCCCTCTCTCATCTCTCTCTCTCCTCTCTTTCTCTCCTCTCCTCTCTCTCTCTCCTCTTTCTCTTTCTCTTTCTCTCCCCTCCTCTCTCTCCTCTTTCTCTTTCTCCCTCTCCCTCCATCCCTCCCTCCCTCTCATCTCTCTCCTCTCTTTCTCTCCCTTCCTCTCTCTCTCTCTCCTCTTTCTCTTTCTCCCTCCCTCTCTCTCTCTCCTCTTTCTCTTTCTCCCCCTCTCTCTCCCTCCCTTCCTCTCTCTCATCTCTCTCTCTCTCCTCTCTTTCTCTCCCTTCCTCTATCTCTCTCTCCCCTTTCTCTTTCTCCCTCCCTCCCTCTCTCTCCTCTTTCTCTTTCTCTCCCCTCCTCTCTCTCTCCTCTTTCTCTTTCTCCCTCTCTCTCTCCCTCCCTTCCTCCTTCTCTCTCATCTCTCTCTCCTCTCTTTCTCTCCCCTCCTCTCTCTCTCCTCTTTCTCTTTCTCCCTCCCTCTCTCTCTCTCCTCTTTCTCCTTCTCCCTCTCTCTCTCCTCTTTCTCTCCCTTCCTCTCTCTCTCTCTCTCTTCTCTCTTTCTCTCCCTCCTCACCTCCCCCCTCCTTTTTGCATGTTTTTAGGTCTGAAGTTTATGGATGGGGATTATCTCATTTCTGACAGTTGTAAACAGCTCTAGCAGTGGGATTAAAATGCTTTTTTTAAAAAAAAATAAACAAACTTGCTTGTTAACTTCAAAGATGCATCTGGCCAGCTGGTGATGGAAACCAAGTTACAGAACTTTGACATGATCTCATAAATCTGACATTCTTAAAGCTAACATTACTAATATATAACAGAATAACAGAGTTGGAAGGGACCTTGGAGGTCTTTTAGTCCAACCTCCTGCAGAAGTAAGAAATCGTATACCATTCTGGATAAATGGCTGTCCAATCTCTTCTTTAACACCTCCAGTGATGGAGCAACCATAATTTCTGAAGGCAACCCATCTCTCTAGTTAATTGTCCTCACTGATAGGAAGTTTCTCCTTCATTCCAGGTTGCTTCTCTCCTCAATTAGTTTCCATCCATTGCTTCTTGTCCTGCCTTCAGGTGCTTTGGAGAATAATTTGACCCCCTCTTCTTTGCAGCAGCCCCTCAAATATTGAAACACTGCTATCATGTCCACATATTAAAAATATTGATTTATGCCAGAACCATGCATTTTCAGTGGATGCTCTCACACAGGCTTTTGGCCTTTTTAGCAAATTGTTTTAGCTGTTGGCTAAAATCAGAACAAGCAGTAAACTCTGTGGATTAAATAAGTCACTATCGGTAGGTTCACATAGCATACTAAGCCTTAAATCCTTCTTGTAACAACTACAACAGCAAAGTCTTCAGTCTGGGTGAGACAGCACAGCTGACAGGGCTACAAAATCTGCTTTTTTTTTTTTTTTTTTTTGCTCACGTGTTTCTTGGAAAGTACTACCACTATATTCCAGGCGATACTTGGTATCATCTATGATTAATGTTTGATAAACCAGGTTTCAATCCAGCAGCAGCTGTCAATAAGCATATTACGATTGTTGTGTTTAATGGGTACAGCGGACAGGATTCCTTGGAAAAGCCCAGATTAATTCTCAGCCATCTATTAATTAACATGCCATGATTATTCCAAGATGGGTTCCCCCTAACCAGCCCGATGGGCTCTAATTTTGAAATAGCTCCAGATAAACACTGCTGTTGCCATCCCTCGTTAAATGGTTTAGCATAAGGGTGTCAAACTCAATTTCATTGAGGGTCACATCAGGGTTGTATTTGATCTGGGGGGGTAGTTGGGGGCGTGGCCAGTATGGGTGTGGCCCTTGACATCACTCATGTCGGGGGCACCTGTGGTGGGCTGTGTGCTCTGCCAGCGACAACGGGCTCCCAAGCTCCGTTTCAGCTGCAACAGCCTCCTGCAACCATCTGCCAGTGGAAACAGAGCTCAGGAGGCCTGCCCGTGGCCCTCAGCTCCGTTTCGGCTGCGACGGCCTCCTGCAACCCTCTGCCAGCAAAAATGGAGCTCGAGGTCCTCCCGACCTTTGTTTTTGCTGGCAGAGACACTGCAGGCTGGTCCTTTGATGTTTCCAGGGCGGCCCCGTGGGCCAGATCTAAGCATCCCCACGGGTCGGATTTGGCCCCTGGGGCTTGAGTTTGATTCCCCTGGTTTAGCACATGAATTCATTCAGTGCTGGCTGCAGGAAGGAGGCCAAAGACAGCAAGGTGGCAGATGGATGTTCTGTAGGAAGAAATATCCTTCTGGGTTCAGCTCCAAGTGGGGAAAAAGACACTGGAAACATGGAGACTGTTTGGAAAGATGGTTTAATGGTGGACAGGATCACATGGTTTGAGTTCCTGAACAGAAAAGGGGCGAGACGCAGCGAGTTCCCGGGTTTTATGCCCTCTCTGGCTTTGAACTTCCTGGGGCCCAGAAAGAGTATCCTGATTGGTTGTCAGACTCCCAGGGGGTGGGGGTCTTAGCTAGCCTTGCTGGCTGATGTAATCTTCCCAAGTGCCATGGGTGAGTTTCTGTCCTAGATGGGTCCCATTGTGTTGCAGATGATGGTCCTTTGACAAAGATTGAATTTCTGCCTCTGGCCCATTGACAAAAGGGTGGGGGCAGGAAGATGGGAGCTGCTTTGTCTTTAAAACATGCTTCTCCATTTCTCATCCAGGGAAACATAATATTCTGCCTTTTTAATATTTCCCAGAATATTTCATTCTTCTAGGAAAAGGGTGGGTGCTAACTTCCTACAGTTGCATCCGCCATCTTGCTGATTTTGACTCTTCGTGAACAGAGTTGGATGCCTCAAATCCTCTCCTATCCAAAGCTTTCCATTGGGTTTGTAACGCCCACAAATTTATTTATTTATTTATTATTGCGATTTATATGCCGCCTTTCTCCCTAGGGACTCAAGGCGGCTTACAAAATGACAATTTCCAATACAAATCACAATGAAATAAAGATTAAAATCAGCAACCCTATTAAAACAATTTAAAATTATAACAGTGTACCCCCAAACGGATCAGTTGAGTTGACGGAAGAGCCACATCTTCAGCTCGCGACGGAAGGAAAGGAGGTCGGGGGCTGTCCTGAGCTCGGTGGGCAATCCATTCCAGAGGGTCGGGGCTCCCACAGAGAACGCCCGCCCCCTGGGGGTCGTCAGCCGACATTGTTTGGCCGACGGTACCCTGAGGAGGCCCACTCTGTGAGAGCGCACAGGACGATGGGAGAGCGTTTGGAGATGGTCCTGCAAGTACCCCGGGCCTAAGCCATGAAGGGCTTTATAGGTAAGCACCAGCACCTTGAAATGAATCCGGAACGTCACTGGCAGCCAGTGCAGCTCACGCAGGAGAGGTGTTACACGGGAGTATCTAGACATCCCTGTAACTGCCCGCGCGGCTGCATTCTGGACTAGCTGGAGCCTCTGGACGCATCCCAAGGCCAGCCCCATGTAGAGGGTGTTACAGTAGTCCAACAAGGGTCCGATAAACACATGGAGGACCCCAGCCGACCCATAATCCTGTCCACGTCATCCAGCAAAACAGGCTCAAACTCAACCCAGATGTTCCCATCAAGACTAGCCCCCGTCTCCTCAACGGACTCTGTCCAGTCAGAGTCAAACCCGGCCCGGATCTGAGTAACAAACATTTTCAAAGGAGCAAAAAGGAGCAAAGGAGCAAAAATAGGATCTCCTGCTTGAGCAAGGGGCTGGACTAGAAGACTTCCAGAGCCCCTTCCAGCTCTATTCTGATACAAAAAGGTCTTCGTTATCCCCTTTGTATAAAACAAGAAAACAAAAACAAAAACAGGATAAAGACTTGAACTCTTTTCCAATTGGAAAATCTTGAGAATTTCAGGGAAAGCCAAGGAAACAAACAATTGGATCCTACAGCAAGCCAAGCCAGAGTTGCCTCTTGAGGCACAAATGACCCGTCTCAAATTATCATATTTCAGTCACATTATGCAAAGACCCAACCACCTTGGGAAGTCCATAATCCTGGGAAAGGCAGAAGGAAAGAGAACAGGGTAGCTAGCAGCAAGATGGATGGCCCATCAAGATGGTCCAATTTTGGGACATGTGAGGGATCAGTTCTCAGAACTGAAAAAGCTTGGTTGAGAAGCGAAACGTTTTCAAAGAAAAAAACCAAGAAACCCCAGTTGCCTTTTGGAGAACTTGGGACAACCATGTCCTGGATGATAGAGAATCCCCATAGACAACATTGAGACATGTAAGGGATCAGTTCAGGGTAGATTCTCCTGGGGGAAAAAATCTATGTGTGGTCCCTTAGAGTCAACACTGACTTGATGGCATCTAATCAATCAATTAATTAATGGGAAGAATTTTAAAAAGGTGTTGGCTAGCAGCAAAGTGATGAGTCCACCATCAGAACACCCCAAAATCCATGTTGGGGACAGATCACCTAGGGGACAACTTCTTCTATGTGGTTGCTAAGAGTTGACACCAGTGGTGGAATTCAATTTTCTTTACTACTGGTTCTGTGGGCGTGGCTTGGTGGGCGTGGCAGGGGAAGGATACTGCAAAATCTCCATTCCCTCCCCACTCCTGGGGGAAGGATATTGCAAAATCTCCATTCCCACCCCACTCTGGGGCCAGCCAGAGGTGGTATTTGCCGGTTCTCCGAACTACTCAAAGTTTCCGCTACCGGTTCTCCAGAACCTGTCAGAACCTGCTGAATAGCACTCCTGGTTGACACTGACTTGATGGTACACAGTCAATCAATCGATCAACAATCTCCACCATCCTTTAAAACGGAGGTCTCCAACCTTGGCAACTTTAAGACTTGTGGACTTCAACTCCCAGAATTCCTGGCTGAGGAACTCTGGGAGTTGAAGTCCACAAGTCTTAAAGTTACTAAGGTTGGAGACCCCCACTTTAATTTTTTTTTTTAATTTGATTTATATGCCGCCCTTCTCCGGAGGCTCAGGGCGGCTTACAATGCATTAAGCAATAGCCTTCATACTTTTGTATATTTATACAAAGTCAGTTTATTGCCCCCACAAACTGGGTCCTCATTTTACCCACCTTAGAAAGGATGGAAGGCTGAGTCAACCTTGAGCCTGGTGAGATTCGAACTTACAGTAATTGCAGACCGCTGGTGTTAACCACAATGCTATCAGTCTGCTGAGCCACCATTTTGAATAGTCCCATTACCTCTTGAGAATTTCAGAGGTTAAGTCAGGTCAGCCACCCAATGCTGAGGCAATATTAATAAAGCTCTTGTTCCAGAAATATTTCAGATGTTTGATGAGATTAATTTCAAACTTCAGGGTAGGCTAGGAAGTGACGTGCCTTACAAAAATGTTTTATTCGTATCTACACAGAAATTATTTGTCCTCATGAATGAGTTAGGTAGCCATATAAATTGCTTTATTAAATAATATTTATTTATTCAATATATATATATTTATCCTGACTTTATTATTTTTATAAATAACTGAAGGCAATGAACGTATCTAATGCTCCTTCTTCCTCTTGTTTTCCCCACTACAACATTGAGACATGTGAGGGATGTCTCACATGTAAAATGGGCTGGGCTGAGAGGCAGAGTTTGAGTTTTGGGGTCCACACTCAACCTGCGAGGAAGCTCTGGTTGGGCAAGGGGGACCTTGGGCTGCAAGGCTCCCCATTGGTTTTCGACTTCTTGCTTGCCTCCCCAGAAGAGAGGGGGAAAGGGGGCACAAGAAGGAGTCAGGCGGGCTGGTTGTGGAGGGACCGGCTTTCTGAAAACACAAAGGCTGCTGGCTGGAGACCAGATATAATAGCGAATCCTTCTCCTCCCTTCCTTCCCAGGCGATCGCGCTCTCCAATTAGCCAAGCGAGCAGAGACCCAGGCATCCGAGAGAGGCCATGAGAACACAGGGGAGGGCGGGGACTGGGAGGCGGGCATCCTGGCATCCTTGCAGCTCCTGGCTTCTCTGGGGTTTCCTGGAGGCTGCAGCGTTGGGCACCAGTCAGCTGGTCAGCTCAGGGCTGCTCCTGAGGGAGGCATCTGCAGATGGCCTTCGGCACCTCGGAGGCACCAGAGCCAACCTCTCTCCCCACCAGACCTACACACACACACACAAACAGCTGGGATTCAGATGCAGGGATGTTGGCATCAGACACAGTTCCCAGTCGTGGGGAGAATGGGCATACAGTATATCCCACAGCAGCTGTCTTGTGTGTATGTATTGTAGCAACTCCAATATTGGAAGATTGCCGTCATTGATGTCCCATCCCGTCCCGTCCCCCAGTCCTTCTTCTCTTTAGACTAGCCATCCCAAAATCCTACAGTCCTCCTTTGTATGCTTTCTCTCTCCAGGCCCCTAATCAGTGGTGAAATCCAAATTTTTTTTGTACTACCGGTTCTGTAGGCGTGGCTTGGTGGGCGTGGTGCGGCTGCTCAAAATTTCCGTTACCGGTTCTCCAGAACCTGTCAGAACCTGCTGGATTTCACCCCTGCCCCCAATCATCTTAGTTGCTCTGCGCATGTGCAGAGGGTCCCATGCGCATGTGATGCACGGCACATGCACTTCCGAACTGGTAGGGAAGGTAAGCAGATTTCACCCCTGAGGCACATAGACATGGATGGTGGAGCTGACCTAGATGTGCCTACAGACATCGCTTCGTGGGCCACCTGTGGCACATGTACCATAGGTTCACCCTCACGGGCCTAATCCATCCTTGTGCTTTTGGTTTTCCCTGCCTAAGTGCAAAACTTTGCTTTTCTCCACATTAAGTTTAAATCCAGGGATGATTTTTGCCCTGCAAGGCGCTCAAAAACCTGGGTGGCTCCAGCCAGCTCCATGCAGGAGGACAAGCTCCAAAGTGGCGTGTAGCAGGTCTGGAGAAGGCTCCTTGGGCAGGAAACCCCCTCAGGGTGACAAGAAAGACCCAATGACATCAAAGGCTGTTGTTTGCGGGAGACAATAAACAGGAAAGGGACAGGCAGCAGAATCAATTGCAATTGTCCATGAGAAAGCAGGAGCTCAGGCAGGAGCATTTCATTCTCCAATTTCAGAGGTTTCTGTTGAAAATCCCGACAGCCCCCAAAGTTTCTCAGCCAAAACGGTTGGCCTACAAAAATGCCATAGCTCTCCTTCTCTCTTGGGGTCTCTCTTTTAGGACACACTCGGGGATAAAAAGCAGAAGGCAGAATCCGCTTTGCTTGTGGCATAAAAGTTTTGCCACCCTGAAGTTTTCGCAATGCCTCCTCAACAACTCTTTTCTGCTGCCGGAACTCACACCTTTGTTCTTGGCCGTTTTCAGAGCCATGCGATAATTGTAATTCACCCAATGGCAGTTTGTTGTCTTCAGTTCATAGCTGGATGACTGAGGTTGTATAATACCAGTAGTCCACAACTGAGCCCAAAATTTACGTTGCTAAGTGAGAAATCTGTTAAATTGAGTTTTGCCCCATTTTACGACTTTTCTCATTTCGTTAAGTGAATCACTGGAGTTGTTATCAAGGATAAAAGTACAGTAGTGGCCAAAAATTGTGGAAACCTTTTGGGAAAAGTGTATTTTCTAAAACTAGCTAATAACACCACTTTTTGTTTTTGGAGTAATACCATAAAATTATACATCAATGGAAAGATAATTTAATCAAGAATGTAATGCAATAACTTTTATGAAGGATTTGCTATTAGAATAGCCGTTACAGTATAAAGAAGAAAAGTGAAACATGTAGAAAAAACGAGATATCCATGATACCCATGGATATCTCCCGTGTCCCATGTCCAATGATCCCCATGTCAGTTAATACTTAGTTGGGTAACCTTTAGCATAAATTACAGCCTTACAATGTCTTCCCATGGAGTGAACCAAATCTTTGAGTTCTGCAGCTGTTTGAAGATTGAATGATGGCTTCTATTAACTGGGTTTTATTGCTAGGTCACTTCTGACTAACCAGTTTCTTTAGTCGGCTCCCTAGATTTTCTTCAATTGGGTGAAGGTCTGGGCTATTCGCAGGCCATTCCAGCAGTGGAATAGGATGATCTTGAAACTCCAAAAAAAAAAAAAAAAGTGGTGTTATTAGCCAACCTCAAAAATACACTTTTCCCAAAAGGTTTCCACAATTTTGGCCACTACAGTACATGCAGGGAGAGCAACAATTCTGACTCTGCTTTTGGCTGGACTTAATTGGGACAGTTCTTGGCAACTTGCCTCCAGAAGTTGTGAATGCTCCAACACTGAAAGTTTTTAAGAAGAGATTGGACAACCATTTGTCTGAAATGCTGTAGGGTTTCCTGCCTAAGCAGGGGGTTGGACTAGAAGACCTCCAAGGTCCCTTCCAACTCATTCTATTCTATTCTATTCTATTCTATTCTATTCTATTCTATTCTATTCTATTCTATTCTATTATTCTATTCTATTCTATTCTATTCTATTCTATTCTATTCTATTCTATTCTATTCTATTCTATTCTAAAACTCTGGTCCCAACAGAAGAGCATCTTGTAACTCAGGACTGAACTGTGGAGACTTTGCTGCTTTCTGAATTGTGAACATTTCATTGCTCATCTAAATAATGAGGACTGATGATCTTCCCTAAGGCGACTTCTGAAAGCAAAGCCACCAATTCTCAGAGAGCACCACAAAACGTGGCAGTGGCATGTTCTTAGGTTGGAGACGGCCTCCAACTTAGAATCTGTTCCATGAAGTTAAGGGAGTCTCCCCACGGCAGCTCTGGTTGAGAGGACCCCTCCATCACTCTCCCCCAAGCACAATTCCCCCCCACAAATGGCAACATCTAGAGCTGTGGCTGTTCACTTCGAATATTTGCAAATGATAGCAAACTTTTCCGAACAAATCTGTATGGCTCTAAATTGAAAGAAGGTGAGGGAGGGAGGGAGGAAAGGAAGGAAGGAAGGAGAGAAAGAGTGAAGAAGGGAGGGAGGAAGGGAGGAAGGGAGGAAGGAAGGAAGGAAGGAAGGAAGGAAGGAAGAAGGAAGGAAAGAAAGGAGAGAAAGAGTGAAGGAGGGATGGAGGGAGGAAGATAAAAGGATGAGAGGGAGGGAGGAAAGGAGGGAGGAAGGAAGGAAGGAAAGGAAGAAAGGAAAGAAGGAAAGGAAGGAAGGAAGGCGATAAAGGGTGAAGAAGGGAGGGAGGGAGGAAGATAGAAGGATGAGAGAAAGGGAGAAAAGGAGGGAGGGAGGGAGGAAGAAAGGAAGAAGGAAGGAAGGAAGGAAGGAAAGGAGGAAGGAAGGAAGGAAGGAAGGAAGGAGGGAGGGAGGGAGACTGGAGAGCCTTTCTTGCAGCAGCCCAAATAGTTGGGATTCTTTTTATAAGAAATACACACACACACACACATGAAATGATGGCATTACGTCCGGGCAGGCCCTCCTGCAGTCGCCGCTACTGGTTCGCCCAAACCGATCCGAACTGGCTGAATACCACCTCTGCCATCTTAGTTTCTCTTACAGTCTGAGGCAACCCAACAAATGGCAAGTTTTGCTGTGGTTTTAATGTCCTCTCCCCCGAAATGTTAGGATTATTCCACGGGAGCACTGGAGAAAGCAACCGTTGGCTTCGGATTCGCCCACAGTGAAACTAAAATCCGTATCGCTGTCATCCATTATTGTGCAAATTCAGCACCCTGAAACCTTCTCAATCTGGTGTCCTTCAGCCTGGCCAGGGCCGTTCCGGGAGCCAAAACAAAAGACGGAGATAGCCAAAACTCTGCTCCCTCTGAGGATAAGCAACGTTACCCCCCCCGCCCCATTCCTCGTGAGATTTCATAAGAAATCTAGGGAGTCATTTATTATTCTCCGCAGGCCAATCAAATTGGAAGTCAAATCAGAGCAAAGAGGGAGAAAATGTGGCAACATCTTCCTCATGCACCTGGCTGCTGCTGTCCCAGGGCTGCTACCTGTGGCGACCCACATCCCCCTCCTGGAACGTCAGAGATCGCAGCTGCTGCGGCTTCGCCTTTAGATAGCAGGAATTTGGGGGTCGTCCCCCTTAAAGCAAGATGCAAGAGAGAAGATTGGGGACCAGATTTGCCTGAATATTGGATTCTGGTTGCACCAAAGATGCTTTTTCAGGAAGCAACTGGACTTTCTGTTTGTTTTTTTCTTTTGAAGACGTTTCACTTCTCATCCAAGAAGCTTCTTCAGCTCTGACAGGATAGTAAGGAATGGAGGGATTTATATTCCTTGCAGACAGCTGGTCATTTGCTTTCCCCCCCCCCCTTCAATGACCCCAAAAATGGATGCAGATTATCAGATGTCTGCAAGGAATATAAATCCTTCCATTCCCCACCATCCAGTCAGAGCTGAAGAGGCTTCTTGGATGAGAAGTGAAACGTCTTCAAAAGAAAATACAAAAAAGTCCAGTTGCCTCCTGAAAAAGCACCGTTGGGACAACCACGACCTGGAGAACTGAGAATCTCTACAGATTCTGGCTGCAGCTCTTTTGCTTCTCTGGGCAAAGGGACAGTTTATGTATCAGGGCCAGCCACGCTCAACTGCAGACAGCCAAACCCTGGCATTGGGGTGAGGGGCTGCTGCCAGTGGGCTGGCGATCCAGCTGTGCTTACTGCTATCCGGGTCCCTTCTTAGTAGGGAATATCTTTCTTTAAGGCGAAGGAGACCCCTGGTTCAGGATAAGAAGTCCCCAGACCCACTCAGAGTGATGGGGGCTGCAAGAGTGTCGGTGGCCTTGGCCATAGTTGGCTTCTTCGCCTGACCTCCCAATGGAGCCTCCGTCGCTTGCCAGGCTGCCTTCTGAAAGGATCAGTCCGCGAGATGAGTTAATGCACGTAACAACTTCTTTCCATGTGGAAACCACTCCAGATTAACAGAGTTGGGAAGGACCTTATAGGTCATCTACCGTGTTTCCCTGAAAATAAAACCTCCCTGGATAATAAGCCCTCCCCTAAAATAAGCCCTCTCCCAAAAATATTTAACAGCATGCGTAGCCGGTCCCCACCATTTCCTCTGGTGAGGGTTAGGGAGACAGAGCTGGAAATCAGGTAAGATGGCAAGAGGATCCCCGTCCTGCTCCACACGCTCCAAAATAATAAGACCTCCCTGAAAATAAGGCCAAACGCTTATTTCTGGGTTCAAAAAAATATAAGACAGGGTCTTATAGTAGTCCAACCAGGGATGTTATTGACTTAACTTCGCTACTGGTTCGCAAATGTGACTGTGCGTGTGACAGCTCTGCACATGTGCAGGACTTTCTGCGCATGTGCAGAGTGTCCAAAACGGGATGTGATGATGTCCGGGCAGGTGGGCAGAGCCTCCTACAGCCGCCACTACTGGTTCAGCTACTACTGGATAGAACCGGCTGAATACCACCATTGAGTCCAACCTCCCACCCAAGCAGGAGACCCTCCACCATTTCTGACAGATGGCAGGCCAGTCTCTTCTTGAAAGCCTCCAGTGATGAAGCTCCACAACTTCTGTTCCATGGGTGGATTGTTCTCCCTGTCAGAAAGTTTCTCCTTATTTCCAGGTTGAATCTCTCCTGGATCAGTTTCCGTCCATTATTCCTTGTCTGACCTTCAGGTGCTTTGGGAAACAGGTTGACTCCATTCCTCCTCTCTGTGGCAGCCCCTCAAATATTGGAAGATGCTATCCTGTCTCCCCTGGTCCTTCTCTTCCCTAGACTAGCCAGGCCCAGTTCCTGCAACCGTTCATTGTATGTTTGAGCCTCCAGTCCCCTCATCCTCCTGGCTGCTCTTCTCTGCACTCTTTCCAGAGTCTCAACCCCTTTTTTATAGTGTGGGGACCAAAACTGGATGCAGGATTCTAGGTGTGGCCTTACTAAGGCTTTATAGAGTGGTGTTAGCACCTCCCTTGATCTTGATTGAATCCCATGTTTGGTTTATGATTAAGCCCCGATGGATGGATCCAAGGCCTTCAGCACCGTTGGCAAAGAGCGCCTGGGGAGGCACCGAGTGGGAGAGGTTATGCTGGGACTCAGTTTCCCTCTGACAACGCAAAGATCCTAAAGGAGAAAGGGAGTCTCTTGCCCGGCTGGGCTCAGCGGGAGTGGGGAAGCCAAGAACGCTCCTTGTGTGCCGCTTATCTGATGCAGCGGCTCCTGTTTCATGCGGGCTGCACTTTTGCGCCAGGGCAGCCTCCCGGTTCCCTTTCTCCCAGCCCTCCACCCCCCCACCCCACCCCGGCTCTCCTGCCTTTCCAGGCTCCAGAGATAAACAGCTCAAAGCCTCTTTGTTGGGCCAAACAAAAGGACGTTTCTGTCCCAGTCTGGTCTTTCCTCTGCTGGAGTCTGAAATGTGTCTTGTCAGAAATCAAAGGGCCTCGATGCCAGCCCCAGAGGTAGCCTGGATTGGCATCACACCCAGCCAAAAGTTCCATAAAGCCATTGGAGCCACCAGCCTCCCAGGGAGACAGCAAATGTCCCGATTTTTCTGCTTTTCCAACCACTGCCCTCCTTACCAGGGAGTCTAAAATGCCCAGGATCTTGGCATACAGGAGGTGGATGGGAGTTTGCCCCCTTCTCCTTGCAAAGAAAGAAGACTGGATTTGCACCCCTTCCTAGCCGAGGCTGTTTGAGGGTGAGGGAAAGCCAGCTCTCTTTTTCTCACAGGTTGAATGGGCCAGGTTGAGCCACCATGGAGCCTCAATCAGGCTTATTGGTCATGTGAATGTGGCAATGGTGCCTTGGTGCGCCCACCAAGAGCCTTGGTGGCGCAGAGGACTAAAGTGCTGTTAAGTAGTACCAGCTGCCTGCAATTACTGCAAGTTCAAATCTCACCAGGCTCAAGGTTGGCTCAGCCTTCCATCCTTTTGAGGTAGGTAAAATGAGGACCCGGATTGTGGGAGCAATAAGCTGACTTTGTATGAAAAAGAACACCGCTTTGGGGGGGGGGGGGGGCGAAAGCCCTACTAAGCAGGTATATACAAAAGTATGATGGCTATTGCTTAATGCATTGTAAGCCGCCCTGAGTTTCCGGAGAAGGGCGGCATATAAATTGAACCAATAAATAAATAAATGGGGTCTTGCAAGAGAACCCAGCAAGCCAGCATAGCTGATCGGCTCCTTCTCTCTCCTCTGCAGATTCTTCTTTCTTCCCTCTTCCCTCCCCGCCTCAATCCTGGCTGATGCAAGGCGTGGGAGGCAGAGCGTAAACCAACTTCCTGGTTCCCAGACTTCACATGCCAGTGGAGTGTATTTATGGGCTCCCTCAAGGTTTTCATAAATCAGGAAAAGGGGAGAGGAAGCCCAAAGGCAGCCGTGAAACGGTTAAAGAAGGAGCCCGTCCTGGTCCATTCACCAGCCCACACAATTGAGCCAGGAAATAAACAAGTTGCAAGGGGTTTTGTTTCATTTCACAACTGTGAGACAGAAGGATTTCCTCTGGGTTTTCCTTCACGAGAGAGAGATGGGGGGGGGTAGGGTGGAGAGAGAGAGAGAGAGAGAGAGAGAGAGAGAGAGAGAGAGAGAGAGAGAGAGATGGAGATGCTGCTTTTCAGTCCCAGACCTTCTGGAGTCACACCAGAGGAGAAGACCTGTTCAGGCAGGAGGCCCAGTTATGAAAAAGGGCCCTGAGAAGGTCCAGATGAGAGACGGACAAGCTGGGGAACATGGGCTCAAGAATCCTCAAGCGTCCCAATTCTGTCAAATGGGAGTGGAAAAGCGGAAGGGAGACTAGGGCAAGGCTTGCGTGCCCACCAATATGTCTCCATGTGCCATCTGTGGCACGCATGCCATAGGTTTGCCATCACGGGTATAGGGTCTCTTGCCAAAGCAGGGGGCTGGACTAGAAGACCTCCAAGGTCCCTTCCAGCTCTATTTTATTCTAACCCAACCAGAACCACAATCCACTGGAGATCAATGGCAGGCGGCAGACAGAAAGACAGACAGACAGGGATCGACTTACAACCATTTGTTTAGCAACCGTTCCAAGTTACAACGGCCTTAAAAAAAGGTGACTTACAACTGGTCCTCACACTTAGAACCGTCGCAACGTTTTCCACAGTCATGTGATCAACAATACTTATGTACAACAGTTCCAGCATCCCCGGCAGTCCTGGGATCAGATCATCCTCTGTGACCTTCCCCGTCACCTTCTGACAAGCAAATCAATGCAAGAAGCCGGATTCACTTAACATCCAGATTCCCTTAACCAACAGTGGTGACTCGCTTAACAACCATAGCAAAAGAGGTTGTGAAATCGGACACAACCACCTTGCTTTAGCAATGATAATTCTGGTCCCAATGGCTGTGGTTGTCCATCAAAGGCTACCTGTAGTAATAATGTCCCCATTAAGGTGCTTTTCAAGAGGCAACTGGACTTTCTTGGTTTTGTTTTTTTCCTTGAAAACCTTTCCCTCCTCATCCAAGAAGCTTCTTTAGTTCAGGCTACGACCTGGAGGATGGAGAATCTCCACAGACCCGTAGTAATCATGTTGCTGGACCTTTCTTGGTCTTGGTGGCATGAGCTGAGGCTTCTGGGCTGCAATGTTATTTTAGCTTATTTATGTTGTTCTTAAAGGTGGCTGCGTTTGCTCCATTTTCACTCTGTTTCTAACCGCGAGCCACACCACATTCTGCACACCAGGCGGGCAGCCTGACAAACACACTAAATAAATAAATAAATAAAACCATGCTAGTCCTTTTGCCGCAAAAGGTGGCACAGATGCTCCCGATTGGGAATCTCCGAAACTCCCCTGGGAAAGGAGAACTGGCAAATGGGAGAAAGTTCCCGGAAGGAGCCGGACCAAATGGGCTGCTGTGCCCTGAACTCACGAGGTCTGCTGGCTCTTTTGATTTGCAAACAGCACACTCTAATGCCACACTACAAAGCCTTAGGAAGACCACACCTAGAGTAGTGCATGCAGTTTTGCTCACCACACTATAAAAAAGAGGTTGAGACTCTATAAAGAGTGCAGAGAAGAGCAACCAGGAGGATTAGGGGACTGGAGGCTAAAACATACGACGAATGATTGCAGGAACTGGGCCTGGCTAGTCTAGGGAAGAGAAGGACCAGGGGAGACAGGATAGCAGCCTCCCAATATTTATGTCACAATTTTTCCAAACTTCATCAGATTTGGATATAGGCTAAAGGCTTCCATCGTTGAGAGCCATTCTGGAATGAGTTTCTTTTTTTAAAAAAGTTTTTTATTTTAAACACATTAAAACAAGACACAGACACACAACATTTATATACAAATCACTTTTTCTTACAGCTATTTCAAAGTGATCCTTTCTTTCTACATACATCTATTTTCACATACTTTAACTAAATCGTATTCAACACTTAATTTCCATCTTTCTTTATTTCGTCTACCCTATACTTCGATCTTCAACACTTTTCCCCCCTCTCCCCTTTATTCCTCTTTCTCCTTTTTCTTATTTTCCAACCATTCATACCATCTACACCACACTTTGTAATATTCTGTTTCCTCTTTCTCCTTGAGTTCTTTTGTTAGTTTGTCTAGCTCTGCACATTCTAAAATTTTCCTAATTAAATCTTCTTCTGATGGTGGATTTTCCTTCTTCCAATTTTGCGCATATATGCGGGCTGCCATCAATATATGTAGTATCAAATAATATATTTCCTTGATATAATTTTCTATAGATATCCCCAGTAAGAACTGCTCAGGTTCTTCCTTTATTGAATTCTGAGTTATTTCCTCTATCTACTTTTTAACTTTCGCCCAGAATTTCTTTGCCAGTGGGCAGGTCCTTGAATGAGTTTCTTGTATAGTGATTTTGAAAGTATCTATGGATTTTATTCTTCTCATACCATAGGAAGGCATGCCATCCTAATTGTAAATCATATCCTTCTAAATATAACAGTCTCTTGTGTCTAAGGGTCATCCATTCTTTTAACCGTTATCACACATGCTTGGTAACATGAAAACCAATCTGGTAGTCCAAACTTTCCATTTTCTTTAGATTCTTGTAGCATTTTCAATTGTATTCTCGTGAATAAAAAAGTGGGGGGGGGAGCAGTCTTCCGATACTTGAGGGGCTGCCACAGAGAGGAGGGGGTCAAGCTATTTTCCAAAGCATCTGAAGGTCAGACAAGGAACAATGGATGGAAACTAAACAAGGAGAGATTCAACCTGGAAATAAGGAGAAAATCAACTGATGGAACAGAAGTTGCCTTCAGAAGTTGTGGAGCTTCATCCCTGGAGGCTTTCAAGAAGAGACTGACAGAAACGGTGTAGGGTCTCCTGCTTGGGCCAGGGGTTGGACTAGATGACCTCTGAGGTCCCTTCCAACTCTGTTAATCTGCAAGATAGTTTAATGCATTATATTAGCTTCCTTCCTTCCAATCGGGTAGCCTAATTAAGGGGCGTGTGTGACTGCAGGCCCTGTACAGCCTTCACTCTCTTCCCTAGGCAAGCATCACAACAATCCTCCCGTGAAGGTTTCGGGACTTTGGAAAAAGTGCAGAGAAGAGCAACCAAGATGATCAAAGACCTGGAGACTAAACCATATGAAGAACGGCTGCAGGATTTGGGTCTGCTTAGTCTAAAGTGAAGAAGAATTAGGGGTGACATGATAGCAGGATTCCAGTATTTGAGGGGCTGCCACAAAGAAGAGGGGGTCAGATTATTTTCCAAAGCACCAGAGAAACAGGACAAGAAACAATGGATGGAAACTAATCAAGGAGAGAAGCAAACTGGAATTAAGGAGAAACATCCTGACAGTGAGAACAATCAACCCATGGAACAGAAGTTGCCTTCAGAAGTTGTGGGAGCTTCATCCCTGGAGGCTTTCGAGAAGAGACTGGACTGCCATCGGTCAGAAACGGTGTAGGGTCTCCTGCTTGGACTAGATGACCTACAAGGTCTCTTCCAACTCTGTTAATCTGAAAAATTAATCAGGCGACCGAAATCTGCTCCTTCTGTCCAAAGCAAACGGCCTCCCCAGAAACCCCCCCCCCGCTTCTTTGCAGTTGTTGGTTTTGTGCCTCTGCCCAGCTTCAGGCTTCCCAACCGTTTCCAGCCAAAGCAGGAGGCCAATCAGTAGCTGGGAATCTGAGCTTCTTGTGCAGGGAGCCTTTCCAGCCAGCCCCTCTTCCAAAGCTCTTGACCAGCAAAGAGAGAGACCGGCTGAGCCGTGCCCAAATTGGCTTAAGCGTGGTTGGGCGACATGGCGGTTAATTGGACAGCTGGCTGCAGAGAGTTTTGAAGCCAGCGGGGAAAAAAATGTGGGCTTTGTGGTTGTGTGTTTCAGATGCTCAACTGGGCCCTTCAGTCTAGCCTGGTTTGCAAAATCAGGAATGGGGACCCGGGATTTTTGATCCCCTGAGAGTTGTACAGCCACCCATAAGTCCTTTTTCAGGAGGCAACTGGACTTTCTTGTTTTTTCTTTTGAAGACATTTCGCTTCTCATCCAAGAAGCTTCTTCAGCTCTGACTGGATGGTGGGGAAGGGAAAGATTTATATTCCTTGCAGACAGCTGGTCCTTTGCATCCTTTTAGAGGGTCGTTGAAGCACTGGGACAACCCTGACCTGGAGGACTGAGAATCTCTACAGACTTTTAGCTATACAATTTGGGATGAAGACCCTTGGAATGGGGTGGGAGGAGGAGGAATGGATTTCCAGAGGGGAAAATGGCAGACCAGATAAACAGGAGCACCACTCAGATGACCCTGAGGACACAGATAAGCCTCCAAGTGCTTCAACCACCCTCTAAGGACCAGCTGTCTGCAAGGAATATAAATCCTTCCATTCCTCACAATCCTGTCAGAGCTGAAGAAGCTTCTTGGATGAGAAGTGAAACATCTTCAAAAGAAAAAAACAAGAAAGTCTAGTTGCCTCCTGAAAAAGCCTCTTTGGGACAACCAGGACCTGGATGACCAAAAATCTCTAAAGACTTTTAGCTATACAATTTGGGATGAACATCCTTTGAATGGTGTGGGAGTAGGAATGTTAATGCAACTAGGATTGAATTGACTTTTTTGGCTGCTGCCACACACAGCTGGCTCCTATTTAGCCGGTTGTCCACTAAGACTCCAAGATCCCACTCTCAGTTCCTGCTATTAAGCCTGGTTTCACCCAGTCTATATGTGTCCTTTTGGTTTTTCTTGCCTAAGTGTACGGCTTTACCTGTCTCTACATTGAATTTGTTAGATTCGGAGGCTTGACAACTGGCTCATATTTATGACTGTTGCATTGTCCCAGGGTCACCTAATCCCCCTTGCGAACTTCTGACAAGCAAAATCCACGGGGAAGCCAGTTTCACTGAACAACTGGGTGACTCATTTAGCAACTGCAGTGGTTCCCTTAACAAATGTGGCCGGGTTAGGGTTAGTGTATAATTGATTATAAATGTAATAACAACAGCAAGGATTGTTTATGCACCAAATTTAAAAACAGAGAATATACCATTGGAAGGAGAAGTGATTAAAAAAGTTTTAGATTGTGCAGAAATGAATAGATTAACTATGATGATAAAGGAAAGAGAAGATCCAGAATATTTTAAGGTATGGAATAAATTTTACTATTGGTTAGAAAAGAGATATAAATAAGTTTTAAAAGAGATTGAGGAAAAAATAATTGTTTAATTAGAATATTATACTCATGGAAAACTTTTGTAATGGACTTGGTGAGATTGAAGACGGAAGAGATAGAGAAGAGAAGAAATCTTTTTTTTTTTAAAAAAAAATTGATTTATATGCCACCCTTCTCCGGAGACTCAGGGCGGCTTACAGTACGTTAAACAATAGCCTTCATACTTTTGTATATTTTTACAAAGTCAGCTTATTGCCCCCACAATCTGGGTCCTCATTTTACCTACCTTTGAAAGGATGGAAGGCTGAGTCACCCTTGAGCCTGGTGAGATTTGAACTTGCAGTAATTGCAAGCAGTAGATGTTAATAACAGTGCTTAGTCCACTGTACTACAGGCTCTTTGACGATAACACTGAAATGTCACATGGAAGAAATGAATGAATGATGTACTAAATGTTTGTCTTAAAAAATAAAAAAAAAGTTTATTAAAAAAAAACAAATGTGGCAGGAAAAGTTGTAAAAATGGACCAAAAGATTAACAAATTTCTCCCTTAAGTCACCTAAATTCTGGATTCAGTTGTGATCTTAAACCGAGGACTACCTATGCCAGAATGCCTGTTTGTTAACCTTGACTTGAGTCATTAGTAAATGAATTGTTTTTCAGGGAGCAGCTTAAGCGGTTTAAACAATATCCAGATACATTTTTGTCGCAAACTCATTGTGAAAGTGCAGGGTTGTGCGATGTTACACAGAAGGAAGTTCCACTGGGTTCAGGAAAGGGGTTGGCAGCTCTCCCCAACTCCCCATCTCGTTCACACCTCATAATGAGCTTGGTTTGGTTATGAATTTGCTCTTGTATATAGCAAACGGTGGATTACGGCTTTGGATCAGGGTCCGTTATGGTTCATTCATTAAACCGTGGCTAAATCAACTAAATCAACCGTGGCCAAGCACGATGGGCTAAACTACAGAATACCTTGGTAAATATACACACTGTAGCTGGCTTCTCTAACTCAAGCCCTACCTGAATGCAGAAGAGCAGGTGAGGTGGTTGTGCCACATCTATTGTGCCAGGCCCTCCCCCAGGATTTCCTTTGTTTATTTTTATTTATTTATTGGATTTTGTCAAACATAAACGAGAACAAGAATAAGAGAATAAGAAAAAATGCAATGACAAGGACGATAAGCACCTTAGTGCACGTCGTCGCCTCTACTGAGCACTTAAGTATGGTGTAAGGTCCACGGAAGTCAATTTGTGACTGAAACTGTGAAAATTTGTAGCTGAAACAACTGAATCAGGTAGCACTTTGACAGCTCTATTACAGAAATCATATTTTTAACAGTCATGTTTAGAACGATTTACACTGAGGAAGGAAGGAAAGAAGGAAGGAAGGAAGGATACAGGAAGGAAGGAGGGAGGAGGGAGGGAGGGAGGGAGGAAGGAAGGAAGGAAGGATACAGGAAGGAAGGGAGGAGGGAGTGAGGGAGGAAGGAAGGATACAGGAAGGGAGGAGGGAGGGAGGGAGAGTGGGAGGAAGGAAGGAAAGAAGGAAAGAAGGAAGGAAGGATACAGGAAGGAAGGAGGGAGGGAGGAGGGAGGACGGAAGGGAGGAAGGAAGGAAAGAAGGAAGGAAGGATACAGGAAGGAAGGGAGGAGGGAGGGAGGGACAGAGGGAGGAAGGAAGAAAGGAAGGAAGGAAGGATACAGGAAAGAAGGAGGGAGGGACGGAGGGAGGAAGGAAGAAAGGAAGGAAGGAAGGATACAGGAAAGAAGGAGGGAGGGAGGAGGGAGGACGGAAGGAAGGAAGGAAAGAAGGAAGGAAGGATACAGGAAGGAAGGGAGGAGGGAGGGAGGAAGGAAGGAAGGAAGGAAGGACAAAGTTGGGAGGGACCTTGAAGGTCTTCTAGTCCAACCCCCTGCTCAAGCAGGAGACCCTATACCACTTCAGACAGCTATCCAGTCTCTTCTTAAAAGCCTCCAGGGATGGAGCACCCACCAACTTCTGAAGGCAACTTCTGTTCCACCGATTCATTCTTCCCACTCTCAGGAAATTTCTCCTTACTTCACGACTGGATCTCTTTTTAGTTAGGGCTTACTTTGGAATGCCTGCTTGATGTTCTCCTGCGCTGCTGAGGACCGCTGTGAATTTGAAACCCGGCCTAGGATGCGCCCCCTCCAGGGCTTGCCAAGGGGGCCTTTTCCAAAAGCTTTCCAGTGGCATCTTCTCCGGAGCTCCATCCTCTGCTTCAGATCCACACAGGCCTCCAGGCGGTACATCTTTTGGAAAACAGCTGGGTGGGGCCCTTGTCGTCACCTCTTCTCTGCCTGGGGAAGGGAGCTGTTCGAAAGGAAGGGTGGGAGATCTTCCATGCCGTAGCCTTCCCTTAGGCCCTTGGACGGTGCAACCTCCGGGCGCTCCACACCTTTCCACAAAGCCGGGCAGGAAGGGCTGATTTGGTTGTTTTGGAAGAGAAGGCAGCCACTTTTTCCACGCCACAGACTGACCTCATACTATCGAAAACAACAACAATTATGCCGCAGTAAAGGGCCCGGGCCGTGCATCCAAGGCTCAGTCAGGATAGCACCATGGAGGAAGACGCTATAAGCCAATGCAAATCTAGGCTGCCCTAACAGAGGGAGCGAATCAGGGGTGGGTTTCTATAATTTTAGCAAGGGGTTCTCTGCCTGGTTGCTGGGTGGGCGTGGCCATGGTGGCATGGCCTAATCAGCCTCCTGCACCACAGCAGGGGGTGGGGGGCGTTTTTGCCCTCCCCAGGCTCTGGAGGCTTCCGCTGCCTTGGTGGTGCAGTGGACTAAAGTGCTGTTAAGTAGCACTTAGCTGCCAGCTGCCTGCAATTACTGCAAGTTCAAATCTCACCAGGCTCAAGGTTGACTCAGCCTTCCATCCTTCCGAGGTAGTAAAACAAGGACCCGGTTTGTGGGGGCAATAAGCTGACTTTGTATAAAAAAGAACACCGCTTTGCGGGGCGGGGGCAAAAGCCCTACTAAGCAGGTACATACAAAAGTATGAAGGCTATTGCTTAATGCATTGTAAACCGCCCTGAGTCTCCAGAGAAGGGCGGCATATAAATCGAACCAATAAAATAAATAAATAAAAACAGCCTCCCCAGGCTCCCGAGGCCGTCTGGAGGCCCTACATATCTTTCGCTAGGCCCGTTTTTCACCCTCCCTGAGCCTCCGGCACGCCCTGCACTTACCTGCATCCAAAATGGGCTGCGTGGGGACTCCTGGGAGGGGCGGAGCAGGGCGGGAGGGGCCAGCCAGGAGTTGGATTTGGGGCTTCTCTGAACTGCACAGAACCTTAGCTAGAGGTTCTCCTGAACCCCAGCAGCCCAATCCTAGATCGAATCAAGATAAAGTGAAGTCTATGGAGATTCTCAGTCGTCCAGGTTACGCTTGTCCCAAAGGGACTTTCGTTCAAAAGGCCACTGGACTTTCTTGTTCTTCTTTGAAGACGTTTCGCTTCTCATCCAGGAAGCTTCTTCAGAGCTGAAGTTCCGTGTACTTTTGGCGTTGAGTCATGCCGGCCACATGACCATGGAGACGTCTTTGGACAGTGCTGGCTCTTCGGCTTTGAAACAGAGATGAACACCCCCTAGAGTCAGGAACGACTAGCACGTATGCGCGAGGGGAATCTTTACCTTTAATGGCAGTCTTTCAATAGATGAGAGGCTGCCCCAAAGAAGAGGGAGTCAAGCTATTCTCAGAGGGCAGAACAAGAAGCCACGGATGGAAACTAATCAAGGAGAGAAGCAACCTAAAACTAACCAGTTCAGTTGCCTCCTGAAAAAGCACCTTTGGGATAACCATGATCTGGATGACTCAGAATCTCCATAGACTTCTTTCAACCTAGAACTAAAGAGGAATTTCTCAACAGTGAGGACAATTAATCAGTGGAAACAGCTTGCCTCCAGAAGCTGTGGAGCTCCATCACTGGAGGTTTTGAACTGAGTTTGTCTGAAATGGTATAGGGTCTCCTTGAGGAGGAAGGGTTGGACTAGAAGATCTTCAAGGTCCCTTCCAACTTTGTCCTTCCTTCCTTCCTTCCTTCCTTCCTTCCTTCCTTCCTTCCTTCCTTCCTTCCTGTCTTCCTTCTTTTCTTCTTTTCTTCTTTCCTTTTTTCCTTCCTTCCTTTCTGTATCCATCCATCCTTCCTTCCTGTATCCATCCTTCCTTCCTTCCTTCCTTCCTTCCTTTTTTCCTTTCTTCCTTCCTTTTTTTTAAAATTTGATTTATATGCCGCCCTTCTCCGGAGACTCTGGGCGGCTTACGAGGCGTTAAGCAATAGCCTTCATACTTTTGTATATTTTATACAAAGTCAGCTTATTGCCCCCACAAACCGGGTCCTCATTTTACCTACCTTAGAAAGGATGGAAGGCTGAGTCAACCTTGAGCCTGGTGAGATTTGAACTTGCAGTAATTGCAGGCAGCTGATATTAATAACAGTGCTTTAGTCTGCTGCGCTACTACCAGGGCAACATTCCTTCCTGTATCCTTCCTTCCTTCCTTCCTTCCTTCCTTCCTTCCTTCCTTTTTTCCTTCTTTCTTTCCTTTCTTCCTTCCTTCCTGTATCCATCCTTCCTTCCTTCCTTCCTTCCATAGTATGCACTGGTTAGAATGCATTATTGCAGGCTATCTCTGCCCGCAGCCAGAAGTTCAATCCTAATAGGCTCAAGGTTGACTCGGCCTTTCCATCCTTCTAAGGTTGGTAAATGAGGACCCAGATTGTTGGGGGCGATATGCTGACTCTGTAAACCACTCAGAGAGTGCTGTAAAAGCATTATGGAGTGGTATGCAGGTAGTCCTTGACTTACAACAGTTCGTTTAGTGACTGTTCAAAGTTACGATGGCACTGATAAAAGGGACTTATGACCATTTTTTCACACTTAGGACTGTTGCAGCATCCCCACGGTCAATTGGTTCATACATATGACAGTTGCAGTGACCTTCTGACCAGCCAAGTCAATGGGGAAGCCAGATTCACTTAACAACTGGATTACTAACTTAACAACTGCAGTGAGTCCCTTAACAGCTGTGGCAAGAATGGCCATAAAACAGGGCAAAACTCACTTAACCAATGCCTCATTTAATAATGGAAATGTTGAGCTCAATTCTGGTCATAAGTCGAGGACTACCTCTATATGCATAGGTGCTCTTGCCCTTATGGAATGGGAAAGCCAGGTGGCCCTGTGATCATCGTAGGCTCCACCAAGGACGTGGCTGGTCACTTCATTCGGCAGCTGCGGCGAATTCTTCTTGGTGGTGCCCCATAGCCAAGCTTGGCTGCCAATCTCTAGCTAACTTGGGCTGCTGCCCAGAACTTCACCTCCCTCCTCGCCTCCAAAGCAGCTGACAAAGAGGGGATTATTCTCCCTTCTTCTCCCAGGGAGGGGACAGAATCCAGCAGCCCAACAGGAGCTCAGGGTGGGGAGCGGTAGACTATCGTGACCCCTCAGCCGCCTCTCAGTCTCGGAGAGTCCGAACTTGGCCCTGTGGTTGGTGCTCAATCCAACTTGGTTTGTTCAGGGCCCAGCCTGGAAGGCTCCCTCCATAAAGGGGACTTCCAGGGACGTCCTCTCTGGAAGTGATGGAAGGGAAACCAACCAACCCTTCTCAGCAACTCAACCAACTTCATGGCATCTCAACGTCCTTCAGGTTGCTCAGGAAGGCCACGTCCTAAGCAGATGCTTTACGTAGAGCATCCTCAGAAGACAAGAGAGGGGCAGAGTATAACAACATCAGAAAAACTTGATAAGCAAAGTGTCTATTTAATATGGCATGTCTTAACAACAGCGAGGATTCTATTTGCACAATATTGGAAAAATGAAGAAACACCATGAGATGAATCGGGAAAATACTAGACTGGGCAGAAATGGACAGACTTACGCTTTAGATTAAACCGAAAGAAGACACAGAATACTATCAAACGTGGACTTTATATTCCTACCAGTGGTTGGAAAAAAAGAGGTGGAGATTAAGAATGTAATCTGTATTGTTAAGCAAATTAAATAACCCAGGCAACACGATGTTTATTAAGCATGAACAAAGTGTAAACAACAGAAAATCAATAAAATCTTAGATGCAGGGCGAGTCCTTTTGTCTGGCACACCCCAAAAGGGCATTGTGCATTTCTGGGCTTGGCACCCAGGCCATTTCCGCCATGTTCTGAATGATGCCCCTGATTTCCTTACGTTCTGCTTCTGGAACTGGATCAGGGCCCACTTTGGGAGCAAAAGGCCCCTGTGCCAGTCTCATTCACTGGGCAAGGCCAGACTCTCCGTGTCTTCCTCCCGCAGCTGTCCTCCAGAAGGCTCGGACCATGACTTCCAGAAATCTGTGTCTGCTTTTTCGACTCATCATTCACACAACACACTACGTGTGCACATAACATGCAGTGCCTAATTCGGGGGACCGTATAATTGTTTGGCATTGCTCTGCTTAGCCAAGCTGGGGAAACCCAGGGCTTCCAAAACATAATTTCAACCTTTCTCTTGGCCAACCTGCTGTTACTCCAGTCTCTATTTGTTCCTCCGATAAAATGCTGGGCCCATAAACAGGAAAGGAATCTGGGGTTTAAGGCTGATCTGGGGCCTGGCGCATACCGTGGACTCTGCCTGCGCCCTGAAATGCCCAGTCAAAACCTGGCATCACCTTCCTAATCCTTTGGCCCCACAGGAGGCTGACTAGCTTTCAATCCACCCCGAGAGTCCTGGGTGGCCAGTTTTAATATTCCTGACTGTAGGAGAGGGGAGGGACATGGGAAAAGCAAAAGGGCCACCCAGATAGAGGCCGGGAACCAGGGTTTGTGCCTCGGTTTCCCATGTGCTGCTGAATCAGCCCATCTCAAACTGCCTCAGTTCCCCCATTGTGGCCCTGCATGCTTCCCTCTCCTATTGTCCCCAGCCCCCAGACTCCAAAAACATGGACTCCACAAAGGTTGCTTGGGCCCTGGCCAGGTGGGGCTCACCCGGCCCAGCCCCTCTCTCTCTTTCCCTCTCCAGAGCCTTGTTTGCAAGCCCATTAAGGCTTCTGGAGGGCAAATATTCTCTCCGTGCGGAATCTGCCCAGACTTATCCCGGCAGCAGTGTGGAACCCGAGCGAGAGCAAGGTTCCCACCGAGGCTCTTCCAAGTCGTGGCTGGAGGCGCTGCGTTCCTGGAGTGAGTGAGTGAGTAAACAGGTGGCACCCCGGGCACCTGCCGGGCTTCGGCAGCTCCATCGGGAGTCTCAACACGCGCTGGATAGCCCCGGGGCTGAGTTGGCAAGGGGTGGCGGAGGCGGGGCGGAAGCCGGGGCTGGTGTCAGCCACTTGACGGCCTGAATCACTCCAAAGGCTGCCCCGAGCACCAAACCCCAAAAGGATGGGCGTTTTGGCAGCAGCTCCCAGGCAGCCCTGCCGCTCACCAGAAATAAATGTGTAAATTGCAGGCCTGCGCCCGCAGCTGCAAGAAAAGCAATGAGGATCTCTGAAGCCGAGAGTCATGGTGGCACAGCCTAGGTCGATGGGCACTGCCCTCCCATGCAAATCCAGGCTCTGGAGAGGAAAGATTTGGGCATCAAACAGCATGTATGCCAGGCAAGTTTCCTGCGTGGGGGAGAAGGCCCAAACCCTTGCATGTTGGGGGCACACCTCTGCCCTTTCTGCTGTGTGTGGGGCACTGGAGAAGACTCCCCTGGCTGGACAAGGGCTTGCTTGGGCCAGGGCTCGGCGCCCGTGTGGTAGGGAGTCCAAGTGAGTCCCTTGAGCCTGGAGGGAGATTTTCTGAAGTGGCTAAAGTTGCTGGGATGACGGTTCAGCATCCTCAGATGCCTCGGTTTCCCATGTGCTGCTGAATCAGCCCATCTCAAACCCCAACCCACACACCCCTCCCCCTCCCACGTGAGAGGAATAGAGCCTGCATGGAAGAGAGGTCACAACTCAATCCCACTCCCCCACCCCCAATAATCCTCTTCCAGTTCTCCTGGCTTTGGTTCCTTCGCCTGAAAAGATGCCCAGATGCCTCCAGGGAGAGAAAATGAGGAGAAAATGAGCTGGCATTTTACGGGTTTTAGGATGATTTGGTCCCCTCCAGATGGGAAGGGGGAGGATTACAACGTCCATCATTCCCAACCAGTCTGGCAAAATTCCGAGCCTCTTCATCCACACCAGCAAGTGTGTGTGTGTGTGTGGAGGGGGGGCAATTAATGTGCCTGGTGCTTGATTCATTGAACAGTGAAGACGTGATGAGCTGTACCTCGTGAAATAAGCAAACCCTCAGGTTTTCCTGTAATGGGCCTGGTGGCTCAGCAGGCTAAAAGCATTGTGATTAACACCAGCTGTCTGCAATTACTGTAAATTCAAATCTCACCAGGCTCAAGGTTGACTCAGCCTTCCATCCTTTCTAAGGTAGGTGAAATGAGGATCCAGATTGTGGGGGCAATAAGCTGACTTTGTATAAATATACAAAAGTATGAAGGCTATTGCTTAACACACTGTAAGCCGCCCTGAGTCTCCGGAGAAGGGCGGCATATAAATCAATTTTTTTAAAAAAAATGGTTGATTCGCACAACAGCCAAAGACAGAATCCCTGAAGACCTATAAGAACAGCCGACATATTCCTTTGGCCCCTGAGAGTTTCTTTGCTGACAGACCCTGAAACCTGCCTGGAACCCAAGTGAGGAGGAAGCAGGGCTCTTGTTTTTTGTTTTTTTCTTTCAATGAAAACAATGAGGCTCATTTCATTGTTTCGGGACAATGGCCGGTTCTGCAAAGCATTGACCTCCCAGCTTTGAGAAATGCCCCCTCCCCCAAGCCCCTTCCATTTTTTTTTCCAGATTAACAGAGTTGGAAGGGACCTTGTAGGCAGGGGTGAAATGCTACTGGTTCAGGCCGGTTCGCTGAACCGGTAGTAAAAAATGCTTTTAAAAAGATGCACCACGTGCACCAAAACTGATCCCACCCCCGCGCTGTTCTACTTACTTTCCCAAGCCTCCTTTTGGCATGCCCTGTGCATGTGTGTGTGCAGCTCAGGTTTGGTGTGCAGTGTGTATATGTGCAGGCAGCACGTGTTTGGCACATGGTGCACATGCGCGGCCAGCGAACCGATAGTAAACTGGTTCAGATTTCACCACTGCTTGTAGTTCATCTAGTCCAACCCCTCGCCCAAGCAGGAGACCCTCCGCCATTTCTGACCGATGGCAGTCCAGTCTGTTCTTGAAAGCTTCCAGTGATGAAGCTCCCACAACTTCTAAAGGCAACTTCTGTTCCATGGGTGGATTGCTCTCACTGTCAGAAAATTTCTCCTTATTTCTACGTTGAATCTCTCCTTGATCAGTTTCCGTCCATTATTCCTTGTCCGGCCTTTGGGTGCTTTGGAAAATAGCTTGACCCCCTTCCTCTCTGTGGCAACCCCTCAAATATTGGAAGATGCTATCATGTCTCCCCTGGTCCTTCTCTTCACCAGACTAGCCAGGCCCGGTTCCTGCAACCGTTCTTCGTATATTTTAGCTTCCAGTCCCCTAATCATTCTGCTTGCTCTTCTCTGCACTCTTTCTAGAGTCTCAACATCTTTTTTATAGTGTGAACAAAACTGGATGCAGTACTCTAGGTGTAGTCTTACTAGGGCTTTATAGAGTGGTACCTCACTTGATCTTGATTGTGTCCCTCTGTTAATGATTGGAACGGTTTAGGATTGTGTTGGCTTTTATGGCTGCCGCCACACACCGTTGGTTTATATTTAATTGGTTGTCCACGAGGACTCCAAGATCCCCCTCACAGTTATTGTTATTAAGCCTGGTTTCACCATACCATTTCAAGGAGTCCTTGATTTACAACTGGCCTCTTAGTGACAGTTTGAAGTTTGAAAACGGTACTTACAACCCGGATTTGAAGTTCTAACAGTCACGTGACTGCATTTTGGGCATTTGGCAACTGACAGCGTTGATGGCCATTTTCAGGTTCCCACAGTCAACATGCCCACAATTTCCAACATTTTTGCATGGTGGCTCAGTGGTTAGAATGCAGCATTGCAGGCTAATTCTTCCGAATGCCAGGAGTTCGATCCTGACCAGATCAAGATTGACTCAGCCTTTCTATCCTTCCAAAGTCGGTAAAACAAGGACCCAGATTGTTGGGGGCAAGAGGCTGACTCTGTAAACCGCTTAGACAGGGCTGTAAAGACTGTGCAGCGGTCTATAAGTTTAAGGGTTAGAGCTGTCTGTCTGTCTCTCTATATCTATCTATCTATCTATCTATCTATCTATCTATCTATCTATCTATCTATCTTCTATCTATCTATCATCTATCTATCTATCTATCTATCTATCTTCTATCTATCTATCTATCTATCTATCTATCTATCTATCTATCTATCTACCTACCTACCCAGCTATCTATCTATCTATCTATCTATCTATCTATCTATCTATCTATCTATCTATCTATCTATCTTCTATCTATCTT